>CM029023.1:36139960-38597459 GCA_016801055.1 Panax notoginseng
TTCAATGATATTTTGTGGTTCTCAAATTTCTTCGAGTTTTACTTTCCTCCCACTGTTTTCTTTAGAGACAAATTCTCTTTCTAGAAAAATACCAGAAGGTTTGTAGAAATAATACCCTTTTGTTTCCTTTGGGTATCCCACAAAATTACATTTGTCAGATTTGGGTTCGAGCTTGTCAGAAGCCAGACGTTTTACAAATGCCTCGTAACACCAAATCTTCTTGAACGACATACTAGGACGTTTCCCAGTCCACATCTCATATGGTGTCTTCTGAACTGTCTTTATAGGAACACGGTTAAGTGTGAATACAGCTGTCTCTAGGGCATGACCACAGAAGTTTATTGGAAGATTTGCATGACTCATCATTAATCGTACCATGTCCAACAAGGTGTGATTCCTCCTCTCAGATACACCATTCCATTGTGGTGTTCCAGGTGGAGTGAGTTGTGATATAATACCACATTCCTTTAGAAGGTAATCAAGTCTTGGCTTAAGTATTCACCTCCTCGATCGGAGTGAAGGGCTTTTATGCTTTTGCAAAATTGGTTTTGAACTTCATTCTTGAATTCCTTGAACTTTTCAAAGGATTCAGATTTGTGTCTCATAAGACACACATATCCATATCTACTGAAGTCGTCAGTAAATGTAATGAAGTAATAAAACCTACCTCTTACTAACGAACTCATGGGCCCACATACATCACTATGTATAAGTCCCAATACATCGCAAGCCCGTTCACTGTGTCTAGTGAAAGGGGCTTTAGTCATCTTGCCTAATAAACAAGACTCGCATTTCTCATATGATTCAAAATCAAATGAATCCAAAAACCCATCTTTATGGAGTTTGGATATGCGTTTCTCATTTATATGGTTTAAACGACATTGTCAGAGATATGTCAGATTTGAATCATTTGATTTAAATTGTTTTATTTTTATGTTATAGATAGGCATTTCTAAATCAAGAATATAAAGACCATTAAACAATTGTGCAACACCATAACATATTTCATTTAAGTAAAACGAACAATTGTTGTTCTTTATTAAAAATGAAAAACCTTTCTTGTCCAAACAAGAAACAAAAATAATATTTTTGCTCATAGCAGACACATATATAATAACAATCCTCTAATTCTAATACTAGCCCAGTGGGCAAAGATAAATGATAAGTTCCTACGGCTAGTGCAGCAACTTTTGCTCCATTCCCAACTCGTAGGTCAACCTCTCCTTTCGCCAAAGTCCTACTCCTTCGAAGTTCCTGCACATTAACACAAATACCACATTGTAACGAACAAGATTTTTGTAATTAATTTTAAATATTTATCGAATTAAATAAATATTTTAATTGATTTATTTATTGAGATAAATAAATAATTAATAAAATTGTGGTGTAATAATTTAGTTAAGTGTGTATATTAACTAAATTAATAGATGCTAATTTTATGGATTAAAGATTTAATTTAATGAAATAATTAAATTAAATTAATTGTTTAATAATTATTATGTTGTGCAGTGATGATCTTCTAATTTGATTTAATAATTAAATTAGAAATGCAATAATCTATTAAATAAAGGTATAATTATATTGTTAAGATTAATAATTTAAGTATTTAGAATTAGATTAATTTAATTTGCTAAGAATGTGACAATTGAACAATATTATATAAGTAATATAAAAATAAACTAAAATGGGATTTTAAGAGGATTGCCAAACATGGCCTTCGGCATAATATAACTGATAAAAACTATTGGTTTTTTTACCTGATGATTTAAGTTTACGCGTGATTTTATATCAAGTGTTAGGGTGTTTACATATTATCCTAAGTCTAAAGAGAGCAGAGAAAATACAAAGGAAGAGAGAGCTCTAGAGAGGAATTGAGAGGGAATTGGAAGAGAAATCCTTGAAACAAGAAGGAAGTAGCAATTCTCTAACATCTCCTAACAAAGTTAAACAATAATTAAGAGGTAAATAACCTAGTTTCTTCTTAGTTTAGGTGTTCTTGAGTTATCCTTTAAAATTAGAAATTTAGTTGGATGAATTGCTAAATAGATGTTATATATATGCTGTTAGATGTTTATAATCTGATAATTGTCATCTAGAAATGATTTTTAGAAATCAAATTCGTATGAAACATGTTCAAATGAATATTTGGGTTATATTCTTAGTTTATATGTTCTTGAGTTTTTTTTCATAGAAACTTTGATTTTTGTTGTATAATTTGATGAGATATGGAGTATACATGTTAGTTGATGATTATAATTTGTTACTAACATGTAGAAATGATTTTGGTATGTTTTAATCTATAAAATCATGTTTTAAAAAGATGAATTTGAGTTCTTGGATGAGTATGTACAATATAGCCTATTATGAGTCAAAAATTGATACTCAATTCATGTAGTAAACTATAAATTGATGATCATTTGTGTTAATACATTCAAAAACAAAAATAACACAAGTTGAATGAATCAATTTGGTTAATAAACGAATTCATAATGAATGAATTCGCTAAACATGTTAAAACATGAAAATTTAGTTTAAACATGAGTTTTAGGTCAAGATTTGGGTTAGTTAATATTTTTGTAAATTGTTAATTCTTTGGTATGTTGTAGTTCTATGAATTACAAATCCATAGAATCAAAAACGGACTAATTTGGATGTATATAGCTTATGTTATGAAGATTAGTAGGAGAAAATGGGTCAAAAATCTCAAGAACGGTAAACTGATAATTCTGGTTCTGCTATTAGGCGCAGCTGTGCTATGCCCTAAGTCTATTGGGGTGCAGCTACTCTCTAGGTCACAGTTCCACTGGTCCCAAGGCTTATTTGGGCGCACTTGCGCTCATGGAGTGTCAGGTATGACTATTTTGACCTCCTTTGATAAAATGGCCATAACCTTTTCATATAAACTCTGATTGAGGCGATTCAAGATGATTCAAAAAGATAACGAGTAGATCTACAACTTTTATTCTTTAAGTTTTTCATTTTGAGGTGGGTAACAAGGGTAAAAATGACCATATTTAGGACAGATATGTATTTAGAGGCAATCGGAGGGCATCGAACATGCATGTATGTAAGTGTAGTGCTTCTGCCGATAAAAGATGTTGTTCTAAGTTATAAGACATGAATATTATGAAGTATAATGATGCTTAACATTAATACATGATGTATTAGATAAGTTGTATAAGCATACTAAGCATACGCAAGCAAGACGAATCGGGCGTGTGATGAAATGAACGCCAAAACGCCGTGACAAGTGTTAATGAACTTAAAAAGTGTTTTAATTAAAATAAAATGAACATTATAAGATATGGAATGTGATTAATATAAAGCCAATAAGGAGTCCTAAGAAGACTTAAACACTTGAATGAACTTCGAGTTAGATAAAGAAGAAATATAGTATTGATTAATAAGTTATATTAGATTGAAACTCAACGTTGTAAGAGTTGAGAATATGATTTGGATGCTAAAAGTCTTATGTTATATGTTAGTGAGTTTTTATATTCGTGTTATGTCGTTGATTAATATAGTTAAACCTTAAGCTAAAGGTTGTAACTTAACTAAGATGAGAATTGAATCTATGAGGATAATGTATATGTAGCTAATTGATGTGATAATCCTAATGGTATGTGTAGGATATTGGAGTACGTGAGTTATAATTGTATAGCTTATGCAAGAGGCAAGTTTCCTAACTTTTGCTACTTTATTATTCAGCAAGGTTTACTTTTCGCTGTCATGTTATACTTATGCAAGTTCTCTATCAATAATCTCTTAATGAGCAGTTAAGTTATTATTTTTACGTAAGTTTCCTAACCTTACTTTTACGTTATGCAAGTTTCTTGAAGTTATTATTCAATTGATCAAGTTCTCTAACTTTAATATTTCATTATACAAGTCCTTGTTCATAACTTGTTATTGTTATGCATATTCTTTAACTCTAAAATATCGTTGAGCAAATTCCTAAACTATACTTTTCATTGGGCTAGTTAATTAATCTTTACTCCTTCATTATAAACGAGTTTGTTTTGCTTATTCAAAATCTGTATTATTGTTGAAAGCTTGATCTTGTTGCAAAATATTTGTTCAGCTACGAATTACTATTATTCAATCTCTGATCACCAATGTCATTGTACAATCTTACATTGTAGTACTGAACTCTTAGTTGACTAGAAATCCTTTATTGATTCAACTAATCCTTAGTTGATGAATGTTCTATAAACTAAATTACCCTTGAAGTCAATTCAAACCAAACTTCCTTTGGTTTGTTTATGTGTACTCACACCGTTTTGAAAGCATGTAGTCGATGATTAACACTTGTTCAATTTAGAAATCGTTGATACTCTATATCTTATTGATTCATCGATAAACCTTGTTCATGAAGATATTATAATCAAACTCTTGAATAGTTATTGATCCCTATTTGATTCAACCAATACTTGGTTGATGGTGTCCTAAAGATCTAGAATTCCTTTGAAGTTAATTCCAAACTAAACTTCCTTTGGTACAGAACCTAATAATCTAAACTGAGATGAACAACCCTATATCAGGGGATTATTTTAGAGCTTCGCAATAGCGTTAAAATGTTTGCACAGTACATAGTAAAAAGGGCTAATCACCTGGAGTACGTGATGATGGTCCCTATAGTCGTTTAGACTATTAAAGGTTATAGTAGAAACATGATTATGGTCTTTTAAACTGTTAAAGGTTAAAGTAGAAATACTTGACAATCTAGAACATAGTTCGTGGTCTAGTGACCCTCAGTGTATTCTTTTGATGATTGATATATGTTGTTAACTTAAAATTCATTATTCCTTTGAACTCATAGCTTTTTAATTAAAGTTTATTATTCTGGTAAGAGTACTTTACCATTGAAAGTTTAGTTAATTGTCATTTATAGAATGTTATTGTATAATATCCTTCTTGTGGGTAATTGTTTGCTCACTCTTGCACAAAACAATGCAGATGAAGTTAAGAAGTTTGAAGAGTTTTCTACAAGTAAGGGCAAGAGCAAAGTGCTTGATTAGAAGACGTTTAATTTACCATTTATTTATGAAGATGATGTAATAGATTTGATTATGATTATGTTTTAATATTCCACTGATGATTGTAATAATAAAGGTTAGATGACCTGTGATTTATTTGAGATTATGTAACCCTATAATGGGAGATTTATTGTTTAAACTTTTGAGTTTAATTATATCCTTTGTTTATGGGTAGTTAGTTATGAGTTAATTGGACAGTGAACACCAAATCTGTGGGATTGAAGTACCCAAATTTGGGGGTGTCACACACATCCAGTATCCAATACTCATGATGTAGAAGTGGACAAGTTGACTTCTATAACATATATACCTAAATCAGAAGTCACACTTCCTTTCTTTTTCTTCACTTCTTCCAAATAAGTATGACAATTCCTCTTCCAGTGTCTAGGTTTTCCACAAAAGTGACAATCGTCTTCTTTAGCCACCCTGCCTTTAGGTTTTAAAGCCTGTTTGGTTTTGGAATTGGGTTTAGCACTAGATTTAGATTCTATCTTCTTCTTGCCTTTCTAATTTCCCTTAGCATTCCCCTTTTGCACCATTATTATGGGAGCGGGTCCTGCCTTTTTCATGTTGTTATCGGTAGTTCTTAACATGCTCAACAACTCAGTAAGTAGTTTCTCAATTTCATTCATGTGATAATTCGTTACAAATCAAGAGTAGCTGCTGTTCAAAGATTGCAAAACAAGATTAGTTTGGGCTTCCGGAGTAATCGAAAAACCCAACCTATCAAGGTACTCAATATACCCAATCATTTTTAGCACATGTGGACCAATTGGATCACGTTCACCAATCTTGCAGTGATACAACGCTTTACTTGTATCATACCTCTCCTATCGAGCATGCTATTCGAACAATTTCTTGAGATGCTCGATCATCTCATAAGCATCCATTAACTCATGTTACTTCTGAAGCTCAGTCTTCATAGTTGCTACCATGAGACAACTCACATCCAGAGCATCATCTTAATTCTTCTTGTAAGCATTATGCTCTACACGTGGTGCAGTGTTAGCTGGTGCTGCAGGAATGGGCCCATCAAGGACATATAGCTTGCGCTCTTGTTTGAGGACAATCCTCAAGTTTCTATGCCAGTCTAGGAAATTAATTCCACTTAGCTTTTCCTTCTCAAGAACTTATTGAAGTGAAAGACTATTTGTGTCGTTGTTGTTTGCCATTGATATCTACAATTTATAAGTGCAAAAATAATAAGTCAAATTGCAGAGTTTTTGATATTATGTAATTGATAATAGTACATTCAAAATATACCTCCCACTATTTTATTTAAATTAATAGCCATCACCATTAATTCGAAAAGCATTTTCTATTAAATCTTTCTAGTGAGCCAAGATCCATATTTCATTATGCCTTAAGTTAGCTTTGGCTAATCTCTCAAAACACAATTATTTGGGTAGACAACCCCTTGTCAATTATATCATATATAACTCTTGGATAGTTTAGTAAACAACATTTGTTTCTATTCCATCTAATGGTACCTACCAAACTACATGCCTCTAAGTCCACAATCCTATTGAGATAACTTAGTTAAGTCGGGCCCAATAATTTTAACAGTTTGGATATCACAATTATCTTATCACATCTTACCGAGATAAATAGGGTATTTTATTTTGGCAAACCTACATCCATTGATCAAGGTCTTAATGAGTGTTATTCATTAGAAGGTATCTAATTTAGACTTAATAATTTAATGAGGGATTTTATTAATTAATTTAGATCTCACCAATTTTAATCTTATTAAGCATGCACATTATTTATCATATCATATCGTATACAAGCATAAATAAAGTGCAAAATTAAATGTGTCACAGTTATGGGCCCAATCCTCTGTCAATCTTTTCAAGCTAATGAAAAGATTAAAGGTCAATCTAAGGTGGTAAAAGATCTTCAAAAAAGTAACTTCCTTGGATCTTCCTCATGCATGTGCCTCCTTTCTATCATCATCTTTCCACCGTGTTCTTCATCTTGTCATCTTCATCTTGTTATCGATTATTACATGACCTAAAGAAACCTCGAGTTACATTCGAGGGGATTTAGATGAAAAGAGAATGTTACATCAGAATTTATTGAAAAGCACAACATGCAAGCCATATTTCAAAACCAAAAACAACTAACCTATGGGTCAAATGGGCTATAACTATACACTATGCATATCACAGAAGCACATAAAAGTGTATATATATTTAAAGAAAACTATATAAAAAATATTAGGGTCACGACCATCGTGCGCTACGATGGGGGGGTCCAAGGGGGGGTCTCCCCCTGGTGGTGGTCCGGCTGCCCGGTCAGCGAGTGGGGTCGGAGGCAGCGCCCCTGGAAAAAAATTTTGAACTACAATCTGTATTGTAGAAATTTTCCATAGGAATCTCTGAAATAATTCCATAATCAAATCAAATCCACCAAAACACTCGTAATAACAACACACCCAGAACATATCATATATGTCCAGTTTCGCTTAATCATATTAAACCGAATCTTCGTGCTTCTAATCCAATTAGAACAGAAGTTTTATTGTTATTCCACCTTCTAAGATACGATTAACAGAACATCATATACATGCATATATATTACAGATATAATTCATAATTCCAGAATATGCATACACGCAGAATATCATATATTCAATTTCAGATCAGCAAACATGCATCATCATATATCATATATATCGAATACAATTAAAACACTTAATCTGAATTAATCGTTTTCGTATGTAGCTCTGATACCACTGTAGGGATTTTAGCACATAAAAGCAGCGGAATTTAAAATTTTCAAAGCCATTTTTGAAACCCTAAAACAGGATCCATGTGAAAATATATTAATTTAGTGGTTTAGATTTTATACTGATTATAGAAAATTCTAAAACGGCTTCAAATCTCCTGTCAACGTCGGGATTTTTTAATTGTCCCTTTTCGTTACTTGTTCTTTGGTGTTCTCATTTTAGGTGAGATTTGTTTGAAAAAATAAGTGAAAAAGGTCCGACGTGTATAATGTCGACGATGAACTGTTAAGAGTCGCCAGTTGATTTTTTAAATGGTTGTACCAACACAACCGAGAAAAGGTTTGCACATTGACCCAGTGATGTGGCACTGCTAAACGGGTCGGTGAAACCGAGATTCATTAGGGTCCAGGGACTTGGTTATGCGGAGGGAAGGTGTTAGGCACCCCCCGACATCCGTGTTACCACGGTGACCACCTCTTTTCAAGAAACTGTTATCTGAATGTGTGTGTGTGTGGGTCAATGTGCTGTTATTTGGAAGTAGTGCGAGGCCTCGTTCGCACCTATATACACAGGGTTTGAATTTTATGTAAAAATTCAATTTTAACAAGATATGGCAGAGATATTTTATAAAAGAGGTTTTTTAAACCCTGATGCTCAATAGTAATTGAGACCTTTTACACTCCCATTTTATTCTGTATTCGGCTGGATTGATTTTATTTGACAGATGCGAAGCATCCGTACGAAAATACTTTACAAAAAGGTGTTGAATTCCTCGTCGGTATGAAAACCATCTGAGGGAATCCAAACATCACAGATATAATTTACAAGCTACTTACAGCTGAAAATGTCCATCACGGGAACCGATTCTAGATCCAATGGGAAGAATCTGTGATCACATGATTCCTAGGCTCACATGATGCCGTAATTGATATAATGCAATAAGCAGGTATATATATATATATATATATATTATATATATATATATATATATATATATATATATATATAAAAGCTTTAAATATATATATACAGACATGATCACCAACCACGAAGTACCTCCATGAGGGATCAGAAATATAAATAAAGTTGTAAAAGCTATCAACCGCCACGGAGGAAACTCCAGGCGGGACAAAATATACAGAAAGCTATAAAAATGATCAACCACCACGAAGTAAACTCCAGGTGGGACGAAATCTACAGAAAGCTGTAAAAACGGTCAACCACCACGAAGTAAACTCCAAGTGGGACGAAATATAAATATATATATATATATATATATATATATATATATATATATATATATATATATAAGCATATAAACGCACCGGATGTAAAATCTAGGCTCATCGAACAGAGTTCGACACACAGATAATATATATAAGTATATATATATATATATTTATATATATATATATATATATATATATATATATATATATATATATATTAAAGCACATAAACGCTCCGGATATAAAATCTAGGCTCATCGAACAGAGTACGACCACAGATAATATATATAAGTATATATATATTAAAGCAGATAAATGCTCCAGACCGAAGTCTAGGCTCATCGAACAGAGTTCGACATACAGTTCATATATAAGTATATATATAGGAAAGCAGTAAACGCTCCAGACCGAAGTCTAGGCTCATCGAACAAAGTTCGACATACAGTTCATATATATAAATATATATATATATATATATATATATATATATATATATATATATATATATATATATATATATATATATATATATAGAAAAGCAAATAAATGCTCCAAACCGAAGTCTAGGCTCAATCGAGGCCTAACTCGATAATGTTAGTACATATATATATATATATATATATATATATATATTATATATATATATATATATATATATATATATATATATATATATATACAAACAAAAATAAACCACGGACTGAAGTTTGGGCAAAATGTGCAACACGACTCTCAACGTGTAGAAGGGTGTGTGCAAAGATGAAGAGAAAAACTTTAAAGTGTGAAAGAAGGCTTACAATGGGCTACCAAAGAAGACTTCAATATCTTTAAAGTGGGTAAACATAGACTTTTGTAGTTACGAAAGGGCTATATATGAGCTCACAGGTGTTTAAAAGGGGAAAGTACACTGCCTGGGATGAGTGCAGAGCAAATTGGGCAGGGCTTCCTCGCCATTTTCTCTTACAAAATGGCCACCCCAAGCCCTCTATTTATAGAGGGTGGAGCCGCAGGTGTACCTGCGGTTGAGCTGCAGGTGTACCAGAGGCAACCCGGGTGGGCCCGAGTTTTTCGGCTCGGGTCGTCTCAAAGTACGTGCACTCGGGCACTGTAATGTCCACTCAAACTTTTAGAAATGCAATATGGGCATCCGTTTGAGGTATACAGGACCTATTTCAGACCGCCGTTGTCGAGAGTTATACGATGGCATGGGATTAGAGTTTGTGCGAAGTCATTAAAGATGGGACGGTGCCCTCCGATCTTCAAGCTTCAACTTTCATCCGTTACCTCGCACAATAGTCACTCGGGATTAATTAGTCTTGTGGGACATTATTGCGTAGATATGTTGAGGTGACGTGGCATGACATCGTGTTGGTCAGATGACGATGTTGCCCCTCATCGGTGTTATCGCCGAACTGGGCTGATAAAGCAGGCGTTGCTCAACTTCGCTGAGATTGGACTGCTGTAATTTGTTGAAGGTCCTCATTGTCATCTTTGAGGTGTGTCTGTCTTCCCGATGTTATCGCCGGGTTGGTACAGTGGATCTCATTGTGAGCGCTGAGATTGAAGTTGGTTATATTTGTAACAAGCATTTTCGGGGTTATCGTCGAAATTGCATTCCTTGGGGTTATCACCACGATTGGTGGCTATTCCCATGGTTGGGACTGAGACTGGATACCTCGGGGTTATCTTCGAGATTAATCGGTCTTCTCCGGTGTGTGTTCCGATATTGTATCTACATGCCTCGGGGTTATCTATGAGATTATTACTTCCAGATTGCGATTCGGGGTTGATGCTGAACTTCCGGTAGTATCCGGCATGGATATAGATCGTCTTTTAGGGTTCCTTCTTAAAAGACGAATCTGATCTCCTGCAATGTTAGTGACAGGTGTACAAAAAATTTTGAGTGTCTACAGATGCCCCTCTTTATCATACTCATGCATGGCGATGCATGGGTAGGATAAAGAATCCTAGACACTTGAAATGCAATAAGATAAACATGATACTATGGATAGCAACATGATGCAAATGTATGATGCACGTGTACAGGGTTGTAGCCCAACACGCTGGGGATGATTGTTGGCTCCCTGTTGCTTCAACTGGGGATTGGCAACGATGACCAGATTTGATGTGTAATCCGAATCTGTTAGGACATTGATGTTGGAGTTATCACCAATTTCCTGGTTAATGACTTAATCCTGCAGATGTACCTCTTATGTGTAAGAGATCTCTGGGGATAAAGCTTGATCTGTTTGAGGATGTGTATAACATATTCCATCATCTATCCTCTTTGATGACATTGACCTCTCCTGGTTAATATTGCCAGAATATGCCAAGATTCTGTTGGGTTTACTTCCAACAGCAAATGCTGTCAGGGATGCCTGACCTTTGTTGACGTGTACTTCACCAACATGTACATCAACAGCTGAAAAATCTTGTAGGATATACTGTCAAGGCCGGTTGACTTCCGCTGTCGTGTAGATCACCGGAACATTTAGTTGTGACCCCCGCCGGGGATCTGAGCGCCGGGGATCTGAGCGGTCGGGTGTAAAAACCTCGAATAGCTCCAGAGCTCTGATAGGATTAAATCGCTATCGGATGTAATAATGCCAAGGCTTCTTGACCTTCGTTGATTTATGTGTCAACGGATGAGCAGGCATTGTAACCCCCGCTGGGGATTTCACATTGTAACCTCCGTCGGGGATCCACTGGGAAGTGATGAATATAAACGTACGCAATGATTGGACAACTTTCCATGCTTCGATGGGTTTACTTGCCATCAGCTGAAACAACGTCAAGGCTACTTGACCTTCGTTGATTTATGTGTCAATGGATGAGCATGCGTTGTAACCCCCGCCGGGGATTTCACGTTGTAACCCCCGTCGGGGATTAGCTTGTGTGAAAAGATTGGAGTGACAACCTTACACTGACGGCATCGAACCTCTATACGGTATTACCGCATGTGGTATGCAAAAACTTAAATTATCGGTATAGTAAACCCTGTGTTCGGTCGAATACCAATGGATGACAAGAAAGCCACAGTTGGATCCAGAAAAACCAAGGTTTCAGGCTATTCTGCTCAATCGCGTAGCGTTTTTATCTCGGGTTTGGCATTTTCAGCTTGTAATAACTCCTTTGCAACTCGAACTGGACCGAGTCGGAGGGATGGGTCCCGTATGGGGGTGCCGTAGGTGCACCTGTTGTAGCCGCAGATGGGCCTGTGGCCAACCGTGGATGATAAATTCCAGCTGGTTGGTCTCACAAGTCACTTTTAACTTGTTGTGCGAAGGAAAATACATAAGCCTCTTTCAGATCTGCTGAGTTCGGGCTGTTTTCTGTAAATTCTTTCACCGTACGAGTGTTCTACACTATCCTGGTAACATATGCATGTATTTTCTCTCATTTCTGTCCGTTGGATCTTGAGTTATCGCATAAAATGCATCTAAACACATAGTAGTGATTATGTATGTACAAACGACTAGATAAAAAATATTTAACATAGTAAATGTTAGTATTAAACCATGTTGAACATAATGATATGAAAAATTTTAACTTTTGAGACAGTCAAATTGGCACCTTTTCTGCTATTTTTTTGTCCTATTTGAGGTCCAATGAGCATAAGGTAGCAAGGCAAAGTACTCCTAGTATTGAGGTTGGCCTGATGCATTATGATATTAATTTTTAATGCATATATTATATATATGACTTTGGGGCAGGTGTGCTACTGAATGGCCACCTAGACATGCATGTATGCATGTGGATAGTCCTATTTTCAAAGAGGACTATGACAAAAATTTTCCAAATGTAGGCATTGGGTAGTCATGCATTTTAACTCTATTATATAGGTTAAAGTAAATGCATGCATGCATATAGTCATAAAATGCAAAGCTCCAGGTAAAGAAATACCACACCCTTTCTGAGGTGATTTGGAGACTTATTGTCTAGATACTATAGATCCAGATCAGTCGAGCAGTTCCTATAGGACCACTTCTGGTGTACGGCGGAGGGTTTCTGAAGTACCTCGTCCCCATTCTGTCAGACAGCCTCGACGGTTGGTGGAGGCCGTGATACGTCCTGTCCAGGTAGATGTTCCCGACGTTGAGGACGAGGAGGCAAATATTTCGATAGAGGATCCCGCTCCTGCTGCACATGTCCCTCGCAGGGAGGTTCCGAGTATTCAGGTGGTGAACCCAGAATTGCTGGGTGATTTGGGCAGACATCCATCGATGTATTTGAATGCTAAAGAGGTATGGCGTTAGACTTTGATCTTCCTTATTTCCTATTGATGAGGATTAAAGGGTTTTGATGTTGATCTGTATTTCATGCAGGTTCCTGGTTTTACACAGCCTCGAGGGAACTGGTTCAGCATTTACTCCATGTATCAGGCGCTTCATCCTGACTATAGAGCGGTAATGCATGAGTGGGGATTTGGGGCATATTTCTCCATCCTTCCCCGTCGTTGTCCCTGGGGTTATCTCAGGGCATTGTCTGAGCGATGGTTTCATCAAACTCAGTCACTCCATCTGCTAGATTACGAGGTGATGATGACGCCTATGGATTGGTGATTTATCGCAGGTATGGAGTTTGGAGGGGAGCCAGTGCCTTGCATGGCAAATATTACCCCTACTGCCGTTAGATCCTTATTAAGAGTTTCGGCGGCGGTGCTCAAAGGCAGGACTGTCCGTTCAGGTCCTTTGAGCATAGATGCTATGAGCGGGCTATTGAGTGAGCCTATGCCTGATGATGACAGAATCAGGGATCGCGTTCTGCGGCGACTGTTCCTGATGATCATTCGAGGCTGCTTCATAGTAGCCAACTCTTCCACGGTATCTTTTGCTTTGATCAGCGCTACACGTGATGTGGACTGTATTGGAGAGTATGATTGGGGCTCCTACACCTTTGCCTATTTCCTCCAGGGCATGTGTATGCGCTCACAGAGTTTGACCGAGGCTTGGCTAGGATTTTACCCATTTCTGCTGGTGAGTATTTCTCTTGTCATTTACCATGTATAGGTTAAGAGTGTTAACTGACAGTAGATGTTTGCCTTTGTGTTGGCTGTTTTGGGCCTATGAGAGGCTTCCATGCTTGCATCACGTGAGTGTGTTAGGTTTAGACACCTATCCATGAGGACGACGATGGCATCACTCGATTCTGCTAGAGGTCCCTGTAGTTGAGGGATTCACTCATTGCCGTATGCAGCTGGAGTTGCTGACGGCTGATACCATCACATGACTTCCCTATTCCGAGGAACACCTGACTGTGGGTTTTGAGGATGGATTCCCGACTGGAGTTGTGTATGTGATTTCCACCAGGAGAGTTCCACTCTTCACAGATGGAGGCTGGGAGCTCTATTTAGGAGAGCGTGCTATTAGGAGCACCACAGGGGAGATTCGTATACCGATCTTGCCTCCTGCCAGGTGTTATTGGTTAGTATCGCAGTCACCCGCCATTGATATCCCATTGTTGGGGGTTGACAATTTTGCAGTGTTAGAGGGTCCATGTACTCAGGAGACATTCCATCGGTGGTGGTCCCCTCGCACTATTGGAGCTCAGTCCCGCGCCACACAGTTTATGGGGGATATGGTTCCAGGATCCTTGATGATGATGGATTAGATAGCTTGTGTCCGAGATTTGACTCATATGACCCAGATTGATAGTTTAACCCAGCAGTTGGACCAGGCACATATATTTATTCGGCATTTGGGCAGAGACCCGACAGAGGCGGCTTCATTTAATCCTTCCAGCTCAGGTGCTGGCCCCTCAGGTGACCCATTCGGTTTTGCCGGCGCAGATCCTCCTTTATATAGGCCTGACATCCCTATTGATAGAGATTCAGTGACTCAGGAGGAGTTACATCAGGTGGACAGGATTGATGATGTGGACATCGACACTATTGTCCTCTTCTGATGTATATTCTCGTTATATCTTTTGATAGGCCTCTGTTAGATATTGGGTGATTGTGCCCCCATTCTCGCTATATCTTTTGATAGGCCTTTGTTAGATATTGGGTGGATGTGCCCTATTTCCCTGTATTTGTAGCTGTACAGAGATGATGTATTAGATGATGATATACTTAGGAATGTATGCAATGTTTTTTTCATTCCCTATATCATATTGCCATCTATTATCTGTAATGCATGTATCATGTTATGCATATATATGTATGTCCAGAGATACTTGGTATTGACCCCTGGATGGTCTTATGACACGGCCCGCACAGATGTCTTCTTCGACAGTTAGCCGCATAGATCATACCCCTCCGTCAGTGGTGGCATCGGGTGTGAGATCGTGGTATGATAGCATGTCACCACCAGACAGGGTGACTGTAGATCATTTATTGCAACGTACCATGACCTTTTTGACTTTTCAGGTTCCCGCGGGATTTGTGGACGGGATGATAGAGCATTGGCTACTGGATAGGCAGGTATTCCGATTTGACCCATGAGTTGACTCCTACTCTGGAGGAGTATGCACGTTTGACGATGCTACCTTTAGACAGACCTTGCGTGCATCTGGCTTTGGGAGATATGAGCAGACGATTCATAACTCTCACAGGATTAAGGCGCAGAGTGGTACAAGATGAGTTGACATCTGGCCACATGATATCTCAGCATTTTCTGTATGACATATTTGCCTCGGAGGATAGCTATTCACGATATTCCGGGGATTTCACCACACCGGAGGCTCATTGGCGCTTGGCCAGAGTTGACGTACTGATGCTATGTGTACTATCATATATGTATATACCGCGGTATATGGATGAGATAGATATAGGTGTTATCATGGCCGTGAGAGCTCTTAGGGAGGCTCGTACCATTGTACCTATGATTGTAGCAGAGACCCTGCGGTCGGCATCATATTGTTGCACGTATCCTACAGGAGTGTTCACAGGTAGCTCAATCATGCTATATGTGTGGTTCATGTCACACTTGAGACCGATTGGTACTTTTAGATGGCATGGGTACTGCTTCACCCATGATGTAGCTATGTCATACTCTTTTCAGCCATCAGAGTGTATAATTGCCCTGTCCTGGTCCACATTCTTGCAGATATCAGAGATCCATTCAGCATATTGTTGTGTTCGGGGCTTAGCTCACCATACAACTTCATTACTCATGCTCCTGGCATGGAATATCTCCCTCTGGCTGGTTTGAGGGGAGTGACCACTTATCACCCATTGGCCGTGATGTCACAGTTCGACTAGTTCCAAGATTTTCATCCTTTTGAGGGGGCGACAGGTCAGCGTTCAACTTCTTGGTATCTCTCAGCAGATGACTGATCTCGGATATACGCCTGCTGGGATCGGCTCTAGATAGTAGCTTTTTCTGTCAGTCATCCTGGTTATTTCGCAGAGTATTCCGTGTGGATGGAGACAGAGATTTTATCGGCTGCAGCAGTATTTGCAGTACCACAGAGCGAGTTAGATGATGTAGAGCCCATGGAGGACATTGATACCTACATCGAGGAGTCCAATGTTGGGTTGCCAGTATTTCTTTCGGATTCTCCTAGTACCAGTACTGTTGTGATTCAGCCCTCAGCACAGTACTTAGAGCAGAGTCTTCATCTGATGACCTTTGAGAGAGATCAGGTTCGATCTGTGGCGTCGACTACTCTTGATGGGAGGGAGGCCACTCTATTGGAGAGAGACGAGGCCTTGGCTCGTAGAGATGTCGTTGAGCGGGATGAGGCTATATTAGCCAGAGATGCAGTGATAGTTGAGTGGGATATCACCATATCTACCCGAGATGTAGCCGTCACAGATAGTACTGCAGTGAGGTCCCTTACCACTGGCATGATCGCAGAGATGAGCACATATATTGATGATCATATGGTCACCATGTAGATGGCTACAGATCTATTGGGTCGTACGGATATTCTCATACAGGAGACCACAGCTTTACCTCCATCTTCTGAGAGGGACGCCATGTTGGGCTTATTAGCTCGCATATACCCTGACTTGTAGATAATCTTGTATTTTCCTGCATAGACTAGCTTAGCCATTTTGTCATGTACAGTTTACATTGTGTATATCAAACAGCATTATATATATGACAGGGAAATATATTTTTGATCACTTCCCTTTTAGATATGCCTTGCTGCTTGCTTGATATTTTGCCTACTACTTCAGGGCTTGTGATGTATTCTAAATTCCTTCTCGGTGGATGGACATTGAGTTGTCTTTGGATAGTTCAGAATAGATCATCGATCTGTATGTATCCCTACCATATCTCGGTGTCTTGGGACTGGTTTCTGTATGGAAATGAGGAGAGGAGTGTGGCTTTCCTCTCTGAGATTGACCGCACCACAGATGGTCGCCAGCACTTCTATTTAGGAGAAGCCTAGTTAATTCCATCTCTTATGGATTGGTGTGGCTCTTCGATGTACAACCGCTGCTTAGATGGTCACCGAATCTCCTATTTGGGAGAAGTTCAGGTAATTCCATCCCTTTGGTCTGAAGCCGAATGAAATGTAGTGGATTGAAGGATGATCCCAGTACCAACTGACAAGGGTTTGTGTTGTAGTAGGGGGTGAGACCGCACCATGAATGGCTGCCTACGTACTCCTATTGAAGAGGAGATCAGGTCTGCGTAGTTCGAACCTGGTGTAAGAGGTTCAACGTTGTATGTGGCAGGAATGGTGTAGGAATGTTTTTGTTATATTTCGACCGGGCCATATGAAATGGTTGCCTACGTACTCCTATTGAAGAGGAGATCAGGTCGACGTAGTTAGCCCCTCAGGGAGAGATGAAAAGCGTAATCCCATGTGTAGGTCAGAGTGCGGGGAGGAGAGAGTTTAATCTTAGGTTGAGGATAAACTGCAGGTGAAAAGTTTGATCCCATGTATGGGTAGCCAAACTGTATACGCAAGAGGTTTAATCCACAGTGGGATGACCTAAGTTGTAGGAACGCAAAGGAGAAAGCCAGGCTGCTGGCTTGAAAGGTATGTTTCCCTGAGGGGCAAAGTGTAGAAAAGTTGTTTGTGGTAAAGGTTTAAAGAACCGGAATGACTGGTGACTTGATGGTCTACCACCAGGATGTTTACTTGAGGGTAACTTCAGACATAGTACCGTTTCACGGCGTCTGAGTTGATGAGTTGCAGAAATTCATCGCCGTCCATTTCTTGCAATCTGAGAGCGCCTCCTGTCAATACTTCCTTGACAATAAACTGGCCCTCCCAGTTAGGAGCGAATTTTCCCTTAGACTGATCTTGGTTGTCCAGTATTTTCTTCAAAATCAAGTCATGTTGTTTGAATTGCCGTAGTCGGACTTTTTTGTTGTAGGATCGGGCGATCCTTTGCTGATGTAACGGACCATGGAAGATAGCCACAGTTTGCCTTTCGTCTATTAGAGACAATTGGTGATACCTATCATGTACCCATTGGTCTTCATCCAACTGAGCGTCTATCAATACTCTGAGGGATTCCATCTCAACTTCTATGGGGAGCACTGCTTGCATCCTATAGGTTAATGCGTAGGGGGTTGCCCTAGTGGAAGTGCGCATTGAGGTTCGGTAGGCTAACAGAGTCAGAGGCAATTGGTCAGGCCAATTTTTTTGATTGGTGGACATCTTTTGCATAATCTTCTTGATGTTCTTGTTAGCCACTTCAATAGCACCATTCATCTTCGGACGATAGATGACTGAGTTGAGATGTTTGATGTGGAATCTACTGCATAATTCCCCCATCATTTTGTTGTTGAGGTTCTTGGCATTGTCGGACACAATCACCTCTGGTTGTCCATATCGACAAATGACATTGTTTCTTATGAAAGCAATGATGACTTCTTTAGTAACCCTGGGGAAGGAGGCTGCTTCTACCCACTTGGTGAAGTAGTCGATCATGGTGAAGATAAATCGATGACCATTACTGGCTTTAGGTTCAATGGGCCCGATAACGTCCATTCCCCACATTGAGAAGGGCTAAGGTGAACTCATATTGTGAAGTTCCCGTGGAGGGGCGTGTATAGCATTCCCATGAATCTGACACTGATAGAATCTCCTGACGTGGTCATTGCAATCAGCTTTGAGAGATAGCCAATAATGTCCCGTCTTGAGTACTTTCTTAATAAGGAAGGGGCCACTCATGTGGGGGCCACGTTTGGCGTGTATCGTACTGATGGTGTTGTTGAATTGTCATTACTCCTTCATCGGGGAAATATGTCTCCAAGGGTTTGAAATCCCCTGATGGTGCGGCGGCCAGTTGATCCGTAATTCCTTAACCTCTGATGGACTTTTGAGTCACATATACAATGTCAAATTGTTGTAGGATCAACTGCCATCTGGACAGACAACAATTCAGTATGGGTTTACTGAACATGTACTTGAGAGGATCCACGCGGGATATGAGATGGGTTGTGTGACCATGGAGATAATGATGTAACCTCATGGTAGCCCATGCTAAAGCACAACACGTCTTTTTGATCAGAGTGTACTTGTGTTCACTGCTGCTGAATCTTTTGATGAGTTAATAGATAGCTCGTTCTAGGCCTCTATCGTCCTTCTGTCCCAGCAGGTAGCCCATGGCATTGTCACTTATGGACAGATACATAAACAGGGGAACATCATCCCTAGGTGGTACCAAGATGGGAGCTTTGATTAGCTGTTTCTTGATTGTAAGGAATGCATTCTGGCACTCCTCATTCCATTTCATGGAGGAGTTCTTCCTTAACAACTTGAAGATTGACTCACAGGTTGGTGTGAGTTGAGAAATAAATCTGCTAATGAAGTTGATTCTTCCCAAAAATCCCTGTATTTCCTTCTCTGTCTGAGGAATGGGCATTTCCGTGATGGCTTAGATTTTGGCAGGATCTAGCTCTATCCCTTTGTGGCTGACTAGAAATCCTAGCAACTTGCCTGATTTAACGCCAAAAGCGCACTTAGCGGGATTCAACTTCAAGTTGTACTTACGCAACCTGTTGAACAATTTCCTGAGATGGTCTATATGGTCATCCTCCTTCTGGGATTTGACAATAATGTCATCCACGTAGATCTCGATCTCTTTATGCATTAAGTCGTGGAAAAGAGCCATCATAGCTCGTTGATAGGCAGCTCCAATATTGATGAGACCGAATGACAACCGTCTATAGCAAAAAGTTCCCCAATGAGTGATGAAAGCAGTTTTTTCACGATCTTCCTCGGCAACCATGATCTGATGATACCCCGCAAAGCAATCTGCAAAGGAGTACATGTCGTACTGCGCAGTATTGTCAATGAGAATGTGGATAAATGGCACGGGAAAGCTATCATTTAAGCAAGCTTTGTTCAAGTCCCGGTAATCCACGCAAACTCGCACATTTCCTCCAGGTTTAGGTACGGACACGATGTTGGATAACCACTCAGGATACGTAGACACCATTATGATGTCGGCTTGAAATTGTTTCACAATTTCTTCTTTCACCTTTAAACTCTATTCAGGTTTCAATCGTCTGAGCTTTTGCTTGACTGGCTTGAATCCCTCTTTGATGGGAATGCGATGAAGGACAATGTTAGTGGACAAACCCACCATATCTTCATGAGACCATGCAAACACATCCTGGAACTGGGTTAGTAGCGTAACCATGTCATTCCATTGGTTTGGGGTAAGGTCTGAACCAATCTGGATTAACTTAGGGTTTTCTAAAGTTCCGAGATTTAAAGGAGTGGTTTGATCAAGGTTGGGTTTGGGTTTGTCTTTGACCCATTCTTGAATTTCTGGAGGCACCTCAATGCCATCTGGTATATCCACCAAGGCTGAATTCATCTCTACATCAAAGGTATAATCCTTGTGGAGAAGAGTCACCGTATCAGCAAGCACAGGCACATCTAAATTCAGAGTCCTGAAACAAAATATGCTTTCACTTAGTATATATGAAATGTGTTGATCATACACAGTGTTAGCATATACTGGCAAAATAAACCGCTAATATTGTACAGAAAAGTAAGCAATTATTATATCTACAGGGCAGAAAGAGTTTCTACCCGCTTTACCCTTGACGACCAATGCAAGGAATGTTGTTCCAATTGGCAAGAGCAAATTCCGGGTGAACCGCAGTGATAGAGGGATTATCAACATCCTCCTTGTCCCGAATGATAGCCATTACATCTGGGCAATCATCGTCTGGGGTATATCTGTTGGTATGCTCATCATGAACGATGATGCGTATGCCAGATATCATCCTGATGACGTCTTGCTTGATTCTTTGTTCCTCTTCCTCCACTGCGGGATCTGGAACAAAGATTTCTTTCTCCTTCACCGGTACCGGCTTGGGAAATAACATCGCCATTATATTGGTTGGCACCTTTATGGGAGGTTGTGCGGACTCAGAGCTTGAAGACTAAGCTAAACGCCGCATGGTCAAAGCTGAAGGAATCTGCTGATGCTTATGAGGATTCCTGTGACTAGAGCTGGCAGAATAGCCTAGTCCAGCTGTCCCAATTTGCTGGGTTAAGCGAATAGGGTACTTGACACCCTGGCAATCTTTACCCAACCCCAACCCTTGTCCCAGTTTATGACCCAACGACATCATTTCTTTCGTGGCCAACATTACCTCCGCAGAAATCTGGGGTTCGGGCAGTGGCGTTCCAATAGCATGGTATTGGGTATTGCTTATTTCCAAAGTATGAAAACTAATTGGCTCAACATCCTTATTGGCATTGACGAGCGGCATGTCCCCATACTGAGGAATCTCCGGTTCAGCGTTGACTGTGACCAGGCTATTGTTGATGATGTATTTCAACTATTGGTGAAGAGTGGAGGGGACTGCCCCTGCCATATGAATCCATGGTCTTCCCAAGAGCAGGTTGTATTCTGAATCTATCTTGAGCACATGGAAGGATACGCAGAATGTATGAGGACCAATCTCAATTGGCAGCTCAACTACTCCGACCGAATTACGGCGGGCTCCATCAAAAGCTTTGATGATGGTATGGCTACTCCAAATTCGATTGGGATTGATATTCATCTTCACCAAGGTAGCATATGGGCAGATATTCAGAGAGGAACCTCCATCTATTATAACTCCCGCCACCATATATCCGGAGGACAAGACCGAAATGTGCAACGGTTTACAATGACCGGTCCTTTCAGGCGGTATGTCATCATCAGTGAAGGATATCACATTGTTGTTGAAAATGTGATCAACCAGATGTTGAAATTTTTTCGTATCAACTGATGTCGGTAGATAGGCTTCTTCTAAAACCTTTAACAAGACCTTCCGGTGATTCTCGGAGGTCAGGACCAAGTCCAAGATTGATATCTATTGTGGAGCTTCTTTCAAGCTTAAAACCACCTTAGCTTCGTTATGACCCATAGTGCGGAGGAAATTTTCAATCTTCTCAATGGGTACTTTCCCCTTAGACTTGATGACAGGCTTTATTACCCGTTGGGGAAGATACAGTGGATTTTCCTTCAACACTGCAGCAGTTGTATGTGAGGTGGATCCTTCACCTTCTCCATAATTCCACGAAACTGCGTGCAAGCTAACAATAGGATATTGTGCTCTGCACGGCAAGTTGATTGGCTCAGGAGCGGCCACTTTCAAAGGATTGTTGATTCCCTTGAGTTGAATTACTGGCATGACAAGTGACTTGTTAACCCCATCACTTTCAGTGGATATGACTGCTACTACACTCTTCCACTTAGTAGGACATGAATCCTCACTTGCCCATAACACAGTGTCGTTATCTGCCAGACGCAATACGCCACTGTCGATTAAATTTTGAATAAGGTGGTGGAGTGCCCAGCATTCTTCTGTGCTGTGACCGCGAGATTGAGAATGATATTGACATACTCCCTCAGAGTTGTATCGTCCTGAACGGGGGTTGATTGGAGGTAGAAGGGAACTAATCCTTCCTTCATTGATTAACATATGAAGGATTTCCTCCATAGGTTGGCCCAAATATGTGAATTCCCTTTTGTCAGCAAAATCCCGACGGGCCTTAGCATTCGCTCTCTTCGTTACTTTGTCTTCCAGTATTTCATTTTTTGAAAATGAAGAGGCAATATTCATGACAATAGGTAGGAGACTGGCATGCTCATGGCTGATTAGCTGACGAGTCACTTGATGCTGATAAGTCACCAGTTCCGCCAATTGCTCAATTTGTTTACAAAGAGCTTTCATCTTTCGTTCCATTATGAACTGGAACTTGGCATAATCCCATCTATCATCACCATCTTTGGGGTTTGGAAGGATTCACAGCTGAAATTGGAACTCTGTCCACTGCTCCAATTAATCATGTTGACCTCTTCTTCCTTGTGTTGAGGGAGAGGGTTGTCTTGAACATGAGGTTGATCGGGTTTGGTGACCACGATTTCCCCATTGTCTATCAGGTCTTGGATTTTGTGTTTCAAGGCCCAACAATCCTAAGTAACATGTCCAGGTGCCCCGACATAATAAGCACATTTTCGAGCAGCATTAAAACCCCGACCATTAAGGCTAGCTGGTGGAAGAAGATGCGTGATTTTCTTCTGCGTTGTTAGAAGATTGAGAATGTTCTCGAGGGTGTCCCCTAAGGGTGTGAATACTCGAGGTCGTTTGGCTTCTCCACCTTTTGGTACTGGAGGGTTTGAAGACTGTGCTTGAAAGGGAGTGTAATTTCTCCTCTGGATAGGCATGTTTTGACTGCCATTTTGACCCTGTAGTATCAGGGAAACATTCTCTTCTTTCTTTTTATGGACCCTCCTGGGGTTGTTCTCATAATTTCCAGATTGGATGTGATCAGCAACCGATTTGAGTGCAGCTAGGTCTTGAATCTTTCTGGATTTCAATCTCATTTCCCATCTCCCTATGTTTGACCATTTCAGAAAATGGTTTGCCGATGCCGGCTAAAACTCTTTCATAGAAAGGTGCTTCTTGTATGTCTATGGAAGTTATGACCATCTCTGATTCTGTCATGGAAGGACTAACTTGGGCAGTCAGACGTCTCCACCTCTGAGCATACTCTTTGAAAGACTCATTAGACTGTTTCTTGATCTTGGTAATTTGATACCTATTAGGAGCCATTTGAGATTGAAAGTTGTATTGCGTAAGGAAAGCATGTGCTAGCTCTTCCCAACTATGGATCTTTGAATTGTCTAATCTTGTGTACCACGAACGGGCTTCTCCAGTTAGACTTTTTTGGAACAGTTGCATTCTGAGTTTTTCATCCTCTGTATAAGATCCAAGTTCTCCAATAAACACCTTTAGATGTGTGTAAGGATCTCCTAACCCGTCATATTTTTCAAAGTCAGGAGTCTTAAACTTTTCTGGATAATGAATACCAGGAAAAATACATAAATCAGCATATGAAACACTTTCGTGTGTTCCAATTCCTTTGATAGTGCGAAGAGTCTCTTCCATTTGGAGGACTTTCTTTTTGATGTCACCAGTGTCTGGGTCTCCAGTGGGATGGGCAACATCATGAGTTTTGTTGGTCGGATCCAACTACAGTTCAGGTATTGTAACGACCTGGGTTCCTCCTTGTGTGGAGGATTCAGCGTGTACGGGTATTTTCTGACCCTGCGTAGACTGGTGTAATTCTTTTAGTAGAACAGTCAAATCTGTAATCTGTTTGCTTAATCCATCGAATTCTTTGCGACAAATTGGATTAAGTTCAGTCTAGTCAGATGACGACATGATTGACTGTAGGCATGTTGCCTTTTTGGACTTTGAAAGGGTGGTAGGTCCGATTGATTCCCTGCAAAAGACTTGCATAGTTTAGTCTTTAGGGTGGATAATAACATGCTATGATGTGTTCAGTTTAGGAATTTTATCCTGCAAAACCGATGTCAGCTATTTATAGCATGTATGTGTACACATTTCTTCATATTTCTCATTACATGGAGATAGATATGGAAGATAATTACAAGTAATTTGAAATGAGAGCATGAAGAGACTTTCCTCCGTTTTGGGTTTATCAGAGGCTGACCTATCTTAGGTTACTCTCGCGGCTTTTTGGCATGAAGGTTCCCAAATCATCGCAATCTACTTGACGGGAAATTAATCAGGTCTTTCAACTGGAGCAAATTTGGGTGGTGCCTTTCCTGAGCCTCAGAGAATTAGTCGTCTCACGAGTCCAGTAATCAAACACCGACGGGATAGCCTCCTGGTGGAGGGACCACACAACATACATTCACATACATCGCGTCTTACCGTATGAAAATGATGACATGTGCAAAGCACTAATATTACAAGCAGATATGGTGCGAAGCACTAATATCATGAGCAGTTTATAGTGCGAAGCACTAATATCACAAGCAGTTTATAGTGCGAAGCACTAATATCACAGGCAATTTTATAGTGCGAAGCACTAATATCACAAGCAGCTTATAGTGCGAAGCACTAAGTAAGGAAATGCATTCATACACATTCATCATAAAATGTAAATATAACATCCACACACAAGCAAATAACAATTTTGAAAAAATTGTAATAGCAGCTTAAGTCCTCTTACTGGAGTCCCCATCAGAGTCGCCACCTGTCGACGTCGGGATTTTTTAATTGTCCATTTCCGTTACTTGTTCTTTGGTGTTCTCATTTTAGGTGAGATTTGTTTGAAAAAACAAGTAAAAAAGGTCCGACATGTATAATGTCGACGATGGACTGTTAAGAGTCGCCAGTTGGTTTTTTAAATGGTTGTACCAATACAACCGAGAAAAGGTTTGCACATTGACCCAGTGATGTGACACTGCTAAACGGGTCGGTGAAACCGAGATTCATTAGGGTCCGGGGACTTGGTTATGCGGAGGGAAGGTGTTAGGCACCCCCCGACATCCGTGTTACCACGGTGACCGCCTCTTTTCAAAAAATTATTATCTGAATGTGTGTGTGTGGGTCAATGTGTTGTTATTTGGAAGTAGTGTGAGGCCTCGTTCGCACCTATATACACAGGGTTTGAATTTTATGTAAAAATTCAATTTTAGCAAGATATGGCAGTGATGTTTTACAAAAGAGGTTTTTCAAACCCTGATACTCAATAGTAATTGAGACCTTTTACACTCCTATTTTATTCCGTATTCGGCTGGATTGATTTTATTTGACAGATGCTAAGCATCCGTACGAAAATACTTTACAAAAAGGTGTTGAATTCGTCGTGGGTATGAAAACCATCTGAGGGAATCCAAACATCACAGATATAATTTACTGCTTACAGTTGAAAATGTCCATTACGGGAACCAAATCTAGATCCAATGGGATGAATCTATGATCACATGATTCCTAAGCTCACATGATGCCGCAATTGATATAAATACAATAAGCAGGTATATATATAAAAGCTTTAAATATATATATACAGACATGATCACCAACTACGAAGTACCTCCATGGGGGATCAGAAATGTAAATAAAGCTGTAAAAGCTATCAACCGCCACGGAGGAAACTCCAGGCGGGATAAAATGTACAGAAAGCTGTAAAAACGATCAACCACCACGAAGTAAACTCCAGGTGGGACGAAATGTACAAAAAGCTGTAAAAACGGTCAACCACCACGAAGTAAACTCCAGGTGGGACGAAATGTAAATATCTATATATATATATATATATATATATATATATATATATATATATATATATATATATATATATATATATAAAAGCATATAAACGTACCGGATGTAAAATCCAGGCTCATCGAACAGAGTTCGACACACACAGATAATATATATATATATATATATATATATATAATATATATATATATATATATATTATATATAAAAGCATATAAACGTACCGGATGTAAAATCCAGGCTCATCGAACAGAGTTCGACACACAGATAATATATATAAGTATATATATATATATATATATATATATATTAAAGCACGTAAACGCTCCGGATGTAAAATCCAGGCTCATCGAACAGAGTTCGACCACAGATAATATATATAAGTATATATATATTAAAGCAGGTAAACGCTCCAGACCGAAGTCTAGGCTCATCGAACAGAGTTCGACACGCAGTTCATATATATAAGTATATATATAGGAAAGTAGTAAACGCTTCAGACCGAAGTCTAGGCTCATCGAACAAAGTTCGACATACAGTTCATATATATAAATATATATATATAGAAAAGCAAATAAACGCTCCAGACCGAAGTCTAGGCTCAATCGAGGCATAACTCGACAATGTTAGTCCATATATATAAATATATATATTATATTATATATATTATATATATATATATATATATATACAAACTAAAAATAAACCACGAACCGAAGTCCGGGCAAAATGTGCAACATGACTCTCAACGTGTAGAAGGGTGTGTGCAAATATGAAGAGAAAAACTTTAAAGTGTGAAAAAAAGCTTACAGTGGGCTACCAAAGAAGACTTCAATATCTTTAAAGTGGGTAAACACAGACTTTTGTAGTTATAAAAGGGCTATATATGAGCTCACAGGTGTTTAAAAGGGGAAAGTACACTGCCTGTGATGAGTGCAGAGCAAATTGGGCAGGGCTTCCTCGCCGTTTTCTCTTACAAAATGGCCACCCCAAGCCCTCTATTTATAGAGGGTGGAGCCGCAGGTGTACCAGAGGCAACCCGGGTGGGCCCGAGTTTTTCAGCTCTGGTCGTCTCGAAGTACGTGCACTCGGGCACTATAATGTCCACTCAAACTTTTAAAATTGCAATTCGGGCATCTGTTTGCGGTATACAAGACCTATTTCGGACCGCCGTTGTCGAGAGTTGTACTATGGCATGGGATTAGAGTTTGTGCGAAGTCATTGAAGATGGGACGGAGCCCTCCGGTCTTCAAGCTTCAACTTTCATCCGTTACCCCGCACAATAGTCACTCGGGATTAATTAGTCTTGTGGGACATTGTTGCGTAGATATGTTGAGGCGACATGGCGTGACATCGTGTTAGTCAGATGACGATGTTGCCCCTCATCGGTGTTATCGCCGGATTAGGCTGATAAAGCAGGCATTGCTTAGCTTCACTGAGATTGGACTGCTGTAATTTGTTGAAGGTCCTCATTGTCATCTTTGAGGTGTGTCTGTCTTCCCGATGTTATCGCCGGGCTGGTACAGTGGATCTCGTTATGAGCGTCGAGATTGAAGTTGGTTGCATTTGTAACAAGCATTTTCGGGGTTATCGCTAAAATTGCATTCCTTGGGATTATCACCAAGGTTGGTGGCTATTCCCATGGTTGGGACTGAGACTGGATACCTCGGGGTTATCTCCAAGATTAATCGGTCTTCTCCGGTGTGTGTTTCGGTATTGTATCTGCATGCCTCGGGGTTATCTCCGAGATTATTACTTCCAGATTACGATCCGGGGTTGATGTTGAACTTCTGGTATTGTACCTACATGCCTCGGTATGGATATAGATCGTCTTTCAGGGTTCCCTCTTAAAAGACGAATCTGATCTCCTGCAATGTTAGTGACAGGTGTACAGAAAATTGCGAGTGTCTACATCTCCAACGCAATCCAACGAAACTGTGTCTCTATGGTATCCATACGAACGTCCCGCGAATTGTCACACGATCTGCAGTAAAGAGAGCTGCGGTACTAACCACCAAGGATCAGGATTTTCAAAACTTTTCTCTCTAGTCTCTCTAAGAGCGGCTAGGGTTTTTTTTTAGGTTAATGATGTGATGCCTAAAATGGCTGATATATCATTATATAGCAATCAAAAGAAATTAATCAAAACCTAATCCAATTAGAAAAGTAAAATCTGAATTTATATATATTATATCTTAATTAAGTCTTATTTATTAATATATACATATATACAAATTATCCTATTAATTTAAATTTGTAATTTAAATATTATCAATCATATTGACATATTTAAATTCTTACAATTTAAATTAATTCTCTTTTTAATTGCGTTCTATGTGTGTGACCCTATAGGTTATTATTACGTTGGCAATAATTTTAAAATTTTATTATAAAAGTATAAATAGTGAGTGGTATCTAGTAATGCATCACTGCTACCCAAGTAATAATAAGATCGGTGATTCGATGCAACCTTTTCGTGACCAATGTTTTAATATAATTTAATCCTTTTAACATTGACATCCTAGATTAAACTCTTCATAATTTAATCTGAGTTTTCTTGATCAATGAGCAAACTAAATGAAACAAATCACTATTTGAGCATGGCCATGCATTTCATAGTCCTACTCAATCAAGAGGCCTGTGGATATCACCCTTAATATATAGGAGGGTTAAATTCCCTCTAGATCACTCATATTCCTCACACGATTCATGATGTATCCAACAATCACCTTTATAGTTCACCCTATTAAAGGTGACCTTTGATGATATCAAAGTACATAAATTCTCGTGTAGTAATATAGTGATTTCAGGTCAGAGGATCATTATATCGTTGTCACTATGAGAATTGCTAATGGCACTTTGCATAATGCTCCATGTAGAATTCTCATGGTGGGTCTGTCTAGTACATTGTTCTCTAACATGTATCTATGCATTTACTCAATATCTCATATATTTATGACCAATGAGATTTTATCATCAGTCAATCCACATACTAGTCTCAATGTATCATTGTTGTCCCAGTAACAATGATACTTGACTAGGGACATTTAAGAGCAATGATACTAATTGTAATTATATAATCTCATGTTCAAGTCACATACTTGAAACTATATAATTTGTATCACTATTCTAAGGACTTTTATTATGTTAACATTTATATAACGCAGTAAATAAAACCATAATAAAATAATTCATTTATTCAATCAAATATAATATCAAAAATGTTAAGTAATTATATCAAATAATTGGCCTCTAGGGCATAAACTCTAACAATATCCTCTAATGTTTGAATGGTTCTCTCACTTTGTCCATCAGTTTGAGGGTGATAAGCTGTACTTAATCTCAATTGTTTTCCTAAGTGTTTTTGATGGCTTCCCTAAAAATTTGAGGTGAAACGTGGGTCTCGATCTGACACTATAGAAACAGGCACTCCATGTGACAACCCCAAAATAGGTCAATTCCATCCAACCCATTCTGAGTCATCAAATATATGGTACAGAAAATAACTACAATTCTATTACAACAATTGTCGTACAAAATACAACAACACATATGTTGTGAGTTTGAATACAAATATATACCAAATGTGACACATGTCCCAACCGTGGACAGCACCTCACAGTAACACCTTACATAAAGGTATAGTCAAAAACTGTTTTAGAAATTAGAATCTTTGGGAAGTGCTCAAGGAAACCTTCGTACATGGGAGGCCATGCTTCTAGGTTATGATAGATATCTTATGGCCACAAAATTATCCTTGGTTGACCCAATAGACCTCAAAGAAGAACGAGAAGATTACTATCATATTCTTCCCAATGGTGAGTCTTCTCTTGACTTATCATTAGCTCCACTGTATCTAACTGAGAATTATACTTCAAACAAACACAAAGATTATATAGGTAGTGCTTGTAGATATACTCGGCAAGCGGATGTGCACAATCCTGTCTTATGATGACACGAGGTTGTATGTCGTTAGACATCTTGTATGATAGTGGCAAAAACACCCTTCCAACGTTGGATACACCTTACCCTATTAGATTCACCAAATAAAACTATTAAATGAACTTTTCTATACTGCTTCGGGAGAACCTCCACAGCTAGAGACCACCGTTCTATTTCCCCGTTACCCTCGCTCGACCCAGCTACACTCTTATTACCTGAAAGGAATTGTGAAGTAAAAGGGTGAGCACAACTAGCTCAGTAAAGAATATCATGACTAAAGATAAATAAATTATCAATAGTCTTCATCAGTAATAAATCAGAGATTTATAACATATGGTAGATAATAAAAATTTTAACCATAGTTGCAGCGGAACGAGCAATCCATTAGAAGAGTCAAATAGACCATAAAGTCTATTATCTTCTCCACATTAAAAGTCCACCAATAATGTTTTATCCCTGTAACATTAATCAACAGTTCCTTTTCACAATTATATTAATAACTCATATTCATAATTGTAATTCTAAATTCCTCTTCGCATCCAGGACGAAGATAATTTTCCTCACATTTTTTTACCTGAAACATCAAAGATCATGGTTATACAAAATCATAGTTCCATATCATAATCATATTAATAAATTCATCTTTGCACTACAGGCCAACGATATTCGTCAACAGTTCATCTTTGCACTACTGGCCAAAGATATTCAACAACAGGTCATCTTTGTACTACGGGCCAAAGATATTCCTCAATAGTTCATATTTGCACTACAGGTCAAATATATTCATATCTCAAAGAAATATATAATCATTTCAAAATTTATATAAAAAATAATTATAACCATGTTGATCATTTCACCTTTGCACTTAAGCTAAAGATATTCATTTATAAATTCAATGGTGATTATCATACCAGTCAACAATTCAACTTTGCACTAATGGCCAAAGGGAACCCATAGTCATGATCATACCAAAAATCTACCCATCTTTACACTCAAGTCAAAGAGAAATATCATCATTAGGGTTATAAAAATGTTATATATGATAATGAAATCAATATAATCAACATATAGATTTAATCTCAAGAGTAATATTCATAACTCAACTATAATTTGGTCAGAAAAAGAAACCAATTTTGTCATAAATAGTAACTCATGAATAGTAACTCGTAAATAGTAACTCATGAATAGTGACTCATGAATAGTAAACCTGACACAAAAAGGTAGAAATTCTACAATAAAATTTATACCAATATTTCGGTATAATGATATTGAAAGAATAGCATTTCTTAAATTTATAAACAATTTATTTTAATTGTTTACACTTTACTAAATAATGCATTTAATCATCCTAAAATGCCAAACTCATAAAATTTCATTACCAATAACCAAAACCCTCATCAAAAATCTGCATATACCTCATATAGGATTCTCAAGCCATAAAATCCTATTTTCCAATTTTCTTACTTCACATAACATATTTAATTCATTTACTCATAACTAGTCTATTTTTATGAAAAATACTAAATCAGTTCCAAAAATATTTCTTTTCTGGGATTTAGCAGAATATAGTCCCATATTGAACATATATTTTTCTCAGAATTTTTAAAACTCATTTACTATTTTTCATATGGCCAAAACCGCCGAATATTTAGACATTTATCATAAATTGTACTTTTATCCAAAAATTCCGAAATTAACAGAGTACACTAATATTATATAGATATACTTCCAATAAAAATTTCATCAATTTTGGAGTTAACCACAAGGAGTTATAAGCGGTTACTTTTAAAATAGTCTTTTCCCGTAAAATTCATAACTCTTAATATATAAATCCAAAAATCACCATTTTTGGACACGATTAATAAAACTTATCAAAATATCATTTCAAATTTTTTTAGAATTTTCTGATGGTCAGAAAAATTACGAAACTGAAAAACATAACAACCCTTAAAATCACTTACTATCCCTTACCTCAAAATAGCAGCACTTCTGACCGGTATAAGGCTGAAGAAAACTTGCACTGATGAATAGAAACTGACAATATATCTAAATACTCATAAAATACACTCAATAATCTAGAGAGAGAAAGAGAGAAAACTTATGAATTCTGGTGTGATTTTCAATTCTAACTTAGCCCTCTATTTATAGGAAAATGTTAGTACGCCGAAGCAGACTTAACCTGCAACCTGATGGCTTTACCTGCTACTATTCCCACCCACCACATTTGAATAAAAATCTCAGCACATTTCTTCACCAACCAAGAGTGGGGCCCACCAATTCTAGAATTTTCTACCAAAATGATAAACTCCGAAAATTCAACAATTTCTGAACCAGTCATCTCGTAAAATTCATAACAAATCATTCGTTCATTTTTAACGGTTCAAAATTTGTGGACATATACTCAACTTATATATGTATAACATATCTAAAAATTACAACGATCCAACGGTCGGATTAAAAATTATAACCCCCGCAAAATATCTCAAAAACCCTAATTTAATTTTTAATACCTCCATTCCGACAAAAATACTGATAAAAACCTCAACATTAACTCCTTCATTTTTAACCACAATAAATATATCCAACATTTAGATCCACATAAAAATTAATATTTCCTTATCATATGAATCAATAATTAATTATTCACAAATAATATTACAGAAACACATTTATGACAACCAGGCCGTTCCCAGAAAAGAGGGGGCTTTCCAATAAAGATTTATCTTTATTGGCGCGCAATTAAGTGACCAAATCTCTCTTTAGACAGAACTTTCTAGACATTGCCAATAATGTTATCTAATAATATTATTCAAATAATATAAATTATTGATCTGATAATGGAAAATACTGTGCAGTAACAATTATTGAAACAACAATAATATAAAATATCAACGCAACAATTATTGAATCAATAAAATAAAATATTGAACAGTAATTACTGTAACAATTATTGAGTAGTGCCTTCTTTCGTAAGAATCAATAATTCAAAAATACTGTGTAATCAGTGTGCTACTGTGTAATAACGCGTATTACTGTATTTTAACCACCGGGTATTCCAACAGTGTTAACAGTAATAACTACGCCGTTATTTGTAAAAACTCAAATTTGTCGTTTTCTTCATCCGACAGTTATTATGTTATGGGGCCCACAAATAGATGCGCCGTCGTACGAATATTTCCCGACAGAAAGAATATTCTACGACCAAACGAATATTCCCCGACAACAATGATTATTTTATAACCACTTGCTTATTTTGAAAAAAATTCATATATCACCTTTAACTTTAACTTTTTATCAATTTAACCATTTACTAAATCGTAATTATAAGAAAAATTGAATACTTTTATTTCATAAAATTCGGGGTCTTACAATCTCCCCTCCTTATGAAATTTCGTCCTCGAAATTTGCTTACCTAGTATTTCGAAGAATTGAGAATACCTTGCTTTCATTTCAGATTCCATCTTTCCTATCATCATGATTTCTCCATTGCTCATCTCCTATATTTCAGATATTATTCTAGAATACAGCTTCAAAAACAAAGGTTAATTTAACAAATTAACATATCACATCATATCCCAATAGTATGACTGACCAACAAATAAGCTTAGGTAGGACACACTAGCGAAGGATTTACTAATCTCTCCCCTCCTAGTTATATTCCCCGATCTCCGCCAGAAACCATATCCCTAAGCTCTGATAGCAACTGTGAGAACCCCAAAATAGGTCCATTCCATCCAACCCATTCCGAGTCGTCAAATATATGGTACAGAAAATAACTACAATTCTATTACAACAATTGTCGTACAAAATACAACAACACATATGTTGTGAGTTTGAATACAAATATATACCAAATGTGACACATGTCCCAACCGTGGACAGCACCTCATAGTAACACCTTACATAAAGGTATAGTCAAAAACTGTTTTAGAAATTAGAATCTTTGGGAAGTGCTCAAGGAAACCTTCGTACATGGGAGGCCATGCTTCTAGGTTATGATAGATATCTTATGGCCACAGAATTATCATTGGTTGACCCAATAGACCCCAAAGAAAAACGAGAAGATTACTATCATATTCTTCCCAATGGTGAGTCTTCTCTTGACTTATCATTAGCTCCACTGTATCTAACTGAGAATTATACTTCAAACAAACACCAAGATTATATAGGTAGTGCTTGTAGATATACTCGGCAAGCGGATGTGCACAATCCTGTCTTATGATGACACGAGGTTGTATGTCGTTAGACATCTTGTATGATAGTGGCAAAAACACCCTTCCAACGTTGGATACACCTTACCCTATTAGATTCACCAAATAAAACTATTAAATGAACTTTTCTATACTGCTTCGGGAGAACCTCCACAGCTAGAGACCACCGTTCTATTTCCCCGTTACCCTCGCTCGACCCAGCTACACTCTTATTACCTGAAAGGAATTGTGAAGCAAAAGGGTGAGCACAACTAGCTCAGTAAAGAATATCATGACTAAAGATAAATAAATTATCAATAGTCTTCATCAGTAATAAATCAGAGATTTATAACATATGGTAGATAATAAAAATTTTAACCATAGTTGCAGCGGAACGAGCAATCCATTAGAAGAGTCAAATAGACCATAAAGTCTGTTATCTTCTCCACATTAAAAGTCTACCAATAATGTTTTATCCATGTAACATTAATCAACAGTTCCTTTTCACAATTATATTAATAACTCATAATCATAATTGTAATTCTAAATTCCTCTTCGCATCCAGGACGAAGATAATTTTCCTCACATGTCTTTACCTGAAACATCAAAGATCATGGTTATACAAAATCACAGTTCCTGATCATAATCATATTAATAAATTCATCTTTGCACTACAGGCCAACGATATTCGTCAACAGTTCATCTTTGTACTACTGACCAAAGATATTCAACAACAGGTCATCTTTGTACTACGGGCCAAAGATATTCCTCAACAGTTCATATTTGCACTACAGGTCAAATATATTCATATCTCAAAGAAATATATAATCATTTCAAAATTTATATAAAAAATAATTATAATCATGTTGATCATTTCACCTTTGCACTTAAGCTAAAGATATTCATTTATAAATTCAATGGTGATGATCATACCAGTCAACAATTTAACTTTGCACTAATGGCCAAAGGGAACCCATAGTCATGATCATACCAAAAATCTACCCATCTTTACACTCAAGTCAAAGAGAAATATCATCATTAGGGTTATAAAAATGTTATATATGATAATGAAATCAATATAATCAACATATAGATTTAATCTCAAGAGTAATATTCATAACTCAACTATAATTTGGTCAGAAAAAGAAACTAATTTTGTCATGAATAGTAACTCGTAAATAGTAACTCGTGAATAGTGACTCATGAATAGTAAACCCGACACAAAAAGGTAGAAATTCTACAATAAAATTCATACCAATATTTCGGTATAATGATATTGAAAGAATAACATTTCTTAAATTTATAAACAATTTATTTTAATTATTTACACTTTACTAAATAATGCATTTAATCATCCTAAAATGCCAAACTCATAAGATTTCATTACCAATAACCAAAACCCTCATCAAAAATCTGCATATACCTCATACAGGATTCTCAAGCCATAAAATCCTATTTTCCAATTTTCTTACTTCACATAACATATTTAATTCATTTACTCATAACTAGTCTATTTTTATGAAAAATACTAAATCAGTTCCAAAAATATTTCTTTTCTGAGATTTAGCAGAATATAGTCCCATATTGAACATATATTTTTCTCAGAATTTTTAAAACTCATTTACTATTTTTCATATGGCCAAAACCGCCGAATATTTAGACATTTATCATAAATTGTACTTTTATCCAAAAATTCCGAAATTCACAGAGTACACTAATATTATATAGATATACTTCCAATAAAAATTTCATCAATTTTGGAGTTAACCACAAGGAGTTATAAGCGGTTACTTTTAAAATAGTCTTTTCCCGTAAAATTCATAACTCTTAATATATAAATCCAAAAATCACCATTTTTGGACACAATTAATAAAAATCATCAAAATATCATTTCAAATTTTTTTAGAATTTTCTGATGGTCAGAAAAATTACGAAACTGAAAAACATAACAACCCTAAAAATCCCTTACTATCCCTTACCTCAAAATAGCAGCACTTCTGACCGGTATAAGGCTGAAGAAAACTTGCACTGATGAATAGAAACTCACAAAGTATCTAAATACTCACAAAATACACTCAATAATCTAGAGAGAGAAAGAGAGAAAACTTATGAATTCTGGTGTGATTTTCAATTCTAACTTAGCCCTCTATTTATAGGAAAATGTTAGTACGCCGAAGCAGACTTAACCTGCAACCTGATGGCTTTACCTGCTACTATTCCCACCCACCACATTTGAATAAAAATCTCAGCACATTTCTTCACCAACCAAGAGTGGGGCCCACCAATTCTAGAATTTTCTACCAAAATGATAAACTCCGAAAATTCAACAATTTCTGAACCAGTCATCTCGTAAAATTCATAACAAATCATTCGTTCATTTTTAACGGTTCAAAATTTATGGACATATACTCAACTTATATATGTATAACATATCCAAAAATTACAACGATCCAACGGTCGGATTAAAAATTATAACTCCCATAAAATATCTCAAAAACCCTAATTTAATTTTTAATACCTCCATTCCGACAAAAATACTGATAAAAACCTCAACATTAACTCCTTCATTTTTAACCACAATAAATATATCCAACATTTAGATCCACATAAAAATCAATATTTCCTTATCATATGAATCAATAATTAATTATTCACAAATAATATTACAGAAACATATTTATGACAACCAGGCCGTTCCCAGGAAAGAGGGGGCTTTCCAATAAAGATTAATCTTTATTGGCGCGCAATTAAGTGACCAAACCTCTCTTTAGACAGAACTTTCTAGACATTGCCAATAATGTTATCTAATAATATTATTCAAATAATATAAATTATTGATCTGATAATGGAAAATACTGTGCAGTAACAATTATTGAAACAACAATAATATAAAATATCAACGCAAAAATTATTGAATCAATAAAATAAAATATTGAACAGTAATTACTGTAACAATTATTGAGTAGTGCCTTCTTTCGTAAAAATCAATAATTCAAAAATACTGTGTAATCAGTGTGCTACTGTGTAACAACGCGTATTACTGTATTTTAACCACCGGGTATTCCAACAGTGTTAACGGTAATAACTACGTCGTTATTTGTAAAAACTCAAATTTGTCGTTTTCTTCATCCAACAGTTATTCTGTTATGGGGCCCACAAATGGCTGCGCCGTCGTACGAATATTTCCCGACAACAATGATTATTTTATAACCACTTGCTTATTTTGAAAAAAATTCAGATATCACCTTTAACTTTAACTTTTTATCAATTTAACCATTTACTGAATCGTAATTATAAGAAAAATTGAATACTTTTATTTCATAAAATTCGGGGTCTTACAATCTCCCCTCCTTATGAAATTTCGTCCTCGAAATTTGCTTACCTAGTATTTCGAAGAATTGAGAATACCTTGCTTTCATTTCAGATTCCACCTTTCCTGTCATCATGATTTCTCCATTGCTCATCTCCTATATTTCAGATATTATTCTAGAATACAGCTTCAAAAACAAAGGTTAATTTAACAAATTAACATATCACATCATATCCCAATAGTATGACTGACCAACAAATAAGCTTAGGTAGGACACACTAGCGAAGGATTTACTAATCTCTCCCCTCCTAGTTATATTCCCCGATCTCCGCCAGAAACCATATCCCTAAGCTCTAATAGCAACTGTGAGAACCCCAAAATAGGTCCATTCCATCCAACCCATTCTGCGTCGTCAAATATATGGTACAGAAAATAACTACAATTCTATTACAACAATTGTCGTACAAAATACAACAACACATATGTTGTGAGTTTGAATACAAATATATAACAAATGTGACACATGTCCCAACCGTGGACAGCACCTCACAGTAACACCTTACATAAAGGTATAGTCAAAAACTGTTTTAGAAATTAGAATCTTTGGGAAGTGCTCAAGGAAACCTTCGTACATGGGAGGCCATGCTTCTAGGTTATGATAGATATCTTATGGCCACAGAATTATCCTTGGTTGACCCAATAGACCCCAAAGAAAAATGAGAAGATTACTATCATATTCTTCCCAATGGTGAGTCTTCTCTTGACTTATCATTAGCTCCACTGTATCTAACTGAGAATTATACTTCAAACAAACACCAAGATTATATAGGTAGTGCTTGTAGATATACTCGGCAAGCGGATGTGCACAATCCTGTCTTATGATGACACGAGGTTGTATGTCGTTAGACATCTTGTATGATAGTGGCAAAAACACCCTTCCAACGTTGGATATACCTTACCCTATTGGATTCACCAAATAAAACCACTAAATGAATTTTTCTATACTGCTTCGGGAGAACCTCCACAGCTAGAGACCACCGTTCTATTTCCCCGTTACCCTCGCTCGACCCAGCTACACTCTTATTACCTGAATGGAATTGTGAAGCAAAGGGGTGAGCACAACTAGCTCAGTAAAGAATATCATGATTAAAGATAAATAAATTATCAATAGTCTTCATCAGTAATAAATCAGAGATTTATAACATATGGTAGATAATAAAAAATTTAACCATAGTTGTAGCGGAACGAGCAATCCATTAGAAAAGTCAAATAGACCATAAAGTCTATTATCTTCTTCATATTAAAAGTCCACCAATAATGTTTTATCCCTGTAACATTAATCAGCAGTTCCTTTTCACAATTATATGAATAACTCATAATCATAATTGTAATTCTAAATTCCTCTTCGCATCTAGGACGAAGATAATTTTCCTCACATGTCTTTACCTGAAACATCAAAGATCATGGTTATACCAAATCACAGTTCCTGTTCATAATCATATTAATAAATTCATCTTTGCACTACAAGCCAACGATATTCGTCAACAGTTCATCTTTGCACTACTGGCCAAAGATATTCAACAACAGGTCATCTTTGTACTACGGACCAAAGATATTCATCAACAATTCATCTTTGCACTACAGGCCAAAGATATTCCTCAACAGTTCATATTTGCACTACAGGCCAAATATATTCATATCTCAAAGAAATATATAATCATTTCAAAATTTATATAAACAATAATTATAACCATGTTGATCATTTCACCTTTGCACTTAAGCTAAAGATATTCATTTATAAATTTAATAGTCATGATCATACCAGTCAACAATTCAACTTTACACTACTGGCCAAAGGAAACCCATAGTCATGATCATACCAAAAATCTACCCATCTTTACACTCAAGTCAAAGAGAAATATCATCATTAGTGTTATAAAAATATTATATATGATAATAAAATTAATATAATCAACATATAGATTTAATCTCAAGAGTAATATTCATAACTCAACTATAATTTGGTCAGAAAAGAAACCAATTTTGTCATGAATAGTAACTCGTGAATAGTAACCCATGAATAGTAACTCGTGAATAGTGACTCATGAATAGTAAACTCGATACAAAAAGGTAGAAATTCCATAATAAAATTTATACCAATATTTCGGTATAATGATATTGAAAGAATAACATTTCTTAAATTTATAAATAATTTATTTTAATTGTTTACACTTTACTAAATAATGCATTTAATCATCCTATAATGTCAAACTCATAAGATTTCATTACCAATAACCAAAACCCTCATCAAAAATCTGCATATACCTCATATAGGATTCTCAAGCCATAAAATCCTATTTTTCAATTTTCTTACTTCACATAACATATTTAATTTATTTACTCATAACTAGTCTATTTTTATGAAAAATACTAAATCAGTTCCAAAAATATTTCTTTTCTGGGATTTAACAGAATATAGTCCCATATTGAACATATATTTTTCTCAGAATTTTTAAAACTCATTTACTATTTTTCATAGGGCCAAAACCGCCGAATATTTAGATATTTATCATAAATTGTACTTTTATCCAAAAATTTCGATATTCACAGAGTACACTAATATTATATAGATATACTTCCAATAAAAATTTCATTAATTTTGGAGTTAACCACAAGGAGTTATAAGCGGTTACTTTTAAAATAGTCTTTTCCCGTAAAATTCATAACTCTTAATATATAAATCCAAAAATCACCATTTTTGGACACAGTCAATAAAACTCATCAAAATATCATTTCAAATTTTTTCATAATTTTCTGAAGGTTAAAAAAATTACGAAACTGAAAAACATAACAACCCTTAAAATCCCTTATTATCCCTTACCTCAAAATAGCAGCACTTCTGACCGGTATAAGGCTGAAGAAAACTTGCACTGATGAATAGAAACTCACAAAATATCTAAATACTCACAAAATATACTCAATAATCTAGAGAGAGAAAGAGAGAAAACTTATAAATTCTGGGGTAATTTTCAATTCTAACTTAGCCCTCTATTTATAGGAAAATGTTAGCACGCCGAAGCAGACTTAACCTGCAACCTGATGGCTTTACCTGCTACTATTCCCACCCACCACATTTGAATAAAAATTTCAACACATTTATTCACCAATCAATAGTGGGGCCCACTAATTCTAGAATTTTCTACCAAAATGATAAACTCTGAAAATTCAACAATTTCTGAACCAGTCATCTCGTAAAATTCATAACAAATCATTCGTTCATTTTTAACGGTTCAAAATTTGTGGACATATACTCAACTTATATATGTATAACATATCCAAAAATTACAACGATCCAACGGTCGGATTAAAAATTATAACCCCCGCAAAATATCTCAAAAACCCTAATTTGATTTTTAATACCTCCATTCCGACAAAAATACTGATAAAAACCTCAACATTAACTCCTTCATTTTTAACCACAATAAATATATCCAACATTTAGATCCACATAAAAATCAATATTTCCTTATCATATGAATCAATAATTAATTATTCACAAATAATATTACAGAAACATATTTATGACAACCAGGTCGTTCCCAGGAAAGAGGGGGCTTTCCAATAAAGATTTATCTTTATTGGCGCGCAATTAGGTTACCAAACCTCTCCTTAGACAGAACTTTCTAGACATTGCCAATAATGTTATCTAATAATATTATTCAAATAATATAAATTATTGATCTGATAATGGAAAATACTGTGCAGTAACAATTATTGAAACAACAATAATATAAAATATCAATGCAGTAATTATTGAATCAATAAAATAAAATATTAAACAGTAATTACTGTAACAATTATTGAGTAGTTCCTTCTTTCGTAAGAATCAATAATTCAAAAATACTGTGCAATCAGTGTGCTACTGTGTAACAACGCATATTACTGTATTTTAACCACCGGGTATTCCAACAGTGTTAACGGTAATAACTACGCCGTTATTTGTAAAAACTCAAATTTGTCGTTTTCTTCATCCGACAGTTATTCTGTTATAGGGCCCACAAATGGCTGCGCCGTCGTACGAATATTCCCCGACAGAAAGAATATTCCACGACCAAACGAATATTCCCCCGACAACAATGATTATTTTATAACCACTTGCTTATTTTAAAAAAAATTCATATATCACCTTTAACTTTAACTTTTTATCAATTTAACCATTTACTGAATCGTAATTATAAGAAAAATTGAATACTTTTATTTCATAAAATTCGGGGTCTTACACTCCATGCCTAGAGATAATTTTATTAATGTATAACTTGGCAAGGTGATCTAGGTTATGAGTGACCTTAATAGGCAGCTGATGAGCGAGTTTTATACCTACGAATAGGCTTCTAATTCAAACTTAAATGGTATTGATTCTGTATATTTCTATTCATTTTTACTTGTTTTGTGTTTGTTTTGTGTTTAGGATTGCATTATGTGGCATGGTGGAATAATGGCGGCATTATGACAAGACTTAGCATCAAAAGGCAAGAATTCGGTTCTGCAGGATTACCCCCCGCCGAGGCAGGCATAAATATAAAGGAAACCCCCGCCGGGGCGGGGCTACATGGCCAAACAACAGTAGCACCCCCCACCGGGGCAGGCTTAGTCAGTACAAAACACCCCGCCGGGGCGGGGGTACAGGGAGAAAAAGGAGTATTCCGAATTTGAGTTCAAGAAGGATTGTTTCAAGCTGATTATTCAAGGACTTCAAGGAGGACTAAAAGACATATGAAAGAGACATATAAAAGGAGGAGAATTGTTAGGATTAAGGGGGGGATTCCAGTAGATTAGATTAGAGTAGATTAGGATAAAACCTTAGTTCTTATGAGATTTGAAGATTGAAGCAACTAAGAGACCATTGAAGATTCAAAGTAGGAGCAAAGAGGGAGCATCAAATCTGCAGACAACAGATTCTATCTTTTTCTCTTCTTCTATTTTTGTCTTTTATTGTATATTCAGTTGTGGATTCATAGTTTTAATTCATTAATCATGAACTAAATCTTTTGTTTAAGATTACAATGGAACTTATTGCATAGTTTATTTTAGTATGTTTCTCTATTAATTATTGTGATTATTCTTGGATTATCTATTATGGTTTGTGTTTATTGCTTAATTGCCTAGCTAACAATTACCGTGATAATATATATGAACTCGAGAGATGAATTATAGATTTAGATATGATCATAATAGTATGTGATTGTGTTTTCTGTATGGCGTTGGAATACATAATTTATGTCTAGGATAGAGATATACCTATACATCGCATATAATTAGATAAAGAACTTGTGCTTAAAATCCTTTTTAATTGTAAATCACATAGAGATATAGTGAATTAGTTAATTAGGGTGTTCTTCTTAATTCTACCATCTGTGGATTTAAGTTAATTTGAGTATGATGTAGTGAGAGATGGTCATATTTACTTATGTATTCTTGATTAACAATTCAGAATAGTGAGCATAATTGATAAGAAATGTATTAATTTAAGTGAAGCAATAAGTAAAATTGTGATCTAAAATCTTCGTAATCTGATTTTTAATTAGTGGTAACTAGAATTAGTTTAGTTAAATAATTTACTTTATAACATTAAATTGATTGTTTAAATAAAATTAGTTTGGTTAAGAGTTAGTATTTGGTAATTTCTATTAACAATTCCTCGTGAGAATGATACTCGACTTTCACTTTATTACTTGTTGACCACATATACTTGCGTGTTGTGTGTAACTGGAATTTACCCAATAGCAGGAAGTGAGCTGATTTGGTCAGACGGTCAACTATTACCCAAATGGCATTGTGGCCCTTCGGTGTAGCTGGAAGGCCTACTACGAAGTCCATTGTTATATATTTCCATTTCTACTCAGGAATTGGTAAGGGTTGAAGTAAACCACTCAGCTTTTGGTGTTCATCCTTGACCCTTTGACACGTGAGACATTTGCTTACCCATTCAGCTATTTCTCTTTTCATATTCGACCACCAAAAGTGTCGACTTAAGTCTTTGTACATTTTAGTATTGCCCGGATGTATGGCAAATTTAGAATTATGAGTTTCGTTTAAGATTTAGTCTTTTAATACTTGATTCAATGGAACCCAAATTCTATCTTCATATCTTATTATTACATCCTTGTCTATTTTGAATTTGATATTCTTGTCATGAGTTATATTAGACTAACATTTTTGACACTCCGTGTCTTCTCCCTGCATCTTTTTGATTCTATCCAGTAGAGTCGAAACTCCCTCTAGAATGAATAACTTTTGGGTAGAGGTAGTTGAACATCCTACCTCAATTTCAAGTCTTTCAAAAACTTTTATTAACCTATCATTGGTGGTTATTGCGTTCAACTTTTCTTGGTTCATTCTACTTAAGGCATCAGCCACTACATTGGCTTTCCCGAGATGATATAAGATTTCACAGTCAAAATTTTTATCAGTTCTAACCATCTCCTCTGCCTTAAGTTTAACTCCTTTTATGTAAAAATATATTTCTGACTTTTCTTATCTGTATATCTTCTCCCCGTACAAGTAATGCCTATAAATTTTCAGGGTAAAAACTACCGCGGCTAACTCTAGGTCATGTGTGATGCCCCTAAATTCGAGTCCCTTCAAACCTTGGATCCAGTCCGCCATGATACTACTATCGTCAAACTATTTATATCTTTTATTCATAACTTAATGACTATAACTTTGTTTATTACAATTTAGAATATAAATTCTTTCCATTTCCAAGATCTGTATAATAACCCCAAACTTTTATAAGTTTTAAATCTTGGTCATTTACCATTCCTGTCTTACATCATATTCGATGTTATAAAAATATGCGGAATAATTTAAACTTTTTCAATCTCCTTTGAAAAAAATCTTTTATTGATTTCTTAACTTGAATCAATTACATATCCTTGAATCAAATTATGTTATGATTCATTCTATTCAAATTACTGTATAAATTTTTACATCTCGATTCGAATTCTTTTATACATCACATAGTATAACTTTACAACTCAACATGTATTACACATCGTAAAATACTATTATGTACATCTCCTAGAACCTAAACATAGTTCAAGAGTATATATTTAAATAAATCAATTAATCTTCTTCGATACTATTGAACTCTATCAATCAAGTAGCACGTAATCTTTATCGTGAGTCCTTAACCTGTAAAAGTGGTTATTTGCAAGGGTGAGCTCGACAGCCCAGTAATTCTAACAGTTTTTATGCATCACATAGCATATAATAACATACTCAGTTCATGCTTTCATAATCAATTAATATTTACTACGCATGTTACTTCTCACATAACAAGCATAGAGATTTACTTCACAAGTATATCATCAAAGATCAACTTTCAAATTTCATACATATCTCATTATGCATTTCATATATATACATCAATATTCTCATAGCATAATATAGCTCAACTAACAGTTATCGAATTCATATAGCAAATAAAAACTGAAAGACTTGCCTGATTCGTAGTTTATCAACTATGACTTAACTGCTTAAAGCTTATCTGCACTGCGTGTATTCCTACAAAGTTATATAATCATGGATTCATACCCATCAGTCATAAATTTCATATGCTCTTAATATAAGAACAAATATTACTTCCTAACTTGGTTTCATTTTTACTTGAACTTAGGATAACCATGAGACTAGCTCATTCTACTATCATATTTATTTAAAGAATTTTGTTTCATATCTTGTAGTCCTTAAGGACAACATATAACCATAACTTAAGACCATGCAGTTAACAAACTACTCTAGGTCACTCTACAGAACTGCACGGCCGCGCTGCATTTAAGCTTGGGAGTGGCGCGGCCGCGCTACTCCCTACCAGAACCAGACTTAGGCTTTTTAGTCCCCAATATAATTTCTAGTATAACAAGTATTCTAATACGTACTATAAACATACATCAAGTAGGTTGTGATCTATTTTCAAGCTACTTAGCTCCATAATGATTTATTTCAATCAATAAAGCTTAACAACTTTCTTTAACAATATTCAAAGTCATAAGCTTTTAAACCATATATTGGTACTAATAAGCCTCTAATAGCATGCTCACATGTATATATCTTATTTACATAGACATAGCATAGTTCATTATTTGAAAACTTATTTTAAACCACACTTGAAAGGTCAATTCATGCTTAGCTAGATGATGAACATATTCGTCATGTCTAGAGGCATAAGGTGTCTTAGTATGCATGCTAGAAAGGTCAAAGTATACTTTACACAATATTTGAAACTATTAGTTCTCAAAACTTCTGAGTTTTCTTTCAAAACATTTTAAACCAAGCTATATCAATCTAGTATATGCAAGGTAACTTTAAAACTACATTTCATGCACGTTGATATGCGTACATAAGGTCCAAGGTCAGAACTCAAAGTACACCAAATTCATCAACTTCCGTTTCTCAAAAACTTTAAGTTCTCTTTTAGAAAATCATGTCAAAACATTCCATTATGAGTAAAGTAATCTTACTTATATGACATGTCTGTTATCATGTATATTTATGTTTTGTCACTTAGAATAACATATTTTATCGTCCGGAGCACTACACTCGCATACGTGCATGCCCGACGCCCTCCGATTGCCTCTTAATACACATCAGTCGTAAAGATGACTATTTGAACCCCTTCTAATGACCTCAAATTGAAAAATGTTAAGAACAAAAGTTATAGGTCTATTCGTCCTCGTTCCGGATCATCTTGAATCGCCTCAATCAGAGTCCGTATGAAAATGTTATGACCATTTTACAAAAATAGGTTAAAGCAGCCACACTTAACACACTTTGGGCGCGGCCACGCCCATTTTCTTCATAATCCTAGAGTGCCCGCACCATTTTGTAGTGCCCAGCTGTGCACCCGCACTCCTGGGCAGCACGCCTGTGCTTGGCTTTGCCCAGATTACAGTTTCCTCAATATTTTTACTTCAAATCTTCATAACTTCTTCATTTTAAGTTAGAATTAGTTGGTTTTCGATTCGTTGAACTCGTTGAACTCTTAGCTACTCATCTACAGAATAATTATAATACTTCAAAAATATTAACAAATCATTTTAAGGGTTCCAATTTAGTGGCCATGCTATATTTTCATGTTTTAAACATATTTAGCGAATTCATTCACTACGAATTCATTTATCAACCAAATTGGTTCGTTTAACTTGCGTTGTTTTTGTATTTAACTGTATTAACAGTATCTAGTAACAATTCACAGATTGCAACAAGTTTTAGTCATAAATTTTGTGACTCAAAAACAAGTATTTCATTATACTTTTCTAGGAATTGAAGAACTTTGAATTCAAGAACATATATAACAGAATTGTTACCTCTAAAATGCTTGAAATTGTTAACTATAACTCTTTAATCCTCCAATCGCTCTCCAATTCTATTAACTCTCCGTAGCTACTTCTCAGACATTTCAACAAATGGGAAATGAGATGAAGGAGGTTCTATTTATTGAGAGACCATTGACCAAACAATGACTTTGTCCACAGATTTAAACCAAAAGGAAGAAGAACAAGATATTGGGTATAGAGGAATTGGTCACCAACTTCCTCTTCCTCCATCACTCCCTTCATCATCACCATGATTGCAAACTTTGTAGCCTTTTTCATTTCTCAGCAATTGTAGAGTTAGGCCATTGGCCTATTCACGGCATGTTAAATGAAGTGGGACTATGAATATGGGACAAGGTATATTACTCCTTTACTTATCAGTAAAATGAACTTCATTTTAATAAGGTTACTTCCTTTTTGGCTTATTAAACCAATTATAATGTCTTAACATTACTTCATTAAATTGAGTTATGGGCATATATACACACATATATATGTACATACCCGCATATAGGAAGTATACTTAAATTTTAAATATACACCCATGAAATCTTATACCTCATGTACATTGTTTTAATCCAATAATATTTTAATTGGGCTAATTATAAAATAATTGAATATTCTCAATCCATCATTTTTTATAAAATTTATCATCTCAAATATAATTAATTATCATAATGATAATTAATATCAATTATTTATTAACTCGCCATTTATTTTCTTTTAATACTTCCCATTAAATCTCCCTTTGATTTAACTTTCCTAGTTATGCCACACAAAACATAATTATGTGAACTTAGTACTTAAAATTTCACAAGCTTATTATAATATAATATCACAAAATAATATTATTCTTAAGATTACATCTTATAACATGGTCATATCTTAAATATTAATTCAATTTATAAAGCTTTAACCAATATTTATTTAGTTTAATTTAATATCATTCATAAAGTACACCTTAATGTACCACACATAACACATTGTCACATAGGTCCATTTATGTAACTCATGCGACTCACTCAACTTTGTCATATAGTTTTCTATATTATATAGTTACCATTGAAGTATCCCACTTCATTTCATATCATATAGATGTAACTACTATATAATATATAATCATTGAACATACAATTTAATTCCTTCAGTTATTCATTCATTAAATTATTTAATGAATGTTTATTCCATCACTTTGCCACACTAGGCATATCTCACAAGCTTACATTAAGCTTATTCTCATTCTCATTACTTATTCATTTTTCACCACATTACTATTTATAACATGTTCAATTTACATCGAACTATTATATCACAAGGTTCACATATATAATTATATCGTGAATGGAAATATTTAAATATTCTTTTTAACATTCGCGGTAATATAATAACTCAAGTTATTTAGTAAATTAAAATTACTTAGTTTTCTTTTATAACTTTAACCCTCTTGGAAATACATTACTATAATCAAAATTATGTATTTCGCCATAAAATAACATAAGATGTTTTTATCATGTTTTCTCTAAATATAGGAACTAATCATAATAAAATGATTTACTAATTTTCTCAAGATATTATTCTTAATATAATATCTATGTATTATTAAAATATTCACATGCACGGCACACGTACACACTATATATAGAAAATAAGTTTATTTTCTATTATGATAAATTGTTTCCATCAACTTATATAGCAAATATGTTTTAATATATTTACCATATTACTTAATCACACACATTACCTCGTACAAAGCTATATAAGGTAATATCAAAATAATATTTCCCCTTTTATTAAAATAATCAAATGCTAGAATTTATTTTAATATCCTTTATTAGAAATATGCTATAATTATTTCTCTTTCCTTTCTATAGATTGTCTCAACACAATTTCTTTAATCTATGCATTTAACCATAACTCAACATTAATCAATAAATCTCTAACTAATATTTGTCTAAAGATATATCGATTTTCTTCTTTTGTCAACAACGTACATATATACAAGTCTAAACCTAGCACACATCGAGTCTTTAATAGTATTCAATATAGTATACTGAGTGGTTTCCTACAAACAACCAATAAATTAGTTTTCGTCTTGTCTACATTGTTTTCACAGTGAGTTAGATCGGTTACTAATTCGTATATACCTCCGCTCTATGAAGGAATCGTTTAGCCCAGCTCCTATACATCCACCATTAAAGGGTATGGTTGCACTACCTTAGACTTGATACTTACTTGTACATATACTCAAGAAATTGGTAATTATCAAAGACATTTAATGTCACCAACTTACTATGATAAAATAATTTCACATAAATTATTTAATATCAATAGAAAAATTTCTATCCATCTTCTTTACTTCAAATAACTCGCCTCTCCAATAAATATCAAATATATAATAATAATAATATATTTATTAAACACAGAAATCACTTATTACATAGTTTATATTAACCCATGCAACACAATACCATATACCTCACAACGCATATATATATATATATATATATATATATATATATATATATATATATATATATATATATATATATATATATATATCGGTCCAAATCTTAAGCTCACCCCTTATTCAACTCACCTGAGCTCACCCCTCCTTTAGCGACGGACCCGGCGACGATTCTGTCATACAACTGTCGTCTATACTTTTAACAACGCTATATGTTATCCGTCGCTGAAAGTATAAACGACGGATGTATGACCAAACCGTCGCCGAATCCGTCGCTAAAGGGGGGTAAGCTCGGGTGAGTTGGATAAGAGGTGAGCTTAAGATCCAGACTAATATATATATATATATATATATATATATATATATATATATATATATATATATATATATATATATATATATATATATATATATATATTCTTATTTGAACCTTTCTCATGCCTTAAGAATTTTTTTTACTAAATTCTTATTTTAATAATTTTTGAAAATTCGGGTTCTTACATCATGAGTAGGATACCTCTTCTCATAATCTTTGAGTTATCGTAATGCATAAGCAATCACTCATGTTGCATCAACACATACCCTAAACCTCTGTGTGACGCATCACTAAATACTACAAGGCCTCTTGTATCATCTGGTAAGGACAACACTAGAGCTATGCTCAGTCGCTTCTTTAACTCTTGGAAGCTCTCTTCACATTTATCTGTCCAGACATATTTCATTGTCTTTCGAGTCAAATTGGTTAGTGGGGTTGCTATTTTTGAAAATCTTTTATGAACCGTCGATAATAACCCGCTAAACCGAGAAAACTTCTTACTTTTGTTGGAGTTATTGGTTGTTCCCAATTCACAACGTTTCGATCTTAGTTGGATCTATTGATATTCCATTTTTATCAATTACATGACCTAAGAATTGAACTCTCTTCAACCAGAATTCACACTTGGAAAACTTTGCGTAAAGTTGTTCCTTTTGTAATATCTCCAAAACGACTCTCAAGTGTTCAACATGCTCTTCCCATGTTTTCGAGTATACCAGAATATCGTCGATAAACACTACAATAAATTTGTTTAAGCATGGTTTAAACACTCGATTCATCAAGTCCATAAATGATGTTGGTGCATTTGTCAAACCAAAGGACATCACAAGAAACTCATAATGTCCATAGCGTCTCCTAAACGCTGTCTTCAGCACGTTTTCTTTTCTTAATTTTAGTTGATGATAACATGTCCGAAGGTCAATTTTTAAAAAGTGTTCGGCCCCTTTTAATTGGTCAAACAAATCATCAATTCTTGGTAAAGGATACTTATTCTTAATGGTTAATTTATTTAATTCTCTATTGTCTATACTTAACCTCATGGTTCCATCCTTCTTCTTTACAAACAATACTAGTGCTCCCCAAGGTGAAACACTAGGTTGTATGTACTTTTTATCTAAAGAGTTCTTGTAGTTGTACTAGTAACTCTTTCAGTTCTATAGGTGCCATTCTGTATGGTATCTTAGAAACTGGTGTCGTTCCCGGTGCAAGGTCAATGAAAAACTCGATTTCCCTATCTAGAGGAAGACTTGGTAAGTCATCTAGGAATACATCGGGAAATTCCTTAACTATAGGTATTTGATCTAGTTTTAATCATTCGTGTTGAGTATCAACTATATAGGCCAAATATCCTAAATATCCTATTCTAAGTAACCTTTCTGCTTGAGTTATTGTCAGACATCGAGATTGCTTAGGTGAACAACCTCCGTTGAACACTGCCTTTGACTTCGACGCAGTTAATAGGTTTATACGTTTTTAATGACAATCAATCATCGCATTATGGTTAACTAACCAATCCATACCTAAGATTACATCGAATTCTCCTAACTGAATTGGGATAAGATTTACCAGAAAATTGTGTCCCTTTATATCCACACTACAGTTCCTATATATAGTCTTAACATGAATCTTTTCATTGTTTGCAATTTCTACACATAATGGAATATCTAAGTTTTCACATGGTATATTCAAGTTTTTAGAAAAACTATTAGACACAAAGGAATAAGTAGCACCAGAGTTGAATAACACATATGCATTTAAAGTGTTGATGTAAGACCCCAAATTTTATGAAATAAAAGTATTCAATTTTTCTTATAATTATTATTCGATAAATGGTTAAATTGATAAAAGTTTAAAGTTATGGGTGAAATATGCAAATTTTATAAAATACGCAAGTGGCTATAAAATATTCATTGTTGTCGGAAAATATTGGTTTGGTCGTGGAATATTCTTTTTGTCGGGAATATCCGTACGACGGCGCAGTCATTTGTGGGCCCCATAACAGAATAATTGTCGGATGAAGATAACGACAAAATTGAGTTCTTATAAATAACGACGTAGTTGTTACCGTTAACACTGTTGGAATACTCGGTGGTTAAAATATAGTAATACGCGTGTTTACACAGTAGCACACGGTTTTACACAATATTTTTGAATTATTGATCCTTACGTAAGAAGGCACTACTCAATAATTGTTACAGTAATTACTGTTCAATATTTTATTTTATTGATTCAATAATTGCTGCATTGATATTTTATATTATTGGTGTTTCAATAATTGTCACTACACAGTATTTTCCATTATCAGATCAATAATTCATATTATTTGAATAATATTATTAGATAACATTATTGGCAATGTCTAGAAAGTTCTGTCTAAGGAGAGGTTTGGTCATCTAATTACGCGCCAGTAAGGAGAAATTCTTATTGGAAAACCCCCTCTTTCGTGGGAACGGCCTGGTTGTCATAAATGTGATTCTATAATATTAATTGTGAATAATTAATTATTGATTCATATGATAAGGAAATATTTATTTTATGTGGAAATAAATGAGGGATATATTTTTGTGGTTAAAAATGAAGGAATTAATGTTGAGGTATTTTATCTGTATTTTTATCGGAACGGAGGTATTGAAAATTAAATTAGGGTTTTTGAGATATTTTGCGGGGGTTATAATTTTTAATTCGACCATTGGATCGTGGTAATTTTTGAATATGTTATACATATATAAGTTGAGTATATGTCCAAAAAATTTTGAACCGTTAAAAATAAACGTATGATTTGTTATGAATTTTACGAGATGACTGGTTCAGAAATTATTGAATTTTCGGAGTTAATCATTTTGGTAGAAAATTCTAGAATTGGTGGGCCCCACTCTTGGTTGGTGAAGAAATGTGCTGATATTTTTATTCAAATATGGTGGGTGGAATAGTAGCAGGTAAAGCCATCAGGTTGCAGGTTAAGTCTGCTTCAGCGTGCTAACATTTTCCTATAAATAGAGGGCTAAGTTAGAATTGAAAATCACACCAAAATTCATAAGTTTTCTCTCTTTCTCTCTCTAGATTATTGAGTATAATTTGTGAGTATTTAGATACTTGGTGAGTTGCTATTCATCAGTGCAAGTTTTCTTCAGCGTTATATCCGATATCCGGTCAGAAATACTGCACTTTTGAGGTAAGGGATAGTAAGGGATTTTAAGGGTTATTATATTTTTCAGTTTGTAATTCTTCTGACCTTCAGAAAATTCTAGAAAAATTTGAAATGATATTTTGATGAGTTTTATTGATTGTGTCCAAAAATGGTGATTTTTGGATGTACATATTAAGAGTTATGAATTTTACGGGAAAAGACTATTTTTAAAAGTAACCGCTTATAACTCCTTGTGGTTAACTCCAAAATTGATGAAATTTTTATTGGGAGTACATGTATATGATAGGAGTATACTCTGTGAATTTCAGAATTTTTAGATAAAAGTACAATTTTTTATAAATGTCTAAATATTCGGCTATTTTGGCTATGTGAAAAATAGTAAATGACTTTTAAAAATTCTGAGAAAAATATATGTTCACTATGAGACTATATTATGCTAAATTTCAGAAAAGAAATATTTTTGGGACTGATTTGGTATTTTTCATGAAAATAGTCTAGTTATGAGTAAATGAATTAAATATGTTATGTGAATTAAGAAAATTAGAAAATATGATTTTATGGCTTGAGAATCGTATATGAGTTATATGCAGATTTTTTATGAGGGTTTTGGTTATTGGTGATGAAATCTTAAGAGTTGGCATTTTATGATGATTAAATGCATTAATTAGTAAAGTGTAAACAATTTAAATAAATTATTTATAAGCTTAAGAAATATTATTCTTTCAATATCATTATACCGAAATATTGGTATGAATTTTATTGTGGAATTTTTACTTTTTTCATATCAGAGTTACTATTCACGAGTTACTATTCACGAGTTACTATTTATGAGTTACTATTCACAAGTTACTATTCACAGAAAAATTGGTTTCTTCTTCTAACCAAATTATCGTTGATTTATGAATATTGCTCTTGAAATTAAATCCATGTTTTGATCATATTATTTTTATTATCATATATAACATTTTTATAACCTTGATGTTGAAATACTCTTTCACTTGAGTGTAAAGATGGGTAGATTATTGGTATGATCATGACTTTGGGTTCTCTTTGGCCAGTAGTGCAAAGTTAAATTATTGACTGGTATGATTATGACCATTGAATTTATAATTGAATATCTTTAGCTTAAGTGCAAATGTGAAATGATCAACATGGTTATAATTATTGTTTATATAAATTCTGAAATGATTATATATTTCTTTGAGATATTAATATATTTGGCCTGTTGTGCAAATATGACTTGTTGTTGAATATCTTTGACCTGTAGTGCAAAGATGAGTTGTTGATGAATATCTTTGGCTCGTAATGCAAAGATGACATGTTGTTGAATATCTTTGGCATGTAGTGCAAATATGACTTGTTGATAAATATCATTGGGCCGTAGTGCAAAGATGAATTTATTAGTATGATTATGAACATGAACTGTGATTTGGTATAACCATGATGTTTGATGTTTCAGGTGATGAAAATTTTCTTTGTCCTGGATAAGAAAATTAATTTAGAACTACAATTACGATTATGAGTTATACACGTGATTGTGGATAGGAATTGTTGATTGATGTTATAGGGATAAAACATTGTTGGTAGATTTTTAACGTGGAGAAGATAATAGACTTTATAGTCTATTTGACTCTTCTAATGGATTGCTCGTTTCGCTGCAACTATGGTTGAAAAATTTTATCATCTACCATATGTTCTAAATCTCTGATTTATTACTGATGAAGGCTATTGATAATTTAATTATCTTTAGTTATGATATTCTTTACTGGGCTAGTTGTGCTCACCCTTTTGCTTCACAATTCCTTTTAGGTAATAAGAGTGTAGCTGGGTCGAGCGGGGGTAACAAGAGAATAGAACGATGGTCTCTAGCTGTGGAGTTCTCCCTAAGCAGTATAAAAAGTTCATTTAGTAGTTATATTTGGTGAATCCAATAGGGTAAGGCGTACCCAACATTGGAAGGGTGTTTTGTCACTATCATACAAGATGTCTAACGACATACAACCTCGTGTCATCATAAAACAGGATTGTGCACATTCACTTGCTGAGTATATCTATGAGCACTACCTATATAATCTTGGTATTTGTTTGAAGTATAATTATCAATTAAAGACAGTGGAGATAATGATATGTCAAGAGAAGACTCACCATTGGAAAGAATATGATAGTAATCTTCTCATTTTTCTTTGGGGTCTATTGGGTCAACCAAGGATAATTCTGTGGACATATGATATCTATCATAACCTAGACCCATGTCCTCCCATGTACAAAGATTTCCTTGAGCACTTCCCAAAGATTCTAATTTCTAAAACAGTTTTTGACTATACATTTATGTAAGGTGTCATTGTGAGGTGCTGTCCACGATTGGGATATGAGTCACATTTGGTATATATTTGTATCAAAACTCACAGCATATGTGTTGTATTTTACACGACAATTGTTGTAATAAAGTTGTAGTTATTTTCTGTACCATGTATTTGGCGACTCAGAATAGGTTGGATGGAATGGACCTATTTTGGGGTTGTCACAGTTGGTATCAGAGCTTAGGGATATGGTCTCTGGCGGAGATCGGAGAATAGAACTAGGAGGGGAGAGATGAGTAAATCCTTCGCTAGTGTGTCCTACCTAAGCTTATTTTTTGGTCAGTCATAATATCGAGATATTATGTAAATGTTAATTTGTTCAATTAACCCTTATTTTGAAGCTGTATTCTAGAATGGTATCTGAAATACAGGAGATGAGGAATGGAGAAATCGTGATGACAGGGAAGATGGAATCTGAAATGAATGCAAGGTATTCTCAACTCTTTGAAATACCAGGTACGTAAATTTCGGGGACGAAATTTCATAAGGAGGGGAGATTGTAAGACCCCAAATATTATGAAATAAAAGTATTCAATTTTTCTTATAATTATTATTCGATAAATGGTTAAATTGATAAAAGTTTAAAGTTATTGGTGAAATATGCAAATTTTATAAAATACGCAAGTGGCTATAAAATATTCATTGTTGTCGGGGAATATTCGTTTGGTCGTGGAATATTCTTTTTATCGGGAATATTCCTACGACGGCGCAGTTATTTGTGGGCCCCATAACAGAATAATTATCGGATGAAGATAACGACAAAATTGAGTTTTTATAAATAACGGCGTAGTTGTTACCGTTAACACTGTTGGAATACTTGGTGGTTAAAATACAGTAATACGTGTGTTTGCACAGTAGCACACGGTTTTACACAGTATTTTTGAATTATTGATCCTTACGTAAGAAGGCACTACTCAATAATTGTTACAGTAATTACTGTTTAATATTTTATTTTATTGATTCAATAATTGCTGCATTGATATTTTATATTATTGTTGCTTTAATAATTATCACTGCACAGTATTTCCCATTATCAGATCAATAATTCATATTATTTGAATAATATTATTAGATAACATTATTGGCAATGTCTAGAAAGTTCTGTCTAAGGAGAGGTTTGGTCATCTAATTACGCGCCAGTAAGGAAAAATTCTTATTGGAAAGCCCACTCTTTCCTGGGAACGGCCTGGTTGTCATAAATGTGATTCTGTAATATTAATTGTGAATAATTAATTATTGATTCATATGATAAGAAAATATTTATTTTATGTAGATATAAATGAGGGATATATTTTTGTGGTTAAAAATGAAGGAGTTAATGTTGAGGTATTTTATCTGTATTTTTGTCGGAACGGAGATATTAAAAATTAAATTAGGGTTTTTAAGATATTTTGCGGGGGTTATAATTTTTAATCTGACCGTTGGATCGTGGTAATTTTTGAATATGTTATACATATATAAGTTGAGTATATGTCCACAAATTTTGAACCGTTAAAAATGAACGTATGATTTGTTATGAATTTTACGAGACGACTGGTTTATAAATTGTTAAATTTTCGGAGTTAATCATTTTGGTGGAAAATTCTAGAATTGGTGGGCCCCACTCTTGGTTGGTGAAGAAATGTGCTGAGATTTTTATTCAAATGTGGTGGGTGGAATAGTAGCAGGTAAAGCCATCAGGTTGCAGGTTAAGTCTGTTTCGGCGTGCTAACATTTTCCTATAAATAGAAGGCTAAGTTAGAATTGAAAATCACACCAAAATTTATAAGTTTTCTCTCTTTCTCACTCTAGATTATTGAGTATATTTTGTGAGTATTTAGATACTTGGTGAGTTGCTATTCATCAGTGCAAGTTTTCTTCAGCGTTATATCCGATATCCGGTCAGAAATACTGCACTTTTGAGGTAAGGGATAGTAAGGGATTTTAAGGGTTATTATATTTTTCAGTTTGTAATTCTTCTGACCTTCAGAAAATTCTAGAAAAATTTGAAATGATATTTTGATGAGTTTTATTGATTGTGTCCAAAAATGGTGATTTTTGGATGTACATATTAAGAGTTATGAATTTTACGGGAAAAGACTATTTTTAAAAGTAACCGCTTATAACTCCTTGTGGTTAACTCCAAAATTGATGAAATTTTTATTGGGAGTACATGTATATGATAGGAGTATACTCTGTGAATTTCAGAATTTTTAGATAAAAGTATAATTTTTTATAAATGTCTAAATATTCAGCTATTTTGGCTATATGAAAAATAGTAAATGACTTTTAAAAATTCTGAAAAAAATATATGTTCACTATGGGACTATATTATGCTAAATTCCATAAAAGAAATATTTTTAGGACTGATTTGATATTTTTTATGAAAATAGTCTAGTTATGAGTAAATGAATTAAATATGTTATGTGAAGTAAGAAAATTAGAAAATATGATTTTATGGCTTGAGAATCATATATGAGTTATATGCAGATTTTTTTATGAGGGTTTTGGTTATTGGTGATGAAATCTTAAGAGTTGGCATTTTATGATGATTAAATGCATTAATTAGTAAAGTGTAAACAATTTAAATAAATTATTTATAAGCTTAAGAAATATTATTCTTTCAATATCCCGAAATATTGGTATGGATTTTATTGTGTAATTTCTACTTTTTTTCATATCGGAGTTACTATTCACGAGTTACTATTTATGAGTTACTATTCACGAGTTACTATTCACAGAAAAATTAATTTCTTCTTCTAACTAAATTATCGTTGATTTATGAATATTGCTCTTGAAATTAAATCCATGTTTTAATCATATTATTTTTATTATCATATATAACATTTTTATAACCTTGATGTTGAAATTCTCTTTCCCTTGAGTGTAAAGATGGGTAGATTATTGGTATGATCATGACTTTGGGTTCTCTTTGACCAGTAGTGCAAAGTTGAATTATTGACTGGTATGATCATGACCATTGAATTTATAATTGAATATCTTTAGCTTAAGTGCAAAGGTGAAATGATCAACATGGTTATAATTATTGTTTATATAAATTCTGAAATGTTTATATATTTTTTTGAGATATTAATATATTTGGCCTGTTGTGCAAATATGACTTGTTGTTGAATATCTTTGGCCTGTAGTGCAAAGATGAGTTGTTGATGAATATCTTTGGCTCGTAATGCAAAGATGACCTGTTGTTGAATATCTTTGGCATGTAGTGCAAAGATGACTTGTTGATAAATATCATTGAGCCGTAGTGCAAAGATGAATTTATTAGTATGATTATGAACATGAACTGTGATTTGGTATAACCATGATGTTTGATATTTTAGGTGATGAAAATTATCTTTGTCCTGGATAAGAAAATTAATTTAGAACTACAATTACGATTATGAGTTATACACGTGATTGTGAACAGGAATTGTTGATTGATGTTACAGGGATAAAACATTGTTGGTGGATTTTTAACGTGGAGAAAATAATAGACTTTATAGTCTATTTGACTCTTCTAATGGATTGCTCGTTCCGCTGCACTATGGTTGAAAAATTTTATCATCTACCATATGTTCTAAATCTCTGATTTATTACTGATGAAGGCTATTGATAATTTAATTATCTTTAGTTATGATATTCTTTACTGAGCTAGTTGTGCTCACCCTTTTGCTTCACAATTCCTTTTAGGTAATAAGAGTGTAGCTGGGTCGAGCGGGGGTAACAAGGGAATAGAACGATGGTCTCTAGCTGTGGAGTTCTCCCTAAGCAGTATAAAAAGTTCATTTAGTAGTTATATTTGGTGAATCCAATAGGGTAAGGCGTACCCAACGTTGGAAGGGTGTTTTGCCACTATCATACAAGATGTCTAACGACATACAATCTCGTGTCATCATAAGACAGGGTTGTGCACATCCACTTGCTGAGTATATCTATGAGCACTACCTATATAATCTTGGTGTTTGTTTGAAGTATAATTCTCAATTAGAGACAGTGGAGTTAATGATATATCAAGAGAAGACTCGCCATTGGAAAGAATATGATAGTAATCTTCTCATTTTTCTTTGGGGTCTATTGGGTCGACCAAGGATAATTCTGTGGACATATGATATCTATCATAACCTAGACCCATGTCCTCCCATGTACAAAGGTTTCCTTGAGCACTTCCCAAAGATTCTAATTTCTAAAACAGTTTTTGACTATACATTTATGTAAGGTGTCATTGTGAGGTGCTGTCCACGGTTGGAATATGAGTCACATTTGGTATATATTTGTATCCAAACTCACAGCATATGTGTTGTTATATTTTACACGACAATTGTTGTAATAAAGTTATAGTTATTTTCTGTACCATGTATTTGGCGACTCAGAATAGGTTTGATGGAATGGACCTATTTTGGTGTTGTCACAGTTGATAGGGATGATACATGTCACCACGTCCTGTGAAGCAATAGCATCCATCACCGACATATTAAATGTTCTCGCGGTTGGTCGACTCTGAGCTCCAACTGCAGCTATTGTTGACTGATTATTGTTATTCTCTGGTACTCTATTTCCCCTTCCTCCCTGGTTCTTTGGTACAGTTCCTTGCTAAATGTTCCGATGAACCACAGTTGAAACATTTATTTTTATTAAGGAGAGGACACTGTGGAGAAAAGTGTCCCTTTTGTTCACAATTGTAACATTTATTTTTATTTCTAAGACAGAATCCTTTATGTTTTCCCCCACATGTAGGACAAGGTTCTATTTTATTATCTTTATTATTATTAAAGTTAATATTACTATTACTTACCTTTTTCCCCGGGTTGTTAGAAAAAGTAGTATCCTATTTCCTTTATTATTAAACCCACCTGAATTGGGTTCTGACTTGAGTTTCCCTCCCTCATTTTGATTCTTCTTTTCTTTGTGAAATTTGATGAGATTCTCGTTTTCACTCTCAGCTATGGAAGCTTTCTCGAGTATTTCGGAAAAAGTATTTAGTTAGAATATAGATAATTTACTTCGTATCTGAGGTTTCAAATCTTCCTGATACCTCTGAGTTTTCCTAGGTTCGGTATTGACTTGATGTGGAGCAAACCTGGACTGTTCGTTAAACTTGGTCGTATACTGAGATACAGTAAGTTCTCCTTGTTTCAACTCAAATAATCGTACTTCCATGCGATCTTTTAGAGATTGGGAAAAATAATTTTTAAAGAACAATTCTTTGAATCTATCCCATGGAATAACTTCAGTTTCTACCCGACCCTTAGTTGATTCCCACCAGTAATTTGCCTCTCCTTTTAAGAAAAAGGTTGCAAAAGTTGTCTTTTGATTGTTATTGACATTTGTTACTAAGAAAAAAATTTCTATCTCAGTAATCCAGATTTGTGCATCGACAGGTTTGGATGTACCTTTGAATTCAGGTGGACCAACTAATTTAAAATCCTTAAATGGAGTGTTATGGGTTGTAGGTCTATTCATAGCACCTAACAAAAGTTCTACTAACTGTTGGGTAGGATTAACATCGTTATCTAGCTCTCGTTGAGGTCTTATGGTTGGTGGCATGATTCTATATAAAACAATAAACATTCACCATAAGAATTTGTATAATAAAAACATACTTTTTATTCATATATCACAGAATACACACATAAACAACTAGTAGTTTATAAACACTACCAGCTACAATACAAACTTCAAATGCTCTTTTATTCGTACTAATACTGAGCACTTAGATTTCTATACTACACTTAGAAATTATTAACTTCATCGAAGGAATACTGGATCATGTGGCATACCACAGATCGATCTATCAGATAGGCAGTTTTCTTCCCTTCGACTGGATATTGAACTACTCGTTGTTGTAAATCACTGAAGACATCTCAAGTTTCCAAAGAATATTTGAGTAACCTCGAATGTATTTCCCTTCTGCCACTCTGTGCATGGTGCAGTTGTACTTTTAGTCGATTATTGGTTCCCCTTTCATGCTCTAACATTCCCTCGACTAAATGTGACCTAAACTTCATTTAATCATTTTCATGCTCAGATTTCTGAATTAGTGGTGTCATCTCTTGATCATGTTCTTTAATTCTCATTAATTGTCCTGCTACTAGATCTTCCTCTTCCTCAGCATCTAGTAGTTGTTGATTATTAAGTAATTCTTCATCCTCTGCGTCACTATCTATAAATGACTCAATTTGTGGTGAATTATTTACTATAGGCATTTCCTCAGCATCGGAGTTGGCCATCCTATAGCACAAAACTTCTTTATTACTTATATAAAGAAAATTTACACACAACATAAAACTTTTAATGTTATTTTTATGTATAATTTAATATTTTTACGGACTCGAATACTATATACTAAGATTCCTCTTCCTTATATCTATAGCCTTAACTGCTCTGATACCATTAATGTAATGCCCTCATATCTATACTCCCACGGTATCTGATATGGTGCTTACTACTAGTCAATTAATATAACGCATTCAAATATATACACCCATGGTATCCGATTTTATGCTTATATATAATCGAACGACTATACAATTATTGTAAGATACAATTCTCATAGATCTAAGGTTCACAGTATCCCATAACAGATAATAATTCACTAGAGAACTATTGTTGTGTTTGGATACCCTTACTTGGATGTATGGACTGTATCTACGAATAGTGTCTATCTATCCAAAATTTAGAGTATTAGTAATAACATGAATAGTCCATATTACCAATACCCTCACCCAGATATATAGTCTATATTATGCAGATTACACTATCGTATCGATAGTACCTATCTATCTAAAATCCAGAGTATTAATAATAACATGAACGGTCCATGTTGTCAATACCCTCACTCAGATGAATAGTTACCAAGGATCTTTAACTAAATTGAAAATTCTAATTACATCTATGTATGTAAAGGAAACACGATTACAGAAATAAAAGATGTTATATATCATATATTAAGGTTCGGTTACATGATTCTTCATAAATAATTTACAAAAATATTACATTCAGCTAGACAGTAATATAAACTAGTCTAAGCAGGGACGCTTCCCTTTATTTACTCCAGATGTGCCAAGGTTACCATCTAATACTGCAAAGGGAATAATTTGCAAGAGTGAGCTATGACATGCTCATCAGATTTTATAATTTATCACAATATAGGATTTGAAGAAGTATAACAGTTCAAAACTCAACTGATTGTTGTTACCGTGTCTAAAATTTTTATATTTCAACCATTTCTGGACTTTTTATTTCTGTCAGTCACAAAGACTTAGAAATCTTGTTCAGATGTGAGATAAGGGATCAGCCTATTCAACATCCTAGGAGTATGCATCTCATCCTAATCGTGCCTACTTGCACTAAGTGTCATATTCAATTGACACACATTTATCCCTCTTGGGATATACAACTCAGTATAGGATGTCTTACCAAAATAATTTGGTTTGACACAACAGTTTATGCTCAATAAATAATATCATATGAATAAGCAATTCATTTCTTAGTTATGCTGAAGCTATAGCGATAACTTTACAATAATTGGCAATTCAAGTTTAGGTTTGGTAATACATATCAAAAGCAATTCAAGATAGAAATCTTGTTCAACGATTAAGCAAGGTTTAGTAACTTGCGTAATTAATAATTTGGATTTAGTAAACTTTTGTAATAAATAATTTGGTGTTTAGTATACTTGCGTAATAAATAATTTGGGGTTTACTATACTTGCCTGAGCGAAGATAGATCATGCAACGCTTCTTGATTCGTTTATAAACACCTAAGATATTCATTCATATAAATCTAACACATTAGTATTGATAATAATACTCAAATACATAAACTATTTATGTTCAGGTTAAGTTCGATATGATTTCGGTGTCCTAAGACTTTACCGGGTAATTAATAAGTTAATAACTCGGTTAAACTTTATTTATAAGCTTTAATATATTTTTAGATAATTTATATATCTTTTATAATAATTCCTGGAAGCTTATAACAACTTTTAGATATTTATTTATCCATTAAATGATTTTTAAATCATTTATTTCTATTTCTAAATAATTAATATTTACTTAGAATATTATAAAATTCTTGTTTATTATTTTATAATCATTTAATATGATTTTTAAATTATTAATATTATTTTTAAATAACTATTTATTATTTATAAATAATTATTCTAATTACTTTATTATTAACTTAATTATTAATAATATCCAAATAAATAAAATATTTATTATATTTATCTAAAAATATTAAAAGTTAATTATTATAACTTAAAAATAATTATTAAAACTGTTTTAATAATTATTTATATTTATTTATTAATTATTTTGAATTCTTTATTAATTTATTTATTAGAAATTATTTTCTGTCTGTAGCTAAAGCTCTATAGTGACAGAAAGTGTCGCTATAGGTGTTCTTGAGTTTCTGGGAATCAGTTGGTCATGGCTTATAGGTCACTTTGACCTTAACTTAATTTCCTATTGTTCATGATTCTGGGTTTGGAAGTGTATGGGTGTTATAGTACTCGTGTAATAGTACAATAACATACCAATTTCATGCTTTAACCTACATATAACAAGAAGTTATAGAGGCTTAAAGTCACTGTCAGAGTTGTTCTTGAGTTTCTGGGTAACCCAGGACAGTGGTCATGATCGGTCAACGGTTTTGTGGCTTCTAGATCTTTCAATTCGTGTGATAGATTTGTGTTTTGATTGTTGTATGTAGTCTATATATTAAGGTCCATATATGTTACACTAGTTTGGACAGAGTATGATTCTAAGGTTTAGATCTATGTTGGTCAAAATATAGCCGAAGGCTGTTCTTCATGTTCTTCAGTTTTCTGGGTAACCCAGAAAACACAGTCATGCTCGGTCAACGACTTTTGACCATTAATCCTGGTAATCCTATGAATTTTTTAAACATTTGAATGTCATAGATATGTAGTATGTATGTCAAGGTATTAATTCATTACAATTAGTCATCATAACATCAAACAGAAAGTGATTAAAAGGTTGGTCAAAGTAGTCGGTTCAACCTGTTCTTGAGTTTTCTAGGTAACCCAGAAAATAGAACTTCGTGATCGGTCAACCACTTTTAACCACCTATATCTTGCAAAATATGATTCTAATGAACCTATTTTCTTTTCCAGATTAAAGACCTCATGTAATACTACAACTGGCATACAATTAACAGACCTAACTATTAACATGCACAGATCAACAGGCTCTGACATTCGACTGTTAGACCTGTTTTTCAAGAATTTCCAGTTTGTTTAAAACACCATTTTGATACATCTAGATGTTATGAAAACATATTCTATCAACTTAGCATATTTTCTAACATGTTATTACATATATCTAAACATCTAAAAAACAAATTAAACATAGCATAAAAGATCAAGGTTAAATGTGACGCCCCCAAAATAGGTATACATCACCCATCTTGAGTCGTCAAATACATGGTACAAAATTAAAATATAACTTAATAATATAACTGTCATGTAAAATACGACAAAACATAAACTGAGAGTTTTAAAACGAATATTGTCTTCTAGACAGTATTCAACTCAAATGGTGTCATCAATACAATTATTATCACACTATTTCATAGAATAGTGAGGACTACTAATGCTATCATCTGGACCGTCACTCTGTTCCCCGACTAGTCCCTGGTACGTTCTCATTTCTTGAAGAGGACAATGAAAGCAAAAGGGTGAGCTCAACTAGCCCAGTAAGAAATATTATGACTAAGAAAATGCAGAATAATTTATCGTTAGCCTTCAACAGTGTTAAATTGATAAAATATAACAAACATCAAGTTTAACTGCAGCGAAACAAGCAATCCATTAGAAAAGTCAAGTAGAGAATAAAATCTACTATCTTCTATGATTTAAAAGGTTTTTCATCACTTTTATCGCTGAGACTCAGCTTAATAAATAATCCACATCATCCCTACACTACAGCCAAGGATATTCATTAGTATCACGACCACAAATTATCTATGCACTACGGGCCAAGAATATTTGTGTATTCATCAATGGTCATGATCATGTCAACAACTGTCCATCAATGCACTACGGGCCAATGAGGACTTTTACCACATCATTTGTAACATTACAATCATGATTATACCGAATAATCTCTGGTCATAATCATACCAAGTCCATCTATGCACTACAGGCCACAGATGACTTTCAACAGAGTATAAACATGAGGATGATGACAATGATATAAGAATTCAATAAAACAAGTTCAAGGATAAATTTTTTAAAAATTTATAATTTAATTTATCCAGAAATCAATAACGTCCAAATTGTCAACATGATACTGCTTTGTGGAGTAAAATTCAAGAATAATATTGTACCAAAAATAATTTGGACCGAAAATGAATCAATTTTTTTTATGAATAGTACCCCGGGTGAATAGTACTTCAGGAATTGTAACCCCGTGAATAGTACTCTGGCATGAAAAAGTTAAAAACTTATCAAGAATGCTCAAAATAATATTTCTATGAAAAGATACTGGATGAATATCAAGGATATTCTACTAATTTCATGGAGTATAGAAGCCAAAATTTTAACAAACGAGTATAGAATTCGAAATCTGAAACGAAATAATATTACTTACATACTACAGAGTATGGAAGAAAATATTATTTCAAGCGAATATTGAACAAAAATAACATCTCTTACCTTGAAAAGAAGAGTATTCCAACTAGTATAGCGGGAATATTCTTGAAAAAACTTTCACTATTTTTTACGCTCAAAGCTTTCTAAAACTCGAAAGAAATACGCTCAAGATTATAGAAGAAGAATTCTCTGATTCTAGTGTGATTTTCAATTCTAACCTAAGCACCTATTTATAGGAAAAAGCTAGAATGTCATAGGAGACTAAATTAATAAAATAATATTTTATTTTATTTTTTCCTTATGCATGCCAAGACCATGACTATCAAGGCACGCCATTCTTGAAAAATCTCAGCACATGTTTTGACAAAAATAAAAGTGGGTCCCACCCATAATTGTAATAAAAACATTTTAATTTTTGAAACTTCAACAATTCATAATAAATAGCCCTTTTATCAGAAAAATTTGAATCTCATGTCCTTTCCCTAGGAAATTTAAATCTCTACAACTTTGTAGAAGAAAGTTTTTCTAAATTCCTAACAGAAAATGCCCAAAATTCACATACGGACGATTTTTAATACCTTCAAAAATTCATAACAAATCATACGTTAATTTTTAACGGTTCAAAATTTGTGGACATATACTCAACTTATATATGTGTAACATATCCAAAAATCACAACGATCCAATGGTCGGTTCAAAATTATAACTCACGCAATAGAGCTTTAAGAACACTGATTTGATTTTTAATTCCTCCATTCCGACAAAACACCTCAACATTAATTCCTTTATTTATATCCACATAAAAAATTATATATCCTTATTATATAAATCAATAATTAATTATTCACAAATAATATTACATAATCACAATTATGACAACCAAGCCGTTCCCAAGAACGAGGGGACTTTCCAATAAGGATTTCTCTTTACTGGCGCGCAATTAGGTGACCAAACCTCTCCTTGACAGAACTTTCTAGACATTGCCAATAATGCTATCTAATAATATTATTTAAATAATATGAATTATTGATCTGATAATAGAAAATACTGTGCAGTGACAATTATTGAAACAACAATAATATAAAATATCAACGCAGCAATTATTGAACCAATAAAATAAAATATTAAACAGTAATTACTGTAACAATTATTTGGTAGTGCCTTCTTACGTAAGAATCAATAATTCAACAATACTGTGCAATACTGTGTGCTACTGTGCAACAACGTGTATTACTGTATTTTAACCACTAGGTATTCCAACAGTGCTAACGATAACGATTACGCCGTTATTTATAAAAACTCAAATTTGTCATTTTCTTCATCTGACAGTTATTCTGTTATGGGGCCCACAAATGGCTACGCCGTCGTACGAATATTCCCCGACAGAAAGAATATTCCACGACCAACCGAATATTCCCCGACAACATGAATATTTTATAACCACTTGCTTATTTTACAAAATTTATAAATATTACCCATAACTATAACATTATATCAAATTTACTCCTTAATATTCAAAAATAATATTTATATAAAATTCATCTTTATTCATAAAAGTTGGGGTCTTACAACCTCCCCTTCTTATAAAATTTTGCCCTCGAAATTAGGGTACGTACCTAGTATATCGAAGAGGTAAAGATACCTTGATTTCATTTCAAATTCTAACTCCCAGGTCATTTCCTCAACATCGTGGTTTCTCTACAAAACTTTGACTTGAGGTATAACCTTGAAGCGTAAAATATGCTCCTTCTTATCCAAGATTTTAACAGGAACCTCTTTATACGTTAAATCTTCCGCTATTTCGTCCGGTTCTAACTCAATAATGTGGATCAGGTCTTCCACATATTTACGTAACATAGATATGTGAAAAACGTTATGAACATAAGACATACTTAGCGGTAAGGCGAGTCTATAGGCCACAGTTCCTACTCGTTCGAGGATTAAAAATGGACTAATGAATCGAGAATTGAGCTTTCCTCTCTTTCTAAATCTCGTAACTCCTTTCCATGGAGCAACACATAACAACACGTGTTCTCTAATATCGAATTCCACGTCCTTTCGATGAAGATCAGCATAACTCTTTTGTCGATCTTGTGAGGTTTTTATACGTTGTCGGATCATTTAAATCTTTTCCGTAGTCATACGTACCAACTCTGGTCCCAACAACGTTACTTCACCCACCTCATCCCAGCATACTGGAGAACGACACTTTCTTCCATACAATGCCTCAAATGGAGGCATGCCAATACTTGCTTGATAACTGTTATTGTAGGAAAACTCCACCAATGGTAAGAACTTGTCCCAACTTCCCTTGAAGTCAAGAACACAGAGTCTTAATAGATCTTTAAGAGTTTGAATAGTCTTCTCTGACTGCCCGTCCGTCTGAGGATGATATGCAGAGCTAAATCATAAATCCGTGCACATAGCTTTTTGCAAACTAACCCAAAATCGTGAAGTGAATCTTGGGTCTCGATCAGAAACTATGGATACTGGCATACCATGCAATCTTACAATCTCGTTTATATACATACGAGCAAGACGTTCAAGTTTATAAGTTTCTCGTATAGGTAAGAAATGAGCAGACTTGATCAATCTATCAACAATGACCCAAATCGCATCTATGCCTTGAGAAACCTTGGGAAGACCGGTAACAAAATCCATGGTAATGTGCTCCCAATTTCAAGTGGTGGTAATGGACCTTTTGGTACTTGATGCTCCGCCTTAACTAGTTGGCAAGTTAAACACCTTGAGATAAATTCCGCTATCTCCCTCTTCATATTGCTCCACCAAAATGTATGTCGAAGATCATGATACATTTTTCGTACTCTCGGGATGGATTGCAAACGGTGTGTTGTGCGCCTCCATCATGATTTTATACTTCAAGTCAGAATCATTAGGAACACAAAGTCTGGAGTTGACTCGAAGTATTCCTTCTTCATCGATTCTTGCTTTTGGGATAGCACCTTCTTGCACTTTCTTCCTCATACGCATCTGCTCCAGGTCTGTAGGTTGAGCAGCTTTAACTTTATCGATTAAAGTTGGTTCTACTCGTATATTCGCCATCATCACATGGGTCCCTGGAGTCTTTAACTCTATCTCCATCCTTTGCAAGTCATACAAAATGGGCCTTTACATTGACAATATCACACTTGTACCCGCATATGATCTTCTACTCAATGCGTCAGCTACTACGTTCATTTTTCCAGGATGGTATTGAATAGTATGATCATAATCTTTCAACAATTCGAGCCAGCGTCGTTGCCGTATGTTGAGTTCCCTTTGAGTGAAGAAATATTTGAGGCTTTTATGATCCGTAAAGATCTCCACTTTCTCCCCATACAAGTAATGCCTCCAAATTTTAAGTGCGAAGACAACAGCTGCTAACTCTAGATCATGAGTGAGATAATTCCTCTCATATTCTTTGAGTTGCTGAGAGGCATAGGCTATGACTTTCCCATGTTGCATGAGAACGCATCCTAACCCATTGCCTGAAGCATCACTATAGATGACAAATCCCTCCGAGCCAGACAGTATTATCAAAACAGGTGCTGAAATGAGTCTCCTCTTGAGTTCTTGGAAACTCTTCTCACATTCCACGCTCCACCCGAATTTTGTATCTTTCCGAGTCAGCTGAGTTAATGGAGTAGTGATTCGAGAAAACCCTTCTACAAATCTCCGATAATAACCAGCTAAGCCTAGAAAGCTACATACTTTGGTCACTAATTTAGGTTGCTCCCAACTTTGAATAGCTTCAATCTTTGTCGGGTCAACAGATATTCCATGACTTGATACTACGTGCCCAAGGAATGCTACTTCCTCAAGCCAGAACTCCCATTTCTTCAACTTGGCATAAAGCTTGTTTTCATGAAGCTTTTAGAGTATCAGCCTCAAGTGTTGCTCATGATCTTCATGGCTTTTGGAATATATGAGGATGTCATTAATAAAGACGACCACAAAGTGATCCAAATATTTCTTGAATACTCGGTTCATCATATCCATGAAGGCCGCAGGAGCATTAGTCAATCCAAAAGACATGACTAGAAATTCATAATGCCCGTACCGAGTTCTGAAAGTCGTCTTTGGAATGTCATCGGTTCTAATCTTTAACTGATGATATTCGGAACGAAGATCGATCTTTGAAAAGAATTTGGTGCCTTGCAACTGGTCAAATAGGTCATCAATACGTGGCAATGGGTACCTATTCTTGATGGTGACATGATTTAACTCCCGATAATCAATACAAAGTCGCATACTCCCATCTTTCTTCTTCACGAATAGAACAGGAGCACCCCAAGGAGACGTAGTAGGATGAATGAAACCGATGTCTAACAATTCCTGCAGTTGAGTCTTTAACTCCTGAAGTTCAATAGGAGCCATTTGATATGGGACTTTAGAAATGGGTTTTGTACCGGGTTCAAGGTCAATACAAAATTTAATTTCACGCTCTGGGGGTAGGCCAGGAAGTTCTTCAGGGAATACGTTAGGAAATTTATTAACAATAGAAATATCATTCAAAACTGACGTATTTTTGTTTAAATCCGTGACATGAGCTAAGAAAGCTTGACATCTATTTTTTAATAAACGAATAGTTTTATGGCTTGAGATGACAGTGATTGATTTTAATGGTTTGGTTTCTTGAATTCGCATAATAGGTTGGTTAGGAATATGAAAGCTAATAACCTTACGAAAACAATTAATTTTTACATGATGAGTAGTTAACCAATCAATCCCTAGAATTACATCAAATATAAGTATTTTCAATGAAATAAGATCGACAGGTAATGTGAGGGTACTGATTTAAACCAAATAAGACTTATAAACAGTGGATGTAATGAAGGTTTCTCCCAACGGAGTTTCAATAGATAAGTCAAAGTCTAATTTCTCCAAAGTCAAATTTAAACGTTGAGCGCAAGTAGGAGAAATAAAAGAATGGGTAGAACCGGTATCAAATAAGGTATAGACTTCGCTAGATTTTATGATAAGCTTACCCGTGATGACCTCGTTCGAGTTCCTTGCTTTCTGGGAGGTCACGGTAAATGCTCTCCCTTGAACTGCCAGTTTTGTCTTGTTTGGAACGACCATTGATGCCTCCATCCCAGCTGGACTTGACTTTGGTGCACGACAAAATCAGGCTAGGTGACCTTTTCTTCCACAATTGTAACACTCTTTGGACTGGATCGCGCAGTTTGGACTGATGTGTCCCTCCCCTCCGCATTTGAAGCATATGATAGGTGGTCGTTCTCCTTCCTTAACAACGGGTGCTGGTGCTGACGTCTTTCCATTATTGTTTAATCTCCTCTTCTTGAAATGTCCACTCTTATTGTCTTGGCCATGATTACCACTGAAGTGGTTACCATTTCTGGCATGTTGATTCCCTCCACATTTGTTGTCACCACTTCGATGACTGCTACCACTGGTATTATCATTTTGTCGGCTGCTCTCTCTTGGTTGGGTTGACTCGTTATCGCACTCCAATAACTGAGCCCCATTTACAACATCTGAATACAAACACAGTTTGTGAAAAATTAAGTATTGGCGTATCTCAGGTTTCAAACCTCTTAGAAACATCCATGTCATTCTCTCCTCGTTATCAACTAAGTAGGATGCAAACCGGGATAACTCAGCAAACTTGGCTTCGTACTGTGACACGGTCATGTTATTTTGGTCCAGTTTAATGAACTCTACCTCTTTCATATGACGAATACTTTCGGGAAAGTACTTGTCGTTGAACAATTCTTGGAACTTCTCCCAAGACATCTTCAGTGCGGCAGGTTGAGTACGCTTTATAGATTCCCACCAGTAATCTGCCTCTGCCCGCAACATGAAGGTGGCCCTTTTGCTCCTCGGAGCATCCCAAGACATCAAATATCTTGTTGATCTGCTTTATCCATGTCTCCGTATTAAGTGGTTTTGGCTCTCCAAAAAACTCCGGTGGTCCCAGCTCCTTGAACTGTTTAGCAGTGACCGTCCGAGAGTTGCCAGTGTTTCCACCTGCATTTCGGACAAGAGTCTCTCTTGCCTGATGTTGCATGAATTGCAGAAAGCCTCTGAACATTCCATCGTTCATCATTTAGTCAGTGTTGTTGTTTGCATGAGGATTGTTGCCTTCCTGATGCACATTATCCTAATTATTGATCTGTGGAGACTCAACGGTCTCCCGTGCTCCATTGCTATTCTCAACATTCTCGGATGTCATTTTCAAATACTGCCACAAAACAAGGGTTAATTGACATGTCACATATTATCCATATACTCTGACTGACCAATTAAATACCAAATAAACTTAGGTAGGTCATACTAGCGAAAGAATTTCCCGTCTCTCCCCTCCTAGTTCTTGTCTCACATCTCAGTCAGGGATCATATTCCTAAGCTTTGATAGCAACTGTGACGCCCCCAAAATAGGTATACATCACACATCTTGAGTCGCCAAATACATGGTACAAAAATCAAATACAACTTAATAATACAACTGTCGTGTAAAATACGACAAAAACATAAACTGAGAGTTTTAAAACAAATATTGTCTTCTAGACAATATTCAACTCAAATGGTATCCTCAATATAATTATTATCACACTATTTCATAGAATAGTGAGGACTACTAATGCTATCATCTGGACCGTCACTCCATTCCCTGAATAGTCCCTGCTACGTTCTCATCTCCTGAAGAGGAGAATGCAAGCAAAAGGGTGAGCTCAACTAGCCCAGTAAGAAATATTATGACTAAGATAATGCAGAATAATTTATCGTTAGCCTTCAACAGTGTTAAATTAATAAAATATAACAAACATAAAGTTTAACTACAGCGGAACAAGCAATCCATTAGAAGAGTCAAGTAGATAATAAAATCTACTATCTTCTATGATTTAAAAGGTTTTTCATCACTTTTATCGCTGAGACTCAGCTTAATAAATAATCCGCATCATCCCTGCACTACGGCCAAGGATATTCATTACTATCACAACCACAAATTATCCATGCACTACGGGCCAAGGATATTCGTGTATTCATCAATGGTCATGATCATGCCAACAACTGTCTATCAATGCACTACGGGCCAATGAGGACTTTTACCACATCATTTGTAACATTACGGTCATGATTATACTGAATAATCCCTGGTCATAATCATACCAAGTCCATCTATGCACTATAGGCCACAGATGACTTTCAACAGAATATAAACATGAGGATGATGACAATGATATAAGAATTCAATAAAACAAGTTCAAGGATAAATTTTTTAAAGATTTATAATTTAAGTTATCCAGAAATCAATAACGTCCAAATTGTCAACATGTTACTGCTTTGTGGAGTAAAATTCAAGAATAATATTGTACCAAAAATAATTTGGACCGAAAACGAATCAATTTTTATCATTAATAGTATCCCAGATGAATAGTACCTGAGTGAATAGTACCCTGTGAATAGTACTTCAGGAATAGTAACCCCGTGAATAGTACTCTGGCATGAAAAAATTAAAAACTTATCAAGAATGCTCATAATAATATTTTCATGAAAAGATACTGGATGAAGCGCAAATATCAAGGATATTTTACTAATTTCATGGAGTATAGAAGCCAAAATTTTAACAAACGAGTATAGAATTGGAAATATAAAACGAAATAATATTACTTACATACTACAGAGTATGGAAGAAAATATTATTTCAAGCGAATATTGAACAAAAATAACATCCCTTACCTTAAAAAGAAGAGTATTCCAACTAGTATAGCGGGGATATTCTTGAAGAAAACTTTCACTATTTTCTACACTCAAAGCTTTCTAAAACTCAAAAGAAATACGCTCAATATTATAGAAGAAGAATTCTCTGATTCTGGTGTAATTTTCAATTCTAACCTAAGCGCCTATTTATAGAAAAATGCTAGAACGCCATAGAAGACTAAATTAATAAAATAATATTTTATTTTATTTTTTCCTTACGCATGCCAAGACCATAACTATCAAGGTATGCCATTCTTGAAAAATCTCAGCATATGTTTTGACAAAAATAAAAGTGGGTTCCACCCATAGTTGTAATAAAAATATTTTAATTTCTAAAACTTCAACAATTCATAATAAATAGCCCTTTTATCAGAAAAATTCGAATCTCATGTCCTTTTCATAGAAAATTTAATTCCCTACAACTTTGTAGAAGAAAGTTTTTCTAAATTCCAAACAGAAAATGCCAGAAATTCACATACGGACGATTTTTAATACCTTCAAAAATTCATAACAAATCATACGTTAATTTTTAACTGTTCAAAATTTGTGGACATATACTCAACTTATATATGTATAACTTATCCAAAAATCACAACGATCCAACGGTCGGATCAAAATTATAACTCACGCAATAGAGCTTTAAGAACACTGATTTGATATTTAATTCCTCCATTCCGACAAAACACCTCAACATTAATTCCTTTATTTATATCCACATAAAAAATTATATATTCCTATCATATAAATCAATAATTAATTATTCACAAATAATATTACAAAATCATAATTATGACAACTATGCCATTCCCAGGAAAGAGGGGGCTTTCCAATAAGGATTTCTCCTTACTAGCGCGCAATTAGGTGACCAAACCTCTCCTTGACAGAACTTTCTAAACATTGTCAATAATGCTATCTAATAATATTATTTAAATAATATGAATTATTGATCTGATAATGAGAAATATTGTGCAGTGACAATTATTGAAACAACAATAATATAAATTATCAACGCAGCAATTATTGAACCAATAAAATAAAATATTGAACAATAATTATTGTAACAATTATTGGGTAGTGTTTTCTTACGTAGGAATCAATAATTCAACAATAATGTGTAATACCGTGTGCTACTGTGCAACAACGCGTATTACTGTATTTTAACCACCAAGTATTCTAACAGTGCTAACGGTAACGATTACACCGTTATTTATAAAAACTCAAATTTGTCGTTTTCTTCATCCGACAGTTATTCTGTTATGGGGCCCACAAATGGCTGCGTCATCGTATGAATATTCCCTGACAGAAAGAATATTCCACGACCAAACGAATATTACCCGACAACATGAATATTTTATAACCACTTGCTTATTTTACAAAATTTATAAACATTACCTATAACTATAACATTATATCAAATTTACTCCTTAATATTCAAAAATGATATTTATAAAAAATTCATCTTTATTCATAAAAGTTGGGGTCTTACATTAAAATTAGGGTTTGGACTTTTTTTTGCTTGATTTCAATTTCTGGCTACTGATTTTGTTAGGAATATACATGAGAATGTTATTCCTATTTATATATGATTTGATAATGATTTAAATGAATGAATATGCAAGTATGCTTGCATTAAGGAAACCTGTAAAGTCCTTTGATAGATAATAGGAACATATGTACAAGGACTTGGAATGAATTGATCAAATATGTTAGCTAGGCTGATCCTACATAACCAAAACAACTTTGTAAAGTCCTTAAAAAGAAATGATGTACAAGGACTATAAATATAGAAAGATCAAGCTTGTTAGGTATCTTATAATGTAATAGATAGACTTGTCTGATCGTCGAACACTGCACCAGCATCGTAGTTTGCCAAAAGAATCAAGGAAAACTGGAGAACTATCAAGGCGGAATCGTAGTCTGCAAGATAGTAGATCTCAGAGTTTGTAGTCTGCCAGGAGAGATGAGGAAGGATCGTAGTGTGTCGGGAAGAACTTTCTCAGAACCGTAGTCTGCTGAGGAAGTCATGTTCAGAATAATAGAGATAGCATATCTAAGAGCCGACCGAGCATCTGCTAGAGCCAAGTCAAGAATCATAGGCCACACTTGAAGTAGTGGAGTCTACTGATCTCATCAGAGACAGAAATCGTAGTCGAGCCAGATCAGATGAAGACAACAAGCATAAAAACAAAAATCATAGTCTGCCAAGATCTGATCTCAGAGTCGTAGTGTCTGCAGAACCAAAGCTAAATCGTAATCTGCAAAACTAAGGCTTCAATAGAGGTGCTCATAATGCCAAGGCAGAATCGTAGAGTCAACACGATTCTCAACAAATGAGCACTCCCAAAATATCCAAAGTATGAAGCCTCTGGTCTAAGTTACAAAGATACATTCCACGTCAAGGAAATCAGAGAGCACTCAACGAATGGCATGCAAGCTAACAGGAGATCTAAGCACCAACCCAATCAACATCCAAATTGAGTTGTGAAGCCATTCAAGATAAAGTCTTCCACTAGCCGATCAGAAGAAAACTTTAGTAAAAGTGACTGACTAAAGAAAGTCATCAAGTGCAGTAGTTGTCAAGAGAACAGAAGACAACGATCTTGGGATTAACTAAGATCATAGTGTTTGCCAAACAAAGCAGAAACTGATGGGATTTATGAGAGAGACACTAGCCAACCTATACAGAACATACAAAGAAGATGAAGTATGGGTCAGACCATTGATGATATGTGAACGGGAGATCACAAGGAGAAAGAGACTGAGCATGACAAATTTGATAAGTCTTAAAGTTAAGGAGGACCAGAATAAAAAGATAAGTTGTCAGTTCCTGAGATTAGTCGAGGCAAACAGAAGTGTTGAAGCATTGCACAAGTGAGGGAAGAGGTGTTCTACATTGAAGAACCAATTAACACTCTTTAGAATTGTAGTGTTGTCTCAACCAGTCAATGAGCAACATTCAACAAGACACACTACGATCAGGTCCAAGAACATCTGCATCAGAATTGTAGAGTTCGGTTATCTAAAGATTAAAGCATTGGCAACGATTTAATTTGAAGACTGATATTCGAACGTTGCTAATTGAGAGCATCGATGCAGAAAGACAAATTTTGATGTTCTGATCGAGAAGTCAGAAAGAAGTAATAAAGGTGACTACCTATTTGATACACTAAAGTGACATTTTTGATAGGGTAGGTGAAATAGTAAACTGCAGTGTCAAAAAAGTAAAAAAGGGGATGTCATTTCACATCTGCAGTTTACACCAAATAACTTGACATCTGCGAAGCAATTCAAATAGCTCCTAACGGCTATATATCATCGGGAAGATTGTGAAGGAGTATATATCAGCTAAAGCTTCAAAGATTAAAGCGAGCTAAAAAAAGGAAGAATTGTTGAGTTGTTGGAATGCTATATTATTGACTCTACGAGTTCCACCAGAGCTGAATAGAACAAGTCTCAGTGGTAGTGAGACTAAAAAGGTGGAAGTGAAGCACATTTGAAGAAAGACTTGAACAGACTAAAGCTTCACTCAACAAGGATGAGAATGCCACTGAAGATGGAAGCTAAACTGAGAGTCGAGAAGGCCAAGAAGATAGCATTCAGAAAAGTGGCAGAGCACAAAAAAGATCAAGAGATCCACTCTACGAATCATCATGAACCAATAGCTGAAACAGAATAGGTGCAGAACCATGTATGCATACCATTCAAGAAGGGTTCAGGGAATGCTAAGTGTCAGACGAATTTTATCAAAAGCTCAAAGACTTAGTGTAGACACTCGAAATTTTGCATTTCTGTTACTAACTTTGTAAGAGGGCAGAATCGTCTTCTAGAGATAACCCTGGAAGTCAAATTAGTGCCAGTCCCAGAGAAAACCCCAGGATACTCGGTCTTTTTCATCTCGGAGACAACCCCGAGATATTCAGTTCCAGTCCTGGAGATAACCCAAGGAATTTAAATTTTTAACCTCGGAGACAACCCCAAGGAATGCAAATACAGTTCCGAAAATAACACCTGAGAAGTCAGTTCCATCTCGGAGACAACCCCAAGATGCTCAATTCCAATCCCGGAGATAACCCCAGGAGTTTACGTTCCAATCTCAAAGACAACCCCGAGGCATGCAGTTGTGGTTCCGGAGATAACCTCGGAAAAGCTCATTTCAACCCCTAGCAATCAGCTTCAACCTCGGAGATAGCCCCGAGGCACTCATTCCCAAACCAGAGATAACCCCGGGAGGTCAGGAACACCTCAAAGACAACCCTGAGGACATTCAGCACTTGCAGCAGCCCAATCTCAGAGATAACCCTGAGTAACGACTACTAGATCAGCCCAGAGCCGGAGATAACCCCGGTGAGGGGAAAAATAGTCATTTTGCCACCTCGATCCATATTCACGTCGTCTGAAAAACATTTCAACCTACATTCTACACAGAAGTGTCCTACAAGAACCATAGCTCCAATCCCGAGTGACTACTACACAGGACAGCACACCAGATAGAATTTGAAGACTTGAAGACCTGGGAATGGACCCATCTTCCCGACTTCATACAACCTCTTATCCCATGTCATTGTGTAGCTCTCGACAACAGCATTATGAAAAGGTATTATACGCCTCTATCGGATGCCCGAATTGAAAGTTATGAAGGTTTAAGCGAACAACGCGTTGCACGAGTGCACGTACTTCGAGACGGCAGGGCCCACAAAGCCCAGGGCATCCTGGGCAGCCGCAAGTACATCTGCGACTGCCACAGGTACATTTGTGCTTCCCCCTCTATAAATAGAGGGCTTGGGGTGGTCATTTGAAAAAGAAGAAAGGCGAGAAAGCCCTGTCCATTTTGCTATGTACACACTATAAACTGAGTGATTTCTCATTTCAAATACTTGTGAGCTTATATTTTGCTATATTTTACAGGTGGAAACCGAGTGTTCATTCATTTAAAACTATTTGAAGTCTTCTTTGGCAGCCCACTGTAAGCCTTCTTACATTTCTTAAAGCCTTTCTCCACTTTTGTGCACACACAATTATTCACGTTGAGAGTCGTGTTGTGTGTGTCTGCCCGGACCGTCGGTCCGTGGCTTTTATTGCTTTTCTATATATATATATATATATATATATAATATATATATAAGCAGTAAACGCTCCGTATGTAAATCCAGGCTCAATCAAATAGAGTTTGATGACAAAAGATATATATATATATATATCTTTACTGCTTATATATATATATATATATATATATATATATATATATATATATATATATATATATATATATATATATTTATATTTATATTTAGTCCCGCTTGGAGTTTACTTCGTAGCGGTTGATCGTTCATATATATATATATATATATATATATATATATATTATATATATATTATATATAATATATAATATTTACAGCTTTTATAAATATAATTGTTTACAGCTTTTGTACAAACTGCATCATCATGTGAACCTAGGAATCATGTGATCACAGATTCAATCTCCTGAATCTAGATTCGGTTCTCGTGGTGGACATTTTCAGCTGTGACCAGGTTATAAATTATTCACAGTGTTTGAATTTCCTTAGACGGCTCTCATGCCCATAAGGAGTTCGGCGCTGCTTTGTATCTTATTTTCTCGAAGATACTTCGCATCTCGAAAATAAAAGCAATTCAGCCGAACAAATAATAAAATGGAAGTATCAAAGGCCTCAATTACTATTGATCATAAGGGTTTGAAAAATTTCTTTTACAAATCATCATTGCTATATCTTGTTAAAATTGAACTTTTATACAAAATTCAAACCCTTTGTATATAGGTGCAAACGAGGCATAGCACTACTTCTAAATAATTGCACATAGACCTACACACACACACATTCAGATAAATGTTAAAAATGAAAAGTAGCGATCACCGTGTTACCACGGATGTCGGGGGGTGCCTAACACCTTCCCCTCGCATAACCAAGCCCCCGAACCCTAACGAATCTCGGTTTCACAGACTAGCTACGCAATGTCACATCACTTGGTCAATATGCAAACCTTTTCTCGGTTGAGTTGGTGCCACCATTTAAAAATACCAACTGGCGACTCTTACAGTCCCAATCGTCGACATATACATGTCGGACCTTTTCACAGCTTATTTTTTCAAACAAATCTCACATAACATGCGAACACCAAAAGACAAGAACAGAAAAGGGAAAAATAAAAATCCCAACGTCAACACTTAGCAAACCTAAATCGTGATGGTGCACATCTGACATAGGATGAAGATGAAATGAACAGTATGAAGATCAGCTGCACCAGAGAAGAGGTGGCCCAGACTCTACGCAGAATGCAAAGAGGACCACGACAAGATGCTAAGTACAAAAGATGATCAAGCCTCAAGACATCTTAGCAGTAAGGCACCAACAACAACTACAACAACAACAAGTAGGCAAGGCATGAGGGGTCCTTGTCCAGAGGGACTAAATGAAGTTCCAAGCCTGCTGGGCTTGAAGAGTTCGTAGAGAACTAGAGTTCCAAGGCTGCTGGCCTTGAAGAGTTCTTAGTGAACTGAAGTTCCAAGGCTCCTGACCTTGAAAGAATCTTATTGATTCAGGGTGCTGCCCTTCCTTAGTGGAATTCCTGCTTGATTAAAGCAGAAGAGTGGATTAGGAGCTTGAGTCTTTGAACCACTTAAAATATCTTATGTCATTTACATTCAGTCATTTACTTTCTATCATTTACATTATGTACCTAACTGCTATAAATGTTATGTATGTATTAACTACTTATAACTAAACTAACTCCACGAACAATGTATGTATGTTCATGAATATATCAATGAAGGGGATCTTTTACTTATTCCGCTATGCTTGAAAAGATTCTTATGTTTGTCATATACTAATTCATTAGTAATACAAAATAAACAGAAAAGTTTTTAAAATCCAAAAAGGATCTATTCAACCCCCTTTCTAGATCTATTGTTTGCCTACTGGGAACTAACAATTGGTATCAAAGTAGGTTCTCATGCTATATTCAAAAGCTAATCGCTTTGAGTCTGATCCTAGGTACAAATATTGTTCCAAACTTATTTTAGTAGTAAGTCACTTGTAAATATAGATGAGCTCACACGTTGGAAATAATATATCTAGGTAAATATGTATATACACCTGAAGCTGCTCAGATTGGTCTATGTTCTTAAATGCCATAGCAACAAGACCAATTCTTGTCCACAGTCAATATCGTAGTCTGAAGACCAGAGATGGGAGGTCAAGAGGCATCAATAGCAAAGAGTCAAACATCCACCAGTCTGAAAGATGAAAGGCCATATATGCTATGAAATACTTATCCAGAGGAGAAAGAAGAATTTCTTAAATATGTATTTGGCTAACCAGATGCTGGATGTGAACCTTGAGGTTCAAGGTTGTCAAAGAACTAAGGATGCCAAGATTTCTCTAGCTTACATCTTCAAGACTATGACTGATTGATCTAAGGATAATTGGAGCAACAAGCTGTCAGAAATAAATGTAACAATATGCACATCAATGCCTGACCTCATTATATCAAGATAAATGACCATCAAGAAACAGACAGAAGAATGGTAAGTGTGTACATCATGTTGCATCACCTTATGCACTATAACAGTATTCTATCAAGAGACCATACTCTTCTTAAAAAGGGGGAAGAGAGAAAGTACACTAAGGTTGGAAACTCAACTGCTAACAAACCTTCTCTCCATCCAAGTTTTAGGCTGAAGATAACATCTTGAAAGAAGTCTGAAATAGGTCATAAGCATATCAAGATTTAATTAATCTTAGGTGGAGTAATCCTTGCTGAAGGGTTAGTATGTATAGAGTATGATCAGTTCTACAAGAGTATCTTGAAGATTCGTAGAAACTGATCATCTCCATGATTCAACCAGATACAAATAAGTGATAGAGTCAATTCTCACTCTATGAACATTTAAAATCTGTGAACATAACCAAGCAAATGATGAAACCTTCAAAGAAAAAGGGTGCCCTATTAAAGTGGCTAATCTTACACAGTCTCATCTCATGCATCTTAAAATGTCATATCCAAATTAGATACATGCATGAATATGATTGTTAATGATTAATGTGATGAAAATTCAAATATATGAGGAATAGGGATTTTGAAAACTAACCTAGCAGGACCCATTTAACCATGGGTACCAAAATTAGAAATTTATCTAACCTACAAGTACTTGGTCTATCTAATCACATTAAGGAATGCTAAAGCAGACGACTTCAGTTAAGAAGATTCAACCAGTGGGAGGCTTAAGACATTTTAGAAATGTTCTTGACAAAATCATTCTCTGTCAAAGCCTGTTCTTGAAGACTTGCTGAGCTAACATGAATGAAGCTCACATGGTTGTTGATCTCCATATGGAAGCAGACCATTCATGCTAAGATGAAAAGGGTCTTATATGCTCATTCATACAAAGCATATCATCTAAGAAGAATCCTCGAGGAAGTTCACATCAGAGGATCATCGAGCATTAATCATGAAGAACTCATTATAGAAGCAGAACTCCATGAGTGCAATCTGTCAAAGAAGACTACATTCGTAGTTCTGTTAACAATCATAGAGTGATCAGTCCTGAAGTTATCTATTTCTATGATCCAAGGAGGTTTAAATGATAATGATGATTCCAGTCAGAAGAAGTTATGCAAGGCTGCCTTCTGATGCACATGAAGAAGAAGAACTCGTACCTCTCTAAGAAGATAGGATCAACTATGGGGGAGCAGTGATCTGTTAAAGAACGGTAGAACTAAAAGTATCCGAAGTGCACTATGAAGAACTCTCAGCCTGAACAACAGTTGGAGCTGATTCTGAAGAAAGTACAAAGTCGTGAAGGGAAGAGTATGGGAGAATAATTAGAGATATGGAGATGATAAAGCTCAGGGAGCAAAAATGAAGAAGTGGAATTCTTACCAGAAGATCTGAGATAAGCTCAGAAGAAAAGTCAATCATGGTGCATACTTATCGACCACACCACGATCATTAAAACCACTTTTATCGAGTTAGCTAACCCTAAACAGCAATATACCAGTTACAAAGTTCCAAAACTTAGTGGCAGATGAACCAAATGAAGATCCATAGGAACATCTCAAAATGTGTCATTGATAACCATATCAACCACCCAACTCAATATCATGGAGTGCCTATGATCAAATATCTGATCGTAGTGTAAGAGCAGGAAGATACCACTAAACACCAATGTATATCCAGAGTTGGTAGATAAACTCCCCACCAGAGAGATCAAATGCGATATCAGTATTAATCATGTCTAAAGTTCTCCATCTGGTAAGAACCTTAGGGACAAACCTGACCCTTAGTTTAGTCTAAGAGGTTGACCCTTCCTGAGTTACCTTAATAACCCAGAAGGAATGATTAGTCAGAACTCATCACAAGAACTAGGACAGACAATAATCGTAGAGTATGTTCAGCAGTAAACTCAACGATCGTAGAGTAGCCTCGACGATCATAGTCCTCCCAAAGGATATACTAGCTCTTGGGGAGCTCGGCAGAACTCGACACGTGCCCAACTATTCAGTTAGTGTGGAGGGAAGTCACGAATACAGTTTGGAAAGACGTCTTGCAAATTCATTTCAGAATTTCAATGCCCGAACTCTCTTGGGGCGCATCAGTGGTTAAGTCATGCAACTCCAAGATGAGGATTAGTGTCAAAACGCTCACTGAAGCATCTCTCAGAAGACAATCGTTGAGTGGTCAAAGAAAATCGTAGAGTCTATAGCTATCCCAACAAGCTACTCTACGTACTGGAAAAGTCAACGGTCAGTCTTTGTCAGTAATGCCTATTTTCTTAAAAAGAAAATCAAAAACTGAAAAACTAATCAGTTTATGGGGAGTTACAGTTTCTTACTGGGCATCGTGCAACCAATAGCTTTTTAACACTTCATAGCTTATGTAGAGTCAGAAGGAACTGTCTAAAGAAAAATTCAAAATCTCCAAACAGTTATCAAAAGTTATCCTCCCTTTTTTAAACCCTAAAATCCTCTTCAAAGCCTGAAACCATTAAATCTCGAGCTTCGCCCAAATTGCATTCAACTATCCCTCATAAGAATTTTGAAATTAAATACCCATATACATCAAACTCTTCAAATGGCAGACTGGCGAGTAATCACTGGCATTCAGCTCAGAACCAAGACGTTTGAGAAATCTGAGAAGAAGTTCAGAGATATTCTTGATCTTGTGAAGAAGGTTGGATTCTCATACTGTCTTGAGTTGAACACTCGAATATATGTTGACCTAGTTAAATAATTTCACTCCAACGCAACCATAAATTCTGAAACCCTTTCTACCAAGGTAAAATGTCATATTCTGAAGCTAAAATCTTCTGACATCAATCAATGCTTAGGTTTTCCTGACTTAGGTTTAAAAAGCCTTGATGAGATCAACACTGAATAAGCTAAGAAGATTATGAAGTACAGAAGAAACCCCAGTTTAAAGGACATGAAGAAAAAGGTGTTTCCTAAAGAATTCGAGTTCCTTCCAGAGATAGTGGGCAAATGTATCCTATGCAAAGACACTGCACATGACACTGTGAGTGATCAATAGCTAAAGATCATGTCTGCAATAGTTCTAAAGAAGCATATCAACTTTGGAGTTATCCTGCTTGACCAAATGTCTAAAGGGCTGGATAAGGAAGAGAAGAAAAGATTAACAGGAAAACCCCTCACGAAGGTTTTCCATGGAAGGTTCTTGAGTATCATTTTGAAGAAGAAGCTGAAGAATAAAATTAAGGATGATGAAGGTGAAGCCCTTAATAGCCATAAAGTGATGACTACACAACTGTTTGCAAATTGGAAGAAGAACCCAATGGAGAACAAAAAGCTAATGATATATGGCAGCACCAGCAAAAGCACTACGAAGAAAAGGAAGGCAAGTGCTATGAAAGAGGAGGAGTTGTCATTCACTGAAGATTCAAACATTCTTGAGTCCAAATCTGTGAGGCCACCGAAGAAGAAAACTAAGGTGACAAAGAAATCCAAACCAGTTCCCCAAGGAAGTCTATCTACTAAATAAGAAAACGTAGAGTCAGAAGATGAGAGGGAAACTGAGAGCTTCAAGTATGAATTCTCAAGGAGCAAGTCCACTAATGAAGAAAAAGTTGAATCCAAGAAGGAAAAAGCTGAACCTATGAAAGAAATAGCCAAATATGGTGATGAAGAAGAATGTACAAGTCCTGTGGCTAACACTCAGAGTAGCCACTCTACTGATGAAGAAAATTCAAAAGCTAAAACAATTGGATCTCCTACTGCTAAAGCCCCAACAAGTTCATCTGATGGTTCAAAAGATGTTGAGTCCAAAGAAGAAGGATATGCTCCTACTGTTGCTGAACATCAAGGAAGCTTATATGATGATTCAAAGGCTTCAAAATCTGAAGATGAAGAAAGGACTGAATCTCCTATAGCTAAATCCCCAAGGAGAAGAAAGAGCAACAGATTGCTTGCTAGATCTGTCCTAAAGAAGAAAGGAGAATCTTCTACTACTATCATTGAATTAAGTGATGATAAGTCTGAATCCAAGGGAGAAAATGCTAAAAGTACTGAAGAAGGTACTAGTAATGAAAATCAACAAGAAGGATTCACTGACGAATCAGATGAAATGATTGAGCATGATTCAAACTCAAAGATGGAGACAGATTCCAACTCTGAAGATTAGGAATCAGTAGACTATCATGTTCCCTCTCCAGTAAGTGTCCACCAAAGATTGGTAGTGGAAGTCTTTGATGAACCACCAGATGTACTACTAGGGAGGTGGATAAACCATGGAAATGAATGACTCAAGGTAGTGAGGATGTCAACAAAATATTTGTTTAACAATTGGAAAGACATGGATTTAGATTGCACCACAATACTATACAATCTTGATGATCTTCTGATGAAATGGTTCTTCCCATGGATGCCCTGGCTAAAGGCATACACTGGTAAAGATGAAGGTTACTTCAGCTGGTGTTACTCATATTTTCCAAACTTGGAGCTGGTGTCTCAAAACTTTTCAAGAGTAAAGAAATTTGTAACAAAGCTGATCAAAGACCAGTCTCACTTCAAGGTCTATAGACATGCTGGTAATCACTACATTCCCTACGATTATAGAGTAGGATCAGATGGCAGAAGGTGTGTACCCAAGTTTATGATCGTAGAGTCCATTCACTCTACCATTAAATACGATCAAGCTCAGATTGTAAGCTCTACTCTACTCAAGTAGAAGAATTTGATATTCCTTCATCCTCCAACAGTGATTGGCACTCAACGATCTATCAGATTCTCACTTCATTCAAAAAACTATCCAAGAATAAAAATCGTGGAGTCCAATCTAGTGTTCAACAGAAGTCTGATCAACCAAATGACCAAACTCCTAAGGAGCAAGAGTTACTAAAGAATACTGAAGAGTTGGTTAAGAAGATATCTCTCATTACCGAAGAAGCAAAGATGTTGTCAGAAGAAAGAGATAGTGTGCTTCAAGACAGACTCCAAGCCACAATGTCTGATATATCTCTCAAAATCAAAGAGAGAGATCAAATCTATCTGAAGTTTATCAAGGATCAGAAGGAAGAAGCTCTGCAAGCTCAGAAGGACAACACAGATCAAATCTTGTCCCTCTCTAATAAGATTGACCTCCTCAAGCAGTCTCTCTCTCTACAGTTGGAGTTAAGTCAACAAGAACTCAAGATTGAAGTTAGCAACTCATCCTACCTAATGGAGTAGCTTATGTCAAATGTGGAGCAGCTCTCACAAGTGATTAATGACAAAAAGGGGGAGAAAAAGAGACATAAAAAGATGCACTCAAGGAGGAGTAAGGAGAAAAGAATGAAGGAAGAAAAGAAGGCCATGAGCAGAAAGGCAAAGGAGGAGAAGAAGATAGAGGAAAAGGAGGATGAGAAGAAGACAGCAGAACCAGAAGCAGAGTCATTGTAAGACCCCGAATTTTATGAAATAAAAGTATTCAATTTTTCTTATAGTTACTATTCAGTAAATGGTTAAATTGATAAATGTTAAAGTTAAGGGTGATATATGAATTTTTTTTTTAAAATAAGCAAGTGGTTATAAAATATTCATTTTGTCGGGGATTATTCGTTTGGTCGTGAAATATTCTTTCTGTCGGGGAATATTCGTACGATGGCGCAGCTATTTGTGGGCCCCATAACGGAAAGCGATTGGATGAAAAAAATGACAAAATTGAGTTTTTATAAATAACGGCGTAGTTGTTACCGTTAACACTGTTGGAATACCCGGTGGTTAAAATACAGTAATACGTGTTATTACACAGTAGCACACGGTATTACACAGTATTTTTGAAATTATTGATTCTTACGTAAGAAGGCACTACTCAATAATTGTTACAGTAGTTATTGTTCAATATTTTATTTTATTGATTCAATAATTGCTACGTTAAAATTTTATATTATTGTTGTTCAATAATTGTCACTGCACAGTATTTTCCATTATCAGATCTATAATTCATATTATTTGAATAATATTATTAGATAACATTATTGGCAATGTCTAGAAAGTTCTGTCTAAGGAGAGGTTTGGTCACCTAATTACGCGTCAGTAAGGAGAATTCTTATTAGAAAGCCCCCTCTTTCCTAGGAACGGCCTGGTTGTCATAAATGTGATTCTGTAATATTATTTGTGAATAATTAATTATTGATTCATATGATAAGGAAATATTTATTTTATGTGGCTATAAATGAGGGATATATTTTTGTGGTTAAAATGAAGGAGTTAATGTTGAGGTTTTTATCAGTATTTTTGTCGGAATGGAGGTATTAAAAATTAGGGTTTTTGAGATATTTTGCGGGGGTTATAATTTTTAAGCTGACCGTTGGATCGTGGTAATTTTTGGATATGTTATACATATATAAGTTGAGTATATGTTCACAAATTTTGAACCGTTAAAAATGAACGTATGATTTATTATGAATTTTACGAGATGACTGGTTCAGAAATTGTTAAATTTTCGGAGTTTATCATTTTGGTAGAAAATTCTAGAATTGGTGGTCTCCACTCTTGGTTGGTGAAAAAATGTGCTGAGATTTTTATTCAAATGTGGTGGGTGGGAATAGTAACAGGTAAAGCCATCAGGTTGCAGGTTAAGTCTGCTTCGGCGTGCTAACATTTTCCTATAAATAGAAGGCTAAGTTAGAATTGAAAATCACACCAGAAATATAAGCTTTCTCTCTTTTTCTCTCTAGATTATTGAGTGTATTTTGTGAGTATTTAGATACTTGGTGAGTTGCTATTCATCAGTGCAAGTTTCTTTCAGCGTCATATCCGATATCTAGTCAGAAGTGCTGCTCTTTTGAGGTAAGGGATAGTAAGGGATATTAAAGGATGTTATATTCCTCATAATGATGTTATTCTTTCAATATCATTATACTGAAATATTGGTATGAATTTTATTATGGAATTTCTACCTTTTTGAGTCGGGATTACTATTCACGTATACGACACTATTCATGTATATGACACTATTTACGTAAATGACATTATTTACGTATACGGTACTATGTACGAATACGGAGTACTATTCATGAGTTACTATTTATGAGTTACTATTCACGAGTTACTATTTATGAGTTACTATTCACGAGTTACTATTCACGGGTACTATTCACGATAAAAATTGGTTTCTTTTTCTGACCAAATTATCGTTGATTTATGATTGTTGCTCTCGAAAATAAATGCAGATGTTGATCATATTGTTTTTATTATCATATATAATATTTTTATAACCCTGATGTTGAATTTCTCTTTCACTTGAGTGTAAAGATGGATAAATTATTGGTATGATCGTGACTGAAGAATGTCTTTGGCCTGTAGTGCAAAGATGAATTGTTAACTGGTATGATCATGACCATTGAATTTATAATTGAATATCTTTAGCTTAAGTGTAAAGATGAATTGATTAACATGGTTATAATTATGGTGTATATAAATTCTGAAATGATTATATATTTTTTTGAGATATGAATATATTTGGCCTGTAGTGCAAATATGAACTGTTGAGGAATATCTTTGGCCTGTAGTGCAAAGATGACTTGTTGTTGAATATCTTTGGCCAGTAGTGCAAAGATGAACTGTTGACGAATATCGTTGGCCTGTAATGCAAAGATGAATTTATTAATATGATTATGAACAAGAACTGTGATTTGGTATAACCATGATCTTTGATGTTTCAGGTAAAGACATGTGAGGAAAATTATCTTCGTCCTAGATGCGAAGAGGAATTTAGAATTACAATTATGATTATGAGTTATTCATATAATTGTGAAAAGGAACTATTGATTAATGTTACAGGGATAAAACATTATTGGTGGACTTTTAATGTGGAGAAGATAATAGACTTTATGGCCTATTTGACTCTTCTAATGGTTTGCTCGTTCCGCTGCAACTATGGTTGAAAATTTTTATTATCTACCATATGTTCTAAATCTCTGATTTATTATTGATGAAGGCTATTGATAATTTAATTATCTACAGGGATAAATCTCTGTTTTTGCCACTATCATACAAGATGTCTGATGACATACAACCTCGTATCATCATAAGACATGGATGTGCTCATCCACTTGCTGAGTATATTTACGAGCACTACCTATATAATCTTGGTGTTTGTTTGAAGTATAATTCTCAATTAGAGACAGTGGAGATAATGATAAGTCAAGAGAAGACTCACCATTGGGAAGAATATGATAGTAATCTTCTCGTTTTTTTTGGGTATATTGGGTCAACCAAGGATAATTCTGTGGCCATATGATATCTATCACAACCTAGAAGCATGGCCTCCCATGTACAAAGGTTTCCTTGAGCACTTCCTAAAGATTCTAATTTCTAAAACAGTTTTTGACTATACCTTTATGTAAGGTGTCATTGTGAGGTGATGTCCATGGTTGGGACATGAGTCACATTTGGTATATATTTGTATCCAAACTCACAACATATGTGTTATTGTATTTTGCACGACAATTGCTGTAATAAAGTTGTAGTTGTTTTCTGTACCATGTATTTGGCGACTTAAAATAGGTTGGATGGAATGGACCTATTTTGGGGTTGTCACAGTCATCATCTAAGGGGGAGCCAAAGGATAATGATCCTATGAACACAGAGTCTGAGGGGGAGCCAGACAAAGAAGAAGTGCATACACCAGAACCAAACCTAGAGCAAGACGAAATAATGGAGCATGAATATGAAAGGGAGTAGAGAAAAGAAGAAAAAGAAGAAAAGAAAGATGAGTAGCAGAATAGCTGATCAACAGACATCTTGGAGACACACATGCAGCCAAAAAGGTAAATCTCTATCTAGTTAGGTATGTTCTGGATCCAGAATGTAAAGTGTCTTACTTTATGTAATTTCATATTATCATCAATAACATTCATTCTTATCTGTTTTTAAAAATACAGCTGCTCACTGTATGTAAGATTCATTCATCTCATGCATATGCACTAATTGTTTTTGTCATAATCAAATAGGGGGAGATTGTTATGAATATACATGAGAATGTTATTCCTATTTATATATGATTTGATTATGATATAAATAAATGAATATGCAAGTATGCTTGCATTAAGAAAACCTGTAAAGTCCTTTGATAGATAGTAGGAACAAATGTACAAGGACTTAGAATGAATTGATCAAATATGTTAGGTTGATCCTACATAAGCAAAACAGCTTTGTAAAATCCTTAAAAAGAAATAATATACAAGGACTATAAATATAGAAAGATCAAGCTTGTTAGGTTGATCTTATATTGTAATAGATAGGCTTGTCTGATCATCGAACATTGCACCAGCATCGTAGTCTGCCAGGAGAATCAAGGAAAACTCGATAACTATCAAGGCAGAATCGTAGTCTGCAAGATTGTAGATCTCGGAGTTCGTAGTCTGCCAGGAGAGACGAGGAAGGATCGTAGTGTGTCGAGAAGAACTTTCTCATAACCGTATTCTGCTGAGGAAGTCATGTTTAGAATCGTAGAGACAGCTTGTCTAAGAGCCGACCGAGCATCAGCTAGAGCCAAGTCAAGAATCATAAGCCACACTTGAAGTAGTGGAGTCTACTGATCTCATCAGAGGCAGAAATCGTAGTCGAGCCAGATCAGACGAAGACATCAAGCATAAAAATAGAAATCGTAGTCTGTCAAGATCTGATCTCAGAGTCGTAGTGTCTGCAGAACCAAAGCTAAATCGTAATCTGCAGAACTAAGGCTTCAACAGAGGTGCTCACAATGCCAAGCCAAAATGGTAGAATCAACACGATTCTCAACAAATGAGCACTCCCAGAATATCCAAAGAATGAAGCCTCTGGTCTGAGTTACAAAGATACATTCCACCTCAAGGAAACCAGATAGCACTCAAAGAATGGCATGCAAGCTAACAGGAGATCTAAGCACCAACCCAATCAACATCTAAATTGAGTTGTGAAGCCATTCAAGATGAAGTCTTCCACAAGTCGAGCAGAAAAAGACTTCAGTAAAAGTGACTGACTAAAGAAAGTCAGCAACTGCAATAGCTATCAAGATAACAGAAGACAACGATCTTGGGATTAACCAGAATTGTAGTGTTTACCAAAAAAAGCAGAAACTGATGGGATTTATGACAGAGACACTGGCCAACCTATACAAAAGATACAAAGAAGATGAAGCATGGGTCAAACCATTGATGATATGTGAAAGGGAGATCACAAGGAGAAAGAGACTGAGCATGATAAATTTGATAAGTCTTGAAGTTAAGGAGGACCAGAATAAAAAGACAAGTTGTCAGTTCCTGAGATCAGTCGAGGTAAACAGAAGTGTTAGAGCATTGCACAAGTGAAGGAAGAGGTGTTCTACATTGAAGAACCAATGAACACTCTTCAGAATCGTAGTATTGTCTCAACCAGTAAAATGAGCAACACTCAACAAGACATACTACGATCAGGTCCAAGAACATCTGCATCAGAATCATAGAGTTAGGTCATCTGAAGATTAAAGCATTGGTAACGGTTTAATTTGAAGAATGATATTTAAACGTTGTTAATTGAGAGCATCGATGCAGAAAGACAATTTTTGATGTTTTGATCAAGAAGTCAGAAAGAAGTAATAAAGGTGACTACCTGCTTGACACACTAAAGTGATATTTCTGATAGGGTAGGTGAAACAGTAAACCGTAGTGTCAAAAAAGTGAAAAAGGGGATGTCATGTCACATCTGCAGTCTGCACCTAATAACTCGAGATCTGCGAAGCAATTCAAATAGCTCCCAATGACTATATACCAACGAGAAGATTGTGAAGGAGTATATATCAGCTAGAGCTTCAAAGATCAAAGCAAAAAAAAGGAAGAATCATTGAGTTGTTGGAATGCTATATTATTGACTCTACGAGTTCCACCAGAGCTGAACAGAACAAGTCTCAGTGGTAATGAGACTACAAAGGTGGAAGTCAAGCAGATTTGAAAAAGGACTTGAACAGACTAAAGCTTCACTCAACAAGGATGAGAATGCCACTAAAGATGGTAGCTAAACTGAGAGCCGAGAAGGCCAAGAAGATAGCATTCAAAAAAGTAGCAGAGCACAAAGAAGATCTAGAGAGCAACTCTACGAATCATCATGAACCAAAAGCTGAAACAGAACAGGTGCAGAACCATGTCTACATACCATTCAAGAAGGGTTCAAGGAATGCTAAGTGCCAGACAAAGTCAACCAAAAGCTCAAAGACTTAGCAAACCTAAATGGTGATGGTGCACAACTGACATAGGATGAAGATGAAATGAACAGTATGAAGATCAGTTACACCAGAGAAGAGGTGGTCCAGACTCTACGCAGAATGCAAAGAGGACCACGACAAGCTGCTAAGTACAAAAGATGATCAAGCCTCAAGACATCTTAGCAGCAAGGCACCAACAACAACTGCAACAACAACAAGTAGCCAAGGCCTGAGGGGTCCTTGTTCGAAGGGACTAAATGAAGTTCTAAGCCTACTGGGCTTGAAGAGTTCATAGAGAACTAGAGTACCAAGGCTGCTAGCCTTGAAGAGTTCTTAGTGAACTGAAGTTCCAAGGCTGCTGGCCTTGAAGGAATCTTAGTGATTCAGGGTACTGCCCTTCCTTAGTGGAATTCCTGCTTGATTGAAGCAGAATAGTGGATTAGGAGCTTGAGTCTCTGAACCACTTAACTGCTATAAATGCTATGTATGAACTGCCCTTCCTTGTTTCCTTCACATTCAGTCACTTACTTTCTGTCATTTACATTATGTACCTAACTGCTATAAATGCTATGTATGTATTAGCTACTTATAACTAAACTAACTCCACGAACAATATATGTATGTAAATGAATATATCAATGAAGGGAATATTTTACTTATGTCGCTACGCTTGAAAAGATTCTTATGTTTGTCATATGCTAATTTATTAGCAATACAAAATAAATAGAAAAGTTTTTGAAATCCGAAAAGGATCTATTCAACCCCCCTTCTAGATCTATTGTGTGCCTACTAGGAACTAATAGATTCTGTTGTTGCTATCACCAAGGTTTGTTTAGGTATGTTATAAGAATGTATAGGCTTGGAAAATTCGTGAGTTTGCACTAAACTAAGGCTGCCTTTTATAGAATTTCTAAACTAGGTTTTTTTGTCATTTAATCACCTACTTGCCTCTATAAATATCTGATCTATGATGCTTGTGTTGCTTGGGAGTTTGTAAGCATGTCATGTGATGTGTTAGAACTTATATTGGTGACTCCTAACCTACTTGTGAGCTAGTTTGCAGAAATTAGTAGCTTAATTATGCCCTAATCCTCTTTAATCTTGATTAGGGTTTTGGTTTTTATGATTAGGGTTGCTTAATGATGTTTATTAGCACCTAATTAAAGTTTAACAATCATGATTAGGTGTTAGGATAACCTAATTAGGGTTTAGTCTAACTAATTAGGGTTAGGGTTTGTAATCTAGGGTTAGGGTTTCCTAATTTCGATATTAGGGTTCCTAACTTAGATTTTTCACAAATCCTAACAAGCACGATTCTATCAGTGTAAGCACGACAAAGTAGCTTGTCAAAATACATATACCGAAAAGTTTGTTTTCAGAAGAAACATTTTAAGCACGACGTGTCAAGCACGTCAACTTTCGAACAAAAATTTATTTGACCTAATTTGTTTAACAAGGTATATAATAACACAAAACACTTTCAGAATGGAGAGACTTTATTAATATGACTGAATTTACATAATCGAATCTAATTAGGGTTTTGGGGTTTCACAGTCCGAATTAGGGAAGATGGGTTCATAACTAGATCTCCAAGTCTTTAGTGGTCTTGTGTAGTTGACATTTGGGATTTGAGCTATGTTTCTTGTAGGAAAGCTTTGGACGCAGTTTAAGTTGAACTGTGTTGAGACGACATTGATGTGTTGTTGAGGAGGAAAAATGACTATTTTGCCCCTCCCAGGGTTGTCTCTGGCTTTGGTGCAGTTGTAGCAGTCGTTTCTCAAGGCTATCTCTGATATTGGCCTGCTAATGACTCTTATTGTCCTCAGGGTTATCTCTCAGGTTGGTTTGAGCTCTTGGGGTTGACTTCGAGCTTTGAATTTGATCCCTGAGGTTATCTCCGGGGTTGAAAATTGGATCTTGATAAGTAGGTTTTATACTACTTATCTAGTACCTATTACTTGAATTAATTGTTTAAACCTATGTTTCGTAGTTACTTTGCATACATTGTGCATGAATTTCATACATGTTATGTTATTTTGTAGGCTATGACACAACATTGGCATGAGGAAGCAAGAAAAAGTAATTCAAACATCTTTTGGATAAAAATATACAAGCAAATGCAAGAAGGGAAGATTGTTGGGTGTTTGACACCAAGTTGGATGCATGTTCTTGGCTTGGAACTTAGATTTTATTGTAGATCTACTTCTTAGCTTTCCCGAACATCTTGAATCATCTCAATTGGAGTTCAGATGCGAGAGTTATGGTCTTTTTATCAACAAAGATCAAAGTTAAGAGTTGTCATGCTTGCCATTTACATAGCATCTACTTCAAGCTCAATTTCCGCCTTGATCCGGACGGATTCTATCCATTCTTAAAGAATGAAAGTTGTAGATCTCATCGATATCTTCGATTTTATAGGTGGCAGGCCCTATAACTCCTAGCGGATCAAAAGTTATGCCTGATTTACCAAAGGACGTCGCAGCAGAAAATAGAGTAGCGTGGGCCGAGCTAGGAACAGCGCGGGGCATGCTGGGCCACCAGAATTTCTACCACTGTAGCGCGGGGCGCGCCCAAAATGGCCTAGGAACGGCGCAGGGCACGCCGATCGGCGGGGAAGCAACTTATTTGGGTTATTTGATGTCCAAATTGAGTTAGAATAGGATTCTTAGTTGCCTAACTTGCTTGGGTATCCATTAGAACTATAAATACTTGATTTTAACTTGGATTGGGAGGCTAGTTTTGGAGGATTCCATTAGATTATATTAGATTAGATTAGGAGTAAAACCCTAGTTCTTATTAGAGTTGGAGGTTGAAACAACTTGGAGACCATTGAAGATCAAGAGTAGGAGCTTGAGGAAGATGGAGATTTGCTGACTACAGATTTATTCTTTACTCTACTCTTATTTTTGTCTTTTAATATGTATTCAAGTGTGGATTCTTAGTTTTAATTCAATGAGCTAATTCTTTGTTTGAGATTACAATGGATCTTATTGTGTAGTTTATTTTAATATGCTTCGCTATCAATTATTATGTTCTATTGTGAGGATTGTCTATTGTGATTTGGACTTAATTGTTTAATTGATTGGCCATCAATTACCGTGATAATCTTTATGAACTCGAGAGATGAAGTATTGATTTAGATCTGATCATAATGGCATGTGTTTGTGATTTCTGAATAGATGGAATTCATGATTCGTGTTTAGGATAGAGATATGCCTTTACGCCATATGTAATCTTATAGAGAACTTGTGCTTTAAATCCTTTTTAATTGTAATTCACATAGAGATATAGTGGATTAGTTAATTAGGGTGTCTTGTTTAATTCTATCATCTGTGGATTTAAGTGGGTATGGGTATTATGCATCAAGAGGTGGTTTTATTTGCTTTAGTATTCTTGATTAACAATTCAGGATAGAGAATAATTAATAAGAAGTGTGTTAACTTAAATGAAGTAATAAGTAAAGTTGTGATCTTAAATCTTCATAATCTTAATTTAACTAGTTGTAATTAAAATTAGTTTACATATAATTAGAAATTCATTCGTTTAAATAAGATTGAGTTGGTTACGGGTTAGTACTTGGTGATTTTTATTAAACAATTCCTCGTGGAAACGATACTCTACTTTCACTTTATTACTTGTTGACCATGTATACTTGCGTGTTGTGCGTAACTAGATTTTACCCAACAAGTTTTTGGCGTCGTTGTCTGGAAATTAGTTTAATATAATTTTTCCAATATTAGCTTCAATCAAATTAGTCTTAATTTAAATAATTTTTTTCCCTTTTTATTTAATTTTCTTCCTATTTTTCTTTCTTATCAAGTACCATGGCGGAATTTAATTATCAATGGCCATATACGAGAATGACTCAGCCAAGGGGAGCGGGGATTGATGGTCTCAATGCATTTTCTGTATTATCAACGTAGCTTGAGACACTTTCGAGGAGGTTAGACGTTGTTGCAGCCCAACGTGATCGAAGGATAGCAGTTAATTGCAATTATTGTGCTGGTAATCATCTGAGTCATCAATACACCGTTAGTTTTGGGCCGGGACAACACGGTGGTGAATACCTCAACGATTATACATATGCTAATTATCATCAAGTTTGGGGGTATCACCCGGATTCATCATGGAGCTATACTTCTGAAGACCAATACTACGCTCCAAATCCATCATACACACCAGAATTTTCATGTCCACCTCCATTGCCACAAGAAGAAAAGCCAAATCCGAGGGATGTAATATTGAAGGGCATAGAAAACCTAGAGGAGTTGAGGATTAGCCAAGAGCTGTCAACCCAAAATTTTAATAATCGGATGGAACAACTCGTCACTACCTCAACCAATGGTCCTCAATACATAGCTTCCGAGACTGAAACAGAAAATTCAAGGCTGGAGGAAATTTTGTCCAAGTTCATAGCTTCAAATGAGGAGAAGATGAGTAATCAAGCGAGGTCAATTCAAAATCTTACGGATCAGATAGAGCAAATGACCAAAGTCGTAAGCAACCTTCCTCCAAACACCTGGCTTTATGACATGGATGCCGAAATTGACAGAGAACTCAAACCAAATTAGCGACTGAATGAGCCACAAGATATCGAAAGTGTGGAGACAATTGGGGATAATGAAATAAAGGCCGACGAAGATCTAAATGGGCCTCTACCAAAGATCAAAGAGTCAGTCAAATTTGCAAAATCATGCCCACTTGGTAGTCATGTCGTCGGCAAGGCTCTTTATGACATGAGAGCTAGTACAAATGTAAAGCCATGGCGCGATGAGCTGGAGAAGATTGAAGAAGAGATTGTTGTGTCTGACAAGCTTTAATGCCAGAATCTATTCGTAGATATAATGGAGAAAACACTTAGATGTTAGACGTTCTTGAATGTGATCTTATCTAAACAAAGCATGCTAGGTGACTTTAATGCAATGGCTATCACAAATGGGAACCTACCAAAAGCTACATTATTTTCGATGGATGGAGGGTTCCTCAATTATCGAAGAGGAATTGGATAGCGTTGACCAGACAAAGTCAGGCTGAAAGACTGTAATTCAAGCGCTAACTGGGACCCAACCCAAGAATTTTTATATTTATATGCTTTATTAGTTTATTTAGTAGATAGGAATTAATTTGCTTATTAAGTTCTCTTTCCAATCCAAAGTGTTATTCTAATCCATGTTGTCTATCTTCATTGCAGGTATTGGAGGTTCAATGGATAGGGCAAAAGATTATGGAAAGGTTATGCAAGTCAAATTCAAGTGTGGTGCCCAATTTGTTCCATGTGCCTAACCTATTCTCCAAACTTAGCGGACAAGAAGGAGGATTGCTATATTTTCAGGGAAGTCCTCTGCTTTACTTTTTTCTATTTCAGCCATTGAGGACAATGTCTAGTTTAAGTTTGGGGGCATTTTAGTGTCGTATTGCATATAGTTAGTTATTTGCATTAGTTATTTACATTGTAGTTCATATAGTTACATTTAGTTTTTGCATTCAGTTTCTTGAAATAAAAAAAATTAAAAAATTAAAAAATTAGTAGTTAGTTTACTATGTTTATATAGCATTTAGTAAATCTTGCATGAGTCCAGCTGTTTGATATTTACAGTTTGTTTTGGCCAATGATGAGATTGGATTTGGGTAGACAAGTATAGTACTGACTATTAGAGCTTTGGTGTGATTTCTTGTTATGAATTGAGTCTTTTTTTGTTTGAAACTGGTATAATAAGGATAGCACAGTAAAAATAACTTGTTGATTGATTGAGTTTAAATTGATACATAATGGGATTCTAAAGGATAATGCTAGTTTGAATGAAAAAATAACAAGAATAAGTAGTGATGGCTAAAGTTAGACAAGAACCTAAGTTTGGGAGAATATTTGGGGTATATAAGCTTTAAAAAATATGAATAAACACCGTGGCGTGCTTGTCTAGTTTTCTGGCCTTTGTTACTTGAGTAAGTAAACCCGAGGGGATTGTCTTTACACCTAGCGCCCTAAGATCTTAATGGTCTGGGAGTCGCTGGTCGAAAGCTCGTTAAGGTAACATTGAAAAGCCTAAGGGAATAAGACATTGCATAGCTATGTGTATATAAACCAAAAGAAAACAAATGAATAAAACGGAAAATAAGAGCAAAAAGTCCCCGTAGATGAAAAATGAAGCATAAGTATCCCATGTTGACCCTCGATATTGGTAATTATTTGATTTTAGTTGGATCTAGCTTATTTTTAGATTTCTCGAGTTTACATTGGATGATGCCTTCAAAGAGACTTGTTATGTGTTAAATTTGATTTTATATCAGTTAACATTGTTGTGGAGCACGCACGCACTATATTAGTGATAACAGTCTAAGATTTGATGATTGATTGGAAAGTTAATGATTTATTTTGATATGATGTATTATCATGTTTACTTGATTTCTCTAAGGCCGCTTGAATAGACTTGTTTCTGTTATTACTGCTGGATTCGTAGGCATGTAGATTAGTTGCATTGCATAGCATTGTTGTTTTGTGTTTTTGCTTGAGGACAAGCAACTGTTTAAGTTTGGGGATATTAGATAAGTAGGTTTTATACCTACTTATCTGATACCTATTACTTGAATTAGTTGTTTAAACCTATGTTTCGTAGTTACTTTGCATGAATTGTGCATGAATTTCATACATGTTATGTTATTTTGTAGGCTATGACACAACATTGGCATGAGGAAGCAAGAAAAAGTAATTCAAACATCTTTTGGACAAAAATATGCAAGCAAATGCAAGAAGGGAAGATTTTTGGGCGTTTAACACCAAGTTGGATACATGTTCTTAGCTTGGAACTTGGATTTTATTATAGATCTACTTCTTAGCTTTCCGGAACATCTTGAATCATCCCAATCGGAGTTCGGATGCGAGAATTATGGCCTTTTTATCAACAAAGATCAAAGTTAAGAGTTGTCATGCTTGCCATTTACATAGCATCTACTTCAAGCTCAATTTATGCCTTGATCTGGACGGATTCTATCAATTCTTAAAGAATGAAAGTTGTAGATCTCGTCGATATCTTGGATTTGATAGGTGGCAGGCCCCATTACTCCTAGCGGATCAAAAGTTATGCCTGATTTACCAAAGGACGTCACAGCAGAAAATAGAGTAGTGCGGGTTGCGCTAGGAACAGCGCGGGGCGAGCCGGGCCACAAGAATTTCTGCCGCTGTAGCGCGGGGTGCGCCAAAAATGGCCTAGGAACGGCTCGGGGTGCTCCGATCGGCGGGGAAGCAACTTATTTGGGTTATTTGATGTCCAAATTGAGTAAGAATAGGATTCTTAGTTGCCTAACTTGCTAGAGTATCCATTAGAACTATAAATACTTGATTTTAACTTGGATTGGGAGGCTAGTTTTGGAGGATTCCATTAGATTAGATTATAGTAGATTAGGAGTAAAACTCTAGTTCTTATTAGAGTTGGAGGCAGAAGCAACTTGGAGCCCATTGAAGATCAAGAGCAGGAGCTTGAGGAAGATGGAGATTTGCTGACAACATATTTATTCTTTACTCTACTCTTATTTTTGTCTTTTAATGTGTATTCAAGTGTGGATTCTTAGTTTTAATTCAATGAGCTAATTCTTTGTTTGAGATTACCATGGATCTTATTGTGTAGTTTATTTTAATATGCTTCGCTATCAATTATTATGTTCTATTGTGAGGATTGTCTATTGTGATTTGGACTTAATTATTTAATTGATTGACCATCAATTACCGTGATAATCTTTATGAACTCGAGAGATGAAGTATTAATTTAGATCTGATCATGATGGCATGTGTTTGTGATTTCTGCATAGATGGAATTCATGATTCGTGTTTGGGATAGAGATATGCCTTTACGCCATATATAATCTTATAGAGAACTTGTGCTTTAAATCCTTTTTAATTGTAATTCACATAGAGATATAGTGGATTAGCTAATTAAGGTGTCTTGTTTAATTCTATCATCTGTGAATTTAAGTGGGTATGAGTATTATGCATCGAGAGGTGGTTTTATCTGCTTTAGTGTTCTTGATTAACAATTCAGGATAGAGAATAATTGATAAGAAGTGTGTTAACTTAAATGAAGCAATAAGTAAAGTTGTGATCTTAAATCTCCGTAATCTTAATTTAACTAGTGGTAATTAGAATTAGTTTACATATAATTTGAAATTCATTCGTTTAAATAAGATTGAGTTGGTTACGGGTTAGTACTTGGTGATTTTGATTAAACAATTACTCGTGGGAACGATACTCTACTTTCACTTTATTACTTGTTCCACGTATACTTGCGTGTTGTGCGTAACTAGATTTTACCCAATAGATCTCCCGAGGTTATCTTTGGGGTTGAAACTGGATCTCCCAAGGTTATCTTCGAGGTTGGAACTGACTCTCCTGAAGTTATCTCCAGGACTAGAACTGGCTCTCCCGGGGTTATATCCGGGGTTGGAAACTGAATCTCCCATGGTTATCTCCGAGCCTGGAACTGGATCTCCCGGGGTTATCTCCGGGGTTGAAACGGAATCTCCCGGGATAATCACTGGATCTCCTGCGGTTATCTCCGGGGTTGGAGCTGATTTGGAGCTAACTATCTCCTCTCTATTCTCTGTAATATGTGATCAAGGAGGCTGCGCAGAGATCCTCCCTAAATTAAGCAACTTAGGTCATTAAAACATTGTTGTCTGCCTGAAGACCGGAGGTGGCATTGCGGCGCCGCCCTTTATGCCTTGGACAGGCACTGCAGTGCAAGTCATGGTTGCCTGGTCAATAAGTCGCAGCTCCACCATTTCACAGAAACAGCCGCGTTGGGGCGCCTCAAGGGAGATGATGTAACAGGCATGTGGCGCAGCGACACCGCTTTAGAAAGGGAATTAGGCGTTGTGGCGCCGACTGTGAGAAAATGACAATTTTGCCCTGTAAAAGCTTGAAATGACCTAATAATCCCTACAAATCACTTTTAATCCAAATAATCACAAATAATATATAAAAGTAGTATAAAAATAAGATAAACAAGCAACTTCTTAATGTTTAGAGTGCTTGATTCGTGGGTATAAAGCCCACTCAGCATCATACTCATAAGAAGTCTGACACTTATATATATATATATATATATATATATATATATATATATATATACACACACTATCAAAGATGTTTCGCATCGTGAATAAAATCAAATCAAGCCGAATATGGAATAAAATGAAAGTATCAAGGGCCTCAATTCCTATTTGAGCATAAGGGTTTGAAAACCTGTTTTCAAAACATCACTTTTATATTATGTGCTTAAAATTGAACTTTTCGATAAGTCAAACATTTTGTATATAGGTACAAAAAAGGTATAACACTACTTTCAAATAAAACACTTTAATCATATTTATTTGCATCACACATACACACACACCCACACACCCACACACACACACACACACAATGCTTAGAGAATTCAAAAGACGCAGTAACCATATTTGATGGAAGTCGGTGGGTGCCTAACACCTTCCCCTCGCTTAAGCAAGCCTCCGAACTCTATGAATTTTGGTTTTCAAGACCAATTAAACGGATTCACATATTGGGTCATATTGTAAAACATTTCAAAACTTCGGTTGAGTTGGTACAACCATTTAACTCATACCAACTGGCGGCTCTATCTAACTCGATCCAATCAATTAAAATCAAACTTTTTAAATTGTCGATATTATATATCGATCTCTTCCTAAAATTTCACCATTTAAAGTAAGATAAATTAAACTACATAAAAAATATAAATGATAAGAACCAAACACCAAGAAATTGAGAAATTTTTTGTCGACGTCGACATATATATATATAACAAATTTTCTCAGTGTCGACAACTATATTGGGTAAGATAAATCAATATGGGATTCATGTAGTTTTGGACTCTCCAAGTTGTATATAGATTTTATTGAAAGTAACGATGTAAATGTTGAGTTGTTACATCCTGAAAGAGGCAAACAACGCTATACCGGATTGAGCATTAATCTCTCTGCGATAACATAAATCATCTTAAAGAAAACATTTTCCCGTGAGTCACGCTACTTCAGCTATAACAATATTCTTCATTATTTTATTTGTGTAATTTATTTATTTTTATTTATTTTATTCTTTGTAGCTTCAGCTGTATCAATATTCTTCGTTATTTTATTTCTATAATTTATTTATTTTGTTCTGTAAGTGCTTCAACTGTATTAATACTCATCATTATTTTATTTCTACATTTTATTTATTTTGTTCTTAGTGTTTTTATATTAAAGAACAAAACACATTGATTGAGATTAGATAAAATTATAAGAGGCCGGCCTACTTAATATCTCTAAAAAAAAGGGTCCTTTACATAAATATACAACAAATAGAAAGATATTACAAGAATAGTGTACCAATTAAATAATTGTAGTAATAGTGCAATAATATATAATAATATCAATAGTAGTGCAATCCACGTCAGAGAACTCAAACCGACAAAAATAAAAACACCTTGATTCACTACTCCACTTTATGCATTCATCCACCTTTGTCGTCTCCTTCGTCGTCGCCGTCGTCGTCGCTTCAACACCTTGAAAATGTAGATCTTGTAAGTTTTCTTCTTCTTCCTCTTCTTCTTCCTCTTCTTCCCCTTCGTCCTCTTTTGCCGCCGTCGCCGCCGCTTCAACACCTTGAAGATGTAGATCTGTAGATCTTGAAGATGTAGCCACCATGGACGCCGATCTCTTCATCCATTACGGCCATAGCTGCCATTATGACGAAGGTTGATTTAGTCTAGAAATTAAAAGGAGAAAAAGATAAATTTTAGTGCAGTTGGTAGCCAAACATTTATACAAAGGTAACCATTTTAATTTTTGTGGGTAATCAAGAAAAATTTCAGTGCAGTTGGTAACCAAAACTTTCATACAAAGGTAACAATTTTAATTTTTGTTAGTTACATTTGTATTAAGGTTTGATTACCAACTGCACTATGAAAAAAAAAAATCTATAATAGAGTTTTTATGATTAATTGGTAACCCACTAAAACTGAATTGGTTACCTTTGTATTAAGGTTTGAAATTATAAAAAAAAATCTACAATAAATTTTTTTTAATTAATTAGTAACCCAATAAAACTGAATTGGTTACATTTTTATAAAGTGTTGGCTATCAACTGCACTATTAAATAAAAAAATCTATAATAGATTTTTTAAAAATAAATTAGTAACCTAATAACACTGAATTGGTTACCTTTGTATGAATGTTTGACTACCAACTGTACTATGAAAAAATCGCAGCAACTGTACTATGAAAAAAATGTGAATTGGGGGTGAGGGGGTCCGGCAGTACTTTACAAACAAACCTCCAAAAATATTGTGTCTAGGTTAATTGTTAACAAGTTGAGACTGTTTAGGTTAATGGTGGAGGAGGGCGTTAATGATGGAAGAGGGCGGAGGAGAAGACTGACAATGACGGAGGAGACGTGATTTTTATTAAGGAAAGAGAAGGTGTGCTATATAATTTACTTATTAATTACTTAATTTAATAAGTAAATCAATATTAATCCCCTAAATTAAAGAATCCTAATTACATATTAATTCCCCAAATTAAGGAATCCTAATTGCACTAATATTATAAATAAATATAAAAGTGTATTAATTGTGTAAATATTTTATGAGTGCACTATTATTGTAATTATTTTTAAAAATATAATAGAATATGTAATTGTTCCTTTATCACTAATTTTTATTTTTTATCCACATAATCGATAAAAAAATGGACACACATTCATAGTATATATCATTTTCTTAAAACATTACATAGTCCCAGTCTTGCAAGATTTGCCCTATTGTGGGCTTCAACAAAAGTTCTAATATTCAAATATCAAACTTAGCACATACACATAATATCTTGGATCAGGCTAAAATATGTACATGTATGCCTTAATTGATCCCTCTTGGCCTGCTTCCATCCGCATATCTTCAAAGCATTACAAAAAAAATAAAGATGTTTACTCCTAACTTCTAAATCTGCACAATAATCCAAAGCAATAGCAGTATCTTTAAGTGTTGGAAGATATAGAAGCTCAGTTAGAACCCCCAAGATAATCAGCAGGACTCCATTCCTTATAGAACTCAAGAACAGAGAAATAATAATCAGTTGGAAGGACCACTAGTGTACATCTACATGCTAATAAACTCAAAAGAATTAGTGAGTCAATTAATAAAAATAGTGACCTAATTATATAAGAATAGTGATTCGATTTGAATCAAGAATGTAAAATGAACACATTTGACAATTTAAAGTCGAATTCCATGTAATACAATAAATATTTATGTCAAAGCTGAAACTGAAGTGCTTTAAATAGGCTGATTCTAAATAACCATTCCTATGAATTGATGTAGCAGAAATACAAATCCAATGAGACTTACTCCACTTGAATCAGAATCCAACCAAGTTATAAATTTAACATGTTTTTCAGTTTCTGAATAACTACTAAGCTACGTTTTATATTAATAATATCTTTTTCATGTTAAATGCACCTAATTGTTCAAAGGAACTTTGCTATCTTATATTAGTCAAATCTTTTCCATTTCAAATTCATGGTGTTTCTATGGTCTACTAAATAGTATGTACTTTTTCAATTTGAGGACAAAAGCTGCAACCTTTAATAAGATTAAAACGTTCAAAAGAAAAGCATTGTTTACCTGTTGATCGACTCATTCATCGAAACATACAGATTCAGAATCCCCAACATCTTCAATGCTGGAATCATCTCTCGTCACACTAATGCTCGAGGCAGATGATGATACCGACTCTGGCAGAACCCCCTCGAGCATTTCTTTCCTCTTCCTTCCCCTTTCTTTCCACCTTCTCAACATCTCCAAAATTTCTCTAGTATCTTTGGATCCCGCCAGCTGTTCTCTTCGTGATTCTGTGGTTGTATTTCGGTCATATTTGTTGTGACTAAAACTTGCTATCATTACTGGGAAGATAAGTTGCCTAAAGCAACAAATAAGAACTATAAGAAGCATAAGGTACATGTACACAGATGTCCAAACATAAAATGTCCATTTCCACCTATGAACAAATTCTTTTCTCCAAGGAAGCTCTGAATTCACGAGTATTTCAGCTTCATAGAGCTGTGGAAGAAATGATGTTCCAGCCCGTGGGACCAGAGTTATTCTGATGGCTTTGGTTCTTGGATACCCCTCCTTGTGTCTTAACATTGGAATTGTTAATCTCTGTGTTTCAGATGTAATTCCTAGTAACAGGGGTATGCTCATTAGAGATGTTCGCACGAGTCGAACTGGGAGGCTTCTAAAACGCAGCATGCACGGGAGGCTGGATTTATCTCTTACATTTCCATCGGTTGATATAACTTCTGCAACCAACTGATGAAACAACCCATGAATCAAAATCGCATAAAAAGGGTATTAAAAATGAGCATTCTATAAAAGGATTTATCCTGTGACACCCCCAAATCCGGGTTACCTGACCCCCGAGTTTGGTGTTCACGATCCACAATATAATAACATCTAACTACCCATTTAAATATAAATAGGAATACATAACTCATTAACATAAGTTGTTACTAACCTTAACATTACAAAAATATCCCTTTAGATATACAAAAAGGGTTTACAATACAATACAACATAATAATATTGTTCATCATAACTAATTTATAATTATGCCTTTTCCCTTGTTCTTCTTAGCAGCACATTCTGCAACTTCGTCCCTAGCTGAAAAGTTTTATTTATAGCTAGGGTGAGCAACAAGTTTGCCCCGCAAGTTAAGACATACAATAAAGGTATAGAAATCAATATCAATTGTTTTAACATTCTCCGCAACAATAATCTGATAATGAAATAGTGTAACGCTTTCAAGATTCTCTACGATAATCAATAATTAATCAAGAATTAATTCTACGAAATAGCAAAGTGAAAAATTTTCCAGATTTATGCTGAGCAATCACACTAGATCTAGAACTTATTTTTCTCGGGTATCTACCAAATATTTACTTTGATACATACGAAGGAGTATCAGATAACCATAAAGATTAAATCATACCCCTCTACAAGTACTTAGAGCCGACCAACTCCTTGTACCCTATATTATGTATAATACTTAACATCGCACAATGGTCGAATATACGATCTAAAATGTTCCCTTTTTTATAAAAGGTTGTTCTTCTCAGTCTCAGAATCAAGATTTTGATTTAACAACGAAATACTGTGATTTCAAATTCTATCTACTTATCGATCTAGCCGAAACAATTGGCATCGATCTATCAATAACAATTGATTTCTCTTCTCGTATTTATCAAGTTCTAACAAATGTTCGTCTAGCCAGTATAATTAGCTAAGACATTTCTCAATATAATTTGACAATAAACAGGAATTATCTGTAATGTCAATATTAGTTTCTGCAGATATAAATATCCAACAATAGTAATTCTATGAATATATATTTTCCGAATCAGTAATTCAATTTGAATTTTTATCATGCACTAACTGCGAATAATCAACAATAAATCCCTTGGACATGGTATAATTATCAATAATTAACCATTAAAATAATTGAATGAATATAACTCAAGGTTGAGTTAGGAAACTTGCCTTTCGCGTTGATTACAGCTACACAATATAGTTAACTGCGTTCGTAAGACCTACAATCAACAATGTCGGACTCACAATTAGCACAATCATTTATAACACGTAACACTGTATTCTACAGTCAAACTTCTCCTAGACACATTACCACATAGCCACATTAGTGTTTATAACCTATATAAACACTTATCCAGTCTAGCTATTTCGGTCTAGTTAGACTTCGGTCCATTCTCAGTGTTCTGGTCACCCTATCCAACAATTAACACATTGATTATCAATTAAACTTGGTCTCTAAGCTTCAATATTATTTTAGATAAGTCAAATATCGTTTATAATATTTCTCGGAATCTTTTAATAATTTATAAACAATTATTATAATTTATAATAATTTTTCAAACACTTAAATCATTTTTAAATGATTTAATTATCAAATAATCTTATCATTATTAATATTTAATAATATCAAAATATTAATAACATACTTGTCAAAATATTAAAGTTATTATGAATAACTTAAAATATTTTTAAATCATCAATATTCTACTTAAATAATTTTTAAAGTAATTAAAATTATTTTTAAATCACCATTAATATTTAAATATTAATATAATTATTATCAAAATATTAAAAGTCATTAATTATAACTTAAAATATTTTAAAAATATTTTTCTCACTTTTAAATGATTTTTAAATCAATAAAATTATTTTTAATTCATTTATTTAATATCATAATTAAATAAATCTAATATCATTAATATTAATTTATTAATGAGAATTCTCCAAAAATATTGAAAATTATATTTTATAATTCAAAATATTTTCTAACACTTTATTCTTATTTAAAATGATTTTTAAATCATTAAAATCATTTTTAACTTATTTATTTAATTTAATAATTAAATAAATCTAATATCATTAATATTAAATTATTAATGAAAATTCTCCAAAAATATTAAAAATTATATTTTATTAGTCAAAATATTTTTAAATACATTATTCTTATTTAAAATAATTTTTCATAATATTAAATCATTTTTCTCTAATTTATTTAATACACTAATTAAATAAATTAAATAATTTTAATATTTAAATAATTATTAATATTAAAGAAAAATATTCCAATTGGTCAGAAATTATTTTTCATAATTTAAAATAATTTTTAAAATAATTTTTGGCAATTTTTAGAATTTATTTCTAATTTTTAATCATTTTTCGAAAATTCAGAAAATAAATAAATAGGAACAGTCGCTAAAGCCTTTAGCGACACTTGTCTGTAGCCTTAGGTGTTCTTGGCTCAAGAACACTGATAAAGTCAGTGTTCAAGGTAGCTCGTTTGACTGCCTTTGATTCTCGGTGTAATAGGTTTCTGGGCTAACTTGAACCGTGATTGTGTAGTGTTTATGTAACACTACAACTATTAATCATTAAATGAGTCATATCATAACATACCATGAAGATCTAGCGATGCTAAATCACTGCCAGACTTAATCTGGGTTTTCTGGGTAACCTAAAAACCCAGACAGTCGTGAGGTACCACTTTGTGGTTCGATTATCTAAGTGTTCCAGTCGCGATTTATATGATCTCATGGTTCTAATATGTACTCCTTATGTTAAGGAACATTAATCAATCAATAAATCAATTTAATATCAACAAGATTGCCACGAATCAGACGGTCAAACTATGTCAGAAAAATTGCTTAAGCTGTGTTCTGGGTTTTCCAGAAAAGCAATCCGTGACCGTGGGGCCGGGTTTGACCACTCACTATGTTCGATCACTTGTTGCTTTAAGAGATCTAAAGGAACAAATATATAGCCAACATTACAGACTACAATATGGTTACAAAAAAAATCCACAAACAACATAAACACTGACAGATCTATGCCTTAGAACTTCTTGTCAGACTCGGTTTTACATGCTTTGGGTTACCCAGATTTACAGCTGGTCAACGTCGGTCAACCGACTTTGATCGTTAATAACTTCTGATGCAAACATCTAATGACTCGAACTCCACTTGAAGTGTAAAGACCACATACAAGGCTACATGTAACAACGTTTAAACAACAAAAATAGCAAACGAACAAGAATCTGTGGCCCCTGACATTAGCTTATCAGACCACAGATTTTGTTCTTCGACAGATTTTGAAAAACACCTTTTTAAAGCATTTTGATGCTATGGATCTATGTTATATCAACATAGATCATCATATAACATCCTCTAGCACTGATTTAAATACTTAAACAGAAAATTTTTCTTAGCAACAAAGATCAAAAATAAAAGTAGGTTTTATACCTTTCTTGAACAATCTTTGATTATTAATATCCAAATCTGATCTAGGTGATCAAGTGGGTGTTTATGAAACTGATTTGCCTAAGAAATTTAGTATGCTAAGAGAGAGAGAGAGAGAGTTGGTGTGAGCAAATGAGAAATTGGTTTAGTTTTATGAATTTTCTCTCTCCAAAATCTCTTATATATTGCTTGTTGTTGCTTGGATTTGAACAAATTCGGCTGGAAGCTGAGATTGGTGTGTCTCAAAGTCAAATTAGTTGGTGAACAACTAAAGTAGCTAACAATTATACAAGTTACCAATTAAAGAAAATGCAAAAGGGTATTTTAGTCATTTATAAATTAATTTTAAGGGCAATCTTGATAAATGCACAAACCGTTGGGGTTTAGGGTTTAAGTTAGGGTTTAGGGTTTGAACCCTTTAGGGTTTAAACCCTTTAGGTTTGCAATTTAATTTCCAAAATTTTCGAATTTCAGTTTTCAAAATAGAAAATTAATATTCCAAAATTATAATTAGGACTCAATAATTATATTAATATTTCCTAATCATAAAATTCAATCTTGCTAATTAGGATTAATATTCCTAATTAAAATTGCTTAATTTAGCAATTAGGGTCAAAATGGTCATTAGGGTTTACAACCCACGAATTAGGGTTTTAATTAGAAAAATAATTTTTCTAAATTACAATTAAAGTTTGTAAAATAGAAATTAAAATAATTAAAATATAATTAAGGTTTTCTAATCATATTTAAGTTTAATACACACATTAAGCTTGTCAATTAGGATTAGGATTTCCTAATTTAGGGTTTAGGATTCCCGAATATGAAATTAAGGTTTCTCGGCATACAATTAGGGTTTCTAATCCTGAGATTAGGGTTAGGGTTTCTAAAGCTGTTAAGCACAATTCTACTCTAAATTTATTAGTCAATACACAAATTGACCTTCTCGAGACTCGTATCACAGAAACTTGTCACAAAATTAATAATTAATATTAAATAAAAAAATTATTCGCAAATTTTTGATTATTCAAAATCTCGGGTTATCACATTCACCCCTCCTTAAAAGGATTCCGTCCTCAGAATCACCGCTTTCTTATTCTCTACAATCTTTTAAAGTTGTATCATCAATTCATTTTTATCAACACAATATTAATTTGTGTTTCAAATTCTAACCTGTGACTTGAATCTATAAAAGAAAACAGTTCACAGAAATATCTAACTCATATTATTCGCGTAATTAAATTCTAAACAAAATCATTACCTGCTGCCACCTCCTGAGTAGCCACAGTGTCCTGCGCCGTCATGTTGAATGTACGGGCTGTTGGTCTTCCTGGTTGTGCAGGCCCTCGAGTTGCCAAGGTTCCGCCACTAGGTCCCTTGTTACTACTTTCCTTTTCCGCATTCTTCTTCGGACAGTTCCGAACGAAATGATCAGTCGATCCTCATCCAAAACAACCTTGAATTTTCTTGGGACTGGGGCAATTGGGTGACATATGCCCCTCTTGTCCGCAGTTATAACAAACTCCCTTTTTCTTCAGGCAAACTCCAGCATGGTTCTTCCCACAATTCGCACATGGCTCCCTTCCTTTCCTACCATCCTCTGCCTTATTACCCGACTGGTTATTCTCATTCCATTTCCTTTTGTTAGTGTTACTTCCACCACTGCTTCCTCCGTCATTAGTATTCTTCTTCTCCTGATGGAATCGAGACGCAGCTTCGCTCCCTCCTTCCGCAATTAACGTTTTCTCCATCAATGCCGCGAAAGTGTTGATCTGCAATACTGCTACCTTGTTGAATATCCCCGGCTTCAGTCCGTTCTCAAATCTTCGCGCCTTTCTTGCTTCTGTGTCCACCTGATGAGGTGCAAATTTTGCTAATTCGTTGAATTTAGCAGCGTATTCAGAAACAGACATATTCTCCTGCTTTAGTTCTAGAAACTTGACTTCCATTCTGGATTGCATACTCGGCGAGAAGTAGTTCTCAAAGAACAGTTTCTTAAATCTTGTCCACAACACCACTTCTGTACCAGCTCTCGCTTGGTTCGTCTCCCACCAGTAATTAGCTTCTCCCTTCATTAGATAAGTTGCAAAAGCCGTCTTTTGTTCCTCCGCTACTCTGGCAATAACGAATGCTTTCTCCATCTCCTTCACCCAAGTTTGGGCTTCAATAGGATCCGTGGTCCCTTTGAACTCAGGCGGTCCTACCGCTTTAAAATCCTTGAAGTTAGCCAATCTATCTACTGGCTGATTTCTCGCTCTCCCTCTTGCTGGAGACCTATTTTCCATAGCTTCGGCTATCATATCTGTAAAATTCTGCATTGGGTCAGCTTGACCTCCTTCATTGTTCACTGACTGCTCTTCTCGTTGGTTTCGATTCTGTCGTCTAGGCGGCATGATCTGATTTAAATAAAAATCTTATATTAATTCTCTTTCTCTACACAAATTCTTAACACAATAAGAATTCAAAAATAATTCTCATATAATTGCATATTTATTCAAATAGCACATAGTACATATAGTACTTAACACATTACTATTCCTTTTTAAATCATATCAGAATTAACAACACAACTTTACACAAAAGTTGCTATTCTCCATTCACACACAGTTATTACCAGTTCGTCAAACTTACCACACTTATGAGTTCAGGAACTTGCCACAATTATATGAGTGTATGAACTTATCCTAGTCAGACCTTTGACGTCCATTCGTTGAGGGGTTCAAAACATTTCATATAATTATGAGTCATTAACTTACCATAAGTATGAGTTTTAAGAACACACAAATTAATATTAATCTTATATTCATATAGAAAATAAAGATTTCATTCATAAAACATATATATGTACATATGCTTAAACATCATTCTCGATATTACAAAACTTAATATCATAAACTTCTACCCAAAAGATACTATTACATATATCTAAGTTATCTACCGACCACTCCCTTCACCAGTCTTCTTCTTGATGGGACACTTGCTGAATCCGTGACCTGTCTGCCCACATGAAAAACACTTCCTCAAATTCGGCTTAGGACAATGCAGAGAAATATGTCCTTCCTGCTTGCAGTTGAAGCACACGTTCTTCCACATCATGCATTCTCCCGCGTGAGTCTTCCCACACTTGCTACAGGTTTGTTTCTTCTTCGGTATTGATTTTTTAGAATTAAGGCTGTCTTTTTCCCTCTTTCTCTTCTTCTTGTCCTTCTTGCTGGTTCCTTCAGATGATCCACCACCTTCAGCCTTCATTCTATCCACCTGCGCCTTGAGCTCATTCCGTTCTTCAGTCATTTCGCGAAATGCTCGCTCCGTCTTCCACAATTCCTCCGAGAGAAACACTTTGCTCCGAAGTTCTTGAACCTCTACAGATTCGCGATCTTGTTCTCCAACTTCGATCTTATTCTTTAACTCTACCTTAGCTGGCTCAGACTCTGCCTCTGCCTCCTCATCTCCACTCAGATACATCGCAGGATAATCATCATGATCGCTCCCCAGATTAACCATAGGTTCATCTTCTCCCACCTTCTCCACTGATTCACTTTGCACTGTCACCTCGGCTTCTGGCACCAGTTCAACAGCCGCTAGCATCCCCGCACTCTTTTCACTTTCTCTAGACATCCTACAATCAGTTGAAATAACTTGATTAGTACTTCATTAGTACAAAATTCTTACACTATGTGTCCACATATCTCACTATTGATGCACTCCGGCAATCCCTCACTAGGAACTCTAAATGAGTTTTATCTATCTCGCGTATGGTTATATTCCTAGGGTTTTCTCCCACCCCACTTAAGGTTTTTAACATACGGCTCTTCTACTAACTGGTGACACCTTGGTCACTACAGCTTTGATACCAACCTGTGACACCCCCAAATCCGGGTTACCTGACCCCCGAGTTTGGTGTTCACGATCCACAATATAATAACATCTAACTACCCATTTAAATATAAATAAGAATACATAACTCATTAACATAAGTTGTTAATACATAAGTCCCAGGTCCACTAACCTTAACATTACAGAAATACCCCTTTAGATATACAAAAAGGGTTTACAATACAATACAACATAATAATATTGTTCATCATAACTAATTTATAACTATGCCTTTTCTCTTGTTCTTCTTAGCAGCACATTCTGCAACTTCGTCCCTAGCTGAAAAGTTTTATTTATAGCAAGGGTGAGCAACAAGTTTCCCCGCAAGTTAAGACATACAATAAAGGTATAGAAATCAATATCAAATGTTTTAACATTCTCCGCAACAATAATCTGATAATGAAAGAGTGTAACGCTTTCAAGATTCTCTACGATAATCAATGATTAATCAAGAATTAATTCTACGAAATAGCAAAGTGGAAAGTTTTCCAGATTTATGTTGAGCGATCACACTAGATCTATAACTTATTTTTCTCGAGTATCTACCAAAGATTTACTTTGATACATACGCAGGAGTATCAGATAACCATAAAGATTAAATCATACCCCTCTGCAAGTACTTAGAGCCGGCCAACTCCTTGTACCCTATATTATGCATAATACTTAACAGCGCGCAATGGTTGAATATACGACCTAAAATGTTCCCTTTTTATAAAAGGTTGTTCTTCTCAGTCTCAAAATCAAGATTTTGATTTAACAACGAAATACTGTGATTTTAAATTCTATCTACTTATCGATCTAGCCGAAACAATTAGCATCTGTGACAACACCAAAATAGGTCCATTCCATCCAGCCTATTCTGAGTCGCCAAATACATGGTACAGAAAATAACTACAACTTTATTACAACAATTGTCGTGCAAAATATAACAACACATATGTTGTGAGTTTGGATACAAATATATACCAAATGTGACTCATGTACCAACCGTGGACATCACCTCACAATGACACCTTACATAAATGTATAGTCAAAAACTGTTTTAAAAATTAGAATCTTTGGGAAGTGCTCAAGGAAACCTTCGTACATGGGAGGCCATGCGTCTAGGTTATGATAGATATTATATGTCCACAAAATTATCCTTGGTTGACCCAATAGACCCCAAAGAAAAACGAGAAGATTACTATCATATTCTTCCCAATGGTGAGTCTTCTCTTGACATATCATTATCTCTACTGTCTTTAATTGAGAATTATACTTCAAACAAACACCAAGATTATATAGGTAGTGCTCGTATATATACTCAGCAAGCGGATGTGCACAATCCTGTCTTATGATGACACGAGGTTGTATGTCGTTAGACATCTTGTATGATAGTGGCAAAAATACCCTTCCAACGTTGGATACACCCTACCCTATTGGATTCACCAAATAAAACTACTAAATAAACTTTTCTATACTACTTCGGGAGAACATCCACAGCTAGAGACCACCGTTCTATTTCCCCGTTACCCTCGCTCGACCCAGCTACACTCTTATTACCTGAAAGGAATTGTGAAGCAAAAGGGTGAGCACAACTAGCTCAGTAAAGAATATCATGACTAAAGATAATTAAATTATCAATAGCCTTTATCAATAATAAATCAGAGATTTAGAACATATGGTAAATGATAAAAATTTCAACCATAGTTGCAGCGGAACGAGCAATCCATTAGAAGAGTCAAATAGACCATAAAGTCTATTATCTCCTCCATGTTAAAAATCTACCAACAATGTTTTATCCATGTAACATTACTCAACAGTTCCTTTTCACAATCATATGAATAACTCATAATCATAATTGCGACTCTAAATTTTTCTTCGCACCCAGGACGAAGAATATTTTCATCACCTGTCTTTACTTGAAACATCAAAGATCATGGTTATACCAAATCACAGTTCATGTTCATAATCATACTAATAACTTCATCTTTGCACTACGGCCAAAGATATTCATTTGTACCAGTTGGTCATGTTCATCTCAACACCTGTTCATTTTTACACTACTGGCCAAAGATATTCAACAACATGTCATCTTTGCACTACAGGCCAAAGATATTCATCAACAATTCATTTTTGCACTACAGGCCAACGATATTCATCAACAGTTCATATTTGCACTACAGGCCAAATATATTCATATCTCAAAGAAATATATAATCATTTCAGAATTTATATAAACAATAATTATAACCATGTTGATCATTTCACCTTTGCACTTAAGCTAAAGATATTCACTTATAAATTCAATGGTCATGATCATACCAGTCACCAATTCAACTTTGCACAACTGGCCAAAGAGAACCCTAGTCATGATCATACCAATAATCTACCCATCTTTACACTCAAGTGAAAGAGAATATTATCATTAGGGTTATAAAAATGTTATATATGATAATAAAAATAATATGATCAACATATAGTTCTAATCTCAAGAGTAATATTCATAAATCAACTATAATTTGGTCAGAAAAAGAAACTAATTTTGTCGTGAATAGTACTCGTGAATAGTAACTCGTGAATAGTAACCCCGACATTAAAAGGTAAAAATTCTACAATAAAATCCATACCAATATTTCGGTATAATGATATTGAAAGAATAACATTTCTTAAACTTATAAATAATTTATTTTAATTGTTTACACTTTACTAAATAATGCATTTAATCATTCTAAAATGCCAAACTCATAAGATTTCATCACCAATGACCAAAACCCTCATCAAAAATCTGCATATACCTCATATAGGATTCTCAAGTCATAAAATCCTATTTTTCAATTTTCTTACTTCACAAAACATATTTAATTCATTTACTCATAACTAGACCATTTTCATGAAAAATACCAAATCAGTTCCAAAAATATTTCTTTTCTGGGATTTACCATAATATAGTCCCATAGTGAACATATATTTTTTTCAGAATTTTTAAAAGTCATTTACTATTTTTCATATGGCCAAAACAGCCGAATATTTAGACATTTATCAAAAATTATACTTTTATCTAAAAATTCTGAAATAAGCGGTTACTTTTAAAATAGTCTTTTCTCATAAAATTCATAACTTTTAATCTATACATCCAAAAATCACCATTTTTGGACACAATCAAGAAAACTCATCAAAATATCATTTTAAATTTTTCCAAAATTTTTGAAGGTCAGAAAAATTACGAAACTGGAAAATATAACAACTCTTAAAATCCCTTACTATCCCTTACCTCAAAAGAACAGTACTTCTGATCGGTATAAGGCTGAAGGAAACTTACACTGATGAATAGAAACTCACAGAGTCTAAATACTCACAAAATACACTCAATAATCTAGAGAGAGAAATAGAGAAAACTTATGAATTCTGGTGTGATTTTCAATTCTAACTTAGCCCTCTATTTATAGGAAAAATGTTAGCACGCCGAATCAAACTTAACATGTAACCTGATGGCTTTACCTGCTACTATTCCCACCCACCACATTTGAATAAAAATCTCAGCATATTTCTTCACCCAAGAGTGGGGCCCACCAATTCTAAAATTTTTCACCAAAATGATTAACTCCGAAAATTCAACAATTTCTAAACCAGTCATCTCGTAAAATTCATAACAAATCATACGTTCATTTTTAACGGTTCAAAATTTGTGGACATATACTCAACTTATATATGTATAACATATCCAAATATTACCACGATCCAACGGTCGGATTAAAAATTATAACCCTCGCAAAATATCTTAAAAACCCTAATTTGATTTTCAATACCTCCGTTCCGATAAAAATACAGATAAAACACCTCAACATTAACTCCTTCATTTTTAACCAAAAAAATATATCCCTCATTTATATCCACATAAAATAAATATTTCCTTATCATATGAATCAATAATTAATTATTCACAAATAATATTACAGAATCACATTTATGACAACCAGGCTGTTCCCAGGAAAGAGGGGGCTTTCCGATAAAGATTTCTCCTTACTGGCGCGCAATTAGATGACCAAACCTCTCCTTAGACAGAACTTTCTAGACATTGTCAATAATGCTATCTAATATTATTATTCTAAATAATATGAATTATTGATCTGATAATGGAGATGATGTGCAGTGACAATTATTGAGCAACAATAATATAAAATATCAACGCAGCAATTATTGAATCAATAAAATAAAATATTGAACAGTAATTACTGTAACAATTATTGAGTAGTGCCTTCTTACGTAAGAATCAATAATTTCAAAAATATTATGCAATACCGTGTGCTACTGTGCAATAACGCGTATTACTGTATTTTAACCACCGGGTATTTCAACAGTGTTAACGGTAACAACTACGCCGTTATTTGTAAAAACTCAAATTTGTCGTTTTCTTCACCCGACAGTTATTCTGTTATGGGGCCCATAAATGGCTGCGCCGTCGTACGAATATTGCCCGACAGAAAGAATATTCCACGACCAAACGAATATTCACCCTTAACTTTAACATTTATCAATTTAACCATTTACTGAATAGTAATTATAAGAAAAATTGAATACTTTTATTTCATAAAATTCGGGGTCTTACAGCATCGATCTATCAATAACAATTGATTTCTCTTCTCGTATTTATCAAGTTCTAACAAATGGTTCGTCTAGCCAGTATAATTAGCTAAGACATTTCTCAATATAATTTGATAATAAACAGAAATTATCTATACTGTCAATATTAGTTTCTGCAGATATAAATATCCAACAGTAATTCTACAAATATATATTTTCCGAATCAGTAATTCAATTTGAATTTTTATCATGCACTAACTACGAATAATCAACAATAAATTCCCTGGACATGGTATAATTATCAATAATTAACCATTAAAATAATTGAATGAATATAACTCAAGGTTGAGTTAGGAAACTTGTCTTTCGCGTTGATTACAGCTACACAATATAATTAACTGCGTTCATAAGACCTATAATCAACAATGTCGGTCTCACAATTAGCACAATCATTTATAACATGTAACACTGTATTCTACAGTCAAACTTCTCCTAGACACATTACCACATAGCCACATTAGTGTTTATAACCTATATAAACACTTATCCAGTCTAGCTATTTCGGTCTAGTTGGACTTCGGTCCATTCTCAGTGTTCTGGTCACCCTATCCGACAATTACCATATTGATTATCAATTAAACTTGGTCTCTAAGCTTCAATATTATTTTAGATAAGTCAAATATCGTTTATAATATTTCTCGGAATCTTTTAATAATTTATAAACAATTATTATAATTTATAATATTTTTTCAAACACTTAAATCATTTTTAAATGATTTAATTATCAAATAATCTTATCATTATTAATATTTAATAATATCAAAATATTAATAACATACTTGTCAAAATATTAAAGTTATTATGAATAACTTAAAATATTTTTAAATCATCAATATTCTATTTAAATGATTTTTAAAGTAATTAAAATCATTTTTAAATCATCACCATTAATATTTAAATATTAATATAATTATTATCAAAATATTAAAAGTCATTAATTATAACTTAAAATATTTTTAAAATATTTTTCTCACTTTTAAATGATTTTTAAATCAATAAAATTATTTTTAATTCATTTATTTAATATCATAATTAAATAAATCTAATATCATTAATATTAATTTATTAATGAGAATTCTCCAAAAATATTGAAAATTATATTTTATAATTCAAAATATTTTCTAACACTTTATTCTTATTTAAAATGATTTTTAAATCATTAAAATCATTTTTAACTTATTTATTTAATTTAATAATTAAATAAATCTAATATCATTAATATTAAATTATTAATGAAAATTCTCCAAAAATATTAAAAATTATATTTTATAATTCAAAATATTTTTAAATACATTATTTAAAATGATTTTTCATAATATTAAATTATTTTTCTCTAATTTATTTAATACACTAATTAAATAAATTAAATAATTTTAATATTTAAATAATTATAAATATTAAAGAAAAATTTTCCAATTGGTCAGAAATTATTTTTCATAATTTAAAATAATTTTTAAAATCATTTTTGGCAATTTTTAGAATTTATTTCTAATTTTTAATCATTTTCTGAAAATTCAGAAAATAAATAAATAGGAACCGTCGCTAAAGCCTTTAGCGACACTTGTCTATAGCCTTAGGTGTTCTTGGCTCAAGAACACTGACTTTTGTCAGTGTTCAAGGTAGCTCGTTTGACTGCCTTTGATTCTCGGTGTAATAGGTTTCTGGGCTAACTTGAACCGTGATTGTGTAGTGTTTATGTAACACTACAACTATTAATCATTAAATGAGTCATATCATAACATACCATGAAGATCTAGCGATGCTAAATCACTGCCAGACTTAATCTGGGTTTTCTGGGTAACCTAAAAACCCAGACAATCGTGAGGTACCACTTTGTGGTTGACTTAATCTGGGTTTTCTGGGTAACCTAAAAACCTAGACAATCGTGAGGTACCACTTTGTGGTTCGATTATCTAAGTGTTCCAGTCGCGATTTATATGATCTCATGGTTCTAATATGTACTCCTTATGTTAAGGAACATTAATCAATCAATAAATCAATTTAATATCAACAAGATTGCCACGAATCAGACGGTCAAACTATGTCAGAAAAATTGCTTAAGCTGTGTTCTGGGTTTTCCAGAAAAGCAATCCGTGACCGTGGGGCCGGGTTTGACCACTCACTATTTTCGATCACTTGTTGTTTTAAGCGATCTAAAGGAACAAATATATAGCCAACATTACAGACTACAATATGGTTACAAAAAAAATCCACAAACAACATAAACACTGACAGATCTATGCCTCAGAACTTCTTGTCAAACTTGGTTTTACATGCTCTGGGTTACCCAGATTTACAGCTGGTCAACGTCGGTCAACCGACTTTGACCGTTAATAACTTCTGATGCAAACATCTAATGACTCGAATTCCACTTAAAGCGTAAAGACCACATACAAGGCTACATGTAACAACGTTTAAACAACAAAAATAGCAAACGAACAAGAATCTGTGGCCCCTGACATTAGCTTATCAGACCACAGATTTTGTTCCTGGACAGATTTTGAAAAACACATTTTTAAAGCATTTTGATGCTATGGATCTATGTTATATCAACATAGATCATCATATAACATCCTCTAGCACTGATTTAAACACTTAAACAGAAAATTTTTCTTAGCAACAAAGATCAAAAATAAAAGTAGGTTTTATACCTTTCTTGAACAATCTTTGATTCTTGCTATCCAAATCTGATCTAGGTGATCAAGTGGGTGTTTATGGAACTGATTTGCCTAAGAAATTTAGTATGCTAAGAGAGAGAGAGAGAGAGTTGGTGTGAGCAAATGAGAAATTGGCTTAGTTTTATGAATTTTCTCTATCCAAAATCTCTTATATATTGCTTGTTGTTGCTTGGATTTGAACAAATTCGGCTGGAAGCTGAGATTGGTGTGTCTCAAAGTCAAATTAGTTGGTGAACAACTAATTTAGCTAACAATTATACAAGTTACCAATTAAAGAAAATGCAAAAGGGTATTTTAGTCATTTGTAAATTAATTTTAAGGGCAATCTTGATAAATGCACAAACCCTTAGGGTTTAGGGTTTGAACTTTTTAGGGTTTAGGGTTTAAACCCTTTAAGTTTACAATTTAATTTTCAAAATTTTCGAATTTCGGTTTTCAAAATAGAAAATTAATATTCCAAAATTATAATTAGGACTCAATAATTATATTAATATTTCCTAATCATAAAATTCAATCTTGCTAATTAGGATTAATATTCCTAATTAAAATTGCTTAATTTAGCAATTAGGGTCAAAATGGTCATTAGGGTTTACAACCCACGAATTAGGGTTTTAATTAGAAAAATAATTTTTTTAAATTACAATTAAGGTTTGTAAAATAGAAATTAAAATAATTAAAATATAATTAGGGTTTTCTAATCATATTTAAGTTTAATACACACATTAAGCTTGTCAATTAGGATTAGTGTTTCCTAATTTAGGGTTTAAGATTCCCGAATATGAAATTAGGGTTTCCCGGCATACAATTAGGGTTTCTAATCCTGAGATTAGGGTTAGGGTTTCTAAAGCTGTTAAGCACAACTCTACTCTAAATTTATTAGTCAATACACAAATTGACCTTCTCGAGACTCGTATCACAGAAACTTGTCACAAAATTAATAATTAATATTAATATTAAATAAAAAAAATTATTCGCAAATTTTTAATTATTCGAAATCTCGGGTTATCACATTTATCAATGCCAAACAAGAATGCTGCAATTACTTATGGTACACACTAATGAATCACTGGTCAAATAGCACAAAAGGAAGGAGCTAAATGTAGATAATAATTTGAGGTCATTAATACTATGATGTGTCAAATAGAAGAATACTTGCACTAATGACAGCGAAAAACCATGAGCAAAAATAGCATCTTTTTCTTGATTTTTGGAATGCTGTTTAATTCAACTATGGCTAGCTTTCGACATATCAGTCTTTTTGTAAAACACAAAAAATTTACATTATCATCTGAAGAAGAAACAGAACAACATTTAAAAGAGAAATTTATAATGATAGTTCATACATTAATCAACACAAGGAATGACTTTTACATAGCCTAGAAGAAGAGAATATTCATTTATCATCAGAAAATAAACACCAAATAAAAATAGCACTATAACAGACTAAGACAATCAATCCCTACACGACAATTGCTCACGTATAACTACATTTCACAGACAGCACAGATTTGAGCCTGATTTATAAAAGGTTACTAGCATTACTGACATGTATGCACCAGAAATATTGAAATTTTTCCTCAATCGATAATTGTATTTTTTGGCTCAGACATAGAAAAATAAAAGATGAACAGACTTTCCTTGAATGCAAATGCATCACAAAGAAAGTTTCAAAATTAATTATTGGACTTCATATTTTCAGTCTTTTCTATTCTCAAATATTAATACAATTTCATCCCATGTTTATTAACAAGTAAGATTTGAACTATTCACTCCAGACCTCCTTATCTCATATCTTTAAGTATTGTTCCATTAAGCCTATTTGCTTCCATATTGAGATGATACCTTACAGATTGTGTGTAAACATCTCGCATTGAGTTCCAAATTACCATGTTTTCAACTAGAGTAAAAAGCATATAAGATATCTTCGTTTAGATTACCATAAATAATAATAATATAATTAAGAAACAGAAAACGAAAAAGAAAAAACCTGCCTAACGCAACCCAACCTCCTCTCTCTCTCTCTCCCGCATGAATATCTCACTTTAGCATTGAATCATTCACCACAACGTATCAACTCTTTCTTCCAACTTTCCTTTTCTTTACCACAATATCAACTGACCAGTCACTTCTCTTCTATTGCGCTAAAAAGGCTTTAATAGTGAATCTTATGTAGATTCCAAGATGATAATATTAAACCCCCAATAATAATATATTTTAAACTATAATTTAAACTTATTTGTACATCAAAAAATGATGAACAATTAATTAGAAACTTTTAAATAAGTGATTATATTATTCAATCAAATGCTCACTGGTTATGGTTATATTATACTCACACGAAAAGCCAAAAAACAAGAATTAACTATAGGTTGAGGAGAGGACAGAGAAGATTAAAAAAAAAGGCTTAAATATGAATTAGTACCTTAAACTATATGTCATATTCCACTTCGGTGATCCACCTTTCAATTTTGTCAATTAGATGATTAAACTATCAATTTTTTTCAATTGCACCAAATTGAACATGCCACGTCAGAAATTGCTGACGTGGCTAATTATGTGGGGCCTTAAGAAGCTTATGTGACAAAAAAAACTATTTTTTAATCATTAAATAAACAGCTCTATTTAAATAAAGGGCAAAATGGTCAAAACCTAAATTAACATTTCTAATTAAAAGAAATCAAAACAAAACAAAACTAAAATTAAAAGAAATCAAGTCAGACCATCTCTCCCCTAATCAAGTCAGACCATCTCTCCCCTAATCTTTTCTATCCATTTCCTGTTCCTTCGATTCTTGAACTAAAATTAAAATTGGGCTCTTAAATCTTAAAACAGATGAGCGGTGGCAATGGGAGATCGTGATGGGAGAAATCTCCTTCTTATCCAGTTGGTAAATTTTTATTTTTTATTTTTATGTCTTCTGTATAAACCATTTGTAGGTGTTCATTCGATTTATGTGTTTGTACTTTTGCATACAGGTGGAGAATTAGATTTAATTTTTGGAGAAATTACCACATTGTCAACAGAGAAAAATCAAATTCCCGTCGACGATGAGAAATTGCCGGTGATGACGTTGTCGTGCTGCCAACCTCCGGCGGTCAAACCGAAGACCTGCGACCGAGGCGGCAAGGCGGTTGTCACCGGATTAGTTTCTCTCTTCAAAGATAGTTGTACAATATTTTATTTTATTATTCATATTGGATATTTATTGTCAGATCTGGTATGGTGGAGGTGGTGGCTACGGAAGAAGTGGCGGCGACGGCAGCGGTGATGGATTCTGCGGCACTGTAGGCAACGATAGACTTTGTGAAGATGAATATGGTGGGGGTGGTGGCTATGGAGGAAAAGGTCGTCGGGGAGATAGTGGCGGTGGTTATGGTGCTGGTGGTGATGGCGGTGGTTAGTGGCGATGGTTATGGTGCTGAGGCAGTTATGGTGCTGGTGGTGATGGCGGTGCTGGTGGTGGCGGTGCTGGTTGGATTTTGCTTTTTGATGTTTTTGATTATTATTAATGTTTGATATAAAGTTATTTGACAATTTTAACCTTTAATATATCATGAATGTTTAGTTAAAAATTAAAAATTATTATTTTGTTACACATCAGCTTAATTATGTCCCACCCAGATAGTCACGTCAGCAATTTCTGACGTGATAGACTCAATTTGTTGTAATTGAAAAAAATTAATAGTTCAATCATCTAATTGACAAAATTGAAAGGTGAATCACCGAAGTGGAATATGGCCTATAGTTTAGGGTAATAAATTATATTTAAGCCTAAAAAAAAATGTGGTATCGAAATTAGTTGAGTTGATGCTTACGGTCTTGGGCTCTTTATTAATAGCATAGCATGGCCCTGAGCTTGCTTCTTCTCATGGACTAATTTTTTTTTTATTATTCAGTAATACCATCTCCATATAAATATAAAATTAAATTTGTTTTACAATTTAGAGAATACAATTATAAATTATTTAAAAAGTACTATTAACTACAAAATTTGTTGTTTTTAACAAATTAAAGATTGAATTAACTTTGAATTTTGAAAAACAAGGAAAAAAAACAAGTCTTCCCAGAAGTTGCATGCTATATCCCACCACCCACTTCGAAACAAAACAAATTGAAGAAGTAGAATTAAAACACCAAACTTGATATTATGGTCATTTTACAAAAAGGTTAGGGTTAATTTTGTCTAACCATTTTTAATTCCAAATGGTAGGAATTATAATATCAGGTAGAACATGATATTAAATAATCTTACATCTTAATCTTTGTCTGTTTTGAGTATTTTGTTTTGAGTTAAATATAGTATAATTTAGCGTTGTTACAAGTACTCGTAGGCTATGTCTGTTTCCAATTATGTTACTTGGAATTGGACAATTTTTGGTTATTTTTTAGTAACTTAATATCATTGAACACTAATTTTTTATTTTTAGATAAGATCTAAGATGACAATCCATGCACTATATTTTTACTTCTACGACCATATGGTACCTCAAAAGGGTACTATTAAATACCACCATATAGTCATCATAAATTACCTTAGAAACAAAAAATAATACTCCGTTCCAAAATATAAGATTCTAATTGAATTTTTAAAGCCAACTTGAACATTTTAAAACTCAAAATTGACCTACATTCCTTTTGTTGTAGTCAATACAATGATGAATAGTGCATTCCTTTACTCATTTAGAGATTTATTATTTCATAATTTTGAATTAATCATCTCATTGAAAATGTCTCGAGTTGACTTACAAAAGTTAGTAATGATCCTCTAATTTGGAAGAGATGTAGTAAAAAAATTTAAAAAAAGTCCATGGTACTAATTCAATTCAAGGATAAAAAGTGCTTAACAATTATTAGCCCAATGCTAACTATAATTAGCCCACACCCAAGAAACATAATTAGAAACTAACATAGCCACAGTAAAATTGAGATTTTTTTTTGTTATACAAAAGACTAGACTAAAATTCAGTGATTTCTTTTCGTAATTGGCTAATAGTGGTTGTTGGGGCATGATATTTCTTTCATTGGGCCAGACCGATTGGGCCCATCCATTTAATTAGCCTAGTGGACCTTTACTATTAAGTCTTATAGTCATTGGGCTTAACATTTATATTACTTTTATTGTATCTCCTTAATAATGGGCTGGATCAAACGGCCGGTTCATAAAATCTTTTAGTATCTAAGACTTTGACTGGTAATGATGAAAGGGGAGAGCAGTTGACCAAAAGTCTGCAGATCATTAATGTGGATGGGATTTTATCCGGCCGGCGGCAGAAACAGTAGAAAAGAGGTGACAACTTGCATGCACACGGCTGAGACCATAGAGAGGCAGGGGGCTGTGTCAGATCGTGGTTGGTGGCACAAAAACCGAGTATGGGAGTATAACCTAGCAAGGGGGTCTCCTAACAAAAGGTACGCATACACTTTCTATCTAGCTAAAAACACTAGACATTTTTACATCCTCCATTGTTAAACCTTGAACACCTGTATTGACTCTCACGCCGGAGCTATCCCCCGACGGTCCAGCCGTCAAGCTTTTGGTGTTGATCGTGTTTTCTGTGCAGGATTAGGACGCCTTACGTGATTGGGACGTCATCAAATATCTTGGCGTTAACATTGGCGCTAGAAGGAGGGGTGAGTTCTAGTGTTCCAGAGCTTTCAATCACAAATATTCATTTGTTCCACGCTCTCAAGTATGGGGAAGAGCAGAGCAGACACGCCTGAGGGACAGCCGATGACTGTTGGTGATTCACCACCCCGAGTTTCTGTTAGAGATCGTTTGGGGCCCACACTAAGTGCTCATGCTAGCACAGCCTCCAAGCGGTCGCACAGAGATTCTCGTCCAAGGGCCATTGGCAAAGTTAAGAGAAAGTTAATCTTCACGATGGATAAAGAGTCCGGTCGCGGCCGGAAACAGCTAGACCACGACGAGAAGACCTCCCGATTGGCTAAGATGGCAGAGGAGGCAGATAGGGCCATGGAATCACTCATGAAGCAGAGGCAGGATATAACCGAGCAGATGTCCCGGATGGAAGAGTTGAGGGATGAAGCGTCCAGTTATGTCCAGTCTGAAAGGCGTGTGCATCGCAGCGGGAAGGAGCCGGTTCATTCAGAACGTGGGTTTCAAAGCCAACATCGAGAGAGAGAAAGATCGAGGAGCCCTACTCCTCGAAGATCGAAGGAAGCACTCCGTCGCGACGTCCCTACGGGGCAGATCCGAAGTGGTAGGAAAGGCCAATCCAGAGAACGAACTCCAGAGAGCATGAAAAGGGCACTCATTGTCGCACACTCTCACCACAGTCATCGGACCCAGAGGCGAAGCAGATCTAGGGGCCGTACACCCGAAAGTCGGGTACTTCGCCCAGAAGACCGTCGTCGTGAAAGTCCTTCGAAGGTTGGGGGTATTATAGTCAACGACCGACCTACTCAAAGAAGGAGAGAGTCGTCGGAGAAGGAAGTGTCGTCACAGCCGGAAGGAGTAGAGTACCTCGTAAAGGAACTGAAGGCACTCCAGAAGCAGTTGGCCGAGGTCCAGCAGGTGAAGAATACTCCGGGAAAGAAAGCATCCCCGTTTTCCTCGGATATTCTTAAGGAGAAGGCGGACACCTCTAAGAAGTTGCCTCACATGGAAAGTTACGATGGTTCGGGAGATCCTTACGACCATAGCCAAGCATTTTACCGGTTAATGGACTACTACGATTTCACTGACGCTGCCAAATGTCACATGTTTGTTACAACGTTGAGAAAGGATGCGAGGCAGTGGATGGGAAATTTACCGACAGATTCAATTTCATCATGGTCCGAACTCTGCGATAAGTTCCACGCTCGTTTTGGGAGTAACCGAAGAAGAGGGAGGCCCACGGGCTCTTTGGCACAGGTCAGGCAGTACACCAACGAGTCTTTGGGTGAGTATGTGAAGAGGTTCCGAGAGGCCGTTGGTCAGGTGTCAGATTTGAACGATCTCCAAGCCGTGGGGTTGTTTCAGAACGGTCTGGACCTAGTGAAGTCGGAGAAGCTGGTGAAGAAGTTGATGTTCAATCATCCGAAGAGCCTGGCAGAGGCATTCGATAAGGCAGAAGGTTATATCGTTGTGGAAGAGGCTATGAGTAGCTTGAAGCGTTCCTCTACGGAACAGGTGAAAGAGGCAGATGTCCCTAAAACCGGGATGATCCGAAGAAGACTGGGGGGTATAATGATAGATCGGAGAGCCGTTCCAAGAAGTTCAACAACTCATGGCGACAAGGAGATACTCGTCCACCTACTTCCGCCCCGAAGGTGAATAAGGTTTATACCAAACTGAACACAGACATGTCGGTGATTCTAGACCAAATCCGGAACCAGCCGTTCTTTGAGCCACCGAGGGACAACTATAGGACAGGGCAGGGCAACTCTCAAAAATATTGTAACTATCATCAAGCCGCAGGCCATGGCACCAACGAATGTTGTAATCTGAAGGATTTCGTAGAAAGGAAGATCCAGAGCGGTTTGCTAGTCCAATATGTGGCCGAAAAGAATCAACAAAGTGTCGACCGCACCGTTCAGACAGTTCAAACAAATCCTCCTGTGCAGCCCGTCCCGAACCCGCCACCAAGGCATGTCATTGACGTAATAACAGGGGGAACGTCGGGGAAATTGGTAGGAAGAAAGAGAAGGGGGTATCTAGATTCGGTTATGTCCATATCAGGTGCCTCTCCAAGGATGGATAGACCTTTTCCCGGAACTATTATATCCTTTACAGATGCAGACTATCCTTTGGAGCCCATTGATCCACATGAAGGGGCGTTAGTGATCACCGCGCAAGTGGGCTCGGTAGACATGAAACGTATGATGATAGATAACGGGTCTTCAGTGGATATTTTGTACGCCCACGCATATCAAAGAATGCATCTTGAAGGGCGGAAAATGGAAGTTGGGCAGGAGGCTCCTCTGTATGGATTCAGCAACGATCCGGTCAAAGTTGCTGGCACTATCGAGCTCCCGGTGGTCTTCGGTACAGCCCCGCAACAGACAGAAATAATGTGTAAATTCTATGTTGTGCATGTAGATTCGGCTTACAACGCCATACTCGGAAGACCTACGCTGACGGCTCTCCAAGCCGTGACTTCTATCCCCCATTTCAAAATCAAGTTCCCTACAGCGCACGGGGTCAGAGAAGTGGCTGGAGACTTGGATCTAGCCCGACGCTGTTATCGGAATGCGTGCATCTCTTCCGGGGTGGGGGTCAGCAAGCAGAAACAAACCCTGGCAATCGAGATTGAGCCCTTCACGGAAGGCAGTTCCGAGCCATTGGTAACACCTGCAGGGGAAACGGAGGAGATTGAGTTGATCCTTGGGAAAAAGAGACAAAACAGTGAAAATCGGTTTGGGTCTACCAGAACCTCTTCGGACAAATTACGGAACTCCTTCGCTGCTATGCGGACATTTTTGCATGGGAACCAAAGGACATGCCTGGGATTAGCAGAAAGGTCGCTGAGCACCGATTGGAGGTAGATCCCTCGAAGAAGCCTGTTCGGCAAAAGAGACGGATCTTCGCACCCGAGCGACAGAAGATAATTGACGAAGAGATCGCCAAGCTGTTGGCCGCTGATTTTATTTTTGAGATCGACTACCCACAGTGGATGGCCAATGTAGTATTGGTGCAGAAGCAGAACCAGAAATGGCGAGTTTGCATTGATTACACCGACCTAAATAAAGCTTGTCCGAAGGACTTTTATCCTTTGCCCCATATTGATCAACTTATTGATGCAACTTCAGGATATGCTCTACTAAGCTTTATGGATGCTTTTTCAGGTTATCATCAAATATCCATGTGCAGGGAAGATATCCCGAAGACAGCATTCATTACGCACCGTTCGGTATACGCCTATAAGAAGATGACCTTTGGCCTTATAAATGCTGGAGCAACCTACCAAAGAATGATGAATTTTATCTTCCACAAGCAGCTGGGAAAGAATATGGAGGTTTATGTGGACGACATGATCGTTAAAAGCATGCAGATTCAGAAACATTTGGATGATCTGGAGGAATGTTTTCAGACTGTTCGGCATCACAAACTGAGGCTTAATCCCGCAAAATATACCTTCGGCCTCGGTGCGGGAAAGTTCTTGGGGTATCTGGTCAGTCAGAGGGGCATCGAAGCTAATCCAGAGAAAATTCAGGCCGTCCTTGACATGAAGACTCCTCAATCGTTTAAAGACGTCCAACGTCTGACCGGTAGGATTGCAGCTCTGAGGAGGTTCATGTCCAGATCCGCAGAAAGGTGTCTACCATTCTTCGACACACTGAAGGGGCTGAAGAATGCGAAGACTTTCAAATGGACTTCGCCCTGTGAAGAAGCCTTCCAGGGCATAAAGACCTATCTGTCCTCTGCTCCCCTATTGGTAAAACCCACCCCGAAAGAGACCTTGTACCTCTATCTTGCAGCGAGTTCCTTGGCCGTTGGAGCGGTGCTGATTCGAGAGATCAGTGGAAAGCAGCACCCGGTCTATTACGTCAGTCACGTCCTACGAGACGCCGAAACCAGGTATCCAAATATTGAAAAAATTGCCTTTGCTTTAGTAATTGCTAGCCGAAAGCTTCGGCAATACTTTCAGGGTAGGCTCTTGATCGTCTACACAGATCAACCGCTGAAGAAGGTAATGGGAAAGCCAGAGGTTTCGGGGAGATTGGCAGCATGGACCATGGAATTGTCCCAGTTTTTCCTTGAGTACCATCCCCGAACCGCTATCAAGGGACAAGCTTTGGCCGATTTTGTGGTAGAATGTTCCTTCACCGAAGCAGATGCCGAGTTACAGGAAGCGGGGACATCTGATCGAACTGTTACACTTCTTCAACACGGTCAGAATGCATGGACACTGTATGTGGATGTGTCTTCCACGGTAAATGTCAGTGGAGCAGGAATTATTCTGACCAGTCCGGAGGGGTTCAAGGTACAACAAGCCATTAGATTCGGGTTTAAGGCGACTAACAACGAGGCCAAGTATGAAGCCGTTCTAGCTGGGGTTCGGCTGGCGAAGAGCCTAGAAGTCCAGAAGTTGATTATTTATAGTGACTCTCAGTTGGTCGTCAAGCAGTTATCGGGAGAATATGAAGCTCGGGGGACGAGGATGATCAGGTATTTGGCAGAGTTGAAAGACAGACTCCGATACTTTGCTTTTCACGAATTTCAAGGCATAGAGCGTAACGATAATTCTATTGCCGATACCTTATCAAAATTAGCCACTACAGATGCTGTCGTTTTCAATGGGTCAGTCTATTTGGAGATCTTACAGCAGCCGAGTGTTCGACATGACTCGGTGATGTGTATCGAGCAATCTGACTGCTGGATGACTCCCTACATCAATTATTTGGCAGATGGCGTCCTTCCTTCGGACCAAATGTTAGCAAAAAAGGTCAAGTACAAAAGTGCCAACTTCGTTCTTATTGATGGGGATCTTTATCGGAGGGAATTTTCGTCACCATTGTTGAAATGTCTGGTCCCGTCCGAAGCAGAGTACGCCCTTCGGGAAGTTCATGAGGGCATCTGCAGTGATCACATGGCGGCTAAGTCGCTGGCATACAAAGTTCTTCGGCAGGGGTACTACTGGCCAACGATCTTCAAGGAAGATACGGAATACGTGAAAAAATGTGATAAATGTCAGCTCAACAGTCCAATCCCACATCAGCCACCAGAAGAGCTATACTCGATTCTATCTCCTATACCCTTCGCTGTCTGGGGGGTTGATATACTGGGTCCGTTACCGAAGGCTAAGGGGCAGGTCAGCTTCGTCATCGTCGCCATTGATTATATGACCAAATGGGTCGAGGCGAAACCACTTCGGCTGATAACGGAACAGGAGTGTCTGAAATTTATGAAAGAATCCGTAGTGTTTCGCTTCGGGATCCCTCAGGTGGTGATATCAGACAACGGACGCCAGTTTGTGGGGTCAAAATTTGAAGGCTTTCTGAAGGAACTGGGAGTCCAGCACAGGAAGACTTCAGTGGCTCATCCGCAATCAAATGGGCAGGTAGAGGTGACTAACAGAACACTTCTAAATGGGATCAAGCGCAGATTGGACGAAGCCAAAGGAAGATGGCCGGAAGAGCTGCTCAGCGTATTGTGGGCTTATAGGACTACACCAAGGACAACAACAGGAGACTCGCCTTTCAGACTGGCCTACGACACTGATGCCTTAGTCCCAGTTGAGATTGGATCTCCAAGTCTTCGAGTTAGTCAGTTCAGTGAGATCTACAATGACGAGGGACTAAAGGCCAACTTGGACCTGTTAGAGGAAGTCAGAGAAGTGGCTATGATCAAGTTAGCAGCCTACCAGAGAAGAGTCGCCAAGCATTACAACAAAGGGGTAAAGCTCCGAAGATTTGAGGTGGGAGACCTCGTTCTCAGAGAGGCCGAAGCGTCTACATCGCAGAACACTGGGAAGGACCGTATGAAGTGGCCGAAGTACCAAAGCCCGGGACGTATCGACTGAAGGCTTTGGATGGATCCGAAATTCAGAACACATGGCACGCAGGCAGGCTCCGAAAGTACTTTCAATAGAAACCAAGTCAGTCCACTGGGAGTCTGTACATAACCGTTCATCATCAATAAAAAGTCACTTTTTTCACAACTGATCTTCGCATTTGTCCTAATGTCACCGAAGTAAGGAGGTATGGTAGGACTCGCTGGCCATTCGATGGCAGCCAATTTATTTGATACCCCGCGTGGTAGTCAAATCCTGGATCCTATATTGTTTTTTTACCAAGGGTGGTAAAATCAATGGTCACCGAAGTAAGGAGGTATGGTAGGACTCGCTGGCCATTCGATGGCAGCCAATTTATTTGATACCCCGCGTGGTAGTCAAATCCTGGATCCTATATTGTTTTTTACCAAGGGTGGTAAAAGCAATGGTCACCGAAGCAAGGAGGTATGGTAGGACTCGCTGGCCATTCGATGGCAGCCAATTTATTTGATACCCCGCGTGGTAGTCAAATCGTGGATCCTATATTATTTTTTACCAAGGGTGGTAAATTCGATGGTCACCGGTGTAAGGAGGTTCGGGCGGACTCGCTGGTCGTTCGATGATAGCCTCATCGGCAGGTGATCCTAAGGACCTTGTCAGGCCCTTCGGGGTAGGCAAGTATCGTCATTCAGACTTTGTCCGATCCCTCACGGCACCTACCTCACACTTCGGTAACGAATAAGTATTCCTTTACTTTGTTATTATTGCCAAAATCTTTCTAAGTGTTGAGTTCGGAATGCCACGTCATTTAGCTTCATCTTATCTGTTATACGACTTGCTTAGTTGTTAATTAACAGTTTAAAGTTAAGTCCACGGAGGAGCTTGTATATTTTTCAAATTAAATCCATATTGAAGTGTTGGTAAACAGTGAAAAAACCGAAGTCATAAAGGATAATGCTGATATTTTATTTACATAATGATGTTTACAAAGCGATAGAAGCTTTACAAAAATCCTACAGCTAAGGGAAGGAGAACCATCTTCAGAGATCGGCTTTGTCTTCCGAAGAGTCCAGGATGGTCGGTTCAACCTTGGCAGCGACAAGTCTTGCCTTATCTTTGCTTCGGCATTCGTCGTATCCATCCGAGAACATCTGGATGATCTCCTCGTTCAACTCGGCAGATTCCCGGTATTCTTGTTGAATTTTCTTCCGAAGATCTCTGGTTAAAGGAGGACCCAAATCTCTAAGAGCCCGAAGTTCACGGAGCTCCTCTTCAAGTTTCACCCGTTCTTTCAGATGTCTCAGATCCCTGGCCTCAAGGTCGTGTACTTGAACAGCCAAGCTCTTATTGGTCTTCACCATCGTATCATTCTTCCCAACAAGGACCTCGTTCCGGCGAACCAGATCTATGTTCGTAGTAATGGTCAGTTGGTGGGTGGCCTCGGCTGTCTCCAACTTCTCTTTTAAATTATTCACGTCTTTCCGGAGGCCTTCATTATTAAGGAGAGTAGCACCATGGGCCCTTCTCTCCCTTTTCAGAGCCGAAGCCAGACTGGCCTTCTCCCGCCTAGCCGCATCTTCTTCGGCTTCGGACTCTCTGTACCGGGGAAGAAGTCTCCCGAAGACAGCATTTGCCTGCAGACGGGTAAAGAAAGTCGGTTAATTAGTAGAAAGAACAGATGAAACAGATGATTTCCAAATATTTCAAACTGAACAAACTCACCTTAGCCTGGTAGCTCATGCCCTCTTCGATTAGATCCCTGATCGAGCTGTTCCCAAACCGGTGGTCGTCTGTCTCCCGGACGAAGGATTCGAACAGCTGGAAGGGGAAGTTGGCATTGAACTCGGCCATACAGTGGGAGAAGATGCAGCTTCTCGCCCGAAGGCGGAAGGGGAGGATCTTGTCGGGGAAGGCACTGATGGTTCGGGAGGCGGTGGCGGTTGATCCTCGGAAGGCTGCTTCCTTTTACGAGACAGGAGAAGAGGCTCGGTAGGGTCTTCGAGCTCGTCTTCTGAAACGTGGATCTCCGTAGGGATGGTGGTAGGCGGATCGGCTGCAGGAGGAGGAACCCGAAGCTCATCGGCCGACAGAGGAGTCACCATGGTTTTCCTCTTCTTAATCCGAAGAGCTTGCATTCGCTCGTTCGCAGGCATATCAATCAAACTCGCTGCGGAAGCTGACTGAAATCCTTGGGGGTTTGCCCGGATTTTCTGAACTGCCCTCTTCTTCTGGCGAGGCCGGCTGGGCTCCGCAGCAAGTCCTTCCTGTGGGATGTCGGCAGGGGATGATGATGTTTTACCCGAAAGGAATTCATCCAATTCCCTTCGCTCGGTCGATGTCGGTTTTATCAAAGAAAGTTTATGGTCATATAACCAGGCTTGTTTGCTCAAGAGCCCGAAGCTCCACTCCTTCAGGGGAATCCTCTCGAGAATGCTCGCCATTTCTCTCACGCGCTCCTCTGGAATGTCCCCGAAGTCTGCAGAAATCCGCTCGGAAGTGGTCCATTCTGGGACAGACGGAGTTTCAGGCCCCTTCACGAAAAACCATTCTCTGTGCCATCCTTTGTTACTCGAAGGAGTATCCATCAACGGTCGCTTCTCAAACTTGGCGTTGGGCTTGGGGTATTGCTTGCTCAGCACCATGAAGCCTCGCTCCCGAGATTTCCCGGCCGTGAAGAGAGTGAAGAAAGAATCAACTGTTGGAGGTATCCCCAACTCATAGCAGAACGCGATGAAGGCCAAGATGTGGATGTACGAATTCGGCACCAGTTGGGCGAACCCTACTCCGACAAATCCCAGGAGGGTAACGAGGAAGGAGTGGAGAGGGAATCTAACTCCCTTATCTAGAACAGTTACCGGCACAGCAGTCCACCCGTCCGGCCGTTGATACATCCGCTCATACGATTCTGGAGCCCTCACCAGATGGGTGTCCAGGATCTGATACCGACTCCTGATGACCCGCAGCTCGGTTTCGGTAACGACGGATGGGGTATTGACGTGAGGATACTGCTCTTCACTCTCGAAGAACTCGAGAGGGTTGGAGTTTGGAACCGACCCAGCAGGGTTGTGGGTAGGAGGAGCGACGGAAATTGGAACAGCAAGGATAGGGGTGGAGCTAGCTATTGAATCTTGGGCCGCCATTGTTACTGAGATCTTGTAGGAGAGAAAGGAATCGGAGAGAAAGAGAAAGCACTGTATATCAAATTTAGATTAAGCTGGTAAAGTCGTCAAATTGGGGAAAATATGCTTTTATAGCGGTCTTTTCAAATTTTGCACGAAAATCGGGGGCGGCTCATTAATTTGACAGTCATCATTACGAATTTGAAAGGTTACGTCCGGGTTAAGCTCCAAATATTTGGCCTTTTGGATTTTCTTTTTGGGCCTATGCCAACCCTGTTGGGTCTCATGACATCTAGGGCCGCTTGTAGTTCTTCATTAAATATTCTATTTAACAAAAAACTAGGGGGCAATGTTGGGGCATGATATTTCTTTCATTGGGCCAGACCGATTGGGCTCATCCATTTAATTAGCCTAGTGGACCTTTACTATTAAGTCTTATAGTCATTGGGCTTAACATTTATATTACTTTTATTGTATCTCCTTAATAATGGGCTGGATCAAACGGCCGGTCCATAAAATCTTTTAGTATCTAAGACTTTGACTGGTAATGATGAAAGGGGAGAGCAGTTGACCAAAAGTCTGCAGATCATTAATGTGGATGAGATTTTATCCGGCCGGCGGCAGAAACAGTAGAAAAGAGGTGACAACCTGCATGCACACGGCTGAGACCATAGAGAGGCAGGGAGCTGTGTCAGATCGTGGTTGGTGGCACAAAAACCGGGTATGGGAGTATAACCTAGCAAGGGGGTCTCCTAACAAAAGGTACGCATACACTTTCTATCTAGCTAAAAACACTAGACATTTTTACATCCTCCATTGTTAAACCTTGAACACCTGTATTGACTCTCACGCAGGAGCTATCCCCCGACGGTCCAGCCGTCAAGCTTTTGGTGTTGATCGTGTTTTCTGTGCAGGATTAAAACGCCTTACGTGATTGGGACGTCATCAAATATCTTGGGGCCAATAATTTGCAGCTTCTAGGAGCACAATTTGTCAAATAAACCCTTCAATAAACACACACACACACACAAAAACAAAAAAAAACTACTGGTGAAAAAAGAAACATGAACCAAAATTTGAAAAATAAAATATGGAATCAAGTAAAAATACCTGAAACATTCCAATCTCTCTGTTATAATCAGATTCAGGCATCTGAAGAACTAAAGACACATAAATTGTCTGACCAACTGGCACGCCCATCTTCTTCTTTGTCCCACTATACCCTCCCAAAACTAACACCGCGTTTGGATGAACCTCAGCATAATCAAAATATAACCTCTCCCTCACAAACACAGGCTCCTCCACCACAAACTGCACCAACCCGACCCCCAAAATCACCGCCGCCACCAGCACCGCCACCAGAACAATGCATACATACGTAGCTCCAAGAAGCCCCACCCCCAGCTTACGCAGCAAGAGACCACTGCTCTGGGCCACTGCAGAGGGGATTACTCTGGCCGCGGCGGCACGGTGGACCACCGTATCGGGGCAGTCCTTTGCCGCCTCAACACGATGGTAGGAGTCCGAAATGACGAAGAAGAGAGAGAAAATGGGGGAGAACAGAGAGGAGAAACAGTTGTGGATTATTTCTGCATGTAGATTTAATAATTTTGTGAGCCAAAGTGATGGTTGTGGTAGTATTGGGATTTTGCAGTACTCTTCTGCTGCTAATTCCATGGATGGTTGTTGAAGAGAGAGAAGGCGCGTACAAAATTGGGTTTATGGGTATGCACTGTGATGTGCACGAGGAAGGAAGAGAGTGAATGAGAAGTGGTGGCATAGGAGCTGAAAAGGTGACAAGTGTTATGTTAAAGTGGTTGAGCTGGCGCCAACCTTTTTTTCTTTCATGAATTGATCGATAAAAAATATAATATATATATATATATATATATATATATATATATATTTATATATATATATATATATATATATATACACACACACACACACACACACGGGGTAAGGATCAAGAGCATTCTTCTTAAATAATATTCCTTCTTAAATAGCATTTTTTTATTAAAACGACGTCGTTTTGGAGGGACACGGTGACATTTTTGTAAATACAATGCCACCGCGTATTTAAAAAAATGCCACCGCGTCCCTCCAAAACGACGTAATTCTAATAAAAGAATGCTATTTAAGGAGGAATGCTATTTAAGGATAATGCTCTTGATCTGACCGTATATATATATATATATATATATATATATATATATATTATATATATATAATATATATATATATATATATATATATATATATATATATATTATATATACAGTCCGAATCTTAAACTCACTCATTATCTAACATACCTTGCTCACCTCTCTTTAGCGACGGACCGGGCGACGATTTGGTCTGTCGTTATATGTTGTCCGTCGCTAAAAGCTAAGACGACGATTCTATATATAGTGATGGAACGAATCGTCGCCCGGTCCGCCGCTAAAGGGGGGTGAGCAAGGTTTGTTAGATAAAGGGTGAACTTAAGATCTGGACCGTATATATATATATATATATATATATTTATATATAGGGACAAGATCTAGTCCGGACGTTCGGACGGATCTTATGTCTGGAATTTTTTTTTTCCTTTTTTTTTAAACAACTAAAAAAAAATTAATAATTTATGAAACTGGAATTTTTTTTCATAATACAGTGTTTTTGGTGTGTTTTGGATACATATAACAAAATATGTCCATATTTTTTTATGTGTTTATATATAAAAAAAAAGACCGGATTTTAAACCTGTCCGGGAGTCCGGACAGGATCCGGTTCTATATATATATATATATATATATATATATGGTAAAGAATTATATTGTACTTACGTTATTTTCGTAAACTTTATTCTAGATTAAATTAGAACTTGTTTATTCTAGATTAAAATTTAATTTGCATCCTAAACTTTACTCTTAAAATTGATTTGCACCATAAATTTTATTTTAAATTAATTGCATATTATACTTTTAGCGCAAAAAACAACATCTAGACGATTTTTTGATAAATATTTACTGAAAGTCTTATGATGTCATTAAAAATGAGTAATATATTGATGAATGAATTTTATACATATAAATTAAGTATTTTTAACTTGATGATTTGTGATTTATTGAGTATTTTATATTCATTTTTATGTGTTTTATGTAGAAAAAGGAAATTTTGAACAAAGATATGAAAATGGAAGTTATTTGGATGCCTTTTAGTCAAATTGGATCACATATTGCAATTTCCAACTTTTATATAGGCAGATTGACCTCTGGACTTTTAATGGAGTTTTGGATAGCGTTAGAGTTTTAGAATGAGTAAATGGTCTTCTTGAAGTTTTTAGAGGACGTCTTAAGCTTTTCTGAAAGGTTTGGTTTGAAAAAATCAGAGCTTGTTTGGGCCTCTAAACAGTGTGTCAAAGTAAGTTAATCTAAACCCTATTTGGATTGGATTCCTGTTCGGACAAATAAACTTAAAAGGGGTATAACTTGAGTTTTAGAAGTCCAAATGAGGTTATTCAAAAGTCTAAATTTATCTACACTTTCAAGGCTACAAGTTTCATGAAGAGCCCAAGTTAAGATTCGGTCGTTATCTGGTAGAAAAATAGCGCACAAGTTCCAGCACAATTTTTGGAATTTTTATCATTCTAGTTTGATAAGGTACCAGCGCCGCAACACTATGGAGACAGAGAGTGAGCCTTTAAGCGCTGGTTTATAGAGCCACAGCGTTAGGCTTTAGTTGGGGCGCGAATTTGGCACCTTTTTTACTTGGAATTGGATTGGGATTACCTACTTTTGATAGGTTTTAACAAGAGATTTATAAATACCCATCAAGACACATGATTTTGAAGACTAACAATTTACATCTAACCTAACACCATCCAAGCTTGGGTTCTTCATCAGATTTCGATAAGCGCGAGGGAGATCATGTGGGAGGCTAAGCGTGGAGATCGAGAGGCTGCGTGACACATATTTTTATCTCTTCTTTCTCTTTAATTTTTGTAATCCTAAGATGTTCTTTGGTTTTATGATGACATTTCCCAACTTTGATATGACCAAACTTTTTATTGAGATTGCAATGAAACCCAATGTTTAGTACGAATTAATTTACTCTCTTATTGATTATCCCTGATCATATTGCAATTGTTTATCATATTTTGTACTTATTGATGATTACTTTGCTAACAATTATGTGATATAACCTAGATGAAATTGGAAGATGAACTCTAGGGTTAGATCTAAATAGGATAACATGTGATCTTGTTTATTCTATGATTTGAATAACGGATTGAAAGTAATATGCATAAAAGCCAATCATGTATAATGATAAAACATATACTTTGTAAATAATCTTATTTATTTATTAATAAAAATATTTATTTAATATAGGAAATTATTTATCTACATGGTGTTGTTTTAATAATATGTGATAAACCCATAATTTTAAGCAATACTTTTAGAATCATAATGAGATCATGCTAATGAGATCTAAATTCTTAGATAGCTTAAAACTAAAATGTTCTCAATCGTTGGATTACTAAAAAGGGGATTAGTGAATCCGGATAGATTGGTATATACATTGCTTGCTCATTGGATGCGGATGATTGATCTCATGATCATTTGTGTGGAGATACTAAAGCAAGTATGTAGGTGCTTATTAGAGAATAAGTTAACTGAACGTGGCTGTGACGCCCCCAAAATAGGTATACACAACCCATTCTGAGTCGCCAAATACATGGTATAGAATTCAAATACAAACTTAATTATACACATGTCGTGTAACATAAGCTGAGAGTTTTAACACGAATATTATCTCGTTGACAATATCCAAACTCAAATGGAGTCCTCATTACAATTATTATCACACTATTTTATAAAATAGTGAGGACTACTATAGCCACCATCTCGGACCATCACTCCATTCCCCGACTAGTCCCAGCTATATTCGCATTTCCTAAATAGAACAATGAAAGCAAAGGGTGAGCTCAACTAGCCCAGTAAAGAATATTATGACTAAGATAATGCAGAATAAATTATAGTTAGCCTTCAACAGTGTAAAACTAATAGAATAAAATAGACAACAAGTTTAACTGCAGCGAAACAAGCAATCCATTAGAAGAATAAAGTAGAGCATAATATCTACTATCTCCTATGATTTAGAAGTTCATCATCAAAATTTTATCGATGTAACACAGCTCAATAAATAATCCACATCATCGAATTATTCATGCACTACGGGCCAAGGATATTTGTTATTATCACATCCATGAATTATCCATGCACTACGAGCCAAGCATATTCATTATTATCACATCCACGAATTATCCATGCACTACGGGCCAAGGATATTTATTATTATCACATCCACGAATTATCCATACACTACAGGCCAAGTGTAGACACTCGAAATTTTCTGCACACCTGTTACTGACATTGCAGGAAGGCAGATTCGTTTTTCAAAGATAAACCTGGAAGACAGCTCACATCCAGTTCGGATACTACCAGAATCTCAGTTTCAACCCCAAAACACACACTGGGAGTAACAGCCTCAACCTCGAAATACACACCGGGAGTAACAGTTCCAACCTCGGCGATAACATCGAGGCCTGCAGTTCCTATACCAGAAATTCCACCAGAAAAGACCGATTCATCCCGGAGATAACCCTGAGATATTCAGTCTTAGTCCCTACATTGGGAATAACAGATTCCAACCTTAGAGATAACCCCAAGGAAGGCAGTTGTAGTTCTGGAGATTACCCCAAAAATGCTTGTTTCAAATACATGCTATAAGCTTCACCCTCGGCGCTTACACCGAGACACTCAGTACAAGACCTGGCAATAACACCAGGAAGACAGGCACACCTCAGAGATGACACTGAGGATCTTCAACCATTGCAGCAGTCCAATCTCAGTGATAACCCTGAGCAACGTCTACTTTATCATCCTAAATCGGAGATAACCCCGGTGAGGGGCAAAATTATCATCTTGCCACCTTGACGCCACATCACGCCGTCTCAACATTTCAAACATACATTTCTACACAACAATGTCCCACAAGAATCATGAAAAACCAATCTCGAGTGACTATTACGCAGGGTAACAGATAGAATTTGAAGCTGAAGACCGGAGGGCATCGTCCCATCTTCATGGCTTCGTACAACCTCTAATCCCATGTCATTGCGTAACTCTCGAAAACGGCGAAATAGGTCCTACATACCTCAGTCGGATGCCCGAATTGTAATTCTAAAAGTTCGAGCGGATATCACGTTGCATGCGTTCACGTACTTCGAGACGGCGGGACCCGCGAAGCCCGGGGCACCCCGGGCAGCCTCAGGTACACCTGCGGCACCACCCTCTATAAATAGAGGGCTTGGGGTGGCCATTTTGGAAGGAAAAAAGGCGAGGAAGCCCTGTCCAATTTGCTTTGTACACACCCCAAACTGAGTGATTTCTCATTTTAAACACTTGTAAGCTCATATATAGCTACTTTTTACCGGTGGGAGCTGAGTGTTCATCCATTTCAAGTTATTGAAGTCTTCTTTGGCAGCCCACTGTAAGCCTTCTTACACGCTTTAAAGCATTTCTCTTCATCTTTGCACACACTGTTCTTCACATTGAGAGTCATGTTGCGTGTGTATGCCCGGACTTTGGTCCGTGGTTTCTTTTCAGTTTGTATACATATATACTTATATATATATATATATATATATATATATATATATATATATATATATATATATATATATTTTTTATATATGGACTAACATTATCGAGTTATGTCTCGATTGAGCCTAGACTTCGGTCTGGAGCGTTTAATGGCTTTCTTATATATATATATATATATATATATATATATATATATATATATATATATATATATATATATATATATGAACTGTGTGTCGAACTTTATTCGATGAGCCTAGACTTATGTCTGGTGCGTTTAAATGCTTTCTTATATATATATATATATATATATATATATATATATATATATATATATATATATATATATATATATATATATATATATATATATATGAACTGTGTGTCGAACTTCGTTCGATGAGCCTGGATGTTACATCCGGTGCGTTTACTACTTTAATATATATACTTATATATATTAACTGTTGTTGGACTTTGTCCAACGAGCCTAGATTTTATATCCGGTGCGTTTATCGCTTTTATATATATATATATATATATATATATATATATATATATATTATATATATATATATATATATTTCGTCCCACCTGGAGTTTACTTCATGGTGGTTGACTGTTTTTACTGCTTTCTGTACATTACGTTCCGCCTGGAGTGTCCTCCGTGGCGGTTGATCGCTTTTACAGCTTTATTTACATTTCTGATCCCCCCATGGAGGTGCTTCGTGGTGGTTGATCATGTCTATATATATATATATATATATATTTATAGCTTTTATATATATATATATATATATATATATATATATATATATATATATATATATATATATATATCTGCTTACTGCGTTTATATTAACTGCGATATCATCTGAGCCTAGGAATCATGTGATCACATATTCAGTCTACTGAGTCTAGATTCGGTTCCCGTGATGGACATTTTCAGCTGTAAGCAGCTTGTAATTTATTCACGGTATTTGGATTTCCTCAGATGGTTTTCATACCCATGAGGAGTTCGGTTCTGCTTTGTACATTATTTTCTCAAAGATGCTTCGCATCTCGAAAATAAAAGTAATCAAGCTGAACATTTAATTAAATGGAAGTATCAAAGGCCTCAATTACTATTGAGCAAAGGGTTTGAAAAACCTCTTTTTAAAACATCATTGCTATATCTTGTTAAAACTGAATTTTTATATAAATTCAAACCCTATGTATATAGGTGCAAATGAGGCATAACACTACTTCCAAATAACAACATATTGACCCACACACACACACATTCATATAACAGTTTATTGAAAAGTGGCGGTCACCGTGGCAACACGGATGTCGGGGGGTGCCTAACACCTTCCCTCTGTATAATCAAGTCCTCGAACCCTAAATGAATCTCGGTTTCACCGACCTGTTTAGCAGTGTCACATCACTGGGTTAATGTGCAAACCTTTTTTCAGTTGTGTTGGTACAACCAGTTAAAAAATTAACTGGCGACTCCTATAGTCCAATCGTCGACATTATACATGTCGGACCTTTTTCACTTGTTTTTTCAAACAAATCTCACCTAAAATGAGAACACAAAAAAACAGGTAACGAAAAGGGACAAATAAAAATCCCGACGTCAACAGGTGGTGACTCTGCTGGGGACTCCAGTAAGAGGACTTAAGCCGCTATTACAAGCTTTTCAAAACTTTTATATGCTTGTGTGTGGATGTTGCATTTACATTTATGATGAATGTGTACGAATGCATATCTTTACTGCGATTAATGTTTTACACTATATCTGCTTGTGATATTAGTGCTTCGTAAATGTCATCATTTTCATAAACGGTGAGACACGTTGTATGTGAATGTATGTTGTGTGGTTCCTCCACCAGGAGGTTATCCTGTCAGTGTTTGATTATTGGACTCGTAGGAAGACTAATTCCAACAAGGCTCAGGAAAGGCACCACCCAAATTCGCTCCAGTTGAAAGACCGGATTAACTTTCCGTTGAGTAAATTGCGATGATTTGGGAACCTTCATGCCGAAAAGCCGCGAGAGTAACCTAAGAAAGGTCAGCCTCTGATAAACCAAATGCGGAGGAAAGTCTCTTGATGCTTTCTCATTTCAAATTACTTGTAATTTACGTTCCATATTCATCTTCATGTAATGAGAAATATGAAGAAATATGTGCATATACACATTAACATGCTATCCTGTATTACGAACAGCTAACATCCGTTTTGCAGGACAAAATTCCTAAAATGGACACATCACATAGCATGTTAACATTTACATCATCCCTAAAATTAAACTATGCTAGTTTTATCGTAGGGAAGCATTCGGACCTATTACCCGGTCAAAGTCCAAAAAGGCCGCAGGCCTACAGCCAATCATGTCTGCATCTGACCAGTCTAATCCAGTTTCTCGCAAAGAATTTAACGGATTAAGTAAACAAATTACAGATTTGGTTGTTCTGCTTAAAGAACTACATCAATCTACTCAGGGTCCAAAGATACCCATACATGCTGAATCCTCCACACAAGGGGGAACTCAAGGTTCTGATAAAGCCATTACAATACCTGAACTGCAGTTGGATACAACCAACAAAAGTCATGATGTCGCCCATCTCACAAGAGATCCAGACACCGGTGGCATCAGAAAGAAAGTTCTTCAAATTGAAGAAACCCTTCGTGCTATCAAAGGAATTGGAGCACACGAGAGTGTTTTATATGCTGACCTTTGTATATTCCCTGGTGTTCATTATCCAGAAAAGTTCAAAACTCCTGACTTAGAAAAGTATGTTGGGTTAGGAGATCCTTACACACATTTAAAGGTGTTCATTGGAGAACTTGGATCTTATGCAGAGGACGAGAAGCTCAGAATGTAGCTGTTCCAGAAGAGTCCGACTGGAGAAGCCTGTTCGTGGTATACCGGATTAGACAACTCAAAGATCCATAGCTGGGAAGAGATAGCTCACGCCTTCCTCACACAATACAGCTTCCAATCTCAAATGGCTCCTGACCGGTACCAGATTACCAAAGTCAAGAAACAGTCTAATGAGTCTTTTAGAGAATATGCTCAAAGGTTGAGGCGCCTTGCTGCTCAAGTAACTCCTTCTATGACCGAGTCAGAGATGGTCATGACCTTTATCGACATACAAGAAACTCCTTTCTATGAGAGAGTCTTAGCTGGCATCGGTAAACCGTTTTTTGAAATGATCAAGCATAGGGAGATGACTGAAATGGGATTGAAGTCAGGAAAGATTCAAGACCTATCTGCCCTTAAAGTTGTTGCTGAGCACATCCAATCCGGAAATTATGGAAACAACCCCCGGAGGGTCCATAAAAAGAAAGAGGAAGATGTTTCCCTTATGCAACAGGGTCAAAAAGGCAATCAGAACATGCCTATCCATAGAAAAAATTACACTCCCTTTCAAGCACAGTCTTCAAACCCTCCAATACCAAAAGGTGGAGAAGTCAAACGCCCTCGAGTGTTCACATGCTTAGGGGACTCACTCGAGAATATTCTCACTCTTCTGACTACGTAGAAGAAAATCACGCATCTTCTTCCACCAGCTAGCCCTAATGGACAGGGTTTTAATGCTGCTCGAAAATGTGCTCATCATGCCGGGGCACCTGGACATTATACTCAAGATTGTTAGGCCTTGAAGCATAAGATCCAAGATTTGATAGACAACGGTGAGATTGTGGTCACCATACCAGATCAACCTCACGTGTAAGACAACTCTCTTCCTCCCCACAAAGAGGAAGAGGTCAACATGATTAATTGGAGTACTACACAAAGTTCAAATTTTAACTGCGAAGCATCCCCGATCATCAAAGATGGTGTTGACAAATGGGATTATGCAAAGTTCCAGTTTACAATGGAACGAAAGATGAAAGCTCTATGCAAGCAAATTGAGTAATTGGTCGAACTGGTGACCTATCATCATCAAGTCACACACCAATTAGTCAGCCAGGAGCATGCTAGTCTCCTCCCATTGATTATGAATACTCCATTGTCACCTTCAAAATATGAAACATTGGAGGACAAAGTGACGAAGAGAGCGACTGTCAAAGCTCGTTGGGATTTTGCCAATAGAAGGGAATTCACATACCTGGGCCAACCTATGGAGGAAATACTTCAAATGTTAATCAATGAAGGAAGAATTACTTCCCTCCTACCTCCATTCAATCCCCGTTCAGGACAGTTCAATCCTGATGGAGTATGTCAGTATCACTCCCATTCTTGCGGTCACAGGATGAAAGAATGCTAGGCACTCCACCACCTTATTCAGAACTTAATCGATAACGGTGTCCTGTAACTGGCAGATAATGATACTGTGCTATTTGAGAGTGAAAATACTTGTCCCGCTAAATGGAAGGGATTGGTAGTAGTTATATCCTCTGAGGCCAAAGAGACTGTTAAACCACTCACAATTCAACTCAAGCGAGTTAACAATCCTTTGAAAGTGGCTGCTCCAGAGCCCATCATGTTGCCATTCAGACCACAATATCCTGTTGTCAGCTTACAAAAAGTTCCCTGGAATTATGGAGAAGCTGAAGGATCCACATATCATATAACTGCTACAGTATCGAAGGAGAATCCACTGTATCTTCCCCAACGGGTGATGAAGCCTGCTGTTAAATCAAAGGGGAAAATTCCCATAAAGAAGATTAAAAAATTCCTCCGTGCTATGGGTCATAATGAAGCCAAGGTGGTTTTAAGCTTAAGAGAAGCTCCACATGAAATCTCAATATTAGACTTGGTCTTAACTTCTGAAGATCACATGAAGATTCTACTAAAGGTTTTGGAAGAAGCCTACCTGCCAAAATCAGTGGATGTGGAAAAATTTTAACATCTGGTTGATCATATTTTCAACAACAATGTGATCTCTTTCACTGATGATGACGTACCGCCCGAAAGGATTGGTCATTGTAAGCCGTTGCACATTGCAGTTTTGTCCTCCGGATACCTGTTAGCTGGAGTCTTGGTAGACGGAGGTTCGTCTTTGAATATCTGTCCTTACGCTATGTTGCTGAAGATGAACGTCAATCTCAACCGAATCCGAAGTAGCCATACGATCATCAAAGCTTTTGATGGATCCCGCCGAAATTCAGTCGGAGAGATTGAGCTACCAATTGAGATTTGTCCCCATACATTTTACGTATCTTTTCACGTGCTTAAAATAGATACAGGATACAACCTACTTCTGGGGAGACTGTGGATTCATATGGCTGGGACAGTCCCCTCCACTCTTCATCAGCAACTTAAATACATTATTAACAATATCCTAGTCACAGTCAATGCTGAGCCGGAATGCCCTCAACAGGGTGATATAACCGTTCATTAGTTTCAATTTCGATGTTGAGCCGGTTAGTTTCCACACTTTGGAAGTAAGCAACCCTCAATATCATGCCATTGGGACGCCATTTTCCATACCCAAGATTTCTGCCAAAGTGATGGCAGCTACTCAAGAAATGATATTATTAGGACACCAGCCTGGACAAGGATTGGGAAAAAATCATCAGGGTATTAAGCACCCTATCCAAGTGTCCAGTTAAACTGGGACAGCCGGACTAGGCTATGCTGCCAGTACCAGTTCTAGGAATCCACATAAGCACAAGCAGATTCATTCCACTTCGGCCACAAGGCTATTACCTCCACCTGTACATTCAGAGTCCTCTCAATCTTCGGTAAAAGTGCCAGCCAATGTAATGGCTATGTTATTTCCTAAGCCGATACCGGTAAAGGAGAAAGAAGTCTTTATTCCAGATCCCAAGGTGGAAGAGGAGGAACGGAGAATTAAACAAGACATCGTCAGAATGATGTCAGGTGTACGCATCATTGTTCATAATGAACATACTAACAGATATACCCCAGACGATGATTGCCCAGACGTAATGGTCATCATTTGGGAGAAGGAGGACGATAACAACCTCTCCATCATTGCAGTCCCCCATGACTTTGCCCTTGCTAATTGGAGCAGCACTCCTTGCATTGGTCGACAAGGGTAAAATGGGCAGGACTTCTTTCTGCCCTGTAGATATCATAACTGCTTACTTTTCTGTACAATATATATATATATTTATATATATAAACTATGTGTCGAACTTCGTTCGATGAGCCTAGATGTTACATCCGGTGCGTTTACTGCTTTAATATATATACACATATATATTAATTGTTGTTGGACTATGTTCGATGACCCTGAATTTTATTTTCGGTGCGTTTATCGCTTTTATATATATATATTTATATATATATATATATATATATATATATATATATATATATATTTACATTTCGTCCCACCTGGAGTTTACTTCGTGGTGGTTGACTGTTTTTACTGCTTTCTGTACATTACGTCCCGCCTGGAGTGTCCTCCGTGGTGGTTTATCGCTTTTACAGTTTTATTTACATTTTCGATCCCCTATGGAGGTGCTTCGTGGTGGTTGATCATGTCTATATATATATATATATATATTATATATATATATATATATATTATATATATATATATATATATATATATATATATATATATAATAAGGATCAAGAGCATTCTCCTTAAATAGCATTCCTCCTTAAATAACATTCTTTTATTAAAACTACATCGTTTTGGAGGGACGCGGTGGCATTTTTGTAAATACGCGATGGCATTGTATTTACAAAAATGCCACCGCATCCCTCCAAAACGACGTAATTTTAATAAAAGAATGCTATTTAAGGAGAATACTCTTGATCCTGACCGTATATATATATATATATATGTATATATATATATATATATATATATATATATATATATATATATGTATATATATATATATATATATATTTACAGCTTTTATATATATATTTGCTTTCTGCGTTTATATTAACTGCGACATCATCTGAGCCTAGGAATCATGTGATCATAGATTCAGTCTACTGAGTCTAGATTCGGTTCCCGTGATGGACATTTTCAACTGTAAGCAGCTTGTAATTTATTCACGATGTTTGGATTTCCTCAGATGGTTTTCATACGCATGAGGAGTTCGACACTACTTTGTACATTATTTTCTCGAAGATGCTTCGCATCTCGAAAATAAAAGCAATCAAGCCGAACATTTAATAAAATGGAAGTATCAAAGGCCTTAATTACTATTGAGCAACGGGTTTGAAAAATCTCTTTTTAAAACATCATTGCTATATCTTGTTAAAACTGAATTTTTATATAAATTCAAACCCTATGTATATAGGTGCAAACGAGGCATAACACTACTTCTAAATAACAGTACATTGACCCACACACACACACACACACACACATATTCATATAACAGTTTATTGAAAAGTGGCGGTCACCGTGGCAACACGCATGTCGGGGGTTGCCTAACACCTTTCCTCCGCATAATCAAGTCCCCAAACCCTAAATGAATCTCGGTTTCACCGACCCGTTTAGCAGTGTCACATCACTGGGTCAATGTACAAATCTTTTCTCGGTTGTGTTGGTACAACCAGTTAAAAAACCAATTGGCGACTCTTATAGTCCAATCGTCGTCGTTGACATTATACATGTCGGTCCTTTTTCACTTGTTTTTTCAAACAAATCTCACCTAAAATGAGAACACAAAAAAATAGGTAACGAAAAGGGACAAATAAAAATTTCGACGTCGACACCAAGGATATTCGTTAATGTCACCAATGGTCATGATCATGCCAACAACTGTCCATCAATGCACTACGGGCCAATGAGGACTTTTACCACATTATTTGTAACATTACAGGTCATGATTATACTGATACATAATTCCTAGTCTTAATCATACCAATCAACAGTCCATCTATGCACTACGGGCCAAAGATGACTTTCATCACAATATAAGCATGAAGATGATGACAATGATATAAGAATTTAATTAAGTGAAAGTAATGATAAATTTTAAAGATTTATAATTCAATTTATCCAGAGTTCAAGAATAACCAAATTGTCAATATGATAATTGCTTTGTGGAGTAAAATTCAAGAATAATATTCATGTATCAAAAATAATTTGGACAGAAAAGAAATAAAATTTTGTCGTGAATACTACCACGGGTGAATAGTACCCGAGTGAATAGTATCTTGTGAATAGTACTTCATGAATAATACCCTATGAATAGTACCCCGACATGAAAAGATTAAAATTTTACAAGAATGTTCAGAAAAATATTCCCACAAAAATATACTAGATGAAGTGTAAATTTCAAGGATATTCTATTAATTTCAAGGAGTACGGAAGCAATACTTATCAATATGAGTGTAGAATTAGGAATACAAAACGAAATATTATTACTTACATACTACAGAGTATGAAAGAAAATATTATTTCTTACGAGTATTGAACAAAAATAATATCCCTTACGAATATTGAACGAAAATAATATTACTTACGAATATTAAATGAAGACAATATCCCTTACGAATATTGAACGAAAATAATATTCCTTACGAATATTGAAGGAAAATAATATTCATACGAATACGAAAAATAATATCTCTTCTGAATATGAAATAAATAATACCCCTTACCTTAAATGGAGAGTATTTCTGACTGGTATGACGGGGATATTCTTAAAGAAAACTTATACTATTTTCTACACTCAAAACTTCTTTAAACTCTAAAGAAATATGCTCAATATTATAGAAGAAGAATTCTCTAATTCTGGTGTGATTTTCAATTCTAAACTAAGCATCCTATTTATAGGAGAATGACATGATATTATTTAAAAAAAATAATCACAGACGCACAGTGTAGGAATCACGGGCGCTCAACCGGCGAAAACTTTTGAAAATTTTGATTTTACTATGCAGCACTATACAGTACTATGCAACACTATGCATAATAAAATATAATATATTCTATTTTATATAAAAACAAAACTTATGTAATATATATATATATATGGTCTGGATCTTAAGCTCACCCCTTATCTAGCTCACCTTGCTCACCCCTTTAGCGACGGACCGAGCGACGATTCGTTCCATCGCTATATGTTCGGTCCGTCGCTATATGTTATCCGTCGTTGTATGTTGTCAGTCACTAAAAGTTAAAACGACAATTCTATATATAGCGACGGACCGAATCGTCGTCCGGTCCGTCGCTAAAGGGGGGTGAGCAAGGTGAGCTAGATAAGAGGTGAGCTTAAGATCCGGATCGTGTGTGTATATATATTATATAATATATATATATATATATATAAGTAATAAAAAAAATTGAGATAACTTTCTACCGACGATTTTGAAAAATGAGTAAGTGGGGGTCCACCAATGATTGTGCCGTTGTACGAATATTTCCTGATAAAACGAATATTCCCCGACCAAACGAATATTTTATGTCAACTTGCTTACTTTACAAAATTTATAAATATTACCCATAACTATAACATTATATCAAATTTACACCTTATTATTCAAAAATAATATTTAGAGAAAATTAATCTTTATTCATAAAAGTTGGGATCTTACAACCTTCCCTTCTTATAAAATTTTATCCTCAAAATTGGTGTACGTACCGTACCTGGTATGTCGAAGAAGTGAGGATACTTTATTTTCATTTCAGATTGTAACTCCTAGGTTATTTTCTCAATATCGTGATTTCTCCACAAAACTTTGACTTGAGATATAACCTTGGAGCATAGAATATGTTCCTTCTTATCCAAGATTTTAACAGGTACCTCTTCATACGTTAAATCTTCCGCTATCTCGTCTGGTTCTAAATTAATAATGTGGTTCGGGTCTTCCACATATTTACGCAACATAGATATGTGAAAAACGTTATGAACACGATTCATACTTGGCGGTAAGGCGAGTCTATAGGCCACAGTTCCTAATCGATCGAGGATTTCAAATGGGCCAATGAATCGAGGATTGAGCTTTCCTCTCTTTCCAAATCTCGTAACTCCCTTCTATGGAGTAACACGTAACAATACATGATCTCCAACATTTAATTCCATGTCCCTTCGATGAAGATCAACATAATTCTTTTGTCGATCTTGTGAGGTTTTTATACATTGTCAGATCATTTGAATCTTTTTCGTTGTCATGCGTACCAATTCCGGTCCCAACAACGTTGCTTCACTCACCTCGTCCCAGCATATTGGAGACCGACACTTTCGTCTATACAATGCTTCAAATGGAGCCATGCCGATATTTGCTTGATAATTATTGTTGTAGGAGAATTTCACTAATGGCAAGAACTTGTCCCAACTTCTTTTGAAGTCTAGGACACAGAGTCTTAATAGATTTTCAAGAGTTTGAATAGCCCTCTCTGACTGTCCGTCCGTCTGAGGATGATATGCCGAACTGAATCGTAAATCTGTGCCCATAACTTTCTGGAAACTAACCCAAAATCGTGAAGTGAATCTTGGGTCTCGATCAAAAACTATGGATACTAGCATACCATGCAGTCTTACAATCTCATTTATGTATATACGAGCAAGACGTTCAAGTGAATAAATTTCTCCTATAGGTAAGAAATGAGATGACTTGGATAATCTATTGACAATAACCAAAAATACATCTATGCCTTGAGGAACCTTGGGAAGACCAGTAACGAAATCTATGTTAATGTGCTCCCACTTCCATTCTGGAATTTCAAGTGGTTGCAATGGACCTTTTGGCACTTGATTTCCCCGTCTTGACACATTGGCAAGATAAACACCTTGAGATAAACTTTGCTATCTCTCTCTTCATATTGCTTCACTAAAATGTATGTTGAAGATCACGATACATTTTGGTACTCCCAGGATGGATTGCAAACGGTGTGTTGTGCGCCTCTATCATGATTTTATACTTCAAATCAGAGTCGTTAGGAATAAAAAGTCTAGAGTTGACTCGAAGTATTCCTACTTCATCTATTCTTGCTCTTGGAATAACACCTTCTTGCACTTTCTTCTTCATACGCATCAGCTCCAGGTCCGTAGCTTGAGCAGCTTTAACTTTATCAGTTAAAGTCGGTTCTACTCGTATATTTGACATCATCACTTGAGTACCTGAAGTCTTTAATTCTATCTCCATCCTTTGTAAGTCATACAAAATGAGCCTTTGCGTTGACAATATCGCACTCGTACCCGCATATGATCTTCTACTCAACGTGTCAGTTACCATGTTCACTTTTCTAGGATGGCATTGAATGGTATGGTAGTAATCTTTCAACAGCTCGAGCCAACGTCTTTGGCGCATGTTACGTTCATTTTGGGTGAAGAAATATTTGAGGGTTTTGTACCGGGTTCAAGGTCGATACAAAATTCGATTTCATGCTCTGGGGGTAGGTCAGAAAGTTCTTTAGGGAATACGTCAGGAAATTTATTAACAATAATATCTTTCAAATCTGATGTATTTTTGTTTAAATCCGTGACATGGGCTAAGAAAACTTGACATCCGTTTTTTAATAAACGAATGACTTTATGACTTGATATGACAGTGATTAACTTTAGTGGTTTAGTTGCTTGAATTCACATAACAGGTTGGTTAAAAGCTAACAACCTTACGAAAATAATCAATTTTAGCATGGTGAGTAGTTAACTAGTCGATTCCTAAAATCAAATCAAATGCAAGTATTTCAAAGAGATGAGATCAACAGGTAATGTGAAAGTGTCAATTTGAATCAAATAAGATTTATAAATAGTGTATGTAACGAAGGTTTCTCCCAACGGAGTTTCAACAGATAAGTCAAAGTCTAATTTGTCTAGAGTCAAATTTAAACGTTGAGCGCAAGTAGGTGAAATAAAAGAATAGATAGAACCGATATCAAATAAGATATAAACTTCGCAAGAGTTTATGATTAGCTTACCTGTGATAACTTCGTTTGGGTTCCTCACTTTTTGGGAAGTTACGAAAAGCGCTCTCACTTGAACCACCGATTTTGACTTGTCCGGGACAACCTTTGGTGTCATCATTACCACTGGAATTGACTTTCTCTATTGGGCATATTCCACCCTCAACTGCTTCGTCGTACTCCTGATCCATGATCTAAATCATTAATCTTCGATCCATATCGAATTGGGGTTGACCACAATGTACAGGGTAATTCAAAACTCGATGCTGGGTTCTCCCAATTGCTGTCCAAAAAGAGAAATACATATCATCTATTTTAGCCTTCTTGCATCGGACTTCTCTTTCTACAATATCAACGCGGTGTGCGGCTTTTACCCATGCATCCTCCATTCTCACTCGTTCAGTTGTTTCTTCTTTCAGATGATCTTTGACATTTGCATTCTCAAATTTCAGTTCTATTATCATATATACTCTGCCAAAGAGAGTTTCTGTTCAAGCATCGCATATCGGGTAGCAAAATCTTGAATTGTTGCGTCCCTTTGTTCCACGACCGCCTGCCATTCTTCACCCTGCTCTTCTAACTCACGAATATGATCTTGCAGTTCTACATTTCGATCATAAAATTCTCCTATTAAATCTTCCTCAAGTTCCTCTTCTTCCTCACTCTCAGTTGCTACCTCTGCGACTAGCTCGGGTGCAACTATTAATTCTTCAATCATCACATGGATATCTCTAATTTCTTCTTCGCCTGACATCCTACAATCAAGTTTAATAACTTAATTAGTACTCCCCAATAAAAATCTTTGTTATAACAAGATATTATACTCCAATATGTATTCTTTAAATGAATCTCCTTGATTCAGCACTTCAAACTCTATATGAGTTCATCTCTTGATTTTCAGATGTCATTCTCAAACACTGCTATAAAACAAGGGTTAATTGATATGCCACATATTATCCCTATATTCTGACTGAAAAATTAAAAAATAAATAAGCTTAGGTAGGTCATACTAGCGAAAGATTTACCCGTCTCTCCCCTCTTAGTTCTAGCCTTAAATCTCAGCTAGAGATCATATCCCTAAGCTTTGATACCAACTCTGACGCCCCCAAAATAGGTATACACAACCCATTTTGAGTCGCCAAATACATGGTACAGAATTCAAATACAAACTTAATTATACAACTGTCGTGTAACATAAGCTGAGAGTTTTAACATGAATATTGTCTCGTAGACAATATCCAAACTCAAATGGAGTCTTCATTACAATTATTATTACACTATTTTATAAAATAGTGAGGACTACTATAGCCACCATCTCGGACCATCACTCCGTTCCCCGACTAGTCCATGATATATTCTCATTTCCTGAAAAGAACAATGAAAGTAAAGGGTGAGCTCAACTAGCCCAGTAAAGAATATTATAACCAAGATAATGCAGAATAAATTATCGTTAGCCTTCAACAGTGTAAAACTGATAGAATAAAATAGACAACAAGTCTAACTACAGCGAAACCAGCGGAACAAGCAATCCATTAGAAGAGTCAAGTAGAGCATAATATCTACTATCTTCTATGATTACAAAGTTCATCATCAAAATTTTATCGCTGTAACACACCTCAATAAATAATCCACATCATCGAATTATCCATGCACTACGGACCAAGAATATTCGTTAGTATTACATCCATGAATTATCCATGCACTACGGGCCAAAGATATTCATTATTATCACATCCACGAATTATCCATGCACTACAGGCCAAGGATATTCGTTAGTATCACCAGTGGTCATGATCATATATGCCAACAACTGTCCATCAATGCACTACAAACTAATGAGGACTTTTACCACATCATTTATAATATTACAGGTCATGATTATACCGATACATAATTCCTGGTCATAATTATACCAATCAACAGTCCATCTATGCACTACGGGCTAAAGATAACTTTCATCATAATATAAGCATGAGGATGATGACAATAATATACGAATTCAATTAAGTGAAAGCAATAATAAATTTTAAAGATTTATAATTCAATTTATCCAGAGTTCAAGAATGTCCAAATTATCAACATGACAACTGCTTTGTGGAGTAAAATTCAAGAATAATATTCATGTATCAAAAATAATTTGGATAGAAAAGAAATCAATTTTTATCGTGAATAGCACCCGAGTGAATAGTACTTCATGAATAGTACCCCATGAATATTACCCCGTCATGAAAAGATTAAAATTTAACAAGAATGTTTAGAAAAATATTCCCGTGAAAAGATACTCGATGAAGCGTAAATTTCAAGAATATTCTACTAATTTCAAGGAGTATGAAAGCAATACTTATCAATATGAGTGTAGAATTAGGAATACGAAACGAAATAATATTACTTACATACTATAAAGTACGAAAGAAAATATTATTTCTTACGAGTATTGAACAAAAATAATATCCTTACGAATATTGAACGAAAATAATATTCCTTACGAATATTAAACGAAGACAATATCCCTTACTAATATTGAACAAAAATAATATTCCTTACGAATATTGAACGAAAACAATATTCATACGAATACGAAAAATAATATCTCTTCTAAATATGAAATATATAATGCCCCTTACCTTAAAAGGAAAGTATTTCTGACTGGTATGGTGGTGATATTCTTGAAGAAAACTTATATTTGTTAGGAGATTGCATATTTAAATTTGATGTTGAAAGTAAATATTCATGATTATATGTAAAGTTCTTCAAGGAATATATGTTCAAGGACTGAGTGGTAGATCAAATCTGTTAGGTTGATCTAACCTTTTAATGTTCATCATTCTGTAAATGAATGTATAGATGAAAAGATCAAAGCTGTTAGGTTAATCTATATCTTGAGATGTAATAGATAGGCTTCAACTGAATCGTAGTCTATCGAGCTGATCAAGATATTACAGAAGCCAAGGCAGAATTGTAGAGCATTGAGAATCGTAGTGTGTCTGCTTTGGAGGGCCTCTCTCAAGATCGTAGAGTGGTCCAAACGTTTGCCGAGCCAACTCAGAGATCATAGTGTGCTCTCAGAAGCGTAGAGTTTGCAAGTCAAGAAAGTGAAGATCGTAGTGTGCCAGTCCTAAAGAGAAATCGTAGTGTTCTCGTTTGCTAGTATCGAATCAAGTACCAAGGTGGCAAGACACCATGATCAGAATCGTAGAGCTTCAACTGTCCGTGTCAGAAGCATCGAGCCTTGTCCATTTGTTCAAAGAATAAATCACAACAAATATGGAATGGGTTATAAACGTTGAAGTCCTCGGGAGCCTCAATGACACAACAATCATCCTTAGTATATAACAAAGAAATGTATTGAAGAAACTAAGGAAAGGACTATGGGTCAGCAAAAAACACCTTTTCAAGTGTTAAGTGAGACAACAGTCTGTTGTGTCAGTGGGCCAGACTGCAAATCAAAAATTACGCAAAAAGTCCACATCAAAGCTCAGAAATGTCAAATACATTTAATGCTTCAACGAATGTCTTCAACGGATACATTTCAGAGGCCTTATATATACAAAAGATCAGCAGATGAAAGAAGACAAGCAAGCACTGAACAAAAATACTGAAGGACACTCAACGCTCAACTCTACGATCTGAAAGAGAAAGCTTGCTCAGCTACTCAGTTATTTCGAACACAAGCTTAATAGCAACTGACTAGCACCATTCAAGAACCAAATTATCATGAAGTGAAGTAAGAAGTTCCAAATCAGAAGGACTTGAAGAGTTCTAAATGAACTGAGAAGTACTAGGTCTGCTGGACTTGAAGAGTTCAAAAGTGAACTAAGAAGTTCCAAGACTGCTGGTCTTAAAGGAATCTGTGAGATTCAGAAAGTGTAAAGAAATCCTTAGTGGATTTCCTACTCGAGGAGTAAAAGAGTGGACTAGGAGCTTTAAGTTCTCTGAACCACTTAAAAACACTGTGTCTCTTATATTCTTGCTTTAACTGCTATAACTATTTAACACCCATTAACTCGTTATATCTTAAAGGGGAAACAAACAACTCACAATTTCGTTGTGTTTAAGTCATTATCAAAACTAACAAGTAAAAAGAATTGAAAAATATCTATTCAACCCCCCTTCTAGATAACTATTGTGCCTTTGGGAACTAACAATTGGTATCAGAGCAGGTTCTATCAAATAGCCTACAAAGCTTAAGTAGATCCAATGTCACATCTGATAAGCGAATTAAAGACTGGAGGAGGCAACAAGCCACTTATGTGCAATAAAGATAAATTTGCTAACTGGAAAGTTCGTATGCAAGCCTACATGGGTTCAATAGATGAAGATCTATTTGAAACTATTCAGAATGGGCCCTACATTCCTATAAAGCTTGCACCAACTTCAGACGACCCAAACAGAATCCAGATCAAGGTTAAAGAAGAATAGACTGACAACGAAAAGAAAGCTGTCCAACTCGACAAAAAGGCAAAGAACATTTTGTTCCAATCTTTAGAAGATGACCTGTTTGAGAATGTGGTCAATAGCAAAACAACAAAGAAAGTATGGGAAGCATTGCTCATCACGCATGAAGGAACATAAGAAGTCAGAAAAAATAAGCAATCTCTCCTGACTCAGCGCAATATGAAATATTTGCACATGTTCAAGGAGAAAATGTCACTTCTACCTACGAAATATTCAATGTACTGCTCAACTCTCTCCGAGCCTATGAAAAAATCTATCCAAATAAAGATCTAATCATAAAGTTCATGAGAGCTTTACCTAGCAAGTGGGATGCCAAAACCACTACCATCAGAGAGTCAAAGAATCTCCATAAAATGACTGTTCAACAATTATATGACAACCTTCTCACGTATGAACTGGAGCTAACTCAATAAGTAGAAACTCTATCTGAAGGAAGAAAGAAGGACAAGGGGTTGCTCTCAAAGCAACTGATAACATCCCTAAAGCCAACACTGTTAATGACTCTAACTATGATAAAGATGATGAGGACTTTGCAATGCTGGTAAGAAGACTCAAAAGGTTCATGCGTCAAGGCAGAATAAGCAAACCAAAGAAAGTCAACAACTACAGCAGCCAGGAGCAGATAAATAACTTATGCTACAACTGCAAGAAGCCTAGCCACTTCATTGCAAACTGAAACAAACCTCTTAGAGAAGAACTAAAGAGAAAATCAAATTCAAAGAAAGAATTTAAAGGCAATAAAAGGCCTCAAAAGAAACACAAAGGTATTATGACCGGAGGATCGTGGAGTGACTCAGACAACGACTCAACTCCCGAATCTGGTGATGATGAAGATCCTCAAATGGAAAATCTCTGTCTGATGGCCAAACATGTAAAGGATAAGAAGAGCTCTGACATTCATGAAGTAAGTATAGATGATGTATTTGACTTTAACTCTCCTGATGTAGATATTGATGATTTAAGAACAACACTACATGGCATAACATCTGATCTGCATCAATACATGAAATGGTTCAGAGTTCTGTCCAAAGATTATTCTCTTCTTCAAAAAGAGAAAGAGAAAGTTCAGGAAGAACTGGAAACAGCTCTTCTATGTACTAACTCTCTCTCTAAATTTGAAGCTGAGAATAAGTTCTTAAAACAGACCAATGAACTTAGTGCACAAAGAGAGTCAAGTCTAACCTCTAAAATTGAGGAACTAGAAAGGACAATCTCTACATGAAATAAATCCTCTTCTTCCATGGACTCCCTGATCTCCAGTCAGAGAAGTGTATCTGACAGAACAGGTTTAGGTTTTGGGGAATCCACCTTAGAACCATATGTGGAAAAGATAAAGGAAACTAGCTCTAGTAATGTTTTAAGTTTTAGTAGAAGCATTACATTTGTGAAATCCTCACAGAAGGAAGAACCAGTCCAACCTTCCTCTTCAGATCCAATCTATGTTCCAAGGAATAAAGGATCCCATGATGGCCTAGGTTTTAGAAAAGAGAAGAGTAACTCAGTCCCTACTCTCCAACCTCGAAGGGTCGTAGAGTCGAGTAAAGTCAACTCCACAAACCAACTGGGAAGGAACAGTAGAGTTAAGCCTCACTCCTCACAAATCATGAAACACAAGGACACATGGAAAAAGGAAAATCAGTATAATGGAAGGATTGCTGAGAACCCACATAAGTTGAAATGGAGGAAGAATCCACACACACACACAAGCAAGCATCATATTAGATGCTTTGTATGGAATAAGACTGGTCATAAGGCTGCAATATGCTACCATAATCCTATGCACGTGAGACCCAAAATTAAGAAAATTTGGGTTCCCAAGGGTACTAACAAAATAGGACCCATGCAAGTATGGGTACCAAAATGAGAGTTTAATCTTATCACATGAATAGAGCTCCACAATCACAACCTAGTATCTGGACAGTGGATGCTCAAGGCACATGACCGGGAACAAAGCCCTTCTGTCTAACAACATAGAGAAGGAGGGTCCTTTAGTTATCTTCGGAGATAATGGCTCTGGCAATACAAGAGGATATGGCTCAGCTGGAAATGGTACAGTGTCCTTCAGTAAAGTAGCCTATGTGGAAGGATTACAACACAATCTTCTGAGCATAAGCCAACTCTGCGACAAGGGTCATCAAGTTACCTTCCTCAATAATCAATGTCAGGTTAGAGATCTAAAAACATCATCTATAAAGCTGACCGAAACAAGAGAAGAAAATGTCTACACTGTTAATCTTGGTCAACTGAGCTCAGACGAGACGATATGCTTTCTGGCTAAAGTATCTGAAGAAGAGTTGGCTATGGCATAGAAGACTGCCTCATCTCAACTTCAAAAGCATGTTTAAACTGGCCTCCAAGGATCTAGTAGCAGGCTTACCCAAGTTCAGCTTTGTCAAAGAAAGGCTATGCAATGCCAGCCAACTTGGAAAGTAGACTAGGAGCTCATTCAAGAGTAAAACTGTCAACTCAATTGACAAGCCTCTGCAGCTGCTTCATATAGATCTATTTGGGCCAATTCCAACAACAAACCTTGGAGGAAGAGATACTCTCTGGTCGTAGTGGATGACTACACCAGATTCACATGAGTGTTCTTTCTAAACTCAAAAGATGAAATGAGCTCCTAACTAATCAATATGTTCAGACTGGTGATGAATGAGAAAGGGGAGAAAATTAAGGCTATAAGGAGTGATCATGGTAGAGAATTTGACTACTCTGAGATGGACCAGTTCTGCACAGACAACGACATCAGTCATAACTTTTCAGCTCCACGAACTCCTCAACAAAACGGAGTAGCTGAGAGAAAGAACAGAATGTTGATAGAGGCTAGAAGAACTCTACTAGCAACAACCCATCTACCTGAATACTTCTGGGCAGAAGCTGTCAACACTACATGCTACACTCAAAACAGATCGCTCATACACTCTATGATAAAGAAGACTCCCTATGAACTGTGGAAATGAAGAAAGCCAAGTGTCAGTTACTTTCATATATTCGGCTGTGCATGCTACATTCTTAATAATGGGAAACATTATCTGACAAAGTTCCAACCCAAGTCAAACGAAGGAATCTTTCTCGGATATGCCACAGACAGTAAGGCTTATAGAGTGTTTAACATGATGACGCTGAGTGTTGAAGTCTCAATTCACATCATCTTTGATGAAATAGACTTGGACAAAACAGTGTCTTAAGACACTACGAACGACAATTCAGACACTACGAATGAGGTCGTCGAGCTCAACACCACGATTGTTGTTCCAAAAAATGAAATCGTCGAGCAAGGAGAGGAGATCGTAGAGAGAACTGCGCAAGACAATGAACCTTCACATCAAGAAGTAGAAATTGATCTTGAAGGTCTCAGACAAGAAGGCATCATGACAGACGTTCCAACACGAAATAGATGAGTAAAAGATCACACTCAAGACTTAATCATTGGAGATCCAAATGCAAGAGTCAAAACAAGAGCTGCCACCCAGAATGAGTGTTTCTAACTAAGCTTTCTGTCACAAATGGAACCCAAGAAAATAGAAGATGCTATGGAAGACTCCAGTTGGATAGAAGCTATGCAAGAAGAACTAAATCAGTTTGAAAGAAGCAAGGTATGGAGATTAGTTCCAAGACCAAGAAGCCAACTAGTCATTGGCACCAAGTGGGTCTTCAGAAACAAGATGGATGAAGATGGAGTAATAATAAGGAATAAGGCAAGACTAGTGGTCAAAGGTTACTCTCAAGAAGAAGGCATTTGTGACAACCCCAAAATAGGTCCATTTCACCCAACCTATTCTGAGTCGTCAAATACATGGTACAAAAAATAACTACAACTTTACTACAACAATTGTCCTGCAAAATACAACAACACATATGCTGTGAGTTTGGATACAAATATATACCAAACGTGACTCATGTCCCAACCGTGGATAACACCTCACAATGACACCTTACATAAAGGTATAGTCAAAAACTGTTTTAGAAATTAGAATCTTTGGGAAGTGCTCAAGGAAACTTTCGTACATGGGAGGTCATGCTTCTAGGTTATGATAGATATCATATGGCCACAGAATTATCCTTGGTTTACCCAATAGACTCCAAAGAAAAATGAGAAGATTACTATCATATTCTTCCCAATGGGGAGTCTTCTCTTGACATATCATTATCTCCACTGTCTCTAATTGAGAATTATACTTCAAACAAACACCAAGAAATAGGTAGTGCTCGTAAATATACTCAACAAATGGATGAGCACATCCCTGTCTTATGATGACACGAGATTGTATATCATTAGACATCTTGTATGATAGTGGCAAAACACCCTTCCAACGTTGGGTTCGCCTCACCCTATTTGATTCACCAAATATAACTACTGAATGATGCATACAACACTTTTCTATACTACTTAGGGAGAACCTCCACAGCTAGAGACCATCGTTCTATTTTCCCGTTACCCTCGCTCGACCCAGCTATACTCTTATTACCTGAAAAGAATTGTGAAACAAAAGGGTGAGCACAACTAGCCCAATAAAGAATATCATGACTAAAGATAAATAATTTATCAATAGCCTTTAACAGTAATAAATCAGAGATTTAGAACATATGGTAGATGATAAAAATTTTCAACCATAGATGCAGCGGAACGAGCAATCCATTAGAAGAGTCAAATAGACCATAAAGTCTATTATCTTCTCCATGTTAAAAATCCACCAACAATATTTTATCCCTATAACATCACTCAACAGTTCCTTTCCACAATCATATGAATAACTCATAATCATAATTGTGATTCTAAATTTTTCTTCGCACCCAGGATGAAGAATATTTTCATCACATGTCTTTACCTGAAATATCAAAGATCATGGTTATACCAAATCACAGTTCCTATTCATAATCATGCTAATAAATCCATCTTTGCACTACGGCCAAAGATATTCATCAACAAACCATCTTTACACTACAGGCCAAAGATATTCAACAACAGTTCATCTTCGCACTACAGGCCAAAGATATTCATCAATAATTCATCTTTGCACTACAGGCCAAAGATATTCATCAACAGTTCATTTTTGCACTACAGGCCAAAGATATTCATCAATAATTCATCTTTGCACTACAGGCCAAAGATACTCAACAACAGTTCATCTTTGCACTACAGGCCAAAGATATTTATCAATAATTCATCTTTGCACTACAGGCCAAAGATATTAATATCTCAAAGAAATATATAATCATTTCAGGATTTATATAAATAATTATTATAACCATGTTGATCATTTCACTTTTGCACGTAAGCTAAAGATATTCAATTATAAATTCAATGGTCATGATCATACCAGTCAATAATTTAACTTTGCATTACTGGCGAAAGAAAACCCATAGTCATGATCATACCAAAAATCTATCCATCTTTACACTTAAGTCAAAGAAAAATTTCTTCACCAGGATTATAAAAATGTCATATATAATAGTAAAATCAATATAATCAAAACATCTAGATTTAATCTTAAGAGTAATATTCATAAATCAACTCTAATTTAGTTAGAAAAAGAAACCAATTTTGTCGTGAATAGTAACTCGTGAATAGTAACTCATAAATAGTAACTCGTGAATAGTAATTTATGAATAGTAAACTCGACACAAAAAGGTAGAAATTCCACAATAAAATACATACCAATATTTCGGTATAATGATATTGAAAGAATAATATTTCTTAAGCTTATAAACAATTTATTTTAATTGTTTACACTTTACTAAATAATGCATTTAATCATCTTAAAATGCCAAACTCATAAGATTTCATTACCAACAACCAAAACCCTCATCAAAAATTTGCATATACCTCATATAGGATTCTCAAGCCATAAAATCCTATTTTTTAATTTTCTTACTTCACATAACATATTTAATTTATTTACTCATAACTAGTCTATTTTCATGAAAAATATCAAATCAGTTCCAAAAATATTTCTTTTCTGGGATTTAGCAGAATATAGTCTCATATTGAACATATATTTTTTTCAGAATTTTTAAAACTCATTTACTATTTTTCATATGGTCAAAACTGCCGAATATTTAGATATTTATCATAAATTGTACTTTTATCCAAAAATTTAGAAATTCACAGAGTACACTTATATTATATAGATATACTTCTAATAAAAATTTTATCAATTTTGGAGTTAACCACAAGGAGTTATAAGCGGTTACTTTTAAAATAGTCTTTTCTCATAAAATTCATAACTCTTAATCTATATATCCAAAAATCACTATTTTTGGACACAATCAATAAAACTCATCAAAATATCATTTCAAATTTTTCTAGAATTTTCTGAAAATTAGAAGAAGTACGAACTAAAAAACATAATAACCCTTAAAATCCCCTACCTCAAAAGAGCAGTACTTCTGATCGGTATAAGGCTGAAAAAAACTTGCACTGAATAACAACTCTGAAAGTATCTAAATACTCACTAGAATATGCTTGACAATATAGAGAGAAAGAAAATTTATTTCTGGTGTGATTTTTAATTCTAACTTAAGCACCTATTTATAGGAAAATGCTAGAACGCCAAAGGAGACTAAAATAATAAAATATTATTTTTCTTTTCTACACACCAACCATCCAAGACCAGCCATCCAAGCATGCCAATTCTGAAAAAATATAGCAGTCCACATGTTATTAACACCAACCAAAGTGGGTCCCACCCTATAATTTAATAAAAATTATTTTATTTTCTGAAACTTCAATAATTCATAGAAAATAGCCCTTTTATCAGAAAATTTGAATCTTGCAACTTTTTTGTAGGAAATTCAATTCTCTACAACTTTGTAAAAGAAAATTTTTCCAAATTCCAAACAGAAATTAACCGAAATTCATAAACGGGCGATTTTACAAGCTATAATCAAATTTCAGTCAAGAAATAGGGTCCACCGACACACAAAACATGTGTTAATCATTTAATACAACAAAAATACTCTTCCTCCTCATATACTCATATATCCCACATTCATTGTAAAACTATCACCATTATTATATTATTAAATATAATAATAAATTATTTTATCAGAAAAGATAAAATATCATTTTTCAACAATTGTCACTTAAAAATTTTCTCCATCTATATCCACATAAAATTAATATTTTTCTCATCATATAAATTAATAATTAATTATTCACAAATAATATTACAAAATCACAGTACTGGCAACCAGGCCGTTCCCAGGAAAGAGGGGGCTTTCTAATAAGAATTTCTCCTTATTGGCGCGTAATTAGATGACCAAACCTCTCCATAGATAGAACTTTCTAGACATTGCCAATAATGCTATCTAATAATATTATTCCAAATAATATGAATTATTGATCTGATAATGGAGATGATATGCAGTGATAATTATTGAGCGACAATAATATAAAAAAATCAACGCAGCAATTATTGAATTAATAAAATAAAATATTGAACAGTAATTACTGTAACAATTATTGAGTAGTGCCTTCTTACGTAAGGATCAATAATTCAAAAATACTGTGCAATACCGTGTGCTATTGTGCAATAACGCGTATTACTGTATTTTAACCACCGGTTATTCCAACAGTGTTAACGGTAACAACTACGTCGTTATTTATAAAAACTCAAATTTGTCGTTTTCTTCATCCGACAATTATACTGTTATGGGGCCCACAAATGGCTGCGCCGTCGTACGAATATTCTCCGACAAAAAGAATATTCCACGACTAAACGAATATTCACCGACAACAATGAATATTTTATAACCACTTGCTTACTTTACAAAATTTTCACATTTCACCTATAACTTTAAACTTTTATCAATTTAACCATTTACTGAATAGTAATTATAAGAAACAATTGAATACTTTTATTTCATAAAATTCGGGGTCTTATAGCATTGACTATGACGAGACCTTTGCACCTGTTGCCAGATTAGAAGCCATCAGAATATTCCTTGCCTTTGCTGCTCATATGAAATTCAAAGTAATTCAGATAGATGTCAAAAGTGCATTCATGAATGGTGAACTTCAAGAAGAAGTATACGTAGAGCAACCTCCAGGTTTCATCAATCCAACTCTCTCTAATTATGTCTATAGATTAGACAAAGCCTTATATGGTCTTAAGCAAGCACCTAGAGCATGGTATGAAATATTAACTAAATTTCTTATTGAAAATGGCTTCACTAGAGGTAGAGTAGATACCATATTATTTATTAGAAAGCATAAAGACAAAGTTTTATTAGTTTAAATATATGTTGATGACATTATCTTTGACTCTACTGATGAAAAATTATGTAAGAGATTTGCCATGCTTATGCAGAACAAGTTTGAAATGAGCATAATAGGTGAGCTGAACTTCTTTCTTGGATTGCAAGTAAAATAGACTGATGAAGGAATCTTCATAAACCAAGCCAATTACATTAAAGACTTACTTAAAAAGTATGGCATGGAATCAACCTCTCCCATGAAAACCCCAATTGCTCCAACAACCAACCTTGACAAAGATGAAAAAGGTAAAAGTATTGATATAACTCAATACAGAGGTATGATAGGCTCTCTTCTATATCTAACTGCCAGTAGATCAGATATAATGTTTACAACATACATATGTGCTAGATTTTAATCTAATCCTAAGGAATCACACTTAAGAGCTGTAAAAAGGATTTTCAGGTATCTCAAGGGTACACCTCACTTGGGACATTGGTATCCCAAGGAGTCCTCCTTTGAACTAACATGATATACAGATGCTGACTTTGCAGGTTGCAAAATAGACAGAAAAAGTACTAGTGGCACCTGTCAGTTACTAAAAAATAGACTTGTGTCCTGGTTTAGCAAGAAGAAAAACTCAGTATCTACTTCAACTGCAGAAGCTGAATACATTGCTGCTGGCAGCTGTTATGCTCAAATCTTATGGATGAAAAATTAGCTAGCAGACTATGGGTTTGATTTCAAATCTATACCTATTCATTGTGATAACACAAGTGCCATAGCAATAACACACAATCTTGTCATGCATTCTAGGACCAAGTATATAGATATAAGATATCATTTTATTAGGGATCATGTTCAAAATGGAACCATATCTTTACAATACATTCCTACTGAAAATTAACTTGCTGATGTCTTTACAAAGCCTCTAGATGAATCCAGATTTAATAAATTAATAAGCGAGTTAGGTATGCTAAATCTACAACCATAAAATCTATGCTCTAGTTTATGCTAACCATGCAGATATAAAGGCTAAGTTCAAAATCGTAGAGATGACTAAAGAAAGTCCACGATCGTAGAGTTGCCTTGACATAAAGGACCACAATCGTAGAACTTCCTCGACATGACAAAGAAGAATCATGTGATGATAACATCTCCAACAAATCCAAGTAACCCCTTTGACAAGCTCCTCAGGGACAAACCTGATCCTTAGTTTATCCTAAGAGATTGGCCCTTCCTGAGCTACCTTGACTAGGAAGGAATGTCGAGTCAATGTTCACCACAAGGACCACGGCAGACAACGTTCATAGAACAAATTTAGCAATGGACTCAACGATCGTAATACAAACCTCAATGACCGTAGTGCTACCTCGACGATCGTAGTCCTCCCAAAGAATACACTAGCTCAGGAGGAGCTAAGGACAAATCAGTATTTTCCACACAAGTTAAAATCGTGGAGCCAAGCAGAACTTGACACATGCCCTACGAAGTAGATCGAGAGGAGGGAAGTTATAAGTACAGTTTGAAAATATCTTTTTGAAAATTCATCTTAGAAGTTCAAAAAGCTTATTCCTCTTTCTCTCTCTCTCTCTCTCTTTACAAGCAGAAAGCAGAAACCCTAGCTTTTCGAAAAGCTTAATCAACCTCAGTACAAAGGAATCAATGGCGGCTTCAAATGTTATCACTAGTTATAGACTCTGTTTCGATGAGTTCCAGACAGCTGACCCTTAATTCCTCAAAATTCTACCTCTATTAAAGAAAGTCAATCTTGAAGAAGCTCTGGGTACCAGCTCATGGATCTACCCTAAGCTGGTAAAAGAGTTCTACAGAAATGGAGCTATTGAGAACGATGTTATCAGCACAAGGGTCAAGGGTGTGGAAATTAAACTCAAAGCTGAAGATATAAACCTAGCCCTAGGTTTCAAATAAAAAGGATTTCCATTTATGGATGGCATTGATCTTCATAAAGGACTGAAGAAGATGCATCATAAGAAGTTTCTGACTGTTAAAGGGTACAAAAAGAAAGAGTTTTCCCAAAGGTATGAGTTTTTGGCTGACATTATTGGAAAATGCATATGCTACAAGAGTTCTGGCCATGACTCTGTGAACAAAGTGCAACTTAAGCCCATGACAATAATCAGTTGGGGGATTCAAATCAACTATGGAACCCTACTCATCGACTGGATTGGGAAGTGGATTCTCAATTCGAAGAAATCAAAGAGCACTGGAAAGATGCTCTACGGGCGGTTTATAAGCATCATCCTGCAGTCAGCACTGGGTGACAAAATTGGGGATAATGAAGGAGAATCCATCAATCCCAACAGAAGGATGACCCAGCAGCTGTTTGAGAACTGGAAAAGAAATCCAGCAAAAAATGTCAGGATGATGTCTGAATCCAGTGGAAGAACTGGTGAAGCGAAGGAGTTTGGGATACCAGGAAATATGTCAGTTCTGAAGGAAACTTAAGAAGAAGAAGAAGAAATCAACAAGGAGGAACCCATTGCTTTGGTCAGAAAAAGCAAGGGTAAGAGAAAAATGAAGGCTCAAATGATAGAGGAGCCTCAAGGGTCAACTACTGATGCACCTCAAGAGAGTTTAGGCATTGAAACTCTGAGGAATTTGAAGAGGAAAGAACAGCAGTCTAAGGAAGATGAAGATAGAGCTACCATCTCTTTGCTGCTTAAGAAGGGAAAATGCAGTAACAAACCAAAAAAGTCTTCCTCTTCGATCGTAGAGTCTCTACCAATCATAGAGTCCAGACTTGACCCCACTCTAGAAGAGGATATATGCTGCACCAGGTTCTCAGCCTGATCAATCCTTCAAAGCTGAAGCTGAAGAAGGTACTGAGATTGTGGCTCATCCTAGGAAGCCAAAGAGAAAGCTAGTCAAGAAGTACATCCTTTTCAATGAAGGATTACTAAAGGAAAAAGATAGAAGGATAGATGCTGAGAAAGAGCTACCCGAAGCTAGTAAGGAGAATACATCTCAAGTTGAGGGGGAGCTGCCTGAAGCTCTTACACTAGAAAATGCTCCAGCTGAGGGGGAGCTGCTTGAAATTCAGATGGATGATCGAGTTGAGGGGGAGCCTAATGAAATCCCTATGTCAGAAGAGGCTGCAGCTGAGGAGGAATTGCCAAGAGATCATTATAAATCTCCCTCAGTCCCTCAAGAGACTCTAGCTTCAGAAAATATAGAAATGGAAAGGATTGAAGCTATGGTGGATGAGAGAACAGAAGAGCAAAGAAGCCAAGTAGAGATAATTGATGTAGTGGAAACCTCACATGAAGACATCGAAGAAGAAGAGGATGATGAAGTTGAGATTATAGTTGTGGGCTGTGATGGTTATAGGAGAGCCAAATACAATCAACTATTCTCCTATCTACCTATGATGCCCTTTCACATAGCCAAAATTCTCAACTCTTGGGATCACATGTTTTGGACCTTCAAAGCCTATCCAGTAATCTCAGTGCTAGCTCATAGATTCCCAGGCAACCTTAACTTTGCCCGAAAGCTGATCACAAATGGCCCCTCTTCCAAAAATAGGTATGAGGTACAAACTATTCCCATCTCTTTTAGGGTTAATCACTATCCACCATCATTTTAAACCAATTCTTTGAATTACCAAGATGGTTAGAAGTGATACTTCATCCACTCAATAAATTTCCAGTTACAGAATCCCAACATTCTATAACTGATGAACCAAATGTGCCTAAATTTATATTGATCCAATCTCCTATCATCTCTCACTCTATGATTACTGATCCAACTCTAATCGTAGAGTCACCTCCTCATGAAGCTTAACTTCACACACCTTCCCCTCCAGCAGATATCCCTTCCTCATCAACAAATGAGTACTTCAATCTTGATCTTGCTCTCTACCATATGCAAGATCAATACAAAAGAGCATCTCCTCAAAATCATCAGCAACTCCTTGAGCTTATATCAGATCTTCCCACCAAAACAGAGTTGTCTAAAGCATCCAAAAAGGTGACCAAGGACATATAAGAAGACCTTGAAGTTCACTCAGACCTTGTTCACCTTAGGCTGACTCATTTGATTGATGCTACAAATATGCTCCCCAGCAACCTAAGTTTTAAACTTTCAAAGAAGCTTAGGGAGATTATAAAGGAGATGATTCAAAGTATCAATGAAAGGGATCAAATCCACTTTCAAGCTGCTAAGAAACACATGGAAGATGTTCTTGTCTTGCAGAATACTAAGGAATCCCAAAACAAACTCATAATGAAGAGTCTCACGAGTCTACGAACTTCAATGAAGGAATTCCAAGGATTCTCCATGGGCCAAATGCAACAGACAGAAAATGTCTTGGCCATTCTCCAAAGAGGGAAGCTCGAACTGATTCTCTAATTCAAGAAAATCGTGAAGACCTTGCTCAATCCAAGAATCAGCTCAACCTATCTGAAGATATTTGAACCCTTGATGCTGACATAAAGGTAGAGAATAAAGAGAAAGGAGAGAAAGGCAAGGGCATAGACAGAGGCACATTCATCGCTCAATCATCAAGGAGCCCTCCTACAAGATAGCCTCATCATCAGACTCCACGACCTGAACAGCAGCAAATTCTCATGTCTCAACCGCTAAGAAGGCAAGAGCCCAGCTCACAAGGTGCAACCATTACACACCTACACTTGCCTATTGGAGATCCTGCGTTCATGAACAGACATAAGAATTAGGAACCTCTAAGTCAAAGTGAGCTAGAAGATATAACATGGAGAAATGAAGCCAGCAGGAGAAGGAGAGCCCAAGAATATGTCAATCCTCCAAGGAACAAAAGGCAAAAGAAATAGAGATAAGTTAAACTCAATTCCTATTGATGTAACTAAGCTTAATTGTAATATCTGTCTTTACAAACATCAATAAATTCATTCTTATTCTCTAGAAATTTTAGTTGCTCGCTGAAACACTAAGTCATATTTACTTTCTAGCAACTGCATCTAAAAATTGATAATCATGACACAAATCTCCTTGGTTATGTCAACATCAAATAGGGGGAGATTTCATATTTAAATCTGATGTTGAAAGTAAATATTCTTGATTATATGTAAAGTCCTTCAAGGAATATATGTTTAAGGACTTAGTGGTAGATCAAATCTGTTAGGTTGATCTAAAGCTTTTAATGTTCATCATTATGTAAATCAATGTATAGATGAAAAGATCAAAGATGTTAGGTTGATCTATATCTTGAGATTTAATAGATACGCTTCAACTGAATCGTAGTTTATTGAGCTGATCAAAAGATTGCAGAGCCCAAGGCAAAATTATAGAGCATTGAGAATCGTAGTGTGTCTGCTTTGGAGGGCCTCTCTCAAGATCGTAGAGTGGTTCAAACGTTTGTTGAGCCAACTCAGAGATCGTAGTGTGCTCTCGGAAGCGTAGAGTCTGCAAGTCAAGCAAGTGAAGATTATAGTGTGCCAGTCCTTAAGAGAAATTGTAGTGTTCTCATTTACTAGTATTGAATCAAGTACCAAGTTGGCAAGACGCCATGATCAGAATCGTAGAGCTTCATCTGTCTTTATCAGAAGCATCGAGTCTTGTCCATTTATTCAAAGAATAAATCACAACAAATATGGAATAGGTTATAAACGTTGAAGTCCTCGGGAGCCTCAATGACACAACAATCATCCTTAATATATAACAAAGAAACATATTGAAGAAGCTAAGGAAAGGACTATGGGTCAACATAAAACACTTTTTTAGGTGTTAGGTGAGACAACAGTCTGTTGTGTTAGTGGTTCAGACTGCAAATCAGAAGTTGTGCAAAATGTCCCCATCAAAGCTTAAAAATGTCAAATGCATTTAATGCTTCAACGAATGTCTTCAACGGATACATTTCAAAGGCCTTATATATACAAAATATTAGCAGATGAAAGAAGACAAGTAAGCAATGAACAAAAACGCTGAAGAACACTCAACGCTCAACTCTACGATCTGAAAGAGAAAGCTTGCTCAGTTACTCAGTTCTTTCGAACACAAGCTTAATAGCAATTGAGTAGCACCATTCAAGAACCAAATTATCATCAAGTGAAGTAAGAAGTTCCATATCAGAAGGACTTGAAGAGTTCTAAGTGAACTAAGAAGTACCAAGTCTATTGGACTTGAATAGTTCAAAAGTGAACTAAGAAGTTCCAATACTGATGGTCTTGAAGGAATCTGTGAGATTCAGTGTAACGACCCCAAAATAGGTCCATTCCACCCAACCCATTCTGAGTCGTCAAATACATGGTACATAAAATAGCTACAACTTTATTACAACAATTGTCGTGCAAAATACAACAACACATATGCTGTGAGTTTGGATACAAATATATACCAAATGTGACTCATGTTCCAACCGTGGACATCACCTCACAATAACACCTTACATAAAGGTATAGTCAAAAACTGTTTTAAAAATTAGAATCTTTGGGAAGTGCTCAAGGAAACCTTCGTACATGGGAGGCCACGCATCTAGGTTATGATAGATATCATATGGCCACAGAATTATCCTTGGTTGACCCAATAGACCCCAAAGAAAAACGAGAAGATTACTATCATATTCTTCCCAATGGTGAGTCTTCTCTTGACTTATTCATTATCTCCACTGTCTCTAATTGAGAATTATACTTCAAACAAACACCAAGATTATATAGGTAGTGCCCATAGATATACTCAGCAAGTGGATGAGCACAACCCTGTCTTATGATGACACGAGGTTGTATGTCATTAGACATCTTGTATGATAGTGACAAAACACCCTTCCAACGTTGGGTTCGCCTCACCCTATTTTCTTTACCAAATATAACTACTAAATGATGACCACCGTTCTATTCCCTTGTTACCCCCGCTCGACCCAGCTACACTCTTATTACCTGAAAGGAATTGTGAAGCAAAAGGGTGAGCACAACTAGCTCAGTAAAGAATATCATGACTAAAGATAATTAAATTATCAATAGCCTTCATCAATAATAAATCAGAGATTTAGAACATATGGTAAATGATAAAAATTTCAACCATAGTTACAGTGGAACGAGCAATCCATTAGAAGAGTCAAATAGACTATAAAGTCTATTATCTTCTCCATGTTAAAAATCCATCAACAATGTTTTATCCATGTAACATCAATCAACAATTCTGGTCCACAATCATATGAATAACTCATAATCATAATTGTAGTTCTAAATTCCTCTTCTCATCCAGGACGAAGATAATTTTCATCACCTATCTTTACCTGAAACATCAAAGATCATGGTTACACCAAATCACTTTTCCTGTTCATAATCATACTAATAACTTCATCTTTGCACTACGGCCAAAGATATTCATTTGTATCACCATTTGGTCATGTTTATCTCAACATCTGTTCATCTTTGCACTACTGGCCAAAGATATTCAACAACATGTCATCTTTGCACTACGGGCCAAAGATATTCATCAACAATTCATCTTTGCACTACAGGCCAAAGATATTCATCAATATTTCATCATTGCACTACAGGCCAAAGATATTAATATCTCAAAAAAAAAATATAATCATTTCAGAATTTATATAAACAATAATTATAACCATGTTGATCAATTCACCTTTGCACTTAAGCTAAAGATATTCACTTATAAATTCAATGGTCATGATCATACCAGTCACAATTCAACTTTGCACTACAGGCCAAAGAAAACCCTAGTCATGATCATACCAATAATCTACCCATCTTTACACTCTAGTGAAAGAGAATTTCAACATCAGGGTTATAAAAATATTATATATGATAATAAAATCAATATAATCAATACATAGTTTTAATCTCAAGAGTAATATTCATAACTCAACTATAATTTGGTTAGAAAAAGAAACCAATTTTTATCGTGAATAGTAACTCGTGAATAGTAACTCGTGAATAGTAACTCGACACAAAAGGTAGAAATTCCACAATAAAATCCATACCAGTATTTCGGTATAATGATATTGAAAGAATAATATTTCTTAAGCTTATAAACAATTTATTTAAATTGTTTACACTTTACTAAATAATGCATTTAATCATTCTAAAATACCAAACTCATAAGATTTTATCACCAATAATCAAAACCCTCATCAAAAATCTGCATATACCTCATATAGGATTCTCAAGCCATAAAATCCTATTTTCCAATTTTCTTACTTCACATAACATATTTAATTCATTTACTCATAACTAGTCTATTTTCATGAAAAATACCAAATCAGTTCCAAAAATATTTCTTTTCTGGGATTTAGCATAATATAGTCCCATATTGAACATATATTTTTCTCAGAATTTTTAAAACTCATTTACTATTTTTCATATGGCCAAAACCACCGAATATTTAGACATTTATCAAAAATTATACTTTTGTCCAAAAATTCTGAAATTTACAGAGTATACTTCTATCATACACATGTACTCCCAATAAAAATTTCATCAATTTTGGAGTTAACCACAAGGAATTATAAGCGGTTGCTTTTAAAATAGTCTTTTCTCATAAAATTCATAACTCTCAATTTATACATCCAAAAATCACCATTTTTGGACACAATCAAGAAAACTCATCAAAATATCATTTTGAATTTTTCCAGAATTTTTGAAGATCAGAAAAATTACGAAACTGAAAATCATAACAATCCTTAAAATCCATTATTATCCCTTACCTCAAAAGAGCAGTACTTCTGACTGGATATCGGATATGATGCTGAAGAAAACTTGCACTAATGAATAGCAACTCACCAAGTATCTAAAAACTCACAAAATATGCTTCATAATATAGAGAGAGAATGTTTCTGGTGTGATTTTCAATTCTAACTTAGCCCTCTATTTATAGGAAAATTTTGGTAGGTTTGACCTGCAACCTGATGGCTTTACCTGCTACTATTCCCACCCACCACATTTGAAATATAATTCAGCACATTTCTTCACCAACCACAAGTGGGGCCCACCAATTCTAGAATTTTCCACCAAAATGATAAACTCCGAAAATTCAATAATTTCTGAACCAGTCATCTCGTAAAATTCATAATAAATCATACGTTCATTTTTAACGGTTCAAAATTTGTGGGCATTTACTCAACTTATATATGTATAACATATCCAAAAATTACCACGATCCAACGGTCGGATTAAAAATTATAACCCCCGCAAAATATCTCAAAAACCCTGATTTTTAATACCTCCATTCCGACAAAAATACGGATAAAAATCTCAACATTAACTCCTTCATTTTTTAACCACAAAAATATATCCCTCATTTATATCCACATAAAATAAATATTTTCTTATCATATGAATCAATAATTAATTATTCACAAATAATATTACAGAATCACATTTATGACAACCAGGCCGTTCTCAGGAAAGAGGGGGCTTTCCAATAAGGATTTCTCCTTACTGGCGCGCAATTAGATGACCAAATCTCTTTAGACAGAACTTTCTAGACATTGCCAATAATGCTATCTAATAATACTATTCAAATAATATGAATTATTGATCTGATAATGGGAAATACTGTGCAGCAACAATTATTGAACAACAATAATACAAAATTTCAACGTAGCAATTATTGAATCAATAAAATAAAATATTGAACAGTAATTACTGTAACAATTATTGAGTAGTGCCTTCTTACGTAAGAATCAATAATTTCAAAAATACTATGCAATACCGTGTGCTACTGTGCAATAACGCGTATTACTGTATTTTAACCACCGGGTATTCCAACAGTGTTAACGGTAACAACTACGCCGTTATTTGTAAAAACTCAAATTTATCGTTTTCTTCACCCGACAGTTATTCTGTTATGGGGCCCACAAATGGCTGCGCCGTCGTACGAATATTCCCCGACAGAAAGAATATTCCACGACAACAATGATTATTTTATAACCACTTGCTTATTTTGAAAAAAAATCATATTTCACTCTTTAAACTTTTATCAATTTAACCATTTACTGAATAGTAATTATAAAAAAAATTGAATACTTTTATTTCATAAAATTCGGGGTCTTACAATCTCCACTCCTTATGAAATTTCGTCCCCGAAATTTACGTACCTGGTATTTCGAAGAGTTGAGAATACCTTGCTTCTATTTCAGATTCTATCTCTCAGATCATCATGATTTCTCCATTGCTCATCTCCCATGATAATTTCATTTGGGTTCCTCATTTGTTGGGAAGTCATGACAACCGCCATCCCTCGAACTACTCGGCTTTGACTTGTCTGGAGCAGCATTTGGCGTCATCATTACCGTTAGAATATACCTTTCTAAAGGACATATTCCTCCCTCAACTGCCTCTTCGTACTCCTCGTTCATGATCTGAATCATCAATCTTCGATCCATATCGGATTCAGGTTGACCGCTATGTACAGGGTAATTCAAAACTCGATGTTGGGTTCTCCCAATTGCTTTCCAAAAAGAGAAATTCATATCATCTATTTTAGCCTTCTTAGATCGAACATCTCTTTCCACAATATCCACGTGTCGTGCGGCTTTTGCCCATGCATCACTTATTCTCACTCGTTCAGTTTTTTCTTCTCTCAGCTCAGATTCTATTTTTATCATCTTATACTCTGCCAAAGAATGCTTCTGTTCAAGCATCACATATCGGGTAACACAAGCTTGAATTATTGCATCCTTTTATTCCACGACCGCCTATCGTTCTTCTGCCTGCTCTTCTAACTCATGAATACGATTTTGAAATTCTACATTTTGATCATATAATACCTCTAATAAACTTTCATCTGGTACTTCTTCTTCCTCTTCTTCCTCAGTCTCAGCTGTTACCTCTGCGACTATCTCGGGTGTAACTATCAATTCTTCACTCACCACATGGATATCTCTAATTCCTTCTTCGTCTGACATCACATTATCACGGTTAGTGATTAGAGGTATCCCCACAGTCTCATTCACTCCATTGTTAGCATTCTCAGCTGCCATTCTCAAATACTGCCATAAAACAAGGGTTAATTAAACAAATTAACATATCACATAATATCCCAATATTATGACTGACCAACAAATAAGCTTAGGTAGGACACACTAGCGAAAGATTTACTCATCTCTCCCCTCCTAGTTGTATTCCCCGATCTCCGCCAGAAATCATATCCCTAAGCTCTGATACCAAATGTAACGACCCCAAAATAGGTCCATTCCACCCAACCCATTCTGAGTCGTCAAATACATGGTACAGAAAATAACTACAACTTTATTACAACAATTGTCGTGCAAAATACAACAACACATATGCAGTGAGTTTGGATACAAATATATACTAAATGTGACTCATGTTCCAACCGTGGACATCACCTCACAATAACACCTTACATAAAGGTATAGTCAAAAACTGTTTTAGAAATTAGAATCTTTGGGAAGTGCTCAAGGAAACCTTCGTACATGGGAGGCCACGCATCTAGGTTATGATAGATATCATATGGCCACAGAATTATCCTTGGTTGACCCAATAGATCCCAAAGAAAAACGAGAAGATTACTATCATATTCTTCCCAATGGTGAGTCTTCTCTTGACTTATCATTATCTCCACTGTCTCTAATTGAGAATTATACTTCAAACAAACACCAAGATTATATAGGTAGTGCCCATAGATATACTCAGCAAGTGGATGAGCACAACCCTGTCTTATGATGACACGAGGTTGTATGTCATTAGACATCTTGTATGATAGTGACAAAACACCCTTCCAACGTTGGGTTCGCCTCACCCTATTTTCTTCACCAAATATAACTACTAAATGATGACCACCGTTCTATTCCCTTGTTACCCCCGCTCGACCCAGCTACACACTCTTATTACCTGAAAGGAATTGTGAAGCAAAAGGGTGAGCACAACTAGCTCAGTAAAGAATATTATGACTAAAGATAATTAAATTATCAATAGCCTTCATCAATAATAAATCAGAGATTTAGAACATATGGTAAATGATAAAAATTTCAACCATAGTTACAGCGGAACGAGCAATCCATTAGAAGAGTCAAATAGACTATAAAGTCTATTATCTTCTCCATGTTAAAAATCCATCAACAATGTTTTATCCCTGTAACATCAATCAATAATTCTGGTCCACAATCATATGAATAACTCATAATCACAACTGTAGTTCTAAATTCCTCTTCTCATCCAGGACGAATATAATTTTCATCACCTATCTTTACCTGAAACATCAAAGATCATGGTTACACCAAATCACTTTTCCTGTTTATAATCATACTAATAACTTCATCTTTGCACTACGGCCAAAGATATTCATTTGTATCACCATTTGATCATGTTTATCTCAACATCTGTTCATCTTTGCACTACTGGCCAAAGATATTCAACAACATGTCATCTTTGCACTACGGGTCAAGATCATACCAATAATCTACCCATCTTTACACTCTAGTGAAAGAGAATTTCAACATCAGGGTTATAAAAATGTTATATATGATAATAAAATCAATATAATCAATACATAGTTTTAATCTCAAGAGTAATATTCATAACTCAACTATAATTTGGTTAGAAAAGAAACCAATTTTTATCGTGAATAGTAACTCGTGAATAGTAACTCATGAATAGTAACTCGACACAAAAGGTAGGTAGAAATTCCACAATAAAATCCATACCAGTATATTTCGGTATAATGATATTGAAAGAATAATATTTCTTAAGCTTATAAACAATTTATTTAAATTGTTTACACTTTACTAAATAATGCATTTAATCATTCTAAAATACCAAACTCATAAGATTTTATCACCAATAATCAAAACCCTCATCAAAAATCTGCATATACCTCATATAGGATTCTCAAGCCATAAAATCTTATTTTCCAATTTTCTTACTTCACATAACATATTTAATTCATTTACTCATAACTAGTCCATTTTTATGAAAAATACCAAATCAGTTTCAAAAATATTTCTTTTCTGGATTTAGCATAATATAGTCCCATATTGAACATATATTTTTCTCAGAATTTTTAAAATCATTTACTATTTTTCATATGGCCAAACCACCGAATATTTAGACATTTATCAAAAATTATACTTTTGTCCAAAAATTCTGAAATTTACAGAGTATACTTTATCATATACATGTACTCCCAATAAAAATTTCATCAATTTTGGAGTTAACCACAAGGAATTATAAGCGGTTACTTTTAAAATAGTCTTTTCTCATAAAATTCATAACTCTCAATCTATACATCCAAAAATCACCATTTTTGGACACAATCAAGAAAACTCATCAAAATATCATTTTGAATTTTTCCAGAATTTTTGAAGATCAGAAAAATTTACGAAACAAAATCATAACAACCCTTAAATCCATTACTATCCCTTACCTCAAAAGAGCAGTACTTCTGACTGGATATCGGATATGATGCTGAAGAAAACTTACACTAATGAATAGCAACTCACCAAGTATCTAAAAACTCACAAAATATGCTTCATAATATAGAGAGAGAAAGAGAGAAAGCTTATGTTTCTGGTGTGATTTTCAATTCTAACTTAGCCCTCTATTTATAGGAAAATTTTGGTAGGTTTGACCTGCAACCTGATGGCTTTACCTGCTACTATTCCCACCCACCACATTTGAAATATAATTCAGCACATTTCTTCACCAACCACAAGTGGGGCCCACCAATTCTAGAATTTTCCATCAAAATGATAAACTCCGAAAATTCAACAATTTCTGAACCAGTCATCTCGTAAAATTCATAATAAATCATACGTTCATTTTTAACGGTTCAAAATTTGTGGGCATATACTCAACTTATATATGTATAACATATCCAAAAATTACCATGATCCAACGGTCGGATTAAAAATTATAACCCCGCAAAATATCTCAAAAACCCTGATTTTTAATACCTCCATTCCGACAAAAATACGGATAAAAATCTCAACATTAACTCCTTCATTTTTTACCACAAAAATATATCCCTCATTTATATCCACATAAAATAAATATTTTCTTATCATATGAATCAATAATTAATTATTCACAAATAATATTACAGAGTCACATTTATGACAACCAGGCCGTTCCCAAGAAAGAGGGGGCTTTCCAATAAGGATTTCTCCTTACTGGCGCGCAATTAGATGACCAAACCTCTCCTTAGACTGAACTTTCTAGACATTGCCAATAATGCTATCTAATAATACTATTCAAATAATATGAATTATTGATCTGATAATGGAAAATACTGTGCAGCAACAATTATTGAACAACAATAATATAAAATTTCAACGTAGCAATTATTGAATCAATAAAATAAAATATTGAACAGTAATTACTGTAACAATTATTGAGTAGTGCCTTCTTACGTAAGAATCAATAATTTCAAAAATACTATGCAATACCGTGTGCTACTGTGCAATAACGCGTATTACTGTATTTTAACCACCGGGTATTCCAACAGTGTTAACGGTAACAACTACGCCTTTATTTGTAAAAACTCAAATTTGTCGTTTTCTTCACCCGACAGTTATTCTGTTATGGGGCCCACAAATGGCTGCGCCGTCGTACGAATATTCCCCGACAGAAAGAATATTCCACGACAACAATGATTATTTTATAACCACTTGCTTATTTTGAAAAAAAATCATATTTCACTCTTTAAACTTTTATCAATTTAACCATTTACTGAATAGTAATTATAAGAAAAATTGAATACTTTTATTTCATAAAATTCGGGGTCTTACAATCTCCCTCCTTATGAAATTTCGTCCCCGAAATTTACGTACCTGGTATTTCGAAGAGTTGAGAATACCTTGCTTCTATTTCAGATTCTATCTCTCAGATCATCATGATTTCTCCATTGCTCATCTCCCATGATAACTTCATTTGGGTTCCTCATTTGTTGGGAAGTCATGACAACCGCCATCCCTCGAACTACTCGGCTTTGACTTGTCTGGAGCAGCATTTGGCGTCATCATTACCGTTGGAATATACCTTTCTAAAGGACATATTCCTCCCTCAACTGCCTCTTCGTACTCCTCATTCATGATCTGAATCATCAATCTTCGATCCATATCAGATTCAGGTTGACCGCTATGTACAGGGTAATTCAAAACTCGATGTTGGGTTCTCCCAATTGCTTTCCAAAAAGAGAAATTCATATCATCTATTTTAGCCTTCTTAGATCGAACATCTCTTTCACAATATCCACGTGTCGTGCGGCTTTTGCCCATGCATCACTTATTCTCACTCGTTCAGTTTTTTCTTCTCTCAGCTCAGATTCTATTTTTATCATCTTATACTCTGCCAAAGAATGCTTCTGTTCAAGCATCACATATCGGGTAGCACAAGCTTGAATTATTGCATCCTTTTGTTCCACGACCGCCTGTCGTTCTTCTGCCTGCTCTTCTAACTCATGAATACGATTTTGAAATTCTACATTTTGATCATATAATACCTCTAATAAACTTTCATCTGGTACTTCTTCTTCCTCTTCTTCCTCAGTCTCAGCTGTTACCTCTGCGACTATCTCGGGTGTAACTATCAATTCTTCACTCACCACATGGATATCTCTAATTCCTTCTTCGTCTGACATCACATTATCACGGTTAGTGATTAGAGGTATCCCCACAGTCTCATTCACTCCATTGTTAGCATTCTCAGCTGCCATTCTCAAATACTGCCATAAAACAAGGGTTAATTAAACAAATTAACATATCACATAATATCCCAATATTATGACTGACCAACAAATAAGCTTAGGTAGGACACACTAGCGAAGGATTTACTCATCTCTCCCCTCCTAGTTGTATTCCCGATCTCCGCCAGAATCATATCCCTAAGCTCTGATACCAAATGTAACGACCCCAAAATAGGTCCATTCCACCCAACCCATTCTGAGTCGTCAAATACATGGTACAGAAAATAACTACAACTTTATTACAACAATTGTCGTGCAAAATACAACAACACATATGCTGTGAGTTTGGATACAAATATATACCAAATGTGACTCATGTTCCAACCGTGGACATCACCTCACAATAACACCTTACATAAAGGTATAGTCAAAAACTGTTTTAGAAATTAGAATCTTTGGGAAGTGCTCAAGGAAACCTTCGTACATGGGAGGCCACGCATCTAGGTTATGATAGATATCATATGGCCACAGAATTATCCTTGGTTGACCCAATAGACCCCAAAGAAAAACGAGAAGATTACTATCATATTCTTCCCAATGGTGAGTCTTCTCTTGACTTATCATTATCTCCACTGTCTCTAATTGAGAATTATACTTCAAACAAATACCAAGATTATATAGGTAGTGCCCATAGATATACTCAGCAAGTGGATGAGCACAACCCTGTCTTATGATGACACGAGGTTGTATGTCATTAGACATCTTGTATGATAGTGAAAACAACACCTTCCAACGTTGGGTTCGCCTCACCCTATTTTCTTTACCAAATATAACTACTAAATGATGACCACCGTTCTATTCCCTTGTTACCCCCGCTCGACCCAGCTACACTCTTATTACCTGAAAGGAATTGTGAAGCAAAAGGGTGAGCACAACTAGCTCAGTAAAGAATATCATGACTAAAGATAATTAAATTATCAATAGCCTTCATCAATAATAAATCAGAGATTTAGAACATATGGTAAATGATAAAAATTTCAACCATAGTTACAGCGGAACGAGCAATCCATTAGAAGAGTCAAATAGACTAAAAAGTCTATTATCTTCTCCATGTTAAAAATCCATCAACAATGTTTTATCCCTGTAACATCAATCAATAATTCTGGTCCACAATCATATGAATAACTCATAATCACAACTGTAGTTCTAAATTCCTCTTCTCATCCAGGACGAATATAATTTTCATCACCTATCTTTACCTGAAACATCAAAGATCATGGTTACACCAAATCACTTTTCCTGTTCATAATCATACTAATAACTTCATCTTTGCACTACGGCCAAAGATATTCATTTGTATCACCATTTGATCATGTTTATCTCAACATCTGTTCATCTTTGCACTACTGGCCAAAGATATTCAACAACATGTCATCTTTGCACTACGGGTCAAAGATCATACCAATAATCTACCCATCTTTACACTCTAGTGAAAGAGAATTTCAACATCAGGGTTATAAAAATGTTATATATGATAATAAAATCAATATAATCAATACATAGTTTTAATCTCAAGAGTAATATTCATAACTCAACTATAATTTGGTTAGAAAAAGAAACCAATTTTTATCGTGAATAGTAACTCGTGAATAGTAACTCATGAATAGTAACTCGACACAAAAAGGTAGAAATTTCACAATAAAATCCATACCAGTATTTCGGTATAATGATATTGAAAGAATAATATTTCTTAAGCTTATAAACAATTTATTTAAATTGTTTACACTTTACTAAATAATGCATTTAATCATTCTAAAATACCAAACTCATAAGATTTTATTACCTATAATCAAAACCCTCATCAAAAATCTGCATATACCTCATATAGGATTCTCAAGCCATAAAATCCTATTTTCCAATTTTCTTACTTCACATAACATATTTAATTCATTTACTCATAACTAGTCCATTTTCATTAAAAATACCAAATCAGTTCCAAAAATATTTCTTTTCTGGGATTTAGCATAATATAGTCCCATATTGAACATATATTTTTTTCAGAATTTTTAAAACTCATTTACTATTTTTCATATGGCCAAAACAACCGAATATTTAGACATTTATCAAAAATTATACTTTTGTCCAAAAATTCTGAAATTTACAGAGTATACTTCTATCATACACATGTACTCCCAATAAAAATTTCATCAATTTTGGAGTTAACCACAAGGAATTATAAGCTGTTACTTTTAAAATAGTCTTTTCTCATAAAATTCATAACTCTCAATCTATACATCCAAAAATCACCATTTTGGACACAATCAAGAAAACTCATCAAAATATCATTTTGAATTTTTCTAGAATTTTTGAAGATCAGAAAAATTACGAAACTGAAAATCATAAACACCTTAAAATCCATTACTATCCCTTACCTCAAAAGAGCAGTACTTCTGACTGGATATCGGATATGATGCTGAAAAAAACTTGCACTAATGAATAGCAACTCACCAAGTATCTAAAAACTCACAAAATATGCTTCATAATATAGAGAGAGAAAGAGAGAAAGCTTATGTTTCTGGTGTGATTTTCAATTCTAACTTAGCCCTCTATTTATAGGAAAATTTTGGTAGGTTTGAACACCTTTGCAACCTGATGGCTTTACCTGCTTATTCTACCACCACATTTGAAATATAATTCAGCACATTTCTTCACCAACCACAAGTGGGGCCCACCAATTCTAGAATTTTCCACCAAATGATAAACTCCGAAAATTCAACAATTTCTGAACCAGTCATCTCGTAAAATTCATAATAAATCATACGTTCATTTTTAACGGTTCAAAATTTGTGGGCATATACTCAACTTATATATGTATAACATATCCAAAAATTACCACGATCCAACGGTCAGATTAAAAATTATAACCCCCGCAAAATATCTCAAAAACCCTGATTTTTAATACCTCCATTCCGACAAAAATACGGATAAAAATCTCAACATTAACTCCTTCATTTTTTAACCACAAAAATATATCCCTCATTTATATCCACATAAAATAAATATTTTTTATCATATGAATCAATAATTAATTATTCACAAATAATATTACAGAATCACATTTATGACAACCAGGCCGTTCCCAGGAAAGAGGGGGCTTTCCAATAAGGATTTCTCCTTACTGGCGCGCAATTAGATGACCAAACTCTCCTTAGACAGAACTTTCTAGACATTGCCAATAATGCTATCTAATAATACTATTCAAATAATATGAATTATTGATCTGATAATGGAAAATACTGTGCAGCAACAATTATTGAATAACAATAATACAAAATTTCAACGTAGCAATTATTGAATCAATAAAATAAAATATTAAACAGTAATTACTGTAACAATTATTGAGTAGTGCCTTCTTACGTAAGAATCAATATTTAAAAAAAATACTATGCAATACCGTGTGCTACTGTGCAATAACGCGTATTACTGTATTTTAACCACCGGGTATTCCAACAGTGTTAACGGTAACAACTACGCCGTTATTTGTAAAAACTCAAATTTGTCGTTTTCTTCACTCGACAGTTATTCTGTTATGGGGCCCACAAATGGCTGCGCCGTCGTACGAATATTCTCCGACAGAAAGAATATTCCACGACAACAATGATTATTTTATAACCACTTGCTTATTTTGAAAAAAAATCATATTTCACTCTTTAAACTTTTATCAATTTAACCATTTACTGAATAGTAATTATAAGAAAAATTGAATACTTTTATTTCATAAAATTTGGGGTCTTACATTCGGAGAGTTTAAAGATATCCTTAGTGGATTTCCTACACGAGGAGTAGAAGAGTGGACTAGGAGCTTTAAGTGTTCTGAACCACTTAAAAACACTGTGTTTCTTATATTCTTGCTATAACTGCTATAACTGTTTAACACCCATTAACTCGTTATATCTTAAAGGGGAAATAAACAACTAACAATTTTGCTGTGTTTAAGTCATTATCAAAATTAATAAGTATTTCGAAAAGAATTGAAAAATATCTATTCAACCCCCCTTCTAGATAAGTATTGTGCCTCTGAAAACTAACAATACTGTTTTCTACACTCAAAGCTTCCTTAAATTCTAAAGAAATATGCTCAATATTATAGAAAAAGAATTCTGTAATTCTTGTGTGATTTTCAATTCTAAACTAAGCATCTTTTTTATAGGAGAATGACATGATACTATTTAAGAAAAATAATCACGGACGCACAATGTAGGAATCACGGGCGCTCAACTGGAGAAAAACTTTTGAAAATTTTGATTTTACTATGCTTCACTATGCAGTACTATGCAACACTATGCATAATAAAATATAATATATTCTATTTTATATAAAAAAACAAAACTTATATATATATATATATATATATATATATATATATATATATATATATACTGACGATTTTGAAAAATAAGTAAGTGGGGGTCCATATAATAAGCCAAATTTACAACAAATACTACATAAAAAATCTTTTATTTATCTCAATTCACTTAGCACTATTCATGCGTCGAGGCGAGTTTTCCTAGTGTAAAATCTGCGCCGGGGCGAAGTTGTCGGGAAAAAAAATAGAGTTTTCAGAAGTTAAGTCCAAGAATGATTGGTTCGGGGTGATGGTTTGAAGGACTTTAAGGAGGACTTAAAGACACATGAAGAGATATAAAAGGAGGAGTATTCACACGGATTAGGGGGGACTTAATCAGAGATTTCCATTCCATTAGATTAGAGTAGAATATAGTAGATTAGGAAAAACCCTAGTTTTCATTAGATTTGGAGATTGGAGAAATTTGGAGACCATTGAAGGTTCAAAAGAAGGAGCATGAAGGGAACATCAGATCTGCAGACAACAGATTCTACATCTGTATCCTCCATGTTAAAATCACCCAGTAAGGCACTCTCAAAAGGATCACTGCTCATCACTTGCAAGACCTCTTCATTCAATATCCTGTCGACTGAATTAACCCTGAAACATTCTTCTTCATCAGTAGGGAACTTCATAGCTTTGAAGACATTAAATGTAACCTCTTGGTCCAGAACTCTCATTGTAAGTTCTCCCTTCTACGCATCGATGAGAGTTCGTCCAGTAGCTAGGAAAGGTCTACCCAGGATGATCGGTATGTTCTTGTCATCTTCATAGTCAAGAATAATGAAGTTGGCAAGGAAGATAAACTTGTCTACTTTCACCAGGATAACTTCTACAATACCCCTCAGATATGTGATGGATCTATCAGTAAGCTCCAATGATATGTTTATCGGCTTAGGAGTCGACAATCCCAACTGTGTAAATAATGATAGAGGCATAAGATTAATGCTCAACCCCAAGTCACATAAACACTTGTCGAAGGACAGCTTCCCAATGGAGTAAGGTATAACTTCTAGGGTCCTTGATCTTAGGAGGTAGCTTGCGTTGCAAAACTGCACTGCACTCTTTAGTCAAAGCAACAGTCTCATAGTCTTCTGATTTCTTCTTTCTCGACAGTATGCCTTTCATGAACTTAGCATAGCCCGACATTTGTTCCAACGCCTCTACAAAAGGTACATTGATTTGCAACTTCTTAAAAACCTCCAAGAATTTAGTAAACTATTTATCTAATTTTTGCTTCTGAAGTCTCTAAGGGTATGGTACAGGAGGGTACAGAATTGGTGGTATAGCATTGGATTTCTCAGTTGATTCCTTCTGTTCTGTCTCAACTATATGCTCCCAATCACCTTCCTCAGACAAACTTTGCTAAAAATTCTCTGCACAGTGGCGCGGGCGCGCCATGTTCCCTTCTTCTTGGGTTGTGGTCGTGCTAGGCCCTGGCTCAGTAGTTTTTTTCCCACTCTTTAGAGTGATAGCTTGACACTATTCCTTTCCTTCCCTTCTTGAATTTGCCTCTGTATTGCTTGGCAGCGCTCCCTGTGGTCTGTTATTTAGCATGTTGGCCATTTAGCCCATTTGGTTTTCCAGATTCTTAATTGCCACACCTTGACTCTTGATTAACACTTTGGTGTTTGCCATATACTTCAACATCATCTCCTCCATTTCAGATTTTTTTTCCTGGCTGAGGAGCTAGAGCTGGAGCTGGAGGATGTTGATGTTGCTGAAATCCAGGACGGTAAGATGGTCTAAGAGCATACTGTTGTGGTTGGTGTTGTTGTTGAGGTTGGTGTTGTTGTTGAGGACCTTGATTGGTACTCCAACTAAAATTGGGATGATTCCTATTGTTCGGATGGTACAATTCTGTAATTAATTTGGTTGCCTTTGGTAGTTTCTGACAAACTAAACCGACTTTGCAATGATAGCACATTGATCTGTCGAGTGTGACCCCGCACACAACTCACAGACGAAGGCAATTTGCTGTACTTTGGTCTCAGCCATAAAATCAATATTATTCGACATCGCCGCCAATTGAGCTAATAATGTCGTGATGACATCCACTTCCAATACCCCGACAACTTTTGGTTGAGGCAGTCTAGATAACGGATTCTAAAAGTCATTTGCTGCCATTGTTTCTATCAAATCATAAGCTTCATCATAGCCTTTTGCCCATAAAGCTCTACCTACAGCGGCATCAATGCTTGGCCTAGATTGCCATCCCAAACCATTATAAAATGTATTGATCACCATCCAATCTGGCATCCCATGATAAAGACACTTCCTTAGCATCTCCTTATATCTTTCCCAAGCCTCATATAAAGATTCTCCTTGTTGTTTTTTCAAATTGAGAAAGAGCACTCTTCATCTTTGCTAAATCCTCCCAAGTTGTCATTGACCCCGCTGGTAATGAATGAAGCCAACTCCTCGCTTTGTCCTTCAAAGTGAATGGAAAGAGACGATGCCTCACCGCATAATCTGACACATTGTTATACTTGAACGTGTCATAGATCTCAATAAAACTTAGAAGATGTTCATTCGGGTCATCATTAGCCGAACCCCCAAGCTAGAATGTGTTTTGTACCATCTGGATTGTCCTGGTGTGATTTCAAAGGTGTTTGAAGCTATTCCTGGCCTGATTATACTCGACTGTAGCTCATTAATTTTCGGCATAGAATAGTCTCTCAATGCTATATGTTCATCGACCGCCATCTGTAATGATGTTTTAGTTTCCTTATGTGTATTAGTAGCAATGATTTTCAATCTCCAAGCTCTCCCGTTGATGTTATCCTATCTAGGCACCAAAGCAGAATTCTGAGATCGAGTTTACATAAACTAACCAAGAGTACCTGAAACCAAAAGAAAAATAAAATAGAAATGAGATAAGATGTGAATTGTTTAAGTCAGGCAAATTTAACTTAAGTTGATGTTGAAAGTAATAAAAATAAACACTTTTCCACGGCAACAGCGCCAAAAACTTGTTAACTTATTTTGGTGTTTAACAAAATAATCACACACACACACAAGTGCACGTGGTCCACAAGTAATATAAGGTAAGAAAAGTATCGATCCCACGGAGAAAAATGATTATCTTTAGTCTAACATGCAACAACTTTGTAATTATCTTAGTCTGCTTAAATGAATGATTACGATGTGAATTAACTATCTAGAATGATTATCAACTAACAAATAAATGATTCAAATTAAGATGATATGGGATTCTAACTTCACTTAAAGCCTTATTCAAATTATATACCTCTTGTTAAGTCTAAATGATTATCCTAAAATGCTAGTTGAGAACACATAGGTAAAACATGACTATCTCTCGATACACCATGGTCATATCACATACAATCCACAAAAGATAGAATATATATGAATACCCAACATTACCTAAACCACTATATTTCTATGTGACTTAAGAGTAATAAGGGTTAAATCACAGGTCCTCTCAAGTGACTACACGCGATAATATGGTATATGTCTATCCAGATTACAAATCATAAAATCTATCACATTTAAAAGTCATGAACACATGCTAATATGGGTAAATATGAGTTTGTACTTCATTTTCCAAGTTCATACAAATTAATACGGTAGATGGTGATCAAGTATCTAAACAATTAAAGCACCCATACTAGGCAATCCAAGCATAGTCATTCACATCTAACAAATAGGCATAGAAATCTGAACTAAGCAAAAAGGTCTATTAGAATCCCATAATAGAGATTAGTTCATCACTGAAGCAATCACCATTATGGGAATTTGTTCAAGCATGAGATTATGAAATGAAAACAAAGAGAACCAAGAGATGAAGAAATGCAAATCTAATATATCTTTGTCCAATACAGATCTTCAAAACTGAATCAATATCCCCAAATCAACCAACTCAAAACCCTAATATAGATAATCTATCAAAGAGGCAAGAGAGAAGCCAAAAAGTAGAAGTAAGAGCTATATACTTTCTATGTCTCTCTAAAACCCTAGAATAGTAAAAAATGATTAAAGTGTAATTCTGTTGTAATAACCTGAAACCACATCTTTGATACCAACTGTAGTAACCCCAGATCCTAGTCCTAATCACCACAGATCTGGTAAACTAATTCTATAATTGTTGCAAAAGATATAAACATAAATTATTTATACATTAAACTTACACACTATCCCCAAGGTCGAGAACCTTCACGTAATACCTGTATTCCATATATTATATGACATACAATGTCACTAGCTTCTCTTGTATTTGACGTATTCGTCTAATCTGCAATATTTATCATAATATAGCAAGGGTGAGCCATAAGTTTGCCCAGCAAGTATAAGTTTAATTGAGGATATATCATGATTGAAAGAATTGAACAAAAAGCTGGCTACATTCAATAATATAATAATTGAGAACTAGCAGGAATTAAATTTCATAACTGAACGATCAAGACGACAAGAATTAATGTCAATGATAAGTATGAACAAATCAACTGAACCAGATCGTAATGAAGGTGATCAGCCTTTCATACCTGATGAACACATGCAATATGCATAGAGTGCGAATCAATAATTCATAGAAATGGTAATCAACAATGATTAACCATAAGCATATTTGAATGAAACAACTCGAGGTTGAGTTAGAGAGAACTTGTCTATATCACCGACTACAACTACGCAGTCAATATAACTTTATCCGAAGACCTAATATTGATAATATTGATCTCCAGTATTAGAATAATATCATCATAGTATAATACTATTAATCACATTTATAAAATAACCTAAAAACATAATTATATATCCTTATCAGTCCACAAACTACCTAAGACTCGGTATGAAGTCAAACTATTACAGTCTGAGTTGAGTCCGGTATAATTTTGACATCCCGACGGCCTAGTCGGACAATCATCGAGCCTATTTTCCTTAAGACTCTGCCTAAACACAACAAACTTATCTTAGATAATTTATTATTCAGTCAAAATATTTTTCAAATACTCATAATAATTTTCAAGTAATTATTACTATTTATCATGATTTTTCAATCATTAATATCATATTTATATGATTTAAATACCACTTAATTCTATTATCATTAATATTTATTTAATTTCAAATATTAATGAAATACATAACATAATATTATAAGTAAATTATAATATCTCAAAGTATTTTTAATACCTTAATATCACATTTAAATGATTTTTAACATTTAAATCCATTATCAAAATACTGCCATTAATATTAAAAAATTAACGCATTTCATGACAAAAAATCAAAAGTTATAATTTATAACTTAAAATATTTTTATAACCCTTAAATCATTTTTATATGATTTTTAAAATATTAAAACTAATTTTTTATAATTTATTTAATACATTTATTAAATAATTAGTTATCATTAATATTAAATAATTAATGAAATTTCTCACAAAATATTAAAAATTACATTTTATATACTCAAAGTATTTTAAACACTTTATTTTATTTAAAATTAATTTTTATAATATTAAAATGATTTTTCTCTAATTTATTTAATATACTAATTAAATAAATTAAATATCAGTAATATTCAAATAAATATAAATATTAATGAAAAATATCCCAAATTATCAACAGTTAATTTTCATAACTTAAAATAATTTTTAAAACTAATTTTGTAATTTATAGAAATTTATTTCTATTTTTAATCATTTTTTGAAAATTAGAAAAACTAATTTAATTAAATCCGTCGCTAAAGTCTTTAGCGATGTTTTCTGTCGCTGTTGGTGTTCTTGAGCTCAAGAACACTGACAAGCAGTGCTTAAGAGGTTAGGTTTGTCCAATCATAATTATCAATCCATGAATGTTCTGGGCTTTCTAAAACTTTGATCTTGTAGTAGGTATGTAGTACTACAAGTATCAATAATCATCAAGGTTATATCATATCATAGTTGCAAGATCCATAGCTCCAAAGTAGCTGTCGGACGGTTCCTGGGTTTTCTTGGTAACCCAGAAACCCATGCAGTTTCATGGTGCCACTTTCTAGCTCGATTATCCTTATGTTCTGGTCATCAATTAGGTGTTCTCATGGTCCAAGAATGTATGTAACGCCCCCAAAATAGGTCCAATCCATTCAACCCATTCTGAGTCGTCAAATACATGGTACAGAAAATAACTACAACTTTATTACAACAATTGTCGTGCAAAATACAACAACACATATGCTGTGAGTTTGGATACAAATATATACCAAATGTGACTCATGTTCCAACCGTGGACATCACCTCACAATGACACCTTACATAAAGGTATAGTCAAAAACTGTTTTAGAAATTAGAATCTTTAGGAAGTACTCAAGGAAATCCTCGTACATGGGAGGCCACGCGTCTAGGTTATGATAGATATCATATGGCCACAGAATTATCCTTGGTTGACCCAATAGACCCCAAAGAAAAAATAAGAAGATTACTATCATATTCTTCCCAATGGTGAGTCTTCTCTTGACTTATCATTATCTCCACTGTCTCTAATTGAGAATTATACTTCAAACAAACACCAAGATTATTAGGTAGTGCTCGTAAATATACTCAGCAAGTGGATGAGCACATCCCTGTCTTATGATGACACGAGATTGTATATCATTAGACATCTTATATGATAGTGGCAAAACCCTTCCAACGTTGGGTTCGCCTCACCCTAGATGATTCACCAAATATAACTACTAAATGATGACCACCGTTCTATTCTCCTGTTACCCACTCGACCCAGCTACACTCTTATTACCTGAAAGGAATTGTGAAACAGAAGGGTGAGCACAACTAGCTCAGTAAAGAATATCTTGACTAAAGATAATTAAATTATCAATAGCCTCCATCAATAATAAATCAGAGATTTAGAACATATGGTAAATGATAAAAATTTCAACCATAGTTGCAGCGGAACGAGCAATCCATTAGAAGAGTCAAATAGACCATAAAGTCTATTATCTTCTCCATGTTAAAAGTCCACCAACAATGTTTTATCCCTGTAACATCAATCAACAGTTCCTTTCCACAATCATATGAATATCCATAATCATAATTGTGATTCTAAATTTACATCCAAGACGAAGAAAATTCATTCACCTGTCTTTACCTGAAACATCAAATATCATGGTTATACCAAATCACAGTTCCTGTTCATAATCATACTAATAAATTCATCTTTGCACCACGGGCCAAAGATATTCATCAACAATTCATCTTTACACTACATGCCAAAGATATTCAACAACAAGTCATCTTTGCACTACGGGCCAAAGATATTCAAGAACAACTCATCTTTGCACTACATGCTAAAGATATTCCTCAATAGTTCATATTTGTACTACAGGCCAAATATATTATTATCTCAAAGAAATATATAATCATTTCAGAATTTATATAACCAATAATTATAACCATGTTGATCATTTCACCTTTGCACTTAAGCTAAAGATATTCAATTATAAATTCAATGGTCATGATCATACCAGTCACAATTCAACTTTTCACTACTGGACAAAGAGAACCCTAGTCATGATCATACCAATAATCTACCCATCTTTACACTCAAGTCAAAGAGAAATATCATCATTAGGGTTATAAAAATGTTATATATGATAAAAAAACTAATATGATCAGCATATAGTTTTAATCTCAAGAGTATTTATAAATCAACTATAATTTGGTTAGAAAAGAAACCAATTTTGTCATGAATAGTAACTCGTGAATAGTAACCCATGAATAGTAACTCATGAATAGTAACTCGTGAATAGTAACCCATGAATAGTAACTCGTGAATAGTAACTCGTGAATAGTAACTCATGAATAGTAACTCATGAATAGTAACTCGTGAATAATAACTCGTGAATAGTAACTCATGAATAGTAACTCGTGAATAGTAACTCATGAATAGTAACCCCGACATGAAAAGTTCCAAATTTGATAAAAAATTTAGATCAATACTTCGGCATAATGATATTGAGAAAATAATATCATTTAAGAAGAATAACATCCCTTACTATCCCTTACCTCAAAAGAGCAGTACTTTTGACTGGAATAACGCTGAACGAACTTGCACCGTATATCAACACTCAAGATATCAAAAAAACTCACAAGAATACACTCGATAATATAGAGAGAGAAATAGAGAGAAAACTTCAGTTTCTGCTGTGATTTTCAATTCTAACCTAAGCACCTAATTTTATAGGAAAATGCTTAGAACACCAAAGCAGAAAATTTAATATAATAATAATATATTTAATAAATTTTCCTTAGCACCTTGACCATCTGAATTCAGCCATAACACATGTTAATGATGTCCACAAAATACAAAAAAAACATTTTTCTAAACAAAAATAATTAAAACATCCAAAAATCAATTATTTCGGAACTTCAGAACTTCAATAATTCATAATAAATAGCCCTTTTATCAGAAAATTCAAATCTCGCGAGTTTTTATAGGAAATTCAATTCTCTCCAACTTTGTAGAAGAAAGTTTTTCCAAATTCCAAACAGAAATTGACCGAAATCCACAAACGGATGATTTTACAGTCAATAATAAATTTTCGGTCAAGAATTGTGTCCACCAACACAACAAACATGTGTTAACATTTAATGCCACAAAAATATTCTTCCTCCTCATATACTCATATATTCCACATTCATTGTAAAAATATCACCATCAATATATTATTAAAATAATATATTTAAATGAATTATTTTATCAGAAAAAGATAAAATATTTAATTTTCAACAATTGTCACATTAAAAATTTTCTCCATCTATATCCACATAAAATCAATATTTTCCTCATCATATAAATCAATAATTAATTATACACAAATAATATTACAGAATCACAGTACTGGCAACCAGGCCGTTCCCAGGAAAGAGGGGGCTTTCCAATAAGGATCTCTTCCTTACTGGCGCGCAATTAGATGACCAAACCTCTCCTTAGACAGAACTTTCTAGACATTGCCAATAATGTTATCTAATAATATTATTCAGATAATATGAATTATTGCTCCGATAATAGAAAATACTGTGTAGTGACAATTATTAAAACAACAGAAATATAAAATATCAACGCAGCAATTATTGAATCAATAAAATAAATACTGAACAGTAATTACTGTAATAATTATTGAGTAATGCCTTCTTACGTAAAAATCAATAATTGGTGTAATACCGTGTTGCTACTGCGCAACAATTCGTATTACTGTATTTTTAACCACCGGGTATTCCAACAGTGTTAACGGTAACAACTATCCCGTTATTTATAAACAACTTACTCTTGTCGTTTTCTTCATCCAATCGCTTTCCGTTATGGGGCCCACAAAAGACTGCGCCGTCGTACGAATATTCTCCGACAGTAAGAATATTCCACGACCAAGCGAATATTCCCCGACAACAATGAATATTTTATAACCACTTGTGTATTCCGAAAAAAAAAATTCATATATCACCCTTAACTTTAATATTTATCAATTTAACCATTTACTAAATAGTAATTATAAGAAAAATTGAATACTTTTTATTTCATAAAATTCGGGGTCTTACAATCTCCCCTCCTTATGAAATTTTCGTCCTCGAAATTTTACGTACTGGTATTTCAAAGAGTTGAGAATACCTTGCTTTCATTTCAGATTCCATCTTTCCTATCATCATAATTTCTTCATTGCTCATCTCCTGTATTTCAGATATCATTCTAGAATACAACTTCAAAACAAAGGTTAATTGAACAAATTAACATATCACATAATATCCCGATATTATGACTGACCAACAAATAAGCTTAGGTAGGACACACTAGCGAAGGATTTACTCGTCTCTCTCCTTCTAGTTCTATTCCCCGATCTCCGCCAGAGATCATATCCCTAAACTCTGATACCAAATGTAACGCCCCCAAAATAGGTCCAATCCATCCAACCCATTCTGAGTCGTCAAATACATGGTACAGAAAACAACTATAACTTTATTACAACAATTGTCGTGCAAAATACAACAAACATATGCTGTGAGTTTGGATACAAATATATACCAAATGTGACTCATGTTCCAACCGTGGACATCACCTCACAAGACACCTTACATAAAGGTATGTCAAAAACTGTTTTAAATTAGAAGAATCTTTAGGAAGTAACTCAAGGAAACCCTCGTACATGGGAGGCCACGCGTCTAGGTTATGATAGATATCATATGGCCACAGAATATATCTTGGTTGACCCAATAGACCCAAAGAAAAATAAGAAGATTACTATCATAATTCTTCCCAATGGTGAGTCTTCTCTTGACTTATCATTATTTCCACTGTCTCTAATTGAGAATTATACTTCAAACAAACACCAAGATTATATAGGTAGTGCTCGTAAATATACTCAGCAAGTGGATGAGCACATCCCTGTCTTATGATGACACGAGATTGTATATCATTAGACATCTTATATGTAGTGGCAAAAACACCCTTCCAACGTTGGGGTTCGCCTCACCCTAGATGATTCACCAAATATAACTACTAAATGATGACCACCGTTCTATTCTCCTGTTACCCCCACTCGACCCAGCTACACTCTTATTACTGAAAGGAATTGTGAAACAGAAGGGTGAGCACAACTAGCTCAGTAAAGAATATCTTGACTAAAGATAATTTAATTATCAATAGCCCATCAATAATAAATCAGAGATTTAGAACATATGGTAAATGTTAAAAATTTCAACCATAGTTGCAGCGGAACGAGCAATCCATTAGAAGAGTCAAATAGACCATAAAGTCTATTATCTTCTCCATGTTAAAAGTCCACCAACAATGTTTTATCCCTGTAACATCAATCAACAGTTCCTTTCCATAATCATATGAATAATTCATAACCATAATTGTGATTTCTAAATTTCACATCCAAGACGAAAGAAAATTTTTATCACCTGTCTTTACCTGAAACATCAAATATCACGGTTATACAATCACAGTTCCTGTTCATAATCATACTATAAATTCATCTTTGCACCACGGGCCAAAGATATTCATCAACAATTCATCTTTACACTACATGCCAAAGATATTCAACAACAAGTCATCTTTGCACTACGGGCCAAAGATATTCAACAACAACTCATCTTTGCACTACAGGCCAAAGATATTCCTCAATAGTTCATATTTGCACTACAGGCCAAAAATATTATTATCTCAAAAGAAATATATAATAATTTCAGATTTTATATAACCAATAATTATAACCATGTTGATCATTTCACCTTTGCACTTAAGCTAAAGATATTTCAATTATAAATTCAATGGTCATGATCATACCAGTACAATTCAACTTTTCACTACTGGACAAAGAGAACCCTAGTCATGATCATACCAATAATCTACCCATCTTTACACTCAAGTCAAAGAGAAATATCATCATTAGGGTTATAAAAATGTTATATATGATAAAAAAAATAATTATGATCAGCATATAGTTTTTAATCTCAAGAGTAATATTCATAAATCAACTATAATTTGGTTAGAAAAAGAAAACCAATTTTGTCATAAATAGTAACTCGTGAATAGTAACCCATGAATAGTAACTCATGAATAGTAACTCGTGAATAGTAACTCGTGAATAGTTACTCGTGAATAATAACTCGAGAATAGTTACTCTGAATAGTAACTCGTGAATAGTAACTTCATGAATAGTAAACCCCGACATGAAAAGTTCAAATTTGATAAAAAGTTTAGTATCATACTTCGGCATAATGGATATTGAGAAAATAATATCATTTAAGAAGAAATAAACATCCCTTACTATCCCTTACCTCAAAAGAGCAGTACTTCTGACTGGAATAACGCTGAACGAACTTGCACCGTATATCAACACTCAAGATATCAAAAAAACTCACAAGAATACACTCGATAATATAGAGAGAGAAATAGAGAGAAAACTTCAGTTTCTGCTGTGATTTTCAATTCTAACCTAAGCACCCTATTTATAGAAAATGCATTAAAACACCAAAGCAGAAAATTTAATATAATAATAATATATTTAATAAATTTTCCTTAGCCCACCTTGACCATCTGAATTTAGCCATAACACATGTTAATGATGTCCACAAAATACAAAAAAAAACATTTTTCTAAACAAAAATAATTAAAACATCCAAAAATCAATTATTTCGGAACTTCAGAACTTCAATAATTCATAATAAATAGCCCTTTTATCAGAAAATTCAAATCTCGCGAGTTTTTATAGGAAATTCAATTCTCTACAACTTTGTAGAAGAAAGTTTTCCCAAATTCCAAACAGAAATTGACCGAAATCCACAAACGGATGATTTTACAGTCAATAATAAATTTTCGGTCAAGAATTGTGTCCACCAACACACAAAACATGTGTTAATCATTTAATGCCACAAAAATACTCTTCCTCCTCATATACTCATATATTCCACATTCATTGTAAAAATATCACCATCAATATATTATTAAAATAATATATTTAAATGAATTATTTTATCAGAAAAAGATAAAATATTAATTTTCAACAATTGTCACATTAAAAATTTTCTCCATCTATATCCACATAAAATTAATATTTTCCTCATCATATAAATCAATAATTAATTATACACGAATAATATTACAGAATCACAGTACTGGCAACCAGGCCGTTCCCAGGAAAGAGGGGGCTTTCCAATAAGGATCTCTTCCTTACTGGCGCGCAATTAGATGACCAAACCTCTCCTTAGACAGAACTTTCTAGACATTGCCAATAATGTTATCTAATAATATTATTCAGATAATATGAATTATTGCTCCGATAATAGAAAATACTGTGTAGTGACAATTATTAAAACAACAGAAATATAAAATATCAACGCAGCAATTATTGAATCAATAAAATAAAATACTGAACAGTTTTACTGTAATAATTATTGAGTAATGCCTTCTTACGTAAAAATCAATAATTGGTGTAATACCGTGTGCTACTGCGCAACAATTCGTATTACTGTATTTTAACCACGGGGTATTCCAACAGTGTTAACGGTAACAACTATCCCGTTATTTATAAACAACTTACTCTTGTCGTTTTCTTCATCCAATCGCTTTTCGTTATGGGGCCCACAAAAGACTGCGCCGTCGTACGAATATTCTCCGACAGTAAGAATATTCCACGACCAAGCGAATATTCCCCGACAACAATGAATATTTTATAACCACTTGTGTATTCCGAAAAAAAATTCATATATCACCCTTAACTTTAATATTTATCAATTTAACCATTTACTAAATAGTAATTATAAGAAAAATTGAATACTTTTATTTCATAAAATTCGGGGTCTTACAATCTCCCCTCCTTATGAAATTTCGTCCTCGAAATTTACGTACCTGGTATTTCAAAGAGTTGAGAATACCTTGCTTTCATTTCAGATTCCATCTTTCCTGTCATCATAATTTCTTCATTGCTCATCTCCTGTATTTCAGATATCATTCTAGAATACAACTTCAAAACAAATGTTAATTGAACAAATTAACATATCACATAATATCCCGATATTATGACTGACCAACAAATAAGCTTAGGTAGGACACACTAGCGAAGGATTTACTCGTCTCTCTCCTCCTAGTTCTATTCCCCGATCTCCGCCAGAGATCATATCCCTAAACTCTGATACCAAATGTAACGCCCCCAAAATAGGTCCAATCCATCCAACCCATTCTGAGTCGTCAAATACATGGTACAGAAAACAACTATAACTTTATTACAACAATTGTCGTGCAAAATACAACAACACATATGCTGTGAGTTTTGGATACAAATATATACCAAATGTGACTCATGTTCCAACCGTGGACATCACCTCACAATGACACCTTACATAAAGGTATAGTCAAAAAATGTTTTAGAAATTAGAATCTTTAGGAAGTACTCAAGGAAATCCTCGTACATGGGAGGCCACGCGTCTAGGTTATGATAGATATCATATGGCCACAGAATTATCCTTGGTTGACCCAATAGACCCCAAAGAAAATAAGAAGATTACTATCATATTCTTCCAATGGTGAGTCTTCTCTTGACTTATCATTATCTCCACTGTCTCTAATGAGAATTATACTTCAAACAAACACCAAGATTATATAGGTAGTGCTCGTAAATATACTCAGCAAGTGGATGAGCACATCCCTGTCTTATGATGACATGAGATTGTATATCATTAGACATCTTATATGATAGTGGCAAAACACCCTTCCAACGTTGGGTTCGCCTCACCCTAGATGATTCACCAAATATAACTACTAAATGATGACCACCGTTCTATTCTCCTGTTACCCCCACTCGACCCAGCTACACTCTTATTACCTGAAAGAAATTGTGAAACAGAAGGGTGAGCACAACTAGCTCAGTAAAGAATATCTTGACTAAAGATAATTAAATTATCAATAGCCTCCATCAATAATAAATCAGAGATTTAGAACATATGGTAAATGATAAAAATTTCAACCATAGTTGCAGCGGAACGAGCAATCCATTAGAAGAGTCAAATAGACCATAAAGTCTATTATCTTCTCCATGTTAAAAGTCCACCAACAATGTTTTATCCCTGTAACATCAATCAACAGTTCCTTTCCATAATCATATGAATAATTCATAATCATAATTGTGATTCTAAATTTCACATCCAAGACGAAGAAAATTTTTATCACCTGTCTTTACCTGAAACATCAAATATCACGGTTATACCAAATCACAGTTCCTGTTCATAATCATACTAATAAATTCATCTTTGCACCACGGGCCAAAGATATTCATCAACAATTCATCTTTACACTACATGCCAAAGATATTCAACAACAAGTCATCTTTGCACTACGGGCCAAAGATATTCAACAACAACTCATCTTTGCACTACAGGCCAAAGATATTCCTCAATAGTTCATATTTGCACTACAGGCCAAATATATTATTATCTCAAAAGAAATATATAATAATTTCAGAATTTATATAACCAATAATTATAACCATGTTGATCATTTCACCTTTGCACTTAAGCTAAAGATATTCAATTATAAATTCAATGGTCATGATCATACCAGTCACAATTCAACTTTTTCACTACTGGACAAAGAGAACCCTAGTCATGATCATACCAATAATCTACCATCTTTACACTCAAGTCAAAGAGAAATATCATCATTAGGGTTATAAAAATGTTATATATGATAAAAAATATATATGATCAGCATATAGTTTTAATCTCAAGAGTAATATTCATAAATCAACTATAATTTGGTTAGAAAAAGAAACCAATTTTGTCATGAATAGTAACTCGTGAATAGTAACCCATGAATAGTAACTCATGAATAGTAACTCGTGAATAGTAACTCGTGAATAGTAACTCGTGAATAGTAACTCGTGAATAATAACTCGTGAATAGTAACTCATGAATAGTAACTCGTGAATAGTAACTCGTGAATAGTAACCCCGACATGAAAAGTTCCAAATTTGATAAAAAGTTTAGATCAATACTTCGGCATAATGATATTGAAGAAAATAATATCATTTAAGAAGAAATAACATCCCTTACTATCCCTTACCTCAAAAGAGCAGTACTTCTGACTGGAATAACGCTGAACGAACTTGCACCGTATATCAACACTCAAGATATCAAAAAAACTCACAAGAATACACTCGATAATATAGAGAGAGAGAAATAGAGAGAAAACTTCAGTTTCTGCTGTGATTTTCAATTCTAACCTAAGCACCCTATTTATAGGAAAATGCTTAGAACACCAAAGCAGAAAATTTAATATAATAATAATATATTTAATAAATTTTCCTTAGCCCACCTTGACCATCTGAATTCAGCCATAACACATGTTAATGATGTCCACAAAATACAAAAAAAAACATTTTTCTAAACAAAAATAATTAAAACATCCAAAAATCAATTATTTCGGAACTTCAGAACTTCAATAATTCATAATAAATAGCCCTTTTATCAGAAAATTCAAATCTCGCGAGTTTTTATAGGAAATTCAATTCTCTACAACTTTGTAGAAGAAAGTTTTTCCAAATTCCAAACAGAAATTGACCGAAATCCACAAACGGATGATTTTACAGTCAATAATAAATTTTCGGTCAAGAATTGTGTCCACCAACACACAAAACATGTGTTAATCATTTAATGCCACAAAAATACTCTTCCTCCTCATATACTCATATATTCCACATTCATTGTAAAAATATCACCATCAATATATTATTAAAATAATATATTTAAATGAATTATTTTATCAGAAAAAGATAAAATATTAATTTTCAACAATTGTCACATTAAAAATTTTCTCCATCTATATCCACATAAAATCAAATTTTCCTCATTAATATATCAATAATTAATTATACACGAATAATATTACAGAATCACAGTACTGGCAACCAGGCCGTTCCCAGGAAAGAGGGGGCTTTCCAATAAGGATCTCTTCCTTACTGGCGCGCAATTAGATGACCAAACCTCTCCTTAGACAGAACTTTCTAGACATTACCAATAATGTTATCTAATAATATTATTCAGATAATATGAATTATTGCTCCGATAATAGAAAATACTGTGTAGTGACAATTATTAAAACAACAGAAATATAAAATATCAACGCAGCAATTATTGAATCAATAAAATAAAATACTGAACAGTAATTACTGTAATAATTATTGAGTAATGCCTTCTTACGTAAAAATCAATAATTGGTGTAATACCGTGTGCTACTGCGCAACAATTCGTATTACTGTATTTTAACCACGGGGTATTCCAACAGTGTTAACGGTAACAACTATCCCGTTATTTATAAACAACTTACTCTTGTCGTTTTCTTCATCCAATCGCTTTTCGTTATGGGGCCCACAAAAGACTGCGCCGTCGTACGAATATTCTCCGACAGTAAGAATATTCCACGACCAAGCGAATATTCCCCGACAACAATGAATATTTTATAACCACTTGTGTATTCCGAAAAAAAATTCATATATCACCCTTAACTTTAATATTTATCAATTTAACCATTTACTAAATAGTAATTATAAGAAAAATTGAATACTTTTATTTCATAAAATTCGGGGTCTTACAATCTCCCCTCCTTATGAAATTTCGTCCTCGAAATTTACGTACCTGGTATTTCAAAGAGTTGAGAATACCTTGCTTTCATTTCAGATTCCATATTTCCTGTCATCATAATTTCTTCATTGCTCATCTCCTGTATTTCAGATATCATTCTAGAATACAACTTCAAAACAAATGTTAATTGAACAAATTAACATATCACATAATATCCCGATATTATGACTGACCAACAAATAAGCTTAGGTAGGACACACTAGCGAAGGATTTACTCGTCTCTCTCCTCCTAGTTCTATTCCCCGATCTCCGCCAGAGATCATATCCCTAAACTCTGATACCAAATGTAATGCCCCCAAAATAGGTCCAATCCATCCAACCCATTCTGAGTCGTCAAATACATGGTACAGAAAACAACTATAACTTTATTACAACAATTGTCGTGCAAAATACAACAACACATATGCTGTGAGTTTGGATACAAATATATACCAAATGTGACTCATGTTCCAACCGTGGACATCACCTCACAATGACACCTTACATAAAGGTATAGTCAAAAACTGTTTTAGAAATTAGAATCTTTAGGAAGTACTCAAGGAAATCCTCGTACATGGGAGGCCACGCGTCTAGGTTATGATAGATATCATATGGCCACAGAATTATCCTTGGTTGACCCAATAGACCCCAAAGAAAAATAAGAAGATTACTATCATATTCTTCCCAATGGTGAGTCTTCTCTTGACTTATCATTATCTCCACTGTCTCTAATTGAGAATTATACTTCAAACAAACACCAAGATTATATAGGTAGTGCTCGTAAATATACTCAGCAAGTGGATGAGCACATCCCTGTCTTATGATGACATGAGATTGTATATCATTAGACATCTTATATGATAGTGGCAAAACACCCTTCCAACGTTGGGTTCGCCTCACCCTAGATGATTCACCAAATATAACTACTAAATGATGACCACCGTTCTATTCTCCTGTTACCCCCACTCGACCCAGCTACACTCTTATTACCTGAAAGAAATTGTGAAACAGAAGGGTGAGCACAACTAGCTCAGTAAAGAATATCTTGACTAAAGATAATTAAATTATCAATAGCCTCCATCAATAATAAATCAGAGATTTAGAACATATGGTAAATGATAAAAATTTCAACCATAGTTGCAGCGGAACGAGCAATCCATTAGAAGAGTCAAATAGACCATAAAGTCTATTATCTTCTCCATGTTAAAAGTCCACCAACAATGTTTTATCCCTGTAACATCAATCAACAGTTCCTTTCCATAATCATATGATAATTCATAATCATAATTGTGATTCTAAATTTCACATCCAAGACGAAGAAAATTTTTATCACCTGTCTTTACCTGAAACATCAAATATCACGGTTATACCAAATCACAGTTCCTGTTCATAATCATACTAATAAATTCATCTTTGCACCACGGGCCAAAGATATTCATCAACAATTCATCTTTACACTACATGCCAAAGATATTCAACAACAAGTCATCTTTGCACTACGGGCCAAAGATATTCAACAACAACTCATCTTTGCACTACAGGCCAAAGATATTCCTCAATAGTTCATATTTGCACTACAGGCCAAATATATTATTATCTCAAAAGAAATATATAATAATTTCAGAATTTATATAACCAATAATTATAACCATGTTGATCATTTCACCTTTGCACTTAAGCTAAAGATATTCAATTATAAATTCAATGGTCATGATCATACCAGTCACAATTCAACTTTTCACTACTGGACAAAGAGAACCCTAGTCATGATCATACCAATAATCTACCCATCTTTACACTCAAGTCAAAGAGAAATATCATCATTAGGGTTATAAAAATGTTATATATGATAAAAAAAAATAATATGATCAGCATATAGTTTTAATCTCAAGAGTAATATTCATAAATCAACTATAATTTGGTTAGAAAAAGAAACCAATTTTGTCATGAATAGTAACTCGTGAATAGTAACCCATGAATAGTAACTCATGAATAGTAACTCGTGAATAGTAACTCGTGAATAGTAACTCGTGAATAGTAACTCGTGAATAATAACTCGTGAATAGTAACTCATGAATAGTAACTCGTGAATAGTAACTCGTGAATAGTAACCCCGACATGAAAAGTTCCAAATTTGATAAAAAGTTTAGATCAATACTTCGGCATAATGATATTGAAGAAAATAATATCATTTAAGAAGAAATAACATCCCTTACTATCCCTTACCTCAAAAGAGCAGTACTTCTGACTGGAATAACGCTGAACGAACTTGCACCGTATATCAACACTCAAGATATCAAAAAAACTCACAAGAATACACTCGATAATATAGAGAGAGAAATAGAGAGAAAACTTCAGTTTCTGCTGTGATTTTCAATTCTAACCTAAGCACCCTATTTATAGGAAAATGCTTAGAACACCAAAGCAGAAAATTTAATATAATAATAATATATTTAATAAATTTTCCTTAGCCCACCTTGACCATCTGAATTCAGCCATAACACATGTTAATGATGTCCACAAAATACAAAAAAAAACATTTTTCTAAACAAAAATAATTAAAACATCCAAAAATCAATTATTTCGGAACTTCAGAACTTCAATAATTCATAATAAATAGCCCTTTTATCAGAAAATTCAAATCTCGCGAGTTTTTATAGGAAATTCAATTCTCTACAACTTTATAGAAGAAAGTTTTTCCAAATTCCAAACAGAAATTGACCGAAATCCACAAACGGATGATTTTACAGTCAATAATAAATTTTCGGTCAAGAATTGTGTCCACCAACACACAAAACATGTGTTAATCATTTAATGCCACAAAAATACTCTTCCTCCTCATATACTCATATATTCCACATTCATTGTAAAAATATCACCATCAATATATTATTAAAATAATATATTTAAATGATTTTTTTTATCAGAAAAAGATAAAATATTAATTTTCAACAATTGTCACATTAAAAATTTTCTCCATCTATATCACATAATTAATATTTTCCTCATCATATAAATCAATAATTAATTATACACGAATAATATTACAGAATTACAGTACTGGCAACCAGGCCGTTCCCAGGAAAGAGGGGGCTTTCCAATAAGGATCTCTTCCTTACTGGCGCGCAATTAGATGACCAAACCTCTCCTTAGACAGAACTTTCTAGACATTGCCAATAATGTTATCTAATAATATTATTCAGATAATATGAATTATTGCTCCGATAATAGAAAATACTGTGTAGTGACAATTATTAAAACAACAGAAATATAAAATATCAACGCAGCAATTATTGAATCAATAAAATAAAATACTGAACAGTAATTACTGTAATAATTATTGAGTAATGCCTTCTTACGTAAAAATCAATAATTGGTGTAATACCGTGTGCTACTGCGCAACAATTCGTATTACTGTATTTTAACCACGGGGAACAAAGGTAACCGACAACGGGACAATCCAACTTAACTCTATCCCGTTATTTATAAATAACTTACTCTTGTCGTTTTCTTCATCCAATCGCTTTTCGTTATGGGGCCCACAAAAGACTGCGCCGTCGTACGAATATTCTCCGACAGTAAGAATATTCCACGACCAAGCGAATTTCCCCGACAACAATGAATATTTTATAACCACTTGTGTATTCCGAAAAAAAATTCATATATCACCCTTAACTTTAATATTTATCAATTTAACTATTTACTAAATAGTAATTATAAGAAAAATTGAATACTTTTATTTCATAAAATTCGGGGTCTTACAATCTCCCCTCCTTATGAAATTTCGTCCTCGAAATTTACGTACCTGGTATTTCAAAGAGTTGAGAATACCTTGCTTTCATTTCAGATTCCATCTTTCCTATCATCATAATTTCTTCATTGCTCATCTCCTGTATTTCAGATATCATTCTAGAATACAACTTCAAAACAAAGGTTAATTGAACAAATTAACATATCACATAATATCCCGATATTATGACTGACCAACAAATAAGCATAGGTAGGACACACTAGCGAAGGATTTACTCGTCTCTCTCCTCCTAGTTCTATTCCCCAATCTCCGCCAGAGATCATATCCCTAAACTCTGATACCAAATGTAACGCCCCCAAAATAGGTCCAATCCATCCAACCCATTCTGAGTCGTCAAATACATGGTACAGAAAACAACTATAACTTTATTACAACAATTGTCGTGCAAAATACAACAACACATATGTTGTGAGTTTGGATACAAATATATAACAAATGTGACTCATGTTCCAACCGTGGACATCACCTCACAATGACACCTTACATAAAGGTATAGTCAAAAACTGTTTTAGAAATTAGAATCTTTAGGAAGTACTCAAGGAAATCCTCGTACATGGGAGGCCACGCGTCTAGGTTATGATAGATATCATATGGCCACAGAATTATCCTTGGTTGACCCAATAGACCCCAAAGAAAAATAAGAAGATTACTATCATATTCTTCCCAATGGTGAGTCTTCTCTTGACTTATCATTATCTCCACTGTCTCTAATTGAGAATTATACTTCAAACAAACACCAAGATTATATAGGTAGTGCTCGTAAATATACTCAGCAAGTGGATGAGCACATCCCTGTCTTATGATGACACGAGATTGTATATCATTAGACATCTTATATGATAGTGGCAAAACACCCTTCCAACGTTGGGTTCGCCTCACCCTAGATGATTCACCAAATATAACTACTAAATGATGACCACGTTCTATTCTCCTGTTACCCCCACTCGACCCAGCTACACTCTTATTACCTGAAAGGAATTGTGAAACAGAAGGGTGAGCACAACTAGCTCAGTAAAGAATATCTTGACTAAAGATAATTAAATTATCAATAGCCTCCATCAATAATAAATCAGAGATTTAGAACATATGGTAAATGATAAAAATTTCAACCATAGTTGCAGCGGAACGAGCAATCCATTAGAAGAGTCAAATAGACCATAAAGTCTATTATCTTCTCCATGTTAAAAGTCCACCAACAATGTTTTATCCCTGTAACATCAATCAACAGTTCCTTTCCACAATCATATGAATAATCCATAATCATAATTGTGATTCTAAATTTCACATCCAAGACGAAGAAAATTTTCATCACCTGTCTTTACCTGAAACATCAAATATCATGGTTATACCAAATCACAGTTCCTGTTCATAATCATACTAATAAATTCATCTTTGCACCACGGGCCAAAGATATTCATCAACAATTCATCTTTACACTACATGCCAAAGATATTCAACAACAAGTCATCTTTGCACTACGGGCCAAAGATATTCAAGAACAACTCATCTTTGCACTACAGGCTAAAGATATTCCTCAATAGTTCATATTTGTACTACAGGCCAAATATATTATTATCTCAAAGAATATATTTATATTTCAGAATTTATATAACCAATAATTATAACCATGTTGATCATTTCACCTTTGCACTTAAGCTAAAGATATTCAATTATAAATTCAATGGTCATGATCATACCAGTCACAATTCAACTTTTCACTACTGGACAAAGAGAACCCTAGTCATGATCATACCAATAATCTACCCATCTTTACACTCAAGTCAAAGAGAAATATCATCATTAGGGTTATAAAAATGTTATATATGATAAAAAAAATAATATGATCAGCATATAGTTTTAATCTCAAGAGTAATATTCATAAATCAACTATAATTTGGTTAGAAAAAGAAACCAATTTTGTCATGAATAGTAACTCGTGAATAGTAACCCATGAATAGTAACTCATGAATAGTAACTCGTGAATAGTAACTCATGAATAGTAACTCGTGAATAGTAACTCGTGAATAATAACTCGTGAATAGTAACTCATGAATAGTAACTCGTGAATAGTAACTCATGAATAATAACCCCGACATGAAAAGTTCCAAATTTGATAAAAAGTTTAGATCAATACTTCGGCATAATGATATTGAAGAAAATAATATCATTTAAGAAGAAATAACATCCCTTACTATCCCTTACCTCAAAAGAGCAGTACTTCTGACTGGAATAACGCTGAACGAACTTGCACCGTATATCAACACTCAAGATATCAAAAAAACTCACAAGAATACACTCGATAATATAGAGAGAGAAATAGAGAGAAACTTCAGTTTCTGCTGTGATTTTCAATTCTAACCTAAGCACCCTATTTATAGGAAAATGCTTAGAACACCAAAGCAGAAATTTTAATATAATAATAATATATTTAATAAATTTTCCTTAGCCCACCTTGACCATCTGAATTCAGCCATAACACATGTTAATGATGTCCCAAAATACAAAAAAAAACATTTTTCTAAACAAAAATAATTAAAACATCCAAAAATCAATTATTTCGGAACTTCAGAACTTCACTAATTCATAATAAATAGCCCTTTTATCAGAAAATTCAAATCTCGCGAGTTTTTATAGGAAATTCAATTCTCTACAACTTTGTAGAAAAAAGTTTTTCCAAATTCCAAACAGAAATTGACCGAAATCCACAAACGGATGATTTTACAGTCAATAATAAATTTTCGGTCAAGAATTGTGTCCACCAACACACAAAAACATGTGTTAATCATTTAATGCCACAAAAATACTCTTCCTCCTCATATACTCATATATTCCACATTCATTGTAAAAATATCACCATCAATATATTATTAAAATAATATATTTAAATGAATTTTTTTATCAGAAAAAGATAAAATATTAATTTTCAACAATTGTCACATTAAAAATTTTCTCCATCTATATCCACATAAAATCAATATTTTCCTCATCATATAAATCAATAATTAATTATACACAAATAATATTACAGAATCACAGTACTGGCAACCAGGCCGTTCCCAGGAAAGAGGGGGCTTTCCAATAAGGATCTCTTCCTTACTGGCGCGCAATTAGATGACCAAACCTCTCCTTAGACAGAACTTTCTAGACATTGCCAATAATGTTATCTAATAATATTATTCAGATAATATGAATTATTGCTCCGATAATAGAAAATACTGTGTAGTGACAATTATTAAAACAACAGAAATATAAAATATCAACGCAGCAATTATTGAATCAATAAAATAAAATACTGAACAGTAATTACTGTAATAATTATTGAGTAATGCCTTCTTACGTAAAAATCAATAATTGGTGTAATACCGTGTGCTACTGCGCAACAATTCGTATTACTGTATTTTAACCACCGGGTATTCCAACAGTGTTAACGGTAACAACTATCCCGTTATTTATAAACAACTTACTCTTGTCGTTTTCTTCATCCAATCGCTTTCCGTTATGGGGCCCACAAAAGACTGCGCCGTCGTACGAATATTCTCCGACAGTAAGAATATTCCACGACCAAGCGAATATTCCCCGACAACAATGAATATTTTATAACCACTTGTGTATTCCGAAAAAAAATTCATATATCACCCTTAACTTTAATATTTATCAATTTAACCATTTACTAAATAGTAATTATAAGAAAAATTGAATACTTTTATTTCATAAAATTCGGGGTCTTACAATCTCCCTCCTTATGAAATTTCGTCCTCGAAATTTACGTACCTGGTATTTCAAAGAGTTGAGAATACCTTGCTTTCATTTCAGATTCCATCTTTCCTGTCATCATAATTTCTTCATTGCTCATCTCCTGTATTTCAGATATCATTCTAGAATACAACTTCAAAACAAAGGTTAATTGAACAAATTAACATATCACATAATATCCCGATATTATGACTGACCAACAAATAAGCTTAGGTAGGACACACTAGCGAAGGATTTACTCGTCTCTCTCCTAGTTCTATTCCCCGATCTCCGCCAGAGATCATATCCCTAAACTCTGATACCAAATGTAACGCCCCCAAAATAGGTCCAATCCATCCAACCATTCTGAGTCGTCAAATACATGGTACAGAAAACAACTATAACTTTATTACAACAATTGTCGTGCAAAATACAACAACACATATGCTGTGAGTTTGGATACAAATATATACCAAATGTGACTCATGTTCCAACCGTGGACATCACCTCACAATGACACCTTACATAAAGGTATAGTCAAAAACTGTTTTAGAAATTAGAATCTTTAGGAAGTACTCAAGGAAATCCTCGTACATGGGAGGCCACGCGTCTAGGTTATGATAGATATCATATGGCCACAGAATTATCCTTGGTTGACCCAATAGACCCCAAAGAAAAATAAGAAGATTACTATCATATTCTTCCCAATGGTGAGTCTTCTCTTGACTTATCATTATCTCCACTGTCTCTAATTGAGAATTATACTTCAAACAAACACCAAGATTATATAGGTAGTGCTCGTAAATATACTCAGCAAGTGGATGAGCACATCCCTGTCTTATGATGACACGAGATTGTATATCATTAGACATCTTATATGATAGTGGCAAAACACCCTTCCAACGTTGGGTTCGCCTCACCCTAGATGATTCACCAAATATAACTACTAAATGATGACCACCGTTCTATTCTCCTGTTACCCCCACTCGACCCAGCTACACTCTTATTACCTGAAAGGAATTGTGAAACAGAAGGGTGAGCACAACTAGCTCAGTAAAGAATATCTTGACTAAAGATAATTAAATTATCAATAGCCTCCATCAATAATAAATCAGAGATTTAGAACATATGGTAAATGATAAAAATTTCAACCATAGTTGCAGCGGAACGAGCAATCCATTAGAAGAGTCAAATAGACCATAAAGTCTATTATCTTCTCCATGTTAAAAGTCCACCAACAATGTTTTATCCCTGTAACATCAATCAACAGTTCCTTTCCACAATCATATGAATAATCCATAATCATAATTGTGATTCTAAATTTCACATCCAAGACGAAGAAAATTTTCATCACATGTCTTTACCTGAAACATCAAATATCATGGTTATACCAAATCACAGTTCCTGTTCATAATCATACTAATAAATTCATCTTTGCACCACGGGCCAAAGATATTCATCAACAATTCATGTTTACACTACATGCCAAAGATATTCAACAACAAGTCATCTTTGCACTACGGGCCAAAGATATTCAACAACAACTCATCTTTGCACTACAGGCCAAAGATATTCCTCAATAGTTCATATTTGCACTACAGGCCAAATATATTATTATCTCAAAAGAAATATATAATAATTTCAGAATTTATATAACCAAGAATTATAACCATGTTGATCATTTCACCTTTGCACTTAAGCTAAAGATATTCAATTATAAATTCAATGGTCATGATCATACCAGTCACAATTCAACTTTTCACTACTGGACAAAGAGAACCCTAGTCATGATCATACCAATAATCTACCCATCTTTACACTCAAGTCAAAGAGAAATATCATCATTAGGGTTATAAAAATGTTATATATGATAAAAAAAATAATATGATCAGCATATAGTTTTAATCTCAAGAGTAATATTCATAAATCAACTATAATTTGGTTAGAAAAAGAAACCAATTTTGTCATGAATAGTAACTCGTGAATAGTAACCCATGAATAGTAACTCATGAATAGTAACTCGTGAATAGTAACTCGTGAATAGTAACTCGTGAATAGTAACTCGTGAATAATAACTCGTGAATAGTAACTCATGAATAGTAACTCGTGAATAGTAACTCGTGAATAGTAACCCCGACATGAAAAGTTCCAAATTTGATAAAAAGTTTAGATCAATACTTCGGCATAATGATATTGAAGAAAATAATATCATTTAAGAAGAAATAACATCCCTTACTATCCCTTACCTCAAAAGAGCAGTACTTCTGACTGGAATAACGCTGAACGAACTTGCACCGTATATCAACACTCAAGATATCAAAAAAACTCACAAGAATACACTCGATAATATAGAGAGAGAAATAGAGAGAAAACTTCAGTTTCTGCTGTGATTTTCAATTCTAACCTAAGCACCCTATTTATAGGAAAATGCTTAGAACACCAAAGCAGAAAATTTAATATAATAATAATATATTTAATAAATTTTCCTTAGCCCACCTTGACCATCTGAATTCAGCCATAACACATGTTAATGATGTCCACAAATACAAAAAAAAAACATTTTTCTAAACAAAAATAATTAAAACATCCAAAAATCAATTATTTCGGAACTTCAGAACTTCAATAATTCATAATAAATAGCCCTTTTATCAGAAAATTCAAATCTCGCGAGTTTTTATAGGAAATTCAATTCTCTACAACTTTGTAGAAGAAAGTTTTTCCAAATTCCAAACAGAAATTGACCGAAATCCACAAAACGGATGATTTTACAGTCAATAATAAATTTTCGGTCAAGAATTGTGTCCACCAACACACAAAACATGTGTTAATCATTTAATGCCACAAAAATACTCTTCCTCCTCATATACTCATATATTCCACATTCATTGTAAAAAATATCACCATCAATATATTATTAAAATAATATATTTAAATGAATTATTTTATCAGAAAAAGATAAAATATTAATTTTCAACAATTGTCACATTAAAAATTTCTCCATCTATATCCACATAAAATCAATATTTTCCTCATCATATAAATCAATAATTAATTATACACAAATAATATTACAGAATCACAGTACTGGCAACTAGGCCGTTCCCAGGAAAGAGGGGGCTTTCCAATAAGGATCTCTTCCTTACTGGCGCGCAATTAGATGACCAAACCTCTCCTTAGACAGAACTTTCTAGACATTGCCAATAATGTTATCTAATAATATTATTCAGATAATATGAATTATTGCTCCGATAATAGAAAATACTGTGTAGTGACAATTATTAAAACAACAGAAATATAAAATATCAACGCAGCAATTATTGAATCAATAAAATAAAATACTGAACAGTAATTACTGTAATAATTATTGAGTAATGCCTTCTTACGTAAAAATCAATAATTGGTGTAATACCGTGTGCTACTGCGCAACAATTCGTATTACTGTATTTTAACCACCGGGTATTCCAACAGTGTTAACGGTAACAACTATCCCGTTATTTATAAACAACTTACTCTTGTCGTTTTCTTCATCCAATCGCTTTTCGTTATGGGGCCCACAAAAGACTGCGCCGTCGTACGAATATTCTTCGACAGTAAGAATATTCCACGACCAAGCGAATATTCCCCGACAACAATGAATATTTTATAACCACTTGTGTATTCCGAAAAAAAATTCATATATCACCCTTAACTTTAATATTTATCAATTTAACCATTTACTAAATAGTAATTATAAGAAAAATTGAATACTTTTATTTCATAAAATTCGGGGTCTTACAATGTAGTACTAATGTCATTGAACACATATATATCATTATCTTAGTCCAACAACATCACAATCTCCAGATTTCATCCGATCAAACCCTGTCAGAAAGCTAGTTCATCCATTTTCTGGAATTTCTAGAAAACTTAAATCGTGACCGAATGTCCTACTTTGACCATCCACTAAATCGATCCTGTTTGTGATTTAAGGGATCCAGAGACATGGATCTAAAGTTTATAGAACGTGCTACAAACTAGATACAATAACATCAACAAATCTCCTAACATCTGACAGATTCAAGCCTTGAGAAACCTTGTCAAACACTGATAATGAGTTTCTAGGTTGCCCAGAAACTCTTGGTCATGCTCGGTCAACTCACTTTGACCATTAATAACTTGTAATCTGGACTTGGAATGGCCATGATTCCACTTCCAGATCAGTCTACATGGCATATTATAGATCTAACACATAAAACACCACAAATCATTAACAAGGAAGGATCTGTGGCCTCTGAGTTTAGCTTGTCAGGCAACTTTTTAGGGTTCATAGGCAGTTTTTGAAAACTTTGATTTTAAAGCGTTTTGATGCTATAGATCTAAGATATAACATTATAGACCATCATATAACATCTTCTAACATGTATATAAACACATAAACACCTAACCTATCTTAGCATATAAGATTCAAGATGAGTTAGGGTTTTACCTTTTCTTGTCCAAGCTTTGATCCTTGTTCTAATCTATCGATTTTGATGATTTGAAGGCTCTATTAGGGACTGATACACTTGAATATTTCGTTGGTTTGGTGAGAGAGAGAATTAGTTGTGGGTCAGATAACAAATGAGCCAACTTTGTGCACTTTCTCTCTCTTTAATCCTTATAATATGATACAATGAATCTAATATATGCTAGGTGTCCTCTTAGAGATCAGATTTTTGGCCAAGTTTTGCAGTACACGGGCTTACCTAACATTGGTGAGTCACAAGATTTACTATATCTCTTTACTTAAATTATAAGTAAAGGGTATTTTAGTCTTTTTGCCCCTAAAACGTTATTTTCGTAATTTCCCTTACAAATTTAAGGGCAATTTGGACATTTCATAAATATCTCACATCTTTTATACTTAGCTTTTGAGCTCCCAAATTAGGGTTTATAAATTTTAAATTAGGGTTTCAGATTCCCATAATTGAAGTTAGGGTTTCCGAGCGTATCGTTAGTGTTCCTAACCACTGATTGGGATTTACTAACTTAACCTTGATGTTCTCAACATAACTTTAGGTTTTGCTAAAGTTACAACTTATCTGATCAGTCCTTGACCCTTATCCACAATTCTGTACATATAAAATCACTGTACACAGATTCTTATACACTTAGACACTTAACTCTGATAATTCTCCACAATAATTTTAAATCCACCAAATTCCTTTACAAAAATCTTTGAATCCATACACTATATCCAGTCTAGGTCTATTATTGAACCTTTAATCGATCATTTAAGATTTTTATTAATTATCTAAATTCTCGGGTTGTCACATTCACCCCTTCTTCTTAGAATTTCTTCCCCGAAATTCACCTTACACCCTACACCTCTCATACACAGCATCACATGCTACCCAAAACATCACCCATAAGAGTTAAACTTTTCAAATCATGCTGAGGAGTCATATAGACTACGAATTTTCATTTTTAAAAATGTTTAAACAGAAATTTATCTGCAAATCGCTCTGGTCTTACGGACATAGTGGGTAATTAGCGCGTTATGCCCTGTACTTATTAAGTACTGCTAGTCAAAACAACTTTTCCTATTCCTCTTATCCGCCTTGGGCGCACAAAAAATTTCTTACCTCAATCTTTATCGGAATCCGCACCAAAATAATTTGGTTCGGGAAAAATTTAAAGAACGCTTAGAGTTTCCATAAACGTTGGTTTAGCCGAATCAAATAGCTTAGACTCATACCAATAATCAATTTCAATCGAAATATTTAAGTATAGTCAAACCCCGTTGGCAAATTTAAAAATTTGAAAATAGTTTAAAAATGACGTCATGATACCGTATTGTGTTAACAGCCCATTTGAGGATTTCGTCATCGAGTGACTTTGTCATAACACATCATACAAAGTGGGACAATAATTTCTAGATCGAATTCAACACTAAGTATTTATGTATTTACACCTTCATCATTGTTTATCATCTGTGTACTAGGTTACATGATGCATTAATGATAAATAAAACACATTTTGATATTTCAAATGACTATCGTCTAGCCGAAATAATTAGCATAGACTATACTTTAAACTATTAAAAAACCATTGCTAAGAAGTTTTATTATCTCAACAGGTAACGATGTGTCAGTGGCCCGAAGTCCACATATACACAATGGTCACCAGAAGTTGAGAATAAAAATTTATTTTCAAAAGGCATATAGTGCGTATTTAGCTTGATGTCAAAAATTTCGAAGTCTAGCATAACTAGAAGATTTGGAAAATATGTCTCCATTAATGATCCATTGCTTAATCAGTCTATCTATTCCTATCATCCTCAATACTCTATTTACACATAACTATTCCCAGTTTGTCAAACTTACCACACGTTATGAGTTCAGGAACTTTCCACAATCATATGAGTTTAAGAACTTGTCCTAGATCGACCATTGGCATCCATTCGCTGAGGGGTTCAAAATATTTCATATAATTATTAGTCACGAACTTACAATAAGTATGAGTTTTACGAACTCGCAACTAACCTTATATTCTCTACCTATTCTCTACCTATCTGGTATACACATGAGAAAATAATTACCTTCTCAACACGCATATAGCAAATAGCACGACACAGACATTTCAATGATTATCATTACCAAAAACTAAGTGGTTTTTATTGCCGTATTGCATATAGCTAGTTATTTACATTGTAGTTCATATAGTTACATTTAGTTTTTGCATTCAGTTTCTTGAAAAAAAAATTGAAAAATTGAAAAATTATTAGTTAGTTTACTATGTTTCTATAGTATTTAGTACATCTTACATGAGTCCAGTTGTTAGATAGTTACAGTTTATTTTGACTAATGATGAGATTAGAATTGGGTAGACAAATATAGTACTGACTATTAGAGCTTTAATGTGATTTCTTGTTATGAATTGAGTCTTTTTCTATTTGAAACTGGTATAATAAGGATAGCACAGTAAAAATAACTTGTTGATTGATTGAGTTTAAATTGATACATAATCGGACTCTAAAGGATAATGCTAGTTTGAATGAAAGAATGACAAGAATAAGTAGCGATGACTAAAGTTAGACAAGAGCCTAAGTTTAGGAGAATATTTGGGGTATATAAGCTATAAAAAAAAGAAAATAAAAGAAAATAAAAAAAAATAATACAAAAAGAAAAAAATAAAAGAAAAAAAGAAAAGAAAAAAAAGAGATTGAGTTGAATAAATTGAGTCCTGTGGTGGGTCGAGAAGAAGCGTGAAATGCACTCCCCATAAACACAGGCGTGAGATGGAGCGTAAAACGCACTCACTATCCATCATGCAAAAGAAAAAAAAATGAATAAAACGGGAAATAAAAGCAAAAAGCCCCCGTAAATAAAAAATAAAGCATAAGTATCCCATGTTGACCCTCAATATTGGTAATTGTTTAATTTTAGTTAGATCTAGCTTATTTTTAGATTTCTTGAGTTTGCAATGTATGATGTCTTCGAAGAGACTTGTTATGTGTTAAATTTGACTTTATATCAGTTAACATTATTGTGGAGCACACACGCACTATATTAGTGATAACAGTCTAAGATTTGATGATTGATTGAGAAGTTATTGATTGGTTTTGATATGACTTATTATCGTGTTTATTTGATTTCTCTAAGGCTGGTTGAATAGACTTGTTTCTGTCATTACTGCTGGATTCGTAGGCATGTAGATTAGTTGCATTGCATAGCATTGTTATTTTGTGTTTTTTCTTGAGGAAAAGTAAAGGTTTAAGTTTGGGGGTATTTGATAAGTAGGTTTTATACCTACTTATCCGGTATCTGTTACTTGAATTAGTTTCTTAATCTCATGTTTCTTTGTTACTTTTCATGTATTTTGTGTTCGTTTTGTAGATTATATGCTTGGGTATGAAAACACAAGAAAAAGGCGACTATTGGCATGAAAAATCAAGAGAAAGCAATTCGGAAATCTTTTGGACCAAAATATGCAAGTAAATGTAAAAAAGGAAGATTGTAGGGCTTTTAACACCAAGTTGGATGCATGTTCTTGGCTTGAAACTTGGATTTTATTGTAGATCTACTTCTTAGCTTTCCGGAACATCTTGAATCATCCCAATCGGAGTTCGGATGCGAGAGTTATGGCATTTTTATCAACAAAGATCAAAGCTAAGAGTTGTCATGCTTGCCATTTACACAACATCTATTTCAAACTTGATTTCCGCCTTGCTCCAACCCAAACCTATCAATTGTTAAAGAATGAAAGTTGTAGATCTCGTCGATATCTTCGATTTGATAGGTGGCAGACCCCGTAACTCCAAGCGGATCAAAAGTTATGTCTGTTTTACCAAAAGACGTCGCAGCAAAAAATAGAGTAGCGCGGACCGTGCTAGGGGTGCGCTAGGCCACCAGAAACACTGCTACAGTAGCGTGGGGAACGCCCAAAATAGCCTAGGAAGAGCGCGGGGCGCGCTAGTCGACGGAAAAACAACTGTTATGGGTTATTTGGTGTCCAATTTGAGCTAGAATAGGATTCTTAGTTGGCTAACTTGCTAGGGTATCCATTAGAACTATAAATACATGATGAGAGACATAAAAGAAAGGATATATGGGCTAGTTTGGAGGATTCCATTAGATTAGAGTAAATTAGATCAAATCCTTAGTTCTTATTAGATTTGGAGATTGAAGCAACTTGGAGACCATTGAAGATTCAAAGTAGGAGCAAGGAGAAAGCATCAAATCTGCAGACAACAGATTCTATCTTCTTATCTTCTTCTATCTTTGTCTTTTAATGATTATTCAATTGTGGATTTTTAGTTTTAATTCAATAATAATGAACTAATTCTTTGTTTGAGATTACAATGAATCTTATTGTGTAGTTTATTTTAATATGCTTCGCTATCAATTATTATGTTCTATTGTGATGATTGTCTATTGTGATTTGGTGTTAATTGTTTAATTGATTGGCCATCAATTACCGTAATAATCTATATGAACTCGAGAGATGAAGTTTAGATTTAGATCTGATCATGATAACATATGTCTGTGATTTCTGCATAGATGGAATTCATGATTCGTGTTTAGGATAGAGATATGCCTTTACGCCATATGTAATCTTATAGAGAACTTGTGCTTTAAATCCTTTTTAATTGTAATTCACATAGAGATATAGTGGATTAGTTAATTAGGGTGTCTTGCTTAATTCTATCATCTGTGGATTTAAGTGAGTATGGGTATTATGCATCGAGAGGTAGTTTTATCTGCTTAAGTGTTCTGGATTAACAATTCAGGATAGAAAATAATTGATGAGAAGTGTGTTAACTTAAATGAAGCAATAAGTGAAGTTGTGATCTTAAATTTCCATAATCTAATTTTTAATTAGTGGTAATTAGAATTAGTGTAATTAAATAATATAATTTTTATAAATTGAAATTCATTCGTTTAAATAAGATTGAGTTGGTTACGGGTTAGTACTTGGTGATTTTTATTAAACAATTCCTCGTGGGAACGATACTCTACTTTAACTTTATTACTTGTTGACCACGTATACTTGCGTGTTGTGCGTAATTAGATTTTACCCAACAAATTTTTGGCGCCGTTGCTGGGGAATTTGTTTAATATTTTTTACCAAAATTAATTTCAATCAAATTAGCCTTAATTTAAACATTTTTTTTATTCTCTTCCTATATTTCTCTCTTTTCAGGTACCATGGATGACTTTGCGAATCAATGGCCATATTCGAATATGACTCCACCAAGGGACACAGGAATTGATGGACTCAATGTATTTTCTGCATTATCAGCGCAGTTTGAGACACTTTCGAGGAGGTTAGATGTAGTTGCAACCCAACATAATCGAAGGATAGCAGTTACGTGCAATTATTGTGCTGGCAATCACCCGAGTAATCAATGCACCATCAATTTTGGGTCGGTACAATATGGTGGTAACTACCTCAATCAGTATGCATATGATAATTATCATCAAGTTTGGGGGTATCACCCAGATTCTTCATGGAGCTATAATTATGAAGATCAATACTCTACTCCAAATTCAACATACACGCCATAATTCTCATATCAACCTCCATTAAAAGAAGAAAAGTCAGAGTTGGAGGAATTACTGTCAAAGGGCATAGCAAACCAAGAGGAGAGGAGGATTAATCAAGAGCGGTCAATTCAGAATCAAGAGATATCAATTCAAAATCTGCAGAACCTGATGGATCAAATGCTCAAAGCCTTGAACAACTGTCCTCAAAATTAGTGGTGTTATGACGAAGATTTCGAGATTGATGAAGTGCCCAAGCCAAATCTACAACTGGATGAGACACGAGATTTTGAAAAAGAGGAGACAAGTAGGGATAATGAAAACAAGGTCAGCGAAGAACTAACTGTGGGTACCAACGATGATGAGCCTATGTTATTAGAGCCCCAAGTTCCTTCTCCGTCAAAGATCATGGGTCCAGTTAGATTTGCAAAATCGTGCCCACTTGGTAGTCATATCGTCGGCGAAGCTCTGTATGACAAAAGAGCGAGTGCAACAATGAAGCCGTGGTGGGACGAAAAAGAGAAGATAGGCGAAGAGCCCATTATGTTTGATACATTTCCATGCCCAAATATGATCACAAACACAATGGAGATAGCACCTAGTTATTCGTCCTTCTTCATGGAGATTATACCGAGTCAGAGCATGCTAGGTGACTTTGATGCTATGGTCATCGCTTGTGGGAACCTCCCAAAGGATTATTTTCTACTGATGGATGGAGGATTCCTCAACTTTCGAAGAGGAATTAGATAGTGCTGACCAGACAAAGTCGGGCTTACGACGTTAAAACTAGCGCTACTTGGGAGGCAACCCAAGCTCTAAACATTTTCTTCCTTATTTATTCTTTATATCTTAGTTTATAGTCTAACTCAAATATTTAGTTTTCAACGAATAATGACTCCGTAATGGTATGCTCGTAGGTAAGGCAAGAAAAAGAGAGTCACCAAGCTACTGACTGCCTAGCGCGGGCCGCGCTACATAATGCCTATACCAAGCGCGGGGAGTGCTATCAGTCCAGAAATCACTACTTGCCTAGCGCGGGGTGCGCTACTCAAGGGTTATACCCAGCGCGGACCGCGCTACTCGAGAATTTCAGGCGCTGAATGGATTTAATCGACGTGTCTCAGATTTGAACAAAGCCAATTCTCGTTAATAAATGCAACTTCTCCACTTCTCCTACACCCATTACACTTCCAATGCTCTACAACCCCTATTACACCATCCTTACCTCTCCTTCTCCTTTTCAACTTCCATTCCCATTAAACCCATCCATCCCCAACTTCCAATCCACGTTGGTTTTCCATTTCCAATCCACGTTGGTTTTCAATTTTCGCGCCGCTCGGAAATCCCAGGCGTTAAAAGTGGTTTAATTGCAATGTTAGTCAAGTCCAACTCAAGTGTGGTTCCCGATTTATTCCAATGTCTCTGGCCTATTCTTCAGACTTAGCAAACAAGGAGAACATGCTGTATTTTCATGGAAGTCCTCTCTTTTAATTTTTCATATCTTAGCCATTGAGGACAATGTCTAGTTTAAGTTTGGGAGGGCATTTTAGTGTCGTATTGCATATAGTTAGTTATTTACATTGTAGTTCATATAGTTACATTTAGTTTTTGCATTCAGTTTCTTGGAAAAAAAAATTGAAAAATTGAAAAATTATTAGTTAGTTTACTATGTTTCTATAGCATTTAGTACATCTTGCATGAGTCCAGCTGTTAGATAGTTACAGTTTATTTTGGCCAATGATGAGATTAGAATTGGTAGACAAGTATAGTACTGACTATTAGAGCTTTGATGTGATTTCTTGTTATGAATTGAGTCTTTTTCTGTTTGAAACCGGTATAATAAGGATAGCACAGTAAAAACAACTTGTTGATTGATTGAGTTTAAATTGATACATAATCGGACTCTAAAGGATAATGCTAGTTTGAATGAAAGAATGATAAGAATAAGTAGTCTAAGTTTGGGGGAATATTTGGGGTATATAAGCTATAAAAAAAACAATACAAAAAAAAAATAAACGAAAAAAAGAAAAGAAAAAAAAAAGATATTGAGTTGAATAAATTGAGTCCTGTGGTAGGTCGAGAAGAAGTGTGAAATGCACTCCCCATAAACATAGGCGTGAAATGGAGCGTAAAGCGCATTCACTATCCATCATTCAAAAGAAAAAAAAATGAATAAAACGGGAAATAAGAGCAAAAAGTCCCCGTAGATGAAAAATATAAAGCATAAGTATCCCATGTTGACCCTCGATATTGGTAATTGTTTAATTTTAGTTGGATCTAGCTTGTTTTTGGATTTCTTGAGTTTACACTGTATGATGTCTTCGAAGAGACTTGTTATGTGTTAAATTTGATTTTATATCAGTTAAGTCTGAAGAATAGGCCAGACACATTGTAATAAATCGGGAACCACACTTGAGTTGGACTTGACTAACATTGCAATTAAACCACTTTTAATGCCTGGGATTTTCGAGGGTCGCGGAAATTAAAAACCAACGTGGATTGGAATTTGGGGATGGATGGGTTTAATGGGAATGGAAGTTGAAAAGAAGAATGAGAGGAAAGGATGGTGTAATAGGGGTTATGGAGTATTGGAAGTGTAATGGGTGTAGGAGAAGTGGAGAAGTTGCATGTATTAACGAGAATTGGCTTTGTTCAAATATGAGACACGTCGATTAAATCCGTTCAGCTCCTGAAATTCCCAAGTAGCGCGGTCCGCGCTGGGTATAACCCTTGAGTAGTGCGCCCCGCGCTAGGCAAGTAGTGATTTCTGGACTGATAGCGCTCCCCGCGCTTGGTATAGGCATTGTGTAGCGCGGCCCACGCTAGGCAGTCAGTAGGTTGGTGACTCTTTTTTTCTTGCCTTACCTGCGAGCATACCATTACGGAGTCATTATTCGTTGAAAACTAAATATTTGAGTTAGACTATAAACTAAAATATAAAGAATAAATAAGGAAGAAAAGGTTTAGAGCTTGGGTTGCCTCCCAAGTAGCGCTAGTTTTAACATCGTAAGCCCGACTTTGTCTGGTCAGCACTATCCAATTCCTCTTCAAAAGTTGAGGAATCCTCCATCCATCAGTAGCAAATAATCCTTTGGGAGGTTCCCACAAGCGATGACCATGGCATCGAAATCACCTAGCATGCTCTGACTCGGTATAATCTCCATGAAGAAGGGCAAATAACTAGGTGCTATCTCCATTGTGTTTGTGATCATATTTGGGCATGGAAGTGTATCAAACATAATGGGCTCTTCGTCTATCTTCTCTTTTTCGTCTCACTACGGCTTCATTGTTGCACTCGCTCTTATGTCATAAAGAGCTTCGCCGACGACATGACTACCAAGTGGGCACGATTTTGGAAATCTAACTGGACCCTTGATCTTTGACGAAGAAGGAACTTGGGTCTCTAATAACATAGGCTCATCATCGTTGGTACCCACAGTTAGTTCTTTGCTGACCTTGTTTTCATTATCCCCACTTGTCTCCTCTTTTTCAAAATATCGTGTCTCGTCCAGTTGTAGATTTGGCTCGGGCACTTCATCAATCTCGGAATCCTCGTCATAACGCCACTTATTTTGAGGACAGTTGTTCAAAGCTTTGAGCATTTGATCCATCAGGTTCTGCAGATTTTGAATTGATATCTCTTGATTCTGAATTGACCGCTCTTGATTAATCCTCCTCTCCACTTGGTTTGCTATGCCCTTTGACAGTAATTCCTCTAACTCTGACTTTTCTTCTTTTAATGGAGGTTGATATGAGAATTTTGGCGTGTATGTTGGATTTGGAGTAGAGTATTGATCTTGATAATTATAGCTCCATGAAGAATCTGGGTGATACCCCCAAACTTGATGATAATTATCATATGCATACTGATTGAGATAGTTACCACCATATTGTACCGGCCCAAGATTGATGGTGCATTGATTACTCGGGTGATTGCCGGCACAATAATTGCACGTAACTGCTATCCTTCGATTATGTTGGGTTGCAACTACATCCAACCTCCTCGAAAGTGTCACAAGCTGCGCTGATAATGCAGAAAATACATTGAGTCCATCAATTCCTGTGTCCCTTGGTGGAGTCATATTCGAATATGGCCATTTATTCGCAAAGTCATCTATGGTACCTAAAAAGAGAGAAATATAGGAAGAGAATAAAAAAAATATTTAAATTAAGGCTAATTTGATTGAAATTAATATTGGTAAAAAATATTAAACTAATTCCCCGGCAACGGCGCCAAAAATTTGTTGGGTAAAATCTAATTACGCACAACACGCAAGTATACATGGTCAACAAGTAATAAAGTTAAAGTAGAGTATTGTTCCCACGAGGAATTGTTTTATAAAAATTACCAAGTACTAACCCGTAACCAACTCAATCTTATTTAAACGAATGAATTTCAATTTATAAAAATTATATTATTTAATTACACTAATTCTAATTACCACTAATTAAAAATTAGATTATAGAAATTTAAGATCACAACTTCACTTATTGCTTCATTTAAGTTAACACACTTCTCATCAATTATTTTCTACCCTGAATTGTTAATCAAGAACACTTAAGCAGATAAAACCACCTCTCGATGCATAATACCCATACTCACTTAAATCCACAGATGATAGAATTAAGCAAGACACCCTAATTAACTAATCCACTATATCTCTTTGTGAATTACAATTAAAAAGGATTTAAAGAACAAGTTCTCTATAAGATTACATATGGCGTAAAGGCATATCTCTATCCTAAACACGAATCATGAATTCCATCTATGCAGAAATTACAAACATATGCTATCATGATCAGATCTAAATCTAAACTTCATCTCTCGAGTTCATATAGATTATCACGGTAATTGATGGCCAATCAATTAAACAATTAACTCCAAATCACAATAGACAATCCTCACAATAGAACATAATAATTGATAACGAAGCATATTAAAATAAACTACACAATAAGATCCATTGTAATCTAAAACAAATAATTAGTTCATTATTATTGAATTAAAACTAAGAATCCACAATTGAATAATCATTAAAAGACAAAGAAAGAAGAATATAAGAAGATAAAATCTGTTGTCTGCAGATTTGATGCTTTCTCCTTGCTCCTACTTTGAATCTTTAATGGTCTCCAAGTTACTTCAATCTCCAAATCTAATAAGAACTAGGGTTTTGATCTAATTTACTATAATCTAATCTAATGGAATCCTCCAAACTAGCCCATATATCCTTTCTTTTATGCCTGCCATCATGTATTTATAGTTGTAATGGATACCCTAGCGAGTTAGGTAACTAAGAATCCTATTCTAGCTCAAATTGGACACCAAATAACCCACAACAGCTGTTTTCCCGTCGACTAGCGCACCCCACGCTCTTCCTAGGCTATTTTGGGTGCGCCCCACGCTACTGTAGCAGTGTTTCTGGTGGCCTAGCTCGCCCCTAGCGCGGTCCGCGCTACTCTATTTTCTGTTGCGACGTCCTTTGGTAAAATAGGCATAACATTTGATTCGCTTAGAGTTACGGGGCCTGCCACCAATCAAATTGAAGATATCGACGAGATCTACAACTTTTATTCTTTAACAATTGACAGATTCGGGCTGGGGCAAGGCTGAAATCAAGCTTGAAGTAGATGTTGTGTAAATGACAAGCATGACAACTCTTAGCTTTGATCTTTGTTGATAAAAAGGCCATAACTCTCGCATCCGAACTCCGATTGGGACGATTCAAGATGTTCCAGAAAGCTAAGAAGTAGATCTACAATAAAATCTAAGTTTTAAGCCAAGAAAATGCATCTAACTTGGTGTTAAAAGCCCTGTAATCTTCTCTTTTTGCATTTGCTTGCATATTTTAGTCCAAAAAATTTCTGAATTGATTTCTCTTGCTTTTTCTTGCCAATAGTCACCTTTTTCTTATGTTTTCATACCCAATCATATAATCTACAAAACATACACAGAATACATAAAAAGTAACTAAGAAACATGAGATTAAGCAACTAATTCAAGTAACAGATACCGGATAAGTAGGTATAAAACCTACTTATCAGTGGTCGTCAAACCAACTCGACCCCTAATCAATATAGGAAGATAAGAGGACAATTCCCCGCCTATACAAAGAATTGTTCAACCTAACCACTATATCGACCAGGAAGCTAAGCGATTCTAAAATCACGTATAAATTCCCCGCCCATACAAAGAATCATACAAGTCAACTGCTGACATGAGTCTTCAATTGAAATCCCACTTAATCCTAGCTCTATTCTCAATACGAATTTTGTTCAATCCGTATTCATAACCTTTCCTGAATTTGCCTCGTACCAATTCATAGTACAACTGACAGACATCAATCTTGCCGTAAACTTTTCAATCATTCGATTGCTTCTCCTCCCTGCTATAACCTTATCAGACCACGTAATGATCTTATCGTATATATTACGATTCATTTCTATATTCTGATCGTTTTGTTTTACGATCTCCTATTACTGTACTTTTAGTCTTTTAGACTCTATCTATTCATCACTACTGCTGAAGTTTATTATTAGTGTTTGGTAACTCCGTATCTTTATAACTCGCTGAGATTCATCTTTGAATCTTACCAACACACTAACTCTATTTGAGTTAGTTCTTATTCTTTATCACTGCGACTATTGGCCTAAGGTAACCCTGCCTAAGGATTATAACCTACAGCACTGATACCAAGTGTAATAACCCGAAACCACAACTTTGATACCAACTGTAGTAACCTCAGATCCTTGTCCTAATCACCACAGATCTGGTATACTAATTCTATATTTGTTACGGAAGATATAAACATAAATTATTTATACATTAAACTTACACACTATCCCCAAGGTCAAAAAAATTCACGTAATACCTGTATTCCATATATTATCCGACATACAATATCATTGGCTTCTCTTGTATTCAACGTATTCGTTTAATCTGTAATATTTATCATGATATAGCAAGGGTGAGCAACAAGTTTGCCCAGTAAGTATAAGTTTAATTGAGGATATATCATGATTGAAAGAATTGAACAAAAAGCTGGCTACGTTCAACAATATAATAATTGAGAACTAACAGGAATCAAATTTCATAACTGAACGATCAGGATGACAAAAATTAATGTCAATAATAAGCATGAACAAATCAACTGAACCAGATGGTAATGAAGATGATTAGCCTTTCAAACCTAATGAGTACATGCAATAAGCACAGAGTGTGAATCAATAATTCATAGATATGATAATTAGGAATGATTAACCATAAGCATATTTGAATGAAACAACTCGAGGTTGAGTTAGAGAGAACTTGCCAGTATCACCGACTACAGCTACGCAGTCAATATAGCTTTATTTGAAGACCTAATATTGATAATATTGATCTCCAATATTAGAATAATATCATCATAGTATAATACTGTTAATCACATTTATAAAATAACCTAAACACATAATCATATATCCCTATCAGTTCACGAACTACCTAAGACTCGATATCAAGCCAAACAATTACAATCTAAGTTGAGTCCGATACATTTTTGACATCCCGACGGCCTAGTCGGACAATCATCGAGCCTATTTTCCTTAAGACTCTACCTAAACACAACAAAATTATCTTAAATAATTTATTAATCAGTCAAAATATTTTTCAAATACTCATAATAAATTTTAAGTAATTATTACTATTTATCATAATTTTTTAATCATTAATGTCATATTTATATGATTTAAATACCACTTAATCCTATTATCATTAATATTTATTTAATTTCAAATATTAATGAAATACATAACATAATATTATAAGTAATTTATAATATCTCAAAGTAATTTTAATACCTTAATATCACATTTAAATAATTTTTAAACATTTAAATCTATTATCAAAATACTGCCATTAATATTAAAATATTAATGTATTTCATGACAAAATATCAAATTTAGTTTTTATAATTTAAAAATATTTTTATAACCCTTAAATCATTTTTATATGATTTTTAAAGCATTAAAACTAATTTTCCACAATTTATTTAATATATTTATTAAATAAACTAGTTATCATTCATATTAAATAATTAATAAAATTTCTCACAAAATATTAAAAGTTATATTTTATAACTCAAAATATTTTTAAACACTTTATTCTTATTTAAAATGATTTTTATAATATTAAAATGATTTTTCTCTAATTTATTTAATATACTAATTAAATAAATTAAATATCAGTAATATTCAAATAAATATATATATTAATGAAAAATATCCCAAATGATCAAAAGTTAATTTTCATAAGTTAAAATAATTTTTAAAACTAATTTTGTAATTTTTAGAAATTTATTTCTATTTTTAATCATTTTTCGAAAATTAGAAAAACTAATTTAATTAAATCCGTCGCTAAAGTATTTAGCGACGTTTTCTATCGCTGTTGGTGTTCTTGAGCTCAAGAACACTGACAAGCAGTGCTTAAGGGATCAGGTTTGACCAATCATAATTCTCAATCCATGAATGTTCCGGGCTTTCTAAAACTTTGATCTTATAGTAGGTATGTAGTACTACAAGTATTAATAATCATCAAGGTTATATCTCATCATAGTTGCAAGATCCATAGCTTGAAAGTAGCTGTCAGATGGTTCTTGGGTTTTCTAGGTAACCCAGAAACCCCGGTAGTTTCATAGTGCCACTTTCTAGCTCGATTATCCTTATGTTCTGGTCATCAATTAGGTGTTCTCATGGTCCAAGAATGTAGTACTAATGTCAAGGAATACATATATATCATTATCTCAATCCAACAACATCACAATCTCCAGATTTCATCCGGTCAATATAAGACCCCAACTTTTTATAAATGAAATTGAATTTCCTCTATTTATTATTTTGAAATAGTAAGGGTTGATTTGTTTAATATGGTTAGTTATGGGTAAAATGCGCAAAAATTTTAAATAAGCAAGTGGTTATATAATATTCATTCTTGTCGGGGAATTTTCGTTTGGTCGTGGAATATTCTTACAGTCGGGGAATATTCGTACGACGATGCAACCTTGTGTGGGCCCCATAACGGAAAGCGATTGGATGAAAAAAACGACAAGTATGAGTTTTTTTTATAAATAACGGTGTAGTTGTTACCGTTAACACTGTTGGAATATCCGGTGGTTAAAACACAGTAATACACGGTGTTGCACAGTAGCACACGGTATTACATCAATTATTGATTCTTACGTAAGAAGGCACTACTCAATAATTGTTACAGTAATTACTGTTCAATATTTTATTTTATTGATTCAGTAATTGTCACTATATTTTTCATTATCAGATTAATAATTCATATTAATTGAATATTATTATTAGATAACATTATTAGCAATGTCTAAGGAAGTTCTGTCTAGGAGAGGTTATTTAATTATGCGCCAGTAAGGAGAAATCCTTATCGGAAAGCCCCCTCTTTACTGGGAACGACATGGTTGTCATTATTGTGATTCTATAATATTATTTGTGAATAATTAATTATTGATTTATATGAAAAGAAAAATATTTATTTATGTGGATAATAATGGAGGAATTTTTAGAAAAGTGTCAATTGTTAAAAATTGATATTTTATCTTTTCTGAAAAAATAATTCATTTAAATATATTATTATATTACAATAATATAATAATGGAGATATTTTTACAATGAATGCGTGATATATGAATAAATGAGGAATAGTATTTTTGTTACAATAAATGCTAAAAACATGTTAAACATGTTGGTGGACCCTATTTTTAACTGAAATTTGATTATAGCCTGCAAAATACTCCGTATGTGGATTTCAATCAATTTATGTTTAGAATTTGGAAAAATATAAAGCTACAAAGTTGTAGAGAATTGAATTTCCTATGGAATGAACATAAGATTCGATTTTTTCTGATAAAAGGGCTATTTATTATGAATTATTGAATTTCCAGAATAATTAATTTTTGGAGTATTAAATATTTTTGTTTAGAAAAATATTTTTTTCATTGTTGTGGACCCTACTGGTGGCTGAATTCAGATTGTCAAGAGGTGGGCGTGAAATTTGTGACACCCCCAAAATTAGGTATACATCACCCATCTTGAGTCGCCAAATATATGGTACAGAATTCAAATACAACTTAATAATACAACTGTCGTGTACAATACGACAGAACATAAACTGTGAGTTTGAATACAAATATTGTCTTCTAGAGAGTATCCTTACTCAAAAGGAGTCCTCATTACAATTATTATCACACTATTACATAGAATAGTGAGGACTACTAATGCTATCATCTAGGACCATCACTCTGTTCCCCGACTAGTCCCAGCTACGTTCTCATTTCCTGAAGAGAACAGTGAAAGAAAGGGTGAGCTCAACTAGCCCAGTAAGAAATATTATGACTAAGATAATGCAGAATAAATTATCATTAGTCTTCAACAATGCTAAACTGATAAAATACAATAGACATCAAGTTTAACTGCAGCGGAACCAACAATCCATTAAAAGAGTCAAGTAGAGAATAAAATCTACTATCTTTTATGATTTAAAAGGTTTTTCATGACTTTTATCGCTGAGACTCAGCTAAAAAAATAATCCACATCATCGAATCACCCCTGCACTACGGCCAATGATATTCTTTAGTATCACGACCACGAATTATCCATGCTCTACGGGCCAAAGATAATCGTATTTTCATCAACGGTCCTGATCATGCCATAAAACAATTCATCTTTGCACTACGGCTAAAGAGAATCCATAGCCATAATCATACCAAAACTGTCCATCAATACACTACGGGCCAATGAGGACTTTTACCACATCATTTGTAACCTTACGGTCATGATTATACCGAATAATCCTTGGTCATAATCATACCAAGTCCATCTATGCACTACATGCCACATATGACTTTCAACATTTTATAAACATGAGGATGATGACAATGATATAAGAATTCAATAAAACAAGTTCAAGAATTAATTTATCCAAGAATTAACAACGTCCAAATTGTCAATATGATACTGCTTTGTGGAGTAAAATTTAAGAATTCTTAGAAGAACATTTCCATTAAAAGATACTAGATGAAACGCAAATATCAAAGATATTCCACTAATTTCATGGAGTATAGAAGTCAAAGTTTTAATCAACTGAGTATAATAAAGAATGGAATAACAAAAGAAATCACTATGCATGCGATAGACCGCACAGACAGGTTATTCTAACAGAATAATAAATAATGGAACTAGGTCCGGCGTAAAACGTATAGACAGGATATTCCAACAGAATAATAATAAAGACGGAATCAGGTCCGGTGTAAAACACACAGACAGGATGTTCCAACAGAATAATAATAAAGACGGAACCAGGTCCGGTGTAAAACACACAGACAGGATGTTCTAACAGAATAATAATAAAGACGGAAGCAGGTCTGGCGTAAAACACACAGACAGGATGTTCCAACAGAATAATAGAAGAATGTCACCAAGTATAGGGTAGATCGCGTATACAGGTTATTCCAACAGAATAATAAATAATGGAATAACAGAAGTTCTCTTCATGAATACAAAAGAAATAATACACCTTACCATTTTAAAGAAGAACTGAAATAAAGAAGTAGTTAAGTAGCAGAATACTTTTTTTCTTTCTCTCTATAGTTCAGTGAATTCATAAGAAAATAATGAAGGAATGAGCTTCTATTTATAAGAAAATGGAATGCATAGTAACTAATCTATGAACGGTCCAGATTGATTTACTTTAATCTGACGGTCCATATTTAAAGAAAAATCTTTTAAATAAAATATAATATATATTCTATTTATAGAATAACTTTAATAAAGTATTCTATTTTATATAAAAAGATGTTTATGTTTTATTACGTTAATAATACGAATAAAATAAAACTTCATTATCGCTAAATAATTCATATTATTAATTGACAATAATTGAATCAAACTGAGTGACTAATCACGCAAGCCTCAATAATCAATACCGTATGCTACTATGCAACCACACGCATTACTGTAATTTTACTACCGAGTAGTTCAACAGTATCAACGGTAAAACTTCCGCTATTATTTTTAATAAAATATTTTTGTCATTTTCTCAATCCGACAATAATTCCGTTGTGGGGTCCAACAATAATTGTGCCGTCGTGCAAATATTTCCCGACAAAAATAATATTCCCCGACCAATCGAATATAATATAACAACTTGCATACTTTGCAAAATTTATAAATACTACCCACAACTATAACATTATCTTAAATTCACACCATAATATTTTAAAAAAAATATTTCAAAAAATTAAATCTTTATTCATAAAATCTGGGGTTTCACAAATTTTTTTTATAAATATATTATTTTATTAAATTTTTTGCTTTGGTGTTCTAAGCATTTTTCTATAAATAGGATGCTTAAGTTAGAATTAAAAATCACACCAGAAACTGAAGTTTTCTCTCTCTATATTATCGAGCGTATTTTTGTGAGTATTTTGATACTTTGAGTGTTGCTATACGGTGCAAGTTTCTTTCAGCGTTATATCTGATATTCCAGCCAGAAGTACTATTTTTTTGAGGTAAGGGATGTTATTTTTTTCGTAAATGATGTTATTTCTTTTAATATCATTATACCGGAATATTGGTAAGATTTTTCTTGTGAAATTCTTGTCTTTTTGTGTCGGAATTACTATTCACGTATACGACACTATTCACAAAAAAATTAAAATTTTCTTTTCTTGTCCAAGTTATTTATTATGGTTACTAGCTTTGATTGTATCTATGCTTTGATCTTCATTCTTAAATTTGGCTCCACAATGCTTTATTTTGGAATATTTTTAAACATGGATGAACTAAAATACGAATCCTTAATCCTTGTTCTTTTATCTCACAAGATTCATTTTCTTTAAAATATTTTCATCATTCTAAGTCCTAAATGATGATATTACTGAATATCTTTGGCCTGTAGTGCAAAAATGAATGATTAACTGATGAATATCTTTGGCCCGTAGTGCAAAGATGAACAGGTGTTGAGATGAACATGACCAACTTGTGATACAAATGAATATCTTTAGCCTGTAGTGCAAAGATAAATATTTGATTCAAGATGTATATTGATTGATGTTATAGAGATAAAATATTGATGATTGACTTTTAAATCCTAGAAGATAGTAGAATTCATTCCCTACTTGACTCTTCTAATGGATTGCTGTTTCCGCTGTAATTATTGATCTAAAACTTGTTGTCTATTATATTCTATTAGATTTTCCCTGTTGAAGACTAATGATAATTTGTTGTATATTATCTTAGTTATAATATTCTTTACTGGCTAGTTGAGCTCACCCTTTTTCTTTTTGTTCCATTTTTCTTCTCAGGAGACGAGAATATAGCAGGAACTAGTCGGGGTGTGGAGTGATATTTCCAATCAGTTGTTTTAGCAGTCCTCACTATTTTATAAAATAGTGTGATAATAATTGTAATGGAAACTCCTTTTGAGTTTGAATACTATCTATTAGACAATATTTATATTTAAACTCATAGTATATGTGTTGTTGTATTTTGCACGACAATTGTATTAATGAAGTTGTATTTGTTTATGTACCATGTATTTGACGACTCAGAATGGGTGATGTATACCTATTTTGGGGGCGTCACAGTTGGTATCAGAGCTTAGAGATATGGTCTCTAGCGGAGATCGGGGAATAGAACTAGGAGGGGAGAGACGAGTAAATCTTTCGCTAGTGTGTCCTACCTAAGCTTATTTGTTGGTCGATCATAATATAGGGGTATTATGCGGTATGTCAATTTCTTTAATTAACCCTTATTTTATGACAGTATTTAAGAATGGCAGCTGAGAATGTTAACAATGGAGTGAATGAGACTGTGGAGACACCTTTAATAACCAACCTAGGGGAACGTGCAACATGAAGGCAATATTCCTACTGTAAACAACACTACCGAACAAACGATGAATGATGGAATATTTAGAAGCTTTTTGTAGTTCATGCAAAATTAGACGAGGGAGACTCGTGTACAAAATACCGGTGGAAATGATAACAAGGCATGGTTTGTCCCAACCAAGCAGTTCAAAGAGTTGGGACTACCAGAATTCTGGGGAAAGCCGGATCCGATTAAGGCGAAAACGTGGGTCAAGCAAATTACCAAGATATTTGATGTCTTGGGATGCACGAAGAAACAAAAGGTTCCATTCCCCACCTTTATGTTCTGTGGTGAGGCAGATTACTGGTGGGAATCTGTGAAGCGTACCCAGCTAGCCGCACTCGACATGTTTTGGAAAACATTTCAGAAACTGTTCAATGACAAGTACTTTCCTGAAAGTATTCGTCATATGAAGGAGGTGGAGTTTATTAGACTGGAACAGAACAACATGACGGTGTCCCAGTATGAGGCAAAGTTCGCGGAGTTGTCCAGGTTTGCACCTCATTTGGTAGAAAATGAGGAACGTATGACGCGGATGTTTCTGAGAGGTCTGAAACCCGATATACGTCAATATCTCATTTCTCACAAATTTTCTCTATATTTAGATGTTGTCGACAGGGCTCAATTATTAGAGCTATATAATGAGTACGTTTAACTGAGGGACCACAACCAGGGTCATACTGGTGTCAGCAGTCATCGGAGAAATGATAACCAGCAGGGAGGAAAAAATACGGACAAAATCGGTAATCACTCTGGTCGTAATCGTGGCCATGATAATAGAAGAAGCGAGTCAGGGAGAGATTTTAAAAAGAGAAGGTATAATAATTATAATGTGAAGACGTCAGCACCATCATCAACTGTTTCTAAGGGAGGAGAACGACCACCGGTCATATGTTATAAATGCGGGAAAGAGAGACACATAAGCCCAAACTGCCCATAACAGTTCAAGGTATGTTATAATTGTGGAAAGGAAGGTCATATCGCTCGAGATTGTGCTGTAGTGAAACCAAGTCCAGCAGGGATAGTGACTCCAAAGGCTGTCCCAGATAAGTCAAAATCAGTGGTTCCTGGAAGAGCGTTTGTCGTAATTGGCCAAAATACGAGGAATCCGAACGAGGTGATCATGGGTAAGCTAATCATAAACTCTTGCGAAGTTTATACCTTACTAGATACCGGTTCTACCAATTCATTTATCTCTCCTGATTGTGCTCAACGTTTAAACTTGACTCCGGAGAAATTAGATTTTGACTTATCTGTGGAGACTCCGTTAGGAGAAACTTTCATTACATCCACTGTTTATAAATCTTGTTTGATCCAAGTTGGTACCATCACATTACCTGTTGATCTTATCTCTTTAAAGATAATTGCTTTTGATGTGATTTTAGGGATTGATTGGTTAACTACTCATCATGCCAAAATTGATTGTTTTCGTAAGGTTGTTAGTTTTCATATTCCTAACCAACCTGTTATGCGAATTCAAGTAACCAAACCACTAAAGTCAATCACTGTCATATCAAACTATAAAGCCATTCGTTTATTAAAAAATGGATGTCAAGCTTTCTTAGCCCATGTCATGGACTTGAACAAAAATACGTCAGATTTGAATAATATTTTTATTGTTAGTGAATTTTCTGACGTATTTCCTGAAAAACTTCCTGGTCTACCCCCAGAACGTGAAGTTAAATTCTTTATTGATCTTGAACCTGATTGTCGACGTCAGGATTTTTATTTGTCCCTTTTCGTTACCTATTTTTTTATGTTCTCATTTTATGTGAGATTTGTTTGAAAAAACAAGTGAAAAAGGTCCGACATGTGTAATGTCGACGATTGGACTTATAAGAGTCGCCAGTTAGTTTTTTAACTGGTTGTACCAACACAATCGAGAAAAGGTTTGCACATTGACCCAGTGATGTGACACTGCTAAACGGGTCTGTGAAATCGAGATTCATTTAGGGTCCGGGGACTTGCTTATGCGGAGGGAAGGTGCACTTTTCAAGAAACTATTATCTAAATGTGTGTGTGTGTGTGTGTGTGTGTGTGTGGGTCAATGTGCTGTTATTTAGAAGTAGTGCTATGCCTCGTTTGCACCTATATACAAAGGGCTTGAATTTGTGTAAAAAATAAGTTTTAAACAAGATATAGCAGTGATGTTTTGTAAAACAGGTTAATCAAACCTTGTGCTCAATATTAATTGAGGCCTTTGATATTTCTATTTTATTTCGTATTCGGCTTGATTGATTTTATTTTATAGATGCAAGGCATCTGTATGAAAATAATGTACAAAAGGTGCTGAACTCCTCGCGGGTATGAAAACTATCTGAGGTAATTCAAACATCACAGATAAATTCACAAGCTGCTTATAGCTGAAAAGGTCCATCACGGGAACCGAATCAAGATTCAGTGGACTGAATCTGTGATCACATGATTCCTAGGCTTACATGATGCCGCAATTGATATAAACGCAGTAAGCATGCATATATACAAAAGCCGTAAATATATATATATATATATATATATATATATATATATATATATATATATACACACACATACATACATGATCACCAACCATGAAGCACCTCCATGTGGGATCAGAAATGTAAATAAAGCTGTAAAAGCTATCAACCACCACGGAGAAAACTCCAGACGGGACGAAATGTACAGAAAGCAGTAAAAACAGTCAACCACCACGAAGTAAACTCCAGTTGGGACATTTATATATATATATATATATATATATATATATATATATATATATATATATATATAAGCGATAAACGCACCGGATATAAAATCTAGGCTCATCAGATAAAGTCCGACAACAGTTAATATATATAAGTATATATATATTAAAGCAATAAACGCACCGGATGTAAAATTCAGGCTCATCGAACAAAGTCCGACAATATATATATATATATATATATATATACAAAAGCAAGTAAACGCTCCAGACCGAAGTCTAGGCTCAATCGAGGCATAACTCGATATTGTTAATCCATATATATAAATATATATATAAATATATATGTATATACAAACTGAAATAAAACCACGGACCGAAGTTCGGGTAAACAAATGCAACACGACTCTCAACTTAAAGAAGGGTGTGTGCAAAGATGGAGAGAAAGGCTTTAAAGTGTGTAAGAAGGCTTACAGTGGGCTGCCAAAGAAAACTTCTATATCCTTAAAGTAGATAAACACTGGCTTTGTAGGTACAAAAATAGCTATATGTGAGCTCACAGGTGTTTAAAATGGGAAAGCACTTAGTATATTGCAAGTACAGAGCAAATTGGGCAGGGCTTCCTCGCCCTTTATCTTTGCAAAATGGCCACCCCAAGTCCTCTATTTATAGAGGGTGGAGCAGCAGGTGTACCTGCAGTTGGGCCGCAGGTGTACCAGAGGCTGCCTGGGGTGCCCCGGGCTTCGCGGGGATTTCACCACATTCTGGGAATTTCACCACACCGGAGGTTCATTGGCGTCTGGTGAGGGTAGATGTGCTGCTATTGTCCGTACTGTCATATGTCTACATGCCACTGTATATGGATGAGTTGGACATAGGAGTTATCATGGCGGTGAGAGCTCTCAAGGAGGGTCGTACCATCATACCTATGATTATAGCTGAGACATTGAGGTTAGCTACATACTGCTGCACTTATCCGATGGGAGTATTTACGGGCAGTTCGGTCATGCTATATGTGACGCCCCCAAAATAGGTATACAACACCCATTCTGAGTCACCAAATACATGGTACAGAAAGTAAACTACAACTTCAATAATACAATTGTCGTGCAAAATACGACAACACATACTGTGAGTTTAAATACAAATATTGTCTTCTGGACAATATCCACAATCAAATAAATCCTCATTACAATTATTCAAACACTATTTTACAGAAATAGTGAGGACTGCTAAAACATCTTTCTAGAACCATCACTCCATACCCCGACTAGATCCTGCTATGTTCTCACTTCCTGAGAAGAAAAATGGAACAAAAAGGAAAAGGGTGAGCTCAACTAGCCCAGTAAAGAATATTATGACTAAGATAATATACAACAAATTATCGTTAGTCTTCAACAGGAAAAAATCTGATAGAATATAATCGACAACAAGTTTTAGATCAACAACTGCAGCGGAAACAGCAAACCATTAGAAGAGTCAAGTAGAGAAAGAATTCTACTATCTTCTAAGATTTAAAAGTCCATCATCAATATTTTATCCCTGTAACATCAATTAATAATCATCTTTATCCAAATATTCATCTTTGCACTACAGGCCAAAGATATTCATTTGTATCACCTGTCAGTCATGTTCATCTCAACACCTGTTCATCTTTGCACTACAGGCCAAAGATATTCATCAAGTAATCATACATCTTTGCACTACAGGCCAAAGATATTCAGTAATATCATCATTTAGGACTAAGGATGATGAAAAATATCTTAAAGAGAACGAATTCAGTGAGGCAGAAGGACAAATATTAGGGATTCGTATAACAGTTTATCCAAGATCAATAATACTTCATAATAATCAATTGTGAAGCAGAATTCAAAAATAAAGATCAAAACATGGATACAATCAAAGATAGTAACCATAATAGACATCTTGGACAAAAAGGGAAAATTTTATTTTTCGGTGAATAGTGCCGTATTCATGAAAGTGCCGTATACGTGAATAGTAACGTATACGTGAATAGTAACCCCGACACAAAAAAAGTTCCAAATTTGATAAAAAACTCATATCAATATTTCAACATAATGATATTGAAGAAAATAATATCATTTAAGAAGAAAATAATATCTCTTACCTCAAAATATCAGTACTTTTGGTCGGAATACCGGTATAAGGCTGAAAGAAACTTACTCTGATGAATAGAAACTCTCAAAGTATCTAAATACTCACAAAATACACTCAATAATCTAGAGAGAGAAAGAGAGAAAACTTGTTTCTGGTGTGATTTTCAATTCTAACTTAGCCCTCTATTTATAGGAAAATGTTAGCACGCCGAAGCAGACTTAACCTGCAACCTGATGGCTTTACCTGCTACTATTCCCACCCACCACATTTGAATAAAATTCTCAGCACATTTCTTCACCAACCAAGAGTGGGGCCCACCAATTCTAGAATTTTTTACCAAAATGATTAACTCCGAAAATTTAACAATTTCTGAACCAGTCATCTCGTAAAATTCATAACAAATCATACGTTCATTTTTAACGGTTCAAAATTTGTGGACATATACTCAACTTATATATGTATAACATATCCAAATATTACCACGATCCAACAGTCGGATTAAAAATTATAACCCTCGCAAAATATCTTAAAAACCCTAATTTGATTTTCAATACCTCCGTTCCGACAAAAATACAGATAAAACACCTCAACATTAACTCCTTCGTTTTTAACCACAAAAATATATCCCTCATTTATATCCACATAAAATAAATATTTCCTTATCATATGAATCAATAATTAATTATTCACAAATAATATTACAGAATCACATTTATGACAACCAGGCCGTTCTCAGGAAAGAGGGGGCTTTCCGATAAAGATTTCTCCTTACTAACGCGCAATTAGATGACCAAACCTCTCCTTAGACAGAACTTTCTAGACATTGTCAATAATGCTATCTAATAATATTATTCTAAATAATATGAATTATTGATCTGATAATGGAGATGATGTGCAGTGACAATTATTGAGCAACAATAATATAAAATATCAACGCAGCAATTATTGAATCAATAAAATAAAATATTGAACAGTAATTACTGTAACAATTATTGAGTAGTGCCTTCTTACGTAAGAATCAATAATTTCAAAAATATTATGCAATACTGTGTGCTACTGTGCAATAACGCGTATTACTGTATTTTAACAACCGGGTATTCCAACAGTGTTAACGGTAACAACTACGTCGTTATTTGTAAAAACTCAAATTTGTCATTTTCTTCACCCGACAGTTATTCTGTTATGGGGCCCATAAATGGCTGCGCCGTCGTACGAATATTCCCCGACAGAAAGAATATTCCACGACCAAACGAATATTCCCCGACAACAATGAATATTTTATAATCACTTATGTATTTTGAAAAAAATTTCATATATCACCCTTAACTTTAACATTTATCAATTTAACTATTTACTGAATAGTAATTATAAGAAAAATTGAATACTTTTATTTCATAAAATTCGGGGTCTTACACTATACGTGTGGTTTATGTCACACCTGAGACCGATTGGCACTTTCAGACGGCATGAGTATTGCTTCACCCATTATATAGTCATGATATATTCATTTCAGCCTGCGGAGTGTACGGATGCTACATATTGGTCCGCTTTCTTAGCTGGGATCGAAGACCCGTTTAGTATATTGCCGTGCTCAGGGCTTAGCTCACCTTACAGCTTCATTACTCAAGCTCTGGGCATGGATTACATCCCTCTGGCTGGTTTGAGGGGTATGACTACTTACCATCCACTGGCTGTGATGTCGCAATTTGACCAGTTTCAGGATTTTTAACCTTTTGAGGGGGCGCTGGGCCAGCGTTTAGCATCTCACTATCTTTCAGCAGAGGACCGATCCCGTGTGTATGCATGTTGGGATCAGCATGAGATAGCTACTTTCTCCGTTAGTCATCCAGGTTGTTCCGCAGAGTATTCCGCATGGATGGAGACAGAGACTGCATCTCTTGCGGTTGTATCCACATTACCGAGTATTGACTCAGATGGTGGAGAGCCCATAGAGGACATTGATTCTCACACCGAGGAGGAGTTAGGTGCTGGGTTGCCAGCGTCTCTTTTAGATTCTCCCAGTACCAGCACTGTCTTGATTCAGCATTCAGCACAATAATTTGAGCAGCGTTTTCATCTGATGACCTTTGAGAGAGATCAGGCTCGATCTTTGACATTGACTGCCCTTGATGGGAGAGACGCAACTCTGTTAGAGAGAGACGAGGCATTGGCTCGTAGAGATATCGATGTTATTGAGCGGGATGAGGCCAGATCAGCCAGAGATGCAGTGATAGTTGAGCAGGATAGTGCCATATTTTCTCGGGATGTAGCCATCACATATAGTACTGCAGTGAGGTCCCTTACCACTGGCATGATCGCAGAAATGAGCACGTACATTGATGAGCATATGGTCACCATGCAGATGGCTGCAAATCTGTTGGGTCGTGTGGATATCCTCGTACAGGAAACCACAGCTTTGCCTCCTTCTTCGGAGAGGGATGCTATGTTGCGCTTGTTAGCTCGCATATACACCGATTTGTAGATAGGCTTATATTTTCCTGCACAGACTAGCTTAGCCGTTTTGTCATGTACAGTTTACATTGTTTATCAAACAACATTATATATAGTAGGGAAACATATTTTTGATCACTTCCCTTTTAGATATGCTCTGATATCTGCTTGATAGTTTGCCTGCTTCTTCAGGGCTTGTGATCTTGATGTATTCTGAATTCCTCCTTGCTGAATGGACATTGAGTTGTCTCTGGATAGTTCAGAATGGATCATGGATCTTTGTGTATCCCTACCATCTTTTCAGTGTTTTGGGACTGGTTTTTGTATGGAAATGTGGAGAGGAGTGTGGCTTTCCTCCCTGAGATTGACCGCACCACAGATGGTCGCCAGTACCCCTATTTAGGAGGAGCCTAGTTAATTCCATCTCTTATGGATTGACATTTCTCTTTGAGGTACAATCACAGCTTAGATGGTCGCCGGATCTCCTATTTATGAGGAGAGGTTGGGTAATTCCATCCCTTTGGTTTGAAGCCAATAAAATGTGGTAGATTGAAGTTTGATCCCAGTACAGTTGACAAAGGTTTGTGTTTTGGTAGGGGGTTAGACCGAACCATGAATGGCTGCCTACGTACTCCTATTGAAGAGGAGATCAGGTCTGCGTAGTTCGAACCTGGTGTAAGTGGTTCAACGCTGTTTGTGAAAGGTAGATGGGTGTAGAAGCTTTATTGATGAAGAAGGTAGTAGAAGTGTTTTTGTGGTTTTTGTTTTTGTAGAAAAGGGTAGAAATGTTTTTGTTGTTTTTTGTTTATTGCGACCGGACCATATAGAATATGGTTGCCTACGTACTCCCGTGTATCAAGGAGATCAGGTCGACGTAGTTCACCCCTCAGGGTGAGTTGAAAAGCGTAATCCCATGTGCAGGTCAGAATGCGGGGAAGAGAAAGTTTAATCCTAGGTTGAGGATAAACTGTAGGTGTGAAAAGTTTGATCCTATGTATGGGTAGCCAAACTACAAATGCGAGATGTTCAATCCACGGTGGGATGACCTAAGTTATATGAGTGCAGAGAAGCCAGGCTGCTGGCTTGAAAGGTATGTTTCCCTGAGGGGCAAAGTGTGGCAAAGAGTTGTATGTGGTAAAGGGTTAAAGAACCGAAATGACTGATGATCTGATGATCCAACACCAGGATGTTTGCTTGATGGTAACTTCAGACATAGTACCGTTTCACGGTGTCTGAATTGATAAGCTGTGGAAATTCATCGTCATTCATTTCCTGTAATCTGAGAGCACCTCCTGTTAATACTTCCTTGACAACAAACGGGCCTTCCCAGTTAGGAGCGAATTTTCCCTTGGATTGATCTTGGTTGTCAATGATCTTCTTCAAAACCAAGTCATGTTGTTTAAACTGCCATAGCTGAACTTTTTTATTGTAGGATCTGGTGATCCTTTGTTGATATAACTGACCATGGAAGATAGTCGTGGTTCGCCTTTCGTCTATGAGAGACAATTGGTGATACCTATCTTGTACCCATTAGTCTTCATCCAGCTGACCCATAGGTTAATGTGTAGGGGGTTGCCCCAGTCGAAGTGTGCATTGATGTTATCTAGGCTAACAGAGTAAGAGGCAATAAGTCAGGCCATCCTTTGTGGTTGGCGGACATCTTTTGCATGATCTTCTTGATGTTTTTGTTAGCCGCTTCAACATCACCATTCATATTTGGATGGTAGATGACGGAGTTAAGATGTTGGATGTGGAATTTATTGCATAATTCCTCCATCATTTTGTTGTTGAGGTTCTTAGCATTGTCTGATACAATCACCTCTGGTTGTCCATATTGACAAATGACATTATTTCTGATGAAGGCAATGATGACTTCTTTGGTAACCCTAGGGAAGGAGGCTGCTTCTACCCACTTGGTAAAGTAGTCAATCATGGTGAAAATGAATCGATGTCCATTACTGGCTTTAGGCTCAATGGGCCCAATCATGTCCATTCCCCACATTGAGAAGGGCCAAGGCGAACTCATATTATGGAGTTCCCTTGGTGGGGCGTGGATAGCATTCCCATGAATCTGGCATTGATAACATCTCCTAACGTGGTCATCGCAGTCAGCTTTGAGAGATAGCCAATAATGTCCCGTCCTGAGGATCTTTTTGACAAGGAGAGGGCACTCATGTGTGGCCATAGACTCCACCATGGATCTCATCCATGAGTCTCTGAGCTTGATCCTTATCCAGGCATCTGAGGAGACTTAGTCCTGCATCTCTCTTGTAGAGATCTCCGCTCAGGTAGAATTTCATAGCAAGTCGATGGATCCGCCTCTTCTCAGTAGGGCTCGCTTCAGCGGGTGTAGATCCGTCTCGTAGGTACTCTTTGATATGCTGATACTAAGGATATTGGATGGGAGGTAGCTCATTTGATACTTCTCCAACGTAGTTCCCATAAGCTGGTGCTTTGTGCAGGGTAATTGTGACGCTTGGCAAATATCCCTTGTCAGAGATGTGTATCAAGGAGGCCAAAGTTGCTAATGCAGTTGCAAAATCATTCCTACTACGAGGAATATGTAGAAAGGAGATTTCTTCGAACTCCAAAGCCATCTTCAAAACCTGCCGATGGTAAGGCAGCAAATGTAGCTCTTTGGTTTGATAGATTCCCGTGGATTATCTGACCACTAACTCCGAATCTCAAAAGATAGTTAACCACCTGATGCCCATTGAACATGCAAGTTTTAGCCCCACGAGACAGCCTTCATACTCAGCTGTATTGTTGGTGCTGACAAACTGTAATTTGACGGCGACGGGATACTAGAACTGCTCCAGCTCCAGAACCTTCCGTATTAACAACTCCATCAAAATACATCTTCCATGCTTAGAGTGTATTGTACTGATGGTATTGCTGAACTGTCATGACCCCTTCATCGGGGAAGTATGTCTCCAAGGGTTTGAAATTCCCTGTAGGTGAAGCGGCTAGTTGATCCGCAATCCCTTGACCTTTAATGAACTTTTGAGTCACGTAGACGATGTCAAATTGTTGTCGGATCAACTGCCATCTGGACAGTCGACAATTTAACATGGGTTTGCTGAACACGTATTTGAGAGGATCCACATGGGATATGAGATCGGTTGTGTGACCATGGAGGTAATGCTGTAACCTCATGGAAGCCCATGCTAAAGCAAAACAAGTCCTCTCTATCAGAGTGTACTTGTGTTCACTACTGCTAAATCTTTTGTTGAGGTAATAGATAGCTCGTTCATGGCCTCTATCATCTTTCTGTCCCAGCATGTAGCCCATGGCATTGTCACTTACGGACAAGTACATGAACATAGGAGCATCATCTCTAGGTGGTACCGAAACAGAAGCTTTGACTAGCTGTTCTTTGATTGTAAGGAAGGTTTTCTGGCACTCGTCGTTCCATTTCATGGAGGAGTTCTTCCTTAACAGCTTGAAGATTGGTTCACAGGTTGCTGTGAGTTGAGAAATAAACCTGCTAATGAAGTTGATTCTTCCCAAAAATCCCCGTATTTCCTTCTCTGTCTGAGGAATGGGCATTTCTGTAATGGCCTGGATTTTGGTAGGATCCAGCTTAATTCCTTTATGGCTGACTAGAAATCCTAGCAACTTGCCTGATTTAACACCAAAGGCGCACTTGGCTGGATTCAACTTTAAGTTTTACTTGCGCAACCTATTGAATAGCTTTTTGAGATGGTTTAAGTGGTCATCCTCCTTCCGGGATTTGACAATGATGTCATCCACGTAGATCTCTATCTCTTTGTGCATTAAGTTATGGAAGAGAGCCATCATAGCTCGTTGATAGGTAGCTCCGGCATTAATGAGGTCGAATGACAACCGTCTATGGCAAAAGGTTCCCCAAGGAGTGATGAAAGCAATTTTCTCACGATCTTCCTCAACAACCATGATCTGATGGTACCCTGCAAAGTAGTCAGCAAAGGAGTACTTGTTGTATTGAGCAGTATTGTCAATGAGAATGTGGATGAATGGCACAGGAAAGCTATCTTTAAGGCAAGCTTTGTTCAAATCCCTATAATCCACTCAAACTCGCACCTTTCCTCCAGGTTTAGGCATGGGCACGATGTTGGATATCCACTCAGGATATGTAGACACCATGATGATGGTATGTCCCCATATTGAGGACACTCCGGTTCAGCGTTGATCGTGACTACGCTATTGTTGATAATGTATTTTAGTTGCTGATGAAGGGTGGAGGGGACTGCCCCAGCCATATGAATCCACGGTCTTCCCAAGAGAAGGTTGTATCCCGAATCTATCTTGAGCACGTGGAAAGATATGCAGAATGTATGGGGGCCAATTTCGATTGGCAGCTCAATTACTCCGACCGAATTCCGGTGGGCTCCGTCAAAAGCTTTGATGACTGTATGGCTACCCCAGATTCGGTTGAGATTAACATTCATCTTCAATAATGTGGCGTATGGACATATATTTAGAGATGAGCCTCCATCTATCAATACTCTAGCCAGCATATATCCGGAGGATAAAATCGCAATATGTAACGGCTTGCAATGACCGGTCCCTTCGGGCGGTATATCGTCATCAGTGGAGGATATCACATTGTTGTTGAAAATGTGATCAACCAAGTGTTGAAACTTTTTTGTATCCACTGATTTTGATAGATAGGCTTCTTCTAAAACCTTCAATAAGATCTTCCGGTGATCCTCGAAAGTTAGTACTAAGTCCAAAATTAAAATCTATTGTGGAGCTTCTCTCAAGCTTAGAACCACCTTGGCTTTGTGATGACCCATAGTGCGGAGGAATTTTTAAATCTTCTCCAAGGGTATTTTCCCCTTTGATTTGATGGTAGATTTCATCACCCGTTGGGGAAGATACATTGGATTTTCCTTCGACACTGTAGCGGTTGCATGTGAGGTGAATCCTTCACCTTCTCCATAATTCCATGGAACTGTGTGCGAGCTAACAATAGGATATTGTGCTCTGCATGGTAAGTTGATTGGCTCGGGAGCGGCCACTTTCAAAGGATTATTGTTTCCTCTGAGTTGAATTGCTGTTATAGTGAGTGGCTTGACAATGCTATTAGCCTCTGCAGAGATAACTGCTATAAATCCCTTCCACTTAGTAGGACAAATATTCTCACTCCCACGTAGCACAGTATCATTGTCTGCTAGTTACAGTATCATTGTCTGCTAGTTGCAAGACACTGCTGTCAATGAGATTCTGGATAAAGTGGCGGAGTGCCCAACATTCTTCTGTGATGTGACCGCGAGAATGAGAGTGATATTGACATACTCCATCAAAATTATACCATCCTGAACGGGGGTTGATTGGAGGTAGAAGGGAATTGTTCCTTCATTGATTAGCATCTGAAGGATTTCCTCCATGGGTTGGCCCAGATGTGTGAATTCCCTTCTGCTAGCAAAATCACGACGAGCTTTGGCATTCACTCTCTTTGCCACTTTGTCCTCAAAAGTTTCACTTTCTGAAGGTGACGAAGGAATATTTCTGACAAGAGGAAGGAGATTATCATGGTCCTGGCTTACTAATTAGCATGTAACTTGATGCTAGTGGGTCACCAGTTCTGCCAATTGATCGATCTGTTTGCATAGAGCTTTCATCTTACGTTCCATTGTGAATTGGAACCTGGAATAATCACATTTGTCAATACCATCTTTGGTGGTTTGAGATGACTCGCCACTGAAATTGGAATTCTGTCTATTGCTCCAATTTATCATGTTGACCTCTTCTTCTTTGTGTTAAGGAAGAGAGTTGTCTTGAACGTGAGGTTGATCTAATTTGGTAACCACAATTTCCCCATTGTCTATCAAGTCTTGGATCTTGTGTTTTAAGGCCCAACAATCTTGAGTATCATATCCAGGTGCCCCGACATGATATGCACATTTCTTAGCAGCATTGAAACCCCGTCCATTAGGACTGGCTGGTGGAAGAAGATGCGTGATTTTCTTCTGTGTTGTCAGAAGAGTAAGAATGTTCTCTAGGGAGTCCCCTAAGGGTGTGAACACTCGAGGGCATTTGACTTCTCCACCTTTTGGCAATGGAGGATTTGAAGACTGAGCTTGAAAGGGAGTGCAACTTCTCCTTTGAACAGGCATGTTCTGATTGCCTTTTTGACCCTGCAGTATCAGGGAAACATCTTCCTCTTTCTTTTTATGGACCCTCCGGGGGTTGTTTCCATAATTTCCAGACTAGATGTGCTCAGCAACAACTTTAAGGATAGCTAGGTCTTGAATCTTTCCTGACTTCAATCTCATCTCAGCCATCTCCCCGTGTTTGATCATTTCAGAAAATGGTTTACCAATGCCGGCTAACACTCTTTCATAGAAAGGAGCTTCTTGTATGTCTTTGAAGGCCATGACCATTTTTGATTCTGTCATGGAAGGAATAACTTGGGCAGTCAGGCGTCTCCACCTTTGAGCATACTCTCTGAAAGATTCATTAGATTATTTCTTGACCTTGGTAATCTGATACTGGTCAGGAGCCATTTGAGACTAAAAGCTGTATTGAGTGAGGAAGGCGTGTGCTAGCTCTTCTCAGCTATGGATCTTGGAGTTGTCTAATCTGTTATACCATGAACGAGATTCTCCAGTCAGACTTTTCTAGAATAGCTGCATTCTGAGCTTCTCGTCCTTTGTATAAGATCCAAGTTCTCCAATGAATACCTTCAAATGGGTATAAGGATCTCCTAACCCGTCATATTTTTCGAAGTCAGGAGTTTTAAACTTTTCTGGATAATGAACACCAGGGAATATACAAAGGTCAGCATATGAAACACTCCCGTGTGCTCCAATTTCTTTGATAGCATGAAGGGTCTCTTCTATCTGAAGAACTTTCTTTTTGATGTCATCAGTGTCTGGATCTCTTGTGAGATGGGTGCCATCATAAATTTTGTTGGTCGTATCCAACTACAGTTCAGGTATTGTAACGACCTGGGCTCCCCCTTGTGTAGAGGATTTAGTATGTACGGGTATTTTTGAACCCTGCATAGATTGATGTAGTTCTTTAAGCAGAACAGCCAAAACTGTAATTTGTTTGCTTAATCCGTCGAATTCCTTGCGAGAAACTGGATTAAGGTCAGTCCGGTCGGATGACGACATAATTGGCTGTAGGCCCGCGGCCTTTTTGAATTTTGACCGGGTAGTAGGTCCGATGGATTCCCTGCGAAAGACTTGCATAATTTAGTCTTTAGGGAATGTAAATTAACATGCTATGTGATGTGTTCGTTTTAGGAATTTTCTCCTGCAAAAACGGATGTTAGTTGTTCGTAATAACATGTCAATTTTAAACATGTGTGTACACGTTTCTTCATATTACATGAATATGGCATGAATATTGTAAGTAATGCAAAAGCATGAAGAGACTTTCCTCCGTGTTGGGTTTATCAGAGGCTGACCTATCTTAGGGTACTCTCGCGGCTTTTTGGCATAAAGGTTCCCAAATCATCGTAATTTACTCGACGGGAATTAAATTCGGTCTTTCAACTGGAGCGAATTTGGGTGGTGCCTTTCCTAAGCCTCGTGGAATTAGTCTTCCTCCGAGTCCAGTAATCAAACACCGACGGGATAGCCTCCTGATGGAGGGACCACATAACATACATTCACATACATCGCGTCTCACCGTATGAAAATGATGACATGTGCGAAGAACTAATATCACAAGCAAATATGGTGCGAAGCACTAAGTGCAATAAGGAAATGCATTCGTTCAAATTCATTATAAATGTAAATGTAACATCCACACACAAGCAGATAATAGTTTTGAAAAGATTGTAGTAGCGGCTTAAGTCCTCTTACTGGAGTCCCCAGCAGAGTCACCACCTGTCGACGTCGGGATTTTTATTTGTCCCTTCATTACCTATTTTTTTGTGTTCTCATTTTATGTGAGATTTGTTTGAAAAAACAAGTGAAAAAGGTTCGACATGTGTAATGTCGACGATTGGACTTATAAGAGTCACCAGTTGGTTTTTTAACTGGTTGTACCAACACAACTGAGAAAAGGTTTGCACATTGACCCAGTGATGTGACACTGCTAAACGGGTCTGTGAAACTGAGATTCATTTAGGGTCCGGGGACTTGCTTATGTGGAGGGAAGGTGTTAGGCACCACTCGACATTCGTGTTGCCACGATGACCGCCACTTTTCAAGAAACTATTATCTGAATGTGTGTGTGTGTGTGTGTGGGTCAATGTGCTGTTATTTGGAAGTAGTGATATGCCTCGTTTGCACCTATATACAAAGGGCTTGAATTTGTGTAAAAATTCAGTTTTAAACAAGATATAGCAGTGATGTTTTGTAAAATAGGTTTTTCAAACCCTGTGCTCAATAGAAATTGAGGCCTTTGATACTTCCATTTTATTCTGTATTCGGCTTGATTGATTTTAGTTTACAGATGCGAGGCATCTGTATTAAAATAATGTACAAAAGGTGCTGAACTTCTCGTGGGTATGAAAACCATCTGAGGTAATTCAGACTTCACAAATAAATTTACAAGCTACTTACAGCTGAAAAGGTCCATCACGGGAACCGAATCTAGATTCAGTGGACTGAATCTGTGATCACATGATTCCTAGGCTCACATGATGCCGCAATTGATATAAACGCAGTAAGTAGGTATATATATAAAAGTCGTAAATATATATATACAGACATGATCACCAACCACGAAGCACCTCCATGGGGGATCAGAAATGTATATAAAGCTGTAAAAGCTATCAACCGCCACGGAGGAAACTCCAGGCAGGACGAAATGTACAGAAAGCAGTAAAAACGGTCAACCACCACGAAGTAAACTCCAAGTGGGACGAAATATATATATATATATATATATATATATATATATATATATATATATATATAAAAGCGATAAACGCACCGGATCTAAAATCTAGGCTCATCAGACAAAGTCCGACAACAGTTAATATATATAAGTATATATGTATTAAAGCAATAAACGCACGGATGTAAAATCCAGGCTCATCGAACAAAGTCCGACAACAGGTAATATATATATATATATATATATATATATATATATATATATATAAAAGCAAGTAAATGCTCCAGACCGAAGTCTAGGCTCAATCGAGGCATAACTCGATAATGTTAGTTCATATGTATAAATATATATGTATATACAAACTGAAATAAAACCACGGACCGAAGTCCGGGTAAACAAACGCAACACGACTCTCAACTTAAAGAAGGGTGTGTGCAAAGATGGAGAGAAAGACTTTAAAGTGTGTAAGAAGGCTTACAGTGGGCTGCCAAAGAAGACTTCTATATCTTTAAAGTAGATAAACACTGGCTTAGTAGGTACAAAAATAGCTATATCTGAGCTCACAGGTATTTATAATGGAAAGCACTCAGTATATTGCAAGTACAGAGCAAATTGAGTAGTGCTTCCTCGCTCTTTCTCCTTGCAAAATGGCCACCCCAAGCCTTCTATTTATAGAGGGTGGAGCCGCAGGTGTACCTGTGGCTGTCCGGGGTGCCCCGGGCTTCGCGGGTCGCGTCGTCTCGTAGTACGTGCACGCGGGCAACGTGATGTCTACTCAAATTTTTAGAATTGTAATTCAGGCATCCGACTGACGTATATAAGACCTATTTCGGACCGCCGTTGTTGAGAGTTACGCAATGACATGGGATTAGAGGTTGTACGAAGTCATGAAGATGGGACGATGCCCTCCGGTCTTCAGCTTCAAATTCTACCCATTATCCTGCGTAATAGTCACTCGTTATTGGTTCTTCTGAGCTTTTGTGGGACATTACTGTGTAGAAATGTATGTCTGAAATATTGAGACGACGTGATGTGGCATCATGGTGGCGAGATGACGACTTAGCCCCTCACCGGGGTTATCTCCAGTTTAGGCGGATAAAGCAGACGTTGCTCAAGGTTATCTCTGAGATTGGACTGCTGCAATGGTTGAAGGTCCTCAGTGTCATCTCTAAGGTGTGCCTGTCCTCCTGGTGTTATATCCGACTTGGTACTTACTATCTCATTGTGAGCGCCGAGATTGAAGCTGCTTGCATTTGAAACAAGCATTTCCAGGGGTTATCACCATAACTGTATTCCTTGGGGTTATCGCCAAGGTTGGTAGCTATTCCTATGGTTGGGACTGAGACTGGATACCTCGGGGTTATCTTCGAGATTAATCGGTCTTCTCTGGTGTGTGTTCCGGTATTGGATCTGCATGCCTCGGGGTTATCTCTGAGGTTGGATTTGTTACTCCCGGTGTGTACTCCGGGGTTGATGCTGAACTTCCGGTAGTATCCGGACTGAATATGAACTGTCTTCCAGGCTTCCCTCTTGAAAGATGAATCTGTCCTCCTGCAATGTTAGTGACAGGTGTATAAAAAATTTCGATTGTCTACACTGGTACAAAACCCATTTCTAAAACCCCATATCAAATGGCTCCTATTGAACTTCAGGAGTTAAAGGTCCAACTACAGGAGTTGTTGGACATCGGTTTCCTTCGTCCTAGTATATCTCCTTGGGGTGCTCCTGTTTTATTCGTAAAGAAGAAAGACGGGAGTAAGCGACTTTGTATTGACTATCGAGAATTGAACCATGTCACCATCAAGAATAGGTATCCGCTACCTCGCATTGATGACCTGTTTGACCAGTTGCAAGGAGCACAATTCTTTTCAAAGATCGATCTTCGATTTGGATATCATCAGCTGAAGATTAAAATAAAGGATATTTCGAAGACTGCCTTTAGAACTCGGTACATGTATTATGAATTCGTAGTCATGTCTTTTGGATTGACTAATGCTCTCGCGACTTTCATGGATATAATGAACCGAGTATTCAAGGAATATTTGGATCAGTTCATTGTTGTCTTTATTGATGACATCCTCATATATTCCAAAAGTCCTGAAGATCATGAGCACCATTTGAAGCTGGTACTTCAAAGGCTTCGTGAAAATAAGGTATATGCTAAGTTGAAGAAATGTGAGTTTTTGCTTGAGGAATTAGCATTCCTTGGGCACATGGTGTCAAAACATGGAGTATCTGTTGACCCGGCGAAGATTAAAGCAATACAAAGTTGGGAGAAACCGAAGTTGGTAACCGAAGTACGTAGTTTTTTGGGGTTAGTTGGTTATTATCGGTGATTTGTGGAAGGATTTTCTCGAATCGCTACTCCGTTAACTCAGCTGACTCAGAAAGATACAAAATTCGTATGGAGCGAGGAATGCGAGATGAGTTTTCAAGAGCTCAAGAGAAGACTCATTTTGGCACCTGTTCTGATAATACCGTCTGGTTCAGATGGATTTGTTATCTACAACAATGCTTCAGGCAAAGGGTTAGGATGTGTTCTCATGCAACATGGAAAAGTCATAGCCTATGCCTCGCGACAACTCTAAGAATATGAGAAAAATTATCCTACTCTTGATCTGGAGTTGGCAGCAGTCGTTTTCGCATTGAAAATTTGGAGACACTATCTATATGGGGAGAAAGTGGAGATATATTCAGACCATAAAAGCCTCAAATTTTTCTTTACCCAAAAGGAACTTAACATGCGGCAACAATGTTGTCTTGAGCTGTTGAAAGATTACGACCATACCATTCAATACCATCCTAGAAAAGCGAACGTGGTAGCTGACGCATTGAGTAGAAGATCATATGCGGGAACGAGTGCGATGTTGTCAACACAAAGGCCCATTTTGTGTGATTTACAAAAGATGAAGATAGAATTCAAGACTCTGGGGACCCATGCGATAATGTCAAGTATACGCATAGAACCAACTTTAATCGATAAAGTTAAAGTTGCTCAAGCCACAGACCTGGAGCTGATGCGTATGAAGAAGAAAGTACAAGAAGGTGTTATCCTAGAAGCAAGAATTGATGAAGAAGGAATACTTCGAGTCAACTCCAGACTTTGTGTTCCTAACGACTCTGATTTTAAGTACAAGATCATGATGGAGGCACACAATACACTGTTTGTAATCCATCCTGGAAGTACCAAAATGTATCGTGATCTTTGACATACATTTTGGTGGAACAATATGAAGAGAGAGATCACGAAGTTTATCTCGAGATGTTTAACTTGTTAACGTGTAAAGTCGGAGCATCAAGTGCCAAAGGGTCCATTGCAACTATTTGAGATTCCGAAATGGAAGTAGGAACACATTACCATGGATTTCGTTACGGGTCTTCCCAAGATTTCTCAAGGCATAGATGCGATTTGGGTTATTGTTGATAGATTAACTAAGTCTATTCATTTATTGCCGATACATGAGACTTATTCCCTTGAACGTCTTGCTCGTATGTACGTAAATGAGATTGTGAGATTGCATGGCATGCCAGTATCCATAGTTTCAGATCGTGACCCAAGATTCACTTCACGATTTTGGGTTAGCTTGCAGAAAGCTATGGGCACAGATTTACGATTCAATTCGGCATACTATCCTCAAACAAACGGACAATCCGAGAGGATATTCAAACTCTTAAAGATCTAATAAGACTCTGTGTCCTAGACTTCAAAGGGAGTTGGGATAAGTATTTACCATTGATGAAATTCTCCTACAACAACATTAATCCGACAAGTATAGGTGTGACTCCATTCAAAGCATTGTATGGACGAAAATGTCGCTCTCCAGTATCTTGGGATGAGGTGGGTGAAGCAACATTGTTGGGGCCAGAGGTTGGTACGTATGACTATATAAAAGATCCAAATGATTCGATAACGTATACAAAAGGCACAAGATCGACAAAAGAGTTATGCGGATCTTCATCGAAAGGACGTGAAATTTAATATTGGGGATCATGTATTGTTACGTGTTGCTCCATGGAAGGGAGTTACAAGATTTGCGAAGAGAGGAAAGCTTAATCCAAGATTTATTGGTCCATTTCAGATTCTTGACCGAGTAGGAAATGTGGCCTATAGACTCGCGTTACCTCCAAGTATGTTTCGTGTTCATAATATTTTTCACATATCTGTGCTTCGTAAATATGTGAAAGACTCGAACCACATTATTGAGTTAGAACCAAACGAGATAGCTGAAGACTTAACATACGAGGAGGTACCTGTCAAGATATTGGATAGGAAGGAGGATGTCCTACTCACAAAGATTATACCACAAGTCAAAGTTTTGTGGAGGAACCATGCTATTGTGGAAATGACCTGGGAGTTGGAAACGAAAATGAAAGCGAGGTATCCTCACCTTTTTGAAACACCAGGTACGTACGTCAATTTCGAGGACGAAATTTCATAAGAAGGGGAGGTTGTAAGACCCCAACTTTTTATAAATGAAATTGAATTTCCTCTATTTATTATTTTGAAATAGTAAGGGTTGATTTGATTAATGTGGTTAGTTATGGGTAAAATGCGCAAATATTTTAAATAAGCAAGTGGTTATAAAATATTCATTGTTGTTGGGGAATATTCGTACGACGACGCAGCCTTGTGTGGGCCCCATAACGGAAAGCGATTGGATGATGAAAACGACAAGTATGAGTTTTTTTTATAAATAACGGTGTAGTTATTACCGTTAACACTGTTGGAATACTCGGTGGTTAAAACACAGTAATACGCGGTGTTGCACAGTAGCACACGGTATTGCACCAATTATTGTTTCTTACGTAAGAAGGCACTACTCAATAATTGTTACAGTAATTACTGTTCAATATTTTATTTTATTAATTCAATAATTGTCACTGCATTTTCCATTATTAGATCAATAATTCATATTAATTGAATAATATTATTAGATAGCATTATTGACGATGTCTAAGGAAGTTATGTCTATGAGAGGTTATTTAATTGCGCGCTAGTAAGGAGAAATCCTTACCGGAAGGCCCCCTCTTTTCTAGGAACGACCTGGTTGTCATTATTGTGATTCTGTAATATTTTTTGAGAATAATTAATTATTGATTTATATGAAAAGGAAAATATTTATTTATGTGGATATAAATGGAGGAATTTTTAGAAAAGTGACAATTGTTAAAAATTAACATTTTATCTTTTTTGATAAAATAATTCATTTAAATATATTATTATATTACAATAATATAATAATAGAGATATTTTTACAATGAATATGTTATATATGAATAAATGGGGAGGAAGAGTATTTTTGTTACAATAAATGCTAAAAACATGTTAAACATGTTGGTGGACCCCTTTTTTGACTGAAATTTGATTATAACCTGCAAAATAGTCCGTATGTGGATTTCGGTCAATTTTTATTTAGAATTTGGAAAAACTTAAAGCTACAAAGTTGTAGAGAATTAAATTTCCTATGGAATGGACATAAGATTCGAATTTTTCTGATAAAAGGGCAATTTATTATGAATTATTAAAGTTCCGGAATAATTATTTTTTGGAGTTTTAAATATTTTTATTTAGAAAAATGTTTATTTCGTTGTTGTGGGCCCCACTGGTGGCTGAACTCAGATTGTCAAGAGGTGGGCGTGAATTTTTTTTTATAAATATTTTATTTTATTAAATTTTCTACTTTGGTGTTCTAAGCATTTTCCTATAAATAGGATGCTTAAGTTAGAATTGAAAATCACACCAGAAATTGAAGTTTTTTCTCTCTATATTATCAAGCTTATTTTTGTAAGTATTTTGATACTTTGAGTGTTGTTATACGATGCAAGTTTCCTTCAGCGTTATATCTAATATTCCAGCCAGAAGTACTGTTCTTTTTAGGTAAGGGATGTTATTTTTTTTCGTAAATGATATTATTTATTTTCATATCATTATACCGGAATATTGGTAAGATTTTTCTTGTGAAATTCTTGTCTTTTTGTGTCGGGTTACTATTCACGTATACGGCACTATTCACGTATACAACACTATTCATAAAAAAATTAAAATTTTCTTTTCTTGTCCAAGTTGTTTATTATGGTTACTAACTTTGATTGTATCCATGTTTTGATCTTCATTCTTAAATTTGGCTCCACAATGGTTTATTTTGGAGTATTTTTAAACGTGGATGAACTAAAATATGAATCCTTAATCCTTGTTCTTTTATCTCACTAGATCCATTTTCTTTAAAATATTTTCTTCATTCTCAGTCCTAAATAATGATATTACTGAATATCTTTGGCCTGTAGTGCAAAGATGAATGATTAACTGATGAATATCATTGGCCCATAGTGTAAAGATGAATAGGTGTTGAGATGAACATGACCAACTGGTGATACAAATGAATATCTCTGGCCTGTAGTGCAAAGATGAATATTTAATTCAAGATGTATATTGATTGATGTTATAGGGATAAAATATTGATGATGGACTTTTAAATCCTAGAAGATAGTAGAATTCATTCCCTACTTGACTCTTTTAATGGATTGCTATTTTCGCTGCAATTATTGATCTAAAACTTGTTGTTTATTATATTCTATCAGATTTTTTCCTGTTGAAGACTAATGATAATTTGTTGTATATTATCTTAGTTATAATATTCTTTACTGGGCTAGTTGAGCTCACCCTTTTCCTTTTTGTTCCATTTTTCTTCTTCGAAGACGAGAATATAACGGGTACTAGTCGGGGTGTAGAGTGATTTTCCAATCAGTTGTTTTAGCAGTCGTCACTATTTTCTAAAATAGTGTGATAATAATTGTAATAGAAACTCCTTTTGAGTTTGAATACTGTCTATTAGACAATATTTGTATTTAAAATCACAGTATATGTGTTGTCGTATTTTGCACGACAATTGTATTAAGGAAGTTGTATTTGTTTCTGCACTATGTATTTGGCGACTCAGAATGGGTGATGTATACCTATTTTGGGGGCGTCAAAGGTTGTATCAGAGCTTAGGGATATGGTCTCTGGCAGAGATCGGGGAATAGAACTAGGAGGGGAGAGACGAGTAAATCATTCGCTAGTGTGTCCTACCTAAGCTTATTTGTTGGTCGGTCATAATATAGGGGTATTATGTGGTATGTCAACTTCTTTAATTAACCCTTGTTTTATGGCAGTATTTGAGAATGGCAGCTGAGAATGTTAACAATGGAGTGAATGAGACCGTGGAGACACCTTTAATCACCAACCAGGGGAACGTGCAACGTGAAGGCAATATTCCTCCTGTAAACAACACTACCGAACAAACGATGAATGATGGAATATTTAGAAGCTTTTTACAGTTCATGCAAAATCATACGAGGGAGACTCGTGTACAAAATATGGGTGGAAATGATAACAACGCGCGATTTGTCACAACCAAGCAGTTTAAAGAGTTGGGACCACCAGAATTCTAGGGAAAACCGGATCCGATTAAGTCAAAAATGTGGGTCAAGCAAATTACCAAGGTATTTGATGTCTTGGGATGCACAGAGAAATAAAAGGATCCATTCGCCACCTTTATGTTTCGTGGTGAGGCAGATTACTGGTGGGAATCTGTGAAGCGTATCCAGCCAGTCGCACTCGACATGTCTTGGAAAATATTTCAAAAACTATTCAATGACAAGTACTTTCCTAAAAGTTTTCGTCATATGAAGGAGGTGGAGTTTATTAGACTGGAACAAAACAACATGACGGAGTCCCAGTACGAGGAGAAGTTCGCGGAGTTATCCAGGTTTGCACCTTATTTGGTAGAAAATGAGAAACGTATGACGCGGATGTTTCTGAGAGGTCTGAAACTCGATATACGTCAACATCTCATTTCTCACAAATTTTCTTTATATTCAGATGTTGTCAACAAGGCTCAATTAATAGAGCGAGATAATGAGTACATTCAACCAAGGGACCACAACCAGGGTCATACCGGTGTCAGCAGTCATCGGAGCAATGATAACCAGCGGGGAGAAAAAAATACGGACAAAAGCGGTAACCACTCTGGTGGTAATCGTGGCCATGAAAATAGAATAATCGAGTCAGGGGGAGATTTTAAAAAGAGAAGGTATAACAATGACAATGTGAAGACGTCAGCACTATCATCAACTATTTTTAAGAGAGGAGAACGACCACCGGTCATATGTTATAAATGCGAGAAAGAGGGACACATCAGCCCAAACTGCCCACAACAGTTTAAGGTATGTTATTATTATGGAAAGGAAGTTCATATCGCTCGAGATTGTACTTTAGTGAAACCAAGTCCAGCGGGGACGGTGACTCCAAAGGCTGTCCCAGATAGGTTAAAATCAGCGATTTCTAGAAGAGCATTTGTCGTAACTGGACAAAATACAAGAAACCCGAACGAGGTGATCACGGGTAAGCTAATCATAAACTCTTGCGAAGTTTATACCTTACTAGATACCAATTCTACCCATTCATTTATCTCTCCTGCTTGTGCTCAACGTTTAAACTTGACTACGGAGAAATTAGATTTTAACTTATCTGTGGAGACTCCGTTAGGAGAAACTTTCATTACATCCACTGTTTATAAATCTTGCTTGATCCAAGTTGGCACCATCACATTACCTATTGATCTTATCTCTTTAAAGATACTTGCTTTTGATGTGATTTTAGGGATTGATTGGTTAACTACTCATCATGCCAAAATTGATTATTTTCGTAAGGTTGTTAGTTTTCATATTCCTAACCAACCTGTTATGCAAATTCAAGCAACCAAGCCACTAAAGTCAATCACTGTCATATCAAACTATAAATCCATTCATTTATTAAAAAATGGATGTCAAGTTTTCTTAGCCCATGTCATGGACTTAAACAAAAACACGTCAGATTTGAATAATATTTCTGTTGTTAGTGAATTTTCTGACGTATTTCCTGAAGAACTTTCTGGTCTACCCCCAGAACGTGAAGTTGAATTCTTTATTGATCTTGAACCTAGTACAAAAGCCATTTCTAAAATCTCATATCGAATGGCTCCTATTGAACTTCAGGAGTTAAAGGTACAACTTCAGGAGTTGTTGGACATCGGTTTCATTTGTCCTAGTATATCTCCTTGGGGTGCTCCTGTTTTATTCGTGAATAAGAAAGACGGGAGTATGCGACTTTGTATTGACTATCGGGAATTGAACCATGTCACCATCAAGAATAGGTATCTGCTACCTCGCATTGATGACCTATTTGACCAGTTGCAAGGAGCACAATTCTTTTCAAAGATCTATCTTCGTTATGGATATCATCAGCTGAAGATTAAAACTGAGGATATTCCGAAGACTGCCTTTAGAACTCGTTACAGGCATTATGAATTCCTAGTCATGTCTTTTGGATTGACTAATGCTCCTACGACTTTTATGGATATGATGAACCGAGTATTCAAGGAATATTTGGATAAGTTCGTTGTTGTCTTTATTGATGACATCCTCATATATTCCAAAAGTCATGAAGATCATGAGCACCATTCGAAGCTGGTACTTTAAAGGCTTCGTGAAAATAAGCTATATACCAAGTTGACGAAATGTGAGTTTTGGCTTAAGGAAATAGCATTCCTTAGGCACGTGGTGTCAAAACATGGAGTATCTGTTGACCCGACGAAGATTGAAGCAATACAAAGTTGGGAACAACCGAAGTCGGTAACCGAAGTACGTAGTTTTCTGGGGGTTAGTTGGTTATTATCGGAGGTTTGTAGAAGGATTTTCTCGAATCGCTACTCCGTTAACTCAGATGACTCGGAAAGATACAAAATTCGTATGGAGCGAGGAATGCGAGAATAGTTTTCAAGAGCTTAAGAGGAGACTTGTAATAACCTTGAATTTTAAGTCACTATATATGTATGTACATTATGGATTTTTTTTAACCTTATGTTACATAAGGATTTAATATGTGACAACACATGTGAAGTGGTGCATGGGTCAATTAACATATATACTATAGTTATGGATACATACATTTACAGATTTCATAAAATAAAAGCTTCGTAACCTAATTATACATTAGGTAAGACTATTAAATAACCTAAGGGTTATGGTAATACGGAAAAGTTAGTATTTAATATGTATACTAACTTAAGTGGGTAAACTTAGTATTTCAAGTGACTAATAATTTTAAACCTAATTCTTGTAAATCTAATTAGATTATGAGATAAAGTCACATGTATAAGTAATTAAACTTTATATGATTGGAAATGGAAGCCCTAAATAATCAAATTGGGTAACATTATTAAAATTGCTAGACTATGTTTAGTACATAGCCCAAAACAATTAAAGGAGAAGCCCAAAGAAAATAAAATACAATCCAACACTTAGCCAACTTGATTAGGGGTATTCTAGACATTTGATTAATCAAAATTGGGCATTTTAAATAAAAGCTAAATGGAGGATATTATGGGCTAGAGGATCCTAAGTGGAATAATTAAGCTAACTTGTCCATTAGTAGAAATTATTAAACACAAGGACAATGTTGTCAAGCTCCCATTGGTTGCCACTCCATTATGCACATTTAATCATGTCTAGCCTAATGGAAATAATAATACAAAGTTTTTACCCAATGGACAACAAAATAGTTATGGGAGGATTATTAGTGAATTGCCCATTTCATTTTTGTAAACACATTTCATTCTTCCAACATCTCATTTTCTCTCCATCTTCTTCTTCTATCTTTTGCTCCCAAGCTAGCCAACTTCAAAGAGAGAAAAGAGAGAGAGGGTTTTGGCTATAGAGAGAAGAGATAGGAGTGCTAGTTTTTCATGCCTCCTAAGTTTATTACTTACTTTGGAAAATCAAGAAAGGTAGCAACTAAGTCAAGGTATAACTTACCTTCATCTTCATCTTCTTCTTTTACTTTGTTTTGCTAGCTTGAGTTTTGATGTGGTTATGTACAAATACTCAAGATACACTAGTTCTACATATCATCATGTATGGAACTAAGTATCTTGAGTGTTAGATCAAAGAGTTAGAGGAAGAAAATGAGCATATGTTCTCCAAGGGTGAAAACTCTTGTTTTTCTTCCACTACATCTTGTGTAACTCAAGTTTTATAACATGGAATTGTGATCCGTCGAAGGGGGGGTGCTAGATACATGAGTTATGTAGTAAACCCAAGTGATAGAACACAAATCTAGCAAGTTTTGAAACCTTTGAGACTATTTTTCCCAAAACAGTCCACTTTGCATGTTGAGGCTTTGAAAACCCTAAATCAGCTACTGATCCATTTTTCATGAGGCTGTTTCGGTCAGTTTCTTGTCTTTTAAAAATCTGGGAAAAATCACAAAGGTACCTTGAGAAGTTATGTACATGCAGGAAAAAGAACGGACACGTTTCGAGTTATATATTGTGCGTAATGACTATTTCCGTAGAGGACTCCGAAATATTAACCTTCGAATATCTCACTGTGTATACACTGGAAAATTTCAAAATTTTTACAGTGGCTTCATATATGTTAAGAGAGCATACCCTAAAAATTTCAGAATTTTCTGAGCAAAGCTCAATTTATTAAAAATAGAGCAAGATCCGAGTGTTTTGGGTACTTTAAAAATAGTAAATCATTTTCTAAAATTCCAGAAAAATTAGGAGATCATTTCTGGTTCATATTCTGTCAAAATCCAGAAGTTGAGAATTTTTGGAATCAGTTTGCTATTTTTCCAAAAAAAAAATAGTTAAGTTATGAATAAAAAGAAATAAATAGTTAAATGATGTCTTTGATGAAAAAAATATGATTTTTATGCTTGAATGATCATAATATATTATATCATAACTATTTTAGGGTATTTTGATAATTTATAATAATAAATATTATTTATGACCTTTTATGGGTATTAAATAAGAGGTTAATAAATGATGAACAATTAGAATAAATTGTTTATTAATTTAGTAAATCATTGGAATATTATTATAATATTAATAATATTACAATATGATGTTGTTAATTAAATAAAAATATTAAGATTAAAATTTTATTAAAATATTATTAAATAATTAATAATATTAGATTAAGATATTAATCTTAGAGTAAAATATTATTAAAAGATTAATAATATTAGATTAAAGTATTATTATTAAATGATTAAAATAATATTAAATAATAATATTCGAGATTAAATAAAATGTTATTAAATATAATACCATTAGTAAAGGAATAAAATATTATTAAATGATTAATAATATTAATAAGTGAATAAAATATTAGTAAATGTTTGAAAGTATTATTAATGATGTTAAAGCATAAGTAAGATATTATTATGGTAATAATATTAATGCATGATTAAAATATTATTAAGAGGATTAATAATATTAGTAAAGTATTGAAATATTACTAAGATGATAATAATATTAGTAAATGAATAAAAGTATTATAAGTAAACCAATAATACTAGAAGGTAAATTAAATATTATCTAAGTTAATAATATTATGTGAATTAAAGGTAGTCGTTAATTAATAGTAACACTATCTAGACAGGATAATGTTTATAAGAAATAAATGTAATGTATAATATCTATGTGATTACATAATCTAATGTTATGCTTTAACTAATTGAAAGATTAATTATAGGTCTCTCAAAGGAAGATAATTTAACTGAATAGTGGATAGAAATTTAATTTTGTAGCCGTAACCTACGATCGAGGCAAGTTTCCTAACTCAAGCTCGAGTTATTATTTTCAAAGCATGTTAGTGAATAATTATTGATGATTATTCAGGTCTATATTGATTATTGAAATTCGCACTTTGTGCAATCGAATTCCGTTCTACTGCTATTGAACTGTGAATTAAATTAAAGTTCTTCATTTATGAACTGTTTATGAAATAGATCTATGCTAATTGTATCAGCTAGATCAAGCATGTCTAAATTTGTTAAATCAAATGTGTTTTAAATAACTGTTCTTATTAAATTGATATAGTAAGAACTCTTGACTGAGAAAAGGACGAATTTGATTAAGGCATGATATCAATGCCGGATTATTAAGTGTTTATGCATAAATCACGAGGTATGAAAGGCTGATCCCCTTGAATACCAAAACTTATTAAGTGGTCCAGTTTAATCACTGAGCACCCTAGCAAATGTTCATGGTTATTCAAAACCACTCAGTTCATGTTATTCAATTATCGAATATTCAATTGTTGATTATTAATTCATGTTCCTTCACAATCTTATATTATTGTTGAACATTGAACGCAATATTTCTTTCTAAGTCATGATATATCTCCCTTGTCTATATAAACTTATGAAGCAAATTAGTTGCTTACTCTTGCTATATCATGACATCTATTTCAGTTAAGCCCGAAGGATCCAACACGAAGGACAAAGGCAATGGCAAGATCCAGGAGTAATTTAGACTGAATGTCAATTTAGTTATTATCTGATGAAATTTCTTAAGTAAACTATTTGTATGATAAATGGTGTATTTAAAGTTAAGGTTATGGAGACCTTGGGACCGTGTTATGAGACTTTATTATAATGAACAATGTATGTTTATTATTTCGTAATAGTTATAGAATACTTATGATGATGATAGATCGTGAGCACCGAATCTGAGGTTAGAGAACCTGAGTTTGGGGGTGTCACAGGTTGGTATCAAAACTATAGGTTATAAACATTAGGAATACGAAACCTAGGTTATAACCTTAGTAGAAAACTCTTATAGAGTATGTTAGGAGATGGATTATGAAAAGTCATCGAGTATGTGTTGTACTTAATAAAATATTGTTTCATTTCATCAATGAATATATTTTATTGTAGTACTGATGTTGTATCCTTGTTTTATAGGATGCCAGGTGATAGTCAGGGGAGCCATTCTATAAACCAGGAGGAGGTCGTTCCAGAGGAGGTGTCGGACACCTCGAAGGATGTGATGATCAATAACCTGTTAGAGAAAAACCATGCTCAGGAGCAAAGGATTTTGCAGTTGGAGGCGGAGAATATGAACCATCAGCGCATGGATCAGCAGTATAAGGATGCTGCTCATCAGGCATTGATGGAGTTAGCAGAGATGCGAGTCTAGCTAGAGCATGAGAAGGCAAAGTTCGCAGCACTGAGCGTAGAGCATCTGGAGATGCGAAGTGAGTTTGACGTGGAGATTGCCGATAAGATACGGGTGGAGGAGGCATTTCATGAATCGACCAAGCGGGTGGACCTATTAGAGATTGCACTGGATGCCATGAAGGTCAGGGTAGAGACTTTAGGACTGGCATTAGACGCAGCGTATGAGGGCCAGCGCAGTGGGGCTAGGAGGGTCCACTCTGAGATAGGAGAGTCTAGTCGATCCGTTCGACGTAGAGTTCTGGAGCAGTTGCTTCCCCAGGAACCTGTGCAGGTGACCCGGCAGGGCCACCAGTGGTGATGATGTGATGACCCAGTTGTAGATAGATGTATTAGTATCTTTCTTTTTGTGTAATAAGGTTTTATGATGATGTAAACCTCAGCCGGTGTGAGGTAGTAAATAGTTAGGTACTATCCCTATTTGTGTTGTAGGGAGGTATCATTATGAGTTAATCCCATCTTTTGTGTTTAAAATGGGATAGTAGAATTTATAAAATATACCTGTATTAATCATGTAAGTAACTGAAGATTGGTGTATGAATATAAATGCAGTATTATTATGATATGTGTTGGAAAATTTTAAATAGTAAATCATCTATTTAATGTTATGCGAATCCAGTAGACTGATTTGGAAAATGTTCTTTAAAAACAAACTTAACCCATTAATCAGGGAAAAAGACTTCCAAATCTTGGTAATTGAAAACTCTCACATAATGATCATCTGATTGTTTAAATAAAATAGCGTGTTACATGCTAAGTATTCATATGATAATAAACTCGAGTAACGTGTTAGAATTTTGTTTCACTAGATAATGCCGCCCAGACGCGGACTGAGGAACCAAGAGATTGAAGAGTCAGTTAATAATGCAGCGGGAGCTCAACAAAACCCAATGCAAGATTTTATCAACATGATGGCTGAAGCCATGAGGAATCAAGCTCAACCTGCAGGAAATCAGGCGGGCAACCAACTAGTCAACTTTAAGGACTTCAAGGCAGTAGGACCGTCGGAGTTTAGAGGAACAACAGACCCGATAGAGGCCCAGACGTGGGTAAAGGAGATCGAGAAGGCCTTCATTATTGCTAGAGTAGCAGAAGAGCAGAAGACAATTTTTGCTACCTACTTAATGAAGGATGAGGCTAACTATTGGTGGGAGACCAACCAGAACAAAGCTGGAACTGGAATCGTGACTTGGGAAGCATTCAAGAAGTTGTTCTTTGAGAATTACTTCCCTGAGAGTATTCAAGCAAGAATGGAGATCAAGTATTTGGAACTGAAACAGGAGAATATGTCAGTATCAGAGTATGCTGCGAAGTTCAATGAATTAGCCAGATTCGCTCCACATCAGGTGGACACAGAGGTGAGGAAAGCGAGAAGGTTTGAAAATGGACTGAAGCCGTGGATTTATAGTAGATAGCAGTTTTACAAATCACATCATTCTCAACTCTGTTGGAGAAAGCTCTTATAGCGGAAGGTGGAAGCGAATCTGTCTCAAAATACAATCGGGAGAAGAACAAGAAGAAAGCAGAAGGTGGGAATCAGAATGTTAGCAGTGGCGGTAGCAACAACAAGTAGCGAAAATGGAACAATGGGGGTAGTAATCTAGAGATGCAGCACGGAAGTGTACAACAAAAGAAGTCGGTGTGTGGGAACTGTGGAAAGGATCACTCGGGGGAGTGCTTGAAAGGAAAAACGGTATGTTATACATGTGGGCAAGAAGGGTATACCTCACCCAATTGTCCTAAGGTGAAGAAGGGAGGTTGCTTTAACTGTGGTGATGTAGGACATCGAATCAAGGATTGCCCGAAGAAGAAAAGCACGGATGGCGAAAATGGCAACAGGGGCAATAACACTAAGACAACCAATGGAGGACCAGCCCGGCCAAACAAGCCTACAGCACGAACATTCAATATGACAGTGCAAGATGCCGTGGCATCCAGGGAGGTGGTGTCAGGTATAATTCCGATCAATGATATAAATGCCTATGTGTTATTCGATTTGGGAGCTTCATGTTCTTTCGTATCTGATGAATTTGCTCAAAGATTAAGTTTACCTCATGAACTATTAGAACGCCCCATGAATGTAGAAGTAGCAAACAAAGAAATTATCCCTGTAGACTGCATCTATAGGAACTGTTGTGCTAATGTAAGAGGGTTTAAGCTTAACGTGGATTTGATACCGATTCATCTTGGAGAGTTTGATGTAATCCTCGGGATGGATTGGTTATCAAGTCATGGAGCGGTCATTGCCTGTAAGAAAAAGTGCGTACACCTAAAGACTCCAAATAAGTCAAAGGTGGTATTTCATGGCAGTAAATTGTCGAGACAATCTTGTTGTCTGACGATGATGCAAGCAAGTAAGTTACTTAGGAAGGGTTGTATAGGTTATTTGGCTCACATTGTGGATACCCACCGAGTCGAGGGTGAACTGGGTCAGATACCTATTGTAAGAGAATTCGTTGACATTTTCCCTGATGAGATTCCGGGATTGCCACCAGATAGAGAGATAGAGTTTGTTATCGATTTGGCACCAGGGACATCACCGGTATCCAAAGCGCCGTATCGTATGGCTCCGGTAGAAATGAAGGAATTGATGGTTCAACTACAAGAGTTGTTAGATAAGGGATACATTCGACCAAGCGTATCACCGTGGGGAGCACCAGTCTTATTCGTAAAGAAGAAGGATGGGTCATTAAGGCTTTGTATCGACTACCGGGAGTTGAACAAGGTCACCATTAAGAACAAGTACCCGTTGCCCAGGATCGACGATTTGTTTGATCAGTTGAAGGGGGCAAAATACTTTTCAAAAATTGACTTGAGGACTGGTTATCACCAACTGAAGGTGAGACAGAAGGATGTTCCAAAGACGGCATTCAGAACTCGGTATGGACACTTTGAGTTTTTGGTAATGTCTTTTGGATTGACGAATGCACCAGCAACATTCATGGACTTGATGAACAGAGTGTTTAAACAGTATTTGGATAAGTTTGTTGTCGTGTTCATAGATGACATCCTGGTATATTCAGAGACAGAGGAAGATCACGTTGAACATTAAGGAAAGTGTTGGAGACGTTAAGGAGGGAGAAGTTGTATGCAAAGTTCTCCAAGTGTGAATTTTGGTTACGGAGAGTGCAGTTTTTGGGTCACGTTATCGACAAGGATGGTGTTTCGGTAGATCCAGCAAAAGTAGAAGCGGTTATCAACTGGGAACAACCAAAGACACCGACAGAAATTAGGAGTTTCTTGGGATTAGCAGGATACTATCGAAGATTCATCCAAGATTTTTCAAAGATAGCATCGCCGTTGACCAACCTTACTAGAAAGACAGTGAAGTTCGTTTGGACGGAAAAATGTGAACAGAGTTTCATGGAATTGAAGAAGAGGCTCAGTCAAGCACTTGTGTTGGCTTTACCGGACAACACGGGACTATTTGTAGTGTATAGTGATGCATCACACAAGGGTCTTGGTTGTGTACTGATGCAACATGGCAAGGTCATTGCGTACGCTTTACGTCAACTGAAGGACTATGAGAAGGGTTATCCGACTCATGACCTGGAGTTAGCAGCAGTAGTTTTTACCTTGAAAATTTGGAGGCACTATTTGTATGGCGAGAAGTGTGAGATATATACGGATCATAAGAGTCTAAAATATATCTTCACGCAGAAGGAGCTAAATATGAGGCAGCGCCGATGGATAGAATTGATCAAGGATTATGATTGTGAGATTATGTACCATCCAGGCAAAGCAAATGTAGTGGCTGATGCCCTGAGTAGAAAAGGCAGAGAGAAGTTACTAAAGTTGACCATTCAAGAGGAATTGGTGAAGGATTTCGAACGACTTGACTTAGGGGTTAAGTATTCGATGGAGATCGATGAGAAATTATTTACAGTGGCAGCAAGCCCTACCTTATTAGATAAGGTTAAAGAGGCTCAAGAGAAGGACGAAGATTATGACAGCATCAAGAAGCGGTTAGCTGAAGGGGATGAATTGAAATACAAGATTGATGGCACCGGACTGCTAAGATTTGAAGGACGAATTTGGGTACCGTTAGTACCAGAACTAAGAGAAGAGATTCTGCAAGAAGCGCATAGTACGAGGTACTCGATACACCCAGGAAGCATAAAGATGTATCAAGACTTACGTCAACACTTTTGGTGGCCAAACATGAAGAGAGAGGTTGCAGAATGCGTCAGCAGATGTATAACTTGTCAGAGGGTCAAGGCGGAACATCAACGACCGAGTGGATTACTACAGCCTTTAGAGATTCCAGAGTGAAAATGGGAGCACATCGCGATGGATTTTGTGGTGGGACTTCCAGCAACGTAAAAAGGGCACGACGCCATATGGGTGATTGTAGATCGTCTTACGAAGTCGGCTCACTTTTTGCCGATCAAGATCATGTATAGTCTAGACCAGCTAGCCAAATTATATATCAAGGAAATTATCTCGAGACATGGCGTACCAGTATCTATTGTGTCAGATAGGGATCTGCGATTCACGTCAAACTTCTGGAAGAGTCTTCAAGAAAGAATGGGGACGCAGTTACGAATGAGTACCGCGTATCATCCGCAGACCGATGGGCAAAGCGAGAGAACGATTCAAACACTTGAAGACATGCTCAGAGCTTTTGTGATGGACTTCAAGGGTAGCTGGGAGGATAAACTTCCATTAGTAGAGTTCGCATACAACAATAGCTATCACGCCAGCCTCGGAATGCCGGCGTACGAAGCGCTGTACGGAAGGAAATGTAGAACGCCCTTATGTTGGGATGAAGTAGGTGAGCGTCGACTGTTTGGACCAGAACTGGTGCAGCAAACCGTAGAGACCATCAAGGTGATAAGAGCCCGACTGGTAGCAGCTCAAGATCGCCAAAAGAAGTATGCAGACTTACATCGCCAGAAGAGAGATTTTGAGGTGGGAAGCTATGTATTTTTGAAAGTATCTCCCTGGAAAGGGAAGATAAGGTTTGGAAAGAAAGGTAAACTAAGTCCGCGATTTATTGGACCTTTTGAGATCTTGAAGAAGATAGGCGAAGTGGCGTACGAGGTAGCTCTACCTCCTGAACTGGAACATATTCATAATGTGTTTCATGTGTAAGTGCTACGACCATATAAGCCTGATTACAAGCACGTGATATCGTACGAGCCAATTCAGGTCGAAAGGGATTTGTCGTACGAGGATATTCCGGTCGAAATTTTAGATAGAAAGGAATAGAAATTGCGAAATAAGGTTATACATTATGTAAAAGTTCCTTGGAGAAACCACAATGCTGAAGAAGCTACGTGGGAACTCGAAGAAAGGATGAGAGGAAATTATCCACACCTTTTTGAGTAACCTTATATGTAATTCCGGGGACGGAATTCTTATAAGTGGGGGGGGAGGATGTAATAACCGTGAATTTTAAGTCACTATATACGTATGTACATTATGGATTTTTTTAACCTTATGTTACATAAGGATTTAATGTGTGACAACACATGTGAAGTGGTGCATGGGTCAATTAACATATATACTATAGTTATGGATACATACATTTACAGATTTCATAAAATGAAAGCTTCGTAACCTAATTATACATTAGGTAAGACTATTAAATAACCTAAGGGTTATGGTAATACGGAAAAGTTAGTATTTAATATGTATACTAACTTAAGTGGGTAAACTTAGTATTTCAAGTGACTAATAATTTTAAACATAATTCTTGTAAATCTAATTAGGTTATGAGATAAAATCACATGTATAAGTAATTAAACTTTATATGATTGGAAATGGAAGCCCTAAATAATCAAATTGGGTAAATTCTGAATAATCATTGTTGGTTCATATTCTATCAAAATGCAGAAGTTGAGAATTTTTAGAATCAGTTTGCTATTTTTCCCAAAAAAAATTAAAATAGTTAAGTTATAAATAAAAAGAAATAAATAGTTAAATGATGTCTTTGATGAAAAAAATATGATTTTTATGCTTGAATGATCATAATATATTATATCATAACTATTTTAGGGTATTTTGGTAATTTATAATAATAAATATTATTTATGACCTTTTATGGGTATTAAATAAGAGGTTAATAAATGATGAACAATTAGAATAAATTGTTTATTAATTTAGTAAATCATTAGAATATTATTATAATATTAATAATATTATAATATAATGTTGTTAATTAAATAAAAATATTAAGATTAAAATTTTATTAAAATATTATTAAATAATTAATAATATTAGATTAAGATATTAATCCTAGAGTAAAATATTATTAAAAGATTAATAATATTAGATTAAAGTATTATTATTAAATGATTAAAATAATATTAAATAATAATATTTGAGATTAAATAAAATGTTATTAAATATAATACCATTAGTAAAGGAATAAAATATTATTAAATGATTAATAATATTAGTAAGTGAATAAAATATTAGTAAATGATTGAAAGTATTATTAATGATATTAAAGCATCAGTAAGATATTATTATGGTAATAATATTAATGCATGATTAAAATATTATTAAGAGAATTAATAATATTAGTAAAGTATTGAAATATTACTAAGATGATAATAATATTAGTAAGTGAATAAAAGTATTATTAGTAAACCAATAATACTAGAAGGTAAATTAAATATTATCTAAGTTAATAATATTATGTGAATTAAAGGTAGTCGTTAATTAATAGTAACACTATCTAGATAGGATAATGTTTATAAGAACTAAATGTAATATATAATATCTATGTGATTACATAATCTAATGTTATACTTTAACTAATTGAAAGATTAATTATAGGTCTCTCAAAGAAAGATAATTTAACTGCATAGTGGATAAATATTTAATTTCGTAGCCGTAACCTACGATCGAGGCAAGTTTCCTAACTCAAGCTCGAGTTATTATTTTCAAAGCATGTTAGTGAATAATTATTGATGATTATTCAGGTCTATATTGATTATTGAAATTCGCACTTTGTGCAATCGAATTCCGTTCTACTGCTATTGAACTGTGAAATAAATTAAAGTTCTTCATTTATGAACTGTTTATGAAATAGATCTATGCTAATTGTATCAGCTAGATCAAGCATGTCTAAATTTGTTAAATCAAATGTGTTTTAAATAACTGTTCTTATTAAATTGATATAGTAAGAACTCTTGACTGAGAAAAGGACGAATTTGATTAAGGTATGATATCAATGCCGAATTATTAAGTGTTTATGCATAAATCACGAGGTATGAAAGGCTGATCCCATTGAATACCAAAACTTATTAAGAGGTCCAGTTTAATCACTGAGCACCCTAGCAAATGTTCATGGTTATTCAAAACCACTCAGTTCATGTTATTCAATTATCGAATATTCAATTGTTGATTATTAATTCATGTTCCTTCACAATCTTATATTATTGTTGAACATTGAACGCAATATTTCTTTCTAAGTCATGATATATCTCCCTTGTCTATATAAACTTGTGAAGAAAAGTAGTTGCTTACTCTTGCTATATCACGACATCTATTTCAGTTAAGCCCGAAGGATCCAACACGAAGGACAGGGGCAAGGGCAAGATCCAGGAGTAATTTAGACTGAATGTCAATTTAGTTATTATCTGATGAAATTTCTTAAGTAAACTATTTGTATGATAAATGGTGTATTTAAAGTTAAGGTTATGGAGACCTTGGGACCGTGTTATGAGACTTTATTATAATGAACAATGTATGTTTATTATTTCGTAATAGTTATAGAATACTTATGATGATGATAGATCATGAGCACCGAATCTGAGGTTAGAGAACCTGCGTTTGGGGGTGTCACAAGACTCATTTTAGCACCTGTTCTGACAATACCGTCTGGTTCAGATGGATTTGTTATCTACAACAATGATTCAGGCAAAGGGTTAGGATGTGTTCTCATGCAACATGGGAAAATCATAGCATATGCCTCGCGAAAACTCAAAGAATATAAGAGAAATTATCCTACTAATGATCTGGAGTTGGCAGCAGTTGTTTTCCCATTGAAAATTTGGAGACACTATCTATATAGGGAAAAAGTGGAGATATATTCAGACCATAAAAGCCTCAAATTTTTCTTTACCCAAAAGGAACTCAACATGCTGCAACGACGTTGGCTTGAGCTGTTGAAAGATTACGACCATACCATTCAACACCATCCTGGAAAAGTGAACGTGGTAGCTGACGCATTGAGTAGAAGATCATATGCGGGAACGAGTGCGATGTTGTCAACACAAAGGCCCATTTTATGTGACTTACAAAAGATGAAGATAGAATTCAAGACTCCGGGGACCAATGCGATAATGTCAAGTATACGCATAGAACCAACTTTAATCGATAAAGTTATAATTGCTCAAGCCACAAACCCAGAGCTGATGCGTATGAAGAAGAAAGTACAAGAAGGTGTTATCCCAGAAGCAAGAATCGATAAAGAAGGAATACTTCGAGTCAACTCCAGACTTTGTGTTCCTAACAACTCTAATTTGAAGTACAAGATCATGATGGAGGCACACAATACACCGTTTGCTATCCATCCTAGAAGTACCAAAATGTATCGTGATCTTCGACATACATTTTGGTGGAACAATATGAAGAGAGAGATCGTGAAGTTTATCTCGAGATGTTTAACTTGTCAACGTGTAAAGGCGGAGCATCAAGTGCAAAGGGTCCATTGCAACCACTTGAGATTTCAAAATGAAAGTGGGAACACATTACCATGGATTTCGTTACGGGTCTTCCGAAGGTTTCTCAAGGCATATATGCGATTTGGGTTATTGTTGATAGATTAACTAAGTCTGTTCATTTCTTGTTGATACGGGAGACTTATTCCCTAAAATGTCTTGTTCGTATGTACATAAATGAGATTGTGAGATTGCATGGCATGTCAGTATCCATAGTTTCAGATCGTGACCCAAGATTCACTTCACGATTTTGGGTTAGCTTGCAGAAAGCTATGGGCACGGATTTACGATTGAGTTCGACATACCATCCTCAAACGTACGGACAATCAGAGAGAGCTATTCAAACTCTTAAAGATCTATTAAGACTCTGTGTCCTAGAATTCAGAGGGAGTTGGTATAAGTATTTACTGTTGGCAAAATTCTCCTACAACAACTGTTATCAGGCATGTATAGGTGTGGCTCTATTCGAAGCATTCTATGGACGAAAGTGTCGCTCTCCAGTATGTTGGGATGAGGTGGGAGAAACTACATTGTTGGGACCAGAGTTGATACATATGACTACAGAAAAGATTCAAATGATTCGACAACGTATACAAATGGCACAGGATTGACAAAAGAGTTATGTGGATCTTCATCAAAAGGACGTGAAATTTAATATTGGGGATCATGTATTGTTACGTGTTGCTCCACGGAAGAGAGTTAAGAGATTTGGGAAGAGAGAAAAGCTCAATCCACGATTTATTGGTCCATTTCAGATTCTTGACCGAGTAGAAAATGTGGCCTATAGACTCGCGTTACCTCCAAGTATGTCTCGTGCTCATAATGTTTCTCACATATATGTGCTTCGTAAATATGTAAAAGACCCAAACCACATTATTGAGTTAGAACCAGACGAGATAGTTGAAGACTTAACATATGAGGAGGTACCTGTCAAGATATTGGATAGGAAGGATCATGTCCTACGTACAAAAGTTATACCATAAGTCAAAGTTTTTGTGGAGGAACCATGCTATTGAGGAAATGACCTGGAAGTTGAAAACGGAAATGAAAGCGAGGTATCCTCACCTTTTCAAAACACCTGGTACGTACGTCAATTTTGAGGATGAAATTTCATAAGGAGGGGAGGTTATAAGACCCCAATTTTTTGTAAATGAAATTGAATTTCCTCTATTTATTATTTTGAAATAGTAAGGGTTAATTTGATTAATGTGGTTAGTTATAGGTAAAATGCGCAAATATTTTACATAAGCAAGTGGTTATAAAATATTCATTGTTTTTGGGGAATATTCGTTTGGTCGTGGAATATTCTTACTGTCGGAGAATATTCGTACGACAGCGCAGCCTTGTGTGGGCCCCATAACGGAAAACGATTGGATGAAAAAAACGACAAGTATGAGTTTTTTTTATAAATAACGGTGTAGTTGTTACCGTTAACACTGTTGGAATACTCGGTGGTTAAAACACAGTAATACGCGGTGTTGCACAGTAGCATACGGTATTGCACCAATTATTGTTTCTTACGTAAGAAGACACTACTCAATAATTGTTACAGTAATTACTGTTCAATATTTTATTTTATTGATTCAATAATTGTCACTGCATTTTCCATTATTAGATTAATAATTCATATTAATTGAATAATATTATTAGATAATATTATTGGCAATGTCTAAGGAAGTTCTGTCTAGGAGAGATTATTTAATTGCGTGCTAGTAAGGAGAAATCCTTACCAGAAGGTCCCCTCTTTCCTGGGAACGACCTGGTTGTCATTATTGTGATTCTGTAATATTATTTATGAATAATTAATTATTGATTTATATTAAAAGGAAAATATTTATTTATGTGGATATAAATGGAGGAATTTTTAGAAAAGTGACAATTGTTAAAAATTGATATTTTATCTTTTCTGATAAAATAATTCATTTAAATATATTATTATATTAGAATAATATAATAATGAAGATATTTTTATAATGAATGTGTGATATATGAATAAATGAGGAGGAAGAGTATTTTTGTTACAATAAATCCTAAAAACATGTTAAACATGTTGGTGGACCCCATTTTTGACTAAAATTTGATTATAGCTTGCAAAATCGTTCGTATGTGGATTTCGGTCAATTTCTATTTAGAATTTGGAAAAACTTAAAGCTACAAAGTTGTAGAGAATTAAATTTCCTATAGAATGGACATAAGATTTGAATTTTTCTGATAAAAGTGCTATTTATTATGAATTATTGAAGTTCCGGAATAATTGATTTTTGGAGTTTTAAATATTTTTGTTTAGAAAAACATTTTTTTCATTGTTGTGGGCCTCACTGGTGGCTGAATTCAGATTGTCAAGAGGTGGGCGTGAAATTTTTTGATAAATATATAATTTTATTAAATTTTTTACTTTGGTGTTCTAAGTATTTTCCTATAAATAGGATGCTTAAGTTAAAATTGAAAATCACACCAGAAACTGAAGTTTTCTCTCTCTATACTATCGAGCGTATTTTTGTGAGTATTTCGATACTTTGAGTATTGCTATACGGTGCAAGTTTTCTTCAGCGCTATATCTGATATTCCAGCCAGAAGTACTATTCTTTTGAGGTAAGGGATGTTATATTTTTTTCGTGAATGCTGTTATTTCTTTTAATATCATTATACCGGAATATTGGTAAGATTTTTCTTGTGAAATTCTTGTCTTTTTGTGTCGGAGTTACTATTCACGTATACGACACTATTCACAGAAAAATTAAAATTTTCTTTTCTTGTCCAAGTTGTTTATTATGGTTACTAGCTTTGATTGTATCCATGTTTTGATCCTCATTCTTAAATTTGGCTTCACAATGGTCTATTTTGGAGTATTTTTAAACATAGATGAACTAAAATACGAATCCTTAATCCTTGTTCTTTTTATGTCACTAGATCCATTTTCTTTAAAATATTTTCATCATTCCATGTCCTAAATGATGATATTACTGAATATCTTTGGCCTGTAGTGCAAAGATGAATGATTAACTGATGAATATCTTTGGCTCGTAGTGCAAAGATGAACAGGTATTGAGATGAACATGACCAACTGATGATACAAATGAATATCTTTGTCTTGTAGTGCAAAGATGAATATTTGATTCAAGATGTATATTGATTGATGTTACAAGGATAGAATATTAATGATGGACTTTTAAATCCTAGAAGATAGTAGAATTCATTCCCTAATTGACTCTTCTAATGGATTGTTGTTTCCGCTACAATTATTGATCTAAAACTTATTGTCTATTATATTCTATCAAATTTTTCCCTGTTGAAGACTAATGATAATTTGTTGTATATTATCTTAGTTATAATATTCTTTACTGGGCTAGTTGAGCTCACCCTTTTCCTTTTTGTTCCATTTTTCTTCTCAGGAGGCGAGAATATAGTGGGAACTAGTCGGGGTGTGGAGTGATATTTCCAATCAGTTGTTTTAGCAGTCCTCACTATTTTATAAAGTAGTGTGATAATAATTGTAATGGAGACTCCTTTTGAGTTTGAATACTGTCTATTAGACAATATTTGTATTTAAACTCACAGTATATGTGTTGTCGTATTTTGCACGATAATTGTATTAATGAAGTTGTATTTGTTTCTGTATCATGTATTTGGCGACTCATAATGGGTGATGTATACCTATTTTGGAGGCATCACTGTCAAACCCTGTCAGAAAGCTAGTTCATCCGTTTTCTGGAATGTCCAGAAAACTTAAATCGTGACCGAATGTCCTACTTTGACCATCCACTACATCGATCCTGTTTGTGATTTAAGGGATCTAGAAACTTTGGATCTAAAGCTCATAGAACAGGCTACAAACTAGATACAATAACATCAACAAATCTCCTAACATCTGACAGATCAAGCCTTGAGAAACCTTGTCAGACACTGATAATGAGTTTCTGGGTTGCCCAGAAACTCTTGGTCATGCTCGGTCAACTCACTTTGACCATTAATAACTTGTAATCTGGACTTGGAATGGCCATGATTCCACTTCCAGATTACAGTCCACATGGCATATTACAGATCTAACACATAAAACACCACAAATCATTAACAAGGAAGGATCTATGACCTCTGACTTTAGCTTGTCAGACAACTTTTTAGAGTTCATAGGTAGTTTTTGAAAATTTTGATTTTAAAGCATTTTGATGCTATAGATCTATGATATAACATCATAGATCATCATATAACATCTTCTAACATGTATATAAACAGATAAACACCTAACCTATCTTAGCATACAAGATTCAAGATGAGTTAGGGTTTTACCTTTGCTTGTCCAAGCTTTGATCCTTGTTCTAATATACTGATTTTGATGATCTAAAGGCTCTATTAGGGACTGATACACTTGAATATTTCGTTGGTTTGGTGAGAGAGAGAATTGGTTGTGGGTTAGATAACAAATGAGCCAACTTTGTACACTTTCTCTCTCTTTAATCCTTATAATATGATACAATGAATCTAATACATGCTAGGTGTCCTCTTAGAGATTAGATTTAGCCAAGTTTTGCAGCACATGGGCTTACCTAACATTGGTGAGTCACATGATTTACTATATCTCTTTACCTAAATTATAAGTAAAGGGTATTTTAGTATTTTCGCCCCTAAAAGGGTATTTTCATAATTTCCCTTACAAATTTAAGGGCAATTTTGATATTTCATAAATATCCCACATCTTTTAACACTTAAGCTTTTATACTTAGCTTTTGAGCTCTCGAATAAGGGTTTATAAATTTTGAAATAGGGTTTCGAATTTCCAGAACTGAAATTAGGGTTTTTGAGCGTATCGTTAGGGTTCGTAACCACTGATTAGGGTTTACTAACTTAACCTTGATGTTCTCAACATAAATTTAGGGTTTGCTAAAGTTATAACTTATTTGATCAATCCTTGACCCTTATCCACAATTCTGTACACATAAAATCGTTGTACACAGATTCTTATACACTTAGACACTTAACTATGATAATTCTCAACAAAAATTTTAAATCCACTAAAATCCTTCCTAAAAATATTTGAATCCATACACTATATCCAGTCTAGGTTTATTATTAAACCTTTAATCCATCATTTAAGATTTTTATTAATTATCTAAATTGTCGGGTTGTCACATCTGTAACTTCCCAATACTCCCTTTAAAGGAAATACACACAAATAGAATTTTTAATGAAAAGTTAATGCTTGTCAGAATTGCTCTGGCGCGGGCGCGTTGCTGTTGGCTGCACTTCTCTCCTGGCGCGGGCCCGCCGTGTCAAGGCTTTATAGGGGCGCGGTCACACTGTTGTGATTTCTTGCAGGATGCTTGTTGGTTCTCTGCTGATGCTCTATTGGTTACTTAAGCTGCTGCTGCTAGCTTCAGTCTCCTTCTTCTACTCACTTCCATGCTTCTTCCACTTGCCATGCTCACTGTTATAAGCTAGTTCCATCTTTACTCCACCACAAGCTTGCCAACATGCCATATCCGTCCACGATGGTAAGGACAAAGTTTCCGCCATGCAATCTACAAATGAAGATAAAACGTATAAAAGTAACTAAAACACTTGAAATTAAGCTATAGTTCTTGCAAGTAGATAGCCAATTAGTAGGTATAAAACCTACTTATCAGATGGAATTGTCCATGATGGTCTCTATTGAGCCGCTTTGATGTGTACTTGAACGGTAGTTTACAAAGCTTTCATCACCAGATCTTTCCCGATGCTACGTTGGGGTTGTTGCCTTAGACTTGAAATATCCATCTGTGCTATTGAGACTGATTCAACGACAAGTTTGTAGATATGTTTTCAAGATCCCTACTGTGGAGGTTTTCCTATAGCTGAGACCATTGGATTTTGACGTTAAGGTTGTCACCAACGTTCTTTATCTTTAGATGTGCTTTCTGACTTTACTTTTATCGGAGATGTTCCTCTCTTTTTTGAGTGACTCTCTGGAGATTATTGATGTTTATCTTAATGATTGCTTGCCTTGGTTACCATAATTGGATTCTACCTGTCGTTACGCTGGGATTGTCACCACCTCACGGGCTTTCTATCAGGTTGATGCCGATAGTTCTGCTAGAGATAGAATTTTTTACTTCTTACTTTCACAACATCCTCACAATACTTACTCGAACTGTAGTTTTGTGAAGGTTGACCATCATCGACTTTCCTCGGTGCCTACTTGAGCAGTAGTTTACAACGGTCTGAAATCACCGAACCTTCGTGGTGCCTCGGCTGAGGATTTACATAACAGATTCCATCATTGCTCCCCGAGGAGGATATTTTTTCATGATTTTTATCATCAGATCTTTCCTGATGCTAAGCTGTGACACCCCCAAATCCGGGTACGTCATTTCCACCGAATTTGGTGCTCACTATCAAAATAATTACATCTAACTACCCATGATAAAGGATAAAGATAATAAACTCTCCCATAAAAGGGTTACATCAACATCTCAAAAACAATCCCAGGTAATCTAACCATAAAATTATTACATCAATTGCGAAATACATTATAAAAGAAAACAAGTCTTATAACATCATGCATTATAAATAAATTCTAAATAATTCTTTATCACTTGGACATCTTGCCCTTTTTGTTGCTAGTAGATGGCTTATCAACTCTTTCGACTTTAGCTGCATTGTTAATTGCAAGAGTGAGCAAACAATTGCTCACTGATATAGAAGATAGTAATATTAACATATGAGAATGAACAACGAATGTTGAACAACAATAATTAACTTGTTCCACGAATCGAAACAGAAACAAGTTCGAGCTTTAATTATCTGATGGTCTTAAGACCACGAACTATGTCTCCGGTATTTAGGTATTATTACCTTAACCTTAACAGTCATTAGACTGTACAGACTCTTCTTAACGTACTTAGGGTGATCAGCCCTTTGTACCATGTATTGTGCACAAACATCTAAACGTTACACGTACAAAATCCCCTATGTTAGGGTTGTTCGTCTCAGTTTGAATTTAGAATTTCCGCACTAAAGAAAGTTTAGTTTGGAACTAGCTTATCAGTGTTTCTAGAATTTTAGAACACAATTTAGTTCCCATCAATAAAGGTTTAATACAAGAATGTATAACTGAACAAGGCTATCAAAGTCAATGATCGGATTTTAACAATATATATAAATGAATAAACACGATATACAAGCAAAATGCTATAACCAAAAGTGTTAGAACAATCTCATTTGAATCAATGTATTAGAACAATATATGTTTTGAATAATAATTATCAAGATTTAGAAAAGTAAAACTCGCTCAAGGTAACGAATTAGGTTACAAGAGCTTGTACAAACATACGCAAGATAGATTAGGCTTGCTCAATAAAAATAGTTAAAGTTTAGGAACTTGCACAATTATTATAAGAGTAGAGTTAAAGAACTTGCCTTGCTTGTAAGCTACACAAGTGTAATATAATCTCCAATTACCCTACACACATCATTACAATCGCAACAAAAATTAGTTGTATGAATATTAACACTATGGACATTAAACCATCATTTAGGTCATAGCCCTATCCTAGCACCTAACCACGTTGGTTAACACCTTAACGATTCTGAAATCACACTATAAACCTTATCATTTATATTTAGCTTTTGAAAACATCACATTTGGTTCATTACACAACTTATTCAAGTAATCACTTAAATTCTTTTACACTGTATATAACAACGCATGACAATCTATTATTGTAGTTTATATTGTGCCTTAACATTATTAACATGCATGCTAAATTAATATAAGTCCATTACACATGACTTGCAATTAAGCAAACTTCACTGTCTGAGACTGGCTACTAGCGCGGCCGCACGAGTAATATACTGAGTAACCGCGCGCCCGCGCCCATAATCTGTGTGCCAGCGCAATGCCTCAGTTCTAGTTTTCTACAGACGTGAACTAATACTCTACTATAGACCAAAAATCCCAATTCTACAGGATTTCTCCCAAATTCAACATCTATCACTTTGTCATATTGTATTTATACATGCTAAACACCATTCTATATACAAAACATTACATAAACATCAATTTTAAGAATTAAAATATATTTTTTCCAAATTTCTTCATTTTTACACTTTTAATGAATTTGATCGCCACGAACTAGTTTCTTAATCAATTGATATGATTTAAACTACGCCGCTTTCGTTTCTTAACATACTAACATAAACCACCAACAAATTACAGATTATAACAAGTATTGATCATGAAAATTTGTACTTTCCAAGCCATATCCAACAACACAAACACTGATAAATATAAAACCTTCTACTACAACCCTATTTTATGCCTTTAATCATCAAATAACACCCACAAACGAGGATTAACAGGTTATAGATCATATATATACATGTATTTGTAACAATTCCACAAAATTATAAAAAAAAAACTAGAATTGAGGTAAGTTATACCTTCTCTTTGATCGTATGCTGCAAAAGATGGTGACTAGGTTTAGTAATTCCCCTTCTTTCTCTTGCCAATCTCCAAAAACTCAGTGTTTTTCTTTTCTCTTTCAAACCCTCTGTAATTTTTCTTCTCTCAAACCTTATCTGAACTTAGTTTAGCCTTAGGCAAAGAAATAAGACGCTTAAAAAAAAACTGGCCACCCCACGTACTCTTCCGTTAAAGAGAAACAAAAGATGTCAGTTGGAATAAGCCAAAGGCCACAAGGCCTTGTTTGGCTAAGCACATATTCCCAACCCTAGATTATTATTATATTATTTATATCATATTGTTTTCATGTCACACCATTAATTTAGTTAATTAAATAACTTTAGTTTAGCTAATTTAAATAACTTATAATAATAAAATTCTTATTATCATTATACTTATAATTAATAAATAATTATATATCTAATTTAATTGATAAATTAGACACATCACTTTATTTAATTTATTTATTTTTATTAAATTAAACAATTCATTTAATTTAATTATTTTTTAAAATATTAAACAATTGAATTAATTTAATTATTTCCTTAAATTAAATCCATCAGATAAAATTATCATTATTCAATTTAATTAACATTAATTAATTTAATTCACCACAATTCATCAATTATTTATTTTCCTCAACAAATAAATTATTTAAAATATTTATTTAATTCAATAAATATTTAAATTAAATTATAAATTTCTTGATCGTTACATCCTTCCCTCCTTAAAAGGATTCTGTCCCCAGAATCACAACTCGAAAAATTTATTCGTTACATTCTTCCCTCCTTAACAAGATTTTATCCCCAAAATCGCTATGCAAAATCAAGCAAACAACTGAGGATAATTCTGCATCATAACGCTTTCAAGTTCCCACGTAGCTTCCTCATCATTGTGGTTCCTCCAGATTACCTTAACAGAAGGTATTACTTTAATCCTCAGTACTTGCTCTTTTCTGTCAACAATTTGAACAGGGACTTCTTCATATGTTAAGTCTTTCTCAAACTCTAGGGGCTCATATTCTATAACATGCTTATAATCAGGTTTATATGGCCTCAATACCGATATATAGAAAATATTATGAATATGCTCCAACTCTGGAGGTAAAGCTAACTCATATGCCACCTCACCAACTCTTCGAAGCACTTCAAAAGGACCTATAAACCTAGTGCGTAATTTCCCCTTCTTGCCAAACCGAATTTTCCCCTTCCAGGGAGACACTTTCAAGAACACATAACTACCAACATCGAATTCCTGATTTTGTCGATGTTGATCGGCATATTTCTTCTGTCTATCCTGTGCAGCTAACAATCTTGCTTGAATAACTTTGATGATCTCGACGGTTTGTTGTACCAACTCTGGACCCAAAAGTTGACGTTCACCTACCTCATCCCAGCATAACAGAGTTCTGCATTTCCTGCCGTATAATGCTTCGTAAGGCGGCATGCCAATACTCGCGTGATAACTATTATTATAAGCAAATTCTACCAATGGTAGATGGTCATCCCAATTTCCCTTAAAATCTATTATACAAGCTCTGAGCATATCTTCTAGTGTCTGGATGGTTCTCTTGCTTTGTCCGTCGGTTTGAGGATGGTACGATGTGCTCATTCTCAACTAAGTTCCTAAACATTCTTGTAATCGTCTCCAGAAATTGGATGTGAAACGTGGATCTCTGTCTGATACAATGGACACAGGTACACCGTGTCTTGAAACAATTTCCTTCACATATAATTTTGCTAACCGATCAAGTGTAAATCTATTCTTGATTGGTAAGAAGTGTGCCGACTTCGTCAATCGATCGACAATCATCCAAATGGCATCATAACCTTGCTGAGTCGTTGGAAGACCTACCACAAAATCCATTGTGATATGCTCCCACTTCCATTCTGGTATCTCCAACGGTTGTAACAATCTGCTTGGTCTTTGATGTTCAGCTTTAACTTTCTAGCATGTTAAGCATTTTGCCACGCATTCAGCCACATCCCTCTTCATATTCGGCCACCAAAAATGATGTCTAAGATCTTGGTGTATCTTTGTACTTTCAGGGTGAATCGAATATCTTGAGTTATGAGTTTCATTCAGAATCTCCTCTTTAACTTCCGGAACTGGCGGAACCCAAATTCTCCCTTCGAATCGAAGTAACCCTTCCGAATTGATGTTGAATTTGCCTTCCTCCCCTTAAGATATCTTCTGTTTTATCCTTTCGCAGTCTTCATCCTAAAGTTGTGCATTCTTCACTTTATCTACCAACGTTGAATCGTTTACTATCTGGAATAACTTCTCGTCGAATTTTGTCGGATATCTAATTTCCAATTCCATCTTAGCCATTTCCGACACTAACTTCTTCTCAACTGTCAACATCATTAACTTCTCCCGTCTCTTTCTACTTAAGGCATTAGCAACAACATTCGCCTTTCCAGGATGATAGAAAATCTCGCAGTCATAGTCTTTGATCAGCTCCAACCATCTTCTCTGACTCATATTTAAATCTTTTTGTGTAAAGATATACTTCAGACTTTTATGGTCAATATGTATCTCACACCTCTCTCCGTAAAGATAATGTCTCCAAATCTTCAGGGCAAACACCACCACTGCCAACGCTAAGTCATGAGTCGGATACCCTTTCTCGTAATCTTTCAATTGTCGTGATGCATACGCAATAACTCTGCCGTTCTGCATAAGCACACATCCTAGTCCTTTATGCGATGTGTCACTATACACCACAAAATTCCCTGTATTAGGCAATGACAACATAGGTGCTGAGCTCAACCTCTTCTTTAATTCGTGAAAACTTTCCTCACACTTCTCCGTCCAAACAAACTTGACCACCTTCCTGGTTAAATTCGTCAACGGGGTCGCGATCTTAGAAAAGTCCTAAATAAAATGCCTATAGTAACCTGCCAATCCTAAGAAACTCCTTACTTCTGACGGTGACTTCGGCTTATCCCAGTTTACTACAGCTTCAACTTTTGATGGATCTACCGATATTCCGTTTTTATCAATAGCGTGCCCGAGAAACTGTACACGTTCCAACCAAAACTCACATTTTGAAAATTTTGTGTACAACTTCTCTTTTCTCAATGTCTCCAATGTCACTCTTAAGTGTTCAACAAGTTCTTCCTTGGTCTTAGAATACACCAGGATATCATCAATAAACACCACCACAAATTTGTCTAAGAATGGTTTAAACACCCTGCTCATCAAATCCATGAACGCTGCAGGTGCATTGGTTAAACCAAATGACATAACCAGAAACTCGTAATGGCCATACCGAGTTTTGAATGCCGTCTTCGGTACATCCTCTGGCCTCACCTTCAACTGATGATAACCACTTCTCAAGTCTATCTTTGAGAAATATCTCGCTCCCTTCAACTGATCGAACAGGTCGTCGATTCTAGGTAATGGATACTTATTTTTAATCGTAACCTTATTCAATTCTCGGTAATCAATGCAGAGCATCATCGATTCATCTTTCTTCTTAACAAACAACACCGGTGCTCCCCATGGCGAAACACTCGGCTGAATATACTTCTTATCGAGCAATTCTTGCAATTGCACGATTAACTCTTTCATCTCTACCGGGGCCATTCTGTATGGTGCTTTAGATATCGGGGTCGTTCTTGGTAGTAAATCAATCACGAACTCGATTTGTCGATCCGGTGGAAGACCCGTCAAATCATCTGGAAATACGTCTACAAAATCTTTTATAATCGGTATCTCTTCTAACTTTGCACTCTACTTCTGTGTATCAACTATGTAGGCTAGGTATCCTACACATCCTTGTCTCAACAACTTCTTGGCTTGCATCATCGTTAGACAACTTGATTGTCTAGGTGACTTGCTGCCATAAAACACAACCTTTGACGTAGTTATAAGGTTAACACAATTTATTTGGCAATCAATTACTGCTCCGTAATTGCATAACCAATCCATTCCCGGGATAACATCAAACTCACCAAGTCTAATTGGTATCAAATCTACCATCATCTCATGACCTTTTATAGCCACTCTACAAGTCCTATATATGCATATGACTGGAATCGCTTCCTTATTCGCAATCTCTATACTTAAGGGAAATTCTAATTCTTCCTAAGGCAAATCTAAATTCTTAGCAAATTCATCGGATATAAATGAACAAGTAGCACCCAAATCAAATAGTACATAAGCATTAATACCATTAATCGGAATGATACCTGACACCACATCCTTAGACTGTACAACATCCTGCACGGTCCTATTGAGAGTTCTTGCAGTAGGTCGGCTTGACTGTGCTGGTCCAGTGATAGTCAATGCACTACCACCGTTGTTGTTTCCTTTTCCACCACTTGTACTTCCCGCTGGCTTCTTAGGGCAATCACGAGCCATATGGTCTTTTGAACCGCAGGTAAAGCATGCTCCTTTCTTTAGACTAAAATAGTTCGGTGCAATGTGTCCCTCCTGACCACAGTTGAAACACACCCTCTTTCCCTTCAAACATACCCCATATTGGTTCTTCCCGCACGTCGCACAAGCTTCAAACATTTTCTTCTGCTGATTTCCCTACTGTCCTCCCGTAGTCGAACTCTCGTTCCACTTCCTCTTCTGATTGTTACTTCCAACATTACTCCCACCAGCCTTATTCTCACTATCATTCTTCCTCTTCTTCTGTTCTTGGTTGTACTTGGTCAAAGCATCGCTTCCACCTTCCGCGATAATTGCCTTTTCAAGTACAGCTGCAAATGTATTCAGCTGGAACATCGAAACCTTGCTATACAGCCAAGGTTTCAATCCTTGTTCGAACTTTCTTGCTTTACGCTCGTCGGTATTGACTTGATAAGTGGCAAACCTTGCCAACTCGTTAAACTTCGTAGTATATTCAGGCACCGTCATTATTCCTTGCTTCAGCTCCAGAAATTGCACTTCCATCTGATTCGGAGAACTCGCTGGAAAGTACATTTTAAAGAACATCTCCTTAAATCTATCCCATGTTATCACTCCTTGTCCTCCCCGAACCTTATTTGCTTGCCACCAGTAGCTAGCTTCAAACTTCAGCATGAACGTTACGAATGCAGTCTTTTGATCTTTGTTAACTCTAGCAACATCGAACACCTTTTCCATTTCCATAATCCAGGTTTGGGCTTCCACCGGATTCATAGAAACTTGAAACTCTGGCGGTTCAACCGCTTTGAATTCCTTAAAGGTTGTGACTTGAGCTTGCAGTTGATTCGCAAGTGCACCTGTCAACAAAGCTACCAACTGCCACTACAAAAAAATGGGCCTTTAGCAACAATTTTTCGGGCAACGACTTTATAAGTCGTTGCTAAAAGTATATGTTTAGCAACGAAATTGTCCTTCGTTGCAGATTGTGTCAGGCTTTCACTTTTTGTAACGAAATTGATAAGTCGTTGCAAAATTTCATTGCTAATTTATTGGCGGGAAAAAATTTCGTTAGAAATTCGTTGCAAAATTTTAGGCCACTTGATTTTCCGTCATCGTGGGCAACGAAAGTTTTTTTGTTGCTAAAATTGGGGCTTTAGCAACGATTTTTCAAGCAACATCTTTATAAGTCGTTGCTAAAAATGTATGTTTAGCAATGAAACTTGTCCTTCGTTGCAGATTGTGTCAGACTTTCACTTTTTACAACGAAATTCAAAAGTCGTTGCAAAATTTAAAAATAAAATTCATTAGAAATTCGTTGCAAAATTTCTAACCACTTGATTTCTCCTCATCGTAGGCAACGAAAATTTTTTTGTTGCTATATTTCGTTGTCTAATATGGACCACATTCATTGGCAACAATTTTTATTTTTGTTGCATATCTTATACAACTTTTTGCAACGACTATTAAAATGTTGCCTTAAATTAAGATAATCACAATATGCATGTTTTTGTAAGACCATATTCGGTATTCGGAGAATTGTAAAAAAAATATTCATATTTAGTATTTAAAAATTATATCCAAATATGAAACATATTCGAACCTATGACCTATCATTTGGAACTTTGGACATTTGACCGCTGGAACAACACAAGTTATCTGTTAATATTTTGCAAGGATTAATATTAATATCAAAACATGAGATTTTCCCCATATATTCCTTTCTTCTCCTTCACTACATACCATTAATATAATCTCAAAAAGTTATATACTATAATAATAATAATAATAATAACAATAATAACAATAACAATAATAATAATAATAATAATAATAATAATAATAATAATAATAATAATAATAATAATAATAATAATAATAATAATAATAATAATAATAATAGTAATAATAATAATAATAATAATAACAATAATAATAAAAATAATAATAATAACAATAACAATAATAATAAAGTTGCACCAATGGTGTGTAAGTTTTTTTTAACTCCCATTTTTTAAATTCTCCTTTCTCTTGACTTGTATTTTTTTTTATAATCAAATATTAATTTCTCTTTATATCTTGTATTAGAGGGTGTTTGGCAATGACATATAAGTTTGTTAAACTAAGTTATAAGTCATTTGTTATTATTTAGTGTTTGACAATAACTTAAATTTTAACTTTTTTTTACTTATAAGTCATTATTAAAAAAATTTCACGCTTCATGTGCTATATTTTTTATTATTATTTCTATTACTATTACTATTATTATAATAATTATTATATTTACTATTAATATTATTACTATTATTATTATTATTATTATTATTATTATTATTATTATTACTATTATTATTAATTTTTATTATTATTATTAGAATAATTATTACTAATCTTATAATTATTAATTTTAATATTATAATTATTAGTATTATTATAATTTCTATTATTATTATTATTGTTGTTGTTGTTGTTGTTGTTGTTGTTGTTGTTATTACTATTTTTATTATTATTGTTACTATTATTATAATAATTATTATCGTTACTATTATTATAATAATTATTGTTATTATTGTTGCTATTATTATTACTATAATAATAATTATTATAATTATAATTATAATTATAATTGTTAGTATTAATTATAATTATTATTACTATTACTATTACTATTATTATAACTACTACTATTATTATTATTAATTATTATTATTATTATTATTATTATTATTATTATTATTATTATTATTATTACAATAATTATAATAGTACTAATAATAAAAAAGCCTGGCCCAACCTGTGGGCTTTTTAAAAAATAAAATAATATAATGCTCTCCATTGAACTTTAGACATCTCATTCTCCTTAAACAAATGCTCAAATCAACTAAGCTATAAAGATTTTTAATTATAAAGTTAGTTACCCGACACTATAATACTAAAAATACTAATTACATATTTACATCAAATACTAAAAATACTAATTAATAACATACTAAAATACTAAAATTCAAATTATTTTGTTAATTAATCAAAAGAACAAAAATTCAAATTACATCATTAAAATACTAAAATTACAACATATTTATATCATTTACATCATAACAAAACATATTATTATATTTACATATTTACATCATAACAAAACATATTATCATATTTACAAATTTACAACATTTACATCATATTTACATCATAACATATTTACATCATTTAATCAAAATACTAAAATTAAAATACTAAAATACTAAAATTTTACTCAAATACTAAAATTTTATCATAGTTGTATAACATATCAAAATACTAAAAGTCACCTACCTGACACTAAAATACTAATTACATATTTACTTAAAATACTAAAAACACTAATTAAAAAAATATACTAAAATACTAAAAAATCAAATTAAATATATATATATATATATATATATATATATATATATATATATGTAAACAAATATTCATATAAAAATTTATAAATTTATCTCTAAATATTCATATAAATATTTTATATCAAAACATGAGATTTCCTCCATATATTCCTTCCTTCTCCTTCACTACATACTATTAATATAATCTCAAGAAGTTATATACTAATAATAATAATAATAAAGTTGCACCATTGGTGTGTAAGTTTTTTTTAACTCCCATTTTTCAAATTCTCATTTTTCTTGACTTGTATTTTTTTTTATAATTAAATATTAATTTCTCTTTATATCTTGTATTAGAGGGTGTTTGACAATGACATATAAGTTGGTTAAACTAAGTTATAAGTCATTTGTTATCATTTAGTGTTTGACAATAACTTAAATTTTAACCTTTTTTTTATTTATAAGTAATTATTGAAAAATTTTAATGCTTCATGTGCTATATTTTTTTTTAATTATTACTATTACTATTATTGTAATTATTATTTTATTTACTATTATTACTATTATTATTATTATTATTATTATTATTATTATTATTATTATTATTATTATTATTATTATTATTATTATTATTATTAGAATAATTATTACTAATCTTATAATTATTATTTTTATTATTATAATAATTATAAATATGACTATTATTATTATTATTATTATTATTATTATTATTATTATTATTATTATTATTATTATTATTATTATTATTATTATTATTATTATTATTATTATTATTATTATTATTATTATTATTATTATTGTTACTATTATTATAATAATTATTATTATTACTATTATTATTGTTATTATTGTTGTTATTATTATTACTATAATAATAATAATAATTATTATAATTATAATTATAATTGTTAGTATTAATTATAATTATTATTACTATTACTATTACTATTATTATAACTACTACTATTATTATTATTGTTAATATTAATCATTATTATAATTACTATTATTATTCCTATTACTATTATTAATATTATTATTTATTATTATTATTATTATTATTATTATTATTATTATTATTACAATAATTATAATAGTACTAATAATAAAAAAGCCTGGCCCGACCCGTGAACTTTTTAAAAAATAAAATAAAATAATACTCTCCTTGAGAATTGAACTTTAGACCTCCCACTCTCCTTAAACAAATGCTCAAACCAACTAAGCTATAAGGATTTTTTATTATAAAGTTACGACACTAAAATACTAAAAATACTAATTACATATTTACATCAAATACTAATTAAAAAAAATACTAAAAAAATCGAATTAAACAAAAACTAAAATTCAAATTATCTTGTTAATTAATCAAAAGAACAAAAATTCAAATTACATCATTAAAATACTAAAATCATAACATATTTACATCATTTACATCATAACATAACATATTATCATATTTACATATTTACATCATTTACATCATATTCACATCATAACATATTTACATCATTTAATCAAAATACTAAAATTCAAATACTAAAATACTAAAATTTTACTCAAATACTAAAATTTTACCATAGTTGTATAACATATCAAAATACTAAAAGTCACTTACCCGACACTAAAATACTAATTACATATTTACATCAAATACTAAAAATACTAATTAAAAAAAATATACTAAAATACTAAAAAAAATCAAATTACATATATATATATATATATATATATATATATATATATATGTAAAAAAATATCCATATAAATATTTCTAAATTTATCTCTAAATATTCATATAAATATTTTTAAAAATATTCAAATCTAAAGTTTAGATAAAATATTTATAAATTTATAAATAAATATTTGTTTATAAATTTTAAAGATAAATTTATATGAATATTTGTTTATAAATATTTATGTGAATATATATATATATATATATATATATATATATATATATATATATATATATATATATTAAAATATTCATAGTTACGCTATATAAATATTTATAGTTACTTTATATATATTTAGTTTAATGTGGAGATTTAAGATAGGTATCTATATATATAGATGGTAATAGAATTTATCTAATATACAAAAAATATAACATAAGAAGCAAAAATATCACTACTAAGTTTTGAACCTAAGACCTATGGGTTATTGGACAATTAAGCTAACACTGAGTCATTCTAATTTATTAGTTAACTAAACTAACGCCATAGCTTGTAGTCTTCAATATTTTTAAATTTATTCTACCATCATAACTTGTAGCGGTAGACAGTTTAGCACATGAGCAAATGAGGAAAAACGAGTAATTTCTCGCGTCGCTACAGCCTGTAGCTGCAAGGGGAAATCCATTTCAATCCATGTCATCCAATGTTGCGATCAACGGTATAGATTATGGTTGTTGAAATAGTACCCGTGACAACCGATTACCAAGAATGGGGGCCCATATATATATAGTCGTGTATATTCTATTTGTGCACAATCTTTCAAAACTGCGTCGTTTTGGCATATTTGTTTTTGATTTCTGATTTGAGAGGACAGAAGCTGTTTTTTTAATACATAAAAAAAAATCTGCCAAAACGACATAGTTTTGGCAGACTATGTACAAATAAATTATAGCATTCATTTTAAAATTAAAATTTAGAATTTCAAAAATGATGAAAAGTTATTTGAATTTCAAAAATGATCAAAAATGGTGAAAAGTTATTTAAACGATATTTTCAATTTTTAGGAAAATCAAACCGGTTCGGACCGGTCGGTTCGGTATAAAAAGCAAACGGTTCGGTACCGGTTCTGCAGAACCGATACATACCGAATTTTCGGTACCAATTTCAGTAGGAGATTTGGTCGGTCGGTATAAATCGAACCGAACCGGGTGTACCAGTTTATTTAATAATATTATTAATATATTACTTTTCGTCTTTAATTTTCCACTCTGTTTCTGAGTTTTGAACAAAAAAGAAAAGAATAAAAAACTTAAATTAGAACAGAAAAGAAAAGAATATAAAACTTAAAGTTTTTCTTTGTGTTGTTTCTGAGTTTTTAAAAGAAAAGAATAGAAAATTTAAAATTGAGGACATGAATTGTAATTTAAAATTTATTATATTAAAAGTTGAGGATAATATGAGAATTATAAAAATATTACTTATACCAATTTCTTTTTCCGTCCAAATCAGGCCAATTTTGGACGGAAAACTTTGGCAGGAAAAGTGGCCATGTTTTCTATCCATTTCTTTTCTTTTCAGTTTATTAAAAAACTCAAAAACATAAGAATTGGAAAGAAAACTTAAATTTTTCGTCCATTTCTTTTCTTTTCTGTCCATTTTAAAACTTAGAAATAGAGCGTTCAAATCTTTATCTTTGCTTTACTCTTTTGCTTTAGGCTTCACGCTTCACGCTTCAGCCTTCTCTCTATTCCCAAATCTGACTGAAATCTCTCCATCTCGAACCTTTGTGACTCAGTAAGTCGCCGATCTCTCCATCTCGAACCTTTGTCTCCATCCATCTCAAAGCTTTGTCTCTCAATCTCCCTTCGTAAGTCACCGATCTCCATTCGTAAGTCGCCGACTCCAAGTCTGCAACTCCAGAATCAAAAAATTTCTTAGGTAATTTTGAGTTTATTTTGAGATTTAGTCAATTAATTTATCTCTATTTATGTCGATTTATATGGGTGTTTATTGTTTACTTGTTTAGGGCTTTGAGATAAATCTTTGGGATAAATCTCTGGGAGAAATCATCTGGATCCCATCTCTGTGATAAAATGATGATCTTCAAAGGGTAAAAAACCCATCTCTATGAGTATACCCGATTCCCTTCCTTCTATTCCTCGTGTTTTTGGGACTGCTCTATGAGAAAGATGATGATACTAGAGAAGAACCGACTAAGAGGAGGCGGGGAGAGTATGATATTTTCAGAATTCTTGTTGATTCTATTTTGGGTAAAGTATCACTTGAAGGTGAGCCTTGTGAACACCAAGTTAAGCAGTCATGTTCAGTTGAGAATACACTTAATTACAAGTTCAGATTTGAGGATGAGGACCCTGCACCAGTAGAAAAATTGGAACATGAGATTGAAATGGAAGCGTTATTTGAGGAAATGGATTTTGCTCTCAAGTATGAAGAAATGGGTTCTTTTGATCTCCCTAATGTATGTTTCTAGCCATATACTTATTGTATACCAGCTACTAGAACATAGTAGATAAGAACTTGATTATGTTTTTGGCATTACAAATTTGATTATCTAGTTAAACTACTCCCTTAATAAGCATTGTGAGTTACTTTGCTAATACAGATATATCACTCAATCATGTGATGAAGAGATTATACTTATCCCTGGACTATATTCTTATAGAAAATTCAATACTTTCTTGATCCCTCTTCTCAAATTTATTGGTTCCTATTTTTCTTGCTTAACTTATTGTTTTTAATTTTCGATATAGTGTGAGCGCCTTGTTGGTGCTTTTTGATCTTATTGATCCCAAGGATCTGAAAACAAAATTATCCTGAAAATTTAGCTTATTTCTTGGCAGTCATTGCGAAAAATGAACCATCCTAATATTGTGAAGCTCAAGGAAGTAATTAGGGAAAATGACATCTTGTACTTTGTGTTTGAATACATGGTATGTGGCGTTAGCTCATCTTGCTTTGTCTTGATGTTCATTTGGTTGCCATATTTGCATATTGTATGTGATTATCCCCTTTTTCCAGGTTCAACGTATATTTCTTATGTCCTTTACATTTCAGTTCTTCTCTTGCTACTCCTGTAATTAAATGTTCATTGGAATTTCATGTTGTCTAGTTCAGATTCTGACATGAATGAGTAGTTATTTGGTCTCCCATGAAGTTTTGTGTTCTTTAAGGATGCTATCCTTCTTCCTTGACTAAACTGGAACAAGCTAAAACATAGTGGCTTATTTTATTATTTTGTGTTTGTGTCTGCAAAGAGTAACAGAGAGTTTATAAGTAGTGATATGTGGATTCCATTTCCCTAAAGTTTTTATTTTCTGCTTAGCAAATGTGACTATATGAGTTTTTTTTTCCTTTTCCCTTTCACTTCGGCAGCGAAGCAGATGAAATCTATAGAATATGCAGTGCAATAGGCAGTCCAACGAAGATTGAATGGGTTGAAGGGCTTGAACTAGCAAGTGCAATCAACTATCAGTTTCCACAGGTGAGATGATCTTTCCTTTCTTGTGTCATAGCACAGTTCTAATTTGCATAAATTGTTGTATGAGTATCAGTTGGAAAAAAACTTAACTATGTATACTGCTTCCAATTTGGTGTGGCAGCTTGCAGCTGTTCCTCTTTCTATATTGATACCATCTGCTAGCAAGGCTGCAATTAGCCTTATTACAGTAAGTTTTTTTTTATAAGTTTTCTTCTGCTAGAGCTATCATTTATCCTTCTCCATCTCTCTTTTCTAAAATATTTTTATGCATATGTTTGAATTTTGGTACAATTTTGGTCCCTTTCTTAGCTTGATTTAGCTAAAGTCTTATGTTTTTGCTACTTATGTAATTGCATTTCATCCTCCCTCTTAAAATGTCAGTCACTTTGTTCCTGGGATCCTTTCAAGAGGCCAACAACGTTGAAGGCTCTTCAGCATCCTTTCTTCAAGGTAAAACGTTATTTTCTTGCTTGTCAGGAAATTGGTGTGCAGAATCTTCATTGATGTTTTGATTATTTATATCTTTGAGGTCACTTGCACATATTTTGTTTCTTTATTCTGGCAGAGTTGCTATTATGTCCCGCCATCTCTTCGCTCTAAACCAGCTGTTGTGAGGACTCCTCCATTTGGTTTGTTTCTATCGCACATCTCATTTAATTTCTTACTGATGATAGTTCTATATTTCAGTCACATATTTGGGCCACACCAGTAGATGATCTTCTTGTTCTTAATGTCCTATTTGTTGATTAATTATACTAGATTAAAGAACTGAGGACCTTTTCTCTTTATAGTAATGTATGGGATCCTTTTTTCCTTTTCAAAGATTTTATGCACTGTATGATATATAGAGTAACTTGAGAACTTCATTTATACTTTAGCTGGCATAACTTTTCCCCTTACTACAAATGGGTGCTAGCCTAGTTTCTAGAAAAAAGGGGAACTTCAAAATAGTGAACTTTTCCCCTGCATCATAGTTATAACTTCACTATTTTTTTTATAAAAAAAAATCTGATCGTGCGTAACTTCTGAGGGGTAAATGTGATGACTTGCTTAGGTTCCACGCATTATTAAGTGACCACCGATAGATGAAATATCCTCGATCCGAGGCTTATATGGTTACTGTATTTTTCCATATACGCAAAACTACCATTAATATTGCACACTATTAGTCATCATTTTTGTGACCACATCTAAGAACAAAACGTGTATTATGTTGTTAATAATGCATGATGGTGTTACAAATTATTTCTAGGATAAACACGGGACTAACATGCTTTTTCACCATTCAGACCATATAATTCAGATTTAGGTGGCTTGTTACGGTATTAGATGGGTGATTTATGGACTTGTTTGTATGATATCTGTAGATTGACAATCTCAACTGTAGGCTAAGTTGGCTGAACCAGATATAGTCACAAATCCAAGTGAATACCAAAAGTTGGTACAATCCATGGCAGAGCTCGATGAGGTATGACAATCTTCATGTTCATTATACCCCTTCTAGGCATATATGGTATGTGAATCTTACAGCATGTTATAGGATTTAGTAATAAATTCATTGTGTACTGTTTGACTAGTAGGTTGTATTAACATACAAGAGATTCAAGAATTGTCAGATGCAACTAGAAGAAGACAAAGGTTTTCTTCCACTTATCTGCTCCTCTCTTTCATTGCTAGAACCGAAAGACATTATGTTCTGTGTATTTCACACTAGCTTCTTCTTTCTATGTCAGCTTTGGCGAAGGAGGAAGGTAGTGACACAGATATGGCTGAGATGATTGCTTCCGAAATCGAATCCTTGTCCAATCAATTGAAAAAGCTTAAGGAGAACCTGAAGGTTTCATTATTAAACTTCAGTTATGAAATAATAATAACTTCTCTTATCTTGGCTTTCTCTGTCTAATTTTGTCTTCTCTTTAGTACCTCCCTGCTATATTAGTTTAGCAATTGTTGATTCCCACGGATCCTCTTGATTCAAGAAATATCTTACTCGAACGTATACATTTTCTTCCTTTTTTTGATAGAACATTTTCATTACTGGGTCACTTCTCATGCTAAATGTTTCAAGTGTATATGTCGAACATATCATATATGAAATATGTTGAGGGATAGTTAGCTTTTTCTACTTCACTAATTTTCAATAAGTTACTATAAGAACATAAGGATATACTAGACCTTTGAGATGATAACATGAATGCATATGAAGCTTAAATGACTATGAAAGACCTTGTGCTAAATTCAGATCCAACTTATGCCAGTTAACAAGTATTGGGAAGTTTGTCACATAATATTCATGTTGGACACTTTCCCTTGGGCCTAAAAGGCTTTCGTAATCTGGGGTCATAGTTCTTGTTTTAGGTTTCCGAAGTGGATGTGCCTTCTCTAAGCATTCTAGCGCTACAACATTAATATTATTGTACGACTTTTAAACTCAATCCTGACCTACTTTGTTTCATTTATTGTTATATTTTTCACACATCTAGTGCTCTAAAATTTTTATCAAATTTCAGACAGCAGTTTTTGTGAAATAATGAAGAGCAAATCATATTTGTATTTTCTAGTACTTGTATACACTAAATGTTGTCCCAAAGCTATCTGATACAGTAAGTCAGTAACGTCATGTAGCTGCTTGTTGTGGCTTTATCAAGGTTCCCAAGACATATAGTGATTTATTCAATTTGGTAGAGGGATAAAATACAGCATGTAATACTTGGTGTACTACTTGACTCTCTTTGGAATTTTTTCAAGCCAGATCTAGAAATTCATAAATGAAATAAGATATTTACAAACTTCTTTTTTTCAAATATTCCATGAAGAGTATAAAATGGTATACATATTTATTTTTATATCGCAATGAGGGCTGGTACTGGTGGCGATGAAGCTGGATTATGGGCTGGTGATCTTGTAGGTACATGCTTCTTTAGTCTTTCCAAGTACATGATATGTCCATGAAACTGGCCATCAGTTTACTCTCTTAAACTGGTATATGTAATCTCCCATGTCTTCATGTTGTAAAGTTTTTTGGACAATTAAATCTACTACTACCAAAATTTTAAACTCAAGTCAAATTAAGTAGCAAAATAGATTTACAAAATATTCTGAGTAGGTAACGTAGTAGTAAAATATTCTGTTTTATGATTCCTGATTGAAGAAGGTGTGATTACATTGTACAATTTTTTGACAAAAGGAAATAGGAAAATCATTTGAAAGGAAATAATAATATAAATCTTACTGACTGATTAGTTGTACAAAATTGTGACAAAACAGGTGTTTGTAGGTGGAGGTGCAGTTGAGACTGCCCTATCTGTTTATTTATAATACCGGACACTTCATTTAAACAAAGTATCAAACTATTTTAGCTTTATTAGAGATATGGGATTATATGTCGAGGTTTTGCATTAATGAGGTTAGAACATGATATTAATCAGTGCATTTTAGTTATTGTACTGATATTATGATTTCATGAGATCAGAACATGACCTATTTGCTTCATTTTTCTGACTTGCTATTATTTTTAAATATGTACAGGAAGACTGCTTCTACGACATGCCTTACAATACTGGGTATCAAATTTTCGTGCTACGTTTACGGAAGACAAGGGACGAAATTATGAAGTGTACTCTCTCTATATATATGTAGATATATACTTTGATTGAAGAACGGTGGTAGCTTTAGATGGTTAATTGTAAAAATAATGAATGATTATGTAGTGGATGATTTTATTAAGTTAATAATATTTTAGTTTTTTGTATTTTTGCCATTATTTGTTTTGGGGACATTTGAGCCAGTCAGGTACACAAAAAGAATGTCAAATTTTGATTTGGTAACAATATAATTCGTTACCAAAGCATTGAACAAGTTTTAATATAGCAACAATTTTTTATACATTTAGCAACAAATTTCCGTTGCTAATGACATTAAAAATATAATATTTGGCAACGAAAAATTAACCTAATAACAACGGAGATGATATTGTTGCTAATACTAAAATAAAAGGTAATATTTTTTATCGTTACAAATTATATCAACTTTTGTTGCACATATAAAGAAATAACAACATATAATGTCATTGCTAATCGACGAATTTCGGTGCTATTGAAAAATAATTCCGCAACGAAAGCAAGTTTAGGCAACAATTTTCATAATTTACTGCAACGAAAAATTTCGTTGCAAAATGGTGTCAATTGCAACAAAAATGCATGGTCGTTGCAAAAAAAATAGTTCATTTCGTTGCCAACTAGAAGGCTTTTGCAACGAAATGGGGTTTTTAGCAACAAAATTTTTATTATTCTGCAACAATACATTTTGTTGCTAAAGGATCAATGTCTCTGTATGAAAGTCAAATTTCGTTGCAAAATGAATTACTTTTTGCAACGAAAAAAATACGTTCGTTGCGGAACAATTAGCAACGGTCATTGCACAACAAAAGACGCAACGACAGTAAAGTCGTTGTCAAAACCCTTTAGCAACGAAATTTGGCACCTTTAGCAACGAAAATCGGTTGTTGCTGAAGCCCCATTTTTTTGTAGTGTGCTGAACCGGATAAGCATTTGCCTCGTTGTTATTGTTAGTAGACCCCTCAGGAGGTGCTTTCTGACGTGGTTGTTTTCTTCTAGGAGGCATCTTCTATTAAAATATACGCTTATCAGTTCATTTATTCAATTCCCTGAATGTTTTAAAGTTTAACTCTAAACATTCTAAGATTAAAGTTATACCACATAACATTTTAAATAAACTCTAATATTTTATTTATTCATAACGTTTTTTAAACATGCTAAGGATAGCATAACCGCTATTAACATTCAATTTCCTGAACTAGACAAGTTCCAGGATTACATACTCATACTATCCCTTTATTCATCTCAAATAAGGGATTCACAGTTTATTTATTCACATAATTAACCACATACTATTATCACCTTTATTTCTATCTACGCATATTACGACATCATAAGGCTTCCCGACGTTCCTCCTCCATAATACGATACGCTATTCTACGATCCATCACGAACCACGGCGAGTCTTCAAATTGAGGTGGAAAATAATAGACTCGATCTTGGGCCCTATCAATCGCAGAATTAAAAGTATAATCCGTCTCCTTCATCTTGGCTTTCTTCACTTGGACCTTAGCCTCAGCACGATCTGCACGTTGAGTCGCCTTCATCCAAGCATCCTCTGCTCTTGCACTCTTAGTTGATTCCTCTTTGAAGTCATCTTTTAATTTCTCCATGTCAGTCTTCATCTTCTCATTCACTGCCAAAAGATCTTCATTCTGACCCTTAGTATGAACTAAGTCCCACTCTGTGTTTCCAAGTTTTGAGTCAAGTTCCTGAATCTCTACATCTTTCTACTCCAACGAAGCATGATGCATCTCAGCCATCTCCTTCAGCTCCTCAACTTCGTCCTGTAACTCTATGTTATGGTCATACAGAGCATTATACATCTCAGCCGATACGGAGTTTGGTGGAAACTCCACAGGATCCTCTTCTTCATCATCATCCTCCTCTATCTCCTCAGGACTATCCTCCCCGGGATCGGTCACATGCTCATCCTCCTGGATCAACTATTCCCGCACTACATGAATATCCCGGGGTTCATCATCTCTAGGTAACTGAGGTATCACCTCCCTAGCTGGACTGGATTCTCCTTCGCCAGACATCCTGACAACAAAATATTTTAAGTTTTACTTAACATTATCGATGCTCGCGAGCACATAAGTTATTAACACATAACACACAATGTCTTTTATTGTTTAGCTTCAATGGATGCCTTAATCCATTCCTTAAAACCCAATAAGAGTTAAACACCTCTATGTTTTCTGTTTCCTTAAAGGCTACTTCCTAAGGTTTCCCCCACCTAAGGTTCATAACCTAAAGCTTTGATACCAACCTGTGACACCCCCAAATTTGGGTACTTCATTTCCACCGAATTTGGTGCTCATTATCAAAATAATTACATCTAACTACCTATGATAAAGGATAAAGACAACAAACTCTCCCATTAAAGGGTTACATCAACATCTCAAAAACAATCCCAGGTAATCTAACCTTAAAATTATTACATCAATTGCAGAATACATTATAAAAGAAAACAAGTCTTACAACATCATGCATTATAAATAAATTCTAAATAATTCTTCATCACTTGGACATCTTGCCCTTTCCTTTGGTAGTAGATGGCTCATCAACTCTTTCGACTTTAGCTGCATTGTTAATTGCAAGAGTGAGCAAACAATTGCTCACTGATATAGAAGATAGTAATATTAACATATGATAATAAACAACGAATGCTGAACAACAATAATGAACTTGTTCCACGAATCGAAACAGAAACAAGTTCGAGCTTTAATTATCTGATGGTCTTAAGACCACGAACTATGTCTCCAGTATTTAGGTATTATTACCTTAACCTTAACAATCATTAGACTGTACAGACTCTTCTTAACGTACTTAGGGGGATCAGCCCTTTGTACCATATATTGTGCATAAACATCTAAACGTTACACGTACAAAATCCCCTATGTTAGGGTTGTTCGTCTCAGTTTGAATTTAGAATTACCGCACTAAAGAAAGTTTAGTTTGGAACTAGCTTATCAGTGTTTCTAGAATTTTAGAACACTATTTAGTTCCCATCAATAAAGGTTTAATACAAGAATGTATAACTAAACAAGGCTATCAAAGTCAATGATCGGATTTCAACAATATATGTAAATGAATAAACACGGTATACAAGCCAAATGCTATAACCAAAAGTGTTAGAACAATCTCATTTGAATCAATGTATTAGAACAATATATGTTTTGAATAATAATTATCAAGATTTAGAAAAGTAAAACTCGCTCAAGGTAACGAATTAGGTTACAAGAGCTTGTACAAAATACGCAAGATAGATTAGGCTTGCTCAATAAAAATAGTTAAAGTTAGGAACTTGCACAATTATTATAAGAGTAGAGTTAAAGAACTTGCCTTGTTTATAAGCTACACAAGTGTAATATAATCTCCAATTACCCTACACACATCATTACAATCGCAACAACAATTAGTTGTATGAATATTAACACTATGGGTATTAAACCATCATTTAGGTCATAACCCTATCCTAGCACCTAACCACGTTGGTTAACACTTAACGATTCTGAAATCACACTATAAACCTTATCATTTATATTTAACTTTTGAAAACATCACATTTGGTTCATTACACAACTTATTCAAGTAATCACTTAAATTTTTTTACACTGTATATAACAACGCATGACAATCTGTTATTGTAGTTTATATTGTGCCTTAACATTATTAACATGCATGCTAAACTAATATAAGTCCATTACACACGACATGCAATTAAGCAAACTTCACTGTCTAAGACTGGCTACTAGCGCGGCCGCGCGAGTAATATACTAAGTAACCGCGCGCCCGCGCGATGCAACGCGCCCGCGCCCATAAGCTGCTTGCCTGCCAGACCACAGCGCGCCAGACAGCGCGCCCGCGCGATGCCTTAGTTCCAGTTTTCTACAGACACGAACTAATACTCTGCTATAGAACAAAAATCCCAATTCTATTGGATTTCTCCCAAATTCAACATCTAACACTTTGTCATATTGTAGTTATACATGCTAAACACCATTCTATATACAAAAGATTACATAAACATCAATTTAAAGAATCAAACTCTATTTTTTTCCAAATTTCTTCATTTTTACACTTTTAACGAATTTGTTCGCCACGAACTTGTTTCTTAATCAATTGATATGATTTAAACTACGCTGCAATCATTTCTTAACATACTAACATAAACCACAAACAAATTACAGATTATAACAAGTATTGATCATGAAAATTTGTACTTTCCAAGCCATATCCAACAACACAAACACTGATAAATATAAAACTTTCTACTACAACCCTATTCTATACCTTTAATCATCAAATAACACCCACAGACGAGGATTAACAGATTATAGATTATATATATACATGTATTTGTAATAATTCCACAAAATTATAAAGAAAACTAGAATTGAGGTAAGTTATACCTTCTCTTTGATCGTATGCTACAAAAGATGGTGAGTAGGTTTAGTAATTCCCTTTCTTTCTCTTGCCAATCTCCAAAAACTCAGTGTTTTTCTTCTCTCTTGCAAACCCTCTATAATTTTTCTTCTCTCAAACCTTCTCTGAACTTAGTTTAGCCTTAGGCAAAGAAATAAGATGCTTAAAAAAACTGGCCACCCCACGTACTCTTCCGTTAAAGAAAAACAAAAGACGTCAGTTGGAATAAGCCAAAGGCCACAAGGCCTTGCTTAGCTAAGCATATATTCCCAACACTAGATTATTATTATATTATTTATATCATATAGTTTTCATGTCACACCATTAATTGTGTTAATTAAATAACTTTAGTTTAGCTAATTTAAATAACTTATAATAATAAAATTCTTATTATCATTATACTTATAATTAATAAATAATTATATATCTAATTTAATTAATAAATTAGACACATCAATTTATTTAATTTATTTATTTCTATTAAATTAAACAATTCATTTAATTTAATTACTCTCTTAAATATTAAACAATTGATTTAATTTAATTATTTACTGAAATTAAATCCATCAGATAAAATTATCATTATTCAATTTAATTAAAATTAATTAATTTAATTCACCACAATTCATCAATTATTTATTTTTCTCAACAAATAAATTATTTAAAATATTTATTTAATTCAATAAATATTTAAATTAATTTACAAATTTCTCGATCGTTACATCTGAATTTATCACCAACGGTTTACAGTATCAAATACTATGCTCTTCTTTGAAATAATTTTCGACGACTTACATCACCGGATCTTTCCCGATACTACGCTGAAGTTGTCACTAACGGTGTACACTGTCAATCATTTTGACCTTCGTTGAAATAGTTTTCAAAGGCTTACATCACCGGACCATTCTCGATGCTACGCTGGAGTTGTCGCCAACAGTTTACACTGTCAATCATTCTGATCTTCGTTGAAGTAGTTTTCAACGGCTTACATCATCGGACCATTCTCGATGCTACGCTGGAGTTGTCGTCAACGGTTTGCACTGTTAATCATTCTGACATTCGTTGAAGTAGTTTTTAACGGCTTACATCACCGGACCATTCTCGATGCTATGCTAGAGTTGTTGCCAACGATTTACAATATCGGACATGCCTAATATCTCTGGTGTGGATATATTTCTGACGAATCATACCCCGTAACAAATCTGGACATTTTGATTGCACTTTATACCCCCGGTTCATGATACCGTGAAAGTAGTATGTATACAAGCCAATCATATATGATGATAAAGTATATACTTTGTAAACAATCTTATTTATTTATTAATAAAAGAATTAATTATTAAAGGTATTTATTATCTACATGGTGCTATTTTAATAATACGTGATAAACCCATAGTTTTAAGCAATGATTTTAGAATCATGATGAGATCATTCTAATGAGATCTAAATTATTAGATAGCTTAAAACTAAAATGTTCTCAATCAATGGATTACTAAAAAGGGGATTAGTGAATCCAGATATATTGATACATACGCTGCTTGCTCATTAGATGAGAATAATTGATCTCATGATCATTTGTGTGGAGACACTAAAGTAAGTATGTAGGTGCTTATTGGAGAATAAGTTCACTGAACGTGACTCGCTAAGGAATACCTAATGGAGTTTTACATACCTGTCAATAGGAATTCTTGTAGTGATAGTAGTAAAAATGATCCTTAGACTTGAGATCATCATAATATCTTATATATAATGAATTACACTTTGACTATTCCTTAATACTCTTAGAGTATATCAAAGGATATGCTTGGGTGTAATAATTTATATATGAAGATATTGAATGGTCAATAAAGAATCTACTACTTCTAGTAAAAGAAGAGAAATGCCCTATGTAATTCGATAAATGACAACCCAAGAATCCTTGGCCAAGGTGGAATGAAATTAGGTAGTTTCTAATTTGCATTCATTAGGACTTGTGCATTTAGGAATCGAAATACATATAATTAAATAAAATAAGACTTGACAGTAATTTCATGTCTTATATTTAATTGAGACATTGTATGGTGGAAGGATTGAACTGTACGGTAACTATTTACTCAAATAATATTTTATGATTAATGTTAAAATCTATATTATCTGAAAAGTCGTTGATCGCTAGGGAGATTTATCCCTATTGTAGAATAAATATTATTTATTTAAACAAATTAATAGTTTAATTTATTTATTTAAATAAGATTAGAATTGTTCTAATTGATTTATTCACAACCGGTTTAATATGGAGAACCTAAAGGGTCACACCATAAAAGGAAGAATAATTATTTAAGAAGTTAATGACATAATCGTAATAATATGTTAAGTATATTTAATTTAATCTATGGTGATAGAATAAATTAAATAGCTTAATATTTATTATTTAATATTTTAAAAATATTGAATATAAATTAATAAGAGGAGTCTTATTAATATTATTACAATTATTATTATTTTAATTTCTAAAAGAGTTTAGGAATTAATTTAATATAAATACTCTCATTTATTCCTAATAGGATTAGGATGCAAAATTAGTTAAATGAGTTTAATTAATTATCCCTAATAAGATTAGGGAGCCTATTTAATTAAAGGAGTTTAACTAAATAAATAATACCTTATTTTAATTAAATAAAGTTACCTGATATCCTTAAAAAAGATGTCTTATATCAGATATCAGATATACATGATTCTAATAGTTGGAGCGTATGCCCCCTTTTTCTATAGAGATATAAAAAAATAAGGTTTGAGCCAATACACCCTTCTTATTAAAAATTCTTCTTCCTTGGTGGATCACCTGTAGAGGCTATACACTTCGGTGGCTAACATTGATCAAATGAAGGAATCTACCCGGAGATTCAAGGAGATCGTGGAGAAGTAGGAGTTGAACTCGTACTCGTGGACGCTCGTATCTACAAGGGTATGATTCCATAACTTCTTGTTCTTCGTTTTAATTAATAATATGCATAAAGGATGATCCGGGTAATTGGCTTGTGAAAATTTTAAAATCTGATTTTTACTTTGCTTCCGCTAATTTTGCAATTTAACTGCGTTCAAGTTTTTCACAAAACCTTACAGTGGTATTAGAGGCAAACTTTATGCGAGTTATTAATTATTTTGATTACATATATGTATGGGTATGTATTTTGAATAATTTATTGGGCATAATTTATTGTATAAATTTATTATTTTATGGAAAAAAAATTCGCGAAACCTATTTTTTATAAAAAGTTATCCATGATTTTGCTAATTCTGGAATTCATACTGGAATTCGCGTATATATATATATATATATATATATATATATATATATATATATATATATATATATATATATATATATATATTCTTAATAATTTTATAATTAAAACAAAAAGTTTATTTTAATCTTAAAATTGAATTTCATGCAACTTAAAATTGCCCATTATATGATATTCATATATATATGGAATGATTTTATTTATTGATACATATGATGATATGTATGATAATAAATGAGATTGATTATGGACTATTGACCAATGTGATTGGATTTTTCTTGGTTGGATGTTTGAATGAATGAGTTTTATTAAATGGGGTTTGCGTACCTCGTCTTTTCTGGTTTCTTCTTGATGTAAATTCTATCTATCTCCTATGTACTTCCCCTTGATTGCTGATCAAGGTTTCTATTTAAATTAAATAGTTTATGTAATAGAATTAGATAGAAATTTTTTCGAAGAACCGGAGATCAAGGATAAAGGGCGCTCGAAGACCCATTTGTAATGGAGTCCAGGTTTAAATGTAATAGTTATATTTAAATGTTTATTATTGTACCCTAGGGTTTGACCTTTTGGTTCACTTGGAGGCTCTAGTGAACCAAATTAGAATAAAAGTGCATAATCAATCTAGGTAGAATATAGTATTCTATTATATGCATGCTAGTATTATATATATTATATATTATGCAAACATGCTTCACATGTTTAATAATATGACACGCATTTTATATATATATATATATATATATATATATATATATATATATATATATATATATATATATATATATGTGTGTGTGTGTGTGTGTGTGTGTGTGTGTGCATGCGTGCTAAACAAGATGAGACAATTAATAACAAACCTCTCAAAGAAATTATATTAAGTCATAAGCGTTCAAAGATATTTAAAATATCGAACGTCGCCTTCTAGCATGAAAGAATTAATAGAATATTAGATATTTAATATGAGTTTGTTGTGTCACCACAAGTCAAGTATTAAGTATTTAAGATGTTAATTTATCATATTTGATGCTTATAAAAAAAAATTTAACAATATTATTTTGTTGTGTCACTACAAGGATAATATTTTTCTTTTTTGAATATATAGAAGTGCTAGGTTGGACTTAACTTAGATAATTTTGATTCGAATGTGCTACCACTTGATCAAAATAATCCAAGAGGAAAAACATAAGGAGTTAAATGATGATGTAATTAACAAGGAGTTGTCTACCTATTTATTTATATATAGTTTGTTGTGTCACCATAAGGCCATATATATTTGAAATGAGATCCTTATTCTCACTAACAAAAACTTTAATTAGATTTTGCCGAACTATATAGATGAGGGTAATATAGTTTGAAAAAAATAGTGGGAGATACCGATTTAAAATAAGACCTAATTTATTTTGGTAATTAATTAAATAAATGTTTGCTAAAATATTATCTTTTTACATGCAAAATTTGAAAATGTTACATTCACTAATTTCACTGCGTAGCATACTTGATGCTAACAAACTGACCGGATCGAATTACACGGACTGGTTAAGGAATTTAAGAATTGTTCTCACTACTGAAAAGATTTCTTATGTCCTAAATTCGTGTGTACCTGCAAAAGTGGCAGAGACAGCTTTTGAGGAAGAGATTGCTACTTTTAAACAGTGACAAGATGATGCATCTGTGGCTTAATGCATCATGCTCGCATCCATGAGTAACGAGCTTCAGCGTTAGCATGAAACCATGGATGCTCATACTATGCCACTTCACCTGCAAGACCTGTATGGTAAGCAAAGTAGGACTGCTAGATATGAAATATCTAATGAACTCTTCGGATCTCGGATAACCGAGGGTACTACCGTTGAGACTCATGTATTAAAGATGATCAATCTGATAGAACATCTTGGACAACTTGGGTTCGTCATGGATGGGGAGTTAAATCAAGATTTGATCTTGCAGTCACTTCTTGACACCTTCTCACAATTTGTTATGAATTTTCACATGAATAAGTAGGACGTCAGCTTGCCTGAGTTACTTAAGATGTTGAAAATTACTGAAGGTCACTTCCCATCCAAGAAGAACCATGGCTTACTGGTGGATGATTCTTCCAAGAAAAGGAAGAGGCCCAAGGTATCTTCTGAAAAGAAGAAATCCAAGAAGGCTAAGGTAAAGGCGAAAGTAAAGGATCAAAAGAAGCCTGATCTAGCTAGCAAAGGAATTTACTTCCATTGCAACAAGCCGAGTCACTGGAAGAGGAACTGCAAGGATTATCTTACGGAACAAAAGCAGAAGAAGCTTGGAGAAGCTTCGAATCCTAATCAAGGTTTGTTTGTGATTGAAATTATTTTTTCTACAAGTCAATCTTCTACTTGGGTATTGGATACCGGCTGTGGTTCTCACATATGTAATAATATGCAGGGACTGGTCAGAAGTAGAAAGCTTACCAAGGATGAGGTCATCCTACGAGTGGAAATAGAGCAAATGTTGCTGCATTAACTGTAGGGACTTATTGTTTAGCACTGCCTACGAGCAAGTTCATTAATTTAAATAATTGTTATTTTATTTCGAATATCATTAGAAAAATTAATTTTATCTCTATATTAGATATGGATCGTTTTGACATTATAATAAAGAACAATAGTTGGTCTATTTATAAAAATAATATTTTATATGGTGTTGGTAATTTACAAAATAGACTTTATATACTTGACTTGCATGAAAATATACTTCAAATTGAACAAACTAAGAAAAGGAAAATAGATGATGTTAATTATACCTATATGTGGCACTGTAGACTTGGTTATATTAATGAAATAAGATTATCCAAGTTGTATAAAGATAGGCTCCTAGAGCTACCAGATTATGAATCATATCTAACTTGTGAATCTTGTCTCATGGGAAAAATGACTAAATCTCCTTTTAGTGGAAAAGAAGAAAGAGTTACAGAGTTGTTAGCATTGGTACACATAGATGTATGTGGACCTATGACGACGAATGCACGAGGAGGGTATATTTATTTTATTACTTTCACTGATGATCACTCAAGATTTGGATATGTGTATTTAATGAAATACAAATCTGAATCATTTGAAAAGTTCAAAGAGTTAAGAAGTGAAGTAGAGAAACAAACTGGCAAAAGTATTAAGATTCTTCATTCAGATCGAGGTGGTGAATACGTAAGCGGTGAGTTTCTCAATTGTCTCAAAGAAAATGGTATAATCTCACAATGGACTCCACCGGGGACGCCGCAGATGAATGGTGTATCTGAAAGGAGAAATCGAACATTATTGGACATGGTTCGATCCATGATGAGCTTTACCGACCTTCCAGTTTCATTCTGGGGATATGCCCTAGAATTGGCTGCATACCTACTTAACAAGGTACCTAGCACATCCGTCCCTAAGACCCCATATGAATTATGGACAGGGAGGAAACCAAATCTTAAGCATGTTAAGACTTGGGGTTGTCTAGCTTATGTCAAAAAGTTTGAAAATGATAAGCTACAGGCTAGATCCGACAAGTGTAGATTTGTGGGATACCCTAAAGAAACATCAGGGTATTATTTCTATCATCCAACTGATCAAAAGGTATTTGTTGCGAAACATGCTACTTTCTTCGAAAAGGAGTTTATCCTTGAAGTGGTCAATGGGAGTAAGATATATCTTGAAGAAGTTCAAGAACCACAAAATACTACGGATCAAAGTCAGGTACCTAACCAGGTGGATGAACCTATTTTAACACACCCTATTCGTAAATCTGGAAGAATACTAAAGATACCTGATAGGTATGGATTTGTCATAGAGGATGACGATGAGGTATGCATCATAGATAATGATGATCCATTGAATTACGAACATGCTATGAGTAGTAAAGACTCAGAGAAGTGGCAAGAAGCCATGAAATCCGAGATGGACTCCATGTATGAAAACCCAGTATGGACTTTGGTTTCACCACCTGAAGGCATTAAGCCTATTGGGTGTAAATGAGTATTTGAAAGAAAGATTGGAGCAGATGGCAAGGTAGAAACTTATAAGGCCCAATTGGTCACAAAAGGTTTCAAATAAACACAAGGAGTTGACTATGATGAAATCTTTTCACCACTAGCGATGCTCAAGTCCAGTCAGATTTTTCATGCGATTGCAGCTTACCACGACTATGAAATCTGGCAGATGGACGTGAAAATGGCCTTCCTCAATGGGAAACTTGAGGAGGATGTGTATATGACATAGCCAGAGGAATTTATTCCAACGATCGAAATAAATCAAGTCTGTAAGCTACAACAATCCATTTATGGATTGAAGCAAGCTTCTCCTAGGTGGAACATCCGTTTTGATGAGACAATTAAAGAGTTTGATTTTATCAAAAATAAGGATGAACCATGTGTGTTCAAGAAGGTTAGTGGGAACACTATTCCATTCCTTGTATTATATGTTGATGATATATTACTGAAAGGGAATGATATTCCTATGCTACAATCGATTAAAATCTAGTTATCTAAACACTTCTCCATGAATGACTTGGGTGAAGCATCCTATATTTTGGGGATAAAGATTTATAGAGATAAATCTAAAAGGATACTTGGCTTATCCCAAGGAATGTACGTTGACTCGATGCTAAAGAAGTTTTGCATAGAAAATTCCAAAAGCGGTCTCATGCAGATGAGCCATAGAATACATCTCTCCAAGAAACAGGCCCCAACGACACCTAAGGAGAGAGACCGTATGAGTAAGATTCCTTATACATCAGCAATAGGATCTATCATGTACAGTATGATATATACTAGATCAGATGTCGCTTATGCATTAAGTGTGACAAGCAGATATCAGTTGAATCCAGGAGAAGAACACTAGAAGGCAGTGAAAAATATCCTAAAGTACTTAAGAAGAACTAAGGTTGTGTTTCTTATCCACGGTGGGTCTGAATTAAAACTAGAGGGCAATATAGACTCAAGTTTTCAAATGGACCAAGATGACAGTAAATCTGTTTCGGGGTATGTGTTTACCTTAAACGATTGCGTAGTGAGTTAGAAGAGTTCCAAATAACAAATAGTTGTTGATTCAATGACAGAGGTAGAGTACATAGCTGCGAGTGAAGCTGCAAAGGAAGTTGTTTGGATGAAGAAGTTTATAACCAAACTTGATGTGGTTCCTAGCATTAGAGGACCCATACCTTTATTATGTGACAACACCGGAGCTGTTGCGCATGCTAAGGAACCCAGGTCTCATCAGAAATCCAAACACGTGTTGCGGCGTTTGCATTTGATCAGAGAGATTATTGAAAGAGGAGATGTCACCCTGGAGTGTGTGGACTCTCAAGATAATATTACAGATCCATTTACTAAAGCGTTAACACAACGACAGTTTAATCGTCACTTAGAGAAGATGGGTATGAGATTCCACGGCGATTTGCTTTAGTGCAAGTGGGAGATTGAAAGTAGTATGCATACAAGCCAATCATGTATGATGATAAAAACATATACTTTATAATCAATCTTATTTATTTATTAATAAAAGAATTAATTATTAAAGACATTTATTATCTACATGGCGCTATTTTAATAATATATGATAAACCCATAGTTTTAAGCAATACTTTTAAAATCATGATGAGATCATGCTAATGAGATCTAAATTCTTAGATAGCTTAAAACAAAAATATTCTCAATCAATGGATTACTAAAAAGGGGATTAGTGAATCCGGATAGATTGATACATATGTTGCTTGCTCATTGGATGAGAATGATTGATCTCATGATCATTTGTGTGGAGACACTAAAGCAAGTATCTAGGTGCTTATTGGAGAATAAGTTCACTGAACGTGACTCACTAAGGAAATACCTAATGGAGTTTTAATTGCCTATCAATAAGAATTCTTATAGTGATAGTAGTACAAATGATCCTTAGACTTGAGATCATCATAGCATCTTATAAATAATGAATTACACTTTGACTTATTCCTTAAGACTCTTAGAGTATATCAAAGGGTATGCTTGGGTGTAATAGGTTATATATGGAGATAATGAATGATCAATAAAGAATATACCACTTCTAGTAAAAGAAGAGAAGTGTCCTATGTGATTCGATAAATGACAACCCATGAATCCTTGGGCAAAGTGGAATGAAATTAGAAAGTAGTTTCTAATTTGCATTCATTAGGAGTTGTACATTTAGGAATCAAAATACATATAATTAAATAAAATAAGACTTGACATTAATTTCATGTCTTATATTTAATTGGGACATTGTATGGTGGAAGGATTGAATTGTACGGTAACTATTTACTCAAAGGTTCTTTTATGATTAATGTTGAAATCTATATTATCTGGAAAGTCGTTGATCGCTAGGGAGGCTTATCCCTATTGTAGAGTAAATATTATTTATTTAAATAAATTAATAGTTTAATTTATTTATTTAAATAAGATTAGAATTGTTCTAATTGATTTATTCTCAACCAATTTAATATTGAGAACCTAAATGGTCACAACATAAAATGAAGAATAATTATTTAAGAAGTTAATGGCATAATCGTAATAATATGTTAAGTATATTTAATTTAATCTATGGTGATAGAATAAATTAAATAGCTTATTATTTATTATTTAATATTTTGAAAATATTAAATATAAATTAATAAGAAGAATCTTATTAATATTATTATTATTATTTTAATTTCTAAAAGAGTTTAGGAATTAATTTAATATAAGTACTCTCATTTATTCCTAATAGGATTAGGAGGTAAAATTAGTTAAAGGAGTTTAATTAATTATCCCTAATAAGATTAGGGAGCCTAATTAAAGGAGTTTAATTAAATAAATAATACCTTATTTTAATTAAATAGGGTTACCTGATATCTTTAAAAAAGGAGTCGTATATCGTATATCAGATATCAGATATACGTGATTCCAATAGTTGGAGAATACAACCTATTTTCTATAGAGATAGGAAAAATTAGGGTTTGAGCCAATACACCCTTCTTCTTGAAAATTCTTCTTCCTTGGTGGATCACCTATAGAGGCCATACACTTGGGTGGCTAACATTGATCAAAGGAAGGAATCTACCCAGAGATTCAAGGAGATCACGAAAAAGCAGGAGTTGAACTCGTAACTGTGGAAGCTCGTATCTACAAGGGTATAATTTCATAACTTCTTGTTCTTCGTTTTAGTTAATAATATGCATAAAGGATGATTCAGGTCATTGGTTTGTAAACATTTTAAAATCTGATTTTTACTTTGCTTCCGCTAATTTTACAATTTGATTGCAACCATGTTTTTCACATAACCTTACACACCAGACCTTACCGATGTTTTGACAAGGGCCATTTTAAATAACCTCTATCATCAGCTTTCTAAACCCCACATCTGGGTTAATACCAATGACTCACATGTATATCAAAAGTTTGGTATTTGAATTCAAGGTTTCAGGCCTTTTCCGCTCAATCGTGTAACACCTTTTTTCCTAATTTGACTTTTTAGCTTTTGAGAATTCTGTTGTAACTCAAATTTAATCGAGCCGGAGAGGGTGGGGACCACCTTGGGTGGTCGTAGGTAGACTCGGGGCTGCCGTGGGTTGTCATGCGGCTCCCATCGGGTATATTTGCTCCCTCCTCTTTCATAAGTCATTTTTAAGTTGAACACAATAGAAAATCCAAAATTTCCTCTTCAAATCTACCGAGTTTGGGCTACTTTTTGCAAAATCCGTCACCGTAAAAACGTTCTGCACTACCTTAGTAACGTTTACATGTTTTTTTAATCTTTGACCGTTAGAATGTTAGATTTCATATAAAATACTTCTAAACACAATGTAGTGAATATGCATGTTCATATGACTTGATAAAAATTATTCAACTTAGTAAATGTTTATTTTTTACCATGCTGAACGTATTGATGTGAAAAAAACTAACTTTTGAGACAGTCATTTGGCACCCATTTTTGCTAGTTTATTCATCCTATTTAAGGACGAATGAGCACAAGTTTTCAAGTAAAGCACACATGGTAATTTGGCTACCATGGTGAATTTAATTTTGATATTTTTTTCATGCATATGAAATGTTCATGATTTTGGATTGATGTGCTATTGAATGGCCACCTAGTCATGCCTATGTGCATGTGGACAATCCATTTTATAAAGGAGACTCTGGCGAAATTTTTTCACGAGTCTGGGCATTTAATGAACATACAATTTGAACTCTACTGTGGATGTATGTTAACACAATGCATTTATTAGGACTTAGATTATGCATGAAGCAATGATTTAAATTTAATAAGCTTCAAGTTTAGAGCTTACCTCATCCTTTCTAAGGTGGTTTGAAGACTTTGCTTAGATTATGGATCCAGATCAGTCAACTAGCTCTCGTAGGGCCTCTACAGGTGTGAAGAGGAGAGATACTGATGTTCCTCAGCCTGGCCCAGCCCGGCAGCCTCGCCTGTTGACTGAGTCAGTTATTCATCCTATCCGAGTTGAGAGGTAGGATGTCGTGGAGGAGGAGGAGGATGTTCCTATCGTGGATCCTTATCCTTCTTCTTTCATTCCCCGTCGGGAGCTTCAAGCTATTAACGTGACGATAACAGATTTTTTGGATGGCTTGAGTCGTCATCCCTCGATCTACCTTCATGCGAACGAGGTAATATCCATTTCCATCTTTCTTTTCCCACTTTTGGGGTAAGGGTTTTGATCTTGATTTGAAATTTAATGCAGGTTCCTGACTTTACTTAGCCCAAGGGAAACTGGTTTAACATTCACTCCTTGTACCAAACCCTCCATCCAGAGTACAGGGAGATCGTCCATTCATAGAGCTTTCAGGCTTTCTTTTCCATTCCCCCCCCCCCCCCCCGTCGTTGCCCCTGGGGTTATTTAAGGGCTTTGTCTGAGCACTAGTTCCACCAGACCCAGTCTCTCCATTTGTTGGATTGTGAGGTAATGATGACACTAATGGACCGACGGTTTATTACTGGGTTGGAGTTTATAGGGGCACCAGTGCCTTTGGTGGCTGAAATTTCCTCGACCATAGTTCAATCCTTTTTAGGAGTTCTAGCCACGACCCTCAAGGGTCGGACTGTTCGTTTTGGGCCCTTGAGTGTAGATGCCATAAGTGGGGTTTTAACTAAGCCTTTGCCTAATGATCTGAGGGTTAGAGATCACTTTCTTCAGTGATTTTTCCTGATCATCATCTGGGGTTGTTTCCTAGCGGACAACTCCTCGACGGTTTTTTTTACTTTAGTTAGCGCCACTCGTGATGTGGACATCTTTGATTGGGGCTGATACACCTTTGTCTACTTAATTAAAGGGATGCGGCTATGCTCAGAGGACGTGACAGAGGCTTGGCTAGGCTTTTATCCATTTTTGCTGGTGAGTATTTTCTCTTTATCTTTCATTTTCCCTTGCTCGGGTTGTCAGTTTTCATGACTGAAGATATTTGATATTTGCATTTTCAATTTTGGGCCTATTAGAGGCTTCCCTGCTTTCATTCCGTTACTACATTAGGACTGGAGACCTATCCACGGAAATGAAGATGGCATTACTCCACTCTTATAGAGGTTCCTGTAGCCTAGGGGTTTACCCATTCTAGTTTGCAATTAGAGTTGTTGACAGCCGATGTCATCAAATGGGTCCCTACTCCGAGGACCATTTGATAGTATGCTTTAAGGGTGGCTTTTTGACTGGGGTCAAGTATGTATTATCCACCTGTCGGATTTCTCTCTTAACTGATGGAGGTTGGGAGCTATATTTAGGAAAGCGTGATATCAGGAGCATCACAGGGGAAATTCGCATTCTGTTCTTTCCTCATGATAGGCGACATTAGCCTTTATCTCAGCTTATCACTAAGATTCTGATGGGTTAGGATGGCTTCACTTTATTAGAGGGCCCCTTTACTCAAGAGGCTTTCTATCGCTGGTGGTTCCCTCGCACTATTGGAGCTTAGACCCGCGCCACACAGTTTATGGGGGATATGGTTCCTGGGTCTGTTATGATGACAGACTGAATTGCCTACGTCCGAGAACCCATTCATTTGGGGCAGATTGATAGTTTAACTCAGAGGTTGGACCGGGCACATTTTTTCATCCAATATTTGGGCAAAGATCTATTAGAGGCAGAATCTTTTGATCCGTCTAGCTCTAGTGCTGGCCCTTCAGCTGACCCATATTCTGATAGCTTTACCGGTGCAGATCCCCCTTTCTTATCGACCTGACATCCCTTATGACAGAGATTTGATGACTAAGGAGGGGTTACATCAGATGGATCGATTGGATGATGTGGACATCATTGGTTTCTTCTTATAGATTTCTTGTTATTTCTTTCAATAGGCCTCTGTTAGATATTGGGTGGATGTGCCCCATTTCTCTTTATATCTTTTGATAGGGCTCTGTTAGATATTGGATGGATGTGCCCCATTTCCCTATACTTTTTATTTTTCAGTTGTATATAAAGATGATGTATTTAGGAATGTATGTATCATGATTTTTATTCCCTACATCATATTGTCATTTATCGTTGTTATATATCATGATGCATGCATTATGTCATGGATATGAATTCCTAGAGGTGAGTTTAGCATTGACCCCTAGATGGTCTTATGTACAGTTCTACAGATATCTTCATCCACCGTTAGCCAGATTGAGCATACCCCACCCATATTGTTAGCATCTTCTTTGAGATCCTGGTATAGCAGTTTGTCTCCCACAGATCGGGTTATAGTTGATCAGGAATTGAGGCATTCTGTGACCCTCCTGATGTTCCAGGTACCATTGGGCTTTGTAGAGGGCATGCTATCTTATTGGATACCAGAGAGACATATTTTTAGATTCGATATTAATGAGCTAACTCCTACATCGGAGGAGTATGAGCGTCTCACTGATTTGCCCTTGGACCGACCCTACGTTAGGAGTGCTGCTAGTGATATGAGCTGACAGTTTATGACCCTGACGGGCTTATGACGCAGAGTTACCATGGACGAGATTACCTTAGGGCGTGTGGTGTCCATGGATTTCTTGATTGATCGATTTGGGTCACTAGACAACTATCTATGACATTCAGGGGATTTCACAATTACTGAGGGTGAGTGGCATGTTGCCTGCGTAGATATTCTATTGATGTGCATTGTGACCTATTTCTACATGCCGCTATATATGGACCATCTGGATATTAGCTTGATTACGGTAGTCCGTGCTCTCAGGGAGGGTTGCACCATCTTGCCCATGATATTGGCAGAGACCTTGAGGTTGGCCACATTTTTCCATACCCATCTTGTGGGGTTATTCAGAGGTAGTGTTGTCTTATTGTATGTGTGGTTCATGACATATTTGAGATCGATTGGCACCTTTAGACATCATGGGTGCTATTGAACTCATAAGATAGCCATGTTTTATTCCTTTCAGCCGGCTGAGTGTACAGATGCAGCATCTTGGTTAGCTTTTCTGACAGGGATTGAGGATCTGTTTGCTATCTCGCCTTATTCAGGACTCAGCTCTCCTTATAGCTTTATTACTCATGCATGTGGCATGGACTATCCACCCCTGACTGGTTTGAGAGGGGAGATCACGTATCATCCACTAGCTATCATGGGATAGTTTGATCAATTTCAGGATATTCACCCCTTTGACGGTGCATTAGGTCAGCAACTGACAGCTCGACTTTTGTTAGCAGAGGACTTGACTAGGATTTATGATTGTTGGATTTGTCGAGAGAGGGCTAATTTTTCGACTAGTCATCCGAGTTGCTCTTTAGAGTATTCTGCATGGCTGGAGGTAGATATTGCATCGGCTATGCTTGTTCACTCAGAACCGAGTATTGATTCTGATGATAAGGAGCCTATGGAGGACCCTTATTCTCTTATTGAGGATAAGCTATTTGCTGGTTTGACAGCAGCTCTCGTCTATGATTCCCCCAATATTTCCACTTCTACGGCTCCACATTGTGTAGAGTATTTAGAGCAGAGGTTACATCCGATGACATTTGAGAAGGACCAGGCTAGGGCTCTGATGTTGACAGCTCTTTTTGGTAGAGATGCTGCTTTTACTAAGAGGGATGACTCCCGAGCCAGCCGGGATGCCGCTTTTATTGAGCGGGATGAGGCTCGAGCGTTTCGGGAAGCTGCCTTTGTTGAGCGGGATGAGGCTCGAGCTACCCGAGACACTTCCACTGCTTATAGTACTGCACTTAGATCCTACATGGCTAGCATTGTTGCAGATATAAGTTGTAAGACCCCAACTTTTATAAATAAAGATGAATTTTCTATAAATATCATTTTTGAATATTATGGAGTTAATTTGATATAATATTATAGTTGTGGGTAATATTTATAAATTTTGCAAAGTACGCAAGTTGTTATATAATATTCGATTGGTCGGGAAATATTCGTTTTAACAGGGAATATTTATACAACGACACAATCATTGGTGGACCCCACAACAGAATTATTGTCGGATTGAGAAAACGACAAAAATATTTTATTAAAAATAACGACGGAAGTCTTACCATTGATACTGTTGAACTACTCGGTAGTAAAAGTACAGTAACACATGTGGTTACATAGTAACACACGGTATTGATTATTAATGCTTATGTGAGAAGTCATTCAGTTTGATTCAATTATTGTCAGTTAATAATATGAATTATTTAGCGATAACGAAGTTTTGTTTTATTCGTATTATTAACGTAATAAAATAGAAATATCTTTTTATATAAAACAGAATACTTTATTAAAGTTATTCTATAAATAGAATATATTATATTTTATTTAAAAGATTTTTCTTTAAATATGGACCGTTCATGGATTAGTTACTATGCATTCCATTTTTCTATAAATAGTAGCTCATTCCTTCATTATTTCTTACGAATTCACTGAACTGTAGAGAGAGAAACTATAGAGAGAAACTATAGAGAGAGAGAAGAAAAGTATTCATCTACTTAACTACTTCCTTATTTCAGTTCTTCTTTAAAACGGCAAGGGGTGTTATTCTTTCTTATTAATCAAGAGAACTTTTGTTATTCCATTTCTTATTATTCTGTTGGAATAACCTGTATACGCGGTCTACCCTATACTTGGTGACATTCTTCTATTATTCTGTTGGAACATCTTGTCTGTGTGTTTTACACCGGACCTGGTTCCGTCTTGTTATTATTCTGTTGAAACATCCTGTCTGTGTGTTTTACACCGGACCTGGTTTCATTATTTATTATTCTGTCAGAATATCCTGTCTGTGCGTTTACGCCGGACCTGGTTCTATTATTTATTATTCTGTCAGAATATCCTGTCTGTGTGTTTACGCCGGACCTGGTTCCATTATTTATTATTAAGTTAGAATAACCTGTCTGTGCGGTCTATCGCATGCCGGGAGTTTTTTTTTGTTATTCCATTCTTTATTATACTCAGTTGGTTAAGTTTTAACTTCTATACTCCATGAAATTAATGGAATATCCTTGATAATTGCGTTTCATCCAGTATCTTTTCATAAAAATATTATTCTAAGCATTCTTGAATTTTACTTCACAAAGCAATATCATGTTGACAATTTGGACGTTGTTAATTCTTGGATAAATTAATTCTTGAACTTGTATTATTGAATTCTTATATCATTGTCACCATCCTCATGTTTATAAAATGTTGAAAGTCATCTGTGGCCTGTAGTGCATAGATGGACTTGGTATGATTATGACTAGGGATTATTTGGTATAATCATGACCGTAATGTTACAAATGATGTGGTAAAAGTCCTCATTGGCCCGTAGTGCATTGATGGACAGTTGTTGGCATGATCATGACCATTAATGAATACACAAATATTCTTGGCCCGTAGTGCATGGATAATTGTGGTCGTGATACTAAAGAATATCATTGGCCGTAGTGCAGGGGTGATTCGATGATGTGGATTATTTTGTTAAGTTGAGTCCCAGTGATAACAGTGTTGAAAAACTTTTTAAATCATAGAAGATAGTAGATTTTATTCTCTACTTGACTCTTTTAATGGATTACTTGTTCCGCTGCAGTTAAACTTGATGTTCGTTATATTTTATCAGTTTAACACTATTGAAGGCTAATGATAATTTATTCCGCATTATATTAGTCATAATATTTCTTACTGGGCTAGTTGAGCTCACCCTTTCTTTCAATGTTTTCTTCAGGAAATGAGAATATAGCTGGGACGAGTTGAGGAACGGAGTGATGGACCAGATAATAGTATTAGTAGTCCTCACTATTCTGTTAAATAGTGTGAAAATAATTGTAATGAGGACTCTTTTTGAGTTTGTATAGTCTCTAGTAGACAATAATTGTATTCAAACTCACAGTTATGTTTTGTCATATTGTACACGACAGTTGTATTAGTAAGTTATATTTGTATTCTGTACCATGTATCTGACGACCCAAGATGGGTGATGTATACCTAATTTTGGGGGCGTCACAGTTGGTATCAGAGCTTAGGGATATGATCCCTGGCTAAGATGTGAGAATAGAACTAGGAGGGGAGAGACGGGGAATTCCTTCGCTAGTATGACCTACCTAAGTTTATTTGCATGGTATTTAATTGGTCGGTTAGAATATAAGGATAATATATGACATATCAATTAACTTTTGTTTTGTGGCAGTATCTGAAAATGGCATCCGAGAATGTTGAGAATAGCAATGGAGCACAGACGACTGTTGATTCACCACATATCAATAATCGGGATAATGTGCATCAGGAAGGCGACAATCCTCATGCAAACAACAATACTGACCAAATGATGAATGATGAAATGTTCAAAAGATTTATGCAGTTCATGCAACAGCAGGCGAGAGTGGCTCCTGTTCAAAATGTAGGTGGAAACACTGAAAACTCTCGGACGGTCACCGCTAAATAGTTCAAGGAGCTGGGACCACCGGAGTTTAAGGGAGAGCCAAAACCACTTATAGCGGAAACATGGATAAAGCAGATCACCAAGATATTTGATGTCTTGGGATGCTCTGAGGAACAAAAGGTTATCTTTGCCGCCTTTATGTTGCGAGGAGAGGCAGATTACTGGCGGGAATCGATTAAGCGTACTCAACCTGCAGCACTGAAGATGTCTTGGGAGAAGTTCCAAGAGCTGTTCAATGACAAATACTTTCCCGAAAGTGTTCGTCACATGAAGGAGGTGGAGTTCATCAAATTAGAGCAGAATAATATGACAGTGTCGCAGTATGAGGCTAAATTTGCTGAGTTATCCCGGTTTGCGTCCCACTTGGTAGATAATGAAGAGCGAATGACGCGAATGTTTTTGCGAGGTTTGAAACCTGAGATACGTCAACATCTTATTTCTCATAAACTGTGTTTGTATTCAGATGTTGTGAATAGGGCTCAGTTAGTGGAGTGCAATAATGAGTCAATGCAACCAAAAGAGAGCAGTCGGCAAAATGATAATTCCAGCGAGAGCAATCATCGAAACGGTGACAACAAGCGTGGAGGGAATCAACAGGCCAGAAATGGTAACCACTTCGGTGGTAATCAGGGCCAAAACAATAAGAATGGTCATTTCAAGAAGAGGAGATTCAACAATGATGGAAAGACGTCAGCACCAGCACTCGTTGTTAAGGAAGGAGAATGACCACTTATCATATATTTCAAATGCGGAGGGGAGGGGCACATCAGTCCAAACTGCGCGATGCCGTCTAAAGCATGTTGTAATTGTGGAAGAGAATGTCATTTAGCTCGATTTTTTCGTTTACTAAAAACAAGTTCAGCCAGGGTGGAGACACTAAAGGCCATCCCAGAAAAGTCAAAACCGATAGTGCAAGAGAGAACGTTTGTTGTGACCTCCCAAAAAGTAAGGAACCCGAATGAGGTCATTACGGGTAAGCTTATCATAAACTCTAACGAAGTCTATACTTTATTTGATACCGGTTCTACCCATTCTTTTATTTCTCCTACTTGCGCTCATTGATTAAATTTGACTCCGGAGAAATTAGACTTTGACTTATCTATTGAAACTCCATTGGGAGAAACCTTCATTACATCCACGGTTTATAAGTCTTGTTTGGTTCAAGTTGGTACCCACACATTACCTGTCGATCTTATTTCATTAAAAATACTTGCATTTGACGTGATTCTAGGGATTGATTGATTAACTACTCATCATGCAAAAATTGATTATTTTTGTAAGGTTGTTAGCTTTCATATTCCTAATCGACCTATTATGCGAATTCATGCAACCAAACCATTAAAATCAATCGCTGTCATCTCAAACCATAAAGCTATTCATTTATTGAAAAACGGATGTCAAGCTTTCTTAGCTCATGTCATGGATCTAAACAAAAATACGTCAGTTTTGAATGATATTTCTATTGTTAATAAATTTCCTGACGTATTCCCTGAAGAACTTCCTAGCCTACCCCCAGAGCGTGAAATTGAATTTTGTATCGACCTTGAACCCGGTACAAAACCCATTTACAAAGCCCCATATCGAATGGCTGCTATTGAACTTCAGGAGTTAAAGATCCAACTGCAGGAATTGTTTGACATTGGCTTTATTCGTCCTAGTACTTCTCCTTGGGGTGCTCCTGTTCTATTCGTGAAGAAGAAAGATGGAAGTATGCGACTTTGTATTGATTATCGGGAGTTGAATCATGTCACCATCAAAAACAGGTACCCATTGCCACGTATTGATAACCTGTTTAACCAATTGCAAGGAGCACAATTCTTTTCAAAGATCAATCTTCGTTCTAGATATCATCTGTTGAAGGTTAGAACTGAGGATATTCCAATGACGACTTTCAGAACTCGGTACGGGCATTATGAATTCCTAGTCATGTCCTTTGGATTGACTAATGCTCCTACTGCCTTCATGGATACGATGAACCGGGTATTCAAGGAATATTTGGATCACTTTGTGGTCGTCTTTATTGATGGCATCCTTATTTATTCCAAAAGTCGTGAAGATCATGAGCAACACTTGAGGCTGGTACTCCAAAAGCTTCGTGAATACAAGCTTTATGCCAAGTTGAAGAAATGTGAGTTCTGGCTGGAGGAGGTAGCATTCCTTGGGCACGTAGTATCAAGTCGTGGAATATCTGTTGACCTGACAAAGATTGAAGCTATTCAAAGTTGGGAGCAACCTAAATCAGTGATCGAAGTACGTAGCTTTCTTGGTTTAGCTGGTTATTATCGGAGATTCGTGGAAGGATTTTCTCAAATCGCTACTCCATTAACTCAGCTAACTTGAAAAGATACAATGTTTGGTTGGAGCGAAGAATGTGAGAAGAGTTTTCAAGAACTCGAGAGGAGACTCATTTCAGCACCTGTTCTAACAATACCATCTGGCTCGGAGGGATTTATCATCTACAGTGATGCTTCGAGCAAAGGGTTGGGATGCGTTCTCATGCAACATGGAAAAGTCATAGCCTATGCATCAAGACAACTCAAGGAATATGAGAGGAATTATCCTACTCATGATCTAGAGTTGGCAGCTGTTGTCTTTGCACTTAAAATTTGGAGGCATTACTTGTATGGGGAGAAGGTGGAGATCTTTACGGATCATAAAAGCCTCAAATATTTCTTCACTCAAAAGGAACTCAACATGCGACAACGACGTTGGCTTGAACTGTTGAAAGATTATGATCATACCATTAAATACCATCCTGGAAAAGCAAACGTGGTAGCTGACGCATTGAGTAGAAGATCATATGCAAGTATGAGTGCGATATTGTCAACACAAAGGCCCATTTTGTGTGATTTGCAAAGGATGGAGATAGAGTTAAAGACTTCAGGGACCCATGTGATGATGGCGAATATATGAGTAGAACTAACTTTAATCGATAAAGTTAAAGTTGCTCAAGCTACAGACCTGGAGCTGATGCGTATGAGAAAGAAAGTGCAAGAAGGTGCTATGCCGGAAGCAAGAATCGATGAAGAAGGAATACTTCGAGTCAACTCTAGACTTTGTGTTCCTAACAACCCTGATTTAAAGTATGAAATCATGATGGAGGTGCACAACACACCGTTTCCAATCCATCTTGGGAGTACCAAAATGTATCATGATCTTCGTCATACATTTTGGTAGAGCAATATAAAGCGAGAGATAGCGTTGTTTATCTCAAGGTGTCTAACTTGTCAACGAGTCATAGCGGAGCATCATATACCAAAAGGTCCATTGCAACCACTTAAATTCCAGAATGGAAGTGGGAGCACATTACCATGGATTTCGTTACCGGTCTTCCTAAGGTTTCTCAAGGTATAGATGTGATTTGGGTCATTGTTGATAGATTGACCAAGTCTGCTCATTTCTTACCGATACAAGAAACTTATACACTTGAACGTCTTGCTCGTATGTACATAAACGAGATTGTAAGACTGCATGGTATGCCAGTATCCATAGTTTCTGATCGAGACCGAAGATTCACTTCACGATTTTGGGTTAGTTTACAAAAAGCTATGGACACAGATTTATGATTTAGTTCGGCATATCATCCTCAGATGGACGGACAATCAGAGAGGACTATTCAAACTCTAGAAGATTTATTAAGACTCTGTGTCCTTGACTTCAAGGAAAGTTGGGAAAAGTTCTTACCATTGGTGGAGTTTTCCTACAACAACAGTTATCAAGCAAGTATTGGCATGCCTCCATTCGAAGCATTGTATGGAAGAAAATGTCGTTCTGTAGTATACTGGGATGAGGTGGGTGAAGCAATGTTGTTGGGACCGGAGTTGGTACGTATGACTACAGAAAAGATTCAAGCGATCCGACAACGCATAAAAACCTCACAAGATCGACAAAAGAGTTATGTTGATCTTCATCGAAAGGACATGGAATTTGATATAGGAGATCATGTGTTCTTACGTGTTGCTCCATGGAAAGGAGTTACGAGATTTGGAAAGAGAGGAAAGCTTAATCCTCGATTTATCGGTCCATTTTTAATCCTCGATCAAGTAGGAACTGTAGCTTATAGACTCGCTTTACCGCCAAGTATGTCTCGTGTTTATAACGTTTTTCACATATCCATGTTACGTAAATATGTGGAAGACCCGAACCACATTATTGAGTTAGAACCGGACGAAATAGCGGAGGATTTGACGTATGAAGAAGTTCCTGTTCAAATCTTGGATAAGAAGGAACATATTCTACGCTCCAAGGTTATACCTTAAGTCAAAGATTTGTGGAGAAATCATGATGTTGAGGAAATGACTTAGGAGTTAGAATCTGAAATGAAGTCAAGGTATCCTCACCTCTTCGACATACCAGGTACGTACCCTAATTTCGAGGGCGAAATTTCATAAGAAGGGGAGGTTGTAAGACCCCAACTTTTATAAATAAAGATGAATTTTCTATAAATATCATTTTTGAATATTATGGAGTTAATTTGATATAATGTTATAGTTGTGGGTAATATTTATAAATTTTACAAAGTACGGAAGTTGTTATATAATATTCGATTGGTCGGGGAATATTCGTACAACGGCACAATCATTGGTGGACCCCACAACAGAATTATTGTCGGATTGAGAAAACGACAAAATTTTTTTATTAAAAATAACGGCGGAAGTTTTACCATTGATACTGTTGAACTACTCGGTAGTAAAAGTATAGTAACACATATGGCTGCATAGTAGCACACGGTATTGATTATTAATGCTTATGTGAGAAGTCACTCAGTTTGATTCAATTATTGTCAGTTAATAATATGAATTATTTAGCGATAACGAAGTTTTATTTTATTCGTATTATTAACGTAATAAAACAGAAACATCTTTTTATATAAAACAAAATACTTTATTAAAGTTATTCTATAAATAGAATATATTATATTTTATTTAAAAGATTTTTCTTTAAATATGGACCGTCAGATTAAAGTAATCAATCTGGACCGTTCATGGATTAGTTACTATGCATTCCATTTTTCTATAAATAGTAGCTCATTCCTTCATTATTTCTTACGAATTCACTGAACTCTAGAGAGAGAAACTATAGAGAGAGAAGAAAAGTATTCAGCTACTTACCTACTTCCTTATTTCAGTTCTTCTTTAAAACGGTAAGGGGTGTTATTCTTTCTTATTCACGAAGAGAACTTTTGTTATTCCATTTCTTAATATTCTATTAGAATAACCTGTATACGCGGTCTACCCTATACTTGGTGACATTCTTCTATTATTCTGTTGGAACATCCTGTCTGTGTGTTTTACACCGGACCTGGTTCCGTTTTTATTATTATTCTGTTGGAACATCTTGTCTGTGTGTTTTACACCGGACCTGGTTCCGTCTTGTTATTATTCTGTTGAAACATCCTGTCTGTGTGTTTTACACCGGACCTGGTTTCATTATTTATTATTCTGTCAGAATATCCTGTCTGTGCGTTTACGCCGGACCTGGTTCTATTATTTATTATTCTGTCAGAATATCCTGTCTGTGTGTTTACGCCGGACCTGGTTCCATTATTTATTATTAAGTTAGAATAACCTGTCTGTGCGGTCTATCGCATGCCGGGAGTTTTTTTTTGTTATTCCATTCTTTATTATACTCAGTTGGTTAAGTTTTAACTTCTATACTCCATGAAATTAATGGAATATCCTTGATAATTGCGTTTCATCCAGTATCTTTTCATAAAAATATTATTCTAAGCATTCTTGAATTTTACTTCACAAAGCAATATCATGTTGACAATTTGGACGTTGTTAATTATTGGATAAATTAATTCTTGAACTTGTATTATTGAATTCTTATATCATTGTCACCATCCTCATGTTTATAAAATGTTGAAAGTCATCTGTGGCCTGTAGTGCATAGATGGACTTGGTATGATTATGACTAGGGATTATTTGGTATAATCATGACCGTAATGTTACAAATGATGTGGTAAAAGTCCTCATTGGCCCATAGTGCATTGATGGACAGTTGTTGGCATGATCATGACCATTAATGAATACACAAATATTCTTGGCCCGTAGTGCATGGATAATTGTGGTCGTGATACTAAAGAATATCATTGGCCGTAGTGCAGGGGTGATTCGATGATGTGAAATATCTTGTTAAGCTGAGTCCCAGCGATAACAGTGTTAAAAAACCTTTTAAATCATAGAAGATAGTAGATTTTATTCTCTACTTGACTCTTTTAATGGATTGTTTGTTTCGCTGCAGTTAAACTTGATGTTCGTTATATTTTATCAGTTTAACACTGTTGAAGGCTAATGATAATTTATTCCGCATTATCTTAGTCATAATATTTCTTACTGGGCTAGTTGAGCTCACCCTTTCTTTCACTGTTCTCTTCAGAAAATGAGAATATAGCTGGGACGAGTCGGGGAACGGAGTGATGGACCAGATGATAGTATTAGTAGTCCTCACTAATCTGTTAAATAGTGTGACAATAAGTGTAATGAGGACTCCTTTTGAGTTTGTATAGTCTCTAGTAGACAATTCAAACTCACAGTTATGTTTTGTCGTATTGTACACGACAGTTGTATTAGTAAGTTGTATTTGTATTTTGTACCATATATCTAACGACCCAAGATGGGTGATGTATACCTAATTTTGGGGACGTCACATAAGTGCATTCATAGATGAGCATGGTAGCACTATGCAGATGACCGTGGATGTTCTGGCTTGTATGGATACCCTAGGGCAGGAGCTTATAGATTCGCCTCCATCTTCTGAGAGGGACACCATGTTGGACTTGCTGGCCCGTTTATCTACGGGTTTATAGTCTAGCTTTTATTTTCCTACATAGACTAGGGTAGCCATTTTTTGTCATGCACATGATTTATTGTACATATCAAACAGTATTATATGGCAAGAAATATATATTTTGATTCACTTCCATTTTAGATATATCTTGCCACTTGCTTGATAGTTGCCATTTTCTTTATAACTTGCTATCTTGATGTGTCTCGAACTTCTCCTTGATGGATTGATATTGAGATGTCCTAGGATTTTTCACAATGGGTCGTTGATCTTTGGGTTTTCAATTTTTTGGTGTCTTGGGGCTGGTCTTTAATATGGTTAAGGTTTAAGCAAAGGGTTTGACTTTCCTCTTTGAGGGTTTGACCGCACCATAGTTAGCTACCTACGTACTCCCCTGGATGAGAGATCAGGTCTTACATAGTTCCAACTCTGGCTTGAGCTGAATGGTTTGATAAGTGTTTGTTTGGGTTTTTGGGTTTCTTGTTTGGTTTGACCGCACCATAGATGGTTGCCTACGTACTCGCATTGATGAGGGGAGCTCAGGTCTTTCGTAGTTCAAGACTTTGGTTTAAGCTTTTGAAGAGTTTTATCTTGTGATCATTGAAGGAATTTATACTTTTCATAGGGGTTAGACCACACCATAGTTGGCTGTCTACGTACTCCCATTGATGAGGGGAGATATGGTCTTACGTAGTTCAAGGCTTTGGCTTGAAAGTTTTAAAAGTATTTAATGGAGTTTGAGCTTGGTTGAAGGGGTTTTTGGATTTTGTAGGGGTTAGACCGCACCATAGAGCCGCCTACGTACTCCTATTGATGAGGGGAGATCAGGTTTATGTAGTTCTTGATCTTTTGATTGAACACCAAAATTGACTTTGATTGATTTATTTTTTGATTTTTGTTTTTCAGAACCGGAATGGTGATTTGCAGGTCATTTCAGACATACTACCTTTTCACGGTGTTTGAATTGATAAGTTGGGGAAATTCTTCACCGTCCATTTCTTGCAGTCCGAGGGCTCCTCCCGTCAACACTTCTTTGACAATGAAAGTGCCTTCCCAGTTCGGGGCAAACTTTCATGTAGATTGATCTTGATTAGCAAGGACTTTCTTTAATACCAAGACATTTTCTTTGAGTTGCCGAAGCTGAACTTTTTTGTTGTATGACTGAGCAATCCTCTGCTGATATAATTGACCATGAAAGATAGTTATGACCCCCCTCTCATCTATTAGAGATACCTGGTGGTACATGTCTTGCAACCACTGATCTTCCTCCATTTGAGCATCTATCAACACTCTTAATGACTCCATTTCTACCTCTATGGGGAGCACTGCCTCCATGCCATAGACCAATGAGTAGGGGGTAGCCCCAGTAGAAGTGCGCATTGACGTTCTGTAAACTAGCAAAGTCAGAGGTAATAAGTCAGGCCATCCCTTGTGATTAATGGACATCTTTTGCATGATTTTCTTGATGTTCTTATTGGCTTCTTCAATAGCACCATTTATCTTGGAATGATAAATGATGGAGTTAAGATGTTTGATTCAAAATTTACTGCATAATTCCTCCCTCATCTGATTGTTTAGATTCTAGGAATAGTCCAATACGATCACCTCTGGTTGTCCATATCGACAGAAGATATTGTTTCTGATGAAACCAATGATTACCTCTTTGGTGACTTTGGGAAAAGAGGCCGCTTCTACCTATTTGGTGAAGTAATCGATCATGGTGAAGATAAACTAATGACCATTGTTGGTAATGGGCACGATTGGCCCAATCACATCCATTCCCACATTGAAAAGGGCCATGGTGAACTTATATTGTGTATTTCATTTAGAGGAGCGTGGATGGCATTGATAGCATCTTCTGACATGATCGTCACACTCGGCTTTGAGAGAAATCTAATAATGCCCCGTTCTTAATATCTTTTTGGCAAGTAAAGGTCCGCTCATGTGTGGACCACATACTCAACCATGGACTTCATCCATAAGCCTTTGGGCTTGGTCTAGGCATCTTAGAAGGCCTATTCCCGCATCCCTTTTGTAGAGTACGTCTCTGCTCAAGTAGAATTTCATTTCCATTTTATGGATCCACTTTTTTTTAGCTTGACTTGCCCCAACTGGTGTAGATCCATCTGGAAGATATTTTTTGATGTCATGATACTAGGGCTATTTGATGGGAGGCAGTTCATCAGATACTTATCCAATGTAATTTCCGTAGGCTGGTGCCTTCTAGCTTGCAAATTTGATATTTGGGATTCCTCCCCTTTCAGATATGTTGACCAAGGAAGCTAAGGTTGCTAGTGCAAATGCGAAATCATTCCTGTTCCGAGGGATGTAGATGAAAGATATTTTTTCGAACTCCATATCCATCTTGATAATTTGCCGATAGTAAGACTACAAATGAAGTTCTTCGGTATGATATGCCCCAGTTGTTTGCTTGATGACCAACTCGGAATACCCAAAGACAACTAACCATTTGATATCCATAGATTGGGCCAGTTTCAACCCTATTATACAGCCTTCATACTCAGTTGTGTTGTTGGTGTTGACAAAATGTAACTTGATAGCCACGGGATACTGTTCTCCCAAAATAAATGCCAGAACTTCCCCTGCTCCGACACCTTCTATGTTTACGGCTCCATCAAAATAAAATTTCTAAGATCGGACTGTGTTTTCTTGATGGATTTGTTAAATTGTCATTACTCCTTCATCCGGGAAATATGTTTCTAAGGGTTTAACATTCCCTGATGGTGCTTCAGCCAATTTATCCGCAATTCCTTAACCCTTGATGGACTTTTAAGTCACGTAGATGATGTCAAATTATTGGAGTATCAACTGCCATTTGGACAGTCGGTAATTTAACATGGGTTTGTTGAATACGTACTCCAGAGGATCCATGTGGGATATGAGATAGGTTCTGTGACCATGGAGAAAATGTTGTAACCTCACGGCAGCCCATGCTAATGTACAACAGGTCTTATCAGTCAAACTGTACTTTTGCTCACCTCTACTGAACCTTTTGCTGAGGTAATAGATAGCTCTTTCCTAGCCTCTATCGTCTTTTTGTCCTAGCATGCATCCCATAGCATTGTCATTGACTGATAGACACTTAAACATGGGAACATTGTCCCTTGGAGGTACCAAGACAGGAGCTTTTACCAATTGCTTTTTGATGGAAAGGAATGCTTTTTGACATTCTTCATTCCACTTCATGGAAGAATTTTTCCTTAACAACTTAAAGATGGGCTCACACGTTGCTGTGAGTTGAGAGATGAATCTGCTAATGACATTGATTTTTCCCAGAAATTCCCGTATTTTCTTTTCTATTCGAGGTACGGGCATCTCGGTGATTGCCTCAATTTTGGCAGGATGCAGTTCAATGCCTCTGTGGCTTATTAGAAACCCTAGTAACTTGCCTGATTTGACACCGAAGGCACACTTGGTCGGTTTCAGCTTTGAGTTGTATTTGCGCAATCGGTTGAAAAGAATTTTGAGATGGTCGATATGATCATCTTCCTTTGGGGTTTGACGATGATGTCATCAACATAAACCTCTATTTCTTCGTGCATCAAATCATGGAAAAGGGCCATTATGGCTCGCTGAAAGGTGGCACCGACATTGATAAGGCCGAAAGATAAACGTCTGTAACAAAAGGTTCCCTAGGGAGTGATAAAGGCTATTTTCTCCCGGTCCTCTTCAACAACTATGATTTGATGGTACCCAGCCAAACAATCAACAAAAGAATACATGCCATACTGAGCTGTGTTATCTATTACTATGTGGATAAAAGGTACTGGGAAATTATCTTTGAGACAAGCTTTATTTCAATCCCTGTAATCCACGCATACTCGTACCTTCCCTCTGGGCTTAAGCACATGAACTATATTGGATAGCCACTCAAGGTAGGTTGATACCATGATGATGCCGACTTTGAATTGTTTAACAATTTCTTCTTTAACTTTCAGACTCCACTCAGGTTTCAGTCGCCTGAGCTTCTGCTTGACCGACTTGAATCCTTCTTTTAGGGGAAGGTGATGGATGAAAATATCAATAGAAAAACTGATCATGTCCTCATATGACATTGAAAAAACATCCTGGAACTGGGTTAGTAAAGCAATCAGGTCTTTTCTTTAGCTTGGGGTAATGTCAAAGCTAGATATGGCGTGCCCGCACCAAAGGAAGTACAGAGGCAAACCAGGCTACAGCATGGCCGCACCTAAATTACAAAGGGACATGGCGCACCCATGCCATGCACTCGGTAGCAACACCTACAGCACGCCCGTGCCCGAATAACAGTGCCATACCGTGCGGCTGCGCCATTCTTAGTTGGTTTAAAATGCTGACTTTTTATTTTGAAATGTTAGAGCGAGTTTGTTATCTTTTAGACGTATTTGTTTGTTTCTAGAGACGTATTAAAGAGATTTATTATAATTATTAGGGTTTGGGGGGGGTTCTAGAGAGAGTTTATAGCATTTTCTCTATTTCTTTGATATTCTCTCTCTAGATTATTGCTTGTTAATATTAGTTTTCATTCTGGTGACGATTGTGGACTTGAATTAGCGTGGAATCAGACTTTACTACAAGGATTATCAGATTTGATTCCTCATTTCTCTTATATCTCTTATTTGTATTTCTTATTTCAATGTTTAGTTTAAATCCCATAATGGCGGTTGATTCAGAAATGAACTAACTTCCATTATAGGATTCTAATGGATTATAATGTGTATTCTACACTTGTATGCCTGTTTGTGATGTGTATGTTTAATATTGGATTGCCCATCATGGTTGTGCTAAACTATTGAATGCTTGATCACCATTCACACTAATTACTTGTATGGAATTGTAAAATGAAATATAAGTATAAACTAGACCATGTTGGCATATGTTCATGAGACTTATTCATGTTAGGTTTTGTGATTCGTGACCCAGAAAGGAATATACCGGTTCACCATGTGTAGTCATTGAGAGATTGTGCTTAAATCATTATTGCTTTTAATTAACATAGACATATAGTGGGTAAGGTAATTTTGATGCTTACATGAATTCTATCATTTTGTGGATTTTATGTAATTTGGATATAGTACATCGAAAGATGGTTATGATTCATTTTTGTGCTCTCGACTAGCTGTCCATATTGAATACTTAGACATAACAAAAGGCATGCATTTTGGATAAAGCATTATGTGACGCCCCCAAAATTAGGTATACATCACCCATCTTGAGTCGCCAGATACATGGTGCAGAATTCAAATACAACTTAATAATACAACTGTCGTGTACAATACGACAAAACATAAACTGTGAGTTTGAATACAACTATTGTCTTCTAGAGAGTATTTATACTCAAAAGGAGTCCTCATTACATTTATTATCACACTATTACATAGAATAGTGAGGACTACTAATGCTATCATCTGTTCCATCACTCCGTTTTTTGACTCGTCCCAACTATATTCTCATTTCCTGAAGAGAATAGTGAAAGAAAGGGTGAGCTCAACTAGCCCAGTAAGAAATATTATGACTAAGATAATGCAGAATAAATTATCATTAGTCTTCAACAATGTTAAACTGATAAAATACAATAAACATCAAGTTTAACTGGAGCGGATCAAGCAATCCATTAAAAGAGTCAAGTAGAGAAAAAAATCTACTATCTTTTATGATTTAAAAGGTTTTTCATGACTTTTATCACTGGGACTCAGCTTAATAAATAATCCACATCATCGAATCACCCCTGCACTACGGCCAAGGATATTCTTTAGTATCACGACCACGAATTATCCATGCACTACGGCTAAAGATAATCATGTTTTCATCAACGGTCCTGATCATGCCATAAAACAATTCATCTTTGCACTACGGCCAAAGAAAATCCATAGCCATAATCATACCAAAAACTGTCCATCAATGCACTACGGGCCAATGAGGACTTTTTCCAGATTATTTATAACATTACGGTCATGATTACACTGAATAATCCTTGGTCATAATCATACCAAGTCCATCTATGCACTAAAGGCCACAGATGACTTTCAACAAAATATAAACATGAGAATGATGACAATGATATAAGAATTCAATAAAACAAGTTCAAGAATTAATTTATCTAGGAACTGATAACGTCCAAATTGTCAACATGATACTGCTTTAAAGAGTAAAATTCAAGAATGCTCAGAAGAATATTTTCATGAAAAGATACTGGATGAAACGCAAATATCAAGGATATTCCACTAATTTCATGGAGTATAGAAGTCAAAGTTTTAACCAACTGAGTATAATAAAGAATGGAATAACAAAAGAAATTACCATGCATGCGATAGACCGCACAGGAAGGTTATTCCAACAGAATAATAAATAACGGAATCAGGTCCGGCGTAAAACGCACAGACATGATATTCCAACATAATAATAAAAAATAGAACCAGGTCCGGCGTAAAACGCACAGACAGGATATTCCGACAGAATAATAAAGAATGAAATAACAGAAGAATTTCACCAAGTATAGGGTAGCCCGCGTATACAGGTTATTCCAACAGAATAATAAAGAATGGAATAATAGAAGTTCTCTTCATGAATAAGAAAGAAATAATACCTTTTACGAGTACAACAAATAATATCCATTACCTTAGAAAGAAGAGTAGTGGATATAGAAGTAGTGAAGTAGCAGAACACTTTTCTTCTTTCTCTCTATAGTTTCTCTCTCTAGAGTTTCAGTGAATTCGTAAGAAATAATGAAGGAATGAGCTTCTATTTATAGAAAAATAGACTTCATAGTAACTAACTCATGAACGGTCGAGATTGATTTACTTTAATCTGACGGTCCATATTTAAAGCAAAATATTTTAAATAAAATATAATATATTCTATTTATAATCTAATAAAACGAATAACTTTATAAAAGATTTTACTATACAAACACTATGCAGGCACTATGCAAACACTATGCATAATAAAATATAATATATTCTAATTATTGTCTAATAAAACAGATAACTTTATAAAAGTATTCTGTTTTATATAAAAAGATTTTACTATTAGCCTAATAAAACGAATAACTTTATAAAAGTATTCTGTTTTATATAAAAAGCTTTTCTGTTTTATTACATTAATAATACCAATAAAACAAAACTGAGTGACTTATCACGTAAGCCTCAATAATCAATACCGTAGGCTACTATGCAACCACACGTATTACTATACTTTTACTACCGAGTAGTTCAACAGTATTAACGGTAAAACTTCCGCCGTTATTTTCATAAAATATTTTTGTCGTTTTCTCAATCCGACAATAATTCTGTTGTGGGGTCCGCCAATAATTGTGCTGTCGTACGAATATTTCCCGACAAAAATAATATTTCCCGACCAATCGAATATAATACAACAACTTTCATACTTTACAAAATTTATAAATACTACCCATAACTATAACATTATCTCAAATTCACACCATAATATTTAAAAAAATATTTCGAGAAAAAAAATTAAATTAAATTTTTATTCATAAAATTTGGGGTTTCACACATTAGATAATATTAGAATCCCATATCTTTCCAATTTGATTACCTTACCTTTAGTAGTTAGTACTTTTGTGTTGATACTTTATTTAGATATAAATTACTTGTAAATTGATCGTTTGAGCAAACAGTAATAGTGATAAGGTTGTTGCATGATAGTGTAGATTTATTCACCTTTCTCCGTGGGTGTAAAAACCCAAAACCCTAATAAGATTCTGTTATGTAAAATCCAATTATATCTATAAAATTTCACTGTTCTGAATGTGTTATGTGTTAATATATACTCCGTTTAACAAATTTGATTAAATAAAATTTTGTCCGAAAAACGTCGTGCTTGACACCTCGTGCTTAAAATTTTCTTTCGAAAATGGACTTTTCAGTATATTTGTTGGGAAAAGTTGCTTTGTCGTGCTTACACTGACAAAACACTTTGTCGTGCTTGTTAGGATTAGTGAGAAATCTAAGTTAGTAACCCTAGCTTAACAAACCATAACCCTAATCTTAATTTGTAAACCTAACCTTAATTAGCTAATTTAACCCCAATTAGATTGTCTTAACACCTAATCATGGTTAGTAAACTTCATTTAGGTACTAATAAGCATCATTTAACAATCCTAATCATTAAAAACAAAACCCTAATCAAGATTAGTGAAGATTAAGGCAAAATTAAACTACTAAACTAACCTAACTAGCTCACAAGTAGGTTAGGAGTCACCAAACCAAGTCCCAAGGCTGCACATGAGCTGATAACAAACCCTAAGCAGCACAAGTAACTTGGCATCAGATATTTAGAGAGGCAAGTAAGTGAAAAAGACCAAAAAACCTAAGTTGCTTAAGTCTATAAATAGCAACACATCCTCTGGCCAAACCTACGAATTCTCTAAGCCAAGATACACTTATAAACATACCAAATCAAGCCTGGGTGATAGCAGCATCAAATTCAGTAGCTAGAATTGAAAATCAACCAAGAAAAGGTGCAAACCCTAATTCATAATTAGCTCTTTGATCCTTTGTTAATTTTGTTGTTTAGATGTTTAGAAATATGTATTAGTATGTTAGAAAGTATGCTGGATTGGTAGAACACGTTTTCATAACATCTAGATGCCTTAATTAAGTGTTTTTAGAAATTTGGAAATTTTAAAAAATCTAGTCTGACAGCCGAATGTCAGGGCTTGTAAATTCATATGTGTTTATGTTTAGGTCTGTTAATTGTATGTTACTTATAGCCTGTTAGTAGGTCTTTAATCTGGAAAAGAAAATAGGTTCATTAGAACCATAGATTGCAAGTTATAAGTGGTCAAAGTGCGTTGACCGTTCACGGATTGTAGTTTTTTGGGTTACCCAGAAAACTCAAGAACGGTCGAACTGACTACCTTGACCGACCTTTTTGATCGCTTATTGTTTGTTGTTTTTGTAATGTTTTGTTTTAGATTAACACCCTGATATATGTACTACATCTCTATGATCTTAAATTGCATAAACAACTCATAGGATTACTGGAATTAATAGTCAAAATCCGTTGACCGAACTTGACCAAGTTTTCTGGGTTACCCAGAAAACTGAAAAACACGAAGAATAGCGTTTGGCTATACTTTGACCAACATAATTAAAGACCTTAGAGTTATGATTTGTTCATGTTAATGTTATATATATGTACCCTGACAAATATACTACATGCTACAACAAACACAACACACACGTCTAATACACAGAATCAAAGATATTAAAGCCACAATACCGTTGACCGGCCTTGACCACTGTTCTGGGTTGCCCAGAAACTCAAAAACAGCTCTAACGGTGACTTTGAACCTCTATAACTTCTTATTATATGTAGGTTAAAGCATGAAATTTGCTTGATGTTGTACTACTGTAAGAGTACTATAACACCAATACTTGTCTAAACCCAGAATCATAAACCATAGCTAGATAAAGCATGGTCAAACTGATCACTCGACCATGACCAAACTATTGCTCAGAAACTCAAGAACACCTACAGCGACACTTTCTGTCACTGAAGGGCTTTAGCGACGAATAGAGATTGAATTTTCTAAAAATTAAATTATAAAAATTAGAAATAATTAATAAATAATTATAAATAAATACAAAAACAGTTTTAAAAATTATATTAAATAATTAAAATTAATTTTTGATATTTTTATATAAATTCAATAAATAATTTATTTTATTTAGATATTATTAATAATTAACTTAATAATAAAGTAATTAGAATTATTATTTATAAATACTAAATAATTATTAAAAAAATATTAATGATATAAAAATCATAACAAATGGTTATAAATTATTTAAAAATAATAAACAATGTTTTTTTGTAAAATTTTAAGTAAATATTAATTACCTTTTAATAGAAATAAATGATTTAAAAATCATTTAAAGGATAAATAAATGTTTTAAAAATATTTTAAAACTTCTAAAGATTATTATAATGGATATATAAATTATTTAAAAATATAATAAATTTTATGAATAAAGTTTAGTCCATATGTCAACTTATTTAATATTCGGTAAAGACTTTGAACACAGAAACCTTATTGAATCTAACCCGATTTTTATATAAATATTATATTTGAGTATTGTTATCAATACTAACGTGTTAGATTTATATCTATGAACGTCGTATGTATTTATTAAACGAATTGAGTAGTATAACTTGACTGATCTACGCTCAGGCAAGTTCTTCTTAAACCTTAACTTACTTATGCAAATTTCTTAAACCCTGTTTATTCGTTGAACAAGATTTTATCTTGATATGCTGTTACACCTATATACATTTGAATTACCATTTATTGTAAGGTTATTGCTACAGCTTCAGCATAAGTAAGAAATGAACTGTTTATTCATATTGATTGTTAAGATTAAATTGTTGTGTAAAACCAAATTATTTGGTAAGACATCCTATTCTGAAGTTGGGTATCCCATATGGGATCATCCGGTCGATAATATATTGACACTAATTTGGGTGCATTTGAGCATTGGTAGGATGAGATGCATACTCCTAAGATATTGAATAGGCTGATCCCCTATCTCATATCTAAACAAAATTTCTAAGTCTGTGTGACTGACAGAAATAAAATCCATATTGAAATGGTAACAACTATCAGTTGAAATTTGAATTGTTGTATTTCTTCAAATCATATATTGTTATAAATACAAAACCTGCTGAGCATATCATAGCTCACCCTTGCAAATTATTCCCTTTACAGTTTTAGATGGTAATCCTGGAACATTTGGAGTAGATAAAGGGAAGCGTCCCTGCTTAGATTAGGTTATATTCATGTCTAGTGGAATACTCTGCAATAAGAAACTCGTTATGAGAATCATGTAATCGAATATTAATAATATGATATATATATATATATATATATATATATATATATATATATATATATATATATATATATATATAACATCTTTTATTTCTACAATCGTGTTTTCTTACATATATAGATGTAAATTTAGAATTCTTGGAATATAGTTGAGATCCTTGGGAACTATTCATCTGAGTGAGGATATTAGTAATATGGACTGCTCATGTTATTACTGATATTCTGGATTTCAGATAAATAGTTATTATCGATACGATAATATAAATTCACATGGCATAGACTATACATTTGGGTGAGGATATTAGTAATATGGATTGCTCATGTTATTACTGATATTCTGGATTTCGGATAGATAGATTATATTCACAGATACAGTTCATATATCCAATTGAGGGTATCCAAACACAGTAATAGTTCTCTTGAGAATTGTCATCTGTTATGGGATACTGTGAATCTTGGATCTATGGGAATTATATCTGATAGTCCCTTAATTTACTATAAGCTTATAATCAAATACCATGGTTGTATAGATTTAAATGCATTATATTGATTTGTTGTAAGAACCATATCAGATACCATGGGAGTATAGGTATTGGGGCGTTACAAGTTTGGTATCAAAGCCCAAGGCTATAGATATAAGGAATAGAAATCTTAGTATATAGTCTTCGAGTCCGTAAAAATTTTAAAGTACACCTAAAATATAACATTAAAATTATTATGTTGTGTAAATTTCTATACCAGTATTAAGGGAGTTTTCTTTTATAGATGACCAACTCCAATGCTGAAGAAATGGTGATAGCAAACAATCCACCACAAATTGAGTCATTTGTAGCTAGTGATGCAGAGGATGAAGAATTGCTTCATGATCAGCAATTGCTAGATGTTGAGGAAGAGGAAGATCTAGTAACATGATAATTAATGAGAATTGATGAACATGATGAAGCAATGGCATCACTAATGATGACAACAGAATATGAGAATAATAAAATAAAGTTTAGGGCTGATATAGCTGAGGGAACTCTACAACATGAGAGGAAACACAGTCACCGACTAAATGTACAACTGCACCATGTACAAAGGGGCAGGAAGGAAATTCAGTCAAGACTTCTTAAAACATCTCTGGGTGTTCGAGATACTTTTAATGATTTGCAGCGCCAAATAGTTCAACATCCGGTAGAGGAGAAGAAAATTGCTTATCTCATCTATCGATCTGTGGTTTGTCACATGATTCAGGATTCCTTTGATGATATCAATGAATTCGAGAAAGTAGTATAGGTGGTTGAATGCTTTATATTAGTATGAATAAAGAAGCATTTAAAGTTTGTATTGTAACCAGTGTTTTGTAAGATAGTAGTATGTTTAACTATTAAGTAGTTTTGTACGACTTTTGTGATATAAATAAACGATATGTTTGTATTATCCAAATTCTTATGTGAATTTTGTTGTTGTTTTGTATAGAATCATGCCACCTACCAGAAGACCCCAAAGAGAAATGAATAATGATGATAATTCTACTCAGCAATTAGTAGACCTTATGCTAGGAGCTATGAATAAACCTATGAACCAAAACATATCTTTTAAAGATTTTAAATTAGTTGGACCACCTGAATTTGAAGGTACATCAGAACCTGTAGACGCACATATTTGGATTTCTGAGATAGAGAAATTTTTTCTAGTAACCAATGTCAATAATAATCAAAAGACAACTTTTGCAACATTTTTCTTGAAAGGTGAGGCTAATTATTGGTTGGAATCAACCAAAGGTCGGGTAGAAACTGAAAATATTCCTTGGGATAGATTCAAAGAGTTGTTCTTTGAAAACTATTTTTCCCATTCCCTGAAAGATCGCATGGAAATAAAATTTTTAGATTTAAAACAAGGAGACCTGACTATAACCCAGTATACAACCAAGTTTAATGAACTGTCCAGGTTTGGTCCGCATCAGGTAACCACTGAACTTAGACAAACTCATAGGTTTCAGGAGGGTTTAAAACCTCAGATTCGGAGTAAGTTGTTAGTACTCCAAATAAAGACTTTCTCTGAAATACTGAAGAAAGCTATTATCGCCGAAAATGAGAATGAAAGTCTTGCTAAATTTCACTAGGACAAGAAGAGTCAAAATGAGAAAGGGAAACTTAGGACAGAACCCAGTTCAGGTGGGTTTAATAACAAGCGAAAATGGGATAATACTTTTTCTAACAACCCGGGGAAAAAGATAGGTAATACTAATAATAACTTTAGTAATAATATCCTTAAACCTTGTCCTACTTTAGGAAAGAAACATAAAGGACTATGCTTTCATAGCAAATGTTATAATTGTGGACAATCAGGACATCTTTCTCCACAGTGTCCTCTCCCAAATAAAAATAAATGTTTTAATTGTGGTTCGGTTGACCATTTTTTAAAGAATTGTCCCAAACCTAAGAACCAAGGAGGAAAGGGGAATAGAGTACCAGAGAATAATCAGTCATCAGTAGCTACAGTTGGGGTTCAGAATCGACCCATCGCGAGAACATTTAATATGTTGGTGGTGGATGTTGTTGCTTCACAGGACGTGGTGACAGATATCATCCCTATCAACACTTTAAATGCATATGTGTTATTTGATTCTGGAGCTACTTGTTCATTTGTGTCTGAAAGTTTTTCTAAAAATTAGAATATACCTTGTGAAAAGTTAAAAAAACCATTTTGTGTAGAAATTGCTAATAAAGATCGGATTCCGGTTGAAACCATATTTAGGAATTGTAGTGTGATGATAAAAAGACATAATTTTATGGTAGATCTTTGACCAATCCAGTTGGGAGAATTTGATGTAATTTTAGGAATGGATTAGTTAGTTAACCATAACGCGATGATTGATTGTCATAAAAAACATATAAACCGTTTGACTGCATCGAAGTTAAAGGTAGTATTCAACGATAGTTGTTCACCTAAGCAAACTCGATGTTTGACTATAGTTCAGGCAGAAAGATTACTTAGAAAGGGTTGTTTAGGGTATTTGGCCTATATAGTTGATACTCGACATGAAGGAGTAAGATTAGATCAAATTCCTATAGTTAAAGATTTTCCTGATGTATTTCCAGATGACTTACCAGGTTTACCTCCAGATAGGGAAATTGAGTTTGTCATTGATCTTGCACCGAGAACGGCAACAGTTTCTAAGGCACCGTACAGAATAACACCTATAGAACTGAAAGAGTTACTTATACAGTTATAGGAACTCTTAGATAAAAAGTTCATACAACCTAGTGTTTCACCCTGGGGAGCACCAGTATTGTTTGTAAAGAAAAAGGATGGAATTATGAGGTTATGTATAGACTATAGAGAGCTAAATAAATTAACTATTAAGAATAAATATCCTTTTACCAAGGATTGATGATTTATTTGACCAATTAAAGGGGGCCGAACATTTTTTCAAAAATTGACAAATGCACCGGCAGCATTTATTGATTTAATGAATCGAGTGTTTAAACCATGCTTGGACAAATTTGTTGTAGTGTTTATCGACGATATTCTGGTATACTCGAAAATACGGGAAGAGCATACTGAACACTTGAGAGTCGTTTTGGAGATATTACGAAAGGAACAACTTTATGCAAAGTTTTCCAAGTGTGAATTCTGGTTAAAAAGAGTTCAATTTTTAGGTTATGTAATTGACAAGAATGGAATATCTGTAGATCCAACTAAGATCGAAACAGTTGTGAATTGAGAACAACCAACAACTCTAACAGAAGTACGAAGTTTTCTCGGTTTAGCGGGTTATTATCGACGGTTTATAAAAGATTTTTCAAAAATAGCAACCCCATTAACCAATTTAACTCGAAAGACGATAAAATACGTTTGGACAGATAAATGTGAAGAGAACTTCAAAGGGTTGAAGAAGCGACTGAGCATGGCTCTAGTGTTGTCCTTACCAGATGGGACAAGAGGCCTTGTAGTATTTAGTGATGCATCACATAGTGGTTTAGGGTATGTGTTGATGCAACATGGGAAAGTGATTTCTTATGCATCACGACAACTCAAAGATTATGAGAAGATGTATCCTATTCATGACCTAGAGTTAGCCGCGGTAGTTTTTGCTCTAAAAATTTGGAGACTTTACTTGTACGGGGAGAAGTGCAAAATATATACAGATCATAAAAGTCTGAAATATATTTTTACACAAAAGGAACTAAATCTAAGGCAGAGAAGATGGTTAGAACTGATAAAGTATTTTGACTGTGAAATCTTATATCATCCAGGTAAAGCTAATGTCGTAGCTGATGCGTTGAGTAGAAAGAATCAGGATAAATTGAACGCAGTAACCACCAATGGTTGGTTAATAAAAGATTTTGAAAAGTTAGAAATTGAGGTGGAATGTCCAACTACCTCTACCTAAAAATTATACATTTTAGAAGGAGTTTCATCTCTACTTGATAGAATCAAAGAGATGCAGGAAAAGGATGAAGAATGTCTGAAGTATAAGTCTAATCTAACTCAGGACAAGTATAACAAATTCAGAATAGATAAGGATGGAATAATAAGATATGAAAATAGAATTTGGGTTCCGTTAAACCAAGCTTTGAAAGACAAAATCTTAAACGAAGCTCATAATTCTAAATTTGCCAAACATCTTGGCAGTACTAAAATGTACAAGGATTTAAGTCGACACTTTTGGTGGTCAAATATGAAAAGAGAAATAGCTGAATGGGTAAACAAATATCTCACATGTCAAAGGGTTAAGGCTGAGCATCAAAAGCCAAGTGGTTTACTTCAACCCTTACCAATTCCTGAGTGGAAGTGGGAACATATAACCATGAACTTTGTTGCAGGCTTTCCAGCTACACAAAAGGGCCATAATGCCATTTGGGTAATTGTTGACTGTTTAACTAAATCAGCTCACTTTTTACCAATTAAAATTACTCATAACTTAGATTACCTTGCCAAGATGTACATTAATGAAATTATCTCTAGACATGGTGTGCCTGTTTCCATAGTATCAGATCGCGATCCACGTTTTACTTTAAATTTTTGGAAAAGTCTTCAGAAACATTTAGGAACATAATTAAGATTGAGTACAGTTTATCATCCTTAAACTGATGGATAAAGTGAGAGAACCATACAAACATTAGAAGATATGTTGAGAACATGTATCGTAGACTTCAAAGGAAGTTGGGAAGATCAGTTACCTTTAGTGGAGTTTTCCTATAACAATAGTTATTATGCTAGCATATGTATGCCACCCTATGAAGCCTTATATGGCAGAAAGTGTAGAACACCTTTGTGTTGGGATGAAGTCGGGGAAAGACAAATGTTAGGACCTGAAATAATTCAACAAACAACTGAAACCATCAGAATTATACGTGAACAATTACAAGCATCTCAAGATCGATAAAGGAAATACGCGGATCCACATCGTCAACAACGAAACTTTAACGTAGGAAGCCACGTATTCTTGAAGGTATCTCTTTGGAAGGGGAAAATATGTTTTGGCAAGAAAGGAAAACTAAGTCCGAGATTCATTGGACCTTTTGAAATTTTGAGAAGGATTGGTGAAGTTGCTTATGAAATAGCATTACCTCCTGAGTTGAATAATATCCATAATGTATTTAATGTGTCCGTATTACGACCATACAAACCTGATAATAAACAAGTTATAAATTATGAGCCAATCCAAATAGAAGAAGATCTTTCTTATATAGAAGAACTTGTGCCGATCGTCGACCGTAAAGAGCAAGTCCTGAGAAATAAAGTGATAGCATCAGTTAAAGTGATCTGGAAAAATCAAAACGTTGAGGAGGCTACATGGGAGCTCGAAGATAAAATGCGAGAGAATTATCCTCAATTATTTACTTAACTTTTACTTTAATTTCGAGGACGAAATTCTTATTAGTGGGGGTGAATGTAAAAACCCAAAACCATAATAAGATTCGGTTATGTAAAATCCAATTATATCAATAAAATTTATCCGTTCTGAATGTGTTATGTGTTAATATATACTCTATTTAACAAATTTGATCAAATAAATTTTTTTCCAAAAAACGTCGTGCTTGACTCCTAGTGCTTAAAATTTTCTTTCAAAAATGGACTTTTCGGTATATTTGTTAGGACAAGCTGCTTTGTCGTGCTTACACTGACAAAACGCTTTGTCGTGCTTGTTATGATTAGTGAGAAATCTAAGTTAGTAGCCCTAGCTTAACAAACCCTAACCCTAATCATCAAAACCCTAACCCTAATTTGTAAACCTAAACCTACTTAGCTAATTTAACCCTAATTAGATTATCTTAACACCTAATCATGGTTAGTAAACTTCAATTAGGTACTAATGAACATCATTTAACAATCCTAATCATTAAAAACAAAATCCTAATCAAGATTAGTGAAGATTAGGGAAAAATTAAGCTACTAAACTAACCTAACTAGCTCACAAGTAGGTTAGGAGTCACCAAACCAAGTCCCAAAGCTGCATATGAGCTGACAACAAACCCCAAGTAGCACAAGTAACTTAGCATCTGATATTTAGAGAGGCAAGTAGGTGAAAAAGACCAAAAAACCTAAGTTGCTTAAGTCTATAAATAGCAACACATCCTCTGGCCAAACCTACGATTTCTCTAAGCCAAGATACACTAATAAACATAACAAATCAAGCCTGGATGATATCACCATCAAATTCAGTAGCTAGAATCAAAAATCAATCAAGAAAAGGTAAAAACCCTAATTCATAATTAGCTCTTTGATCATTTGTTAATTTTGTTGTTTAGATGTTTTGAAATATGTATTAGTATGTTAGAAAGTATGTTGGATTGGTAGAACACATTTTCATAACATCTGGATGCCTTAATTAAGTGTTTTTAGAAATCTGGAAAATTTGAAAAATCTAGTCTAACAGCCGAATGTCAGGGCTTGTAAATTCATATGTGTTTATGTTTAGGTCTGTTAATTGTATGTTACTTATAGCCTGTTAGTAGGTCTTTAATCTGGAAAAGAAAATAGGGTCATTAGAACCATAGATTGCAAGTTATAAGTGGTCAAAGTGCGTTTACCCTTCACGTATTGTAGTTTTCTAGGTTACCGAGAAAACTCAAGAACAGTCAAACCGGCTACCTTGACCAACCTTTTTGATCGATTACTGTTTGTTGTTTTTTGTAATGTTTTGTTTTAGATTAACACCCTGATATATGTACTACATCTCTATGATCTTAAATTACATAAACAACTCATAGGATTACTGGAATTAATTGTCAAAATCCGTTGACCGAACTTGACCAAGTTTTCTAGGTTACCCAGAAAACTGAAGAACACGAAGAACAATGTTTGGATGTACTTTGACCGACATAATTAGAGACCTTAGAGTTATGATTTGTTCATGTTAATGTTATATATATGTACCCTAACATATATAATACATGCTACAACAAACACAACACACATCTAATACACAGAATCAAAGATATTAAAGCCACAATACCGGTGACCGGCCTTGACAACTGTTCTGGGTTGCCCAGAAACTCAAGAACAGCTCTGATAGTGACTTTGAGCCTCTATAACTTCTTGTTATATGTAGGTTAAAGCATGAAATTTGCTTGATGTTGTACTACTATAAGAGTACTAAAACACCAATACTTGTCTAAACCCAGAATCATAAACCATAGCTAGATAAAGCATGGTCAAACTGGTCACTCGACCATGACCAAACTATTGCCCAGAAACTCAAGAACACCTACATCGACACTTTCTGTCACTGAAGGGCTTTAGCGACGGACAGAAATTGATTTTTTTAAAAATTAAATTATAAAAATTAGAAATAATTAATAAATAAGTATAAATAAATACAAAAACAGTTTTAAAAATTATATTAAATAATTAAAATTAATTTCTGATATTTTTATATAAATTCAATAAATAATTTATTTTATTTAGATATTATTAATAATTAACTTAATAATAAAGTAATTGTAATAATTATTTATAAATACTAAATAATTATTGAAAAAAAAATATTAATGATATAAAAATCATAATAAATGGTTATAAATTATTTAAAAATAATAAACAATGTTTTTGTAAAATTTTAAGTAAATATTAATTACGTTTAAATAGGAATAAATGATTTAAAAATTATTTAAAGGATAAATAAATGTTTTAAAAATATTTTAAAACTTCTAAAAATTATTATAATGGATATATAAATTATCTAAAAATATAATAAATTTTATAAATAAAATTTAGTCCATATATCAACTTATTTAATATTCGGTAAAGACTTTGAACAACGAAACCTTATCGAATCTAACCCAATTTTTATATAAATGTTATATTTAAGTATTGTTATCAATACTAACGTGTTAGATTTATATATATGAACATCGTAGTTATTTATTAAACAAATTTAGTAGCATAACTTAACTGATCTGCGCTCAGGTAAGTTCTTCTTAAACCTTAACTTACTTATGCAAATTTCTTAAACCCTGTTTATTCGTTGAACAAGATTTTATCTTGATATGCTGTTACACCTATATACATTTGAATTACCATTTACTGTAAGGTTATTGCAACAGCTTCAGCATAACAAAGAAATGAACTGTTTATTCATATTAATTGTTAAGATTAAATTGTTGTGTCAAACCAAATTGTTTGGTAAGACATCCTATTCTGAAGGTGAGTATCCCATATGGGATCATTAGGTCGATAATATATTGACACTAATTTGGGTTCATTTGAGCACTGGTAGGATGAGATGCATACTTCTAAGATATTGAATAGGCTGATCCCTTATCTCATATCTAAACAAATTTTCTAAGTCTGTGTGACTGACAGAAATAAAAATCCATATTGAAATGGTAACAACTACCAGTTGAAATTTGAATTGTTGTATTTCTTCAAATCATATATTATTATAAATACAAAACTTGCTGAGCATGTCATAGCTCACCCTTGCAAATTATTCCCTTTGCAGTTTTAGATGGTAATCCTGGAACATCTGGAGTAGATAAAGGGAAGCGTCCCTGCTTAGATTACGTTATATTCATGTCTAGTGGAATACTCTGTAATAAGAAACTCGTTATTAGAATCATGTAATCGAATCTTAATATATATATATATATATATATATATATATATATATATATATATATATATATTATATATATAACATCTTTTATTTTCGCAACCGTGCTTTCTTACATATATAGATGTAAATTTAGAGTTCTTGGAATATAGTTGAGATCCTTGGAAACTATTCATCTGAGTGTGGATATTAGTAATATGGATTGTTCATGTTATTACTGATATTTTGGATTTCGGATAAATAGTTATTATCGATACGATAATATAAATTCACATGGCATAGACTATACATCTGGGTGAGGATATTAGTAATATAGATTGTTCATGTTATTACTGATATTCTGGATTTCGGATAGATATATTCTATTCACAGATACAGTTCATATATCCAAGTGAGGGTATCCAAACACAGTAATAGTTCTCTTGAAAATTGTCATCTGTTATGGGATACTGTGAATCTAGGATCTATGTGAATTATATCTGATAGTCCCTTAATTTAATATAAGCTTATAATCAGATACTATGGGTGTATAGATTTAAATGCATTATATTGATTTGTTGTAAGAACCATATCAGATACCATGGGAGTATAGATATGGGGGCGTTACAGGGGGATCGATACTTTCTTACTCTGTACTACTTGTTGACCCGTGTATACTTGCATGAGTTAGAGTCCATTTTGTTAAACCAAAAAGGAGGCAACAAGTTCTTGGCACCGTTGTCGGGGAACAGTGTTTATTTTTATTACTATCGTCATCAACTAAAACTAAATTTGTTTGACATGCATAATTCTTATCTTATCTTATCTCATTTCTTTTTTATTTTTGTTTGCATTTCAGGTACTTGTGTATGCACACGCGATCGTCAAATCCTGAGTTGATACCTCCACAGGACAATATCAACGGTAGAGCTTGGAGATCGAAAGCACGTAAGAATACATAAGTAGATACTGATACTTCAACATCCAACATGGCAGAAGAGCCTAGAGAAGAGCATAGAGCCTTAAGGGATTATTCAATGCCCACGATTAATGAGTTGCAGTCGAGCATAGTAAGGCCAGCTATAGCAGGCAACACCTTCGAAATTAAGTCGGGAACGATACATCTGGTCGAAAATATGTTTTAATTTGGTGGTGCTACTGCAGATAACCCGAATGAGAATTTATTGAGCTTCATAGAGATATGTGACACCTTTCAGTATAGTGGGGTGTCAAAAGATGTAATTAGGCTCAGGTTGTTTCCATTCTCTTTGCGGGATAAAGCGAGAAGCTGGCTCCATTCGTTGCCAACAGGTTCAATCACTATATGGGAGGAATTAGCACAAAAGTTCTTGGCTAAATTTTTCCATATGGCTAAGACAGCAAAAATGAGGACTACAATTTCCCAGTTTGAACAGCAACATGTGAATCACTGTATGAAGCTTGGGAATGATATAAGGAAATGCTAAGGAAATGTCCTCATCATGGAATGCCTGATTGGATGGTTATAAATACTTTTTATAATGGATTGGGTTGGCAGTCAAGACCAATAGTAGATACTGTTGCGGGAGGAGCTTTATGGGCCAAAAGTTATGAAGAAGCGTATGATCTCATCGAGACAATGTCAATAAATGATTTTCAGAATCTTACGGCCTGGATGTCACAACCTAAAGTTACGGGGATGTTAGAGGTGGATGTCATTACACAATTGTCAGCTCAGATGGCAGCTATAGCGAATAAGATTCATTCTTTGGTAGAAAGTAAGGTCAAGCCAGTTGCTTATGTATGCGAAATATGTGCGAGGTCACATCAAACGGACCAGTATGCTATTAATCCAGAATCAGTGAAATTTTTGAGCAGCTACTAGAAGCCCCAGAATCAATTCCAAAATTGTTACCATCCCAACAACCGCAACCATCCCAATTTCAGCTGGATCAATAATCAAAACAATCATCAACATCAGCCACAACAATAATTTCAATCTCAACAGTATCAACCACAACCATCTCACCAATAATATGCACAAAAACTACCTTACCCTCCTGGATTCCAATAACAACAGCAACATCATCCACAACCTACACCTTAGACAGAAAAGAAGTCAGAAATGGAGGAGATGATGCACAAGTACATGGCTAATGCTCAGGTTATGATCAAGAGTCAGGTAGTGGCTATAAAGAATTTGGAGACTCAGATGGGCAAAATGGCCAATACGCTAAATAGTAGACCACAAGGGGCTTTGCCAAGTACTATAAAAACTAATCCAAGAAGGGAAGGAGCAGTGTCAGGCTATTACACATAGATCAGGGAAGCAAATGACAGATATACAGGCCGGGCGCGCCAGCGCCAATAATACAAGAGGATGCCGCGCTGCCGCGCCATGAGGAAAATGGTTCTGAAGATGGATTGTCAAAGGTAGATTCTGAACAAAGGGAAGTGGAGAAGAATAATGAAGTGCTTCATCCAATTGATCCGTAATTCCTTGACCCTTGATGGACTTTTGAGTCACGTAGATTATGTCAAATTATTGAAGTATCAACTGTCATTTGGACAGTTGGCAAATCAACATGGGTTTGTTGAATACGTACTACAGAGGATCCATGTGGGATATGAGATAGGTTGTGTGACCATGGAGATAATGTTGTAACCTCATGGCGGCCCATGCTAATGCACAACAGGTCTTATCAGTCAAAGTATACTTTTGCTCACCGCTGCTGAATCTTTTGCTGAGGTAATAGATTGCTCTTTCCTTGCCTCTATTATCTTTTTATCCTAGCATGCATCCCATAGCATTTTTATTGACTGACAGATACATAAACATGGGAACATTGTCCCTTGGAGGTACCAAGACAGGAGCTTTGACCAATTATTTTTTGATGGAAAGGAAGGCTTTTTGTCACTCTTCATTCCACTTCATGGAATAAATTTTCCTTAACAGCTTAAAGAAGGGCTCACACGTTGCTGTGAGTTGAGAGATAAATCTGCTGATGAAATTGATTCTCGCCAGAAATCCCCGTATTTCCTTTTCTGTTCGAGGCACGGGCATCTCAGTGATTGCCTCAATTTTGGCAGGATGCAGTTCAATGCCTCTATGGCTTACTAGAAATCTCAGCAACTTGCCTGACTTAACACCAAAGGCACACTTGGCCGGATTCAGCTTCAAGTTGTATTTGGGTAATCGGTTGAAAAGAATTTTGAGATGGTCGATATGGTCATCTTCCTTTGGGGTTTGATGATGATGTCATCAACATAGACCTATATTTCTTTGTGCATCAAATCATGGAAAAGGGCCATCATGGCTCACTGATAGGTGGCACTGACATTGATAAGGCCGAAAGATAAATGTATGTAACAAAAGGTTCCCCAGGGAGTGATAAAGCCTGTTTTCTCCCGGTCCTCTTCAACAACCATGATTTGATGGTACCCAGCAAAGTAGTCAACAAAAGAATACCTGCCATACTGAGCTGTGCTGTCTATTAGTATGCGGATAAAAGGTACTGGGAATTTATCTTTAAGACAAGCTTTGTTTAAATCCCTATAATCCACGCATACTCGTACCTTCCCTCTAGGCTTAGGCACAAGAACTGTATTGGATAGCCACTCAAGGTAGGTTGATACCATGATGATGCCGACTTTGAATTGTTTAACAATTTCTTCTTTGACTTTTAGACTCCACTCAGGTCTAAGTCACCTAAGCTTCTGCTTGACCGACTTGAATCCTTCTTTAAGGGGCAGGTGATGGATGACAATATCAATAGACAAACCGATCATGTCCTTGTGTGACAATGAAAATACATCCTGAAACTGGGTTAGTAGAGCAATCAAGTCTTTTCTTTGGCTTGGAGTAAGGACTATGCCTATCTGGACTCCTTTAGGGTTTTTTGAGGTTCTGATATTGACAGAGATGGTTTGACCAAGGTTTGGTTTGGGGTCTATTTTTGACCCAATTCGTTGATCTCTTCAGGCACCTCATAGTCCTCTATCTCTTCTTGCTCAATCCCCATTAAGTTAAAGTCCAACTCTACATCAAAGTTGTAGTCATTGTGGAGATTTAACATTCCATTAGTAAGGCTAGACAAATCCAACTTTGGAGACGTGAAAACAAAATGTTTTCACTTAACATATGAGATTACTTGATCATACAAAGCATTAGAAAAAGCATGACAAATGTAACTGCTAGTATTATGCAACAAAAGTAAGTAGTTAATAATATCTACACTTTACGGTAGATGGACTTTCTGCCATTTTTACCCTTTTCAGCATATGTAAGGAGTGATGCTCCAATTGGTTAGGGTCAAGTCATTGTGGACAGTTGTGATGAAGGGATAGTTGACGTTTTCCTCCTCTTTTATGATGACCATGACTAAATTCATATCAGGGTCAATATTTTCCTTTGACCTGTTCTCCTTAGCCCTATTTATGTGAGGGGTCAGGATTTGATCTTCTGAGCAGTCATCATCTGGGATATCCTCGTTCATACCCTCAGTATGCGCCAAAAATTACATATTTGATAACTGGTTTTACACTTCTTGTTTGAGTCCCTGATTCCTTTCCTCGCTCTCTTGATCCGGAATTAGGACTTCTTCTCCACTAGCCAACTTGGGCCTAGGAATCAACATACCCACCACGGAAATAGGAATTTTCCTCATTGGCTTTACAAATCTTACTTTTGTAAGATTAGGTAGCGAAATTATAGAGGAAGGAACCGATGGATGCTTGTGCGGGTTTCGATGATCTAATCTAGAGGAATAGCCCAATCTAGCCTTCCCTGTCTGGCTAGGAATTTGAACTGGACTTTTGATTCCTTGCTGACTCTTCCCTAACCCTTGTCCAGGCTGGAAACCCATGGATATCATTTCCTGACTTGTTGACATTACTTCAGTGGAAACACTGGGCTTCAAAGATGAGGCCCTAATAGGTTGAGATTGAGTGTTACTTACCTCAAGGGCTTGAAAACTGACAGGCTCAATTCCTTCATTGAGACTGATTAGAGGCATATCGATTTGTGTATGAACAGGATATTCTTGTTTGGCATTGATAGTTACAAAATTTCTTCTGATGATGTATTTGACCTGTTGATGAAGGGTAGATAGAACTGCTCATGCCATATGGATCCATGGCCTTCCCAACAACAGATTGTATCATGTGGTGATGTTTAGCACTTGAAAGGATATGTAAAAGGTACGCAGACCGATCTCCATTGGCATTTAATTTCTCCTACAACATTTCGTCGAGATCTGTCAAAGGCTCTTATTACTATGTGGCTGCTTCGGATTCGATTGAGATTGATCTTCATTCTTTCCAACGTGGCATAGGGACAGATGTTCAAGGAAGATCCTCCATCTATTAACACACCTCAAACCACATATACTGAAGACATTACTGCTATGTGCAAATGGCCCATCCCTTCGGCTGATGTCTCATCATCAGTGAAAGATATAACATTGTTGTTGAAAATGTGATCTACCAAATGTTGAAACTTTTTAGCGTCCACCGTCTTTGGTAGGTGAGCCTCTTCTAGTACTTTTACTAATATCTTGCGATGATCTTCAGAGGACAATACCAAGTCCATAATGGATATCTGTTGTTAGGTTTGTAGATAGCGCGATCATGCAATCAAATTACACAAAAGGTGTGAAAGCGTGATAAAATAGGAATTTAAAATTTTCATACAGACCCATCACCATGATCATACTTTGTGCATAATTATGAATCAATAGAAAAGAGATGGAGAACCGATTCATACTCTTGTAGAAATTAACTTCCTCATATACGAGTTCACCTCCAATTACTTTTCACGTTTAACTTGAATCCAATGGGTTTTATTCATTCCTTTGATCAACGTTAGTCACCCAATTATTTGGCCTCTAGAGGTGATCCACCAAGGAAGAAAAAAATATTCAAGAAGATGGTTATTTGACAAAACCCTAGTTTTTCTATCTCTATAGAAAATTCGTACTCTCCCAACTCTAGGAAAAATCACTCATATGTTGTGAAAAACATTAACCCCCACCCATAATAAGACTTCTCTTATTTATAGATGTAGGCAATCCTCCTTAATAATTAATGAATTGAGTTTTATTTTAATTAATTAAACTCCTTTAATTATTTAGGCAACCAATCTTATTTGGAATAATTAATTAAACTCTTTTAATTAATTAGCCTCGTAATCCTATTAGGAATATATGAGAGTACTTTTATTAATTAATTCTTAAACTCCTTTAAGAATTAAATAATAATAATAGTAATAATAATAAGACTTCTCTTATTAATTTATATTTAATATTTCCAAAATATTAAATAATAAATATTAAGCCTTTTAATTTATTCTATCACTATAGATTAAATTAAATACACTTAACTTATTATTACGATTATGTCATTTTCTTCTTAAATAAACATTCTTCCTTTTGTGGTGTAACCCTTTAGGTTCTCCAAATACCTCCTTTGAGGGTAATTGGGTCACGAAAGAATTAAAGAAAACTAAATACACAAACATCTTTAATCAACACGAACTTATTCAACATTAATATTATAACTCACAATATTTAACAATCAGATCATTCCCAGGAAAGAGGGGACTTTCTGATAAGGATTTCTCCCCATTGGCACGCAATTAGGTGACCAAACCCCTTTCCTCGACATAACTTTCTAGACATCGCCAATAATGCAAATAATAATATGAATAACTTTGTCGTCTCAATTATTGATTTAATAATATAAAATATTGTGCAGATGATACTGTGACAATAATTGAATCAATAATATGAGAGATATTATGTAGTAATTACTGTAGTAATAATTGAGCATAACTAAGTGACTTCTCATGTAAGCATCAATAATCAATACCGTGTGCTAATATGCAATCACGCATTTTATTGTACTTTTACCACCGAGTATTTTAACAGTTTAACGGTAAAACTTTCGCCGCTATTTTTATAAAAAGATATTTATGTCGTTTTCTAACTTCGATAATAATTCCATTATGGGGTCCATCAATGATTGTGTCGTCGTACGAATATTCCTTGTTAAAACGAATATTTCCCGAACAATCGAATATTTTATAACAACTTACTAACTTTGCAAAAAATATAAATATTACCCATAACTATAATATTATATCAAATCTACACCATAATATACAAAAATATATTTCGAGAAAATTTAATCTTTATTCACAAAAGTGGGGGTCTTACAATAATATATATATATATATATATATATATATATATATATATATATATATATATATATATATATATATATATATATATATATATATATATATATAGTCCGGTTCTTAAGCTCACCCCTTATTCAACTCACCCGAGTTTACCCCCTTTCAGCGACAGACCCGACGACGGTTCGGTCATACAACCATTGTCTATACTTTTTGCGACAGACAACATATTGCGTCGCTAAAAGTATAGACGACAGTTATATGACCAAATCGTCGTCGGGTCCGTCGCTAAAGGGAGGGTGAGTTCGGGTGAGTTGAATAAGGGGTGAGCTTAAGATCCGGACCGTATATATATATATATATATATATATATATATATATATATATATATATATATATATATATAAGCAATAAAAGCCACGGATCGACGATACGGGCATACACACACAACATGACTCTCAACGTGAATAACTGTGTGTGAATGAAAGTGGAGAAAGGCTTTAAGAAATTTGAGATGTCTTACAGTGGGCTGCCAAGAAGACTTCAGATAACTTTAAATGAATGAATACTCAGTTTCCACTGGTAAAATATAGCAAAACACAAGTTCACATGTGTTTAGAAAGAGAAAACACTCAGTTTAAAGTGTGTATAAAGTAAAATTGACAGAGCTTCCTCTCCTTTTCTCCCTTGAAAATGGCCACCCCACGACCTCTATTTATAGAGGGGGAGCCGCAGGTGTACCTGCGACTACCCAGGGTTCCCTAGGCTCCATGGGCCCCGTCGTCTTGAAGTACGTGTACGCATGCAACGCGTTTGTCCGCTTGAACCTTCATAACTTTCGATCCGGGCATCCGATTTAATACCTTTTCAGAATGCTGTTATCGAGAGCTACACAATGACATGGGATAAGAGGTTGTACGAAGCCGGGAAGATGGGTCCTTGACCAGATCTTTAAGTCTTCAAATTCTATCCGGTGTAATGTCTTGCGTAGTAGTCACTCGGGATTTGAGCTATGGTTCATGTGGGACACTTTTGTGTAGAATGTGGTATGAAATGATGCTGAGACGACGTGAATATGGAATCGAGGTGGCAAAATGATGATTTTGCCCCTCACCAGTGTTATCTCTAGCTTTGGGCTGATTTAGCAGTCGTTGCTCAAGATTATCTCTGAGATTAGGTTACTGTGAGTACTGAATGTCCACGGGGTTATCTCCGAGGTTTGAAGCATACTTTTGGGGATTAGAACAGACTTCTCCGGGGTTATCTCCGGAACCATAACTGCATTCCTCGGGGTTATCTCTGAGATTGGAATTGTATCTCCCAGGCTTGTCTCCGGGACTGGAACTGATTTTCTCAAGGTTATCTCCGAGATGAAGAACTAAGTATCCTGGGGTTGTCTCCAGAATTACTCTGATTTGACTTCCCAGGTTATCTCTAGAAAATGATTTTGCCCTCCTTCAAGGTTAGTAATAGGAATGCAAAATTTCGAGTGTCTACAACTGTCGTGACCACTAAGACCATAGAGAGAAGGTTAGGAAGTTTGACGAAACATAGCACACCAAGTGTTTGACAAAATGCTCATGTGGGGTGAAGTTATGACCTTAGCTTGTAGCAGCTTCGATACCATTCGTTACCTATTTACTTGCTTTGATAATTAGATATAAATAGATTAATTACACATCTGTTATTCTTCTGTGTGAATAAGACTTAAGCGATACAAAGTCAGTATTTGGTAAATATTAGTGGTAATTCCTCGTGGGTTCGAATCTCTTATTATCACTGTATTACTTGTTAGACAGCGTATACTTTCGCGTGTTTAGTGATCGGTAATCTGACCAACAAGTTTTTGGCGTCGTTGTCGGGGAATTGTTATTCTAATATTGTCCAATATTGATTTCAATCAATTTAGTCTTATTTTGAATATGTATATATATATATATATATATATATATATATATTTTCATTTGTTTGATCTTCCTTTTTTGTTTTTAAGCTTACATGTTATGGACGATCATTGTTATAAATGGCCTTTTGAGAGGACGGTACAACCAAGATCGGAAGAAGGACTTGAGCGATTACAAGATCAAATTTCAAATCTCTTGTGGTTTTCTGACAATCTTGAGTGTCAGTTCACCCGGAATGCCTCCTATCAGGAACGAGCTGACAATGAATTAACTTACTATCATCCGGGCTGTAAGGGTTATCCAAACTCTTGGGACTACAGTCAAGAGCAGTATTGTAATAACCCAATATTTTTAATATAATTAAATAATAAATTTTGCATTTAATTTTTTTTTGTAAAGGTAAGATTATGTGCGAAGCAAAGTATATGTATTTATGTGATAAATAAAACTTATTTATTACATGAATAATTATAAATAAATTCTTTTAAGAATTATTGATCATTATAGGTTATATTTTTATTATAAATTAATTTTTTAATAAAAATATCTATTATTTATTTTTCATGAAAATATGATTATTATATATATGACATAATTATAAGGATTATTATAATATGTATTTTATTATATTAGTTAAATTAAATATTTTAACTTAATTAATAATGGTATGTGTGAAGGTTATGTCAGATATAAATTCAAAACCCTAAGTCTGGATTTTGAATAAGGAATGAGAATAATAATATAATATTATTTATATTTCAGTAATATAAACATGCCTGATATGTGTGTAATGTAATTTGTGGAACAGTTATGGAGAAACAGTACAAAGTCCTAGCATTACTGATAAACTATAGTATAGAGTCATCTATGACTGTAAGATTTGTTAAGTTATGTGTTATATAGTTAATGACCTTTATATGTTTAATGTTAATTAGGTAAACCCTAATTACTAGATTAGAACCCTAATTGCTAAGTTATAAACCTTAATTATTAATTTAGCAAGCTTAATAGTAATTAGTATTTTATAAAGCCTATTTTACAAGTCTAAAGTGATTAGGAAACCTAATTCAATTAGGGAACCTTAATTCACATTTCTAGAAACTAAGATTCCCATTTTGCCCTTATTACACAAATCTAGATTATGAGTTTAGGAAACCTTAGGGTTAAACCCCAAGGGTTAAACCCTAAGGGTCAAACCCTAAGAATTAGAAAGGAATTACCAAGATTGCCACTAAAAATAAAAGCCAAATGACCAAACTACCCTTTTGATTATTTTAGTAAGGTGGAGTGTAGATCTAGCCCTAGTAAATAGTTGGTGACTGTGACACCCCCAAAATAGGTATACATCACCCATTTTGAGTCGTCAATAACATAGTACAGAAACAACTACAAATTTGTTAATACAACATAAAAACTGTGAGTTTAAATACAAATATTGTCTTCTAAATAATATCCACACTCAAATAAGTCCTCATTATAATTATTGATACATTATTTTACAAAAATGGTGATGACTACTAAACAACTTTCTAGAACCATCATTCTATATCCCGACTAGTAATCGCTACATTCTCGCCTCCTGAGAAGAAAAATAGAACAGAAAGGAAAAAGGGTGAGCTCAACTTGCCCAGTAAAGAATATTATGACTAAGAAAATATAGAACAAATTATCGTTAGTCCTCAACAGGGAAAAATTTAATAGAATACAATAGACAATAATTTTTAAATCAAAATTCGCAGCGAAAATAATAATTCATTAGAAGAGTTAAGTAGAGAATGAAATCTACTATCATCTATGAATTTAAAAGTCCATCATCAATATTTTATCCCTGTAACATCAATCAATAAATATCTTGAATCAAACATTCATCTTTGTACTACAGGCCAAAGATATTCATCAGTTGGTCATGTTCATCTCAACACCTGTTCATCTTTGCACTACGGGCCAAAGATATTCATCATAAAACCATTAATCTTTGCACTACATGCCAAAGATATTCAGTTATATCATCATTTAGGACTGAGGATGATGAAAAATATTTTAAAGAAAACGAATCCAGTGAAACAAAAGAATAAATATTAAGGATTCGTATTTCAGTTTATCCATGTCCAAGAATACCTCATAAATAATTATAGTGGAGTAAAATTCAAGAATGATCAAAACATGGATACAATCAAAACTAGTATCAATAATAAATATTTTGGACGAAAAACGAAAATTTAATTTTTCTGTAAATAGTGTCATATTCGTGAATAGTGTCGTATACGTGAATAGTACCGTATACGTGAATAGTAACCCCGTCACAAAAAGTTCCAAATTTGATAAAAATTCAGATCAATATTTCGGCATAATGATATTGGAAGAAATAATATCATTTATATAAAAAAAAATATCCCTTACCTCGAAAGACAGTAGTTCTGACTGGAATACTGGATATAGAGCTGAAGGGAACTTGCACCGTATAGCAACACTCAAGGTCTTAAAATACTCACAAGAATACGCTCGATAATATAGAGAGAGAAAGATTTCAGTTGCTGGTGTAATTTTCAATTCTAATCTAAGCACCCTATTTATAGGAAAATGCTTAGAACACCAAAGTAGAAAATTTAATAAAATATTAATATTATTTATATAAATTCCTACGCCCACCATCAATAACTGAATTCAGCCATTTCAATAACCAATGGGGCTCACCAAACATATCAAAAACGTTTTTCTAACTATAAATATTTTAAACTTCCAAAAATCAATTATTCTGGAACCTCGGAACTTCAATAATTCATAATAAATAGCCTTTTTGTCAAAAAAATTCAAACATCATGCGATTTTCATAGGAAATTTCATTATCTACAACTTTGCAGAAGAAAGTTTTACTAAATTCCAAACAGAAATTGACCGAAATCCACAAACGGACGATTCTACAGGCTATAATCAAATTTCAGTCAAGAAATAGGCCCATAGACATGTTTAACATGTTTTAAACAACTTTTGCAACAAAAATATTCTTCCTCCTCATATACTCATATATCCCACATTCATTGTAAAAATGTCATCATTATTATATTATAATAATATAATAAAATATTATTTTATCAGAAAAGATAAAATATCGATTTTCAACAATTGTCACTTTAAAAAATTTTCTCCATCTATATCCACATAAAATGAATATTTTTTTCCATCATATAAATTAATAATTAATTATTCACAAATAATATTATCGAATTACAATACTAACAACCAGGCAGTTCCCAAGAAAGAGAGGACTTCCCAATAAGAATTTCTCCTTACTGGCGCGCAATCAAACCTCTCCTTAGATAGAACTTTCTAGACATTGCCAATAATGTTATCTAATAATATTATTCAGATAATATAAATTATTGCATTGATAATGGAAAATATTGTGTAGTGACAATTATTGAAACAACAATAATATAAAATATCAACGCAACAATTATTGAATTAGTAAAATACTGAACAGTAATTACTGTAACAATTATTGAGTAGTGCCTTCTTACGTAAGAATCAATAATTGGTGCAATACCGTGTGCTAGTGTGCAACAACGCGTATTACTGTGTTTTAACAACCGGGTATTCCAACAGTATTAACGGTAACAACTACGCCGTTATTTATAAACAACTTATACTTGTCGTTTTCTTCATCCAATCGCTTTCTGTTATGGGGCCCATAAAAGACTGCGCCGTCGTACGAATATTCCCCGACATGAAGAATATTCCACGACCAAACGAATATTCTCCGATAACAATGAATATTTTATAACCACTTGCTTATTTAAAATATTTGGGCATTTTATCCATAACTAACCTCATTAATCAATTCAACCCTTACTATTTCAAAATAATAAATAGAGAAAATTAAATTTCATTTATTAATAATTTGGGGTCTTACAACCTCCCCTCCTTATGAAATTTCGTCCTCGAAATTGACGTACGTACCTGGTGTTTCGAAAAGATAAGGATACCTCGCTTTTATTTTTGTTTCCAACTCCTAGGTCATTTTCTCAATAACGTGGTTCCTCCATAAAACTTTAACTCGTGGTATGACCTTTGTGCATAGGACATGCTTTTTTCTATCCAAGATCTTGACAGATACCTCCTCGTACGTTAAGTCTTCAGCTATCTCATCCGGTTCTAACTCAATGGCGTGGTTTGGGTCTTTCACATATTTACGAAGCATAGATATATGAAAAATATTATGAACACGAGACATACTTGGAGGTAACACGAGTCTATAGGCCATATTTCCTACTCGGTCAAGAATCTGAAATGGACCAATAAATCGTGGATTGTGCTTTCCTCTCTTCCCAAATCTTGTAACTCCCTTCCATGGAGCAACACGTAACAATACATGATCCCCAATATCAAATTCCACGTCCTTTCGATGAAGACCCGCATAACTCTTTTGTCGATCATGTGCTGTTTATATACGTTGTCGAATCATTTGGATCTTTTCTGTAGTCATACGTACCAACTCGGGTCCCAACAATGTTGTTTCACCCACCTCATCCCAACATATTGGAGAGCGACACTTTCGTCAATACAATGCTTCGAATGGAGCCACACCTATACTTGCCTGATAACTGTTGTTGTAGGAGAATTCCACCAATGGTAAATACTTATCCCAACTCCCTTTGAAGTCCAGGACACAGAGTCTTAATAGATCTTCAAGAGTTTGAATAGTCCTCTCCGATTGTCCGTCTGTTTGAGGATGGTATGCCGAACTAAATTGTAAATTCGTGCCCATAGCTTTTTGCAAACTAACCCAAAATCTTAAAGTGAATCTTGGGTCACGATCCGAAACTATGGATATTGGCATGCCATGCAACCTCATAATCTCATTTACGTACATACTAGCAAGACGTTCAAGGGAATAAGTCTCCCGTATCGGCAAGAAATTAGCAGACTTAGTTAATCTATCAACAATAACCCAAATAGCATTTATGCCTTGAGAAACCGTGGGAAGACCCGTAACGAAATCCATGGTAATATGTTCTCACTTCCATTTCGGAATCTCAAGTGGTTGCAATGGTCCCTTTGGCACTTGATGCTCCGCCTTTACACGTTGACAAGTTAAACACCTCGAGATAAACTTTGCAATCTCTCTCTTCATATTGTTCTACCAAAATGTATGTCAAAGATCACGATACATTTTAGTACTTCTAGGATGAATTGCAAACGGTGTATTATGTGCCTCCATCATGATCTTGTACTTCAAATCCAAATCGTTAGGAACACAAAGTCTGGAGTGGACTCGAAGTATTCCTTCTTCATCGATTCTTGCTTCTGGAATAGCACCTTCTTACACTTTCTTCTTCATACGCATCAGCTCCGGGTCTGTGGCTTGAGCAACTTAACTTTTTCGATTAAAGTTGGTTCTATATGTATACTTGACATTATTGCATGGGTCCCCGGAGTCTTGAATTCTATCTTCATCTTTTGTAAATCACACCAAATGGGCCTTTGCGTTAACAACATCGCACTCATTCCCGCGTATGATCTTCTACTCAATGCGTCGGCTACCACGTTCGCTTTTCCAGGATGGTATTGAATGGTATGGTCGTAGTCTTTCAACAGCTCGAGCCAACGTCGTTGCCGCATGTTGAGTTCTTTTTGGGTGAAGAAATATTTGAAACTTTTATGATCTGAATATATCTCCACTTTTTCCCCATATAGATAGTTCCTCCAGATCTTTAGCGCGAAAACGACTGCTACCAACTCTAGATCATGAGTAGGATAATTCCTCTCATACTCTTTAAGTTGTCGCGAGGCATAGGCTATGACTTTCCCACGTTGCATGAGAACACATCCTAGCCCTTTGCCTGAAGCATCGCTGTAGATAACAAAACCATCCGAACCAGATGGTATGGTCAAAACAGGTGCCGAAATGAGTCTCCTCTTAAGCTCTTGGAAACTCTTCTCGTATTCCTCGCTCCATACAAATTTGATATCTTTCTGAGTCAGCTGAGTTAATGGAGTAGCGATTCGAGAAAATCCTTCCACGAATCTCCGATAATAACCAGTTAAGCCCAGAAAGCTACGTACTTCGGTCACCGACTTCGGTTGTTCCCAACTTTATATTGCTTCAATCTTCGCCGGGCCAACAGATACTTCATGATTTGACACCACGTGCCCAAGGAATGTTACTTCCTCAAGCCAGAACTCGCATTTCTTCAACTTGGCATATAACTTGTTTTCACGAAGCCTTTGGAGTACCAGCTTCAAATGGTGCTCATGATCTTCACGACTTTTGGAATATATGAGGATGTCATCAATAAAGACAATAACAAACTGATCCAAATATTCCTTGAATACTCGGTTCATCATATCCATGGAAACCACAGGAGCATTAGTCAATCCAAAAGACATGACTAAGAATTCATAATGCCCGTACCGAGTTCTAAAGACAGTCTTTGGAATATCCTCAGTTCTAATCTTCAGCTGATGATATCCAGAAGGAAGATTGATTTTTGAAAAGAATTGTGCTCCTTGTACCTGGTCAAACAGGTCATCAATACAAGGTAGCGGATACCTATTCTTGATAGTGACATGGTTTAATTCTCGATAGTCGATACAAAGTCGCATTCTCCCGTCTTTCTTCTTTACGAATAAAACAGGAGTACCCCAAGGAGATGTACTAGGACGAATGAAATCGATGTCCAACAACTCCTGTAATTGGACCTTTAACTCCTGAAGTTCAATAAAAGCCATTCGATATGGGGTTTTAGAAATGGGCTTTGTACCAGGTTCAAGATCAATAAAGAATTCAACTTCACGTTCTGGGGGTAGACCGGAAAGTTCTTCAGGAAATACGTCAGGAAAGTCAATAACAACAGGAATATTATTCAAATATGACGTGTCTTTATTCAAATCCATAACATGGGCTAAGAAAGCTTGACATCCATTTTTTTAATAAACGAATAGCTTTATGACTTGATATAACAGTGATTAATTTTAATGGCTTAGTTGCTTGAATTCGCACAACAGTTTGGTTAGGAATATAAAAACTAACCTTACAAAAACAATCAATTTTGACATGATGAGTAGTTAACCTATCAATTCCTAAAATCACTTCAAATGTAAGTATCTTTAAAGAGATAAGGTCAACAGGTAAGGTGATGATGCCAACTTGGATCAAACAAGATTTATAAACAGTGGATGTGATGAAAGTTTCTCTTAATGGAGTCTCCACAGATAAATCAAAGTCTAATTTCCCCGGAGTCAAGTTTAAACGTTGAGCACAAGTAGGAGAGATAAATGAATGGGTAGCACCGGTATCTAGTAAGGTATAAACTTCGTAAGAATTTATGATTAGCTTACCCGTGATCACCTCGTTTGGGTTCCTCACATTTTGACCAGTCACGACAAACGCTCTTCCAGGAACCGCTGACTTTGACTTTTCTGGGACAGCCTTTTGAGTCACCATCCCCGCTGGACTTGGTTTCACTACAGTGCAATCTCGAGCGATATGTCCTTCCTTTCCATAATTATAACATACCTTAAACTGTTGTGGACAGTTTGGGCTGATATGTCCTTTTTCGCACTTATAGCATATGACCGGTGGTCGTTCTCTTCCCTTGGAACCAGTTGCTGCTGGTGCTGACGTCTTCGTATTGTCATTGTTGAATCTCCTATTTTTAAAATCTCCTCCCGACTCGCTTCTTCTATTCTCATGGCCACGATTACCACCAGAGTGGTTGCCGCTCTTGTCCGTATTTTTCTTTCTTCGCTGGTTATCGTTGTTCTGATGACTACTGTCACTGGTATGATACTGGTTGTTGTCCCTCAGTTGATCGTACTCGTTATCTCGCTCTAATAATTGAGCCCTGTTGACAACATCTTAATAGAGAGAAAATTTATGAGAAATGAGATATTGAAGTATGCTGGGTTTCAAACCTCTCAGAAATATCCGCGTCATACGTTCCTCATTCTCCACCAAATAAGGTTCAAACCTGGATAACTCCGCGAACTTTTCCTCGTACTGGGACACCGTCATGTTGTTTTGTTCTAATCTAATAAACTCTACCTCCTTCATATGACGAACACTTTCAGGAAAGTATTTGTCATTGAATAGTTTCTGAAATGTCTCCCAAGACATGCTGAGCGCGGCTGGATAAGTACGCTTCACAGATTCCCACCAGTAATCTGCCTCATTACGGAACATAAAAGTGGCGAATGGAACTTTCTGTTCCTCCGTGCATCCCAAGACATCGAATATCTTGGTAATTTGTTTGACCCATGTCTCCGCCTTAATCGGATCCGGCTTTTCCCAAAATTCTGGTGGTCCCAACTCCTTGAACTGCTTGGCTGTGACAAACTATGAATTGCTATCATTTCCTCCTGTATTTTGAACACGATTCTCCCTCGTCTGATTTTGCATGAACTGCAAAAAGCTTCTAAACATCCCATCGTTCATCATCTACTCAGTGGTATTGTTCACAGGAGGAACATTGCCAGCCTGTTGCACGTTCTCCTCGTTGGTGAGTACAGGCGTCTCCACGGTTTCGTTTACTCCACTGTTAATATTCTTAGTTGCCATTTTTAAATACTGTCATAAAACAAGGGTTAATTAAACAAATTAACAAATCACATAATACCCATATATTATGACTAACTAACAAATAAGCTTAACTATGACACACTAGCGAAGAATTTACTCGTCTCTCCCCTCCTCGTACTATTCCCCGATCTCTGCCAGAGACCATATTCCTAAGCTCTGATACCAACTGTGACACCCCCAAAATAGGTATACATCACCCATTTTGAGTCGTCAATAACATGGTACAGAAACAACTACAACTTTATTAATACAACATAAACACTGTGAGTTTAAATACAAATATTGTCTTCTAGACAATATCCACACTCAAATAAGTCCTCATTACAATTATTGATACATTAATTTACAAAAATGGTGAGGACTACTAAACAACTTTTTAGAACCATCATTCCATATCCCGACTAGTACACGCTACATTCTCGCCTCCTGAGAAGAAAAATGGAATAGAAAAGAAAAAGGGTGAGCTCAACTAGCCCAGTAAAGAATATTATGACTAAGATAATATAGAACAAATTATCGTTAGTCCTCAACACGGAAAAATTTAATTGAATATAATAGACAACAATTTTTAAATCAAAATTTGCAGCGGAAATAATAATTCATTAGAAAAGTTAAGTAGAGAATGAAATCTACTATCATCTATGAATTTAAAAGTCCATCATCAATATTTTATCCATGTAACATCAATTAATAAACATCTTGAATCAAATATTCATCTTTGCACTACAGGCCAAAGATATTGATCAGTTGGTCATGTTCATCTCAACACCTGTTCATCTTTGCACTACGGGCCAAAGATATTCATCATAAAATCATTAATCTTTGCACTACAGGCCAAAGATATTCAGTTATATCATCATTTAGGACTGAGGATGATGAAAAATATTTTAAAGAAAACGAATCCAGTGAAACAAAAGAATAAATATAAAGGATTCGTATTTCGGTTTATCCATGTCCAAGAATACCTCATAAATAATCATAGTGGAGTAAAATTCAAGAATGATCAAAACATAGATACAATCAAAGCTAATATCCATAATAGATATTTTGGATGAAAAAAGAAAATTTAATTTTTTTGTGAATAGTATCGTATACGTAAATAGTATCGTATACGTGAATAGTAACTCCGACACAAAAAGTTCTAAATTTGATAAAAATTCAGATCAATATTTCGGCATAATAATATTGGAATAAATAATATCATTTATATAAAAAAAATAATATCCCTTACCTCGAAAGACAATACTTCTGATTGGAATACTGGATATAGAGCTGAAGGGAACTTGCACCGTATAGCAACACTCAAAGTCTTAAAATACTCACAAGAATACACTTGATAACATAGAGAGAGAAAGATTTCAGTTTCTGGTGTGATTTTTAATTATAACCTAAGCACCCTATTTATAGGAAAATGCTTAGAATACCAAAACAGAAAATTTAATAAAATATTAATATTATTTATATAAATTCCTACGCCCACCATCAATAACTGAATTCAGCCATTTCAACAACCAATGGGGCTCACCAAACATATCAAAAACGTTTTTCTAACTATAAATATTTTAAACTTCCAAAAATCAATTTTTCTAGAACCTCGAAACTTCAATAATTCATAATAAATAGCACTTTTGTCAGAAAAATTAAAACCACATGTCTTTTTCGTAGGAAATTTTATTATTTATAACTTTGCAGAAGAAAGTTTTTCCAAATTCCAAACAGAAACTGACCGAAATCCACAAACGGGCGATTCTACAGGCTATAATTAAATTTCAGTCAAGAAATGGGCCCACATACATGTTTAACATGTTTTGAACAACTTTTACAACAAAAAATATTCTTCCTCCTCATATACTCATATATCCCACATTCATTATTATATTATAATAATATAATAAAATATTATTTTATCAGAAAAGATAAATTATCGATTTTCAACAATTGTCACTTTAAAAAAAAATTCCATGTATATCCACATAAAATGAATATTTTTTTTCATCATATAAATCAATAATTAATTATTCACAAATAATATTACCGAATCACAATACTGACAACCAGACAGTTCCAAGGAAAGAGGGGGCTTTCCAATAAGAATTTCTCCTTACTGACGCGCAATCAAACCTCTCCTTAGACAAAACTTTCTAGACATTGTCAATAATGTTATCTAATAATATTATGCAGATAATATGAATTATTGCTTCGATAATAGAAAATACTGTGTAGTGACAATTATTGAAACAACAGTAATATAAAATATCAACGCAACAATTATTGAATTAATAAAATACTGAACAGTAATTACTATAACAATTATTGAGTAGTGCCTTCTTACGTAAGTATCAATAATTGGTGCAATACTGTGTGCTACTGTGCAACAACGCGTATTAATGTGCTTTAACCACCGGGTATTCTAACAGTATTAACGGTAACAACTACGCCGTTATTTATAAACAACTTATACTTATCGTTTTCTTCATCCAATCGCTTTCCGTTATGGGACCCACAAAAGACAGCGCCGTCGTACGAATATTCCCCGACAGGAAGAATATTCCACGACCAAACGAATATTCCCCGACAACAATGAATATTTTATAACCACTTGCTTATTTAAAATATTTGCGCATTTTATCCATAACTAACCTCATTAATCAATTCAACGCTTACTATTTCAAAATAATAAATAGATGAAATTAAATTTTATTTATTAATAATTTGGGGTCTTACCGTGACCAACTCTAGCTAGCCATGTGGTCTAGTAGCAAGCTTTAATCATTCAAATTTGATCAGCCATTGCATTACACCATTTTATATATAGATTGAGAGAGAGAAGGGTTAATAACTTTGTTCATTTTTACAGCAACACTCAACCAAGACTCTCTCAACTCAAAACCTCCAAAAATATCTTGCTAGACCAGTCCCTAATCAAGCCCCACTAACACTTGTAGCAGATCAGAAGCTCAAATTCAAGAATTTGTCAAGAAAGGTAAAACCCTAAAACCTAAAATGCGATCTTTGATTCCATGTTAGATGTTAGTTTTTGTGTGTTAAACATGTTGTTTGTAGTCCATATAGTTTATCAGGGTTGGTAGAGGATAGATCAATAACATCTAAGTGCACGAATTGGAAATTTTTCAAAATCTGGAAAAAGTTTAAACTGTGGTTTGACAACGAATGTCAGTGGCTCTAGATTCTGTCCTGAACATGGTTTTTGTTGTATAAGGTTTGAATATGTAGTATGATATGAGGTCTGTACTCTGGAAATTTATGCAAGGTCAGATTATAGGCAGATTGCATGTTATTGATGGTCAAATGCCGTTGACCGACCATGACTGGGCGTTTCTGGGTAACCCAGAAACTGCTCAGGAAGGCCTGACAAGATATTTGCATGTCTTGATCTTGCAGTTGGTTGTTTTGTTGTTCTTGTTATTGTAATATAATTGTAGTATGTTATATGAACTTCAATATTATGCCTTTAGATCACTAAAACATCAAATAGAGTTAACACAGTGGCCGGTCAAATTAGGCCAGATGATCACGACTTGTGTTTTCTGGGTAACCCAGAAAACTAAAGACTGTGATCTCTGACATGGTTTGACCGACATGGATCTTGATCGTGTATTGTTGTTATATGTATATTATGTAATAGATATGTACCTCTACCTGTTAGCTACACACTACAACTCTTAGATCACTAAAATATTACACGAGCGACATGTAGTGGAAGCCCAAAGTAGGCTAGTCGAACTATTCTTCATTTCTGGGTAACCCAGAAAATGAAGAACAGCTCTGACAACTACTTTGAAGGCTTGGATCTTTTAATTGTGATGCAGTTTGTTCATGATTGTTGTTGGATCTTATAGTATTACACTAGTACTACAAGATCAAGGTATTAGCTTTCCTAGAATCACACTGAATCAATATTTAATGATCGGTCAAAGTAGGACCCTTGAACACTGCTTTGTTAGTGTTCTTGAGCTCAAGAACACCAACAGCGACATAAAGTGTCGCTATAGCCTATAACGACGGTTTCTATTAATTTTATTTTCTAATTTTTGAAAAATGATTTAATAATAGAAATAAATTTTAAAAATTATTTAAAAATAGTAAATAAATTCTGAAAATTATAAAATCAGTTTTGAAAATTATTTTAAGTCAAAAAGATTAACTTTTAATAATTTGACATATTTTCATAAATATTAGTAATTATTTGAATATTATTTATTTAATAAATGCACTAAATAAATTAACTAAAAATGATTTTATTATGTTAAAAATCATTTTAAATGATAATAAGGTATTGAATAATATTTTAAGTTATAAAATGTAACTTTCAATATTTTAAAGCAAATTTCATTAATTATTTAATATTAATGTTATTATATTTATTTAATAATTATATTAAATAAATTTGTTTTAAAATAATTTTAATATTATAAAAATTATTTTAAATGAGAATAAAGAGTTTAAAGATATTCTAAGTTATAAAATATAACTTTTAATATTTTGAGATAAATTTCATTAATTATTTAATATTAATGATATTATATTTATTTAATAATTATATTAAATAAATTAGTTTTAAAATAATTTTAATATTATAAAAATTATTTTAAATGAGAATAAAGAGTTTAAAGATATTCTAAGTTATAAAATATAACTTTTAATATTTTGAGATAAATTTTATTAATTATTTAATATTAATGATATTAGATTTATTTAATAATTATATTAAATAAATAATTTAAAAATGATTTTATTAATTTATAAATTATTTAAAAAGGATATAAATGGTTTAAAAATATTTTAAGTAATTATAAATGACTTTTAATATTGTAGTGAATAATACCTTAGTATTTTAATATTAATGGTAATTGTTTAAAAATGATTTTAAATGTCTTAAAAATTATTTAAGGGTAATATTAATACTTTAAAAATATTTTGAGTTATTATAAATAACTTTGATATTTTGGCCATTGTTGCATTAATATTTTAATATTATTTAAATATTAATGATAATAGAATTATATAATATTTAAATCATTTAATAATGATTCTAGAGTTTGAAAAATCAAGATACATTATAATAGTTATTTATAAATTATTATAAAGCATTTAAAAATAATATGTCTGGTATTTAAAATATCCAGGATAATATTAAACTACAGGATAGAGTTTTAAACTCGATAATTACCCGATAAAGCCGTTGGTACACCGAAATGTTACCGAAATTGATCCGAACCTATATAGTTTGACTGTATAAGTATTTGTTTATGTCTTAATGATTAATATAACTATGAGACAATGTGATTAGGATATGTGTTGACTGTAAATAACAGTACTATGTGTTATGATATGTTATTCTAATCAATATATAGAACAATCTTATAAATGATAGGTCATTGAATTAAAGATAGAACTAAGTTGTGTAAGCAGCAGACCAGGCAAGTTTCTTAATTCTCACTCTTTTATTTGAGTAAGTGTCTAAACTATCATTTACATTGTGCAAGTATCCTACCTTTTCATTTTCTTTATGTAATGGACATAAGTAAGAAAGTTTCAAAATTATATTATTATTATTATTATTATTATTATTATTATTATTATTATTATTATTATTATTATTATTATTATTATTATTATGCTAGATTACTAATCCTATTGTTATATATAATATATCCGATCATTGTTTATCAACATGATATTATATAAGTTAGATATATATTCTATTCGTTAATTTCTCAATATGGTTATACAAGTGTCCCCACTTGGATAATCATTGTCTTTAATCACATGTTGATATATTTATATATACTTATTGATTCCCCGTATGTATACATTAATGAAAAGTCGTCTAAGCTATTTGATCAGCTAGATACAGATTTAGAAATATCGTTGAATATGATAAAACCTATTTGTATCCAATCAAATTATTTTTGTTCGGATTCCCGACTAAGTATGAACATCCCTAATCTGGGAAAAACTTTTGTGCGCCAAAGGCGGATATGATGAACGAGAATATCGTTTTAGTATGTAGTATTGATCAATACAAGGAATAACAGGCTGATCACCCCTCGTGCCTGTAAGTTATGACGGTTTACAGATGAAGTTATGTTAAACCTTTTTAAAAATTTGAAAACAAAGTTCATGGTTTGTCGACTGCTCACCAATTATAGTCAGTACGTAGTTTCAAAATTTGAAATAGAAATATTATGTTGTTTAGTGTTGCTTCAGTTTAGTTCACAACTATTGCTTCGTTGTTGAAGTGTCATTCAAAGAAAACATTTAATCCTTTCAATTAATGTTTATTGTTGCTATTACTTGCTGGGCACTCAAATGCTCATTCTTGCTTAATTTAAATATTTTTAGCTAAGTATGATCGACCTGAAGGTTCAGGCAGGAACAAAGGGAAAGGAAAGCTAGAAGAATAAGTTTGTGTTATCTTATGTAATAAGTAGACTTAAATAAGTTGATGTTATTTATTATCTATCATGTAATGAAATATTTTAAAGGTCGCGTACCAGGGATTTAGACAACTCTGATATGTAAATTAAGTTTGACATTTATGACATTATTATTATTATTCCGCTAAAAGAAATGGTATCGTGAAGCACTGAGTTTGGGTTTCAAGCACCTGAATTTGGGGGCGTCACAGGTTGGTATCAGAGCTTTAGGGTTAGAAACCATAGGTGGGGGTAGACCTTAGGCTATAACCTTAGAGCAGAGGAAAACGTTTAAAATATAAATAACTCATATAAAGTTTTTAGGGAGATGAATTGAATAAATTCATCGTCAAACCAAATAAAAGATAACTTATATAAAAGTATTATTTGTTGTGCGTATATATTATATACTAATCTAGATAATTTTGTGAAGATGTTAGGAGGAAAAGGATTAGGATACCCTCAGATTGTAAAGAAGGAGTCAATCTCCATAACCGAGCCAATGTCAAAGCCAATAGCTGAAATAGAGGCTCACGTTAATGATAATCTTGATGAGGTAATCATTTTGGAAAATATAGTACCGGACCCAGAAATGGTGGAACTAACAGATAGTGATTCGGACACCGAAGTTGGAGCTGATCAAGCATTAACCGAAGTGCAGAATCTGAGGAACAAGATTTTTTCTCTAGAAAAGTTGTGGGAAATAGAAAAGCTACTAAATAGTCAATTACGAAAGGCATTAATTGAAACGATGGAAGAACAAGATAAGCTTAAGATCCAAATTGATCAAATGGAAGCCAAAAGCAACATATCGTGTGAAGCTCCGAGCAAGAAGAGGAAAAGAAAAATGAAAGACCGCGAAATAGGAAATTCTGATAATAACCAAGAGGACGCTAACAAAATAGGAAAGTGTACAAACTGTGATAAGAAAGATGAGGGAGTATGCGAGAAAGGGAAAAAGATATGTTACATTTGCGGACATGAGGGACATATCTCTCCTCACTATCCCAACTATAAGAAGGGTGCATGCTTTATTTGTGGGTTGGAAGGTCATCGAGCGAAAGGTTGTCCAGGATCAGGAAAAGGCGTAGTATAAGTACTATTTAAATATGTGTGTTCTATGACAAGTATGTCTGTGTAATGTAATATTTCAAACTTTTGTATAAGTTATAGCAACGATTCCCAACTTTTGTGGTCACAGTGGGATATCGGATGATTAAAGTAGTATGTGCTATGTTATGTACTATGAAATAGTTTAATGAATATAAAGTTATGTTTGGTTAATGAAACAAGTTTAAAATATTTAACTTATACGATAAGGTTTAGAATGTAAGTTAATAAAATATAGATTATGTTTTATTTAACCAGATAATGTCGTCAAGACGTCAATCTCGAAACCAAAGGGTAGAAGAATCTGTCAACAATGCTGGAAGACAACAACCAGACCTGGTGCAGAATTTCGCGAACATGTTAGCTCAATCCAAGCATAATGGAATGCCAACCACAAGAAATAAACTAGACAACTGATTTGCAAACTTCAAAGATTTTAAGGACGTAGGACCGCCGAAATTTAGAGGTACCACTGACCCGATGGAAGCCCAAACTTGGGTTAAGGAAATAGAAAAAGCGTTTTTAGTCCCTAGGGTAGCTGAGGGGCAAAAGACAGATTTTGCCACCTATATGATGAAATGAGAGGCGAATTTCTGGTGGGAGGCAAATCAAGCTAGGGCAGGAGAAGGAGAGATAGCATGGACTAGGTTTAAGACGCTATTCTTTGAGAACTATTTCTCATCAAGTGTGCAGGCTAGGATGGAGGTGAAGTTTTTGGAGTTGAAGCAGGAGAACATGACAGTTGCGAAGTATGCTACAAAGTTCAATGAATTATCTAGGTTTGTTCCGCATCAAGTTGATACGGAGGCAAGGAAGGCAAGGAGGTTTGAGCTGGGCTTAAAACCCTAGCTCTACAATAAGGTGGCAGTATTGCAGATAAATACTTTTGCCACAATTTTGGAGAAGGCTATCATAGCCGAAGGGGGAAGTGAGGCCATGAGCCTCTACAATAAGGAGAAAAAGAGCAAGGGTAAGGTTGAGGGATCTAGGAAGGTAGAAGCAGGTAGTGTTAGTGGGAACGAAAAAAGAAAGTGGAATAATTTTGGAAATGTATAAGTCAAACAGGAAGGTGTGAGGAAGCATGTTGTGCAGTGTAAGAATTGTGGGAAGAATCATTCAGGAGAGTGTCTTAGTGGTAAGTTCGTGTGCTATAAGTGTGGGTAGGAGGGACATATCTCTCCTAACTGTCCCAATCCTAGGACGAACAATGGGTGCTTTCTGTGTGGATCAACGGAACATAAGGTAAAGGACCGTCCGAAAAGGAGAATGGATGCAGGAAGCGTGAATGCGGAGAGAGGCAACGGAACACTAGCGATAACGGGACCAACTTCAACAAAATCAACCGCAAGAGTCTTCAACATGACGGTTCAGGATACCGTAGCAGCCGAGGATGGAACTTCAGGTATTCTTCGAATAAATTTTATTTTCCTGTATATGAGTTTATTTTATTTTTGTTATAAAAAAATTTTTGAAAGAGAAATTTGAGTTTTGTTAGGAATCAATTTTCGTATGATTAGAGGGACAAGTTTTATGTTGAATAGTTAAAGATCCGTTCGATCGAATCTGATCGAGATCTACTTGAAATGACTGGGTATGCTATTTTTCCTAGTATCTATAAGTTTTGAAACGGTGATTCCGGGGACGGAATCCTTATAAGGGAGGGTGGATGTAATAACCCAATATTTTTAATTTAATTAAATAATAAATTTTGCTTTTAAATTATTTTTATAAAGGTAAGATTATGTGTAAAGCAAAGTATATGTATTTATGTGATAAATAAAACTTATTTATTACATGAATAATTATAAATAAATTCTTTTAAGAATTATTGATCATTATAGGTTTTATTCTTATTACAAATTAATTTTATAATAAAAATATTTATTATTTATTTTTCATGAAAATATGATTATTATATATATGATATAATTATAAGGATTATTATAATATGTATTTTATTATATTAGTTAAGTTAATTATTTTAACTTAATTAATAATGGTATGTGTGAAGGTTATGTCAGATATAAATTCAAAACCCTAAGTCTGAATTTTGAATAAGAAATGAGAATAATAATATAATATTATTTATATTTCAGTAATATAAACATGCCTGATATGTGTGTAATGTAACTTGTGGAACAGTTATGGAGAAACAATACAAAGTCCTAGAATTACTGATAAACTATAGTACAGAGTCATCTATGACTGTAAGATTTGTTAAGTTATGTGTTATGTAGTTAATGACCTTTATATGTTTAATGTTAATTTACTAGATTAGAACCCTAATTGCTAAGTTATAAACCTTAATTATTAATTTAGCAAGCTTAATAGTAATTAGTATTTTCTAAAGCCTATTTTACAAGTCTAAAGTGATTAGGAAACCTAATTCAATTAGGAAACCCTAATTCACATTTCTAGAAACTAATATTCCCATTTTGCCCTTATTACACAAATATAGATTATGAGTTTAGGAAACTTTAGGGTTAAACCCTAAGGGTTAGAAAGGAATTGCCAAGATTGCTACTAAAAGTAAAAGCCAAATGACCAAACTACCCTTTTGATTATTTTAATAAGGTGGAGTGTAGATCTAGCCCTAGTAAGGAGTTGGTGACCAACTCTAGCTAGCCATATGGTCTAGTCGCAAGCTTTAATCATTCAAATCTGATCAGCCATAGCATTACACCATATTATATATAGATTGAGAGAGAAAAAGGTTACTAACTTTGTTCATTTTTACACCAACACTCAACCAAGACTCTCTCAACTCAAAACCTCCGAAAATATTTTGCTAGACCAGTCCCTAGTCAAGCCCCACTAACACTTGTAGCTGATCTGAAGCTCAGATTCAAGAATTTGTCAAGAAAGGTAAAACCCTAAAACCTAAAATGCGATCTTTGATTCCATGTTAAATGTTAGTTTTTGTGTGTTAAACATGTTGTTTGAAGGCTATATAGTTGATCTGGGTTGGTAGAGGATAGATCAATAACATCTAAGTGCACGAATTTGAAATTTTTCAAAATCTGGAAAAGGTTTAAACTATGGTCTGACAACGAATGTCAGTGGCTCTAGATTTTGTCCTGAACATGGTTTTTGTTGTATAAGGTTTGAATATGTAGTATGATATGAGGTCTGTACTCTAGAAATTTACGCAAGGTCGGATTATAGGCAGATTGCATGTTATTGATGGTTAAATGCCGTTGACCGACCATGACTGGGCGTTTCTGGGTAACCCAGAAATTGCTCAGGAAGACCTGACAAGATATTTGCATGTCTTGATCTTGTAGTTGGTTGTTTTGTTGTTCTTGTTATTGTAATAGAATTGTAGTATGTTATATGAACTTCAATATTATGCATTTAGATCACTAAAACATCACATAGAGTTAACACAGTGGCCGGTCAAAGAAGGCCAGATGATAATGGCTTGTGTTTTCTGGGTAACCTAGAAAACTAAAGACCGTGATCTCTGACATGGTTTGACTGACATGGATCTTGATCGTGTATTGTTGTTATATGTATATTATGTAATAGATCTGTACCTCTACATGTTATCTACACACTACAACTCTTAGATCACTAAAATATTACACGAGCGACATGTAGTGGAAGCCCAAAGTAGGCTAGTCGAACTGTTCTTCATTTCTGGGTAACCCAGAAAATGAAGAACAGCTCTGACAAATACTTTGAAGGCTTAGATCTTTTAATTGTGATGCAGTTTGTTCATGATTGTTGTTGGATCTTGTAGTATTATACTCGTACTACAAGATCAAGGTATTAGCTTTCCCAGAATTACACTGAATCAGTGTTTAATGACCGGTCAAAGTAGGACCCTTGAACACTGCCTTGTCAGTGTTCTTGTGCTCAAGAACACCAACAACGACAGAAAGTGTCGCTATAGCCTATAGCGACGGTTTCTATTAATTTTATTTTCTAATTTTTTAAAAATGATTTAAAAATAGAAATAAATTCTAAAAATCATTTAAAAATAGTAAATAAATTCTAAAAATTATAAAATCAGTTTTGAAAATTATTTTAAGTCAAAAAGATTAACTTTTAATAATTTGGCATATTTGTCATAAATATTAGTAATTATTTGAATATTATTTATTTAATAAATGCACTAAATAAATTAACTAAAAATAATTTTATTATGTTAAAAATCATTTTAAATGATAATAAGGTATTTAATAATATTTTAAGTTATAAAATATAACTTTCAATATTTTAAAGCAAATTTCATTAATTATTTAATATTAATGATATTAGATTTATTTAATAATTATATTAAATAGATTAGTTTTAAAATGATTTTAATATTATAAAAATCATTTTAAATGAGAATAAAGAGTTTAAAGATATTTTAAGTTATAAAATATAACTTTTAATATTTTGAGATAAATTTTATTAATTATTTAATATTAATGATATTAGATTTATTTAATAATTATATTAAATAAATAATTTAAAAATGATTTTATTAATTTATAAATTATTTAAAAAGGATATAAATGGTTTAAAAATATTTTAAGTAATTATAAATGACTTTTAATATTGTAGTGAATAATACCTTAGTATTTTAATATTAATGGTAATTGTTTAAAAATGATTTTAAATGTCTTAAAAATTATTTAAGGGTAATATTAATACTTTAAAAATATTTTGAGTTATTATAAATAACTTTGATATTTTGGCCATTGTTGTATTAATATTTTAATATTATTTAAATATTAATGATAATGGAATTATATAATATTTAAATCATTTAATAATGATTCTAGAGTTTGAAAAATCAAGATACATTATAATAGTTATTTATAAATTATTATAAAGCATTTAAAAATAATATGTCTGGTATTTAAAATATCCAGGATAGTATTAAACTACAGGATAGAGTTTTAAACTCGATAATTACCCGATAAAGCCGTCGGCACACCGAAATGTTACCGAAATTGATCCGAACCTATATAGTTTGACTGTATAAGTATTTGTTTATGTCTTAATGATTAATATAACTATGAGACAATGTGATTAGGATATGTGTTGACTATAAATAATTGTACTATGTGTTATGATGTGCTATTCTAATCAATAGAACAAACTTATAAATGATAGGTCGTTGAATTAAAGATAGAACTAAGTTGTGTAAGCAGCAGACCAGACAAGTTTCTTAATTCTCACTCTTTTATTTGAGTAACTATCTAAACTATCCTTTACATTGTGCAAGTATCTACCTTTGTATTTTCTTTATGCAATAGACATGAGTAAGAAAGTTTCAGAATTATATTATTATTATTATGCTAGATTACTAACCCTATTGTTATATATAATATATCCGATCATTGTTTATCAACATGATATTATATAAGTTAGATATATATTCTATTCGTTAATTTCTCAATATGGTTATACAAGTGTCCCCCCTTGGATAATCATTGTCTTTAATCACATGTTGATATAGTTATATATACTTATTGATTCCCTATATGTATACATTAATGAAAAGTCATCTAAGCTATTTAATCAGCTAGACACAAACTTAGAAATATCGTTGAATATGATAAAACCGTTTTGTATCCAATGAAATTATTTTGGTTCGGATTCCCGACTAAGTATGAACATCCCTAATCTGGGAAAAACTTTTGTGCGCCAAACATGGATATGATGAACGAGAATATCGTTCTGGTATGTAGTATTGATAATTACAGGGCATAACAGGCTGATCACCCCTTGTGCCTGTAAGTTATGACGATTTACAGATGAAGTTCTGTTAAACCTTTTTGAAAATTTGAAAATAAAGTTCATGGTCTGTCGACTGCTCACCAATTATAGTCAGTACGTAGTTTTAAAATTTGAAATATAAATGTTATGTTGTTTAGTGTTACTTCCGTTTACTTCACAACTATTGTTTCGTTGTTGAAGTGTCATTCAAAGAAAACATTTAATCCTTTCAGTTAATGTTTATTGTTGCTATTACTTGCTGGGCACTCAAATGCTCATTCTTGCATAATTTAAATGTTTTTAGCTAAGTATGATCGGCCGGAAGGTTCAGGCAAGAACAAAGGAAAAGGAAAGCTATCAGAATAAGTTTATGTTATCTTATGTAATAACTAGACTTAAATAAGTTGATGTTATTTATTATCTATCTTGTAATGAAATGTTTTAAAGGTCGCGTACCTGGGATTTAGACAACTCTGATATGTAAATTAAGTTTGACATTTATGACATTATTATTATTATTTCACTTTAAAAAATGGTATCGTGAAACATTGAGTTCGGGTTTCAAGCACCTAAATTTAGGGGCGTCACAAGTATCATGATCCAAATTTTTCCTATCAGACAGAATTTGAATATCATTCTCCGCCGCAATATAAGGAAACATTTCAAACCGATTAGAGCTCTTTTATATACTTAAAATGAGAAGAAGATAAAAGGCTTGAAGAGCTCCTTACCAACTTTATAGAGAGAAATGAGGTTCGAATGGCGACCTAAGATGCCTCATTATAAAGCCTTGAGAGTCAATTGAGACAACTAGTCAATGCCATCACAAATCCACCGCAAGGCAATCTACTAGTAATAACTAATCACAATGATGAAGTTGTAGAGAATTGCACGGTGGATACGCAAGGAGAAGGCGATGAGTCTCAAAAAATTGCTGAGGGAGATGTCAAAATGCCTATTGACCAACCTGTGGAGTCTGAAGAAGGAGAAGTGAGGATCACGAGTGGTTATATTGTTAAAACTAATGAAAAGTTGGAAACCATGCTCATTGTTGTTGAAATCCTAGAGGGCCCACTAAAGCACATTGAATGATTTCAGTTTGATGAGAAAGGCGAATTAGTGGATAATTCAAGTGGTGAACGATTCTTAATGCCAATGGGTGAAGTGAAGTTTAGGGATGGCCAATCATCCATGTTTGCCATGAGCATCTACGAGTTGAAAAATAGGCGGCATGAAATGGTCGTCTTCATATATGGTCCAAAATGAACGGCAGTGGAATAGTCAAGCCGACGACTTTAAAACAAACGCTTGATGGGGAGGCACCCCCATCTCAGTATCATTATGTTACCCTCTTTGCTTTTTATTTGGTTATTAAGGCTGCTTTTGTTATATATATATATATATAATATTATAGTAAATTTTGGGTAATAGATAGATTTTTGGTTATGTGTGTTAATTAGCTCCATAGAGATCCACAGAGGTCATCTTTTGGGTTTCAACCGCCAGTTCATTCTTATTAAGTATTGATGTGTTCATATATGCTTTTTAATAAAAATTATTTCACTGATGAAGGCACGGCGCAGCGGCGCCATGTTTTGAACTGCAGTCAGTGCTGCAACGCCTTCATCAAAGTGTAATTTTTCAAGATAGCGCTGCAGCGCCATCTGCCAGCCCAACCTGCTGGAAAAATGCGCTGCAGCGCTATATTTTTACCTGTGTCCAGCGCTGCTGCGCTACTTAAAAATCCAAGGTTAAAGGACAGCGCTGCAACGTCTTTCAACGAGTAAAAGGCAGCGTCGAAGTGCCCTCAATGAATTTTTGTTAGTTTAATTTGGGTAGAACTCGGTAGGTACACACATTTCATTTCCTCATTTCGCTGCAGTCTTCTCGCACGACACCCCTTTTTCCCAGCTAGTCCCCTAATTCATTACAGCAACAAATTCTTACTCTAAGCTGGTCACCAATTAAATTGGGCCTCCAATCAATTACAAAACTTGGACCTTCCCAGTGGATTGCTACTGCTAGGGTTATCCAATTCTAAGTATCTTGTATAACAATCTATTTTTGATATTAAATTATCGTTGGTTGATTAGTTTGGGAAATTGCTTACTTACTACCGAATTATATTGGGCTGTTGCTATTGTTATTATACTTGGATTCGAGGTTCTTAGAATAGTGCTTGATAAACTGTTTCAAGGCAGCGCACGACAAGTGTTTGATAAAATGTCTAAGAAAGAATTGATTGCAGTTTACCTCTGATTTGGCATCGTTGGACTCGTGGTTTGTGTTAGGTTTTAAAGGGGAACTCACAACTTCATTGTTAGGATTTGTAGTCAGTTGATTAAGGTTCAGTTAGTGGCTACTTATTTGGGGTTTTAATTCAGCTTGTGGTCGACTTAAAATTTTGACATGGCTTCTAAGAGACAAAGACTTAGCATCGGTGGCTCCTCGTCAGCAACACCGCAATGGGACCAAACCAAATTTGTCAGCGAGGATGCTTTCGCACAGTACACTCAAACATTTGCTAAGAAAAGCTTGGTGCCTAAGAGGGGCTTGAGGCCAGACTCTAAGAAAGATGGGGACATGATGACCATGATCATAGAATGAAAATGGGTTTACTTCGCCAAGTAGCTTGGGTCAACAAATTTCTCTCTGGTATGAGAATTATACGACAATGCTAGTCCTGAAGGTCCACCAGTGGTTTAGGTGCGAGGCCAGGCAGTGGCATATGACAGTGTAACGCTCAATGTTGTTTTTGATATGCCTAACCACTCGGGCTCTGATTACGTGGAAAATGGGACTCGACATGATTTTCTAACAAATGGGCTTAGCAGTTATGACTTGGATGACATTATAAAGTGACTTTCCAAACCTGGCACGGTGTGGAAGACACATGAATCCACCAGGAAGAAGACGAGCTTTCCTCACCATACCCTTAGTTGCTATGGAAAGGCATGGTACAGTTTCATCTGTGCTAATATCATGCCTACGCATCACCACAATGATGTTACCAAGGAGCTAGCGGTCCTACTCTTTGCTATTGTCACCGGCCTCGACGTTGATATTGGCGTCAGCATTCAAGAGTCTATTCTTAAGGCGACCAAGGGCACTACATCTGGGGGACTTCCACATCCATTATTGATAAGTAGACTATGTAGACAGACTAGAGTGCAGTGGAGAGAGGATGAGGTCCAACAGCTACCTATGGGTGTCACAGATCACTCTGTCATTACGCGATTCAGTGGGTGGGATGGTGCAGATCCTCATCCACGTGGTGAGGGCTTCCTACCTTCCTCTTAACCTCCACCTCCTTCTACAAAAGCGGGCACATCAGCATAGCGTATTGAGTTAGAGTCGTCTTCAACTGGGCCATTGGCAGAGGTTTTAGCCTCAATGAACCTCCTACACCAGAAGGTGAACCGACAAAGTATGAGGATTGATGATGTAGCCTAGAGGCAGGATCTATTCATGCACAATCATGCTGAGTTCGCCAACACTGTAGAGAGTATCTATATAGCATCTAGAGGTGATGACGCTGATCTTATGCCATTCTAGTTCCCTGTGCCTCCTGTCTGCCCTCCAAATCCACCACCATCTCCTAAGGCAGACGGCAAAGGCGACAGCGAGTACCAAGGCGAAGATGAGTGACTTTATCGGCACGACAGCCACTCATATTCTGATTGCTACATTACTAGACAATGAGGACATTGCCTGATTCAAGTCTGGGGGGAGATTTGTATTTTATTTTTATATATGAATTGTTATGTAGGAACTGCGATTTTGACATCATTTTGGGATTGATTAGCCTTAGATTTATTATGTTTTTGTATTATTATGGATGGATGCCATGAATAGGTTTTGTTATTATTTTTGGATGCTTTTATCATTATCAACATGTTTGTTTGGTTTATAGCCGTCTTTTGGGACTTATACAGATTAGTATGCTTGTGCCATATTATGGCTTTATTACCCTATTTTAATCTGTTATTTTGCAAGGGTTTTATATATTTTATAAATTTTTTATTATGGCTAGTGATAAGCGCCAGGTGATTATGACTACTTTTTAGAGTTTGTGTCAAGCATGTTTGTATGAGGGGTTAGTTTAGTTGATAAGTTGAGAGTGTTATTGATCCATTCTTTTTAGCAAGCACCGACCAGCTGTATTAACTAGTTTTATTTCTTAGATAGTTTGTGTGATTATTGTTTTGAAAATGTGTTCACTCTGTTGAACTTACATGATTACAAGGTAATAAAAGACTTAGACACTTATACAGTTTCGGATCTTGGATTCTGGCATGTTTTCATTTAAATAATAATAATAATAATAATAATAATAATAATAATAATAATAATAAGAACTTTATTTGACTTAGCTTGATTACATGGCCTTTGTTGCTCGAGTTATTAGATTCATAGGGGTATTTTATACCTAGTGCCCTAAAGCCATCTGGCTTAGGAGTCATTGATCAAAAGCTCATTAATGGGTAACTCTTAATAGCCTAAGGTAATTAAATATTGCACAATCATCCTAAGGTATTGTTTGTTAAAATGTATAGAATAAAAGTCTAATTTGACTTAGTTTGATTATGTTGCCTTTGTTGCTCGAGTTATTAGATTCATAGGGGTGTTCTACACCTAGTGCCCTAAAGCCATCTGGCTCGAGAGTCACTGATCAAAAGCTCATTAATGGGTAGCTCTGAATAGCCCAAGGTAATTAAGCACTATACAAGTCAGATTTTAATGTCTTCATGCTAGTGCCTTTAGATCCTTTCTTGCATATGCGCCTTGTTCTTAATGCTTGTTGATTGCTTGAGTTACTGAGTTAACATATTGGTTATTACAATCGATTGTGTGAGCTTTTTATGGGCTATGATTAGTTAGGATGGTTGGTCTTCACACACACACACACACGTAGAATGGATCGAATACAGTCTTATGCTTGAAATTGATTGAACCCTTATTCATATTTGTGTTTGTCCTGTTCTTTGAGAGTGGCTATGATTGAGCTTAGAAGCCATGATGCTAGTATATAGTTTAATACTTCATTCGCGTTGTTATTTTATTGTTGTTATTCCTGTGTTAGATAGTTTTGCTAAAGGAAAAGGAAAGGCGTAAGTTTGGGGGTGTTTGATGAACGGGATTTATACCCACGAATCGGATCCTTTATTGCTTAAGAAGTTGCTTGATCTTCATAGTTTATATAGCTTTTATATTATTTTGGTATTATTTTGCTTAATCTATGTGTTGCAGTGCTTATTAGGTCTTTTCCAGCTTGTAGGGGAAAAAATGTCAATTTTCCTACACCGGCGTTGCAGTGCCTATGCCAGGCTTAAACCTGGCACTGTAGCGCCCCTACCTGGATAACTGTGACATCATCACAGCGCTGCAGCGCCCCAGATCCTTTATAAACTGGCGCTGCAGTGCCACTTATTGACCAAACGTGCTGACTCAGCGCTGAAGCGCCATTTATGATTACCCCAAAATTTTGTAATTTTTGGACATAAGGATAATTTATGATAAATGGTGCTAGATCTGACTATTTTGGACCATTTAAAAATATTAAATAAAATTGAAAAATTACAGAAAAAAATATATGTTCATGAGAATACCATATACTGATATTTCCCTTAAAAGAAAAAGTTTTGGAGATGTTTTGATATTTTTCATGCCTTTGTTTGAGGGAAGAATAAATGGATAGATTAAGTTATGTGATGTTATAAATGATGAAAATGTGATTTTATTGATAAAAAAGCAATTAATATGGTGTGATCAGATTTTTAGAAGGCATTTTGGTCATTTTTGATAAAATGTTATGTGTATTGAATTTTATGTTTATTAAATAAATGAAATAGGAAGAGATAAACAATTGAATTTAATTGTTTAAAAGTTTAATAAATGATAAAAATATAATTAATTAATTAATAATATTATATTATCATATTACTAAATAATTAATAAATATTAGATTAAAATATTATTAAATGATTAATAATATTAGTAATTAATTAAAATTGTTAATAATTGATTAAACTATTATTAAATAATTAATAATATTTATAAATGATTATAATATTATTATTGGTTAATAATATTATTTAAGGATTAAAATTTTATTAAATGGTTAATAATATTTGTAAATAATTAAAATATTATTAAAGAATGCTTAAAATATTATTAAATGATTAATAATGAAATTTAAGTAGACACACTTAGAAGGGGGGTTGAATAAGTGTTGGGACAAATTATGTCCAACTTTTGATTAACTAAAAATTCATTTGGATATTCAATGCAACAAGCTAGATTCTATATCTTTGTAAGTTAAAAGATTAAAACAAGATATTAAATTAATGTACCACTTTCCAACAATATAATTCCGAGACTTAACTTTTTCTAACGTTGATTATGATAAATCAATTTACTGAATTAGTTTAGTGATATGAATGGATATAGAATGCAGGCGGCTGGATAGTTAGCAGAATATTAAAGCACAAAATGCAATCACATAAACACATGAATTTTTATGTGGTTCAACTACTACCCTCTAGAATAGTAGCCTAATCCACGGTCAATACCAACTAGTATTGGAGACTCACTTTTATTAAACTTTTCCAATTACAATACAAGTTCCAACAATTTGAACGCCTTTGCTCCTTGTGCACCTAGCACTCTTAAGCACCTATGCTTTCTTCAAACTTGATTGTAATAATGCAGTAACCTAAACAAAATTACAATTTAGAGAATATTGATTTGTATAAGAAAATATAAGAAACACAATAGAGGTTTAATGATCAAGAAATATATCACTTACCAATGCAAGGCTCTAGTATGTAATGATATGCAAGAAAAGTATTACCAGAATATTTTCTACAAGATCACCTCGGCAATAGCTCCGTTAATAGCAGTGAACAGTAATCGGAAGACTCACAGTTTTGTAGTATATATGTAATCAGTTTCAGTATGTAATTCTTGCTTGTTTCTTATCAATAGTTTTAGTTCTTTTATAGCCAATCATGAGACATTACCGTTGCATAGAATTAATGTGTAATATGACTGTTGAAAACAAAATTTATAAATCATGTAATTGTGGTGACTTCCAGATATTGTGCCCATGATCACTATTCTTTCCCGTACGTCATACTTAGTAGAGTGATACATTAGCGATTTACGAGTTGATCATGCCTGATCACGTGATAGCATGATTATATCCTATCTTGTCATGTATGAAATAGCTATATGTCAATTTTCGGATAAATAATATGAAATCATATTTCCATATTATGCAGTCATTAAAACCAACGTGTCTAAGAGAATTGTCCATTTGTCAAGCCGGTAGTTTAGGGACAATCTACCTTTTTTCCTTATTAGATTAAGCATTGATATGTGACATGACTCACGGCAATTTATTTAGTCAACATTGAGTTACCTTATTAATCAAAGATAGATTCCTTGATTTATGAGCGACGAGATAAATCAATTACTTTTGAAAAACTGTTAACCCATAATCTCAGTATGTTTAACACGTCATTTTAACAAGTTTTAGTATATTTACTAAATTCCTGATTATATATATAATTATATGTAAAATGCACATGCCCTAAAGCCTTGTTTTGGAAAGTAATAAATGCTAAGATCTTACATATTTTTCTTAGGACTCAATTTTCTTTTCCCTCTTCAAAGATTCCTTGTCTTTGTGATTTCCTCCTTGATGTTCCTGTAATGTCATATCTTTCCCTGAAATGTTATATAACATGATTAGAGAAATAATATGGTCATCATCAAAACATGGAGTATGACATAAGTCAACATTCTCCCCCTTTTTGATGATAACAACAAAATAACTATGACTCCCCCTAAATCCATGCACATCAAGATAATTATGACTCCACTTCAATTCATGCATATCCTTACATTTAGAGTTAACTGTTTAATGCATACTTTTCTGCAAATATGTAGTGTTTTATTAACCCTGCACTAACCTGTTAGACTACAAAATTATGCAGTGTTTTAATAACCCTGCACTAACATGTTAGACCATAAAATTTTAAACAGAAGGAAAACCATATTAACCCATCATCCATCAATAGTTAAACAAAAATATCCGTCAACAATTGAAGCATAGTTTTGAAAGCATAGTTTTTAAACTAGAAGTCATCATGCATGGAAATTAAAAATTGTCTTTTAGTGGCAGAATCAATCATAACTTATCTCCCCCTTTGGCATCCATCAAAAAGAAGTGTCCAGAGAGCCAAAAGGGGAAAGATGGAGCAAGACCTTTAAGCATCCTCCTCAGCAATGTGAACGTGGTTGGCTTCACGAGCAGTGAAATATGGACGGTGAAGCCTACGGTGTGCAATCTCCTCTAAGGAAATGTTGTTGGAAAATCTGGGAGGACGTGCGATGAAGGTAAGAGGAGGTAGAGGCAAGTCCAGGAAATCTCCTTGGTATTCGGCCATCCAATTTCACTATAGCCACTCAAGTATGCGAGATTGGACTTGGTCAACCTGGAGTTCTTTATTGAGATCATTCATGCGCCGCTCGATAAATCGTCCGAGAGTCCCAATCTGATTGCTGATGAATTTGAGTTTAGTGCTTAATTGGTAGGCATTGCGATTCATTTTCCTCTGTAGGGCTTCTACCATAGCCCGAGTATGCAATTCGAATCCTGCTTGAAGGTCAATGAACTCATCCTCCACGTTACGAAAAACAGAGTGAAGTTCAGTGCGACTGATAGCGAGTTTGCCTTTTTCAAGCATAGAAAGACGATGTTGGATATCCTTAACATCAGTAGTGATTGATGCCTGATTGGTCGCAATGGTATGAAGAAGAGTGAGAATCTCAGGGGAGGGAGGTTGTGAAGCAGGAGGAGTGGGATTTTGGACAAGGGGATTTTCTGGGGCAACTCGCATGAACTTTCCATTTACCCGTGTGAGATGAGCACTTTTGAGATAGATAGAATCGATGGAATCAGTAATTGAGATGGAGCCCTTATTGTCTAGTGGGATTTGAAAGTGAGTGAACAACTTTGTAAGGAAACAACTGTAAGGTAGGCATTTTTTGGAATGTTTGATTCAGTTGGCCATGTGTTTAAGCATTATAAGAGAAAAATTAAATGGTTTTCCTTTCATTATCAGAGCCACCAAAACCAAATCCTAGTAAGTGAAGTCAGCCCCACCACCAAGACGAGGAATACAATTGTACCTTAGTAATTTGTGAAGGTCTATGGAAATAGGGGATACTTTAGTGGTCTTTGGAAGAGTGATTGTCGACAGGGTGGGGTCAGCCATGATAGTTCGAAGTTGGTCAAGAGGAGACAGAGAAATATAAACTAGTCCCTTAAGTGTAAAGGGACAGTCTCCTGTATATGGGATGGACAATATGCTCCCTAAATCCATAGCAGTAAAAAATAGAGATTTGCCTTTAACAAAGGAAGTATAGCAGTCGCCATTATTTTCAAGGTTTGAATAAAATTATTGGACTAATTTTGGGTAAGCCACAGAGGGAGGAGCACTTAAAGAAGATAAGCCACGCGACTCGAGGAGGTGTTGAAGGGGCGAGTTTTAGTAGTAAAACATGTCAACTGATTTTTCATAAATAAAGGATTTTTGACAAATAGAGAACTTAAAACGAAGTTCGAAATTATGGCCTCTAAAGAAATCTCCACGAACATCATGCAATGAAACAGATAGAGGAATTACCATCATCGGAGGGGAGCTGGGTGAGGATTCTTTGATTTTTCACCGTTTAATGCCAGCCGATGTCCCAATCGGTGGAGGAGAAGGTAAACTTGCTTCAGATTCGGCAGGGGATGAGTTGCCAGAGATGGTCGTGATAAAAGGTTGCTTCCTTTTAAGTTTTTGAGTAGTAGGAGGATGAGAGGGTGGAGAGGGCAGTGATACCTCGTCCTCAGACTTGTCACGGAGTTGTCTTGCACGCCTGGTTTTTATCTTCTCGGACGGGGTTTGACAGTGATGGAGAGTTTCAGAGACGATTGGTGTGCTAAAGAGATAAAGAGGAAGCTTGGAAGAGTAAAGTAACTTCTGTCTTTTCAAAGGTGCGTGGTACCGAGATATGGAAAGGTGTGGCACCGTGTTTGGGAAGGGAACTCTTGAGCAGATTTAATGAGCGTAATTATGGTAATAAGATATGTCGTGTCTGTCTAATTTTCTTAAAGCATGCAGACCATATCTATATCAGCCTCATCCCGAGTTCTCTTCTTAGAGTATAAAAGCGTTCTTCCCCTAGAGGTTTTGTAAATATATCTGCTAATTGGTGCTCAGTGGGGATAAATATTAATTTAATTAGTCCTTTGGACACATTGTCTCTAAGAAAATGGTGTCGAACTTCTATGTGTTTCGTGCGAGAGTGTAAAATTGGATTTTTAGAAATGTTAATGGTGCTTGTATTATCACAGTATATAGGCACATTTTCACACATAATATCAAAGTCACACAATGTTTGACGCATCCACAAAATTTGGGAGCAGCAACTTCCTACTGCTAAATATTCACCATCAGTAGTGGATAGGGCAACTGAAGTTTACTTTTTACTATGCCATGAGACAAGACTTTGTCCCAAAAATGTACACACACCGCTTGTGCTTTTTCTATCTATTTGACAGCCTGCATAGTCAGCATCTGAGTAACCCATTAGATCAAAATTGTCACATTTTGGGTAAAATAATCCTAAATTTGTAGTACCACTCAAATATTTAAATATTTGTTTAAAAGCTTGTAAGTGTGATTCTTTGGGTTTGGCCTAAAAGTGAGCACATAGACAAACACTGTACATTATATCAGGTCTAGAAGCAGTTAGATATAGTAAGGATCCGATCATACCTCTATATTTTGTTACTTCTACATCCATACCTTTTTCATCTATTGTGAGTTTTATTGATGTACTCATTGGTGTGGTTTTTGAGTTTGAGTTGTCAAAATTGAATCTCTTGAATAGTTCTTTTGTATACTTGGTTTGATGAATGAAAATACCTTCCTGATTTTGTTTGATTTGAAGGCCCAAAAAGTAATTGAGTTCTCCCATTAAGCTCATATCAAACTCCTTGTGCATGCATTTTGAAAACCACTCACAAAGAAAATTATTAGTAGCACCAAATATTATATCGTCTACATATATTTGTACAATAATGATATCTTTATTTTGACGTTTAATAAATAAAGTAGAGTCGATTTTACCTCGTATGAAACCATTTGATAGGAGGTACTTAATTAATCTCTTACACCAAGCTCTTAGGGTTTGCTTGAGTCCATATAGTTTCTTCTTTAGTTTGAATACGTAATGTGGTAACTTGTCATGCTCAAATCCAAGAGGCTATTTTATGTAAACTTCTTCGTTTATGTAACCGTTGAGAAAGGCTCTTTTAACGTCCATTTGGTGTAGTTTGAACTTTCTGAAACAAGCAAATGCTAATAATATTAGAATGGATTCCAAACGGGCTACAAGGGCAAATATTTCTTCATAGTCTACTCCTTCTTATTGAATGTACCCTTGAGCTACTAATCTAGCTTTGTTTCTGGTAATTGTTCCGTACTCGTCAAGTTTGTTTTTGAATACCCATTTAGTTCCAATAATGGTTACATCTTTTGGAGGAGGCATCAACTCCTAAACTTGACATCTTTCAAATTATTGTAGCTCTTCTTGCATTTCTAGTAGCCAATTTTCATCAAGTATGGCTTCTTTGGCGTTCTTTGGTTCAATTTGGGATAGAAATACTGAGAAAGCACACATATTTTGTGCTTTTCTTCTTGTAGTAACTCCTTCATTTATGTTCCCAGTAATGTTATCGGGAGGATGATTTTTGATGTATCTTGCTGATTTTGAAAGTTGAATGTCATGGATCACTTCATCATTGGTTTTTAAATTATGGTCTTGTTGTTCGTTCATTTCCGCTTGTTGGATATGTTCATAATTTTCGTATTCAGCTTGCTGGATAGGTTCCTGGTCCTGCTATTCTTCTATTCCAGCTTGCTGGATCGGTTCCATAGTCTTGCTATTTTGCTTTATGTGGTAAGTTGGATTCGCAGCAGTCTCTAAATTTCCTGCATTTTCCTCTCTTTCTTTTGGAATATCATGGTTAGATTCATTAAATTTGATATGCATAGATTCTTCGATACACATCTTTTGCACATTATAAATGTGATATGCTCTTCTATTTTGTGAGTAGCCAATGAATATTCCCTCATATGATCTAGCATCAAACTTGCCCAAGTTCTCACTAGTGTCAAGAATAAAGCATTTAGATCCAGATACTTTGAAATAGCTTATATTAGGAAGTCGATTATTTAATAATTCATATGGTGTTTTCAAAATAATTGGACGGATTAACACTCTATTTAGTACATAACATGATGTGTTTATAGCTTCAGCCCAAGATTTCTTTGGAAGTTTACTTTCTTGAATTAGGGTTCTAGCTGTTTCTTGTAATGTTCGATTCTTCCTTTCTACCACTCTATTTTGTTGGGGAGTTCTAGGTGCTGAGAATTCATGAGTAATTACTTTTTGATTACAAAATATAATAAAATCCTTTTGAAATTCAGTACCATGATCACTTCTGATTTTTATAAGATTAAGACTATATTTTGTTTCCAAGTTTCTAATTAGTTTTTCAAATTCCTTAAATGCTTCATCTTTTGTTCTAAGAAATAGTACCCATGTGTATCTAGAAAAATCATCGACTATCACAAATGCATAAAATTTACCATTTAAGCTAGCATGCCTTTCAGGTCCAAATAAATCGAGATGGAGTAATTGTAAGGGAGAAGAAGTTGATACCATGCTCTTGGCTGTGAATGATGTTCTTTGTTGTTTTCCAAGTTGTCAAGGCTCGTATATACCTTTCTTCTCGAAGTTCATTTTGGGTAATCCTCTCACTAAGTTCTTTGATGACAACTTTTTGATTATGTTCATCATTCGCATTTATCTCCACATCGGATTCTTCATCGTCACCCCATGTTAAGAAGGCTTTATTCTTTTTGAACTCTTTATTGCCTTGCTTCCCTTTGTTTTTGAGTTGGAAGCAGTCATTCTTGAAGTGGCCTGGTCGTCCGCATTCAAAACAAGTTTCTTCGGATTGCTTAGCTTTAAATTGGTATAAATTGAATGTATTCCTTCTTTTATTCTTTCTCTGAAGTAGTCCCTTGAGTCTCCTTGAGATCATAGCTATTTTATCATCCGAGTTGTTTTCAAGTTCTTCTTCAATTCCTGCATTTAGAGCTAGTACTTTCTTTCTAGGAATTTCTTCCTCGTCATCATATCTTTTTAATTGATGTTCATATTCTTCTAGTTCACCAAAGAGAGTTAACGTATCCATAGAAGAAATATTGACAGAATCTTGAAGGGTAGTAATTTTAGATGCAAACCTTTTGGGCATAGCCCGAAGTAACTTACGATTGATTTCACTTTGTGGAATTAACTTGTCGAGCAGCTTCAAAGAATTTATAAGTACCAAAAATCATTCTTGAGCCATTTTGATTGTTTCATCTCTTTCTAGTTTGAACATTTCGTAGTAGTGCATGCGCATACTTAGCTTAACTTCTTGTACTTTGGAAGTTCCTTCGTGACTTACCACTAGGGTATCCCATATCTCCTTTGATGTGTTGCATGAAGAGACTTTACATATTTCGGATTGCACCATGCCGTTGAGAAGAGTGTTCATTGCTTTTGAATCGTATGAAACCATGTATAATTCAGTTGAGTCCATCTCGAGTAAAGTTTTTGGAGTGCCATCATCTTTCCTTGGGATTACTGGTCCATTCTCTACCACCCACCGTTCCCATGGATCTCGCTTAAGATATATCCTCATTCGAAATTTCCAGAAATTATAGTTCTCTGTTCCAAAGAGTAGTGGAGGTCGATTTGTTGATTGACCTTCGTGATGAGCGTTTCCAAATTGTGCCATGTCAGAATCTTTCCCTACAAGTCACCTTTAAGACCAAGATAAGTAGAGCCAAGCTCTGATACCAAATGAAATTTAAGTAGGCACAATTAGAAGAGGGGGTTGAATAAGTGTAGGGACAAATTATGTCCAACTTTTGATTAACTAAAAATTCCTTTGGATATTCAATACAGCAAGCTGAATTCTATATCTTTGTAAGTTAAAATATTAAAACAAGATATTGAATTAATGTACCACTTTCCAACAATATAATTCTGAGACTTAACTTTTTCTAACGTTGATTATGATAAACCAATTTACTAAATTTGTTTAGTGATATGAATGGATATAGAATGCAGGCGGCTGGATAGTTAGAAGAATAATAAAACACAAAATGCAATCACATAAACATATGAATTTTTACGTGGTTCAACTACTACCCTCTAGAATAGTAGCCTAATCCATGTCCAATACCAACTAGTATTTGAGACTCACTTTTATTAAACTTTTCCAATTACAATACAAGTTCCAACAATTTGAGCACCTTTGCTCCTTGTGCACCTATGCACTCTTAAGCACCTATGCTTTCTTCAAACTTGATTGTAATAATGCAATAACCCAAACCAGATTACAATTTAGAGAATATTGATTTGTATAAGAAAATATAAGATACACAATAGAGGTCTAATGATCAAGTAATATATCACTTACAGATGCAAGGCTCTAGTATATAATGACATGCAAGAAAAGTATTACCAGAATATTTTCTACAAGATCACCTCGGCAGTAGCTCCGTTAATTGCAGTGAACAGTAATCGGAAGACTCACAGTTTTGTAGTATATATGTAATCAATTTCAGTATGTAATTCTTGCTTGTTACTTATCAATAGTTTTAGTTCTTTTATAGCCAATCATGAGAAGTTACCGTTGCATAGAATTAATGTGTAATATGACTGTTGAGAACAAAATACACAAATCATGTAATTGTGGTGACTTCTAGATATTGCACCCATGATCACTATTCTCTCCCGTACGTCATGCTTAGTAGAGTGATACATTAGTGATTTGCGAGGTGATCATGCCTGATCACGTGATAACATGATTATATCCCATCTTGTCATATATGAAATAACTATATGTCAATTTTCGGATAAATACTACGAAATCATATTTCCATATTATACAGTCATTAAAACCAACGTGTCTAAGAGAATAATCAATTTATCAAGCTGGTATTTTAGGGACAGTCTACCTTCTTTCCTTATTAGATTAAGCATTAATATGAGACATGACCCATGGTAATTTATTTAGTCAACATTGAGTTACCTTATTAATCAGAGATAGATTCCTTGATTTATGACCCACGAGATAAATCAATTACTTTTGAAAAACTGTTAACCCATAATCCCAATATGTCTAACACGTCATTTTAACAAGTTTTAGTCTATTTACTAAATTCCGGATTTTATATATATATATATATATATATATATATATATATATATATATATATATATATAAAATGCACATGCCCTAAAGCCTTGTTTTGGAAAGTAATAAATGCTAAGATCTTACATATTTTTCATAGGACTCAATTTGCTTTTCCCTCTTCAAAGATTCCTTGTCTTTGTGATTTCCTCCTTGATGTTCCTATAATGTCATATCTTTCCCTGAAATGTTATATAGCATGATTAGAGGACTAATATGGTCATCATCAAAACATGGAGTATGACATGAGTCAACAAATAATATTAGTAATTGATTAAAATATTATTATATGATTAATAATATTATTAAGTGATTAAAATATTATTACATGATTAATGATAGCACAAAGTTGTTAAGATATTATTTAATGATTAATAATATTATAAAATGAATAAAATATGATGAGATGAATTAGATATTATTAAATGATTAATAATATTAGTAAGTGATTAAAATATTATTAGATGACTAATAATATTGAATAATTAAAATATAACTAAATATTAATAAGTGATTAAGGTGTTATTAAAGGTAAATGATTAGAATATTATTAAGTGATTAATAATATTAAGAAGTAAATTGTAAGACCCCAACTTTTATGAATAAAGATAAATTTTCTATAAATATCATTTTTGAATATTAAGGAGTAAATTTGATATAATGTTACAGTTGTGGGTAATATTTATAAATTTTGTAAAGTACGCAAGTTGTTATATTATATTCGATTGGTCGGGGAATATTCGTTTTAACAGGAAATATTCGTACGACGGCACAATTATTGGTGGACCCCATAATGGAGTTATTGTCGGATTGAGAAAACGACAAAAATATCATTTTATAAAAATAACGGCGAAAGTTTTACCATTAACTGTTGAAATACTCGATGTTAAAAGTACAGTAATACGCGTGATTGTATAGTAACACACGGTATTAATTATTGATGCTTACGTGAGAAGTCACTCAGTTATATTCAATTATTGCTACAGTAATTGCTGCATAGTATCTCACGTTATTTGATTCAATTATTGTCAATATTTTATATATTATTAAATCAATAATTGAGACGATACAGTTATTTATATTATTATTTGTAATATTGACGATGTCTAGAAAGTTCTGTCGAGGAGAGGTTTGGTCACCTAATTGCGTGCCAATAAGGAGAAAAACTTATTGGAAAGCTCCCTCTTTCCTGGAAATAATCTGGTTGTTAAATATTGCGAATAATAATAATGATGAATAAATGTTGTTAAAAATATCGAGGGGATTTTTATTAAGTATTTATGTAATTTTTGCTTATTTTATGGATCCCCATTTACCTATTTTTGAAAAATAATCGGTAGAAAGTTATTCAATGTGTGTATATATATATATATTATATATATATATATATATATATATATATATATATATATTATATATATATATATATAAAATAAAAAGTGGGGCCCACATGTGATGAAGACATATGGTGGGGCTCATTGGTGGAAGACTTTTGGGAGGGGAAAGCTGAAGTTGTTCACGGGTGGGTTTTTTTTTTGTTGAAATTATGTATATATATATATATTATAATAAGTTTTGTTTTTTTATGAAAAATAGAATATATTATATTTTTTTAAATATTATATTATTAAAGTTGAAAAAAAAGGAAACGTCAGAAATTTTTTCCCCCACGACGTTTTCGTCCGAAAACCGACTGTTGGTCCGTAATAATTGTTTTCTAAATAGTATCATTTCATTCTCCTATAAATAGGATGCTTAGTTAGAATTGAAAATCATACCTGAATCAGAGAATTCTTCTTCTATAATATTGAGCGTATTTCTTTCGAGTTTTAGAAAGCTTTGAGCATAGAAAACAATAAAAGTTTTCTTCAAGAATATCCCCGCTATACCAGTTGGAATACTCTTCTTTTTAAGCTAAGGGATATTATTTTTATTTAGTATCCATATGAAATAATATTTTCTTCTATACTACGTAGTATGTGAGTAATATTATTTCGTTTCAGATTCCGAATTCTATACTCATTTTGTTAAAATTTTGGCTTCTATACTCCATGAAATTAGTAGAATATCCTTGATATTTGCGCTTCATCCAATATCTTTTCATGAAAATATTATTTTGAGCATTCTTGATAAGTTTTAACTTTTTCATGTTGGAGTACAATTCACGGGGTATTATTCTCAAATTACTATTCACGGGGTACTATTCACTTGGTTACTATTCATAATAAAAATTGATTACTTTTCGGTCTAAATCATTTTTGATACAATATTATTCTTGAATTTTACTCCACAAAGCAGTATCATGTTGACAATTTAGACATTATCGAATCCTGGATAAATTAAATTATAAATCTTTAAAAATTTATCATTTGCTTTCATTTAATTGAATTCTTATATCATTGTCATCATCCTCATGCTTATATTATTATGAAAGTCATCTTTGGCCCGTAGTGCATAGATGACTTTGGTATGATTATGATCAGGGATTATTCGGTATAATCATGACCGTAATATTAAAAATGATGTGGTAAAAGTCCCCATTGGCCCGTAGTGCATTGATGGACAATTGTTGGCATGATCATGACCATTGATGAAAACACGAATATCCTTGGACCGTAGTGCATGGATAATTTGTGGTTGTGATACTAATAAATATCCTTGGCCGTAGTGTAGGGATGATATGAATTATTTATTAAGCTGAGTCCCAACGATAAAATTGATGATAAATTCTTTTAAATCATAGAAGATAGTAGATATCATGCTCTACTTAACTCTTCTAATGGATTGCTTGTTCTGCTACAGTTAAACTTGATGTTTATTATATTTTATCAGTTTAACACTTCTAATGGATAATTTATTCTGCATTATCTTAGTCATAATATTTCTTACTAAGCTAGTTGAGCTCACCCTTTGCTTTCATTGTTCTCTTTAGGAAATGAGAATATAGTTGGGACTAGTCGGGGAACGGAGTGACGGTCTAGTTGTTTGCATTAGAGATGTTTGCATTAGTAGTCCTCACTATTCTGTAAAATAGTGTGATAATAAATATTTTGAGGACTTATTTTGAGTTTTAATAATGTCTAGAAGATAATATTTGTATTAAAACTCACAGCTCATGTTGTATATTTAAGTTTGTATTTGTATTCTGTACAATGTATTTGGCGACTCAGAATGGGTGATGTATACCTATTTTAGGGGCGTCATAGTTGGTATCAAAGCTTAGGGATATGATCCCTGGCTGAGATGTGAGACTAGAACTAGGAGGGGAGAGACGGGTAATTCTTTCGCTAGTATGACCTACCTAAGTTTATTTGTTATTTAATTGGTCGGTCGGAATATATGGATAATATGTTGCATGTCAATTAACCCTTATTTTATGGCAGTACTTGAAAATGACATCCAAAAATATTGAGAATAGCAATGGAGCACAGGAGACCGTTAAGTCACCACGGATCAATACCCAGGATAATGTGCAACCGAAAGACAATAATCCTCAGGTAGATAACAACACCGATTAAATGATGAACGATGGGATGTTCAGAGGCTTTATGCAATTCATGCAACATCAGGCGAGAGCGGCTCCTGTCCAAAATACAGGTGGAAACACTGGCAACTCTCGGACGGTCACCGCTAAGTAGTTCAAGGAACTGGGACCACCAGAGTTTATTGGAGAGCCAAAACCACTTAAGGAGGAGACGTGGATAAAGAAGATCACCAAGATATTTGATATCTTGGGATGCTCCGAGGAGAAAAAGGTTCCCTTTGCCACCTTTATGTTGCGAGGAGAGGCAGATTACTGGTGAGAATCGGTAAAGCGTACTCAACCTGCCGAATTGACAATGTCTTGGGAGAAGTTACAAGAACTATTCAACGACAAGTACTTTCCCAAAAGTATTCGTCACATGAAGGATGTAGACTTCATCAAGATGGAGCAGAACAATATTACCATGTCGTAGTACGAAGCTAAGTTTGCTGAGTTGTCCCGGTTTGCGTCCCACTTGGTTGATAATGAGAAGAGAATAACGTGGATATTTCTAAGAGGTTTGAAACCCGAGATACGTCAATATCTAATTTCTTACATACTGTGTTTGTATTCAGATGTTATAAATAGGGCTCAGTTATTGGAGCGCGATAACGAGTCAACCCAACTAAGAGAAAGCAGCCGACAAAATGATAATACCAGTGGTAGCAGTCATCGAAGCGGTGACAACACACGTGGAGGGAATCAACATGCAGAAATGGAAACCACTTCGGTGGTAATCATGGCCAAGATAATAAGAGTGGACATTTCAAAAAGAGGAGATTCAACGATGATGGAAAGACGTCATCACCAACACCCGTTGTTAAGGAAGGAGAACGACCACCTATCATATTCTTCAAATACGGTGGGGAGGGACATATCATTCCAAACTATGCGTAGCATTCGAAAACGTGTTACAATTATGGAAGAGAAGGTCACCTAGCTAGATTTTGTCGTACAGGGAAGCCAAGTCCAGTTGGAACGGTGACATCAAATGCCGTCCCAGACAAGTCAAAATCAGTCGTTCAAGGGAGAGCGTTTGTTGTGACCTCCTAGAAAGAAAGGAACCTGAACGAGGTCATCACGGATAAGCTTATCATAAACTCTAGGAAAGTATATACCTTATTTGATACCGGTTCTACCCATTCTTTTATTTCTCCTACTTGCGCTCAACATTTAAATTTAACTCCGGAGAAATTAGACTTTGACTTATCTGTTGAAACTCTGTTGGGAGAAACCTTCATTACATCCACTGTTTATAAGTCATGTTTGGTTCAAATCGGTACCCTCACATTACCTGTCGATCTTATTTCCTTAAAAATACTTGTGTTTGACGTAATTCTAGGGATTGATCGGTACATCATGCAAAAATTGATTATTTTCGTAAAGTTGTTAGCTTTCATATTCATAACCAACCTATTATGCGAATTCAAGCAACCAAACCATTAAAATCAATCACTGTCATCTCAAGCCATAAAGCTATTTGTTTATTGAAAAACGGATGTCAAGCTTTCTTAGCTCATGTCACGGATTTAAACAGAAATACGTCAGTTTTGAATGATATTTCTATTGTTAATAAATTTTCTAACGTATTCTCTGAAGAACTTCCTAGCTTACCCCCATAGCTTGAACCCGGTACAAAATTCATTTCCAAAGTCTCATATCGAATGACTCCTATTGAACTTCAGGAGTTAAAGACCCAACTGTAAGAATTGTTAGACATCAGTTTCATTCGTCCTAGTACGTCTCCTTGGGGTGCTCCTGTTCTATTCGTGAAGAAGAAAGATGGGAGTATGCGACTTTGTATTGATTATCGGGAGTTGAACCATGTCACTCTCAAAAATAGATTACTCCATCATTTTGTTGTTGAGGTTCTTAGCATTGTTTGATACAATTACCTCGGGTTGTCCGTATCGACAAATGACATTATTTCTGATGAAAGCAATGATGACTTCTTTGGTAACCCTGGGGAAGTAGGATGCTTCTACCCACTTGATAAAGTAGTCGATCATGGTGAAGATGAAGCGATGTCCATTACTGCCTTTGGGCTCGATGGGCCCAATCACGTCCATTCCCCACATTGAGAAGGGCCAAGGTGAACTCAAATTGTGGAGCTCCCATGGAGGGGCGTGGATAGCATTCCCATGAATTTGGCATTGAAAACATCTCTTGACGTGGTCATTGTAGTCAACTTTGAGAGATAGCCGGTAATGTCTTGTCCTGAGGATCTTCTTGATAAGGAGGGGCCACTCATGTATGGGCCACAGACTCCATCATGGACCTCATCCATGAGTCTTTGAGTTTGGTCCTTATCTAGGCATCTGAGGAGACCTAGTCATGCATCTCTCTTGTAGAGTGCATCTCTGCTCTGGTAGAATTTTATAGCAAGTCGATGAATCCACCTTTGCTCATTCAGGCTCGCCTCAGCGGGTGTAGATCCATCTCGCAAGTACTCCTTGATATGCTAATACCAAGGTTGTTGGATGGGAGGTAGTTTATCTGATACTTCTCCAACATAGTTCCCATAGGCTAGTGCCTTTTGCAGGGCTACTGTGACGCTTGGCATGTGTTCCTTGTCAGGCATGTAAATCAAGGAGGCCAAAGTTGCTAATGCTTTTGCGAAGTCATTCCTATTATGAGGAATGTGTAGAAAGTAAGATCTTTTCGAACTTTGAAGCCACCTGTAAAACCTGCCGATGGTAAGGCAGTAAACGTAGCTCTTTGGTTTGATAGATTCCCGTGGATTGTTTGATTACCAACTTTGAATCCCCAAAGATAGTTAACCGTCTGATACCCATTGAACGGGCAAGTTTTAGCCCCATGATATACCCTTCATACTCAGCTATGTTGTTGGTGCTGACAAACTACATTTTGACGACAGCGGGATACTACTCCCTCGTACCGGATACTAGAACTTCTCTAGCTCTAGAACCTTCTGTATTAACAGCTCCACCAAAATACATCTTCCATGCTTGGCGTGTATCAGATTGATGGTGTGGCTGAATTACCATTACCCCTTCATCGGAGAAGTATGTTTCCAAGGGTTTCAAATCCCCTGAGGGTACGGTGGCCAGTTGATCCGCAATTCCTTGACCTTTAATGGACTTTTGAGTCACGTAAACAATGTCAAATTGTTGTAGGATCAATTGACATCTGGACAGCCGATAATTTAGTATGGGTTTACTATACACATACTTGAGAGGATCCACGCGGGATATAAGATGGGTTGTGTGCCCATAGAGGTAATGTTGTAACCTCATGGCAGCCCATGCTAAAGCACAACAAATTCTCTCAATCAGAGTGTACTTGTGTTCACTAATGCTGAATCTTTTGATGAGGTAATAGATAACTCGTTCTAGGCCTCTATCGTCTTTCTATCCCAGCATGCAGCCCATAGCATTATCACTTATGAAAAGGTACATGAACAGGGGAACATCATCCCTGGGTGGTACCAAAATAGGAGCTTTGACTAGCTGCTCTTTGATGGTAAGGAAGGCCTTCTGGCACTCATCATCCCATTTTATGGAGGTGTTCTTCCTTAACAGCTTGAAGATAGGCTCACAAGTTGCTGTGAGTTAAGAGATGAACCTACTAATGAAGTTGATTCTTCCCAAAAATCCCCGTATTTCCTTCTCTATCTGAGGAATGGGCATTTCCGTAATGGCCTGGATTTTGGTAGGATCCAGCTCAATTCCTTTGTGGCTGACTAGAAATCCTAGCAACTTGCCTAATTTAACGCCAAACGCGCACTTGGCTGGATTCAACTTCAAGTTGTACTTGCGCAACCTGTTGAATAGCTTTTTGAGATGGTCTAAGTGGTCATCCTACTTCCGAGATTTGACAATGATGTCATCCACGTAGATCTCTATCTCTTTATGCATTAAGTCGTGGAAGAGAGCGATCATAGCTCGTTGATAGGTGGCTTCGGCATTGATAAGGCCGAATGACAAACGTCTATAGAAAAAGTTTCCCCAAGGAGTGATGAAAGCAGTTTTCTCACGATCTTCCTCAGCAACCATGATCTGATGGTACCCCGCAAAGCAATCAGCAAATGAGAACATGCCATGTTGAGCAGTATTGTCAATGAGAATGCGGATGAATGGCACAGGAAAGCTATCTTTAAGGCAAGCTTTATTCAAATCCCTGTAATCCACGCAAACTCGCACCTTTCCTCCAGGTTTAGGCACGGGCACGATGTTGGATATCCACTCAGGATATGTAGACACCACTATAATACCAGCTTGAAATTGTTTAATAATTTCTTCTTTCACCTTCAAACTCCACTCAGGTTTCAATCGCCAGAGCTTCTGCTTGACTAGCTTGAATCCCTCTTTAATGGGAAGGCGATGAAGAACAATGTCTGTGGACAAACCCACCATGTTTTCATGAGACCATGCAAACACATCCTAGAATTGGGTTAGTAGCGTAACCATGTCATTCCGTTAGTTAGGGGTAAGGTCTGAACCAATCTGGATTAACTTACGGTTTTCTACGGTTCCGAGATTGAAGGAAATAGTTTGATCAAGGTTGGGTTTAGGTTTGTCTTTGACCCATTCTTGAATTTTTAAAGGCACCTCAATGTCCTCTTTTGTTTCCATCAAGGCTGAATTCATCTCTACATCAAAGTCACAATCTTTGAGGAGAAGAGGCACCGTATCAGCAAGTACATGCACATCTAAATTTAGGGTCCTAAAACAAAATATGCTTTCATTTAGTATATATGAAATTATTTAATCATACAAAGTGTTAGCATGTACTGGCAAAATGACTGCTAATACTGTACAGAAAAGTAAGCAATTATGATATCTACAGGGCAGAAAGAGTTCATACCCGTTTTACCCTTATTGACCAATGCAAGGAGTGCTGCTCCAATTGGAAAGGATAAAGTCCGGGTGGACTACATTGATGGAGGGGCTGTCATCGTCCTCCTTTTCCTGAATGATGACCATGACGTCTGGGCAATCATCGTCTGGGGTGTATTTATTTGTATGTTCATCATGAACAATGATGTGCATGCCTGACATTATCTGGACAACGTTTTGTCTGATTCTTTGTTTCTCTTCCTCCACTCTAGGATCTGGAACAAAGACTTCTTTTGCTTTAGGGAAATAACTAGCCATCACGCTGGTTGGCACCTTTACAGGAGGTTGTACGGACTCAAAGGTTGATGGCGAAGATAAACGTTGTATGATTGAAGCTTAAGGAATCTACTGATGCTTATGAGGATTCCTTTAACTAGAACTGGCAGAATACCCTAGTCCAGCTGTCTCAGTTTGCCTGGCTACTTGGATGGGGTATTTGATACCTTGGTAATCTTTACCCAGCCCTTGTCCTAGCTGATGACCTAAGGACATCATTTCCTGAGTAGCTGACATTACTTCGATAGAGATCTTGGGTACGGGCAATGGCGTTCCAATAGCATGGTATTGAGTATTGCTCACTTCCAAGGCATGAAAACTGACCGGTTCAACATCTACATTAGTGTTGATGAATGTCATGTCCCCATGTTGAGGACACTCCGGTTCAGCGTTAATCATGACTAGGCTATTATTGATAATGTATTTCAATTGCTGATGAAGGGTGGAAGGGACTGCACCAGCCATATGAATCCACGGTCTTCCTAAGAGTAGGTTGTATCCCGAATCTGTCTTGAGTACATGGAAAGACACGTAGAATGTATGGACACCAATTTTACTCCGACTGCATTCCAGCGGGATCCATCAAAAGCTTTGATGATCGTATGGCTACTTCGGATTTGGTTGAGATTGACGTTCATCTTTAGCAACGTAGCATAAGGACATATATTTAGAGACGAACCTTCATCTACCAAGACTCCAGCTAACATATATCCGGAGGACAAGACTGCAATGTGTAACGACTTGCAATGACCTGTCCCTTCGGGCGGTATGTCATCATCAGTGAAGGATATCACATTGTTGTTGAAAATGTGATCAACCAGGTGTTGAATTTTTTTTGTATCCACTGATGTTGGTAAATAGGCTTCTTCCAAAACTTTCAGTAAGATCTTCCGGTGATCCTCGGAAGTTAAGACCAAGTCCAAAATTGAGATTTGGTGTGGAGCTTCTTTTAAGCTTACAACCACCTTGGCTTCGTTATGACCCATAGTGCAGAGGAATTTTTTAATCTTCTCCATGGGTATTTTCCCCTTTGATTTGATGGTAGACTTCATCACTCGTTGGGGAAGATACAGTGAATTCTCCATCGACACTGTAGCAGTTATATACGAGGTGGATCCTTCACCTTCTTCATAATTCCACAGAACTGTATGCAAGCTAACAATAGGATATTGTGCTCTGCATGGTAAGTTGATTGGTTCGGGAGCAGCCACTTTCAAAGGATTGTTGCTTCCTCTGAGTTGAATTATTTGTATAGTGAGTGGTTTGACAATTCCATCAGCCTCAGTGGAGATAAATGCTACCAATCCCTTCCATTTAGTAGGATAGATGTTCTCACTACCACGTAGCACAATATCATCGTCTGCTATCTGCAGGACACCACTGTCAATGAGATTCTGTATAAGGTGGCGGAGTGCCCAGCATTCTTCTGTGCTGTGACCGCGAGAATGGGAGTGATATTGACAGACCCCATCAGAATTGTACCGTCCTGAACGGGGATTGATTGGAAGTAGAAGGGAAGTAATCCTTCCTTCATTGATTAGCATCTGAAGGATTTCCTCCATAGGTTGGCCCAGATATGTAAATTCCCTTCTTCTAAAAAAACCCCGACGAGCTTTGGCATTCGTTCTCTTTGCCACTTTGTCCTCCATCGTTTCACTTTCTAAAGGTGACGAGGGAATATGCATGATAAGAGGAAGGAGACAAACATGCTCCTGGCTTACTAACTGGTGTGTAACTTGATGCTGGTAGGTCACCAGTTCTGCCAATTGCTCAATTTGTTTGCAAAGAGCTTTTATCTTTCGCTCCATTGCGAACTGGAACTTGGCATAATCCCACTTGTCAACACCGTCTTCGATGGTATGAGATGACTCGCCGCTGAAATCGAAACTTTGTCCATTGCTCTAATTGATCAAGTTAACCTCTTCCTCTTTGTGTTGAGGAAGAGAGTTGTCTTGAACGTGAGGTTGATCCGGTTTAGTGACCATGATCTCCCCGTTGTCTATTAAATCTTGGATCTTGTGTTTCAAGGCCCAACAATCTTGAGTATCATGTCCAGGTGCCCCGGCATGATAAGCACATTTTCGAGCAGAATTAAAACCCCTACCATTTGGGTTGGCTGGTGGAAGAAGATGCGTGATTTTCTTCTGCGTGGTCAGAAGAGTGAGAATATTCTTGAGAGAGTCCCCTAAGGGTGTGAACACTCGAGGGCGTTTGACTTCTCCACCTTTTGGTATTGGAGGGTTTGACGATTGTGCTGGAAAGGGAGTGTAATTTCTCCTCTAGATAGGCATGTTCTGATTGCCTTTTTGACCCTGTAGTATCAGGGAAACATCCTCTTCTTTCTTTTTATGGACCCTTCGGGGGTTGTTTCCATAATTTCTGGATTGGATGTGTTTAGCAACAGCTTTAAGGGCAGCTAGGTCTTGAATCTTTCTTGACTTCAATCCCATCTCAGCCATCTCCCCGTGTTTGATCATTTCAAAAAATGGTTTACCGATGCCTGCTAATACTCTTTCATAGAAAGGAGCTTCTTGTATGTCTATGAAGGTCATCACCATCTCTGACTCTGTCATAGAAGGAGTTACTTGAGCAGCAAGGTGTCTCCTCCTTTGAGCATATTCTCTAAAAGACTCATTGAACTGTTTCTTGACCTTGGTAATCTAGTACCTGTCAGGAGCCATTTGAGATTGGAAGCTGTACTGCGAAAGGAAAGCATGTGCCAGCTCTTCCCATCTATGGATCTTTGCATTGTCTAGTCTGGTATACCACGAACGGGCTTCTCCAGTCAGACTCTTCTGCAACAGCTACATTCTGAGCATCTCATCCTCTGCATAAGATCCAAGTTCTCCAATGAACACCTTCAAACGTGTGTAAGGATCTCCTAACCCGTCATACTTTTTGAAGTCAGGAGTTTTGAACTTTTCTGGATAATAAACACCAGGGAAAATACAAAGGTCAGCATATGAAACACTCCCGTGTGCTCTAATTCCTTTGATAGCATGAAGGGTTTCCTCCATTTGAAGAACTTTCTTTTTGATGTCACCAGTGTCTGGATCTCTTGTGAGATGGGCGGTATCATGACTTTTGTTGGTTGTATCTAACTGCAGTTCAGGTATTGTAATGACTTTAACAGAACTTTGAGTTCCTCCTTGTGTGGAGGATTCAGCACGGACAGATATTTTGGGACCCTGCGTAGATTGATGTAGTTCTTTAAGCAGAACCGCCAAATCTGTAATTTGTTTACTTAATCCATCAAATTCCTCGCAAGAAACTGGATTAGACTGGTCAGATGAAGACATGATTGGCTGTAGGCCTGCGGCCCTTTTAGACTTTGACTGGGGTAACAGGTCTGAATGCTTCCCTGTGACAAAACTAGCATAGTTTAGTTTTAGGGATGGTGTAAATGTTAACATGCTATGTGATGTGTCCGTTTTAGGAATTTTGTCCTGCAAAACGGATGTTAGCTGTTTGTAATACAGGATAACATGTTAATTTAAATATGTATATGCACATATTTCTTCATATTTCTCATTACATGGAGATGAATATGGAATATAAATTACAAGTAATTAACTTTACAAGTAATTGGAAATGAGAAAGCATGCAGAGACTTTCCTCCATGTTTGGTTTATCAAACGCTGGCCTATCTTAGGTTACTCTTGCGACTTTTCGGCATGAAGGTTCCCAAATCATCGCAATTTACTCGACGGGAAGTTAATTCGGTCTTTCAACTAGAGCGAATTTGGGTGATGCCTTTCCTGAGCCTCACAGGAATTAGTCTTCCTACGAGTCCAGTAATCAAAAACCGACAGGATAGCCTCCTGGTGGAGGGACCACACAACATACATTCACACACATCGAGTCTCACCGTTTGTGAAAATGATGACATGTGCAAAGCACTAATATCACAGGCAGATATAGTGTAAAACATTAATCGCAGTAAAGATATGCATTCGTACACATTCATCATAAATGTAAATGCAACATCCACACTCAAGCATATAACAGTTTTGGAAAACTTGTAATAGCGGCTTAAGTCCTCTTACTGGAATCCCCAGCGGAGTCGCCACTTGTCGACGCCGGGATTTTTATTTGTCCCTTTTCGTTACCTGTTTTTTTGTGTTCTCATTTTATGTGAGATTTGTTTGAAAAAACAAGTGAAAAAGGTCTAACATGTATAATGTCGACGATTGGACTGTAAGAGTCGCCAGTTGGTTTTTTAACTGGTTATACCAACACAATCGAGAAAGGGTTTGCACATTGACCCAGTAATGTGACACAGCTATACGGGTTGGTGAAATCAAGATTCAATTAGGGTCCAAGGACTTGCTTATGTAGAGGGAAGGTGTTAGGCACCCCCCGACATCCGTGTTACCACGGTGACCGCCACTTTTCAAGAAACTGTTATATGAATGTGTGTGTGTGTGTGTGGGGGGGGGGGTCAATGTGCTGTTATTTGGAAGTGTCATGCCTCGTTTGCACCTATATACTAAGGGTTTGAATTTATGTAAAAAATTCAGTTTTAAACAAGATATAGTGTGATAACCCGGGAATTTAGAAATTTTTTAAAATCATAATTGATTGATTTAGGGGTCAATATTAGAACCTAAACAGAAAATAAGTGTATGCGTTTGATATTTTTGAGAAAGAATTTTAAGGATTTCAAAATTATGTGAAGGATTTAGGTGAATTATTCAGGATTAAGGGTATACGTGAATATGTTATGTGTAAATGTTATTATATGTGTATAGTATGTGGTTAAGGGTCAAGGGTTGACCATATAAACCCTAATATTATATTAAGAACATCAACGTTCGGTTATAAAATTATTACGAATTATAAGAAAACCATAGAAATCGGTTCTGGAAACCCTATTTTTAGTTCCGGGAATCCAAAACCCTAATTCAGAAATTTAAAACCCTAATCTGGGAACTTAAAGGCTAATTATAACGCTCAAATGCTATTAATTATAATATTAATTAGGGTAAAGCTTAGTTATTTACCAAACCCTAATTTCAAATTTTTAAATCCTAATTTCGGGATTAGAAACCCTAATTTATAATTAGGGAAAACCTAAGTGTTAATTTAATAATTGTAATATTAATTAGGAAACCTTAATCCTAATTTTCAAGTTATAAGTAATTATAAAACCCTAATCTAATTACAATATTTAATTTCTAAATTAGAAAATTATTTTTTCTATTAGAAACCCTAATTTGTGGGTTATAAACCCTAATGTACAATTTTGATCCTAATTGCTTAATTAGCAATTTTAATTAGGAAATACTAATCCTAATTAGCAAGATTTAAATTTATGATTAAGAAATTTTAATATAATTAGAAAATTCTAATTATAATTTAGAAATATTAATTTTCCATTTTTAAAACCGAATTTTGAAAATCTTAGAAATTAAATTTGCAAAGTTAAGGTTCAAACCCTAAACCCTAATGGTTAGGGTAATTGACAAAAATACCATTAATTTTGAAATAAAAATGACGAAAGTGCCCTTTGTTGCATTATTGTGACTTAACTTGCAAGAGTTGTCCTAGTGAAGTTGGTGAGCAACCCTAGCTATAGCCTTGTGCTATATATCTCCAAAATCTCAGCAACTCAGTTACCTTGCACCAATTAAATACATGAATCAAGAAATATAAAAAGAATAAAGTCCACTTTATTTCTCATTTTCTCCCAGACCACTCTCTCTCCAAAAATTCAAAATCTAGAGTGAGAGAGAGTGGGGAACAAAACCATTATCAATTATTAGCTTTCCAAGAACAGGATCCAAAAGTCAGAATCAAGATCAAAGCATAATAGATGTATAAACCCTAAATTTTGAAATCCTTAGATTTGATGTTAGATGTTATGATTTATTATTTTAAGTTGTGTATTAAGGTGTCACTTGATAATCTAGGATGCTATATAGTGAATCCATAACATCAAAGTGCTCGAAATAGCATCTTTTTGAAATTTGGGAAAAATTGGAAATATGGCCTGACAAGCTAATGTCAGGGCCTGTAAATCCTTCTCTGTTTTTGCTTTGTGTTGTTTTATGTTATAAATGTGTTCTATGTCACGAGAACTTTGATCTGAAACTATAAACATGGCCAGATCATGAGTAGATTGAGAGATATGAGCAGTCAAACTGCGTTGACCGGTCATGGAGACTGAGTTTCTGGGCAACCCAGAAACCCAGATCTCGTCTGACAACGTTTTCTGAGCCTTTGATCTTGCCGTATGTTAGTGTTTTGGTTATGTTGTTGTTTGATCCTTGTAGTCTGGTATAATGAGTACATAATTAAACCTTTAGTTCACCCAGAATGCATATAGAATCAAAGATATTGTTGGTCAAAGTACTGTTGACCATCTGTTTGGTTGCATTTCTGGAAAACCCAGAAACCTTCAAGACCCGTATTTCTGACAAGGTTTGACTGGCTTGAATCTTGTGAATTAGTTGTTGTTATGATGATCGATTGTTATACAATTGTACCCTGACATGTGGTCTACAGTATTGAACCAATAGTTCACCTAAACAAGTTACAAGATACAAGTTATGATGATCGAAAACTAGTACCCTCGACTGTTCTTCATTTTCTGGAAAACCCAGAAATGAAGAACAGTGTTGTCAGAATATTTGGAGGCTTTGATCTCATTAAGGTGTTGTTCTATGGACCTGAAATCAGTTTTTAATTATAGTATTGCATCAATACTACATGTGTAACACGTACAACCTCCCAAAAACATAAACAACAAATATTTACACTTGGTCAAACTAGGCACCTGCAAACTGGCGATGAAGGCTCAAGAACAGGCCAAGAACACCATTAGCGACGGATTCGTCGCCTAAGGCCTCTATAGCGACAGTTAATTTCGAAAATTAATTATTTTTAATATATAAATCAAATTAAATGGTTTTTAATTATTAAAAATACAATATAAATTTTGAAAAATTATTTTAAAGTCTGAAAAATAATTTTTAATTATTTTGAGTATATTTCATAAATATTTAATATTTTTAGAATATAAATGGTATTTAATTTATTTAATTATAATATTAAATAAATTATTTAAAAATGATTTTAATACTTTAAAAATCATGAAAAATTATAAGAAAATATTTTAAGTTATTTTTAATAACTTTTGACATTATGTGATGAATTTCATTGATTAATTAATATAAATGATAATTAATTTATTTAATTAATATATTAAATAAATTATGAAAAAATAGAATTAATGATTTAAAAATCGTATAAAAATGATTTAACTGTTATAAAAATAATTTAAGTTATAAAATATAATTTTTAATATTTTGTCATGAAAATATTAATATTTTAATATTAATAACAATTATCGGATAATGAATTTAAGTGTTTAAAAATTATATAAATATAATTTTAAGGTATTAAAAAAATTTGGTATATTATAAATATAATATAATATTATGACATGTATTTCATTAATATTTGATAATAAATAAATATTAATGATAATAGAATAATGTGGTATTTAATTCATTTAAATACGATATTAAGGATTGAAAAATTATGATAAATGGTAATAATTACTTGAAAATTATTACGAGCTTATGAAAAATATTTTTATTGATAACAAATTATTTAACATATTTGTGAACCAGTTTAGACCGAGCCTTAGTGATTTTAGACTCGAGCATTGTCCGACTAGACCGTCGGAATGTTAGAATTTTGTCGAATTCAGCTCAGACTTAAACAGTCTGACTTGTTGCTAAGTTTTATGTGCTGAATAAACTGATAGGGTTATGTGTTATGTGTTTAAATTATTCTATGTATATATATATATATATATATATATATATATATATATATATATATATATATATAATTGTATTATATTGTGATGATATTATTCTAATTTGTATATCAATATTATTTATATATTAGGTCTTCAGACAAAGCTTATTAAATTGTGTAACCGTAATCGACCGAACAAGCAAGTTTTACTTAACTCTACTAAGAGTTTTTCCATTCAGATATGCTTATGGTTAATCATTGCTGATTTCCATTGTAGAATTGTACTATGTACATATTTCATGTATAAGTCAGGTATGAAAGGCTGATCACCTTCATTACTAGTTGGTCCAGATATTTTTGTTCATGTTCAATACTTGTTCAGTCAAAAATTTATTCCTGCTAATTCACAACTATATTGTTGAATTATAGCCATCTTATTATTCAAATTCTTTCAATCATGATATATCGTTAAATAAATTTAAACTTGTTGGGCAACCTTCATGCTCACCCTTGCTATATTATGATAAACATTATAGATAAGGCGAATGCGTTCGGATACAGGAAAAGGATAATGCCAAGTTCAGCTTGGGATAAAATGTGCAGCTAATTTGTAATATTATAGTTTGATAATAATGTTATATGTTAGATAATTTATGAATTGTGTATAAGTTAAGGTTACTCGATTTTGGAAAAATATTATGTAAAGTGTATTGTATAAATAATTTATGTTTATATCTTCCGCATTAGTTGTAGAACGATTGTATCAAATCTGTGGTGATTTGGGACCCAGATTTGGGGCTCTCACGTATAGCAATGATGTTTTAGAAAAGAGATTTTTCAAACCCTTGTGCTCAATAGTAATTGAGGCCTTTGATACTTCCATTTTATTCCGTATTCGACTGGATTAATTTTATTTTCTAGATGCAAGGCATCTGTAAGAAAATAATGTACAAAAAGGTGCTGAACTCCTTGTGGGTATGAAAACCATCTGAGGAGATTCAAACATCACAAATAAATTTACACGCTACTTACAGCTGAAAAGGTCCATCACGGGAACCGAATTTAGATTCAGTAGACTGAATCTGTGATCACATGATTCCTAGGCTCACATGATGCCGTAATTGATATAAACGCAGTAAGCAAGTATATATATATATATATATATATATATATATATATATATATATATATATATATACAGGCATGATCACCAACCACGAAACACCTCCATGGGGGATCAGAAATATAAATAAAGCTATAAAAGCTATCTACCGCCACGGAGGAAACTCCAGGCGAGACAAAATGTACATTAAGCAGTAAAAACGGTCAACCACCACGAAGTAAACTCCAGGTGGGATGAAATGTAAATATATATATATATATATATATATATATATATATATATATATATATATATATATATATATTAAAGTAGTAAACGCTCCAGACCGAAGTCTAGGCTCACCGAACAGAGTTCGACACGTAGTTCATATATATAAATGTATATATATACAAAAGTAAGTAAACGCTCCAGGCCAAAGTCAAGGCTCAATCGAGGCATAACTCGATAATGCATATATATACAAAAGCAGACGTTGCATAGAGTTATCGCTGAGATTAGACTGCTGTAAGTATTGAAGGTCCTCAGTGTCATCTCTGAGGTGTGCATGTCCTTCCGGTGTTATCTCCGGGTTGGTACTGAGTATCTCGTTGTGAGCGCCGAGATTGAAGCTAATTGCATTTGAAACAAGCATTTCTGGGGGTTATCGCCGGAACTACATTCCTTGGGGTTATCGCCAAGGTTGGTAGCTACTCCCATTGTTGGGACTGAGACTAAAACATCTCGGGGTTATCTCCGGGATGAATCGGTTTTCTCCGGTGTGTGTTTCGGTATTGGAACTACAGGCCTCGGTGTCATCGCCGAGTTTGGAACTGTTACTCCCGGTGTGTGTTTCGGGGTTGAGGCTGTTACTCCCAGTGTGTGTTTTGGGGTTGGAACTGAGCTTCCGGTAGTATCCGAACTGGATGTGAACTATCTTCTAGGGTTATATCTGAAAGACGAATCTGTCTTCCTACAATGTCAGTAACAGGTGTGCAAAAAATTTTGAGTGTCTACATATATATATATATATATATATATATATTATAATAAGTTTTGTTTTTTATAAAAAATAGAATATATTATATTTTATTAAATATTATATTATTAACGTTGAAAAAAAAGGAAACGTTAAATTTTTTTTCCCTCGTGACGTTTTCATCCGAAAACCTATTATTGGTCCGTGATAATTGTTTTCCAAATAGTATCCTTTCATTCTCCTATAAATAGGATGCTTAGTTAGAATTGAAAATCACACCAGAATTAGAGAATTCTTCTTTTATAATATTAAGCGTATTTCTTTCGAGTTTTAGAAAGCTTTGAGCGTAGAAAACAGTGAAAGTTTTCTTCAAAAATATCTCTGCTATACCAGTTGGAATACTCTTCTTTTTAAGGTAAGGGATATTATTTTTATTCAGTATTCATATGAAATAATATTTTCTTCCATACTCTATAGTATGTAAGTAATATTATTTCGTTTCAGATTCCGAATTCTATACTCATTTTGTTAAAGTTTTGACTTCTATACTCCATGAAATTAGTAGAATATCCTTGATATTTGCGCTTCATCCAGTATATTTTTATGGAAATATTATTTTGAGCATTCCTGATAAGTTTTAACTTTTTTATGTCGGAGTACTGTTCACGGGGTACTATTCCCGAATTACTATTCACGGGATACTATTCACTCGGTTACTATTCACCCGAGATACTATTCATAACAACAATTGATTTCTTTTCATTCCAAATCATTTTTGATACAATATTATTCTTAAATTTTACTCCACAAAGCAGTATCACATTGACAATTTGGACATTATCGAATTCAGGATAAATTAAATTATAAATCTTTAAAAATTTATCCTTTGTTTTCATTTAATTGAATTCTTATATCATTGTCATCATCCTCATGCTTATATTATTATGAAAGTCATCTTTGACCCGTAGTGCATAGATGGACTTTGTATGATTATGACCAGAGATTATTCGGTATAATCATGACTGTAATGTTACAAATGATGCGGTAAAAGTCCTCATTGGCCCATAGTGCATTGATGGACAGCTGTTGGCATGATCATGACCATTGATGAAAACACAAATATCATTGGCCCGTAGTACATGGATAATTTGTGGTTGTGATACTAATGAATATCATTGGCCGTAGTGCAGGGATGATGTGAATTATTTATTAAGCTGAGTCTCAGCGATAAAATTCGTAACGCTCCCAAATTCAGGTACTTGAAACCCAAACTCGGTGCTTTACGATACCATTTCTATGAGCGGAATAATACTAATAATAATAACAATAATATAAATATCAAACTTAATTTACATATATCAGAGTCTAATCCCAAGTACGTAACCTTTACTATAATTCCTTACATAATAAATAATACATATCATTGTCTTAATACAGTTTAGCTACTACAAAAGATACCATTAAACATATTCTGTTTGCTTTCCTTTTCACTTGTTCTTGTCTGAACCTTCAGTTTGATCACGCTTAGTTGAAGACATTTAAATTTAAATCAAGAATGAGCATTTGAGTGCCCAACAAGTAATAATAATTAGAAATATATTTAGCTGAAAGAATTAAATATTTTCTTTATACATCACTTCTACAACGTGTCAACGTCGGGATTTTTATTTGTCCTTTTTCGTTACCTGTTTTTTTGTGTTCTCATTTTATTTGAGATTTGTTTGAAAAAATAAATGAAAAATGTCCGACATGTGTAATGTCAACGATTGGACTGTAAGAGTCGCCAGTTAGTTTTTTAACTGGTTGTACCAACACAACCGAGAAAAGGTTTGCACAATGACCCAGTGATGTGACACTGCTAAACGGGTCTATAAAATCGAGATTCATTTAGGGTCCGGAGACTTGCTTATGTGGAGGGAAGGTGTTAGGCAGACCCCGACATCCGTGTTGTCACGATGACTGCCACTTTTTAAGAAACTGTTATATTAATATGTGTGTGTGTGTGGGTCAATGTGCTTTTATTTGGAAGTAGTGCGAGGCCGTGTTCACATCTATATACAAAGGGTTTAAATTTATATAAAAATTCAGTTTTTAACAAGATATGGCAGTGATATTTTCAAAGAAGTTTTTCAAACTCAGTGCTCAATAGTAATTGAGACCTTTTACACTCCCATTTTATTCAATATTCCGGTTGGTTGATTTTATTTTACAAATGCGAGGCATCTGTATGAAAGTAATGTACAAAAAGGTGTTGAACTCCTCGTGGGTATGAAAACCATCTGAGGTAATTCTGACATCACAGATAAATTTACAAGCTGCTTACAGCTGAAAAAGTCCATCACGGGAACTGAATCTAAATTCAGTGGACTGAATCTGTGATCACGTGATTCCTAAGCTCACATGATGCCGCAATTGATATAAACGCAGTAAGCAGATATATATATAAAAGCTGTAAATATATATATATATATATATATACAGCCATGATCACCAAACCACGAAGCACCTCCATGGGGGATCAGAAATGTAAATAAAGCCGTAAAAGCTATCAACCGCCACGGAGGAAACTCCAGGTGGGACGAAATGTATAGAAAGCAGTAAAAACGGTTAACCACCACGAAGTAAACTCCAGGTGGGACGAAATGTAAATATATATATATATATATATATATATATATTAAAGCATTAAACGCTCCAGACCAAAGTCTAGGCTCATCGAACAGAGTTCGACACGCAATTCATATATATATATATATATATATATATATATATATATATATATATATATATATACAAACTGAAATAAAACCACGGACCGAAGTCCGGGCATACAAACGCAACACGACTCTCAACTTAAAGAAGGGTGTGTGCAAAGATGGAGAGAAAGGCTTTAAAGTGTGTAAGAAGGCTTACAGTGGGCTACCAAAGAAGACTTTTATATCTTTAAAGTAGATAAACACTAGTTTTGTATGTACAAAAATAGCTATATGTGATCTCACAGGTGTTTAAAATGGAAAATCACTCAGTATATTGCAAGTACAGAGCAAATTGGGCAGGGCTTCCTCGCTCTTTCTCCTTGCAAAATGGCCACCCCAAGCCCTCTATTTATAGTGGGTGGAGCCGCAGGTGTACCTAAGGCTGGGCCGCAAGTGTACCAGAGGCTGCCCGGGGTGCCCCGGGCTTCGCGAGTCGCGTCGTCTTGTAGTACGTGCACGCGCGCAACGTGATGTCCACTCAAACTCTTAGAACTGTAATCTGGGCATCCGACTGAGGTATATAGGACCTATTTCAGACTGTCGTTGTTGAGAGTTACGCAATGACATGTGATTAGAGGTTGTACGAAGTCATGAAGATGGGACGAAGCCCTCTGGTCTTCAGCTTCAAATTCTAACCGTTATCCTACGCAATAGTCACTCGGGATTGGTTCTTCTTAGCTTTTGTGGGACATTGCTGTGTAGAAATGTATGTATACAATGTTGAGATGGTGTGAGGTGGCGTCATGGTGGCGAGATGACGACTTAGCCCCTCACTGGGGTTATCTCCGATTTAGGCTGATAAAATAGACGTTGCTCAGGGTTATTTCTGAGATTGGACTGCTACAATGGTTGAAGGTCCTCAATGTCATCTCTGAGGTGTGCCTGTCCTCCCGGTGTTATATCCGGGTTGGTACTGAGTATCTCATTGTGAGCATCAAGATTGAAGCTACTTGCATTTGAAACAAACATTTCTGGTGTTATCACCAAAACTGCATTCCTTGGGGTTATCGCCAAGGTTGGTAGCTATTCTCACGGTTGGGACTGAGACTGGATACCTTGGGGTTATCTTTGAGATTAATTGGTCTTCTCTGGTGTGTGTTCCGGTATTGGATCTGCATGCCTCGGGGTTATCTCCGAGGTTAGATTTGTTACTCCCGGTGTGTAGTCCGGGGTGGATGCTGAACTTCCAGTAGTATTCGAACTGGATATGAACTGTCTTCCAGGGTTCCCTCTTGAAAGACAAATCTGTCCTCCTGCAATGTTAGTGACAGGTGTACAGAAAATTTTGAGTGTCTACATATGCCCCTCTTTATCATATTCATGAAATGCGATGCATGAGTAGGATAAAAAATCTGAGACACTTGAAATGCAACAAGATAAACATGAAGCAATATGGAGCAATATGATGCATATGCATTGCTTTCCAACAAGCTGGGGTTGATTGCCGGCTCCCTGTTGCTTCTGTCGGGGATTAGCAATGATGACCAGATTGGATGTGCATGATCCAAATCTTTGAGGATGTTGACATTAGGGCTATCACCAAAGTCCTTAATCCTTGATACAGACTTGATTCCAAAGAATTGCCTCTTATGTGTAAGAGATCTGTGGGATTAAAGCTTTGTCTGTTTGAGGATGTGTATAACATATTCCGTCATCAATCCTCCTTGATGAAGTTGACCTTTCCTGGTTTGTATCGCCAGAGTATGTCACTGATCTGTTGATTTTACTGCCAACAGCAAATGTTGTCAGGGTTGCATGACCTTCATTGACGTGTGAACTAACGGTTTACCACGTGTTGTAACCCCCGCCGGGGATACATCTGATCCTCTATTGTCATGTAGATCAATGGATGAACTCCCTGCTGGGGATAAATGCCAAGGCTTCTTGGACTTTGTTGATGTGTGTATCAACTGATGAAATCATCGGATGGTTTCTGATGCGACGTTGGGTTTACTTGCCAACAGCTGAATTGATATCAAGATTGCTTGACCTTCATTGATATGTGTATCAACTTAAGATATGTGTAGTAACCCCCACCGGGGAGATGTGTTGGATCATCATTGATGTGTGTGTCAACAGAACATGCGTTGTAACCCCCGCCGGGGACTGACGTTGTAACCCCCGTCGGGGACTGATGTTGGTCGTTAGGGTAATGACCAGAAGTTGGCGGCATTGGACCTGTGCAAGGTATTGCCGAATGTATTTTGTAACAACAGAGATCATTGGCATAGTATAGCTCGTGCTCGGGCGAATACCAATGTACAGACTCAAGGTTCTATGTGAGAAGACCAGGATTGTAGGCTTTTCTGCTCAATCGCGTAGCGTTCTTATTCCTGATTTGACTTTTTCAGTATATGAAAACTCCTTTGCAACACGAACTAGACCAAACCGGAGGGATGGGGCCCAAATAGGGGTGTCGCAGCTACACCTGCTTCAGCCGCAGATGGACCTGCAGCCAACCGTGGATACTAATATCCTGCAGGTTGGTCTCATAAGTCACTTTCAACTTGTATTACGAAGAAAAATCTGAGAGCCTCCTTCAGATCTGCTGAGTTCGGACGTCTTTCTGCAAATTCTGTCATCGTACAAGTGTTTTACACTGCCTTGGTATCGTATGCATATACTTTTTCCCAGTTTTTATCCGTTGGAAAATGACTTATCATATGAAATGTTTCTAAACACATAGTAGTCATTATGTATGCACAAATGACTTGATAAAAAATATTCAACATAGTAAATGTTAGTGTTAAACCATGCTGAATATAATGATGTGAAAATATTTGACTTTTGAGACAGTTAAATTGGCACCTTTTTCTGCTATTTTTATCCTATTTGAGGACATTTGAGCATAAGGTAAGAAGGCAAAGTACTCCTAGCATTGAGGTTAACCTTATGTGTTGAATATTTTGATTATTAATGCATATAGTATGTATATGACTGTGGGCAGGTGTGCTATTGAATGGCCACCTAGGCATGCCTATGTGCATATGGATAGTCCTATTGACAAAGGAGACTATGGCAAAAAATTTCAAAAATGTAGGCATTGGATAGTCATGCATTTTAACTCTATTGTATGTTAAAGTAAATGCATGTATGCATGTAGTCATAAGATGCATTTAGAAAAGCTCCAGGTTTAGAAAATACCACACTTGTCGACGTCGGGATTTTTATTTGTCCCTTTTCGTTACCTATTTTTTTGTGTTCTCATTTTATGTGAGATTTGTTTGAAAAAATAAGTGAAAAAGGTCCGACATGTATAATATCGACGAATGGACTATAAGAGTCTCCAGTTGGTTTTTTAACTGGTTATACCAACACAACTGAGAAAAGGTTTGCACATTGACCCAGTGATGTGACACTGCTAAACGGGTCGGTGAAACCGAGATTCAATTAGGGTCCAGGGACATGCTTATGCGGAGGGAAGGTGTTAGGCACCCCCCGACATCCGTGTTGCCACGGTGACCGCCACTTTTCAAGAAACTGTTATACGAATATGTGTGTGTGTGTTGGTCAATGTGCTTTTGTTTAGAAGTAGTGTGAGGTCTCGTTTGCACCTATATACACAGGGTTTAAATTTATATAAAAATTTAATTTTTAACAAGATACGACAGTAATATTTTCAAAGAGGTTTTTCAAACCCAGTGTTCAATAGTAATTGAGACTTTTTACACACCCATTTTATTCAATATTCGGCTCGGTTCATTTTATTTTACAGATGCGAGGCATCTGTATAAAAATAATATACAAAAAGGTGTTGAATTCCTCGTGGGTATGATAACCATCTGAGGAAATCCAAACATCACAGATAAATTTACAAGCTGCTTACAGCTGAAAAAGTCTATCATGGGAACCGAATCTAGATTTAGTGGACTGAATCTGTGATCACATGATTCCTAGGCTCACATGATGCCGCAGTTGATATAAACGCAGTAAGCATGTATATATATAAAAGCTGTAAATATATATATACAGACATGATCACCAACCACGAAGCACCTCCATGGGGGATCAGAAATGTAAATAAAGTTGTAAAAGCAATCAACCGCCACGGAGGAAACTCCAGGCGGGACGAAATGCACAAAAAATAGTAAAAGCGGTCAACCACCATGAAGTAAACTCCGGGTGGAATGAAATGTAAATATATATATATATATATAAGAGATAAACGCACAGGATATAAAATCCAGGCTCATCGAACAAAGTTCGACACACAATTCATATATATATATATATATATATATATATATATATATATATATATATATATATATATATATATATATATGAAAGCAGTAAACGCTCCAAACCGAAGTCTAGGCTCATCGAACAGGGTTCGACATGCAGTTCATATATATAAATGTATATATATACAAAAGCAAGTAAATGCTCTAGACCGAAGTCTAGGCTCAATCGAGGCATAACTCGATAATATCAGTCCATATATACAAATATATATGTATATACAAATTGAAATAAAACCATGGACCGAAGTACGAGCAAACACACGCAACACGACTCTCAACGTAAAGAAGGGTGTGTGCAAGTGTGGAGAGAAAGGCTTGAAAATATGTAAGAAGGCTTACAGTGGGCTGCCAAATAAGACTTCAATAACTTTAAAGTAGATAAACACTGGCTTCCGCCGGTACAGAAGTAGCTATATGTGAGCTCACAAGTGTTTAAAATGAGAAAATAATCAGTTTGAGGTGTGTATGGAGCAAATTAGACATGGCTTCCTCGCCTTTTTCTCTTACAAAATGGCCACCCCAAGCCCTCTATTTATAGAGGGTGGAGCCGCAGGTGTACCTACGGCTGGGCCGCAGGTGTACCAGAGGCTGCCCGAGGTGCCCCGGGCTTCGCAGATCCTGTCGTCTCAAAGTACGTGCACGCATACAACGTGATGTCCGCTCAAACTTTTAGAATTGCAATTCGGGCATCCGACTGAGGTATATAAGACCTATTTCGAACCGCCGTTGTCGAGAGTTATGTAATGACATGGGATTAGAGGTTGTACAAAGTCATGAAGATGGGACGATGCCCTCCGGTCTTTAGCTTCAAATTTTATCCATTATCCTGCACAATAGTCACTCGGGATTGGTTTTCCTTAACTCTTGTGGGACATTGTTGTGTAGAAATGTATGTCTGAAATGTTGAGACGGCATGATGTGGGGTCAAGTTTTGCAAGATGACAACTTTGCCCCTCACCTAGGTTATCTCCGATTTGGGCTGATAAAACAGATATTGCTCAGGGTTATCGCTGAGATTGGACTGCTGCAAATGTTGAAGGTCCTCAGTGTCATCTCTGAGGTGTGCATGTCTTGTACTGAGTGCCCCGGTGTGAGCGTCGAGGCTGAAATTGATGGCATGCATTTGAAACAAGCATTTTCGGGGTTATCTCCGGAACTGCCATTGTAGAGTGTATTATCTCAGAGTATGTTAATGTTCTGTTGGTTTTACTGCCAACAGTAAATGTTGTCAGGGCTGCCCGACCTTCGTTGACGTGTGAACCAACAGTTTATTATGCGTTATAACCCCCGCCGGGGATACATTTGATCCTCTGTGGATGTGTAAATCAATGGATGAATTCCCTGCTGGGGATAAATGCCAATGCTGCTTGGACTTTGTTGATGCGTGTATCAACTGATGAAATCACTGGATGGTTTCTGATACGACGTTGGGTTTACTTGCCAACGGCTGAAATGATGTCAAGGTTGCCTGACCTTCATTGATACGTACATCAATGGATGATAATGCGTTGTGATCCCTGTCGGGGTTATTATATTATCGTTGACGTGTGTGTCAACGGAACACGCGTTGTAACCCCCGCCGGGGTGACGTGTTGGATCATCGTTGATGTGTGTGTCAACGGCTGAAATCATCGGACGGCTTCCGACGCTCTGTTGGATTTACTTGCTAACGGTTATAGTGATGTCAAGGCTGCTTGACCTTCGTTGATATATATGTCAATGAATGATATGCATTGTTACCCCCGCTGGGGTTATGTACTTCGACATATGTATCATGTTGTGACCCCCGCCGGGGTTATGTGGCAAAGTAGGATGATGATCCTGAATGAGAGGAATTGGACCTGTGTGAGGTATCGCTGAGCGTGACTTGTATCGTCTGAGATCATCGGCATAGTGTACCCTGTGGTGGGGCGAATACCAATGAATAATGTGAAGACCCATGGTTCAACCAGGATTGTAGGCTATTCTGCTTAATCGCGTAGCATTTTTATCCCTAATTTGGCCTTTTCAGCTTGTGAGAACTCCTTTGCAACTCGAACTGGACCGAGCCGGAGGGGTGGGACCCATATAGGGGTGCCGCAGGTACAACTGCTACAGCCTAGATGGACCTGTGGCCAACTGTAGATCATAAAGACCAGCAGGTTGCTTTCATAAGTCATTTTCAACTTGCGCCGCGAAGGAAATCTAAGAGCTCTTCTTTATATCTACTAAGTTCAGACGTCTTTCTGCAAAATCTATTACCGTACAAGTGTTCTATACTATGCTGGTAACGTATGCATGTACTTTTTTCTACTTTTTATCCGTTGGAAAATGACTTATCATATGAAATGCATCTAAACACATAGTAGTGATTATGTATGCTCAAATGATTTGATAAAAAATATTCAACATAGTAAATGTTAGCATTAAACCATGCTGAACATAATGATGTGAAAAAAATTTAACTTTTAAGAAATTCAAATGGGCACCTTCTTCTGCTATTTTTATCCTATTTGGGGACATTTGAGCATAAGGTAAAAAGGTAAAGTACTCCTAGCATTGAGGTTAACCTTATGTGTTGATGATTTTACATATAGTATGTATATGACTGTGGGCAGGTGTGCTACTTAATGGCCACCTAGTCATGCCTATGTGCATGTGGATAGTCCTATTTATAGAGGAAACTATAGCAAATTTTTCCTAAAATGTAGGAATTGTGTAGTAATGCATTTTTAACTCTACTGCAGATGTATGTTAAAATGATGCATGCATGCAGATAGTCATTAAATGCACTTTGAAAAGCTCTAGGTTAGAAGATACCAAACCCTTTCTGAGGTGATTTGGAGACTTGTTATCTAGATATTATGGATCCAGATCAGCCGAGTAGTTCCCGTAGGACCACTTCTGGTGTACGGAGGAGGGCTTCTGAAGTGCCTCAACCCTGTTCTGTTAGACAGCCTTGTCGGTTGGTAGAGGTGGTGATACGTCCAGTCCAGGTTGATGTGCCGGACGTCGAGGACGAGGACGAGGATGTTCCAGTTGCTGACCCCGCTCCTGTTGTGCATATTCCCCGTAGGGAGCTCCCGAGTATTCAGGTAGCAAACCGAGAGCTTCTGGGTGACTTGGGTCGACATCCCTCGATGTATTGGCATGCTAACGAGGTATGACGTTAGAACTTGATCTTTCTTCTTTCTTATTTATGAGGAGTAAAAGGATTTAATGTTGATCTGCATTTTATATAAGTTCCTGGCTTTACACAGCCTCGAGGGAACTGGTTCAGTATACACTCCATGTACTAGGCTCTTCATCCTGATTATAGAGCGGTAGTGCATGACTGGGGTTTTGGAGCATTCTTTTCCATCCTTCCCCGTCGTTGTCCCTGGGGTTACCTCAGGGCATTATTTGAGCGGTGGTTTCACCAGACTCAGTCACTCCATTTGTTGGACTGTGAGGTGATGATGACGCCGATGGATTGGCGATTTATCATAGGTATAGAGTTTGGAGGGGCGCCAGTGCCTTGCACGGTAAATATTACCCTGACTGCCGTTAGATCCTTGTTAGGAGTTTCGGCGGAGGTGCTCAAGGGCAGGACTGTTTGTGCGGGTCTTTTGAGCGTAGATGCTATGAGTGGGCTATTGAGCGAGCCCATGCCAGATGATGTTAGAGTCAAGGATCGCATTCTTGGCCGATTGTTCCTGATGATCATTAGGGGCTGCTTCATAGTAGATAACTCCTCTACGATGTCGTTCACTTTGATCAGTGCCACTCGACATGTGGACCGTATTGGAGAGTATGATTGAGGTTCCTATACCTTTGCCTATTTCTGCAGGGGCATGCGTATGTGCTCACAGGGCTTAACCGAGGCTTGGTTAGGATTTTACCTATTTCTGTAGGTAAGTATTTCTCTTGTCATTTACCATGTATAGGTTAAGAGTGTTGACTGATAGCAGATGTTTGCCTTTGTATTGGCAATTTTGGGCCTATGAGAGGCTCCCATGTTTACGTCCAGTGGGTGTGCTAGGATTGGATACCTACCCACGAGAACGGCGATGGCATCATTCTATATTGGCAGAGGTCCCTGTAGCTGAGGGTTTCACTAACTGCAGTTTGCAGCTAGAGTTGATGACAACTGACATTATCACATAGATTCCCTACTCTGGGGAGCATTTGGCCATCGAATTTGAGGATGGATACCCGACTGGTGTCGAGTACGTGATTTCCACCCGGAGAGTTCCTCTCTTTATAGATGGAGGATGGGAGCTCTATTTAGGAGAGCGTGCTATTAGGAGCACCACAGGAGACATCCGTATACCGATCTTGCCTCCTACCAGGCGTTATTGGCCAGTGTCGCAGTCACTCGTCATTGATATCCCATTGTTGGGTGTTGACAGTTTTGCATTGTCAGAGGGTCCTTGCACTCAGGATGTATTCCAGCGCTGGTGGATACCTCGTACTATTGGAGCCCAAACCCGTGCCACTCAGTTCATGAGGGATATGGTTCCAGGATCCGTGATGATGACGAATTGGTTAGCCTATGTTCGAGATACTATTCATGTGACATAGATTGACAGTTTGACCTGGCAGTTGAACCAGGCACATATTTTTATTCGGTATTTGGGCAGAGATCCGATAGAGGTAGATTCGTTTAATCCTTCCAGCTCAGGCGCTGGCCCCTTAGATGACCCATTTGGTTTTGCCGGCGCAGATCCTCCTTTGTATCGGCCTGATATCCCTGTTGATAGAGATCCAATGACTCAGGAGGAGTTACATCTGGTGGACAGGATTGATGATGTGGACATCGACACCATTATCTTCTTCTAATGTGTATTCTCGTTATATCTTTTGATAGGCCTCTGTTAGCTAGTAGGTGTCTGTGCCCCATTCTTGCTATATCTTTTGATAGGCCTCTGTTAGTAGTAGGGCATCTGTGCCCCATTTCCCTGTATTTTTTAGCTGTACAGAGATGATGTATTAGATGATGATATACTTAGGAATGTATGCACAGTTTTTCCATTCCCTATATCATATTGCCATCTATTAGCTATTATGCATGTATCATGTTATGCAAATATATGTATGTCCAGAGATATTCAGCATTGACCCCTGGATGGTCTTATGACACAGCCCGTATATATGTCTTCTTCAATAGTTAGCCGTATTGATCATACCCCACCATTATTGGTGGTATCTGGTATGTGATCGTGGTATGATAGCATGTCACCATCAGATAGGGTGACCATAGATCATTTGTTACAGCATACTATGACCCTGTTAATGCTTCTAGTTCCCACAGGATTCGTGGATGGCATGCTGGAGCACTGGGTATCGGAGAGGCAGGTTTTTCGATTTGGGACCCATGAGTTGACTCCCACTCTGGAGGAGTATGCACGGTTGACGATGCTGCCACCGGATAGACCTTGCGTGCATATGGCTTTGGGGGACATGAGTCGGCGGTTCATGACCCTCACTGGACTGAGGCATAGACTGGTGCAGGATGAGCTTACATCTAGCCACATTATAACCCAGCATTTTCTGTTTGAGAGATTTGGCTCTGAGGATAGTTATAGACGACATTCTAGGGATTTCACCACACCGGGGGATCATTGGCGTCTGGCCAGGGTAGACGTACTGCTATTGTGCGTACTTTCATAGGTCTATATGCCATTGTATATGGATGAGTTGGACATAAGAGTTATCATGGCGGTGAGAGCTCTCAGGGAGGGTCGTACCATCATTCATATGATTATAGCCGAGACATTGAGGTCAGCTACATATTGCTGCACTTATTCGACAGGAGTATTTACGGGCTGTTCGGTCATGTTATACGTGTGGTTTATGTCACATCTGAGACCGATTGGCACTTTCAGACGGCATGGGTATTGCTTCACCCATGATATAGCCATGACATATTCATTTCTGCCTGCGGAGTGTACTGATGCTGCATCTTGGTCCGCTTTCTTAGCTGATATTGTAGACCCTTTAGTATACTACCGTGGTCAGGGCTCAACTCACCTTATAGCTTTGTTACTCATGCTCTGAGCATGGATTACATCTCTCTAGCTAGTTTGAGGGGCATGACTACGTACCATCCACTGGTCGTGATGTCGCAGTTTGACCAGTTTTAAGATTTTCATCCTTTTGAGGGAACGCTGGGCTAGCATTTAGCTTCTCGCTATCTTTTAGCAAAGGACAGATCCCATGTGTATGCATGTTGGGATCAGCGCGAGATAGCCGCTTTTTCTATTAGTCATCCAGGTTATTCTGCAGAGTATTCTGCATGGATGGAGACAGAGACTGCATCGGTTGCAGTTGTATCCACATTACCGAGTATTGATTCAGATGGTGGAGAGCCCATGGAGGACATTAACTCTCACATCGAGGAGGAGCCATCTACTGGGTTGCCAGTATCTCCTTTAGATTCTCCCAGTACTAGCACTGTCATGATTCAGCATTCAGCAAAGTACTTTAAGCAGAGTCTTCATCTGATGACCTTTGAGAGAGATCAGGCTAGAGCCCTGATGTTGACAACTCTTAATGGGAGAGATGCAGCTCTGTTAGAGAGGGACGAGGCATTAGCTCATAGAGATACCGCTGTTGTTGAGCGAGATGAGGCCAGATTAGCCAGAGATGCAGTGATAGTTGAGCAGAATAGCGCCATATCTGCCCGGGATGTAGCCGTCACAGGCAGTACTGCAGTGAGGTCCCTTACCACTGGCATGCTTGTAGAGATGAGCGCATATATCGATGAGCATATGGTCACCATGCAGATGGCTGCAGATCTGTTGGGTCGTATGGATATCCTCGTACAGGAGACCACAGCCTTACCTCATTCTTCTGAGAGAGATGCCATGTTGGGCTTGTTAGCTCGCTTATGCACCAATTTGTAGATGGGCTTGTATTTTCCTGCACAGACTAGCTTAGCCATTTTGTCATTTACAGTTTACATTGTGTATATCAAACAACATTATATATAGCAGGAAAATATATTTTTGATCACTTCCCTTTTAGATATGCTCTGATACTTGCTTGATATTTGCCTGCTTCTTCAGGGTTTATGATCTTGATGTATTCTAAATTCCTCCTTACTGGATGGACATTGAGTTGTCTCTAGATATCTCAGAATAGATCATGGATTTGTGTGTATCCCTACCATCTTTGGTGTCTTGGGACTGGTTTCTGTATGGAAATGTGGAGAGGGTTGTGGCTTTCCTCTCTAAGATTGACCGCACCACAGATGGTCGCCAGTACCCCTATTTAGGAGGAGCCTAGTTAATTCCATCTCTTATGGATTGGTGTTGCTCTTCAAGGTACAACCACAGCTTAGATGGTCGCCAAATCTCCTACTCACAAGGAAAGGGTGGGTAATTCCATCCCTTTGGTTTGAAGCCAATGAAGTGTGGTGAATTGAAGTTTGATCCCAGTACCATTGACAGGTATCTATGTTTTGGTAGGGGGTGAGACCGAACCATAAATGGCTGCCTACGTACTCCTATTGAAGAGGAGATCACGTCTACGTAGTTTGAACCTGGTGTAAGAGGTTCAACGCTGTTTATGAAAGGCAGATGGGTGTAGAAGCTTTATTGATGAAAAAAGGTTGTAGAAGTGTTTTTGTGGTTTTTTGTAGAAAATGATAGAAATATTTTTGTTGTTTTTTATTTATTGCGACCGGGCCATATAGAATATGGTTGCCTATAAACTCTCGTGTATCAAGGAGATCATGTCGATGTAGTTCACCCCTCAGGGTGAGTTGAAAAGCGTGATCCCATATGCAGGATAAACTGTGGGGAAGAAAGATTAATTCCATGTACATGTTAAACTGTGTGGAAGAAAGTTTAATCTCATGTGCAAGATAGACTGCGGGGAAGAGAAAGTTTGATCCTAGGTTGAGGATAAACTGCAGGTACGAGAAGTTTGATCCCATGTAGGGGTAGCCAAACTGCAAATGTGAGAGGTTCAATCCGTACTGGGATGACCTAAGTTGTATGAGCGCAGTGAAGTAAGGCTGCTTGCTTAAAGAGTATATTTTCCTGAGGGGCGAAGTGTGGACAAGAGATGTATGTGGTAAAGGGTTAAAGAACCGGAATGACTGATGATCTGATAATCCAACACCAGGATGTTTGCTTGATGGTAACTTCAGACATAGTACCGTTTCACGGTATCCGAGTTGATAAGTTGTAGAAATTCATCGCCATCCATTTCTTGCAATCTGAGAGCGCCTCCTGTCAATAGTTCCTTGACAACTATAGGGCCTTCCCAGTTAGAAGCGAATTTTCCCTTAGATTGATCTTGGTTGTCAATGATCTTCTTCAAAACCAAGTCATGTTGTTTAAACTGTCGTAGCCGAACTTTTCTATTGTAGGATCGGGCGATCCTTTGTTGATATAATTGACCATGGAAGATAGTCGCGGTTCATCTTTCATCTATTAGAGACAATTGGTGATACCTGTCTTGTACCCATTGATCTTCATCTAGCTGAGTGTCCATCAACACTCTGAGGGATTCCATTTCTACTTCTATAGGGAGTACTGCTTCCATCCCATAGGTTAATGCGTAGGGGGTTGCCCCAGTTGAAGTGCACATTGGTGTTCTATAGGCTAACAGGGTAAGAGGCAATAGGTCAGGCCATCCTTTGTGATTGGCGGACATCTTTTGCATAATCTTCTTGATGTTTTTGTTAGCCACTTCAACAGAACCATTCATCTTTGGACGATAGATGATGGAGTTAAGGTGTTTGATGTGGAATTTACTGTATAGTTCCTCCATCATTTTGTTGTTGAGGTTGTTAGCATTATCTGATATAATTACCTCTAGTTGTCCGTATCGACAAATAACATTGTTTCTGATGAAAACAATGATGACTTCTTTGGTAACCCTGGGGAAGGAGGCTGCCTCTACCCACTTGGTAAAGTAGTCGATCATGGTGAAGATGAATCGATGTCCATTACTGGCTTTGGGCTCTATAGGCCCAATCACGTCCATTCCCCACATTGAGAAGGGCCAAGGTGGACTCTTATTACGGAGCTCCCGTGGAGGGGCGTGGATAGCATTCCCATTAATTTGGCATTTATAACATCTCTTGACGTGGTCACAGCAATCAGCCTTGAGAGAAAGCCAATAATGTCCTGTCTTGAGGATCTTCTTGACAAGGAGGAGGCCACTCATGTGTGGGCCACAAACTCCACCATGGATCTCATCCATAAGTCTCTGAGCTTGGTCTTTGTCTAAACATCTGAGAAGACCTAGTCCTGCATCTCTCTTGTAGAGTGCATCTCCGCTCAGGTAGAATTTCATAGTAAGTCGATGAATCCGCCTTTGTTCAGTTAGGCTTGCCTCAGCGGGTGTAGATCCATCTCGTAGATACTCCTTGATATGCTGATACCAAGGTTATTGGATGGGAGGTAGCTCATCCGATACTTCTCCAACATAGTTCCCATAGGCTAGTACCTTTTGCAGGGCTAATGTGACGCTTGGCATGTGTTCCTTGTCAGGTATGTGCATCAAGGAGGCCAAAGTTACTAATGCGTCCGTAAAATCATTCCTATTACGAGGAATGTGTATAAAGGAGATTTCTTCGAACTCCGAAGCTATCTGTAAAACTTGCCGATGGTAAGGCAGCAATTGTAGCTTTTTGGTTTGAAAGATTCCTGTGGATTGTTTGATTACCAACTCTGAATTCCCAAAGATAGTTAACCGTCTGATACCCATTGAACGGGCAAGTTTTAGTCCCATGATACAGCCTTTATACTCAGCCATGTTGTTGGTGCTAACAAACTGCAATTTGACTGCGACGGGATATTGTTCCCCCATTCTGAATACTAGAACTGCTCCAGCTCCAGAACCTTCCATATTAACAGCTCCGTCAAAATACATCTTCCATGCTTGGCGTGTATCGTACGGATGTTGTTGCTGAATTATCATTACCCCTTCATCTGGGAAGTATGTTTCCAAGGGTTTGAAGTCCCCTGAAGGTTCGGCGGCCAGTTGATCCGCAATTCCATGACCTTTAATGGACTTTTGAGCCACATAGACAATGTCAAATTGTTGTAGGATCAACTGCCATCTGGACATCCGACAATTCAATATGGGTTTACTAAACACATACTTGAGAGGATCCACGTGGGATATGAGATGGGTTGTGTGCCCATGGAGGTAATGTTGTAACCTCATGGTAGCCCATGCTAAAGCACAACAAGTCCTCTCAATCAGAGTGTACTTGTGTTCACTGCTGCTGAATCTCTTGCTGAGGTAATAGATAGCTCGTTCTCAGCCTCTATAGTCTTTCTGGCCCAGCATGCAGCCCATGGCATCGTCAATTATGGACAGGTACGTGAACAGGGGAACATCATCCCTGGGTGGTACCAAAATAGGAGATTTGACAAACTGCTAATTAATTGTAAGGAAGGCATCCTGGGACTCATCATTCCATTTCATGGAGGAGTTCTTCCTTAACAGCTTGAAGATAGGCTCACAGGTTGCTGTGAGTTGAGAAATGAATCGGCTAATGAAGTTGATTCTTCCCAAAAATCCCCGTATTTCCTTCTTTATCTGAGGAATGGGCATTTATGTGATGGCCTGGATTTTGGTAGGATCCAGCTCAATTCCTTTGTGGCTGACTAGGAATCCTAGCAACTTGCCCGATTTAATGCCAAATGCGTACTTGGCTGGATTCAACTTCGAGTTGTACTTGCGCAACCTGTTGAATAGATTTCTAAGATGGTCTAAGTGGTCCTCCTCCTTTTGGGACTTGACAATGATGTCATCCACATAGATCTCGATCTCTTTGTGCATTAAGTCGTGGAAGAGAGCCATCATAGCTCTCTGATAGGTAGCTCCAGCATTGATGAGGTCGAATGACAACCGTCTGTAGCAAAAGGTTCCCCAAGGCGTGATGAAAGCAGTTGTTTCACGATCTTCCTCAGCAACCATGATCTGATGGTACCCCGCAAAGCAATCAGCAAAGGAGTACATGCCGTATTGCGCAGTATTATCAATGAGAATGTGGATAAAGGGCACGTGAAAGCTATCTTTAAGGCAAGCTTTATTTAGATCCCTATAATCCACGCAGACTCGCACCTTTCCTCCAGCTTTAGGCACGGGAATGATGTTAGATATCCATTTAGGATATGTGGACACCATGATAATGCCAGCTTAAAATTGTTTCACAATTTCTTCTTTCACCTTTAAACTCCATTCAGGTTTTAATCACCTGAGCTTCTGCTTGACTGGCTTGAATCCCTCTTTAATAGGAAGGCGATGAAGAATAATGTCAGTGGACAAACCCACCATGTCTTCATGAGACCATGCAAACACATCATGGAATTAGGTTAATAGCGTAACCATGTCATTCTGTTGGTTTGGGGTAAGGTCTGAACCATTATGGATTAACTTAGGGTTTTCTAAGGTTCCAAGATTAAAGGAGGTGGTTTGATCAAGGTTGGGTTTAGGCTTGTCTTCAACCCATTTTTTGATCTCCAAAGGCACCTCAATGTCCTCTTGTATTTTCAGCAAGTCTGAGTCCAACTTTTAATCAAAGTTATAATCCTTGTGGAGAAGAGGCATCTTATCAGCAAGTACAGGCACATCTAAGTTCAGAGTCCTGAAACAAAATATGCTTTCACTTAATATATATAAAACTGTTTAATCATACATAATGTTAGCATCTACGGACAAAACAACTGTGAGTACTATACAGAAAAGTAAGCAGTTATTATATCTACTGGGCAGAAAGAAGTCCTGCCAATTTTACCCTTGTCGACCCATGCAAGGAGTGCTGCTCCAATTGGCAAGGATAAAGTCCGGGTGGACTGCATTGATGGAGGGGCCATCATTGTCCTCCTTTTCCCGAATGATGACCATGATGTCTAGGCAATCATCGTCTGGGGTATATCTGTTTGTATGTTCATCATGAATAATGATGCGCATGCCCGACATTATTCGGACGACATTTTGTTTGATTCTTTATTTCTCTTCCTCCACTCTAGGATCTGGAACAAAGACTTCTTTCGCTTTGAACGGCACTGGCTTGGGAAATAGCATAACCATCTCGTTGGTTGGCACCTTTACAGGAGGTTGTGCGGACTCAGCGTTTGAAGGCGAAGATAAACGCCGCGTGGTTGAAGTTGAAGGAATCTGCTGATGCTTATGAGGATTCCTCTGACTTGAACTGGCAGAATAGCCTAGTCCAGCTGTCCCAGTTTGACTGGGTACTTGGATGGGGTATTTGATACCTTGGTGATCTTCACCCAGTACTTGTCCTGGCTGATGACTCAAAGACATCATTTCTTGAGTAGCCGACATTACTTCGGCAACGATCTTGGGTACGGGCAATGGCGTTCCCAGGGCATGAAATTGAGGGTTGCTTACTTCCAAAGTGTGGAAACTGACCGGGTCAATATCGGAATTCAAACTGATGAACGGTATGTCACCTTGTTGAGGGCATTCTGGTTTAGCGTTGACTGTAACTAGGCTATTGTTGATAATGTATTTCAGTTGATGATGAAGGGTGGAGGGGACTGCCCCAGCCATATGAATCCACGGTCTTTCCAAGAGCAGGTTGTATCCCGAATCTATCTTGAGTACGTGAAAAGACACGCAGAATGTATGGGGACCAATCTCAATTGGCAGCTCAATCTCTCTGACTGAATTCCGACGGGATCCATCAAAAGCTTTGATGATCATGTGGATACTTCGGATTCGATTGAGATTGGCGTTCATCTTAACAATGTAGCGTATGGACAGATATTCAAAGATGAACCTCCGTCTACTAAGACTCCAGCTAGCATATATCCGGAGGACAAGACCGCGATGTGTAACGGCTTGCAATGACCGGTTCCTTCGGGCGGTATGTCATCATCATTGAAAGAGATCACATTGTTGTTGAAAATGTGGTCAGCCAGATGTTGAAATTTTTCCACATCCACTGATTTTTGCAAGTAGGCTTCTTCCAAAACCTTTAGTAGAATCTTCCTATGATCCTCGAAAGTTAAAACCAAGTATAGTATTGAAATTTGATGTAGAGCTTCTCTTAAGCTTAAAACCACCTTGGCTTCATTATGACCCATGGCACGGAGGAATTGTTCAATCTTCTCCATGGGAATCTTCCCCTTTGATTTAATGGTAGACTTCATCACCCATTGGGGAAGATACAGTGGATTTTCCTTCAACACTTCAACAGTTGTATGCGAGATGGATCCTTCAGCTTCTCCATAATTCCAAGGAACTTTCTGTAAGCTGACAACAGGATATTGTGGTCGGAAAGATAAGTTGATTGGCTCTAGAGCAGCCACTTTCAAAGGATTATTGCTTCCTATGAGTTGAATGGTAGTTATAGGGCGTGGCTTGACAATGCCATCAGCCTCAGTGGAGATAACTACTACCAATCCTTTCCATTTAGTAGGACAGGTATTCTCACTTCCACGTAGCACAATATCATCGTTCGCTAGTTGCAGGACACCGCTATCAATGAGATTTTGGATAAGGTGGCAGAGTGCCCAACATTCTTCTGTGCTGTGACCTCAAGAATGGGAGTGATATTGACATACTCCATCAGAATTGTACTGTCCTGAATGGGAATTGATTGGAGGTAGAAGGGAATTAATCCTTCCTTCATTGAGTAGCATTTGAAGGATTTCCTCGATAGGTTGGCCCAGAGATGTAAATTCCCTTTTGTTGGCAAAATCCCGACAAGCTTTGGCATTCGCTCTCTTTGCCACTTTGTCCTCCATTGTTTCACTTTCTGGAGGTGAAGAAGGAATATTCATGACAAAAGGAATGAGACTAGCATGTTCCTGGCTGATTAATTGGCGTGTGACTTGAAGTTGGTATATCACCAGTCCTGCCAATTGCACGATTTGCTTGCAAAGAGCTTTTAACTTTCGTTCCATTGCGAACTGGAACTTGGCATAATCCCATTTATCAGCATCGTCTTTGATGATCTGGGATGCTTCACCGTTAGAATTGGAACTTTGTCCACTGCTCCAATTAATCATGTTGACTTCTTCCTCTTTGTGTGGAGGAAGAGGGTTGTCTTGCACGTGAGGTTGATTTGGTTTGGTGACCACAATCTCACCGTTGTCTATCAGGTCTTGGATCTTATGTTTTAAGGCCCAACAATCTTGAGTATCATGTCCAGGTGCCCCGGCATGATAAGCACATTTTCGAGCAGCATTAAAACCCCTACCATTAGGGCTGGCTGGTGGAAAAAGATGCGTAATTTTCTTCTACGTGGTCAGAAGAGTGAGAATATTCTCGGGAGAGTCCCCTAAGTGTGTGAACACTCGAGGGCGTTTGACTTCTCCACCTTTTGGTACTGGAGGGTTTGACGATTGTGCTTGGAAGGGAGTGTAATTTCTCCTTTGAATAGGCATGTTCTGATTACCTTTTTGACCCTATAGTATCAGGGAAACATCCTTTTCTTTCTTTTTATGGACCCTCTGGGGATTGTTTCCATAATTTCCGGATTGGATGTCTTCAGCAACAGCTTTAAGGGCAGCTAGGTCTTGAATCTTTCCTGACTTCAATCCCATCTCAGCCATCTCCCCATGTTTGATCATTTCAGAGAATGGTTTATCGATGCCAGCTAAGACTCTCTCATAGAAAGGAGCTTCTTGTATGTCAAAAAAAGTCATAACCATCTCTGACTCTGTCATACAATGAATAACTTGAGCAGCAAGGCTCCTCCACCTTTGAGCATATTCTCTGAAAGACTCATTGGACTGTTTCTTGACCTTGGTAATCTGGTACCGGTTAGGAGCCATCTGAGACTGGAAACTGTATTGTGTAAGGAAGGCATGGGCTAGCTCTTCCTAGCTATGGATCTTTGAGTTGTCTAATCGGGTATACCATGAACGAGCTTCTCCAGTTAAACTTTTCTGGAACAGCTGCATTCTGAGCTTCTCATCTTCTGCATAAGATCCGAGTTCTCCAATGAATACCTTCAAATGTGTGTAAGGATCTCCTAACCCATCATACTTTTCAAAGTAAGGAGTTTTAAATTTTTCTGGATAATGAACACCAGGGAATATACAAAGGTCAGCATATAACACATTCCCGTATGCTCCAATTCCTTTGATAGTGCGAAGGGTCTCTTCCATTTGAAGAACTTTCTTTCTAATGTCACCGGTGTTTGGATCTCATGTGAGATGGGCGGCATCATGACTTTTGTTGGTTGTATCCAACTGCAGTTCAAGTATTGTAATGGCTTTATCAGGACCTTGAGTTCCTCCTTGTGTGGAGGATTCAGCATGTACGGGTATTTTTGGACCCTACGTAGATTGGTGTAGTTCTTTAAGCAGAACAACCAGGTCTGTGATTTGTTTACTTAATCCGTCAAATTCATCGCGAGAAATTGGAATAGATTAGTCAAATGAAGATATGATTTGCTGTAGGCCTGCGGCCCTTTTGAACTTTGACCGGGTAATAGGTCTGAATGCTTCCCTGCGATAAAATTGGCATAGTTTAGTTTTGAGGGATGATGTAAATGTTAACATGCTATGTAATGTATCTGTTTTAGGAATTTTATCCTGCAAAACGGATGTTAGCTATTCATAATACAGGATAGCATGCTAATGTATATGCACATATTTTCTCATATTTCTCATTACATGGAGATGAATATGGAATGTAAATTACAAGCAATTGACTTTACAAGTAATTTGAAATGAGAAAGCATGAAGAGACTTTCCTCCGCGTTTGGTTTATAAGAGGCTGACCTATCTTAGGTTACTCTCGCGGCTTTTCGGCATTAAGGTTCCCAAATCATCACAATTTACTCAACGGGAAGTTAATCCGGTCTTTCAACTGGAGCGAATTTGGGTGGTGCCTTTCTTGAGCCTCGGGGAATTAGTCTTGCCATGAGTCCATTAATCAAATACCGACAGGATACCCTCCTGGTGGAGGGACCACACAACAAACATTCATATACATCGCGTCTCACAGTATATGAAAATTATGACATGTGCGAAGCACTAATATCATAGGCAGATATAGTGTAAAGCATTAATCGCAGTAAAGATATGCATTCGTACACATTCATCCTAAATGTTAATGCAACATCCATACACAAGCATATAGCAGTTTTGAAAAGCTTGTAATAGCTGCTTAAGTCCTCTTACTAGAGTCCCCAGCAGAGTCCCCACCTGTCGACGTCGGGATTTTTATTTGTCCCTTTTCGTTACCTATTTTTTTATGTTCTCATTTTATGTGAGATTTGTTTGAAAAAACAAGTGAAAAATGTTCGACATGTATAATGTCGACGATTGGACTATAAGAGTCGCCAGTTGGTTTTTTAACTGGTTGTACTAACACAACCGAGAAAAGCTTTGCACATTGACCCAGTGATGTGACACTATTAAACGGGTCGGTGAAACCGAGATTCAATTAGGGTCTGGGGACTTGCTTATGCGGAGGAAAGGTGTTAGGCACCCCCCGACATTCGTGTTGCCACGGTGACCGCCACTTTTCAAGAAATTGTTATATGTATATGTGTGTGTGTGTGTGTGTGTGGTCAATGTGCTTTTCTTTGGAAGTAGTGCGAGGCCTCGTTCGCACCTATATACACAGGGTTTGAATTTATATAAAAATTCAGTTTTTAACAAGATATGGCAGTGATATTTTCAAAGAGGTTTTTCAAACCCAGTGCTTAATAGTAATTGAGACCTTTTGCACTCCCATTTTATTCAATATTCGGCTTGGTTGATTTTATTTTTGTTGTTTTTTGTTTATTTCGACTGGGCCATATAGAATATGGTTGCCTACGTACTCCCATGTATCAAGGAGATCAGCTCGACATAGTTCACCCCTCAGGATGAGTTGAAAAGTGTAATCCCATGTGCAGGTCAGAATGCTGGGAAGAGAAAGTTTAATCCTAGGTTGAGAATAAACTGTAGGTATGTAAAGTTTGATCCCATGTATGGGTAGCCAAATTGCAAACGCGAGAGGTTCAATCCACGGTGGGATGACCTAAGTTATATGAGCGCAGAGAACCCAGGCTGCTGGCTTGAAAGGTATGTTTCCCTGAGGGGCAAAGTGTTGTAAAAAGTTGTATGTGGTAAAGGGTTAAAGAACCGAAATTACTGATGATCAGATGATCCAACACCAAGATGTTTGCTTGATGGTAACTTCAGACATAGTACCATTTCACGGTGTCCGAATTGATAAGCTGTGGATATTAATCGCCATCCATTTCCTGTAATCTGAGAGCACCTCCTGTCAATACTTCCTTGACAATAAACAGGCCTTCCCAGTTAGGAGCGAATTTTCCCTTGGATTGATCTTGGTTGTCAATGATCTTCTTCAAAACCAAGTCATGTTGTTTAAACTGCCATAGACGGACTTTTCTATTATAGGATCTGGTGATCCTTTGTTGATATAACTGACCATGGAAGAAAGCCGTGGTTTGCCTTTCATCTATCAGAGACAATTGGTGATACCTGTCTTGTACCCATTGGTCTTCATCCAGCTGAGCGTCTATCAACACTCTGAGGCATTCCATTTCTACTTCTATGGGGAGTACTGCTTCCATCCCATAGGTTAATGCGTAGGGGGTTGCCCCAGTCGAAGTACGCATTGATGTTTTGTAGGCTAACAGAGTAAGAGGCAATAAGTCAGGTCATCCTTTATGGTTAGCGGACATCTTTTGCATGATCTTCTTAATGTTTTTGTTAGCCGCTTCAACAGCACCATTCATCTTTGGATGGTAGATGACGGAGTTAAGATGTTGGATGTGGAATTTACTGCATAATTCCTCCATCATTTTGTTGTTGAGGTTTTTAGTATTGTCTGATACAATCACCTCTGGTTGTCCATATCGACGAATGTCATTATTTCAGATGAAGGCAATGATGACTTCTTTGGTAACCCTGTGGAAGGAGGCTGCTTCTACCCACTTGGTAAAGTAGTCAATTATATTGAAAATGAATCGATGTCCATTACTGGCTTTAGGCTCAATGGGCCCAATCACATCCATTCCCCACATTGAGAAGGGCCAAGGCGAACTCATATTGTGGAGTTCCTGTGGAGGGGCATGGATAGCATTCCCATGAATCTGGTATTGATAACATCTCCTAACGTGGCCATCGCAGTCAGCTTTGAGAGATAGCCAATAATGTCTCGTCTTGAGGATCTTTTTGACAAGGAGGGGGCCACTCATGTGTGGGCCACAGACTCCACCATGGATCTCATCCATGAGTCTCTGAGCTTGGTCCTTATCCAGGCATCTGAGGAGACCTAGTCATACATCTCTCTTGTAGAGTGCATCTCCGCTCAGGTAGAATTTCATAGCAAGTCGATGGATCCGCCTCTTCTCAATAGGGCTCGCATCAGTGGGTGTAGATCCGTCTTGTAGGTACTCCTTGATATGCTGATACCAAGGATATTGGATGGGAGGTAGCTCATCCGATACTTCTCCAACGTAGTTCCCATAAGCTGGTGCTTTGTGCAGGGCAATTGCGATGCTTGGCAAATGTCCCTTGTCAGAGATGTGTATCAAGGAGGCCAAAGTTGCTAATGCATCCGCAAAATCATTCCTACTATGAGGAATATGTAGAAAGGAGATTTCTTTGACTCCAAAGCCATCTTCAAAACATGCCAATGGTAAGGTAGCAAATGTAGCTCTTTGGTTTGATAGATTTTCGTGGATTGTCTGACCACTAACACCAAATCTCCACAAACAGTTAACCGCCTGATGCCCATTGAACGAGTAAGTTTTTGCCCCACGAGACAGGCTTCATACTCAGGTGTATTGTTGGTGATGACAAACTGCAATTTGACGGCGACGGGATACTGCTCCCCCGTACCAGATACTAGAACGACTCCAGCTCCAGAACCTTCTATATTAACAGCTCCATCAAAATACATCTTCCATGCTTGGAGTGTATTGTACTGATGGTATTACTGAACTGTCATGACCCCTTCATCGGGGAAGTATGTCTCTAAGGGTTTGAAATCCCCTATAGGTGAAGCGGCTAGTTGATCCGTAATCCCTTTACCTTTAATAGACTTTTGAGTCACGTAGACGATGTCAAATTATTGTAGGATCAACTGCCATCTGGACAGTCGGCAATTTAACATGGGTTTGCTGAACACGTATTAGAGATGATCCACACAGGATATGAGATGGGTTGTGTGACCATGGAGGTAATGATGTAACCTCATGGAAGCCCATGCTAAAGCACAATATGTCCTCTCGATCAGAGTGTACTTATGTTCACTGCTGCTGAATCTTTTGCTGAGGTAATAGATAGCTCGTTCTTGGCCTCTATCATCTTTTTATCCCAACATGCAGCCCATGGCATTGTCACTTACGCATAGGTACATGAACAGAGGAGCATCATCTCTGGGTGGTACCAAAATGGGAGCTTTGACTAGTTGTTCTTTGATTATAAGGAAGGCTTTCTGGCACTCGTCGTTCCATTTTATGGAGGAGTTCTTCCTTAATAGCTTAAAGATTGGCTCACAGGTTGCTGTGAGTTAAGAAATGAACCTGCTAATGAAGTTGATTCTTCCCAAAAATCCTCGTATTTCCTTCTCTATTTGAGGAATGGGCATTTTCGTAATGGCCTGGATTTTGGTAGGATCCAGCTCAATCCCTTTATGGCTGACTAGAAATCCTAGTAACTTGTCTGATTTAACGCCAACGGTGCACTTGGCTGGATTCAACTTCAAGTTGTACTTGTTCAACTTGTTAAATAGCTTTTTGAGATGGTTTAAGTGGTCATCCTCCTTCTAGGATTTGACAATGATGTCATCCACGTAGATCTATGTCTCTTTGTGTATTAAGTCATGGAAGAGAGCCAACATAGCTCGTTGATAGGTAGCTCCGGCATTGATGAGGCCGAATGACAACCGTCTATAGCAAAAGGTTCCCCAAGGAGTGATGAAAGTAGTTTTTTCACGAACTTCCTCAGCAACCATGATCTGAAGGTACCCCGCAAAGCAGTCAGCAAAGGAGTACATGTTGTATTGAACAGTATTGTCAATGAGAATGTGGATGAATGGCACAGGGAAACAATCTTTAAGGGAAGCTTTGTTAAAATCCTTGTAATCCACGCAAACTCGCACCTTTCCTCTAGGTTTAGTGATAAGTGATATTTTTACTAACTTACTGTATATTAATCCAGGTGAATTGTGCCCACCTCGAGTACATTTCATTGTGTTTTAGTTTCATTTCATGTTATTCTGCATTGCATAAACTTCAAACTCCTTTTGGTGAATAAGTGCAGGAATCGACGTCATTTTGGTGGAAACTGAGGTATCGGTGAGCAGATGCATGAAGGCTAGTCGCAAGGCAAGGATGTGCACGGCATGGGGGTACAATGAAGCATGGAAATAAAGAAAGCAATAGGGTTTAAGCAAGAATAAACAAGTAGCAGCAGCAGCAGACCAAAAACCAGACTCAGAAACTGCAGAACACAGGCCGCGCGGCCGCGCGACAGAACAAGTGAAGAGTCGCGCGCCCGCGCGAATGCAGGGTTTTACATGGGGAACCTTCTGCAAGTCAAGCGCCCGCGAGGCATGAGCGCGCGCCCGCGAGAAATTCAGCACACGCCAGCGAGGCATGAGCGCTCGACCGCGCGAGAGGTCGCCTAGTTTGGTCTGAGCTTACTGTAAGTCTCGTGGCCGCGAGCCAGAGACACTAAGGATGTGCGCGGCCGCGCGCGATGCTGATGCTGTAATTTGTTTTATTTTTATTTCTCAACTTAATGATGTGTAATTGGATATAAAACGATTCTGACGTGTGTCAGACAGGGGGACGAGACTTTTATTTACGTAATTTTCATAGTAGCAATTAGGGTTTACACCTTGGAGAGATTCCAACGGAGAACGAAGCCATAACTTCTTATTCTCTTCTTCTTCGTGGAGTTCTTCACCATCATTGATATTGATTAGTGTTTATTAGATTTCTTTGTGGATTTAATAGTTGATCTTTGATTTTTATTCAGCGATTGGGTTTGATCGTTCTATCCTTCTTACTTTGATTGGTTGTTTATTGATCATGCTTAACATTGATCCCATAATGCTTTTTGGTTCAATCATGAACTAAACTCCATTATGGGATTCTAACGGATTTCAATATTTAGTTTGGTTGTACATCTAAGTGTTTGATTTGTTTTGTATATCATATGGATTATCTATCATGGTTGGTGTGCATGTATGAATGATTGATAATCATTCGTGTTAGTATTTGTATGGGATTGGAAATGAACATATGAATATGGAGTGAAATCATGATAGCATGCGAATATGGGGCTAGAGTAAGTCTTCCATGTTTTGTGAATCAGATAGGAATATAGTGTTTCACCGTATGAGCTAGAATAAGGGTTGTGCTTAAAATCAATAGGATTGCAATTGCGCATAGGAATATGATAATTGTGATGGTATTGGTGATTACATAGATTCTAACATCTGTAGATGATATGTGAGTCGGTTATAGTGCATTGGAATATGGTTATAACTCTCTTTGTGCTCTTGGCTATTATCTTGTGATATGTGAACACTTCTTGCATGACATATGGCGATTAAACAAAATATTGAATGAAGTTAGGATCCCATTGTTTCCACATTCTATTTAGTCCATTTTTATTTGTATTTTTAGCTGGTAATCATAATTAGTTCAAATCAACAATTGATGTCAATAGTCTTAGCATATAAATATAGTGAGTTAATTAATGCATAGTAGTCTAAGGTTAACAACTTTCTCTGTGGGATCGATACTTTACTTACTCTGTATTACTTGTTGACCCGTGTATACTTGCATGAGTTAGAGCTCTTTTATAAGAACTATAAAAGAGGCAACATTTAGGCACGGACACGATATTGGATATCCACTTCGGATATGTAGACACCATGATGATGCCAGCTTGAAATTGTTTCACAATTTCTTCTTTCACCTTTAAACTCCACTCAGGTTTCAATTGCCTAAGCTTCTACTTGACTGGCTTGAATCCCTCTTTAATGGGAAGGCGATGAAGAATAATGTCAGTGGACAAACCCACAATGTCTTCATGGGACCATGCAAACCCATCTTGGAATTGGGTTGATAGCGTAACCATGTTATTCCGTTGGTTTGGGGTAAGGTCTGAACCAATCTGGATTAACTTAGGGCTTTCTAAGGTTCCAAGATTGAAGGAAGTGGTTTGATCAAGGTTGGATTTAGGTTTGTCTTTGACCCATTCTTGAATTTATGGAGGCACCTTCAATGTCCTCGTGTATTTCCATTAAGGCTGAATTCATCTCTACATCAAAGGTATAATCCTTGTGGAGAAGAGGCACCGTATCAGCAAGTACAGGCACATCTAAATTCAGGGTCCTGAAATAAAATATGTTTTCACTTAGTATATATAAAATGTTTTGATCATACACAGTGTTAGCATGTACTGACAAAATAAACTGCTAATATTGTACCGAAAAGTAAGCAGTGTTAGCATGTACTGCCCGTTTTACCCTTGTCGACCAATGCAAGGAATGCTGCTCCAATTGGCAAGGATAAAGTCCGGGTGGACTGTAATGATAGAGGAGTTTTCATCATCCTCCTCTTCCCTAATGATGGCCAATACGTCTGGGCAATCATCATCTGGGGTGTATCTGTTTGTATGCTCATCATGGACGATGATACGTATGCCCGACATTATTCGGACAACGTTTTGCTTAATTCTTTGTTTCTATTCTTCCACTGCGGGATCGGGAATAAAGATTTCTTTTTCTTTGAACGGCACTGGCTTGGGAAATAGCATAGCCATCACGTTAGTTGGCACCTTTACAGGAGGTTGTGCAGACTCAGAGTTTGAAGGCGAAGATAAACGCCTCGTGGTTGAAGCTGAAGGAATCTGAGGATGCTTATGAGGATTCCTCTGACTAGAACTGGCAGAATAGCCTAGTCCAGCTGTCCCAGTTTGCCTGGCTACTTGAATGGGGTATTTAATACCTTGGTGATCTTTACCCAGCCCTTGTCCTAGTTGATGACCCAAGGACATCATTTCCTGAGTAGCTGACATTACTTCGGCAGAGATCTTGGGTACGGGCAATGTCGTTCCAATAGCATAGTACTGAGTATTGCTCACTTCCAAGGCATGAAAACTGGTCGGCTCAACATCTGCATTAGCATTGATGAATGGCATGTCCCCATGTTGAGGACACTCCGGTTCAACGTTGATCGTGACTAGGCTATTATTGATAATGTATTTCAGTTGTTGATGAAGGGTGTAGGGGACTGCCCCAGCCATATGAATCCACGGTCTTCCCAAGAGCAGGTTGTATCCCGAATCTATCTTGAGCACGTGGAAAGATACGCATAATGTATGGGGACCAATTTTGATTGGCAGCTCAATTACTCCGACCGAATTTCAGTGGCCTCTATCAAAAGCTTTGATGACCGTATGGTTACCCCGGATTCGGTTGAGATTAACATTCATCTTCAATAATGTAGCATATGGGCAGATATTTAGAGATGAGCCTCCATCTATCAATACTCTAGCCAACATATATCCGGAGGATAAGACCGCGATATGTAACTACTTGCAATGACCGGTCCCTTCGAGCGGTATATCGTCATCAATGAAGGATATCACATTGTTGTTGAAAATGTGATTAACCAAGTGTTGAAACTTTTTTGTATCCACTGATTCTGGTAGATAGGCTTCTTCTAAAACCTTCAATAAGATTTTCTGGTGATCCTCGAAAGTTAGTACTAAGTCCAAAATTGAAATATGGTGTTGAGCTTCTCTCAAGCTTAGAACCACCTTGGCTTCGTGATGACCCATAGTGCGGAGGAATTTTTCAATCTTCTCCATGGTTATTTTCCCCTTTGATTTGATGGTAGATTTCATCACCCGTTGGGGAAGATACAGTGGATTCTCCTTCAACACTGTAGCAGTTATATGTGAGGTGGATCCTTCACCTTCTCCATAATTCCACGGAACTGTGTGCAAGCTAACAATAGGATATTATGCTCTGCATGGTAAGTTGATTGGCTTGGGAGCGGCCACTTTCAAAGGATTGTTGTTTCCTCTGAGTTGAATGGTTGGTATAGTTAGTGGCTTGATATTGTCATTAGCCTCTGTAGAGATTACTGCTATAAATCCCCTCCACTTAGTAGGACAGATATTCTAACTCCCAAGTAGCACAGTATCATTGTCTGCTAGTTGTAAGACACCGCTGTCAATGTGGTTCTAGATAAGGTGGCGGAGTGCCCAGCATTCTTCTGTGCTGTGACCACGAGAATGGGAGTGATATTGACATACTCCATCAAAATTATACCGTCCTGAACGGGGGTTGATTGGAGGTAGAAGGGAATTAATTCTTCCTTCATTGATTAGCATCTGAAGGATTTCCTCCATGGGTTGGCTCAGATGTGTGAATTCCCTTCTGTTGGCAAAATCACGGCGAGCTTTGGCATTCGCTCTCTGCGCCACTTTGTCCTCCAAAGTTTCACTTTCTGAAGGTGACGAAGGAATATTCCTGACAAGAGGAAGGAGACTACCATGCTCCTGGCCTACCATTTGTCAACACCATCTTCGGTGGTTTGAGATGACTCGCCGCTAAAATTGGAATTCTGTCCATTGCTCCAATTTATCATGTTGGCCTCTTCTTCATTGTGCTGAGGAAAAGGGTTGTCTTGAACGTGAGGTTGATCTGATTTGGTTACCATAATTTCCCCATTGTCTATCAAGTCTTGGATCTTGTGTTTCAAGGCCCAACAATCTTGAGTATCATGTCCAGGTGCCCCGGCATGATATGCACATTTCTTAGCAGCATTGAAACCCCGTCTATTAGGGCTGGCTGGTGGAAGAAGATGCGTGATTTTCATTTGTGTTGTCAGAAGAGTAAGAATGTTCTCGAGGGAGTCCCCTAAGGGTGTGAACACTCAAAGGCGTTTGACTTCTTCACCTTTTGGCAATGAAGGATTTGAAGACTGAGCTTGAAAGGGAGTGTAACTTCTCCTTTGAATAGGCATGTTCTGATTGCCTTTTTGACCCTGTAGTATCAGGGAAACATCTTCCTCTTTCTTTTTATGGACCCTCCGGTGGTTGTTTCCATAATTTCCAGACTGGATGTGCTCAACAACAGCTTTAACGGAAGATAGGTCTTGAATCTTTCCTGACTTCAATCCCATCTCAACCATCTCCCCGTGTTTAATCATTTCAAAAAATGGTTTGCCGATGCCGGCTAACACTCTTTCATAGAAAGGAGCTTCTTGTATGTCTATGAAGGTCTTGACCATTTCTGAATCTGTCATGGAAGGAATAACTTGGGCAGCTAGGCGTCTCCACCTTTGAGCATACTCTCTGAAAGATTCATTAGATTGTTTCTTGACCTTGGTAATCTGATACCGGTCAGGAGTCATTTGAGACTGAAAGCTGTATTGAGTGAGGAAGGCGTGTGCTAGCTCTTCCCAACTATGGATCTTGAAGTTGTCTAATTTGGTATACCATGAACGGGCTTCTCCAGTCAGACTTTTCTGGAACAGCTGCATTCTGAGCTTCTCGTCCTCTACGTAAGATCCAAGTTCTCCAATGAATACCTTCAAATGGGTATAACGATCTCCTAACCCGTCATATTTTTTGAAGTCAGGAGTTTTAAACTTTTCTAGATAATGAACACCAGGGAATATACAAAGGTCAGCATATGAAACACTCCCGTGTGCTCCAATTCCTTTGATAGCGTGAAGGGTTTCTTCCATCTGAAGAACTTTCTTTTTGATGTCACCAGTGTCTGGATCTCTTGTGAGATGGGTGTCATCATGAATTTTGTCGGTCGTATCCAACTGCAATTTAGGTATTGTAATGACCTGGGCTCCCCCTTGTGTAGAGGATTCAGTATGTCTGGGTATTTTTGGACCCTGCGTAGATTATTGTAGTTCTTTAAGTAGAATAACCAAATCTGTAATTTTTTTACTTAATCCGTTGAATTCCTTGCGAGAAACTGGATTAAGGTCAGTCTGGTCGAATGATGACATAATTGGTTGTAGGCCCGTGACCTTTTTGGATTTTGACCGGGTAGTAGGTCCGATGGATTCCCTGCGAAAGACTTGCATAGTTTAGTCCTTAGGGAATGTAAACTAACATGTTATGTGATGTGTTCGTTTTAGGAATTTTCTCCTGCAAAAACGGATGTTAGTTGTTCGTAATAGCATATCAATTTTAAACATGTATGTACACGTTTCTTCATATTACATGAATATGGCATGAATATTGTAAGTAATGTAAAAGCATGAAGACAATTTCCTCCGTGTTGGGTTTATCAGAGGCTAACCTATCTTAGGTTACTCTCGCGGCTTTTTGGCATTAAGGTTCCCAAATCATCGCAATCTACTCGACGGGAATTAAATCCGGTCTTTCAACTGGAGCAAATTTGGGTGGTGCCTTTCCTGAGCCTCGTGGAATTAGTCTTCCTCCGAGTCCAGTAATCAAACACCGACGGGATAGCCTCCTAATGGAGGGACCACACAACATACATTCACATATATCGCTTCTCACCGTATAAAAATGATGACATGTACGAAGCACTAATATCACAAGCAGATATGGTGTGAAGCACTAAGTGCAATAAGGAAATGCATTCGTACACACTCATCATAAACGTAAATGCAACATCCACACACAAGTAGATAATAGTCTTGAAAAGATTGTAGTAGTGGCTTAAGTCCTCTTACTGGTGTCCCCAGCAGAGTCGCCACCTGTCGACGTCGGAATTTTTATTTGTCCCTTTTCATTACCTATTTTTTTTGTGTTCTCATTTTATGTGAGATTTGTTTAAAAAAACAAGTGAAAAAGGTCCGACATGTGTAATGTCGACGATTGGACTATAAGAGTCGCCAGTTGGTTTTTTAACTGGTTGTACCAACACAACCGAGAAAAGGTTTGCACATTGACCCAGTAATGTGACACTGCTAAACGGGTCTGTGAAACCGAGATTCATTTAGGGTCCGGGGACTTGCTTATGCGGAGGGAAGGTGTTAAGCACCCCCCGACATCCGTGTTGCCACGGTGACCACCACTTTTCAAGAAACTATTATCTGTGTGTGTGTGTGTATGGGTCAATGTGTTGTTATTTGGAAGTAGTGCTATGCCTCGCTTGCATCTATATACAAAAGGCTTGAATTTATGTAAAAATTCAGTTTTAAACAAGATATAGCAGTGATGTTTTAGAAAAGAGGTTTTTCAAACCCTTGTGCTCAATAGTTACTCATTCATCATAAATGTAAATGCAACATCCACACACAATCAGATAATAGTTTTGAAAAGATTGTAGTAGTGGCTTAAGTCCTCTTACTGGAGTCCCCAGCAAAGTCGCCACCTGTCGACGTCGGGATTTTTATTTGACCCTTTTCGTTACTTGTTCTTTTGTGTTCTCATTTTATATGAGATTTATTTGAAAAAATAAGTGAAAAAGGTCTGACATATGTAATGTCGATGATTGGACTATAAGAGTCGCCAGTTGGTTTTTTAACTGGTTGTACCAACACAACCGAGAAAAGGTTTGCACATTGACCCAGTAATGTGACACTGCTAAACGGGTCTGTGAAACCGAGATTCATTTAGGGTCCGGGGACTTGCTTATGCGGAGGGAAGGTGTTAGGCACCCCCCGACATCCGTGTTGCCACAGTGACCATCACTTTTTAAGAAACTATTATCTGAATGTGTGTGTGTGTGTGTGTGTGTGTGGGTCAATGTGTTGTTATTTGGAAGTAGTGCTATGCCTCATTTGCACCTATATACAAAGGGCTTGAATTTTTGTAAAAATTCAGTTTTAAACAAGGTATAGCAGTGATGTTTTTTTAAAGAGATTTTTCAAACCCTGTGCTCAATAGTAATTGAGGCCTTTGATACTTTCATTTTATTCCGTGTTCGGTTTGATTGATTTTATTTTACAGATGCGAGGCATCTGTATGAAAATAATGTACAAAAGGTGTTCAACTCCTCGTGGGTATGAAAATCATCGGAGGTAATTCAGACATCACTAATAAATTTACAAGCTGCTTACAGCTGAAAAGGTCCATCACGGGAACCGAATCTAGATTCAGTGGACTGAATATGTGATTACATGATTCCTAGGCTCACATGATGCCGCAATTGATATAAACGCAGTAAGCATGTATATATTTAAAAGCCATAAATATATATACCAACCACGAAGCACCTCCACGGGGGATCAGAAATATAAATAAAGCTGTAAAAGCTATCAACCGCCACGGAGGAAACTCCAGGCGGGACAAAATGTACAGAAAGTAGTAAAAATGGTCAACCACCATGAAGTAAACTCCAGGTGGGACGAAATGTAAATATATATATATATATATATATATATATATATATATATATATATATATATATATATATATATATATATTTATTTATTTATTTAAGCGATAAACGCACCAGATATAAAATCCAGGCTCATCAGGCAAAGTCCGACAACAATTAATATATATAAATATATATATATATTAAAGCAATAAACGCACCGGATGTAAAATTCAGGCTCATCGAATAAAGTCTGACAACAGTTAATATATATATATATATATATATATATATATATATATATATATATATACACACACACACAAAAGTAAGTAAACGCTCCAGAACGAAGTCTAGGCTCAATCGAGACATAACTCGATAATGTTAGTCCATATATATAAATAAATATATATATATATATATATATATATATATATATATATATATATATGCATATACAAACTGAAATAAAACCACGGACCGAAGTCCGGGCAAACAAACGCAACACGACTCTCAACTTAAAGAAGGGTGTGTCCAAAGATTGAGAGAAAGGCTTTAAAGTGTGTAAGAAGGCTTACAGTGGAATGCCAAAGAAGACTTCTATATCTTTAAAGTAGATATACAGTGGCTTTGTCGGTACAAAAATAGCTATATGTGAGCTCACATGTGTTTAAAATGGGAAAGCACTCAGTATATTGCAAGTACAGAGGAAACTGGGCAGGGGTTCCTCGCTCTTTCTCCTTGCAAAATGGCCACCCCAAGCACTCTATTTATAGAGGATGGACCTGCGGCTCGGCCGCAGGTGTACCAGAGGCTACCCGGGGTGCCCCGGGCTTCGCGGGTCGCGTAGTCTCGTAGTACGTGCACGCGGGCAACGTGATGTCCACATAAACTTTTAGAATTGCAATCCGGGCATCTGACTGAGGTATATAGGACCTATTTCGGGCCGCCGTTGTCGAGAGTTATGCAATAACATGGGATTAGAGGTTGTACAAAGTCATGAAGATGGGATGATGCCCTCCGGTCTTCAGCTACAAATTCTACCCGTTATCCTGCGCAATAGTCACTCGGGATTAGTTCTTCTGAGCTTTTGTGGGACATTGTTGCGTAGAAATGTATGTTTGAAATGTTGAGACGACGTGATGTGGCGTCATGGTGGCGAGATGACGACTTAGCCCCTCATCGGGGTTATCTCCGGTTTGGGCTGACAAAGCAGACGTTGCTTTGGATTATCTCTGAGATTGGATTGCTGCAATGGATGAAGGTCCTCAGTGTCATCTCTGAGGTGTGCATGTCCTCCCAATGTTATATCCAGGTTAGTACTGAGTATCTCGTTGTGAGCGCCGAGATTGAAGTTGCTTGCATTTGAAACAAACATTTCCGGGGTTATCACCGGAACTGCATTCCTTTGGGTTATCGCCAAAGTTGGTAGCTATTCCCATGGTTGAGACTGAGACTAGATACCTCGGGGTTATCTCCGAGATTAATCGGTCTTCTCCGGTGTGTGTTCTGGTATTGGATCTACATGCCTCATGGTTATCTCCGAGGTTGAATTTGTTACTCCCGGTGTGTACTCCGGGGTTGATGCTGAACTTTCGGTAGTATCCGGACTGGATATGAACTGTCTTCCAAGGTTCCCTCTTGAAAGACGAATTTGTCCTCCTGCAATATTAGTGATAGGTGTACAGAAAATTTCGAGTGTCTACACAACGAATTTATAGTTGTGAAGTAAACTAAACCGATAACAATAACATAACAACTCTATATCAAAATTTTGAAACTATGTATTGAATATAAATGGGGTTTAGTTGACATACTATGAACATTATTTTCAATTTTCGAATAGGTTTAGTAGAACTTCATCTGCAAACCGTCATAACTTACGGGCGCGAGGGTGTACATCCCGTGGGCCTTGTATTGATCAATACTGCATGCAAGAACGATATTATCATTCACTCTGTCCGCCTTGGGCGCATAAAAGTTTTCCCTTGATCGGGATGTTCATTCTTAGTCTGGAATCCGAACCAAAACAATTTGATTGGATACAAAAAGGTATTATCATATTCAATGATATTTCTAAATCTGTGTCTAGCTGGTCAAATAGCTTAGAGGTATATATATATATATATATATATATATATATATATATATATATATATATATATATATATATATATCAACATGTGTTTAAATACAATGATTATCTAAGTGAGGACACTTATATAACCATATTTCGAAATTAACGAACATAATATATATATGAGTTATATAATATAATATCATGGTGATAAACAATGATCAAATATAATATATACAACAATAGGGTTAATATTCTAGTACAATAATAATATAAATCTAAAACTTTCTTACGCATGTTCATTGCATAAAGGAAATGCAAAGGTAGGATACTTGCCTGGTTTGCTGCTTACAATACGCAACTTAGTTTTATCTTTTATACCGAAACCTATTAGTAATAAGATCATTTTACCGATTAGAATAATATATCGTAACACATAATACTGCTTATTGCCGTCAGCACAAAACCTAATCACATTGTCACACATATTTCACAGTCATTGGATCACAAACAAACACATATACAGACAAATTATATAAATTCAGATCAATTTCTAAAACATGTCGGTGTACCGATGGCTTATCGGGTAATTATTGAGCCAAAGACTCTATCCTGTAGTTCAACATTTGTAAGTATCAGTCATATTATTTTTAAATGACTTCTAATAATTTTTAAACAATTATTATAATTTATCATGAATTTTCAAACACTAGAATCATTATTAAATGATTTAAATATTAAACAATTCTATTATCATTAACATTTAATTAATATTAAACTATTAATGAAACTATTGCCAAAATATTAAAGTTATTTACAATAACTCCAAGTATTTTTAAAGTATTAATATTATCCTTAAATGATTTTTAAAATAATTTAAATTATTTTTAAATACTTACCATTAATATTTAAATATTAATGTATTATTCATCAAAATATTAAAAGTCATTAATTATAACTTAAAATATTTTTAATTCATTTATATCCTTTTTAAATGATTTTTAAATTAATAAAATCATTTTTAAACTATTCATTTAATATAATTATTAAATAAACTTAATATCGTTAATATATCATTAATATCAAATTATTAATGAAATTATCCTTTAAGTATTAATAGTTATATTTTATAACTTAAAATATATTTAGACTATTTATTTTTTGATAATTTAAAATAATTTTTAAAACTATTTTTATAATTTTAAGAATTTATTTTCTATTTTTAATCATTTTTTTGGAAATTAATAATTAAAATTTACTAAGTCCGTCGATAAAGCCTTTGGCGACAGAAAAGCGTCGCCTTAGGTGTTCTTGAGCCCAAGAACACTGACAAGTCAGTGCTCGAGGGGTCAACTTTGACCACTTATAATTCATTGTTCCTACATGCTCTGGTCAATCTCAAGCATTGATCGTGTAGTATAAATGTAGAACTACAAGTATTCATAATCATTTTCGTAATACAACAACTCAAATGCAAGATCTGAGCCTTTAAAATGATTGTCAGGGATGTTCATCAAGTTCTGGGCTACCCAGAAAAATCTGGTCAATGCCGGTCAACGACCTTGGTGGCCTTATTTCGGACAATCGGTTTATGTCACAAGTGTTCTAGACGTCGGGTCTTGTATACTAACTATAAGGGTATCTTTATTGATCATTTATAATGTCCAGATATCATTAACTTACAAGATAAAAGTCTCTAAAGTATCTGTCAGACCACTGCCTCAACATTTCTGGGTTACCCAGGAAGTAAGGCTTAACGGTCAACGACTTTTGACTGATTACTACGATCGATCTATTGATTTCTAAGGTTCGAAAGTACTATGAACTTGTAGCATTCATGACATACTATAATCTAGATATCATTATACATCCCAAATACTTGTCAGAAACGAGATCAAAGCTGGTCAAATGTTGTCAGAAAGGTTGTTCATCCCATTTCTGGAAATTCTAGAAAATGGTTTTTGTGATCATTTAAGTCACTTTGACCATCCACTAAATTCGATAGGTTGTTTGTTTAAAGGATCTAAAGACATAGTTATGAAGAACATATTACAATCTACAAAATAGATATTATAACATCGTCATATCACTTACAAGATGACAGATCTATGCCTTCCTAAACATTGTCAAACGCTGAAAACAAGTTTCTAGGTTACCCACAATTCATTCGGTCATGGTCGGTCAACGACCTTTGACCATCAATAACTTTTAATATAAACCATATTTGACCCTGATTCGAGTTCCAGATCCAAGACCTCATACCAGACTACAATATTAAACACTTAAACAACAAAAACACATAACATGCAAAGATCTATGAGCACTAACATTTGACTGTCATACTCAAAAACAAAAATTTCCAGATTCTTAAAATCTTCAAATCTGAGCTTATAGATGTTATGGATCTAACATCTATCAACTCAGATCATCAATACGCACTATATATAACATGTTTTAACACAAAAACACAACATCTTACAACAGATCACATGATTTTCAAACTAGGGTTTTTATACCTCTTTACACCTTGATCCTTGATTCTGATCTTGTGATTTGTTAATGATAAACGTGGGGCTGTGTTTTGGGACTGGTCTACTATATAAATTTGTGAGTGAGGAGAGAGAATGGGTTGGTAGAGCATTGGTTGAATAAATGGGCAATAAAATGACTTTCTCTCTCTAATGCTATATATTATATGTATGCAATGAATGTAGCTGAATTCAGCTGATTTCTAGTGTTTAATGTCACATGGGGTTGTTGAAGTGGTTTACCAACTCCCTTCTTGGCAAGATTTGCAAGAAATCTCAAATAATACAAAAGGGGTACTAATGTCATTTGGCTTAAGAATTTAATGGCATTTTAGTCATTGGTCTAACCCTTAGGGTTTGACCCTTAGGGTTTAATCCTAAGGTTTAGCACAAAATTGAAGCATTTCTAGATTAGGGTTTGCAAAATAAAACAAAATTTTAGTTTCTAAAAATCACTAATTTAGGTTTACTAAATTAGTTTAGGTTTTTAATTACATAAAACATGATAATTAGGTTTAAGGTTCACTAATTAACATTTAGTTTGCTAAAATAGCAATTAGGGTTCACAATTTACAATTTAGGATTTATAATTTAAATAATAGATTTTCTAGAAATTAATATTTCTAAATATTAACTAAGGTTTGCCTAATCAATATAAAATTAAATAATACACACATAATTCATATTACACAGTTATGTAATAGTCTCGAACTCATAATTCTAATAACCATTTCATATATTATTTAAATAATATAAAATCATATTTTCATGAAAAATAATTAATAAAAATATTTCTATTATAACATTAATTATTATAAGAATATAATTTATAATGATTAATACTTCTAAAATAAAATTATTTATAATCATTCATGTAATAAATATCTTTTATATTCATCACATAAATACATACACATTACCTTGCATATATTTCCCATATTTATATATAAAAAAAAATTATACGCAAAATTTCTTATTTAATTATATTGAAAATATCGGGTTATTACAAAATTGATGATAAATTCTTTTAAATCATAGAAGATAGTAGATATCATGCTCTACTTGACTCTTCTAATGGATTGCTTGTTCCGCTACAGTTAAACTTGATGTTTATTATATTTTATCAGTTTAACACTGTTGAAGGCTAACGATAATTTATTCTTCATTATCTTAGTCATAATATTTCTTACTGGGCTAGTTGAGCTCACCCTTTGCTTTCGTTGTTCTCTTCAGGAAATGAGAATATAGCTAGGACTAGTCGGGAAACGAAGTGACGGTCCAGATATTTACTTTAGTAGTCCTCACTATTCTGTAAAATAGTGTGATAATAAATGTATTGAAGATTTATTTTGAGTTTTAATACTGTCTAGAAGACAATATTTGTATTAAAACTCATAACTCATGTTGTATATTAAAGTTTGTATTTGTATTTTGTACCATGTATTTGACGACTCAGAATGAGTGATGTATACCTATTTTGGGGGCATCACATAAATGAAATATTATTAAATGATTAATAATATTATATGAGAGTTTAATATGATGATTATGTGATAGTAATATTATCAAGGGATGATAGTATTAATAATAGTTTAAGGTACTATCTAATAACTGTTTATGTGACTAAATGTTAGACAAAGAGTAGTAGTATTATGAGGCATGACGTGTTATGCTAATTGAGATATCAATCTTATTAATGATATGTCTTTCATAAGAGGTTATATTAAATTGCGTAGCAGTAATCAACAAACGAGACAAGTTCCTTAACTCAAACTTGAGTTATTATTTTTCAAGCATGTTAGTGGATAATTATTGTTGATTATTTTACATCTATGATTATTATTGAATATTCGCATTTATTGCAAGTTTCCTAACTCAATTTCGAGTTATTTTATTTCAAAGCAAGCTAGTGGATTAATTATTGACAATTATTCCACATCTATGATTATTGATATTCGCAAATAGTGTAAGTTTCTTGAATTTCCTTATATATTATCATGTACAAATTATTACCTTGTACAAATTTCTATATCTTGTATAAATTTTATGATATGCAAGTATCTTAACCTTCGCATTTACTTTATGCAATGAATCTTTGTGTAATCAGGTTCTCTAAATTCTGTACACGCGAGTTCTCAAACCCTATTCAATTTATACATTAAATATAAGTGTAACACCCCAACTTTTATGAATAAAGATTAATTTTTCTCAAAATATATTTTTGAATATTATGATGTGGATTTGATATAATGTTATAGTTGTGGAAAATATTTATAAATTTTGCAAAGTAAGCAAGTTGTTATAAAATATTCGATTGGTCGGAGAATGTTCATTTTAACAGGGAATATTCGTACGACGATACAATCATTGATGGAGCCCACAACAGAATTATTGTCGGAGTTAGAAAACGACAGAAATATCTTTTTATAATAATAACGGGAAAAGTTTTACCGTTAAACTGTTGAAATACCCGGTGGTAAAAGTATAGTAATACGTGTGGTTGCATAGTAGTACACGGTATTGATTATTGATGCTTACATGAGAAGTCACTCAGTTATACTCAATTATTGCTACAATAATTGCTGCATAATATCTCTCATATTATTGATTCAATCATTGTCACAGTATCATCTGCACAATATTTTATATTATTAAATTAATAATTGAGACGACAAAGTTATTCATATTATTATTTGCATTATTGACGATGTCTAGAAAGTTCTGTCGAGGAAATGGGTTTAGTCACCTAATTGCGCGCCAATAAGGAGAAATCCTTATCGGAAAGCCCCCTCTTTTCTGGGAATGATCTGGTTGTTAAATATTGTGAGTTAAAATATTAATGATGAATAATATTTTAGTTTTCTTTAATTCTTCCGTGACCCAATTACCCTCAAAAGAGGTATTTCTATGATTGGCTGGTTTTATTGACCAAACGGATAATTAATTGGATAAATAAGCAATTGATTGCTATTGGTTCACATGTAAATTACTGTTGGTTCACATAAATAGAACTATTGATTCACATGCATGTACTATTAGGGGAGGTGGTGCAAGATTGATAATACTTGAAGGACTAAATTAAAAATAGAGGTATAGATGAAAGTACTATACTGTAATAATTTGAGCCCCTAATCGTGCAATTATCGAAGCTATATTTTCCTATAAATAGAAGCTCATTCTTATTTCATTCTCACCAATTCACTAAGACTCACAAGAGCAATTATAGAGAGAGAAGTTATGGAGAGAAAGAGGAAGAGTATTCTACTACTTCACTATTCCAGTATCCAGTCTTCTTCTAAGGTAAGGAATATTATTTTTGTTTAATATTCGTATGAAATAATATTTTCTTCCATACTCTGTAGTATGTAAGTAATATTATTTCGTCTCGTATTACTTATTATACCCTCATTTTGTTAAAGTTTTGCTTCTATACTCCGTGAAATTAGTAGAATATCCTTGAAATTTGTGCTTCATCAAGTATCGTTTCACAAGGATATTTTCTGAACACTCTTGTTAAATTTTAAGCTTTTCATACCGGAGTACTATTTATGGGTACTATTCATTTATATGGTACTATTCACAAAGTAGTATTTATACAATACTATTCACGAAGTACTATTCACGAGTACTATTCATAAAGTACTATTTGTGAAGTACTATTCACGGGCACTATTCATAAAGTACTATTTATGGGGTACTATTCATTAGGGTACTATTCACTCAGAGTGTTATTCATGACAAAAACTAATTTCTTTTCTATCCAAATCATTTTTGATACTGGATAAATTAAATTCTGGATAAATTAAATTATAAATCTTTAAAAATTTATCATTTGTTTTTTTTTAATTGAATTCTTATATCACTGTCATCATCATCATGCTTATATTGTGATGAAAGTCATCTTTGGCTTACGTGCATAGATGGACTGTTGATTGGTATGATTATGACCAGGAATTATTCGGTGTAATTATGACCTGTAATGTTACAAATGATGTGGTAAAAGTCCTCATTGGCCCGTAGTTCATTGATGGACAGTTGTTGGTATCATTATAACCAGGGATTATTCGGTATGATCATAATCATTGGTGATAACACGATTATCCTTGACCCGTAGTGCATGGATAATTCGTGGACGTGATACTAATGAATATCCTTAGCCCGTAGTGCAGGGACAATTCAGTGATGTGGATTATTTATTAATCTGAGTCTCAACGATAAAATTAATGATAAAATTTTTAAATCATATAAGACAGTAGATATCATGCTCTACTTGACTCTTCTAATGGATTGCTTGTTCCGCTGGAGTTAAACTTGATTGTTATTGTATTTTATCAGTTTAACACTGTTGAAGGCTAACGATAATTTATTCTGCACTATCATAGTCATAATATTTCTTACTGGGTTAATTGAGCTCACCCTTTTGCTTTCATTGTTCTCTTCAGGAAATAAGAACGTAGTCGGGACTAGTCGGGGAACAGAGTTATGGTCTGAGATGGTGGCTATAGTAGTCCTCACTATTCTATGAAATAGTGTGGTAATAAATGTAATAAGGACTCCTTTTGAGTTTGAATACTATCTATTAGACAATATTTGTGTAAAAACTCTCAGCTACGTTTTTGTCGTATTGTATAAGGAAGTTGTATTTTAAATTATGTACCATGTATTTGGCGACTCAAAATGGGTGATGTATACCTATTATGGGGGCGACACAGTTGGTATCAAAGCTTAGGGATATGATCCCTTGCTGGGATGTGAGACTAGAACTAGGAGGGGAGAGACGGGTAATTCCTTCGCTAGTATGACCTACCTAAGTTTAGTTGTTATTTAATTGGTCGGTCAGAGAATAGGGATAATATGTGACATGTCAATTAACCTTTGTTTTGTGGCAGTGTTTGAAAATGATATCCGAGAATTTTGAGATAAGCAATGGAGCACATGAGACCGTTGAGTCACCAACGATCAATACCCAGGATAATGTGTATCGAGAAGGCAATAATCCTCAGGAAAATAACAACACCGACTAAATGATGAACGATGGGATGTTCAGAGGCTTTATGCAATTCATGCAACATCAGGCGAGAGCGACTCCTGTTCAAAATGCATGTGGAAACACTGGCAACTAACGGATGGTCACCACTAAGCAGTTCAAGGAGCTGGGACCACCGGAGTTTGTGGGAAAGCTAGAACCACTTAAGGCAGAGACGTGGATAAAGTAGATCACCAAGATATTTGACGTCTTGGGATGCTCCGATGAGAAAAAGGTTCCTTTTGCCACCTTCATATTGCGAGGAGAGGAAGATTACTAGTGGGAATCTGTAAAGCGTACCCAGCCTGCCACACTGAAGATGTCTTGGGAGAAGTTCCAAGAACTGTTCAACGACAACTACTTTCCCGAAGGTATTCGTCACATGAAGGAGGTAGAGTTTATCAAGCTAGAGCAAAATAATATGAACGTGTCTCAGTACGAAGCTATGTTTGTCGAGTTGTCCCAGTTTACATCCCACTTGGTTGATAATGAGGAGAGAATGACGTGAATGTTTCTGCGAGGTTTAAAAACCAAAATACGTTAATACCTCATTTCTCACAAAACTGTGTTTGTATTCAGATGTTATAAATAGGGCTCAGTTATTGGAGAGCAATAATGAGTCAACCCAACCAAGAGAAAGCAGCTGACAAATCGATAATACCAGTGGTAGCAGTCATTGAAGCGGTGACAACAAATGTGGAGGGAATCAACATACCAGAAATAGTAACCACTTCAATGGTAATCATGGCCAAGACAATAGGAGTGGAAATTTCAAGAAGAGGAGATTCAATAATGATGGAAAGACGTCAGCACCAGCAACCATTGTTAATGAAGGAGAACGACCACCGATCGTATGCTACAAATGCGGAGGGGAGGGACACATCAGTCCAAATTATAGGCAGCAGTCCAAAACGTGTTACAATTATGGAAGAGAAGGTCACCTAACTCGATTTTATCGTGTAGTGAAGTCAAGTCCAGTTGGGATGGGGACACCAAATGCCATCCCAGACAAGTCAAAGTCAGTAGTTCAAGGGAGTGCATTTGTCTTGACCTCCCTAAAAGCGAGGAACCCGAACGAGGTTATCACGGGTAAGCTAATCATAAACTCTAGCGAAGTCTATACCTTATTTGATACCGGTTCTACTCATTCTTTTATTTCTCCTACTTGCACTCTACATTTAAATTTAACTCCGGAGAAATTGAACTTTGACTTATCTATTAAAACTCCGTTGGGAGAAACCTTCATTACATCTACTATTTATAAGTCTTGTTTGATTCATATCGACAACTGCACGTTACTTATCTTATCTCTTTCAAAATACTTGCATTCGATGTGATTTTAGGAATTGATTGGTTAACTACTCATCATGCTAAAATTAATTTTTTTCATAAGGTTGTTAGCTTTCTTATTCCAAACCAACCTATTATGCGAATTCAAGCAACCAAACCACTAAAGTCAATCACTGTCACATCAAGCCATAAAGCTATTTGTTTATTGAATAACGGATGTCAAGCTTTCTTAGCCCATGTCATAGATTTAAACAAAAATACATCAGATTTGAATGATATTTCCATTGTTAATAAATTTCCTGACGTATTCCCTGAAGAACTTTCTGGCCTATCGCCAGAGCGTGAAATCGAATTTTGTATCAACCTTGAACCCGATACAAAACCTATTTTCAAAGCCCCATATCGAATGGCTCCTATTGAACTTCAGAAGTTAAAAACCCAACTGCTGGAGTAGTTAGACATTAGTTTTATTTGTCCTAGTACGTCTCCTTGGGGTGCTCCTGTTCTATTATTAAAGAAGAAAGATTGAAGTATGCGACTTTGTATTGATTATCGAGAGTTGAATCATGTCACCATCAAATATAGTACTCATCGCCTTGCATTGATGACCTATTTGACCAGTTGCAAGGCGCTAAATTCTTTTCAAAGATCAATCTTCGTTTCGAATATCACCAGTTAAAGATTAAAACTGATGACATTCCAAAGACTGCTTTTAGAACTCGGTATGGGTATTAAGAATTCGTAGTCATGTCTTTTGGATTGACTAATGCTCCTGTTGCCTTCATGGAAATGATGAACCGAGTATTCAAGTAATATTTAGATCATTTTGTGATTGTCTTTGTTGATGACATCCTCATTTACTCCAAAAACCGTGAAGATCATGAGCAACACTTAAGCCTGATACTCCGAAAGCTTCGTGAAAACAAGCTATATGCCAAGTTGAAGAAATGGAGTTCTGGCTTGAGGAAGTAGCATTCTTTGGGCACGTGATATCAAATCATGGAATATCTGTTGACCCAGCGAAAATTGAAGCAATTCAATGTTAGGAGCAACCTAAGTCAGGGACCGAAGTACGTAGCTTACTGGGCTTAACAGCTTATTATCGGAGATTCGTAGAAGGATTTTCTTGAATTGCTACTCCATTAACTCAGTTGAATCGAAAAGATACAAAATTCGGTTGGAGTGAGGAATGTGAGAATAATTTTTAAGAACTCAAGAGAAGACTCATTTTAGCACCTGTTCTGACAATACCATCTGGTTCGGAGGGATTTGTCATATACAGCGATGCTTCAGGCAAAGGTTTAGGATGTGTTCTCATGCAACATGGGAAAGTCATACCTATGCCTCACGACAACTCAAAAAATATGAGAGGAATTATCCTACTCATGATCTAGAGTTGGCAGCTGTCGTTTTTGCACTTTAAATTTGGAGGCATTACCTATATGGGGAGAAGGTGGAGATCTATACGGATCATAAAAGCCTCAAATATTTCTTCACCCAAAAGGAACTTAACATGCGACAACGACGTTGGCTCGAGTTATTGAAAGATTACGATACCATCCTAGAAAAGTGAACGTAGTAGCTAACGCGTTGAGTAGTAGATCATATGCGGGTACAAGTGTGATATTGTCAACGTAATGGCCTATTTTGTATGACTTTCAAAGGATAGAGATAGAGTTAAAGACTCCAGGGACCTACATAATGATGACAAATATATGAGTAGAACCGACTTTAATCGATAAAGTTAAAGTTGCTCAAGCTACGGACCTGAAGTTGATGCATATGAAGAAGAAAGTTTAAAAAGGTGCTATTCCAGAAGTAAGAATCGATGACGAAGGAATACTTAGAGTCAACTTCAGACTTTGTGTTCCTAATGATTCTGATTTAAAGTATAAAATCATGATTGAGGCGCACAACACATCGTTTGTAATCCATCCTGGGAGTACCAAAATGTCTCGTAATCTTTGACATACATTTTAGTGGAGTAATATGAAGAGAGAGATAGCGGAGTTTATCTCAAGGTATTTAACTTGTCAATGTGTCAAGATAGAGCATCAAGTGCCAAAAGGACCATTACAACCACTTAAAATTCTAGAATAGAAGTGAGAGCACATTACCATGGATTTCGTTATGGGTCTTCCCAAGGTTTCTCAAGGCATAGATGCAATTTGAGTCATTATTGATAGATTGACTAAGTCTGCTCATTTCGTACCGATACGAGAAACTTATTCACTTGAACGTTTTGCTCATATATACATAAATGAGATTGTAAGACTTCATGGTATGCTGGTATCCATAGTTTCTGATCGAGACCCAAGATTCACTTCACGATTTTGGGTTAGTTTGCAAAAAGCTATACACATGAATTTAAGATTCAGTTCGGCATATCATCCTCAAACGGACGAGCAGTCAGAGAGGATTATTCAAACTCTTGAAGATCTATTAAGACTCTGTGTCCTTAACTTCAAAGGAAGTTAGAACAAGTTCTTATCATTGGTGGAATTTTTCTATAACAACAGTTATCAAGCAAGTATTGGCATGGCTCCATTCGAGGCATTGTATGGACGCAAGTGTCGTTCTCCAGTATGCTGGGATGATGTGGGTGAAGCAACGTTATTCGGACCGAAATTGGTACGCATGCCAATAGAAAAGATTCAAATGATCCGACAACGTATAAAAACCTCACAAGATTGACAAAAGAGTTATGATGATCTTCATCGAAAGGACTTGGAATTCAATGTTGGAGAGCATGTAATGTTACGTGTGACTCCATGGAAAGGAGTTACGAGATTTGGAAAGGGAGAAAAATTCAATCCTCGATTCATTGGGCCATTCAAAATCCTTGATCGAGTAGGAACTGTGGCCTATAGACTCGCCTTACCGCCAAGTATGTCTCGTGTTCACATCATTTTTCACATATCTATGTTACATAAATATGTGTTAGACCTGAACTACATTATTGAATTAGAACCTGATGAGATAGCGGGAGATTTAACGTATGAAGAGGTACCTATTAAAAGCTTGGATAAGAAGGATTATATTCTACGCTCCAAGGTTATACCTCAAGTTAAAGTTTTTTGGAGAACCCACAATATTGAGGAAATAACCTGGGAGTTAGAATTTAAAATGAAGTCAAGGTATCTTCACCTCTTCGACATACCAGGTACGTATCCTAATTTCGAGGATAAAATTTCATAAGAAGGGGAAGTTGTAAGACCCTAACTTTTATGAATAAAGATTAATTTTTATCGAAATATATTTTTGAATATTATGGTGTGGATTTGATATAATGTTATAGTGTTGGGTAATATTTATAAATTTTGCAAAGTAAGTAAGTTGTTATAAAATATTCGATTGGTCAGAGTATATTCATTTTAATAGGGAATATTCGTACGACGGCACAATCATTAGTGGACCCAGAGCGGAATTATTATCGGAGTTAGAAAACGACATAAATATCTTTTTATAAAAATAATGACGAAAGTTTTATCGTTAAACTGTTGAAATATCTGGTGATAAAAATACAGTAATACGTGTGGTTGAATAGTAGCACATGATATTAATTATTGATGCTTACGTGAGAAGTCACTTAGTTATACTTAATTATTGCTACAGTAATTGCTTCATAATATCTCTCATATTATTGATTCAATTATTATCACAGTATCATCTGCACAATATTTTATATTATTAAATTAATAATTTAGACGACAAAGTTATTCATATTATTATTTGCATTATTGACGATGTCTAGAAAGTTCTGTCGAGGAAAGGGGTTTGTTCACCTAATTACGCGCCAATAGGGAGAAATCCTTATCGGAAAGCCCCCTCTTTCGTGGGAATGATCTGGTTGTTAAATATTGTGAGTTATAATATTAATGATAAATAAGTTTGTGTTGATTAAAGATGTTTGTGCATTTAGTTTTCTTTAATTCTTTCGTGACCTAATTACCCTCAAAGGAGGTATTTCTGTGATTGGCTGGTTTTATTGACCAAACGGGCAATTAATCGGATAAATAAGCAATTGATTGCTATCCGTTTGCATGTAAATTACTGTTGGTTCACATGTATGGAACTATTGATTCGCATGCATGTACTATTAGGGGAGGTGGTGCAAGATTGATAATACTTGAAGGACTAAATTAAAAATAGAGGTATAGATGAAGGTACTATACTGTAATAATTCGAGCCCCTAATCGTGCAATTATCGAAACTATGCTTTCCTATAAATAGAAGCTCATTCTTCTTTTATTCTCAGCAATTCACTAAGACTTACAAGAGCAATTATAAAGAGAGAAGCTATAGAGAGAAAGAAGAAGAGTATTCTGCTACTTCACTATTCCAGTATCCAGTCTTCTTCTAAGGTAAAGTTTATTATTTTTGTTCAATATTCGTATGAAATAATATTTTCTTCCATACTTTGTAGTATGTAAGTAAAATTATTTTGTTTCGTATTCCTGATTATACCCTCATTTTCTTAAAGTACTGCTTCTATACTCCGTGAAATTAGTAGAATATCCTTAAAATTTGCGCTTCATCTAATATCGTTTCATAAAGATATTTTCTGAACATTCTTGTTAAATTTTAAGCTTTTCATGTTAGAGTACTATTTATTTATACGGTACTATTCACGGGATACTATTCATGAAGTACTATTCACGAAGTACTATTCATAAAGTACTATTCACAAAGTACTATCCATAAAGTACTATTCACAGGTACTATTCACAAAGTACTATTCACGGGGTACTATTCTAGAAGTATTATTCACGGGATACTATTCACTTGGGTACTATTCACCCGGGGTGCTATTCATGACAAAAATTGATTTTTTTCTGTCCAAATCATTTTTGATAAAATATTATTCTTAAATTTTACTCCACAAAGCAGTATCATGTTAACAATTTGGACATTATTGAATTTTAGATAAATTAAATTATAAATCTTTAAAAATTTATCATTTGCTTTCTTTTAATTGAATTCTTATATCATTGTCATCAACATCATGCTTATATTGTGATGAAAGTCATCTTTGGCTTACGTGCATAGATGGACTGTTGATTGGTATGATTATGACCAAGGATTATTCGGTGTAATCATGATATGTAATGTTACAAATGATTTGGTAAAAGTCCTCATTGGCCAGTAGTGCATTGATGAACAGTTGTTGGTGTAGGGATTTCGACATAAAAACGCAGCGAAAAATAAAAATTATAAAGCCAAATCTGAAACCCTAAAACAGGATCCATGCAAAAACATAATAATTCAGTGTTTAGATATTATACCGATTATAGTATTTTCTAAAACACTTCAAATCTCTAATGTAATTCCTCACGGTACTACGTCTCTACGGTATCCACACGAACACCAGCGAATCGTCACACGATCTATAGTGAAGAGAACTGCGGTACTAGCCACCGAGGATCAGGATTTTCGAAGGTTTTCTCTCTAGTCTCTCTCTAAGAGCGGCTAGGGTTTGTGAGGTTATATTTGATTATCCCTAAAATGGCTGCTACATATCATATATATAGCGATTAAAAAGGGATTAATAAAAAAACCGTAATAAAATCCAAATTTATTTTTATATATATATGTTAATTAAGTCTTACTTAATTAATATACCTATATATAAATTATCCTATTAATTTAAATTCGTAATTTAAATATTGTCAATCATATTGACATATTTAAATCTTTACAATTTAAATTAATTCCCTTTTAATTACGTTATATGTGTGTGTCCCTATAGGTTATTATTACGTTGACAATAATTTTAAAATCATATTCTAAAATTATAAACAGTGAGCGGCATCTAGTAATGCATTACTGCTACCCAAGTAATAATAAGATCGATGATTGGATGCAACCTTTTCGTGACCAATGTTTCAATGTAATTTTATCCTTTTTACCTTGACATCGTAGATTAAACTCGAGTCATGGAATGTGTCAGAATCTTTATAATTTAATCTGAGTTTTCATGATCAATGAGTAGACTATATGAAACAAATAACTATTTGAGCATGACCATGCATTTCATAGTCCTACTCAATCAAGAGGCCTGTGGATATCACCCCTATTATATAGGAGGGTTAAATTCCATCTAGATCACTCATATTCCTCACACGATTCATGATGTACCCAATAATCACCTTTATAGTCCACCCTATTAAAGGTGACCTTTGATGATATCAAATTACATTAATTCATGTGTAGTAATATAGTGATTTCAGGTCGGAAGATCATTACACCATTGTCACTATGAGAATTGCTAATCGCACTTCGCATAATGCTCCACATAGAGTTCTCATGGTGTGTAAGACCCCAACTTTTATGAATAAAGTTAAATTTTCTATAAATATCATTTTTGAATATTAATGAGTAAATTTGATATAATGTTATAGTTGTGGGTAATATTTATAAATTTTGCAAAGTACGAAAATTGTTATATTATATTCGATTGGTCGGTGAATATTCGTTTTAACAGGAAATATTCGTACGACGGCACAATCATTGGTGGAGCCCACAACGGAATTATTGTCGGATTGAGAAAACGACAAAATATCATTTTATAAAAATAACGGCGAAAGTTTTATCGTTAACTGTTGAAATACCCGGTGTTAAAAGTACAGTAATACGCGTGGTTGCATAGTAGCTCACAGTATTGATTATTGATGCTTACGTGAGAAGTCACTCAGTTATATTCAATTATTGTTATAGTAATTGCTGCATAGTATCTCACGATATTTGATTCAATTATTGTCAATATTTTATATATTATTAAATCAATAATTGAGACGATACAGTTATTCATATTATTATTTGCAATATTGACGATGTCTAGAAAGTTCTGTCGAGGAGAGGTTTGGTCACCTAATTGCACGCTAATAGGGAGAAATCCTTATTAGAAAGCCTCCTCTTTCCTGAGAATGATCTGGTTGTTAAATATTGCGAATAATAATAATGATGAATAAAAGTTGTTAAAAATATTGAGGGGATTTTTATGAAGTATTTATGTAATTTTTTTCTTATTTTATGGATCCCCATTTTTCCATTTTACAAAAATAATCGGCAGAAAGTTATTCAGTGTGTATATATATATATATATATATATATATATATATATATATATATATATATATATATATATATAATATATATATATATATATATATATATAATGTGGGGCCCACATGTGATGAAGACATATGGTGGGGCCCACTGGTGGAAGACTTTTGGGAGGGGGAAGCTGAAGTTGTTCACGGGTGAGTTTTTTTATTGAATGTATATATATATATATATATATATATATATATATATATTATAATAAGTTTTATTTTTTTTTGAAAAATAGAATATATTATATTTTATTAAATATTATATTATTAAAGTTGAAAAAAAAGGAAACGGTAGAAATATTTTTCCCCCGTGACGTTTTCGTCCGAAAACCTACTGTTGGTACGTGATAATTTTTTTCTAAATAGCATCCATTCATTCTCCTATAAATAGAATGCTTAGTTAGAATTGAAAATCACACCAGAATCAGAGAATTATTCTTCTATAATATTGAGCGTATTTCTTTCGAGTTTTAGAAAGCTTTGAGCGTAAAAAACAGTGAAAGTTTTCTTCAAAAATATCCCCGCTATACCAGTTGGAATACTCTTCTTTTTAAGGTAAGGGATATTATTTTTATTCAGTATTCATATGAAATAATATTTTCTTCCATACTCTATAGTATATAAGTAATATTATTTCGTTTCAAATTTCGAATTCTATACTCATTTTGTTAAAGTTTTGGCTTCTATACTCCATGAAATTAGTAGAATATCCTTGATATTTGTGCTTCATCCAGTATCTTTTCTTGGAAATATTATTTTGAGCATTCTTGATAAATTTTAACATTTTCATGTCGGAGTATTGTTCACGGGGTACTATTCCTAAATTACTATTTACGGGGTACTATTCACTCGGTTACTATTCACGGGGTACTATTCATAACAAAAATTGATTTCTTTTCGATCCAAATCATTTTTGATACAATATTATTCTTGAATTTTACTCTACAAAGCAGTATCATGTTGACAATTTGGACATTATCGAATTCTGGATAAATTAAATTATAAACCTTTAAAAATTTATCCTTTGCTTTCATTTAATTGAATTCTTATATCATTGTCATCATCCTCATGCTTATATTATTATGAAAGTCATCTTTGGCCCGTAGTGCATAGATGGACTTGGTATGATTATGACCAGGGATTATTCGGTATAATCATGACCATAATGTTACAAATGATGTGGTAAAAGTCCTCATTAGCCCGTAGTGAATTGATGTACAATTGTTGGCATAATCATGACCATTGATGAAAACACGAATATCCTTGGCCCGTAGTGCATGGATAATTTGTGGTTGTGATACTAATGAATATCCTTGGCCGTAGTGCAGGGATGATGTGGATTATTTATTAAGCTGAGTCTCAGCGATAAAATTGATGATAAATTCTTTTAAATCATAGAATATAGTAGAGATCATGCTCTACTTGACTCTTCTAATGTATTACTTGTTCCGCTACAGTCAAACTTGACGTTTATTATATTTTATCAGTTTAACACTGTTGAAGTCTAACGATAATTTATTATGCATTATCTTAGTCATAATATTTCTTACTGGGCTAGTTGAGCTCACCCTTTACTTTCATTGTTCTCTTCAGGAAATGAGAATATAGCTGGGACTAGTCGGGGAACGAAGTGATGGTCTAGATGTTTGCATTAGTAGTCCTCACTATTCTATAAAATAGTGTGATAATAAATGTATTGAGGACTTATTTTGAGTTTTAATACTGTCTAGAAGAAAATATTTGTATTAAAACTCACAGCTCATTTGTATATTTAAGTTTGTATTTGTATTCTGTACCATGTATTTGGCGACTCAGAATGGGTTATGTATACCTATTTTGGGGGCGTCACAGTTGGTATCAAAGCTTAGGGATATGATCTCTGGCTGAGATATGAAACTAGAACTAGGAGGGGAGAGACGGGTAATTCCTTCGCTAGTATGACATACCTAAGTTTATTTGTTATTTAATTGGTCGGTCAGAATATAAGGATAATATGTTGCATGTCAATTAACCCTTGTTTTATGGCAGTACTTGAAAATGACATCCGAGAATGTTGAGAATAACAATGGAGCACAGGAGACCGTTGAGTCACCCCAGATCAATACCTAGGATAATGTGCAACAGAAAGACAATAATCCTCAGGTAAACAACAACACCGATCAAATGATGAACGATGGGATGTTTAGAGGCTTTATGCAATTCATGCAATATCAGGCGAGAGCAGCTCCTGTCCAAAATGCAGGTGTAAACACTGGCAACTCTCGGACGGTCACCGCTAAGCAGTTCAAAGAAATGGGACCACTGGAGTTTACCGGAGAGCCAAAACCACTTAAGGCGGAGACGTGGATAAAGTAGATCACCAAGATATTTGATGTCTTGGGATGCTCCGGGAAACAAAAGGTTCCCTTTACCACTTTTATGTTGCGAGGAGAGGTAGATTACTGTTGGGAATCAGTAAAGCGTACTCAACCTGCCACACTGAAGATGCCTTGGGAGAAGTTTCAAGAACTATTCAATGACAAGTACTTTTTCGAAAGTATTCGTCACATGAAGGAGGTAGAGTTCGTCAAGCTGGAGCAGAACAATATGACCGTGTCGCAGTACGAAGCTAAGTTTGCCGAGTTGTCCTGGTTTGCATCCCACTTGGTTGATAATGAGGAGAGAATGACGCAGATATTTCTAAGAGGTTTGAAACCCGAGATACGTCAATATCTTATTTCTAACAAACTGTGTTTGTATTCTGATATTGTAAATAGGGCTCAGTTATTGGAGCGTGATAACGAGTCAACCCAACCAAGAGAAAGCAGTCGACAAAATGATAATACTAGTGGTAGCAGTCATCGAAGCGATGATAACAAACGTGGAGGGAATCAACATGTCAGAAATGGTAACCACTTCGGTGGTAATGATGGCCAAGACAATAAGAGTGGACATTTCAAGATGAGGAGATTTAACAATGATGAAAAGACGTCAGCACCAACACCCGTTGTTAAGGAATGAGAATGGCCACCTATCATATGCTAGAAATGCAGAGGGGAGGGACACATCAGTCCAAACTGTGCGCAGCAGTCCAAAACGTGTTACAATTATGGAAGAGAAGGTCACCGAGCTAGATTTTGTCGTACAGGGAAGCCAAGTCCAGTTGGAACGATGACACCAAATGCTGTCCTAGATAAGTCAAAATCAGTAGTTCAAGGGAGAGCGTTTGTTGTGACCTCCCGGAAAGTAAGGAACCCGAACGAGGTCATCACGGGTAAGCTTATCATAAACTCTAGCGAAGTATATACCTTATTTGATACCAGTTCTACCCATTCTTTTATTTCTCCTACTTGCGCTCAACGTTTAAATTTGACTCCGGAGAAATTAGACTTTGACTTATCTATTGAAACTCCGTTGGGAGAAACCTTCATTACATCCACTATTTATAAGTCTTGTTTGGTTCAAATCGGTACCCTCACATTATGTGTCAATCTTATTTCCTTAAAAATCTTTGCGTTTGACGTAATTCTAGGTATTAATTGGTTAACTACTCATCATACAAAAATTGATTATTTTCGTAAGGTTGTTAGCTTTCATATTCTTAACCAACCTATTATGCGAATTCAAGCAACTAAGCCATTAAAATCAATCACTGTAGTCTCAAGCCATAAAGCTATTCATTTATTGAAAAATGGATGTCAAGCTTTCTTAGCTCATGTCACGAATTTAAACAGAAGTACATCAGTTTTGAATGATATTTCTATTGTTAATAAATTTCCTGACGTATTCCCTGAAGAACTTCCTGGCTTACCCCCAGAGCATGAAATTAAATTTTGTATCGACCTTGAACCCAGTACAAAACCCATTTCCAAAGCCCCATATCGAATGGTTCCTATTGAACTTCAGGAGTTAAAGACCCAACTGCAGGAATTGTTAGATATCAATTTTATTCATCCTAGTACGTCTCCTTGGGGTGCTCCTGTTCTATTCGTAAAGAAGAAAGATGGGAGTATGTGGCTTTGTATTGATTATCGGAAGTTGAACCATGTCACTGTCAAAAATAGATACCCGTTGCCTCGCATTGATGACCTGTTTGACTAGTTGCAAGGTGCCAAATTCTTTTCAAAGATTGATATTCATTTCGGATATCACCAATTGAAGATTAAAACTGATGACATTCCAGAGACTACTTTTAGAACTCGGTACGGGCATTATGAATTCCTAGTCATGTCTTTTGGATTGACTAATGCTCCTGCTACCTTCATGGATATGATGGACCGAGTATTCAAGGAATATTTGGATCGTTTTGTGGTTGTCTTTATTGATGACATCCTTATTTACTCCAAAAGCCGTGAAGATCATGAGCAACATTTGAGGCTGATACTCTAAAAGCTTCGTGAAAACAAGCTTTATACCAAGTTAAAGAAATGTGAGTTCTGGCTTGAGGAAGTAGCATTCCTTGGGCACGTAGTATCAAGTCATGGAATATCTGTTGACCCGACAAAGATTGAAGCAATTCAAAGCTGGACGCAACCTAAATCAGTGACCGAAGTACGTAGCTTTCTCGGCTTAGCTGGTTATTATCAGAGATTCGTAGAAGGGTTTTCTCGAATCGCTACTCCATTAACTCAGCTGACTTAGAAAGATACAAAATTCGGTTGGAGCGAGGAATGTGAGAAGAGTTTTCAAGAACTCAAGAGGAGACTCATTTTAGCACCTGTTCTGACAATACCATCAGGCTTAGAGGGATTTGTCATCTACAGTGATGCTTCGGGCAAAGGGTTAGGATGTGTTCTCATGCAACATGGGAAAGTCATAGCCTATGCCTCTCGACAACTCAAAGAATATGAGAGGAATTATCCTACTCATGATCTAGAGTTGGCAGTTGTTGTCTTCGCACTTAAAATTTGGAGGCATTACCTGTACGGGGAGAAAGTGGAGATCTATACGGATCATAAAAGTCTCAAATATTACTTCACTCAAAAGGAACTCAACATATGGCAACGACGTTGGCTCGAACTATTGAAAGATTATGATCATACTATTCAATACCATCCTGGAAAAGTAAACGTAGTAGCTGACGCATTGAGTAGAAGATCATATGTGGGTACGAGTGCGATATTATCAATGTAAAGGCCCATTTTATATGACTTGCAAAGGACGGAGATAGAGTTAAAGACTACAGGGACCCACGTGATGATGGTAAATATACTTGTAGAACCGACTTTAATTATTAAAGTTAAAGTTGCTCAAGCTATAGACCTGGAGCTGATGCGTGTAAAAAAGAAAGTGCAAGAAGGTACTATTCCGGAAGTAAGAATCGATTAAGAAGGAATACTTCGAGTTAACTCCGGACTTTGTGTTCCTAGCTATTCTGACTTGAAGTATAAAATCATGATGGAGGCGCACAACACACCATTTGCAATCCATCCTGGGAGTACCAAAATGTATAGTGATCTTCGACATACATTTTGGTGGAGCAATATGAAGAGAGAGATAGCGAAGTTTATCTCAAGGTGTTTAACTTATCAATGAGTTAAGGCGGAGCATCAAGTACCAAAAGGTCCATTGCAACCACTTAAAATTTTAGAATGGAAGTGGGAGCACGTTACCATGGATTTCGTTACTGGTCATCCTAAGGTTTCTCAAGGAATAAATGCAATTTAGGTCATTGTTGATAGATTGACCAAGTCGGTTCATTTCTTACCTATACGAGAAACTTATTCACTTAGACGTCTTGCTCATATTTACATAAATGAGATTATAAGACTGCATGGTATGCCAGTATCCATAGTTTTTGATCGAGACCCAAGATTCACTTCACGATTTTGGGTTAGTTTACAAAAAGCTATGGGCACAGATTTACGATTTAGTTCGGTGTATCATCCTCAAACGGACGGACAGTCGGAGAGGACTATTTAAACTCTTGAGGATCTATTAAGACTCTGTGTCCTTGACTTCAAAGGAAGTTGGGACAAGTTCTTACCATTGGTGGAATTTTTCTACAACAACAGTTATCAAGCAAGTATCAGCATGGCTCCATTTGAGGTGTTGTATGGAAGAAAGTGTCGTTCTCCAGTATACTGGGATGAGGTAGGTGAAGAAACGTTGTTGGGACCAGAATTGGTACGCATGACAACGGAAAAGATTCAAATGATCCGACAACGTATAAAAACCTCACAAGATCGACAAAAGAGTTATGCTGATCTTCATCGGAAGGACGTGGAATTCAATGTTGGAGAACATGTGTTATTACGTGTTGCTCCATGGAAGGGAGTTACGAGATTTGGAAAGAGAGGAAAACTCAATCATCAAATCATTGGTCCATTTGAAATCCTTGACCGAGTAGGAATTGTGGCCTATAGACTCGCTTTACCGCCAAGTATGTCTCGTGTTCATAACGTTTTTTACATATCCATGTTACGTAAATATGTGAAGACCCGAACCATATTATTGAGTTAGAACCGGATGAAATAGCGGAAGTTTTAACGTATGAAGAGGTTCCTGTTAAAATCTTAGATAAGAATGAACATATTCTACGCTCCAAGGTTATACCTCAAGTCAAAGTTTTGTGAAAAAATCACGATGTTGAGGAAATGACCAGGGAGTTAGAATCTGAAATGAGATCAAGGTATCCTCACCTCTTCGTTATACCAGGTATGTACCCTAATTTCGAGGGCAAAATTTCATAAGAAGGGGAGGTAGTAAGACCCCAACTTTTATGAATAAAGATGAATTTTCTATAAATATCATTTTTGAATATTAAAGAGTAAATTTGATATAATGTTATAGTTGTGGGTAATATTTATAAATTTTGCGAAGTACGCAGAATGTTATATTATATTCGATTGGTTGCGAAATATTCGTTTTAACAGGGAATATTCGTACGACGGCACAATCATTGGTGGACCCCACAACGGAATTATTGTCGGATTGAGAAAATGACAAAACTATCATTTTATAAAAATAACAGCAAAAGTTTTACCGTTAACTGTTAAAATATCCGGTGTTAAAAGTACAGTAATACGTGTGGTTGCATAGTAGCACACGGTATTGATTATTGATGCTTACGTGAGAAGTCACTCAGTTACATTCAATTCTTGCTACAGTAATTGCTGCATAGTATCTCATGTTATTTGATTCAATTATTGTCAATATTTTATATATTATTAAATCAATAATTGAGACGATACAGTTATTCATATTATTATTTGTAATTTTGATGATGTCTAGAAAGTTCTGTCGAGGAGAGGTTTGGTCACCTAATTGCACGCCAATAGGGAGAAATCCTTATTGGAAAGCTCCCTCTTTCCTGGGAATGATCTGGTTGTTAAATATTGCGAATAATAATAATGATGAATAAAAGTTGTTAAAAATATTGAGGGAATTTTTATGAAGTATTTATGTAATTTTTGCTTATTTTATGGATTCCCGTTTACCCATTTTTCAAAAATAATCGGTAGAAAGTTATTCAGTATATATATATATATATATATAAAATAAAAAGTGGGGCCCACATGTGATGAAGACATATGGTGGGGCCCACTGGTGGAAGACTTTTGGGAGGGGGAAGCTGAAGTTGTTCACGGGTGGGATTTTTTTGTTGAAACTATATATATATATATATATATATATATATATATATATATATATATATATATATATATATATTATAATAAGTTTTATTTTTTATAAAAAATAGAATATATTATATTTTATTAAATATTATATTATTAAAGTTGAAAGAAAAAAGGAAATGTCAGAAAAATTTTCCCCCGTCCAAAAACCTACTGTTGGTCCGTGATAATTCTTTTTCTAAATAGTATCCTTTCATTCTCCTATAAATAGGGTGCTTAGTTAGAATTGAAAATCATACCAGAATCATATAATTCTTCTTCTATAATATTGAGCGTATTTTTTTCGAGTTTTAGAAAGCTTTGAGCGTAGAAAACAGTGAAAGTTTTCTTCAAGAATATTCCCACTATACCAGGTGGAATACTCTTCTTTTTAAGGTAAGAGATATTATTTTTATTCAGTATTAATATGAATAATATTTTTTTCCATACTCTATAGTATGTAAGTAATATTATTTCGTTTCAGATTTTGAATTCTATACTCATTTTGTTAAAATTTTGACTTCTATACTCCATGAAATTAGTAGAATATCCTTGATATTTGCGCTTCATCTAGTATCTTTTCATGGAAATTTTATTTTGAGCATTCTTGATAAATTTTAACTTTTTCATGTCGGAGTATTGTTCACGGGGTACTATTCCTGAATTACTATTCACGGGATACTATTCACTTGATTACTATTCACCCGGGGTACTATTCATAACAAAAATTAATTTCTTTTCGGTCCAAATCATTTTTGATACAATATTATTTTTGAATTTTACTTCACAAAGTAGTATCATGTTGACAATTTGGATAGTATCGAATTCTGGACAAATTAAATTATAAATCTTTAAAAATTTATCATTTGCTTTCATTTAATTGAATTCTTATATCATTGTCATCATCCTCATGCTTATATTATTATGAAACTCATTTTTGGGTCGTCTTGCATAGATGGACTTGGTATGATTATGACTAGGGATTATTTGGTATAATCATGACCGTAATGTTACAAATGATGTGGTAAAAGTCCTCATTGGCCCGTAGTGCATTGATGGACAGTTGTTGGTGTGATCATGACCACTGATGAAAACACGAATATTCTTGGCCCGTAGAGCATGGATAATTTGTGGTTGTGATACTAATGAATATCATTGGCCGTAGTGTAGGGATAATGTGGATTATTTATTAAGCTGAGTCTCAGCGATAAAATTGATGATAAATTCTTTCAAGTCATAGAAGATAATTGAGATCATGCTCTACTTGACTCTTCTAATGGATTGCTTGTTCCGCTACAGTTAAACTTGATATTTATTATATTTTATCAGTTTAACACTGTTGAAGGCTAACGATAATTTATTCTGCATTATCTTAGTCATAATATTTATTACTGGGCTAGTTAAGCTCACCCTTTGCTTTCATTGTTCTCTTTAGAAAATGAGAATATAGCTGGGACTAGTCGGAGAACGGAGTGATGGTCCAGATGTTTGCATTAGTAGTACTCACTATTCTATAAAATAGTGTGATAATAAATGTATTGAGGACTTATTTTGAGTTTTAATACTGTCTAGAAGACAATATTTGTATTAAAACTCATAGCTCATGTTGTATATTTAAGTTTGTATTTGTATTCTGTACCATGTATTTGGCGACTTAGAATGGGTGATGTATACCTATTTTGGGGGCGTTACATGGTGGGTCTGTCCGGTACATCGTTCTCTAACATGTACATATGCATTGACTCAATATCTCATATATTTATAACCAATGAGATTTGGTCATCAGTCAATCCACATACTAGTCTCAATGTATCATTGTTGTCCCATTAACAATGATACTCGACTAGGGACATTTAAGAGCAATGATACTAATTGTAATTATATAATCTCATGTTCGAGTCACTTACTTGAAACTATATAATTTGTATCACTATTCTAAGGACTTTTATTATGTTAACATTTATATAACGCAGTAAATAAAATCATAATAAAATCATTCATTTATTCAATCAAATCTAATATCAAAATGTTAAACGATTATATCAAATAATTGGCCTCTAGGGCATAAACTCTAACAGTTGGTATTATTATGACCAGGAATTATTCGGTATGATCATGACCATTGGTGATAACACGATTATCCTTGGCCCGTAGTGCATGGATAATTCGTGGACGTGATACTAATGAATATCCTTGGCCCGTAGTGCAGAGACAATTCAGTGATGTGGATTATTTATTAAGCTGAGTCTCAACGATAAAATTGATGATAAACTTTTTAAATCATAAAAGATAGTAGATATCATGCTCTACTTGACTGTTCTAATGGATTACTTGTTCCACTGCAGTTAAGCTTGATGGTTATTGTATTTTATCAATTTAACACTGTTAAAGGCTAACAATAATTTATTCTGCATTATCTTAGTCATAATATTTCTTACTGGGCTAGTTGAGCTCACCCTTTTGCTTTCATTGTTCTCTTCAGGAAATGAGAACGTAGTCGGGACTAGTCGGGGAACAGAGTGATGGTTCGAGATGGTGGCTGTAGTAGTCCTCACTATTCTATGAAATAGTGTGAGAATAAATGTAATAAGGACTCCTGTTGAGTTTGAATACTGTCTATTAGACAATATTCGTGTAAAAACTCTCAGCTACATTTTTGTCATATTATATAAGGAAGTTGTATTTTAAATTCTGTACCATGTATTTGGCGACTCAGAATGGGTGATGTATACCTATTTTGGGGGCGTCACACAAGTATCTCAAAAAAATTTTCATATGATTCATATAAACAAAATTGTGTTTTTCTTTGAATACTAAGTTTGGTTATGCAAGTGTCCTCACATGTATAAATTATTTCAATTAAACAAGTATCCTTAACCTCAAATTCTTTGATATAACAAGTTTTGATGCATACTATTGAATATTGTATGTATACACGGTTCAAAAGCAGCCTAAGCTATTTGATATGGCTAGACATAGTTTTAAATATTTCATTAAATATTATTGAATATGATAGAGTCGTCCAACTGAATTACTTTGGTTCGGACTCTAAACTGAGTATGCGCATCCTTGAATTGAAAAAATTTTATGCGCCAAAGGCGGTTATGATGAACGTGAATATCATTCTTACATATAATGTTGATCAATACAGGGCATAATAGGCTAATCATCTACGGTGCCCGTAAGTCAGGCGGTTTGCAGATAAATTTCAGTGAAAACCTTTTCAAACTTAAAAATAAAGTTCGTGGTCTTTTTAACTGCTCAACATATATAGTCAATATGTTGTTTCGAAATGCAAACATTTTGATATGTTATCCGGAATTATTTTAAAATTGCTTCACAACTATTGGTTCATTGTAGAAGTATACCTCAAAGAAAATATTTATTTCCTTCAGGTAATGTTTATTAACTACTTTTACTTGCTAAGAAATCTAATGCTCATTCTTGCTTTGAAATTAAATATTTTCAACTAAACAAGATTGAACAAAAGGGTATGGCAAGGACAAGGGTAAAGGAAAGCTGAATGAGTAGTTGGATGACGTTATTTGTGATAACTAGAGTTTTGTAAGGTGTTAATATATTATCTATCATGTAATGAAGTACTTAAAGTTTTTCATACCTAGGAATAGACAACTCTGATGTAATATTTTTAATTAGTTAATAAATTAAGTAGTTTGAATGAATGGTATCATGAAGCACCAATTACGGGTTTCAAGAACCGTTTGGGAGTGTCACAAGTTGGTATCAAAGCTTTATGTTAGAAACCATAGGTGGGGATACCTTAGGCTAGATAGAAGTGTCGAAAAATGAATAACTCAAAAAGAGTTTAAAGAAGATGAATTAAAGAAATTAATCGTAAAACGAAATAAAAAATAATTTAAATAAAACTATTGTTTGCTATTTGTATATAACATGTATTAGGTACTAATAAAGACAATTTGTATATAGATATCAGGCAAAGAAGTGAGTAGGAGACTCTCATATCATGAACGTGGATTAAGTCACTCCACCCGAGCCAATATCTAAGTCAATAGCTGAAGTAGAGGCTCATATTGAAAGCAACCTTGAAGAGGTGATCATTTTGGAAAATATAGTATCAGACCCAGTAATGGTGGTACTGACAGATAGTGATTCGGACACAGAAGTTGGAGCCGATTAGGCATCAACGGAAGTGTAGAATCGGAAGAATAAGGTGTCTTCTCTGGAAAAATTATGGGAAACTGAAAGACTATTAAATAGTCAATTACAAAAGGCGTTAATCAAAATAATGGATGAACAAGATAAGCTGAACATCCGAATTAATAAAATAGGAGCCAAATGTAGCATACTGTGTGAAGCTCCAAGTAAAAAAGGGAAAAGAAAGATGAACGATAGCAATCCAGGAAATTTTGGAAATAACCAAGGACACTTTAAAGATATAGGAAAGTGTACAAACTGTAAAAGGAAGCATCAAGGCGTATGCAAGAATGCGCAAAACGTATGCTACAATTATGGACATAAGGGACATATCTCTCCTCATTGTCCCAATCCGAAGAAGGAAACATGTTTTATATGTGGGTAGGTAGGTCAACAAGCAAAAGTTTGTCTAGGATAGAGGGCAGGTATAGGAAATAAGTAAATATTCTATGAATATGTGTAGTAGATGGTGTATATATACATATATGTGTAATGTACAACTCCCAACTTTTGTATAATTTGTGGGATAAATATAAATTTCTTCATTTTGTATGTAATAAAAGAATAGGATATGGAAATAGCAGAAGCTTTAAAATGAAATACGTTATAAGAAGCATATTAATAAAAATATTTGTCAAGTATATTTGGTGATAAGTATGTCCTCGTATATGTGATTTAAATGGTTTGAAATGGTTAATGAAATATTAATATCATTAAATATTTTATTAACAAAAAGATGCCGCCAAGAAGAGAACCAAGAAATCGAAGAGTGGAAGAATTCGTTATAATGAAGAGACAACACAAGTTAACCCAATGCAACAGTTCATAAATTTGTTGGTTGGAGCCTTTCAAAATAGGAATCCTCCTAACCCTCACGCTAATGTGAATCCGCCGGCAGTGCATGTAGCTAGTTTCAAAGACTTTAAAATGGTGGGACCACCTGAGTTCAGGGGAACCACTGAGTCTATAGAGGCTCAATCATGGATCAAGGAAATGGAAAAGGCATTTGAGGTGGCCAGAGTATGAAAGGATCAAAAGACTTCTTTTGCTATTATATGCTGAAGGGTGAGGCTGACTTGTGGTGGGAAGCTAATAGGAATTGGCCTAGAACATTGGTGAATTCTTGGGAAAAAAATCAAAGAGTTATACTTTGAGAATTATTTCCCTCCTAGTGCATTAAGTTGAATGGAAATAAAGTTTTTAGAATTAAAATAAAGAGATATGACAGTATCTCAATAAGCTGCAAAGTTAAATGAACTGGCCAGGTTTGCTCTACACCAAGTAGACACGGGAGAGAGGAAAACAAGAAGGTTTTAGCATGGCCTAAAACTCTGGTGTCGACATCAGGAAGATTTGTGTCCCTTTCTGTGCTTGCCCTTTTATGTTCTCATTTTGTTTAGTTTTGTCTGAAAAGGTGAGTTTGAAAAGGTCCGACATGTGAATGTCGACAATTTGACTTTTAGAGTCGCCCGTTGATAGATTTGAAATGGTTGTACTAACTCAACCAATTTTGAAAAGGTTTACACAAAAGCCAAATGGTTGGACACTGTTTAACTGGCCTTGAAAACTGAGATTCGTTGGGTTCGAGGGCTTGATTAAGCGGGGGGAAGGTGTTAGGAACCCACCGACTTTCATGAAAATACGGTTATCGTAACTTTTTAATTAACTTATTTATCTGCATATGTGTGTGTGTATGTATTGGGCCTATGTGCAATTATCTGGAAGTAGTGTCATGCATCGTTTATACCTATATAGAAAGGGTTTGACTTGTATATAAAAGTTCAATTTTAGACCAGTTATAGTAGTGATGTTTTGAAAAATAGGTTTTCAAACCCTTATGTTCAATAGTAATTGAGGCCTTTAATTCTTTCATTTTATTCTGTATTCAGCTTGATTGTTTTTATTTTTGATATGCGAAGCATCTTCGAGAAAATAAGATACATAGCAGTGCTGAACTCATTATAGGCATGATAGCCATCCAAGGATATCCAGACACCGTAGATAATTTATAATTTGGCTACAGATGAAAAATGTCCATCGTGGAAACCAAATTTAGATTCACAAGCTGAATCTTAGATCACATGATTCATAGGCTCACATGATAGATTAATATGTTCAAAAGCTAGAAAGAAAACTAGATTTAAATAAATCTAAGCCATTCTAGCTTTAACGGTTCCAGTTTAGTCATTTTTGAACCAGTCAAAGTTAGAGATAGCTAGATTTAAACAAATCTACTACACATGCTGGAAGATTAAATATCTACATTGCAAAAGCAGTTAAAACAGATATATATAAAAGCAGTAAATATATATATATATATATATATATATATATATATATATATATATATATATATATATATATATATATATAGCGGTAAATGGCCACGAAGTAAACTCCAGGCCAACCAGAAATATAAATATACATATAGATATAAAAGCGGTAAATACTACGAATATTTTATCCGGGCATGATTGATCGACTTGGAGGATATATATATATATATATATATATATATATATATATATATATATATATATAGAGAGAGAGAGAGAGAGAGAGAGAGAGAGAGTGTGTGTGTGTGTGTGTGAGAGAGAGAAATAAAAAGCCACAGATCGACGATCCAGGTGTAACTACTCGATGAGATTGTCTATATTGACGTATAAATATATTTTAGAGTAGTAGAAAGCTTTATAATCTGAAAAATCATATAGTGGGTTGCCTAAAAGACTTCAGATAGCTTTTGGGGCCTGAAAACTCGGTTTCTACCGGTTAAACTTCAGTATGTTGTAGAACACGAGCTTATAAGTGTTTAGAAAGAAAAATCACTCAGTTTGGAGCACTCTAGCAAGGGTTAAAGGCTAAAATGGACAGAGTTTTCTCTCAGTTTGAATCACTCAGTTTCTTCTCTCTTTTTTTTAAATGAGCTACTGGGAGCTCATATTTATAGACTAAGGAGCCGCGGGTCTATCTACGGCTGCCCGGGCTACGCATTGTGCGCTCGAACCTTCATAACTTTCAATCTGGGCATCCGATGGAAGCGTGTTGTACCTTTTTGAAAAGCTATTTTTGAGAGCTATACAATGACATGGGATTAGAGATTGTATGAATCCGGAAAGATGGGTCCATGACCAGATCTCCAAGTCTTCGTTGTCTATCTGTTGTGCTGTCTTTTGTAGTTGCCACTTGGGATTTGAGCTATAGTTCTTGTGGGATATCTTTGTACATAGTTTAAGTTTAATTGTCTTGAGACGACGTTGATGTGATGTTGAGATGGAAAAATGACCATTTTGCCCCTCCCAGGGTTATCTCCTATTTTGGCATAGTTGTAGCAGTCATTTCTCAAGGTTATCTCCGAGATTGGCCTGCTGTTGACTCTAATTATCCTCAGGGTTATCTCTGAGGTTGTCTTGACCTCCCGGGGTTATCTCCGGGGTTGGAACTAACTTTCCCAGGGTTTCTCCAGAACTTGGACTGAATCTCAGGGTTATCTCCGAGATTGAAACTGGATCTCTAGGGGTTATCTCTGGATTTGGAACTAGATCTCCTGGGGTTATCTTTGGGGTTGGAACTAGATCTCCCAGGGTTAGAACTAAATCTCTCGGGGTTATATCTGAGATTGGAACTAGATCTAACTTCCAAGGTTATCTCTGGAAGATGATTCTGCTCTCCTGCAGGGATAGTAACTGGAATGCAAAATTTTAAGTTTCTACAGATGCCCCTCTTTATCATATTCATGCAAGACAATGGCATGGATAGGATAAAGACTACTGGACACTTGAAATATGATAAGCATAAAATGATACAAATGCAATGGTGTATGATGCGATGTTATGCTGAATGTTGTTATTAGAGTAATTTCCAATGGGATGTGATAACTGCTTGTTCCCAACATTTTTGTTGGGGGATGGAGTTGTCAATGATGGCTCTATTGAACCGCTTTGATGTCTACTCGAATTGTAGTCTACAAAGCTCTGATCATCAGATGTTTTGATGCTATACTAGGGTTGTCACTAGCGATTTGAAATGTCTATCAGTGCTATCTGAGCCTGATCTGCTGACAAGTTATAGAGATGTATTCAAGATTCCTGCTATGGAGATTTTCTAATGATTGAGACTACATGATGGTGACATTGGAGTTATCGCCAACGTCCTTAATCCTTTGGAAATTCTTTCCACCGAAGACGTTCTTCTCTTTTGCGAGCAAGTCGTGAGGATTATTGATGTTTCATCTAGATGATGACTTAGCCTTGTTGTCACCATGGTATGTTTCTTGCCATTATGCTAGCATTATCACCATCGTTTTGACTTTCCACCAGGTTGATGCTGATAGTTCCTCTTGGGATATCGTTTTAATTAATGGGGATCTGTATAACATATTCCATCATTGGTCCTCCCCGATGAAAATGGTTTTCCATGGTTTACATCATTAGACTTCTCTGACATTTTCGCTGAGTTATCGCCAACGGCTTGCAATATCAAAAACCCTGATTTTCGTTGAAGTAGCTTTCAATGACTTACATCACGGGATTATTTTCGATGCTTCGTTGGAGTTGTCGCGCCAATGGCATACAATGTTAATAATGTCTAAAATCTCCGCTGGGGATGTATTTCTGACGAGCTATACGCTTGATGAGTTTGTATGCTTTTGATTGTAATCACAACCCCCGATTGATGGCATCGGACCTTCGCGATGCATTGACAAGGGCCGCTTTGAATAGCTTTTATCATCGACTTTCTAAACCCTATATCCAGGTGAATACAAATGACTTGCAGGTAGACGCGCAGTTTAGTCTCTGAATTCAGGATTTCTGACTTTTTTCGCTAAATCGCGTAGCACCTTTTTTTTTTGATTTGACTTTTCAGCTTTTGGGACCTCCTTTTTAACTCAAATTTGATCGAGCTGGAGGGGGTGGTGACCAGCCTAAGTAGCTACAAGTAGACCCATGACTGCCGAGGGTTAACCTGCGGCCACCCGTGGGTTATATATCACCTACCATCTCTTTCACAAGTCATTTTCCATTCTTGCCAAAACAGATTTTTCCCTTCCATGGAGATACATTCAAGAATATGAAAATGCCAACTTTAAAATCTCGGTCCTGCCTATGCAAATCTGTGTATTTCTTCTAGCGATCTTGAGCTGCTAGTCTGGCTCTTATTACCGTCACCACGTCTGCGGTTTGTTGTACTAACTCTGGTCCGAGTATTCGTCGCTCTCCGACTTCACCCTAACATAATGGCGTTCTGCACTTTCTTCTGTATAGAGCTTCATACGGTGGCATGTCGATACTCGCATGGTAACTATTATTATATGCAAATTCGACTAAGGGTAGATGGTCGTCTCAATTTCTCTTAAAGTCCATCACGCAAGTCCTAAGCATGTTCTCTAGCGTTTGTATTGTTCGCTCACTCTGTTTGTCCGTCTGAGGATGATAAGCGATACTCAACCTTAACTATGTTCTCATCCTCTCTTGCAAGCTTCTCCAAAAATTTGACGTGAAGCGCGGGTCTTGATCAGAGACAATTGACACCGGCACTCCATGTCGTGAAACAATATCCTTTACGTACAGACTCACTAACTGATTCAAACTGTAGCGGATCTTAATCGGTAAAAAATGTATGGTTTTCGTAAGTCGATCCATGATAACCCAAATGGCATCATAACCTTTCTGCATAACTGGAAGTCCTACCACGAAATCCATCGTAATGTGCTCCCATTTCCACTTTGGTATTTCCAACGGTTGTAGTAAACCACTCGGCCGTTGATGCTCTACTTTTACGCGTTAGCAAGTCAAACATCTACTAACGCACTCTGTAACTTCCTGTTTCAAATTGGGCCACCAAAAATGTTGCCTCAAGTCTCAGTACATCTTAGTGCCTCTCGGATGAACGAAATACGTCGTATTGTGTACCTCATGCAAAATCTCTTCTCGCAACTCGGTTACCGCTGGTACCCTCACTCTTCCTTCGAATCTTACGAAACCGTCTTTATCTATTCTAAATTTCTCTTCCTTATTTTCTGTAATCCTTTTCCTGATCTTCTTACATTCTTCATCATTCTCATGTGCTTCTTTTACTCTATCCAACAATGTCAGACAAGCTTCCATTACAAATAACTTCTCTTCGGACCTCTCGGGTCCCTTTACCTCTATTTTCCAATTTCTCCATTTCTCTTATTAACTCTTCCCAAGTTGTCAATTGAAACAATTTCTCCCTTCCTTTCTTTCTCAGAGCGTTGGCAACCACATTTGCCTTCCTCGGGTGATAAAGAATATTACAATCATAATCTATGATCAATTCCAACCACCATCTCTGATGCATATTCAACTCCTTCCGTGTGAAGATATATTTCAGACTTTTGTGGTCCGTGTATATCTCACATTTCTCTCCATAAAAATAATGCCTCCATATCTTTAACGCAAAAACTACTACCCCTAACTCTAAGTCGTTAGTAGGGTATCGTTTTTCGTAATCCTTTAGGTGTCGTGATGCATACGCAATAACTTTTTTATGTTGTATAAACACACAACCAAGTTCCTTGTGTGATGCGTCACTATACACCACAAAATTTTCCGCATCATCTGGTAATGATAACACAGGCGCTTCGCTCAATCTCTTCTTCAATTCTTGAAAACTTTCTTCGCATTTGTCGGTCCATACAAATTTCACCGTCTTCCTCGTCAGATTAGTCAACGGGGTTGCCATCTTAGAAAAATCTTGGAAGAATCTTCGACAGTACCCAGCTAACCCTAAGAAACTTCTCACCTCTGTCGGTGTTCTTGGTTGTACCCAATTACTCACCACTTTGACCTTTGCAGGGTCTACTGAGACTCCATTCTCATCCACCACGTGGCCTAAGAATTGAACCTTCTTCATCCAAAATTCACACTTTGAAAATTTTACATACATCTTCTCCTTTCGTAATGCCTCCAAAACAATCTTCAGATGTTCGGCGTGTTCTTCATCTGTCTTCGAGTAGATCAAAATATCGTCGATGAAAACTACTACGAATTTATCCAAGTATGGCTTGAAAACTCGATTCACCAAGTCCATGAATGCTGCTGGAGCATTAGTCAAACCAAATGACATTACCAAAAACTCGTAATGTCCATAACGGGTTCGAAACACAGTCTTTGGTATGTCCTCATCTCATACTTTCAGTTGGTGATATCCCGTTCGTAGGTCGATCTTCGAGAAACATTTCGCTCCCTTCAGTTGATCAAACAAGTAGTCTATCCTCGGCAGCAGATATCTATTCTTAATCGTTACTCTATTCAATTCTCGATAATCGATACATAGCCTCATCGATCCGTCTTTTTACTTAACGAATAACACCGGTGCTCCCCGAGGAGACATACTCAGTCGAATGTAACCCTTATCCACTAACTCTTGAAGGTATACCATCAACTCCTTCATTTCTACCGGTGCCATACGTTATGGAGCTTTCGAAATTGGTGTCGTTTCCGATGCTAGGTTTATTATGAATTCGATTTCTCTGTCTAGCGGAAGACCAGGCAGATCGTCTGGAAACACATCTTGAAATACATTCACTACGGATATATCTTTAATTTCTACTCCCTTTTTCCGAATATCTACGATGTAAGCTACATAACCTACACGTCCTTTCCTTAACAATTTCTTAGCGTGCATCATCGTAATGCAACACAATTGCTTAAGTGATGAGCTACCATAAAACACTACCTTAGACTTACTCGAAGTCTGAAGGTTCACACACTTGTTCTAACAGTCAATTACTGTTGCATGGTTATATAACCAATCCATTCCCAGTATTACGTCGAATTCTCCTAGTCTAATAGGAATCAAGTCTACGCTCAGTTCATGTTCTCTAATGTTTGCGTGACAATTTTGATAAACGTATTCTACATGGGTTATTTCCTTATTCGCAACTTCAACGTTCAAAGAATCTTCTAAACGTTCTCGGGCTGTACTAAGTTTACTAGCAAATTCTTCAGATATAAAAGAACAAGTGGCACCCAAATCAAATTATACGTAAGCATTTATATTATTAATTGGGATTATACCTGACACCACGTCCTTCGCAGCTACTGCATCCTAGACGGCCATGTTAAAGGTTCGGGCGATCGATTGGTTGGGTTGCGTGGGTCCACCAATCATTAACTTGCTTCCTCCTCCCTGACCTCCGCCAGTTCCCCCACTTCCTTTCTTCAGGCAAATCCTTTATCTGGTGCTCTGTTGATCCACAAGAAAAACATCCCCCGATCTTCTTTGGTTTTGGGCAATTTGGTGATATGTACCCCTCTTGGCCTTAATTATAACAAGTGCTCTTTCCTTTCCAGCACTCCCCCTAATGACTCATCCCACACTTGTTACAAGCTTCAGTCCTTTTCTTAAAGTTTCCCTGGTGACTTCCACCTTGATTATTGTTTCTATTGTTAGTGTTATTTTTTTCCCATTTTCTCTTTCCAGTGTTACTCCCTCCGCTGCTGCTTCCTCGACGATACTCACTCCCAGTGTTCTTGTTTTTCTTCTCCTTATGATATAGACTTAAGGCCTCACAGCCACCTTCCGCAATGATTGCTTTCTCTAGCAACGTTGCAAAGGAATTAATTTGGAGAACTGATACCTTATTATACAGCCATGATTTCAGCCCTTGCTCGAAGCGTCTCGCCTTCCTTTCCTTATCCCCAACTTGGTGCTCCATAAATCGCGCTAGTTCGTTAAACTTAGTTGTGTATTGCGCCACCGTCATCTCACCTTGTTTTAATTCTAGGAATTTCACCTCCATTCGATTCTTCATGCTCTTCGGGAAGTAATTCTCGAAGAACAACGTCTTAAATCTATCCCATGTTATCGTTCCTTCACTAGCTCTCTGCTAATTAGCCTCCCACCAATAGTTCATTTCTCCCCTCATCATATATGTAGAAAACATCGTCTTCTGATCTTCGCCCACGTGAGCTATAGTAAAAGCTTTTTTGATCTTCTTGATCTATGTTTGCGCAACTATCGGGTCAGTAGTTCCTACAAATTCTAGTGGTCCTACACTATTAAAATCTTTAAAGTTTGTGACGGGAGCTACTTGGGGAACATGTGGTACTAGTTCATTCCTTCCCTTAAGAGCCTCTCCTAACAAATCTACAAGCCTCTGCATCGGATCTACTGGTCCTCTCTCATCATTGACCGATTATTCCGGTACAGTTATTCTATTTCTTGATGCCATGATCTGCATCATAAATTTTCATTCTATTATTATTCAGTTATATCACTTAAGTATTTCTCTTAACATCAAGAAGAATAACTTTATAACACGTTTCTGAATTAAGCTCATTTATATTCATATGCCAAATCGTTACAACTACATGATTCTCTCTAGCATACTGCTATAAATGATAACACATATCCCCTATTATCACAAAAGATGGGGACATCACTAGCTTACTACCCCTCTAATATTTTTCAAAAGTTTGGGGTTTACAACTATCTCACATCTTACACAAAAGACTAAGATTTCAACAACAGATTAAACAACACATAAATAAAACACTACAACTACTAAACTTTTTCCTCTAGACTCAATCTAACATCCCACGCTCCACAACGCTCTGGTATTGCTTCTGAGTAATGTGCACCACCATGTCTCGGTTTATGGTATGCCGGGTCTGTCCCTGCTCTGCTCGGTAGTGATTTACCTAATCAATTAACCTCTCCATGGCTATGCATAGAGCATAGCCCATCTTGTTCATCTTCCTTCTCTTACACCTTACTTGATCCTCTAGATTGTGAGCCCTATCATTGGCTCCTTCCCACTTCTCCTCGAAGTGAATCCTATCCATCACCTCCATCTCTAGTTGTGTACGAAGTGCTTCCTTCTCCGTCCTTTCGCTCATCTCTCTCTGCTCCACCTCTTCTAACTTCCCTGCCAACTCTACATTCCTAGCCACTGATCAGTGAAACAAAGTTCCCATCTAGATCTGCCTCCTTACGGTGAGCAATTTCCACCTTCATCTCCTGCATCACTAATTACCTCTGATGGTCCTCGTCCCTCAGTTTTTGGAACTCAGACTCCTTTTCCCTAGCCTCAGTCTCTAATTCCTCCACTCTACATCCCAATTCCAAAATTTGTTCGTCATATTCTCCCAACATCCAATCCTCAAAAGTAGCCTCGTCAGAGTCCTCCATGGGCTCAGGTTCCTCCTCTATAGGCTCCTCCTCCGGATCAGACTCATCGGGTAAAGGCTCCATCTCTTCCTCCTCATCATCCTCATAAATAGGGGCCACTACTGATATGGGCTCCGCTATCAATGGTGCCTCATATACCACGTGGATGTCACGCGGCTCCTCCTCTACTACTCGGCTAGGTCCTCCCATGTCAGTCATCCTACAATCACCAACACATGACAACACAAACAACTCCATTAGAATGTTAAATAACATAAGTTCATTGTATAGAATGAAGTTATATTCTATAACACACTAAGTCACTCTCTAGGAAAACTCTACATAAGTCTCATCCCTCTCTATCTCCTAAGTTTTCCTAAGTTATAATCTAAGGACTCTGTAACACCCCGAAATTCGGTCTATTTTCACACCCGGATTCCGTACGTCACGATTCCATCTCCTTCCAAACATACATCATTATATAGTTAAATATAATAACATATATTCTCAAATCCCAGGTTTTGGAAACCTTATAACCACTTTCATTACAAACAATGATAATTACATTATTCTTTACATCGTATAAGAGTGACTTTGTGACAACCCGAGAATTTTGAAATTTTTTTAAAATTTTAATTAATTAATTTAAGGTTCAAAATTAGGACCTAGACAGAAAATAAGTGTATGCGTTTGATATTTTTAAGAAGGAATTTTGAGGATTTCAAAATTCTGTGAAGGATTTAGGTGAATTATTCACGATTAAGGGTATACGTGATTATGTTCTGTGTATGTGGTTGTATATGTATACAGTATGTGGTTAAGGGTCAAGGGTTGACCAGATAAATGATATCTGTGACAAACCCTAATTGTATATTAAGAACGTCAACGTTCGGTTAGAAAACTCTAACGAATTATAAGAAACCCTAGAAACCGGTACTTGAAACCCTAAGTTTAGTTCTGGAAATTTGAAACCCTAATTCGCTGTATAAAACCCTAATCTAAGAACTTAAAGGATAATTATAATGCTTAAGTACTATTAATTATATTATTAATTATTAAAGGATAATTCCTTAATTTCTGGTTTAGGAACCCTAATTTATAAATCGGAAAAAACCTAAGTGTTAATTTAATAATTTTAATGTTAATTAGGAAATACTAATCCTAATATTCAAGTTTTAGTTAATTAGAAAACCCTAATCTAATTAGGAAATTTAATCTTGAAATTAGAACTCTTATTTTTCTAATTTTAAACCCTAATTTTTGGATTGTAAACCCTAATGCTTGATTTTGACCCTAATTGCTAAATTAGCAATTTTAATTAGGATATATTAATCCTAATTAACAAGATTGAATTATGATTAAGAAATTTTAATATAATTAAAAATTTCTAATTATAATTTAGAAATATTAATTTTATTTTTAAATCCTAATCTTGGAAATCCTAGAATTTTGCTTTTAAAACCTAAAAGGGTTCAAACCCTAAACCCTAACCCAAACCCTAAACCCTAAGAGTTTGGCAATTTACTAGATTGCCATTAAAATTGAAAATCAAATGACTATTTTGCCATTTTTCAATTCTTTAATTAGGAAGTGTGTAGATCTTGCCATATTGTGAGTTGTTGAACCACTTTACCAACTCCTTGTGACATATATCTCTCATATCAGCAACCAAATCAGCTATATACATTGTATTGTATCTATGTTTAAAGGATTAAAGAGAGAGAGAGAATGCTCATTTATTTTTCAAACTAACCAAGTCCCTTCTCTCTCTAACTTTTCGAAATCTAGAGTGAGAGAGAGTTAAAAGTAGACACCTTAGTCACTAACTTTGAAGATCTGGGCTTGGCCAAGAACACCTACGGCGACGGTTTCGTCGCCTATTGCCCTTTTTGCGACAGTTTAATTAAGAAATTAATTATTCATTTCTGAAAATGATTTATTTTAATAATTAAATCGAAATAAATGGTTTTTAATTATTAAAAATACATAATAAATTTTGAAAAATGATTTCAAATTCTGAAAAATAGTTTTTAACTATTTAAAGTATATTTCATAAATATTTAATATTTTTAGAATATAAATGGTATTTAACTTATTTAATTATAATATTAAACAAATTATTTAAAAATGATTTTAATTCATGAAAAATCATGAAAATTAATATTATGGTAAAAGAAAATATTTTAAGTTATTTTCAATGATTTTTAATATTTTGTGATGAATTTCATTAATTAATCAATATTAATGATAATTAGTAAGTATATTAAATAAATTATGAAAAAATAGAATAAATGATTTAAAAATCAAATGAAAATGATTTAAGTGTTATAAAAATATTTTAAGTTATAAAATATAACTTTTGATATTTTTTCATGAAAATATTAATATTTTAATATTAATAGTAATTATCGGATAATGAATTTAAGAGTTTAAAAATCATATAAAGGTGATTTTAAAGTATTAAAAATACTTTGTGATATTATAAATATATTATAATATTATGACATGTATTTCATTAATATTTGATATTAAATAAATATTAATAATAATGGAATTATGTGGTATTTAATACATTTTTAATGATTGGAAAATCAAGATAAATAGTAATAATTATTTAAAAATTATTACAAGCTTACGAAAAATATTTCGACTGATATTAAAATTATCTAAGATAATTGTTAACTATTAAGTCAGAGTTTAATTGAATTTAGACTCGATAAAAGTCCGACTAGACCGTCGGGACGTTAGAATTTTGTCAAAATCTAGATAGACTACAATAGTTTGACTTAATACCGAGTCTTATGTGTGTTATAGACTGATAGGGTTATGTGTTATGTGTTTAGGTTATTCTATGTATATCTATATATCTATATATATAATAGTATTATATTGTGATGATATTATTCTAATATTGGAGATCTATATTACTAATATTAGGTCTTCGGATAAAGCGATATAAATTGCGTAGCGATAATCGACGGTTCAAGCAAGTTTATTTTTACATAACTCTACTAAGAGTTGTTTCATTCGGATAAGCTTATGGTTAATCATTGTTGGTTGCCATGAATTGTACTCTGTACATATTGCATGTATAAGTCAGGTATGAAAGGCTGATCACCTTCATTACCAGTTGGTTCAGAAATATTTGTTCATGTATAATACTTGTTCAGTCATAAATTTGTTCCTGCTAGTTCACAATTATATTGTTGAATTATTGCCAGCTTATTATTCAGAATCTTTCAATCATGATATATCGTTATATTATTGAACTTAGACTTGCTGGGCAATCCTTATGCTCACCCTTGCTATATCATGATAAAATATTGCAGATTAAGGCGAATGCGTCGGATACAAGAAAAGGTTAAAGACAGTTTCATCTTAAAGTTAATGTGCGCGATTAGATTTGTATAAGTATTGTATATTAATGTTATTGTAAGTTAAATAAGTTATGATTTATGTATAAGTTAAGGTTACTTGACCTTGGGGAAAAGTGTGTAAGTATGTTGTATAAACAATTTATGTTTATATCTTCCGTAAATAATAGTAATAGTGATAGAATGATCGAACCGGATCCGCGGTGATTCGGGACCTCGGATTTGGGGACGTCACAGTTGGTATCAGAGTTGTTGGTTATGAACCTTAGGTAGGAATACCTGAGACTAATAACCGCAGTGATTAGGATAAGATCTAACTCACATAGAGTTAGTTGGTCGGTAAGATTCAAAGATGAATCTAGGCGAGTTGTAAAGATACAGAGCTCCCTAACTCTGATAATAAAGTTGAACAGTAGTGGTGAATAGATAGAGTCTAAAGGACTGAAGGTACAGGAATAGGAGATCGTAAAACAAAACGATCATAGTATAGAAATGAATCGTAACATATACGATGAGATCACCCCGTGATCTGATAAAGTGATAGCAGGGAGAAGAATCAATCTGATGATTGGAAAGTTTAATGCAAGATTACTGTGTGAATTGGTACAGATTAAGGAAAGGATTATGAATACGAGTTGAATAAAATTCGTATTGAGAAGGGAGTTAGTGTTAGGTGGGGATTTCAATTGAGGACTCATGTCAGCAGCCGAGTTGTATGATTCCTTGTATGGGCAGGAAATTGTACTTGGTGTAAAAACTACTTAGTTCTGGCAATGATAATCATTGAAATGTTTGTGTCGCGCTATTTGCTATATGCGTGTTAAGAGGGTGATTCCTTTCTCATGTGTATAACAGATAGATAGGTTATAGGTAGAGAACATAAGGTTAAGTACGAGTTCTTAAAATTCATACTTATGTGACATTCTTGATTCATAGTTATATGAAATGTTTATGAACCCCACAGCGAATGGACGCCAAAGGTCTGACTTTATGAACTCATAAGTGTGGTTTGACGAACTGGGTATAGTTGTGTGTAAACGAAATATTGAGGATAATAGGAATAGATAGATTGTTAAGCAAATGATTATTAGTGGAGACATAAGTTTTCCAAAACTCCTGGCTATGCTAGACTTCGAAATTTTGACATCAAGCTAAATACGCACTATGTGCCTTTAAAAAAAATATGTAGACTCGTAATCATTTTTGAATAGGTTTAAAGTATAGTATATGCTACTTATTTCAGCTAGACGCAAATGATTTGAAATATCAAAATATATTTTATTTATCACTCATGTACCATGTAACCTGGAGCAGAGATGATAAAAAGTTGATGGAATTGTAAATACAGGAATACTTAGTGTTGAATTTGATCTAAAATCGTTATTCCACTATTGTATGATGTGTTATGACAAAGTCATACAATGACGACATCCTCAAACGGACTGTTAATATAGTACGGCATCATGGCGTCATTCTCAAAATGTTTTCAAAATTTTAATTTGGCAACGGGGTTTGGCTACATCTAAATAATTCGATTGAATTGAATTATTGATATGAGTCTACGCTATTCGATTCAGCTAGACTAATGTTATGAAAACTCTAAGTGTTTATTGAAAGAAATTTTCCGAACCAAATTGTTTGGTGCGGAATCCAATAAGATTGAGGTAAGAAATTTTGTGCGCCTAAAGCGGATAAGAGGAACAAATTTTTCTGACCAGCAGTACTTGGCCAGTACAGGAAATATCGGGCTAATCACCCTTTGTGTCCGTAAGTAATGACGGTTTGCGGATGAATTTCCATATAACCTTTGCAAAAATGACAGACAAATAGTCTATATGACTCCTCAGCAAAATTTGAAAATTTTTACTCTTGAGAGTTGTGTATTGGGTAGCATGTGATGATGTGAAGGAATGGTGAACGGTAAATGGTGTAGGATGTAAGGAAAAATTCCGGGGATGAAATTTTTAGAAGAAGGGATGAATGTGACAACCCGAGAATTTTAAAATTTTTTTAAAATTTTAATTAATTAATTTAAGGTTCAAAATTAGGACCTAGACAGAAAATAAGTGTATGCATTTGATATTTTTAAGAAGGAATTTTGAGGATTTCAAAATTCTGTGAAGGATTTAGGTGAATTATTCAGGATTAAGGGTATACGTGATATATTCTGTGTATGTGATTGTATATGTGTACATTATGTCGTTAAGGGTCAAGGGTTGACCAGATAAATGATATCTGTGACCAACCCTAATCGTATATTAAGAACATCAACGTTCGGTTAGAAAACCCTAACGAATTATAAAAAACTCTAGAAACCGGTTCTTGAAATCCTAAGTTTAGTTTTGGGAATTCGAAACCCTAATTCGTTGTATGAAACCTTAATCTGTAAACTTAAAGGATAATTATAATGCCTAAGTGCTATTAATTATATTATTAATTAGGATAAAACTTAATTATTTAGCAAACCCTAAATTTCAAATTTTTAAACCTTAATTTCTAGTTTAGGAACCCTAATTTATAAATCGGAAAAAACCTAAGTGTTAATTTAATAATTTTAATGTTAATTAGGAAATATTAATCCTAATCTTCAAGTTTTAATTAATTAGAAAACCTTAATCTAATTAGGAAATTTAATCTTGAAATTAGAAATATTATTTTTCTAATTTTAAACCCTAATTTTTGGATTGTAAACCCTAATGCTTGATTTTGACCCTAATTGCTAAATTAGCAATTTTAATTAGGATATATTAATCATAATTACCAAGATTGAATTATGATTAAGAAATTTTAATATAATTAGAAAATTCTAATTATAATTTAGAAATATTAATTTTATTTTTAAATCTTAATCTTGGAAATCGTAGAATTTTGCTTTTAAAACCTAAAAGGGTTCAAACCCTAAACCCTAACCCAAACCCTAAACCCTAAGGGTTTGGCCATTTACTAGATTGCCATTAAAATTGAAAATCAAATGACTATTTTGCCATTTTTCAATTCTTTAATTAGGAAGTGTGTAGATCTTGCCATATTGTGAGTTGTTGAACCACTTTACCAACTCCTTGTGACATATATCTCTCATATCAGCAGCCAAATCAGCTATATACATTACATTGTATCTATGTTTAAAGGATTAAAGAGAGAGAGAGAGAGAGAGAGAGAATGCTCATTTATTTTTCAAACTAACCAAGTCCCTTCTCTCTCTAACTTTTCGAAATCTAGAGTGAGAGAGAGTTAAAAGTAGACACCTTAGTCACTGACTTTGAAGATCTGGGCTTGGCCAAGAACACTTACGGCGACGGTTTCGTCGCCTATTGCCCTTTTAGCGACAATTTAATTAAGAAATTAATTATTAATTTCTGAAAATGATTTATTTTAATAATTAAATCGAAATAAATGGTTTTTAATTATTAAAAATACATAATAAATTATGAAAAATTATTTCAAATTCTGAAAAATAGTTTTTAACTATTTAAAGTATATTTCATAAATATTTAACATTTTTGGAATATAAATGGTATTTAATTTATTTAATTATAATATTAAATAAATTATTTAAAAATAATTTTAATTCATGAAAAATCATGAAAAATAATATTATGGTAAAAGAAAATATTTTAAGTTATTTTCAGTGACTTTTAATATTTTGTGATGAATTTCATTAATTAATCAATATTAATGATAATTAGTAAGTATATTAAATAAATTATGAAAAAATAGAAGAAATGATTTAAAAATCAAATGAAAATGATTTAAGTGTTATAAAAATATTTTAAGTTATAAAATATAACTTTTGATATTTTATCATGAAAATATTAATATTTTAATATTAATAGTAATTATCGGATAAAGAATTTAAGTGTTTAAAAATCATGTAAAGGTTATTTTAAAGTATTAAAAATACTTTGTGATATTATAAATATATTATAATATTATGACATGTATTTTATTAATATTTGATATTTAATAAATATTAATGATAATGGAATTATGTGGTATTTAATACATTTAAATACGTTTTTAATGATTGGAAAATCAAGATAACTAGTAATAATTATTTAAAAATTATTACAAGCTTACGAAAAATATTTCGACTGATATTAAAATTATCTAAGATAATTGTTAACTATTAAGTCAGAGTTTAATTGAACTTAGACTCGATAAAAGTCCGACTAGACCGTCGGGACGTTAGAATTTTGTCGGAATCAAGATAGACTGCAATAGTTTGACTTTATACCGAGTCTTATGTGTGTTATAGACTGATAGGGTTATGTGTTATGTGTTTAGATTATTCTATGTGTGTGTGTGTGTGTATATATATATATATATATATATATATATATATATATATATATATATATATATATATAATAGTATTATATTGTGATGATATTATTCTAATATTGGAGATCTATATTACTAATATTAGGTCTTCGGATAAAGCGATATAAATTATGTAGCGATAATCAACGGTTCAGGCAAGTTTGTTTTTACTTAACTCTACTAAGAGTTGTTTCATTCGGATAAGCTTATGGTTAATCATTGCTGGTTGCCATGAATTGTACTCTGTACATATTGCATGTATAAGTCAGGTATGAAAGGCTGATCACCTTCATTACCAATTGGTTCAGATATATTTGTTCATGTATAATACTTATTCAGTCATAAATTTTTTCCTGCTAGTTCACAATTATATTGTTGAATTATAGCCAGCTTATTATTCAGAATCTTTCAATCATGATATATCGTTATATTATTGAACTTAGACTTGCTGGGGAATCCTTATGCTCACCCTTGCTATATCATGATAAAACATTGCAGATTAAGGCGAATGCGTCGGATACAAGGAAAGGTTAAAGACAGTTCCAGCTTAAAGTTAATGTGCGCGATTAGATTTGTATAATTATTGTATATTAATGTTATTGTAAGTTAAATAAGTTATGATTTGTGTATAAGTTAAGGTTACTCGACCTTGGGGAACAGTGTGTAAGTATGTTGTATAAATAATTTATGTTTATATCTTCCGCAAATAGTAGTAATATTGATAGAATGATCGAACCGAATCCGCGATGATTCGGGACCTCGGATTTGGGGACGTCACAGACTTTTATCCGCCACCAAGGATACATATCAGTTCATTAAACTAATCTATAGTTCAATTAAACTATTCTACATTACAAGTCTTGGCATGCTCTTCACGCACATTCACATACTGAATGGCACTTCGTCTGGATATCGATCAGCTTGATCTTTACGGGATCCTTAATTTCTTTCTAACACCGTTCACTCAAAATGTTTTTCATTTAAAGCAAGTGTGAGCATTCAATTGCCCAACAAGTCATAACACTTGAACAAACAACTTCAAGAGTTTAAACATTTCTTTAAAACTTCGATAACCGAACAAAGGCTACGAAGCAGTTTTAATAATAGGAATAATCTCGATTACTATCATTTTAAAACAATATTCATTTTCACTTTGAAATACTTTCATTTCTTCCACCTTTTTCATGCACATTCTGTCTGGCTAGAATCATTAGCACAGACTTAACAATAACGATTCATGTATAAACAGAACATACTTGTATTGAAAAGTTTTCTATCACAGAACAGTTCATCTCAAAGAAACACCGAAGTGTTCAAATTATGGCGCAAGGCCTCATACACACTATCACCTTGTACAAATATCACACATTTTCACATAGACAAGACTTCTCAAGTTCAACATCTGAGAAGTTTAAGAAACTAGCATTCATGTAAAATGAATGAAGTTAGGAAACTTGCCTTACGCACAGCTACAACTTATAGTTTACGCTGAACTGCCTATTCTAAATCCATATATAACACATAAGGAAATAACACGTACACCAATTAGTCATATACTTGGCTTACGTATTGGTTTACTTAACTTTACTTCTTAAGGTTCGTACTTTTGTAATTTAAGCTTACATGACTAACTTTCATTACCGGTTCACAGCTTCATGACATACGGAGATGTCTTACTCAAAACGTTTATCATCTTTGATGATTTACATTCTTATCTTCTTCTTATAACTTCTATAGGACTCAGCACACATCGCTTCTCTGCTAGTAGTCCATATGGTACTCTGAGTGGTTTCCCATAAACAACTAACAAACATGTTCCCGTCTCATCTACACTACCCATAACAGTGAGTTAGATCGGTTGCCAGTTTCGTATATACCATCGCCCTATGAAGGAATTGTTTAGCCTAGCTCCCATATGTCAACCATCAAAGGTTACGATTGTACCACAACCTAACTTATTTTAACTTATCCAAACCATTAAACTATAACTTTCGTTAAGTCAACTTCTTATTCCTTATAGCTTTCTGGCAATTAAATGTCATACCTCAGGATTCATTCTCTATCGTCCAAGTTATACAGTCTTTTGTATACTCAAAATGATCGTTCAATGCCAATACTATGAGGACATAACGTTAAACATTTTATATTATCTTATTCATATCTTACATCATTCGGTTCATTCGACTCGGAACGTCTTCCAATTTATAAACATTAACTCGGCTTCTTTACGTTATAGTACTTGTCTTTAATTCAACTTCTTCACCGTTCACAGGTTTAATCATTGGTCTTCATTACCTTACGGTCAAACCATACACGGGGTGTAGGTTTTACCCATTTAATATTTGCTTACATTCAACCCTCACGTCGGTTAAAGTGTTTAACGCTTACATTCATTCTAACATTCTCTATCCGACTCATACTCGGACTTTTATTATTCTTATTACCGTTCGCTACGGCTTTCTTGATAAATTATATCTTACTACTACCTTCCTAACCGTTTAAGTCATACAATCATTGTACACTTAGAATGTTCGTCCAACTCGAATACGATTCACGAGGATCGTTTACGTATTCAACGTTTACATTGTTCGTCTCTTAATCTCTCAATCAACCTTAACTCAAGGTTTTAATCGCTTTCAATCGTTATCCATCCCATGAACCCCATGTTCATTATTCTTTCTTAATGTCAGAGCCATACTGTTCGTTGCATGCTAAGACCGATTGTTCATCGCAACAACGTTACGTTCACAGCGTCTATACGCTTTACACTTATCTCTCATTACCACAACATAACATCGAAATGTTATTCCTTTCCTTCGTTACTCAACGTCTAAGGAATCACAATCATAGGAATCCCTCATGTTCATTCACTGCGACTACGGTCCCCGGACATCAGTTACGTAACCCGCATTTATATTCTTCGTCTTTTAATCCCGCTAAATCATTTCGTTCAACCTTTACTAAAGGTTTAAATCACTTGTTTAAGTGTTATTTTAGGTGAACTATATGTTCATACTTCTTTCTTGCACATCCCCCAGTAATTGAGCACTTAAAAGCTCGTTATTGGGCCTTGCCCTGCACCGGCGCTGCGGCGCCACTCTCTTCTTTCTCTCTCGCGCTGCAGCGCAAGCCTACATCACCCTCTTCCTTTGTCTGGTGCTGCGGTGCCAAAATCTTCGTTACCTCTCACGTTGTGGCGAAAGTTGGCAGTACCCAGCTCCCCAGTCTGGCGCTGTTGCGCCACTCTACAAGGCATGGCAGGCGTCGCGGCGCCAAGCCCTGACCCTAGAAAATTTCTCTAAGTCTTGCATCAAGTTTAAGACGCGTACTTCCCGATCTCATAACTTCTTCCGTTAACATGCCATTTGATTGGCTTGATCTTCACCCTTCGTTTATTTTTACGCTTTTAACGTTCTTCGTTTGTTCGTCCGTAATTCGGTCATCCGAACTCGGAACTCGTTCGTTCTTGAGTCCACGACTCACATTTTCTACGTTTTCTTACTTTCTTATGAAACTCTACACGTTCGGGTTCATTTGGTACCTTTGTAATTCTCGTTCGTCTTTTACAAAAATTATGCCATAACTTCGTTATAGCTAAATTTTAATCCGTTCCTCATAAACGTTTCTACCGTTCCTAACCAAGTAATAAAAATCTAACTTATACACTATGGTTTTAAACTTTTCCATTAACAGCAATTATCCTACGATGGTTTTAAATTTGTCCATCAACAACAATTATCGTACGATATTTTTAAATTTGTCCATCAACAACGTTCTTCGTGTTCTTCGTTCGTTCTTCATTTTTAATCTATATTTTTATTACAATTTTACTTTTTCTTGGAATTTGATGTTATAGAACACCATTCCTTATTTATTTCACCTACTCGTTCATAAGATTCATTCGGATTGCTCAAAATCCTTACGAATCTTATACTTCCTTAAGAAATTTATAAACTAAATTTCTAATTCTTATTTCTTTGTTTTCTCATGATTTCAACCATATGAAATCATTACTAACTTTTTTTACTTCTTATTTCCATTAAGTTATGTTTTAAACATATTAAACTTAAAGAAAATTTAGAAGAGACTAGGGTTCGGATTACCTTTCTCCTTTAATTTCCTTCCGTCGGATAAAGTTTTCACCCGAGAAAGCTTTTCCTCTTCCTCTTCCTCTTCCTCTTCTTCTCCCATCCGAACTCTCTCTCTCTATCTCTCAAAGTGTAGGATTTTCAAAATCCCAAAATAATGAAAATAAGCTACCTATTTATAGAAAACCAAGGTTAGGGGTATTTTAGTCATTTCGCCCCCTTAACCTCCTTACTATTCCCACCTCCTTACTATTCACGTAGCTTCCCTTGGAAGCTTCGTGCTTCTGTCTTTCGGGTTTCGACCGACATTTCAAAAACAACGATTCTCGGAATCCAAATATTTTTGGATATTTCATCTTTCCTTTACCGATTAACTTTTACGTATTCTTCAGATTTTCGAAAAGTTGAAAAACACTTTTTGGCATTAAGCGTTTTCCTTTCGATTTCTATACATTTTTCGAGAAAAACTTTTATCGGCTTACTTAACTTTTCACGATATATTATCGTCAAATCTTTCGACGGAATATCATTTCGACATACAGACCTCTCGAAAAGGCTTTGGTTATTCAAACCCTAACCCTTAGGGTTTCGTCGGGTGAATAGTGCCTATTTCGTTTTTTTTCCCAAAAATCTTTTTGTTCCCGAAATTTTTTTATTTTTATCTTAAAAATTCTTATTCGTTCAATCTAGCTCGTAGTTAGAATCTTCCCGTATTATAATCATCTTAGATTATAGAACGATTAATAAACACATAGCACATAATAGTATTAATAAAAATTTATTTTATTAATAACTAATTCTTTAAACTTATATTATGGACAAACCGAATTTCCAGGTTGTCACAGTCTCTCGTTCCTAAGGTTTATAACTATAGCTCTGATACCAACCTGTGACGCCCCCAAATTCAGACCACCACTTGGTCACTCGAATTCGGTTCATCACGTGCTCATAGTAATACAATAATATCTAGAATTGCACATCCACAGCGGAAAATCTAATTTAGAATAATATATAATGATTTATTATAATTATTCCTCCAGATCCCGTAACCTACAGTACTTAGTAGATTACATAATAATATCGAATAAAGACTTAATACATAATCTTACTTAAGCTTAAACATAGTCTAAAAATAGTCGTAATACAACATAACACTTTTTAAACATAAAGGAACAAGCTAGTCGATAGCCTTACCCTTTCCCTTATCTTTCCCAGAGACACTTCCCTGTTCCGCCTTAATTGAAAGGTTTTAAATAAGCAAGAATGAGCACAAATTGCCCAGCAAGAAATATATAACAAGGGTAAAGAGTTCTATAACACGCGTTTAAAATATCGAAGTATCATCTCTAAGATAGTTCAGGGTTTCAGAATAATATCATGAATAATGAATATCAACAATTCTTGAATCAAATCCTTAGAATATGAACGATAATTCAATATAGATTAACAGATATATATGAATTCAAAGGCTATTAATGTATCCAACTAGATAAATAATTTATATTGAGCAGTCACTAAGGACTATTGAACATCTACTAGAATTACCAATATTAAACTGATAACCCAAAAGAATTAGGTACGATAGATGATCAGTCTACAATACCCTATTTTATGCATAACACCACAGTAATATTCACGCGTGTGTTCGGGCTTCCAACAATAAACACTCCCCTTACCATAAGGGTTGTTCAACTAAGTTTTCAAGATTTTTCCACCAGTCAATTGGTTTGGATAGTTTTATAAACATTCATATAGTCTAGCCGAATCAAATGGCATAGACACTTTCACAATACTCAAGAACAATACCAAGTTCAACATGAATAATAGTTTTCTCAAGAGTTTAACATACCAGCTCAATTGAACGAGAAAGTAAGATAAATTACATTCAAAGAGATAAGGTTTGCTTACGACATTCGTCGAATAAAGTAATGCAAAGGTTTAGGATACTTGCCTTAAGCGTAGTTTACCAACGCAAAGCTTAATATCCTCTTTCGAATCATAACATAATATAGTTACACGTATAGGATATCCATTAGTTATATAAACTCATATAGGTAAGTTCAAACGTACACACAAACGTCTAACTTAGTTGTAACTTCATACAACATCACCTATTCTATATTTTCATAGCACAAATCAGATCGTAAGACATCACAAATTCAAACAACGTATCATTGCTTTATATCTTGTAAACATTCTTTTGCACTTAACATTTGAAAATCATAATTAACATTCATCTCTATCACATAACATGCTTCTTAACACATTACATAGCACATTGGCCATATATTACAAGTTAAAGTAATCATATAAGCATAACTTGAACTTTAGATCAAAAATAGAAACTATTCTTGATTGCAGGATGGCGCAGCTGCACCCTGTCTAGGCTTAGGGACGACGCAACTGTGCTGTCCCCTGGTCAGACCAAGGTTGAGCTTTGCACTTCCTATTTTATGTCCAATTCTTACACACCTATGCACTAATACTCTATCTTATATACATTTTAGAGGTGCTCACATAAGCATAAGACCGTTCTTGAGTTCACTTTTACAAGTTCTTAGTTTATTACTTTTCATGGAATTAAAGCTTAAAAGGTCATACAACCACCATACTTTATAACTTAGGCCATATGTCTATATAATGATGTCACACATTCTGTTAATAACATGCTCATAATGTACGTATCATTTATTCAAAGCTAGCATTGATATTACTTTAAAAACATACCTATACTCATGCTTGGTTTACTACCGTTATATCAAACACATAAGAGTTATGCTTAGAGACATAATAATGTAAACATGTTATTTGAGATTCTCAGAACTTAACTACTCATGCTAAATGCACATGGCTTGAAAACATATCCAAGTTTACTTTTGAAACTATTTTAAATTTGAATAATGCACTTAAACACATACAAGGCAACTTTAACGCTCTTATTATGTGTAGTTAAGTCATGTTATCATCTCTTCAAGATCAGAATATATATCATGTAGCATTTATGCACCTTAGTTTTATTATACCAAGTTTTCTCAAAAACTTCTCTCATACAAGGTCTAACAAGTTTGATTATGAACAAAGGAACTATGTACACTATAGCATGCTCATTTATGTGTAAAATCAGTCATGTGTATAGACTACTAAGCTCAAAATTTGCAGAACATGAATTTTAACAAAGTTTGTCTTCAAGACTTAAAGACCTTGTTAAAGATCTTCTACTAATTCATGTTGGACACTTCATTCTACATAAGAAAACTTATACCTCATGTTATACCCCTTTTTAGGTATATATATATATATATATATATATATATATATGTAAGTCATAATACCAAGTTCACAACATGTAGCATAATAGAAATTAGAAACTGATTCTGAGGTACGGCACAGCTGCGCTGCACCCTAGTATACACAGGGCGCAGCTGCGCCACGTCGAAGAGTCAAAAGCAGTAAGCAGACTCTGTTTTGCAAAGTAACTACGAACTCGATTTCCAATGATTTAAGCTAGTTCCAAACCATCATTAAAGTGTTCATACATGTAAGTAAACTTCTTAAACATATTATAACATGTTAATTCATATCAATTGACATAGAAATTTAAGGAATTTCAAGAACTTCACAAGACCCATTTCAAGAACATAACTAGGGTTTATACATTCTCAAGCTTGAATTAGACTCCCTACCCTCTGAGTATGCTTCAATAATATGTTCAGCAACTTAGAACTACTCAAACTTAGAATTATAAGACAATTACAAGCACCCAAAAACTAAAATTGAAGCTTCTATTTATAAAGGAAACTTGGACTGAATTTAGGGTTTACATGAAAGGTAGTATCCATGGTGTTTTGGAAGGAAATGCCTAGCCAGCATCACCTACACTTAGCCATTTAGAAGTTACGTATTTTAGCTTCAAGGAACTATATATGTACCTTTATGACACTCAATTTGGGACAAGAGCAAATATCTCAGCATTTGGTCATCTAAGACTTGGTTTGGTTCTTTTAATCCCCATAATGTAATATTAAGGTACAATTGTTACCATATTAGGAATTTAAAGATAAATTTTATACTCACATCATATAATCTATGTACATTAAATACACGTAATAAAATAACGCAGTTAGGTATTACTGTCCAGGTATCCCCTATAATTATTTTTACTACTCATAACCACATTATAACATTATTTAATACCAATGTTTATTTAAACATTTAATTCCTTTTCCAGTTTCTAGAAAACACTAATATTTTAATTATTTCTATATTACAACTACATGGGATTTCATTGTACTACTAGGTACCTCATGTCATTGCAATATACTCCTACCATAACATTTTGTTAATGTCACACATAATGCATAAGTGTTCCATTTCATTTTTATAGAAGAAAACTAATTTTCTCAACTGACGACTAGCGCAGCTGCGCCAGTTTGTACTACTGGAAGGGCGCAGCTGAGCCGTACCCTGGCAGTGCCAAACTGGTTTAGCTCCAAGCCAGTTTCAACCTCTATCACCATACTAGTTTTACACGACATGAATTAACGTCCACACGAGTGATATTGCTAATCTAAGAGTGTATTCACTCCTGATATGGAATCACATAATCATACACAGATAACCTTTCTCTTGGTGACTATTCCTCTTTTAAGTTACTTAGTGAATTCCCTCATTCCACATTATGCCACACAAGGCATTTCACAATTGCTCAACATATTTTCACACTTCTTAATCCGTATTAATCCAATGTGAATCAATTTAATTACTCCACTTAGAAAGCATTAACATTTATATTCACATAAACATTTATATTCACATTAACATTTCTGTCACCGTACTGTCCTGGTAACGTATGCATGTACTTTTTTCCAGTTTTTACCCGTTGGAAAATGACTTATCATATGAAATGCATCTAAACACATAGTAGTGATTATGTATGCTTAAATGACTGGATAAAAAATATTCAACATAGTAAATGTTAGTATTAAACCATACTGAACATAATGATGTGAAAAAATTTAACTTTTGAGACAGTCAAATTGGCACCCTTTTTCTTCTATTTCTTATCCTATTTGAGGACAAATGAGCACAGGTGAAAAAATAAAGTAATTCTGGTAATTAGGCTACCCTTATGGATTGATGACTTTGATTTTTTGACGCGAATAGGATTTATGTGACTGTGGGCAGGTGTACTACTGAATGGCTACCTAGTCATGCCTATGTGCATTTGGATAGTCTTATTTATAGAGGAAACTATGGCAAAAAATTTCTAAAATGTAGACATTGAGTAGTCATGCATTTTTAACTCTACTGTAGATGTATGTTAAAATGATGCATGCATACATATAGTCCTTAAATGTATTTTGAAAAGCTCCAGGTTAGAAAATACCACACCCTTTCTGAGGTGATTTGGAGACTTGTTGTCCAGATATTATGGATTCAGATTAGCTGAGTAGTTCACGCAGGACCACTTCTGGTGTACGGAGGAGGGCTTCCGAAGTGCCTCGACCCCGTTCCGTTAGACAGCCTCATCGATTGGTGGAGGCGGTGTTACGTCCAGTCCTGGTTGATGTACCAGATGTCGAGGACGAGCAGAAGGATGTTACGGTTGCGGACCCCGCTCCTGCTGCACATATTCCGCGTAGGGACCTCCCGAGTATTCAGGTGGCAAACCCAGAGCTTCTGGGAGATTTGAGCAGACATCCCTCGATGTATTTGCACGCCAACAATGTATAACATTAGATCTTAATCTTCCTTCTGTCCTATAGATGAGGAGTAAAGATTCTGATGTCGATCTACATCTTGCAGGTTCCCGGCTTTACACAGCCTCGAGGGAATTGGTTCAGCATTCACTCCATGTACCAGGCGCTTCATCCTGACTATTGTTCGATTGTGCATAACTGGGGATTTGGAGCATTCTTTTCCATCCTTCCCCGCCATTGTCCCTGGGGTTACCTCAAGGCATTGTTTGAGCGCTGGTTTCACCAGACCCAGTCTATCCATTTACTGGACTATGAGGTGGTGATAACGCTGATGGATTGGCAGTTTATCACAGGTATAGAGTTTAGAGGGGCGCCAATGCCTTGCACGGCTGATATTATCCCGACTACCGTCAAATCATTGTTAGGAGTTTCGGCGGAGGCACTCAAAGGCAGGACTATCCGTGCGAGCCCTTTGAGCGTAAAAGCTATGAGTGGGCTATTGAGTGAGCCCATACCAGATGATGTCAGAGTCAGGGATCGTATTCTTCGGTGATTATTCATGATGATCGTTAGGGGCTGCTTCATAGCAGATAACTCTTCTACGGTGTTGTTCGCTTTGATTAGCGTCACTCGACATGTGGACCGTATAGGAGAGTACGATTGGTGTTCTTATACCTTTGCCTATTTCCTCAGGGGCATGAGTATACGCTCGCAAGGCTTGACCGAGGCTTGGTTAGGATTTTACCCATTTATGCTGGTAAGTATTTCTCTTGTCATTTACCATGTACAGGTTAAGAGTGTTAACTGACAGTAGATGTTTGCCTTTGTGTTGGCAATTTTAGGCCTATGAGAGGCTTCCATGTTTACGTCCGATGAGTGTGTTAGGGTTGGATACCTACCCACGAGGATGACGATGGCATCATTCCATACTGGCGGAGGTCCCCGTAGCTGAGGGTTTCACTCATTGTCGCCTACAGTTAGAGTTGTTGATAGCAGATGTCATCACATAGATTCCATATTGTGGGGAGTATTTGTCCCCTTAATTTGAGGATGGGTCCCCGACTAGTGTCGAGTACGTGATTTCCACCCGTAGGGTTCCTCTCTTCACAGATGGAGGATGAGAGCTCTATTTAGGAAAGCTTGTTATTAGTAGCACCATAGGGGAGATCCGTATACCGATCTTGCCTCCTGCCAGGCGTTACTGGTCTGTGTCGCAGTCACCCGTCATTGATATCCCATTGTTTGGTGTTAACAATTTTGTATTGTCAGAGGGTCCTTGCACTCAGGATGTATTCCAGCATTAGTGGATCCCTCGTACTATTGGAGCCCAAACCCGCGCCACTCAGTTCATAGGGGATATGGTTCCAGGATCTTTGATGATAACGGATTGGCTAGCCTTTGTCCGAGATCCGACTCATGTGACACAGATTGACAGCTTGACCCAGCGATTGAACCAGGCATATTTCTTTATCTGGCATTTGGACAGAGATCCGGCAGAGGCAAATACGTTTGATCCTTCCAGCACAGGAGCTAGCCCCTCAGATGACCCATTTGGCTTTGCCGGCATAGATCCTCCTTTGTATAGGCTTGACATCCCTATTGATAGATATCCAGTGACTCAGGAGGAGTTACATCAGGTGGACAAGATTGATGATGTAGATATTGACACCATTGTCTTCTTCTGATGTGTATTCTCGTTATCTCTTTTGATAGGTCTCTGTTAGCTATTGGGTGGTTGTGCCCCATTCTTGCTATATCTTTTGATAGGCCTCTGTTAGTATTAGGGTGTATGTGCCCCATTTTCCTATATTTTTAGTTGTACAAAGATGATGTATTAGATGATGATATACTTAGGAATATATGTACAGTTTTTCCATTCCCTATATCATATTGCCATCTATTATCTGTTATGCATGTATCATGTTATGCATATATATGTATATCCAGAGATATTCAGCATTGACCCCTGGATGGTATTATGATACGGCCCACACAGATGTCTTCTTCGATAGTCAGCCGCATAGATCACACCCCGCCATTATTGGTGGCATCCCCTTCTGAGATACTGGTATGATAGTATGTCACCCTCAAATAGGGTGACCATAGATCAGCTGTTGCAGCATACCATGACCCTTTTGATGTTTTAGGTTCCCACAAGATTCGTGGAGGGCATGTTGGAGCACTGGATACTGGAGAAACAGGTTTTTTGGTTTGGGATCCATGAGTTGACTCCCACTCTGGAGGAGTATGCACGGTTGATGATACTGTCACTGGACAGACCTTGCGTGCATATGGCTTTGGGGGATATGAGTCAACGGTTCATGACCCTCACTGAATTAAGGCGTAGGGTGGTACAGGATGAGCTGACATCTGGCCACATTATATCCCAGCATTTTCTGTTTGATAGATTTGGCTCTGAGGATAGTTATAGACGACATTCCGGGGATTTCACCATACCGGAGGATCATTAGCGTCTGGCCAGGGTTGATGTACTGCTATTGTGCGTACTGTCATATGTCTACATGCCACGGTATATGGATGAGTTGGATATAGGAGTTATCATGGCGGTGAGAGCTCTCAGGGAGGTTCGTACCATCATACCGATGATTATAGCCGAGACATTGAGGTCAGCTACATACTGCTGCACTTATCCGACAAGAGTATTTACGGGCAGTTCGGTCATGCTATACATGTGGTTCATGTCACACTTGAGACCGATTGGCACTTTTAGACGGCATGGGTATTGTTTCACCCATGATATAGTCATGTCATATTCATTTCATCCTACAGAGTGTACGGATGCTATGTCTTGGTCCGCTTTCTTAGCTGATATTGTAAACCTGTTTAGTATATTGATGTGCTTAGGGCTCAGCTCACCTTACAGCTTTATTACTCATGTTCCGGGCATGGATTACATCCATCTGGCTGGTTTGAGGGGCATGACTACTTACCATCCACTGGCCGTGATGTCGCAGTTTGACCAGTTTCAAGATTTTCATCCTTTTGAAGGGGCGATGGGCCAGCGTTTAGCTTCTCGCTATCTTTCGGCCGAGGAACGATCCCGTGTGTATGCATCTTGGGATCAGCGCGAGATAGCTGCTTTCTCCATTAGTTATCCAGGTTGTTCTGCAGAGTATTCTGCATGGATGGAGGCAAAGACTACGTCGGCTGAGGTGGTATCCACATTACCGAGTATTGACTCAGATGGTGGAGAGCCCATTGAGGACATTGATTCTCACACTGAGGAGGAGCCATCTACTAGGTTGCCAGTATTTCCTTTAGATTCTCCCAGTACTAGTACTATCGTGATTTAGCATTCAGCACAGTACTTTGAGCAGTCTTCATCTGATGACCTTTGAGAGAGATCAGGCTAGATCCCTAATGTTGACAGCTCTTGATGGGAGAGACGCAGCCTTATTAGAAAGGGACGAGATATTAGCTCGTAGAGATGCCGCTGTTGTTGAGCGGGATGAGGCTAGATCAGCCAGAGATGCAGTGATAGTTGAGCGGGATAGCGCCATATCTGCCCGGGATGTAGCCGTCACAGATAGTACTGCAGTGAGGTCCCTTACCACTAGCATGCTTACAAAAATGAGCACTTACATCGATGAGCATATGGTCACCATGCAGATGGCTGCAGATCTGTTGGGTAGTGTGGATATCCTCATACAGGAGACCACAGCTTTGCCTCCTTCTTTGGAGAAGGATGCCATGTTGGGCTTGTTAGCTCGCATATACACCGATTTGTAAATGGACTTGTACTTTCCTGCACGGACTAGCTTAGCCATTTTGTCATGTACAGTTTATATTGTGTATATCAAATAGCATTATATATAGCAGGGAAATATATTTTTGATCACTTCCCTTTTAGATATGCTCCGATACTTGCTTGATATTTGCCTGCTTCTTCAGGGCTTGTGCTCTTGATGTATTTTGAATTTCTCCTTGTTAGATGGATATTAAGTTGTCTCTAGATAGTTCAGAACAGATCATGGATCTGTGTGTATCCCTACCATCTTTGGTGTCTTGGGACTGGTTTCTGTATGGAAATGTGGAGAGGAGTGTGTCTTTCCTCTCTGAGATTGACCGCACCACATATGGTCGTCAGTACTCCTATTTAGGAGGAGCCTAGTTAATTCCATCTCTTATGGATTGGTGTTGCTCTTCAAGGAATAACCACAACTTAGATGGTCGCCGAATCTCCTATTTGGGAGGAGTTCAGGTAATTCCATCCCTTTGGTCTGAAGTCAATGAAATGTAGTGGATTGAAGGATGATCCCAATACCGTTGACAGATATTTGTGTTTTGGCAGGGGGTTAGATCGAACCATAAATGGCTGCCTACGTACTCCTGTTGAAGAGGAGATCAGGTCTGCGTAGTTCGAACCTGGTGTAAGAGGTTCAACGCTGTTTATGAAAGGCAGATGGGTGTAGAAGCTTTATTGATGAAGAAGGTTGTAGAAGTGTTTTTGTGGTTTTTGTTTTTGTAGAAAAGGGTAGAAATATTTTTGTTATTTTTTATTTTTTGCGACCGGGCCATATAGAATATGGTTGCCTACGTACTCCCGTGTATCAAGGAGATCAGGTCGACGTAGTTCGCCCCTCAAGACGAGTTGAAAAGCTTAATCACATGTGCAGGTGATACTGCGGGGAAGAGAAAGTTTGATCCTAGGTTGAGGATAAACTACAGGTGTGAAAAGTTTGATCCCATATTTGGGGGGACAAACTGTAAACGCGAGAGGTTCAATCCATAGTGGGATGACCAACGTTGTAAGAGCGCAGTGAATCCAGGCTGCTGGCTTAAAGAGTATGTTTTCCTGAGGGGCAAAGTGTGGAAAACAGTTTTATGTGGTAAAGGGTTAAAGAACCGGAATGACTGGTGATCTGATGATCCAACACCAGGATGTTTGCTTGAGGGTAATTTTAGACATAGTATCATTTCACGGTGTTCGAGTTGATAAGCTGTGGAAATTAATTGTCGTCCATTTCCTGCAATCTAAGAGCACCTCTTGTCAATGCCTCCTTGACAATAAACGGGCCTTCCTAGTTAGGAGCAAATTTTCCCTTGGACTGATCTTGGTTGTCGAGGATCTTCTTCAAAACCAAGTCATGTTGTTTAAATGGCCATAGTCGGACTTTTCTGTTGTAGGATCGGGCAATCCTTCGTTGATATAACTGACCACGGAAGATAGCCACGGTTCGCCTTTCATCTATTAGAGATAATTGGTGATACCAGTCTTGTACCCATTGATATTCATCCAGCTGAGTACCCATCAACACTCTGAGGGATTTCATTTCTACTTCTATGGGGAGTACTGCTTCCATCCCATAGGTTAATGTGTAGGGGGTTGCCCCAGTTGAAGTGTGCATTGATGTTCTGTAGGCTAACAGAGTAAGAGGTAATAAGTCAGGCCATCCTTTGTGGTTGGCGGACATCTTTTGCATAATCTTCTTGATATTTTTGTTAGCCGCTTCAACAGCACCATTCATCTTTGGACGGTAGATGACGGAGTTAAGGTGTTTGATGTGAAATTTACTGCATAGTTCCTCCATCATTTTGTTGTTGAGGTTCTTAGCATTGTCTGATTCAATTACCTCTGGTTGTCCATATCGATAAATGACATTGTTTCTGAGGAAAGCAATGATGACTTCTTTGGTAACCCTGGGGAAGGATGCTGCTTCTACCCACTTGGTAAAGTAGTCGATCATGGTGAAGATAAAGCGATGTCCATTACTGGCTTTGGGCTCGATGGGCCCGATCACGTCCATTCCCCACATTGAGAAGGGCCAAGGTGAGCTCATATTGTGGAGCTCCCGTGGAGGGGCGTGGATAGCATTCCCATGAATTTGGCATTGATAACATCTCTTAACATGATCATTGCAGTCAGCCTTGAGAGATAGCCAGTAATGTCCTGTCCTGAGGATCTTCTTAACAAGGAGGGGGCCACTCATGTGTGGGCCACATACTCCACTATGGACCTCATCCATGAGTCTCTGAGCTTGATCCTTATCTAGACATCTGAGGAGACCTAGTCCTGCATCTCTCTTGTAGATTGCATCTCCGCTCAGGTAAAATTTCATAGCAAGTAGATGAATCCACCTTTGCTCAGTCAGGCTCACCTCAGCGGGTGTAGATCCATCTCGCAAGTACTCCTTGATATGCTGATACCAATGTTGTTGGATGGGAGGTAGCTCATCCAATACTTCTCTAACATAGTTCCCATATGCTGGTGCCTTTTGCAGGGCAAATGTGATGCTTGGCATATGTTCCTTGTCAGATATGTGAATCAAGGAGGCCAAAATTGCTAATACATCTGCGAAGTCATTCCTATTACGAGGAATGTATAAAAAGGAGATCTCTTCGAACTCCGAAGCCATCTGTAAAACTTACCGATGGTAAGGCAGCAAACGTAGCTCTTTCGTTTAATAGATTCCCGTGGATTGTGTGACTACCAACTCTGTATTCCCAAAGACAGTTAACCGTCTGATACCCATTGAACGGGCAAGTTTTAGCCCCATGATACAGCCTTTATACTCAGATGTGTCGTTGGTGCTGATAAACTATAATTTGACGACGAAGGGATACTGCTCCTCCGTACCAGATACCAGAACTGCTCCAGCTCCAGAACCTTCCATATTAGCAGCTCCATCAAAATACATGTTCCATATTTGACGTGCATCATACTGATGGTGTTACTGGATTGTCATTACCCCTTCATCCGGGAAGTATATTTCCAAGGGTTTGAAGTCCCCTGAAGGTGCGGCGGCCAGTTGATCTGCAATTCCTTGACCTTTAATGGACTTTTGCGTCACGTAAATAATGTCAAATTATTGCAGAATCAACTGCCATCTGGACAGCCAACAATTCAGTATGGGTTTATTGAACATATACTTAAGAGGATCCATGCGAGATATGAGATGGGTTGTGTGCCCATGGAGGTAATGTTGTAACCTCATGGCAGCCCATGCTAAAGCACAACAAGTCTTCTCGATCAGAGTGTACTTGTGTTCGCTGCTGCTGAATCTTTTACTGAGGTAATAGATAGCTCGTTCTCGGCCTCTATCATCTTTCTGACCAAGCATGCAGCCCTTGGCATTGTCACTTATGGATAGGTACATGAACAGGGGAACGTCATCCCTAGGTGGTACCAAATATGAGCTTTGACTAGCTGCTCTTTGATGGTAAGGAAGGCCTTCTGGCACTCATCATTCTAATTCATGGAGGAGTTCTTCCTTAACAGCTTGAAGATAGGCTCACAGGTTACTGTGAGTTGAGAAATGAACCTACTAATGAAGTTGACTCTTCCCAAAAATTCCCATATTTCTTTCTCTGTCTGAGGAATGGGTATTTCCGTAATGGCTTGGATTTTGGTGGGATCCAGTTCGATTCCTTTATGGCTGACTAGAAATCCTAACAACTTGCCTAATTTAACGCCAAAGGTGCACTTGGCTGGATTCAACTTCAAGTTGTACTTACGCAACCTATTGAAAAGCTTTTTGAGATGGTCTAAGTGGTCCTCCTCCTTCCGGGATTTGACGATGATGTCATCCATGTAGATCTCTATCTCTTTGTGTATTAAGTCGTGGAAAAGAGCCATCATAGCTCTCTAATAGGTAGCTCTGGCATTGATGAGGTCGAAAGACAATCGTCTGTAGAAAAAGGTTTCCTAAGGCGTGATGAAAGCAATTTTCTCACGATCCTCCTCAGCAACCATAATCTGATGGTACCCCGCAAAGCAATCGGCGAAGGAGTACATGCCGTATTAAGTAGTATTGTCAATGAGAATGTGGATAAAAGGCACGGGAAAGCTATCCTTAAGGCAAGCTTTATTCAGATCCCTATAATCCATGCAAACTCGCACCTTTCCTCCAGGCTTAGGCACGGGCACTATGTTAGATATCCATTCAGGATATGTGGACACTATGATAATACCAACTTGAAATTATTTTACAATTTCTTCTTTCACCTTTAAACTCCACTCAGGTTTCAATCGCCTGAGTTTCTGCTTGACTGGCTTGAATCCCTCTTTGATGGGAAAGCGATGAAGAACAATGTCGGTGGACAAGCCCACCATGTCCTCATGAGACCATGCAAACACATCCTAGAATTGGGTTAGTAGCGTAACCATGTCATTCCTCTGGTTTGGGGTAAGGTCTGAACCAATCTGGATTAACTTAGGGTTTTTTAAGGTTCCAAGATTGAAGGAGGTGGTTTGATCGAGGTTGGGTTTAGGTTTATCTTCAACTCATTCTTTGATCTCCGGAGGCACCTCAATGTCCTCTTGTATTTCCAGCAAGTCTGAGTCCAACTTTTCATCAAAGTTACAATCCTTGTGGAGAAGAGGCATCTTATCAGCAAGTACAGGCACATCTAAGTTCAGAGTCCTAAAACAAAATATGCTTTCACTTAATATATATAAAACTATTTAATCATATACAATGTTAGCTTGTATAGACAAAACAACTGCTAATACTATATAGGAAAGTAAGCAGTTATGATACCTACAGGGTAGAAAGAAGTCCTGCCCATTTTACCCTTGTCGACCAATGCAAGGAGTTCTGCTCGAATTGGCAAGGGCAAAGTCCTAGGGGACTACAATAATGGAGGGGCTGTCATCATCCTCCTTCTCCCGAATGATGACCATTATGTCTGGGCAATCATCGTTTGGGGTATATTTGTTAGTATGTTCGTCATGGACAATGATACGTACACTTGACATCATTATGACGATGTCTTGTTTAATTCTTCGTTCCTCTTCTTCCACCTTGGGATCTGGAACAAAGACTTCCTTCTCCTTTACCAGTTTCGGCTTAGGAAATAACATAGCCATTACATTGGCTGGCACCTTTACCGGAGATTGTGAGGACTCTGGTTGTACATATGGAAATAATAGTCGTGTGGCTGAAGTGGAAGGAATCTGCCTATGCTTATGTGGATTCCTGTAACTGGTACTGGCAGAATAGCTTAGTCTGGCTGTCCCAGTTTGACTGGACACTTGAATCGGGTACTTAATACCCTGATGATTTTTTCCCAGCCCTTGCCCTGGCTGGTGTCCTAATGACATCATTTCTTGAGTAGCTACCATCACTTCGGCAGAAATCTTGGGTATGGGAAATGGTGTCCCAATGGCATGATACTGAGGGTTGCTTACTTCCAATGTGTGGAAACTGACCGGCTCAACATTGGAATTAAAACTGATGAACGGTATGTCACTCAGTTGAGGGCATTCCGATTCAGCATTGACTGTAACTAGGTTATTATTGATAATGTATTTAAGTTGCTGATGAAGAGTGGAGGGGACTGCCCCAGCCATATGAATCCACGGTATCCCTAGCAGTAGGTTGTATCCTGTATCTATTTTGAGCACGTGAAAAGACACATAAAATGTATGAGGACCAATCTCAATTGGCAGCTCAATCTCTCCGACTGAATTCCGGCTGGATCCATCAAAAACTTTGATGATCGTATGGCTACTTCGGATTCGCTGGAGATTGACATTCATTTTCAGCAACGTAGCATAAGGACAGATATTCAAAGATGAACATCCATCTACCAAGACTCCAGCTAACATATATCTGGAGGATAAAACCGCAATGTGAAACGGCTTACAATGACCGGTTCCTTTGGGCGGTATGTCATCATCAGTGAAAGAGATCACATTGTTGTTGAAAATGTGATCAGCCTGATGTTGAAATTTTTTCACATCCACTGATTTCGGTAAGTAGGCTTCTTCCAAAACCTTTAGTAGAATCTTCCTGTGATCTTCGGAAGTTAAGACCAAGTCTAATATTAAAATTTGATGTGGAGCTTCTCTTAAGCTTAAAACCACCTTGGCTTCATTATGACCCATAGCATGGAGGAATTTTTCAATCTTCTCTATGGGAATTTTCCCCTTTGATTTAACAGCAGGCTTCATCACCCGTTGGGGAAGATACAGTGGATTCTCCTTCGGCACTGCAACAGTTGTATGATATGTGGATCCTTCAGCTTTTCCATAATTCAAGGGAACTTTCTGTAAGCTGACAATAGAATATTTTGGTCTGAATGGCAAAATGAGGGGCTCTAGAGCAGCCACTTTCAAAGGATTGTTAATTCCTTTGAGCTAAATTGTGAGTGGTTTAACAATCTCATCGGCCTTAGAGGATATAACTGCTACCAGTCCCTTCCATTTAGTGGGATAAGTATTTTCACTCTTAAATAGCACATTATCATTGTCTGCCAGTTGCAGGACACCGCTATCGATTAAGTTCTGAATAAGGTGGCGGAGTGCCCAGCATTCTTCCGTGCTGTGACCGCGGGAATGGGAGTGATACTGATATACTCCATCAAGGTTAAACCGTCCTGAACGGGGATTTATTAGAGGTAGGAGGGAAGTAATTCTTCCTTCATTGATTAGCATCTGAAGTATCTCCTCCATAGGTTGGCCCAGGTATGTAAATTCCCTTCTATTGGCAAAATCCCGACGGGCTTTGGCAGTCGCTCTCTTCGTCATTTTGTCCTCCATTGTTTCATTTTTTGAAGGTGACGATGGAATATTCATAATCAAGGGGAGGAGACTAGCATTCTCCTAGCTGAATAATTGGTGTGTAACTTGATGCTGATAGATCACCAGTTCTGCCAATTTCTCAATTTGCTTGCATAGAGCTTTCATCTTTCGTTCCATCGCAAACTAGAACTTTGCATAATCCCATTTGTCAACACTGTCTTTGATGATCTAGGATGCTTAGCAATTGAAATTGGAACTTTGTCCAGTGCTCTAATTAATCATGTTGACCTCTTCCTCTTTGTATGGAGGAAGAAGGTTGTCTTGCACATTAGGTTGATCTGGTTTGGTGACCACAATCTCACCGTTGTCTATTAAATCTTAGATCTTGTGTTTCAAGGCCCAACAATCTTGAGTATCATGTCCAGGTGCCCCGGTATGATAAGCACATTTCCGAGCAGCATTAAAACCCCGTCCAATAGGGCTGGCTAGTGGAAGAAGATGCGTAATTTTCTTTTGAGTGGTTAGAAGAACGAGAATATTCTCGAGTAAGTCTCCTAAGGGTGTGAACACTCGAGGGCGTTTGACTTCTCGACCTTTTGGTATTGGAGGGTTTGAAGACTGTGTTGGAAAGGGAGTATAATTTCTCCTCTGGATAGGCATGTTTTGATTGCCTTTTTGACCTTGTAGTATCAGGGAAACATCCTTCTCTTTCTTTTTATGGATCCTCCAGGGGTTGTTTCCATAATTTCTGAATTGGATGTGCTCAGCAACAGCTTTAAGGGCAGCTAGGTCTTGAATCTTTCCTGACTTCAATCCCATCTCAGCCATTTCTCCATGTTTGATCATTTCAGAAAATGGTTTACCGATACCAGCTAAGACTCTTTCATAGAAAGGAGCTTCTTGTATGTTGATAAAGGTCTTGACCATCTCTGACTCTGTCATAGAAGGAGTTAATTGAGCAGCAAGGCGCCTCCATCTTTGAGCATATTCTCTAAAAGACTCATTAAACTGTTTCTTGACCTTGGTAATCTGGTACCTGTCAGGAGCCATTTGAGACTGGAAGCTGTATTGTGTGAGAAAGGCGTGAGCTAGCTCTTCCCAACTATGGATCTTTAAATTGTCTAATCTGGTATACCACGAACGGGCTTCTCCAGTCAGACTCTTTTGGAATAGCTGCATTCTAAGCTTCTCGTCCTCTACATAAGATCCAAGTTCTCCAATGAACACCTTCAAATATGTATAAGGATCTCCTAACCCATCATACTTTTCAAAGTCAGGAGTTTTGAACTTTTCTGGATAATGAACACCAGGGAATATACAAAGGTCGGCATATGAAACACTCATGTGTGCTCCAATTCCTTTGATAGCGCGAAGGGTCTCTTCCATTTGAAGAACTTTCTTTCTGATGTCACCGGTGTCTGGATCTCTTGTTAGATGGGTGGCATCATGACTTTTGTTGGTTGTATCCAACTGCAGTTCAGGTACTGTAATGGCTTTGTCATAACCTTAAGTTCCCCCTTGTGTGGAGGATTCAATATGTATGGGTATCTTTGGACCCTGAGTAGATTAATGTAGTTCTTTAAGCAGAACAGCCAAATCTGTAATTTGTTTACTTAATCCATTAAATTCTTCGCGAGAAACTGGATTAGACTGGTCAGATGAAGACATGATTGGCTGTAGGCCAGCGACCTTTTTGGACTTTGACCGGGTAATAGGTCCAAATACTTCCCTGCGATACAATTGGCATAGTTTAGTTTTAGGGAGGGTGTAAATGTTAACATGCTATGTGATGTGTCCGTTTTAGGAATTTTGTCCTGCAAAACAGATGTTAGCTGTTTGTAATACAAGATAGCATGTTAATTTAAATGTATATGCACATATTTCTTCATATTTCTCATTACATGGAGATGAATATGGAATGTAAATTATAAGTAATTTGACTTTACGAGTAATTTGAAATGAGAAAGTATGAAGAGACTTTCCTCCGCGTTTGGTTTATTAGAGGCTGACCTATCTTACGTTTTTCTCGTGGCTTTTTTGCATGAAGGTTCCCAAATCATCGCAATTTACTCAACAGAAAATTAATCCGGTCTTTCAACTGGAGCGAATTTGGGTGGTGCCTTTCCTGAGCCTCGTTGGAATTAGTCTTCCTATGAGTCCAATAATCAAACACCGACAAGATAGCCTCCTGGTGGAGGGACCACACAACGTACATTCACATACAACGTGTCTCACCGCTTATGAAAATGATGACATGTGCTAAGCACTAATATCACAGGCAGATATAGTGTAAAGCATTAATTGCAGTAAAGATATTCATTCGTACACATTCATCATAAATGTAAATGCAATATCCACACACAAACATATAACAGTTTTGAAAAGCTTGTAATAGCGGCTCAAGTCCTCTTACTGGGGTCCCCAGCAGAGTCGCCACCTATCGACGTCGGGATTTTTATTTGTCCCTTTTCGTTACCTATTCTTTTGTGTTCTCATTTTAGGTGAGATTTGTTTGAAAAAATAAGTGAAAAAGGTCCGACATGTGTAATGTTGACAATGGACTGTTAAGAGTCGTCAGTTGGTTTTTTAACTGGTTGTACCAACACAACCGAGAAAAGGTTTGCACATTGACCCAGTGATGTGACACTGCTAAACGGGTCTGTGAAACCGAGATTCATTTAGGGTTCGGGGACTTGATTATGCAGAGGGAAGGTGTTAGGCACCCCCCCTGACATCCGTGTTGCCACGGTGACCGCCACTTTTCAAGAAACTGTTATATGAATATGTGTTTGTGTGGGGGGGGGGGTCAATGTGCATTTATTTGAAAGTAGTGTTATGCCTCGTTCGCACCTATATACATAGGGTTTAAATTTTGTATAAAAATTCAGTTTTAATAAGATATAGCAGTGATGTTTTAAAAGAGGTTTTTCAAACCATGTGCTCAATAGTAATTGAGGCATTTGATACTTCTATTTTATTAAATGTTCGGTTTGATTGCTTTTATTTTCGAGATGCGAAGCATCTTCGAGAAAATAATGTACAAAATAGTGCCGAACTCCTCCTGGGTATGAAAACCATATGAGGAAATCTAAACACCGTGAATAAATTTACAAGCTGCTTACAGCTGAAAATGTCCATCACGGGAACTGAATCTAGATTCAATAGACTAAATCTGTGATCACATTATTCCTAGGCTCACATGATGTCGTAGTTAATATAAAAGCTTTAAGCAGGTATATATAAAAGCTGTAAATATATATATATATATATATATATATATATATATATATATATATATATATAGATATAGATATGGTCAACCACCACGAAGCATCTCTATGGGGGATCGAAAATATAAATAAAGCTGTAAAGGCGATTAACCGCCACGGAGGAAACTTTAGGCGGACGAAATGTATAGAAAGTCGTAAAAACGGTCCACCACCATGAAGTAAACTCCAAGTGGGACGAAATGTAAATATATATATATATATATATATATATATATATATATATATATATATATATATATATATATATATATATGAACTATGTGTTGAACTATGTGTTGAACTTTAATATATATATATATTAAAGCAGTAAACGCACCGGATGTAAAATTCAGGCTCATCGAACAAAGTTCAACACATAGTTCATATATATATATATATATATATATATATATATATATATATATATATATATATATATACACGAAAGCATTTAAACACACCAGACATAAGTCTAGGCTCATCGAATAGAGTGCGACACACAATTCATATATATATATATATATATATATATATATATATATATATACAAATTGAAAAGAAACCATGGACCGAAGTTCGGGCATACACACGCAACATGACTCTCAATATGAAGAATAGTGTGTGCAAAGATGAAGAGAAAGGCTTGAAAATGTGTGAGAAGGCTTACAGTGGGCTACCAAAGAAGACTTCAATAACTTGAAATGGATGAATATTCGGCTTTCGCCGATAAAAAGTAGCTATATATGAGCTTACAAGTGTTTAAAATGAGAAAGCACTCAGTTTTGGGTGTGTAAGAGCAAATTGGACAGGGCTTCCTCGCCTTCTTCTCTTACAAAAAGGCCACCCCAAGCCCTCTATTTATAGAGGGGGGAGCCGCACCTGCGGCTGGGCCGCAGGTATACCTGAGGCTGCCTAGGGTGCCCCGGGCTTCGTGGGTCCCGACGTCTCGAAGTACGTGCACGCGTGCAACGTGATGTCTGCTCGAACTTTCATAATTGTAATTTGTGCATCCGACTGAGGTATGTAAGACCTATTTCGGACCGCGGTTGTCGATAGTTACATAATGACAAGGGATTAGAGGTTTTACGAAGTCAAAAAGATGGGACGATGCCCTCCGGTCTTCAAGCATCAAATTTTATCTATTACCCTGCATAATAGTCACTCAGGATTGTACTTCCTTGGTTCTTGTGGGACATTGATGTGTAGAAATGTATGTATGAAATGTTGAGACGGCGTGATGTGGCGTCAAGGTGGCAAGATGACGACTTTGCCCCTCACCGGGGTTATCTCCAGTTTGGGCTGATAAAGCAGACGTTGCTCAAGGTTATCTCTGAAATTGGACTGCTGCAAGTGTTGAAGGTCCTCAGTGTCATCTCTGAGGTGTGCCTGGCTTCCTGGTGTTATTACCAGGCCTTGTACCTGAGTGCCTCAGTGTAAGCGCCGAGGTTGAAGCTGATTGTATGCATTTGAAATAAGCATTTTCGAGGTTATCTCCAGAACTGCAACTGCCTTCCTTGGGGTTATCTCCAAGGTTGGAATCTGCTATTCCCAGTATTGGGACTGAGACTGAACATCTCGGGGTTATCTTCGAGATGAATCGGTCTTCTCCGGTGGAATTTCAGGTATTAGAACTGCAAGCCTCAAGGTTATCGTCGAGGTTGGAAATGATGCTCCCGGTGTGTGTTTCGGGATTAAAACTGAGCTTCCGATAGTATCTGGAATGGATGTGAGCTGTCTTCCAAGATTATGTCTGAAAGATGAATCTGCCCTCCTGTAATGTCAGTAACAGGTGTGCAGAAAATTTCGAGTGTCTACAATATATATATATATATATATATAATATATATATATATATATTTACATTTCAAAGTCATGCTTGGAGTTTACTTCGTGGCAGTTGATCGTCGATATATACACACACACACACATACACACACACACACACACACACACACACACACACACATATATATATATATTTATCGCTTTTATATAAATATATGCTTTAACTGCTTTTATAATGTAGATATTTAATCTTTCAGCCTGTGGACTAGATTTGCCTCAATCTGTCTACTTCTAACTTTAAACAGGTTCAAAGTGACTAAACTGGAACCGTTGAAGCGAGAATTATTTAGGTTTACTAAAATCTAGTTCTTTTTCTAACTTTTGTACATATTGCTTTTTCATGTGAGCCTAGGAATCATGTGATCACAGATTCAACCTCTGAATCTATATTTGGTTCCCGTGATGGACATTTTGCAGCTACAGCCAGCTTGTAAATTATCTACGGTGTCTGGATATCCTTAGATGGCTCTCATGCCCACAAGGAGTTCGACACTGCTATGTATCTTGTTTTCTTGAAGATGCCTTGTATTTCAAAAATAAAAGCAATCAAGCCGAACATAATAAATAGGAAGTATCAATGGCCTCAATTACTATTTAGCATAATGGTTTGAAAAACCTATTTTACAAAACTTCACTGCTATATCTAGTTAAAATCAAACTTTTATACAAAAGTCAAACCCTTTGTATATAGGTGCAAACAAGACATAACACTACATCCAGATAACTGCACATAGACCTACACACACACACAATACGCAGATAAAAGTTTAATGAAAAGTGGCGGTAACCGTGTTATCACGAAAGTCGGGGGGGTGCTTAACACCTTGTCTCCGCTTAATCAAGCCCCCGGACCCTAACGAATTTTGGTTTCTCAGACCAGTTAAAAAGTATCAAATCATTGGGTATGTGTGAAAACCTTTTTCTCGGTTGAGTTGGTGCAACCATTTAAAAATACCAACCGGTAACTCTAACAGTCAAATCGTCGACATATACATGTCGGACCTTTTCAAACTTGTTTTTTCACGCAAATCTCTCCTAAAATAAGAATTCCAAAAGACAAGAACAGAAAGGGAAAAATAAAAATCCCGACGTCGACAGGTGGCGACTCTATTGGGGACTCTAATAAGAGGGCTTAAGCCACTATTCAAGCTTTTCAAAACTTTTATCTGCTTATTTGTGAATACTGCATTTACATTGAATGGATGTATAATAATGCTTTATTTACTGCACTTTAGCACTGTGCATCATATCTGCCTGTGATATTAGTGCTTCGCACATGTCATCACTTCCATCAGTGTTTGATTACTGAACTCAAGGGAGACTAATTCTGCGAGGGTAAAGAAAGGCACCACTCAGATTCGTTCCAGTTGAAAGATCGGATTAACTTCCCATCTAGTAAATTGCGATGATCTGGGGACCTTCATGCCAAAAAGCCGCAAGAGTAGCCTAAGATAGGTCAGTATCTGATAAACCAAATGCGAAGGGAAGTCTCTTCATATCTTCCCCTTTTTAATTACCTATAATTTTATTTCCATGTCAATCTTAATGTAATGGAAAATATAAAGGAGTATGTAAATATGCATTCTTTTTTCATATCAAGACCTGTCATGCTATCCTGTCATCAAAATGACTGACATCCATTTTGTAGGAGTATATAAATATGCATTCCTTAGAAAATTGATTTTTTTAGAACCTTAGGTTTTAACCCTAAGGGTCAAACCTTAAGGGTTTGCACATGTTACAATTATGCCATTAAATTTAGAAATCAAATGACCATTGTGCCTTTTTTCATTTATTTAATATGTTTCTTGTAGATTTTACCCTTAAATGAGTTGGTGAACCACCCTAGCTCTAGCATGTGACTTTTATATCCAGCAATCAGCCAAATTCAACATCTATATTCATTGCATCTAAGTATTATATAGATTAAAGAGAGAGAAAGTCACCAATATTGCTCATTTGCTCTATAACCTTCAACCAACCTCTTCTCTCTCCTTAACCCACGAAATACTAAAGTAATTCAGTCCCTAGCTTGATCTCTATCAAGCCATGAACAAACATCTATTATCAGAATCATAATCAAAGCATGAATGAGGTATAAACTTTATATTTCAAAACCCTTAAAATTTTGTGCTAATGTTGTTAGTGATTGGTTAGATATGTGTTAGAGGGTGTCTTTTAGTGATCTGGGTGGTTAGATCAAGGATCTATAACATCTAGATGCACGAAATTGTAAATTTTGAAAATCTAGAAAACTGGAAAAATGTGGTCTGACAACCGAATGTCAGACCCTATAGATCTTTACCTGTTTATAGTTTTGGTTGTTTAAATGTTTGTACTTGTAGTATGTTGTAAGGACTTGGATCTGGAACTTGAATCAAGCCCAGACCGTGTGTATATTGAAAGTTATAAGTAGTCAAAGTGCGTTAATCGACATTGACCAACTGATTTCTGGGCAGCTCAGAAACCCAGAATGGTTTGACAAGATTTTCTAAGCTTCTGATGTGTTAGATAGTTTGGCTGAGTTTTTGTTTTGATCACTACTACAAAACAGTAAATAGACAACACTTAAACAACAACGTTTTTATAAAAAATGTTGTGGTATTTTTTTTCACAATGTTTTTTAACAAAACGTTGTACATACATATAAAAAAACGTTATCTGTTTTTTAAGAATAATTTTTGATTTTAAATAGATAACATTTTTTTATAAAAAAAACGTTATGTAGGTCAAAATCAAGGAACTTAAAATAAATCCTCCCTTTGAAATTAAAAACCTACTCGTGCTGATCGTTTGGTGGGACAGATCCTTGGGGAGGTCGGATCACTTCCTGAGGTGTATGTTGAACCAGAGGTAAGGGTCTTCCCAAACAAACAGTCTTCTTCACTTTCAGATGATAGGTATATTATTCAAAAAAAAAAACTGTCTAGCTGTTAAGCCAACTGATTTCGTCATATCCAAGCTATATATTGTAAATGCCTTTTAAAAACATTTTTTTTCTAATTGTTTCTTCATTCTTGTGTACAGGTGAACTTTTTCTTTCTTCAACGTCTTCTGGGTGTAAGGACGAAGGGCACAGACAGGCAGGGAAAGGTCTCAAAGCTTGCAAAGGGAGAGATACTTATGCTGAATATTGGATCTATGTCAACAGGTGCTCGAGTTCTTGCTGTAAGGAACGATTTAGCAAAATTACAACTTACATCTCCGGTATGCACCAGCAAAGGGGAGAAAATTGCACTGAGCCTGCGGGTTGAAAAACATTGGCGTCTTATTGGTTGGGGCCAAATTCAAGCGGGTACAACCCTTGATGTTACTCCCAGTCCAATCTGAGGAATCCTGAAACAATTTTTAGTCCTTTTTCCCTCACCCCCCCCTCGTCGGGGAGTGTTTTGTATTTTGCTGATTCTTTGGTTGTGTCCGGAAGCTTATACATTAGTCGGTGAGTATGTGTGGCATGGTTCGTAATAACCAAAATACTTGACATTGCACACAATTTTTATGCCAGAGCATTCTGTTGGTCAAAAAATGTGCAGTTCTATAGATTAAACTTGTGTTGCAGTTTTGAGTCATCAACTCCTTCCTTTTATGTTGGTATTCATTAAGCCTATTTATTTTGATTAGGCCGGAGGACGTTCCGGTCCAGTATGGGGGACTGAGTTCTTATACTGTGTTCAGGTTCATTAGATTGAATGAAATCATGTCAAAGAAGTAAAATTCTTGTGTATAGCGAACTAATTGCCTCTGTATTTCACCTTTCATTCATCTGTTCTTTTGTCTTTTGATTCTTTACTAATACTTTCTATGTGCCTTCTGATTCAGATAGAATGAATTCCAGTCTAATCCAGGGAGAGAAAACATCACACAAAGTATGTCCCTTGAGCACTTCTTTTACTTTTAACATTATTGTATTCTTTCTTTTTTGTCCCTGCCATGATTTTGTTTTGATGGTAAAGTAAGTCTGCTCACTGGGTGTTAATTCAATTACACCAATGGAAACAGGAAATTATTGTTAGATTTCTATTGAGTTGCCTTAGTCATGTTGAAGTGCCAAAAGCTCTTAAATAATTAGTTCTATTTCCCTTCTAAACTTGCCTTTCTAGAAATAGACTGAATATTGATGTCCCGTGTCTTAATCGTATAATGTCGGATTATATACTACTTGATCTCGTACCTATTGTCGTTCGGTTCAAGTTGAAAGTCAACAAGCTACATGGAGAACCAGTCTTAATCATACACTCATATTCTGGTCCATGCTGTGACTCACTATACTAGCTGAAGATAATGTTACTGTTTTTTAGTTTTTGATAAATTAGTGCTATACTGAAATAAGTATTTTGTATGAAGCTCTTTGATGGAAAGTCAGAAGGAATAAATGATGATTTATCTGAAGGAATAAATAATCTTCCTGATGTATATGAAGACTTTCTTTTGGGTAAGCCAGAAGGATGGTTTTACATAGTTCTCATATCCTCTAATTTATTTTTATTTTACTTATAACTGCCCTGAGATTGCTGACACATTGTGAAATTCTTTTTCAATTTTCAGATAGTGAATTTGAGGAGTGTGTTTCTGATTTCTATTCTGTCCCAAGCAAAGAATATTGCATGGGGAACTTGAATCTAGATCAACATTTGAATTCAAGTCTAAGCCAGCGTAGCTCTAAGATAGTGGAGTTGTCTACATCAAGTAAGCTGGTGTCTAAAGCTAAATGTGATAAAAACTCCTCCTTGCGTGACAAGATGACAACTGATGAACTGCACGTGGCCTTTAGGAAAGTCTTCTGTCGTGAAACAATAGTTATGGATAGAGAATGGCTAAAGAATCGCATATTATTTGGCCTACAGAACCTTGATGCATTGGACAACTGTTTGAACCTCTTAGAATGTCATGTGACTTCCTATGATAATAAAGGGGCAGTGTGAATCTTATGCATCCCATTAATATTGATGCGCATGGTCTCTCAATGTTTCCTTCTTATCTCTTAGTGGATGGTTTTCACTTTACATAAACAAAGGAAAACTTTATTGGATGTGATCATGGTTTGAAATTATTGATGTTGTCATTTCTGAATAAGGCAAATCAGCTGCAATTCATTATGGAACTGGATCTATCTCTGGTTTTTTTAGCCAAGATAGTGTCAAAGTTGGTGATCTTGTTGTTAAGAAATAGGTAACTTTTGAGAAATTTAGCATTTGGGTTATCGTTATTCTCTATTGTAGTTAGTGTTTCATGCTATGGCATTTCTGGTTACTAGGATTTTATTGAGGCCACCAAAGAGCCAAGCATCACATTTTTGGCAGCGAAGTTTGATGGCATTCTTGGACTTGGATTTTAAGAGATCTCTGTTGGCAATGCCATTCCTGTTTGGTAGGTTTATCTGCCTGCTTTAATCAATTGATGGTTGTGTTATCTAAAATTGTTAGTTTCATGACCTAGCCTGCTGAATTTATCAAGTTGTATATGCGGTGCTTTCATCTTGATGCATTGATTTATCTTGTTCTTGCTCTTTTCTTCTTTTATTATTATTTTTTGTTTTCATAGAATGTTAATGTTTTTATTAGCAACTGAAAATGTTTGATGATTTAGATATCTGCAACTTTGTATAGGTAATGGTTAATCAAGGTCTTGTTAAGCAAGCAGTTTTTTCATTTTGGTTTAATCGCAAGCAGTTTACCTTATACCATATTACATCTTACCATTCTTTGTAATTACTGTCTGCCATCTTGGTATCCGTCCATAGGTTGGACTAAAAGGGGAAGGGTTAGGCCTGTATACTGGGAGTTCCTCACTCTGGATGTCACAGTCCACTTTACCTACAAAGCAACCATTAATATGGTACAAGGTAATGTCATAATACTTCTATTTCATGTACAATTTTCTCAAAGGGAAGGATGGATCCTGATTATGAAATTATCATGTTGATAAAAATTAGAAACGAGTCTAAGTGTACAATGTTTCAGATTTCAAACTAACTATGAATGTAAGGGAAGTTAGTTGAACTGAATTGTATAGTTTCAAAGTTGATCCCAGAAAATGGATAATGCAAGTGAATAACTCTTTCACGTTTACATATGCCTAAGATATGCAGATTCTGCACCCAAGTATATACATTTTTTTTTAATTTTTATTAGCATTTTGTAATACAGCTGATAAGTTTTAAAGAAACTGGCCAACTTATGCTGCTCCAAAAAAGTGGTTGCACTGACTCTTGCAAATACAGAGGAAGTTACAGTTCAAGCAAATGTCTCGAGAACTGTGGGAAACCAACCCAACAATTGTAAGTATTTGCTAAAATAGAAGGTATTTCTTCATGCAATATTTATTCTGATTCATTGATTTTGCAGCTACCACGTCCCTCGCTCGTGGTTAAAACCAAGTGGGAACATTCTAGTATGTTTGGAGAAGAACTTGATTGCTTTTGAAAGCAACGGTACCATTGCTTGGAAATTGCCTCTTGGTTACACTTGTGATGTCAGTATTTCTCCAGTTCATGGAGGTGTGAAAACGGTAAGGGGCTGGTTTCATTTTCAGTTCAAATTTAATGTTACCAATAAAAGATGACTATCTTTCTACTTGAGTAACAACACTCCTTCAACTGCTATGGGTCTATTGTCTAATGTTTTTTACAGAGTAGTGTAATATATATAGTGGTGTATACATGATATGGTTGTGCATCATATATTATGATGCTAATTTTATTTGTGCACATGTGGCTTACATTTTCTACAGAGGAGTGCATGGAATTAGTTTCATGCAAAAATTTTATATTTAACATTTATCTTAATATTTTGGCTATCCGTTCTTATGTTTCAACCATTTAACCATTAAAATGTTTTGTAAAATTTTATTGGACTTTTGGCAGGAAAACAGATTTCTTGTCATGGTGATCCGCGACTTACTAAATCTGTGTGAAGTAACAAAAGGAAAAGACAACAAAGCTGTTATTGCAAGTAACATTATGTAATAATTTTAAAAATTACCATTTTATATTTAGTTGTCAGTAGCTCCTTCCTTCAGTGGTACGGGATCACATCCTTCAGTGCACATAGTCTATTTGTTTCTTCAGTGTAATTTATATTAAAAAGTGAATTTGAAATGTATATATGGATAGTTTGGTATATATTTTGTAGATGTAGTAATTTAAAACTGTAAACGAATGGTATTATTGGGATGTATTTTGAATAGTTGATACATTTTGGCTTTAAATTTAAATGAGAATTTAGACCTTTTAGCTATATATCATGGCTTTAGCAAATTGTAGGTGCACTGGTAATATTGTCGAATTATAATTTATTTTTATTTTTTTCAAGTCAATCTACAACATTTTAAAAACGTTGTATAAATGTGCTTAAATGTTGTCTGATATATTAAACTACGACATTTTTATCCAGAAAACGTTCTGGAATCATACTTTCTACAACGTTTTTAAGCATCTGCTAATTTATGGAAAACAAATTTATAACGTTTTTTTCTTAAAAAATATTGTGTAATGTGCTTAACTACAACGTTTTAAAAACGTTGTGTAAGGGTGTCAAATAGATAATATTCTTAACCACGACGTTTTTCTGACTAAAAGCACAACGTTTTTTTCGCGTTGTCTATTTACTGTTTTGTAGTAGTGGATGTTTATAGCTTGACATGTGGACTATACACAAATGTCATTAGATCATATAGATCTTGCATAGAATCCAAGTTATGCAAGGTCAAAGTAGGTTGACCAATCTGCTTGAAGAACGAATCTGGGTAACCCAGATTTTTCCCAGATCGCTCTGACAACATATTCATGAGCCCAGATCATGCTTGTGTTTGATGATTTGATGGTGTTAGTATATCTATGTTGTAATATGGTGTATGGACTACAGAGTAGTTCTTTTATTTCACTTAAACAACAAACAGGATTCATATGGTGGACGGTCAAAGTAGGTTGCTCAGTCACGAAAGTCGTTTTCTGGAAAACCCAGATTTTTCATGAGCAAGTTTTCTGACATAGTTTGACCATGTCAAATCTTGCACATGTGATGATATTATGATGGTCTGATGTTATAGAGTTGTTCTTTGACATCTCTACTACATGTTGGAACCTTTAAGTCACACTAAGTATACCCATATTACAAGTTATGGAGATCCAAAGTAGGTGCTATGAACTGTTCTTCATTTCTAGGTAACTCAGAAATGAAGAACAGGTCTGACATGATATTTGTAGCCTTATATCGTCTTGATGTGTTGTTGTATGGACCTGAAATTGGTTTTTTATTGTAGTATTACATTGATACTACATGTTTAACGCATAAAACGACCAAGAAACATAATCAACAAAGATATAGACTTGGTCAAACTAAACACCCGGTAACTGGCTATGAAGATCTGGGCTTGGCGCAAGAACACTATCAGCGACGATTTTGTTGCCTAATGTCACTTTAGCGACAATTATTTTTTAAAAATAATTATTTTATTTAATAAATAGATAAAAATAGTTTTTAATTATTCAAAATTCATAATAAATTACTAAAAATTATTTTAAAGCCTAAAAATGGGTTTTTAATTATTTTGAATATATTTCATAAATATTTAATATTTTTAGAATATTAATGGTATTTAATTTATTTAATTATAATATTAAATAAATTATTTAAAAATAATTTTAATACATGAAAAATCATGAAAAAATATATTATGGTATAAGAAAATTTTTGAAGTTATTTTTAATGACTTTTAATATTTTATGATGAATTTCATTAATAAATTATTATTAATGGTAATTAATTTATTTAATAAATACATTAAATAAATTATGAAAAATAGAATTAATGATTTAAAAATTATATAAAAATGATTTTAAGTGTTATAAAAATATTTTAAGTTATAAAATATAACATTTGATATTTTGTCACAAAAATATTAATATTTTAATATTAATGACAATTATCGGATAATAGATTTAACTATTTAAAAATTATATAAATATGTTTTTAAGGTATTAAAAATACTTTGAGCTATTATAAAATATATTATAATATTATGACATGTATTTTATTAATATTTAATATTAAATAAATATAAATGATAATAGAATATTGTGGTATTTAAATTGGATAAATACAATATTAGTGATTGAAAAATAATGATAAATGGTAATAATTATCTGAAAATTATTACGAGCTTAAAAAAATTATTTTGATTGATAATACAATTATCTAAGATATTTGTTAAGTGTTTAGGTAGAGTTTAATTAAACTTAAACTCGATATTTGTCCGATTAGCCAATCGGGATTGTCGACGTCGGGATTTTTATTTATCCCTTTTCTATTCTTGTTCTTTTGTGTTCTCATGTTATGTGAGATTTGTTTAAAAAAATAAGCGAAAAAGGTCCGACATATATATGTCGACGATTGGACTATAAGAGTCGCCAGTTACTTTTTCAACTGGTTGTACCAACACAACCGATAAAAGGTTTGCACATTGACTCAGTGATGTGATGCGGAGGGAAGGTGTTAGGCACCCACCGACATCCGTGTTGCCACGGTGACCGCCACTTTTCAAGAAACTGTTATATGAATATGTGTGGATCAATGTGCTGTTATTTGGAAATTGTGCTATGCCTCGTTTACACCTATATACAAAGGGTTTGAATTTGTATAAAATTCAATTTTAAACAAGATATAGCAGTGATGTTTTATAAAAGAGGTTTTTCAAACCCTTGTGCTCAATAGTAATTGAGGCCTTTGATACTTTCATTGTAAAGCCCCAACTTTTATAAATAAAGATGAATTTTCTATAATTATCATTTTTGAATATTATGGAGTTAATTTGATATAATGTTATAGTTGTGGGTAATATTTATAAATTTTATAAAGTACGCAAGTTGTTCTATAATATTCGATTGGTCGTGAAATATTCGTTTTAACAAGAAATATTCCTACAACGGCACAATCATTGGTGGACCCCACAACGGAATTATTGTCGGATTGAGAAAACGACAAAAATATTTTATTAAAAATAACGACAGAAGTTTTACCATTGATACTGTTGAACTACTCGGTAATAAAAGTACAGTAATACGTGTGGTTGCATAGTAGCACACGGTATTGATTATTAATGCTTGTGTGAGAAGTCACTCAGTTTGATTCAATTATTGTCAGTTAATAATATGAATTATTTAGCGATAATGAAGTTTTGTTTTATTCGTATTATTAACGTAATAAAATAGAAACATCTTTTTATATAAAACAAAATACTTTATTAAAGTTATTCTATAAATAGAATATATTATATTTTATTTAAAATATTTTTCTTTAATTATGGACCGTCAGATTAAAGTAAATCAATCTGGACCGGTCATGGATTAGTTACTATGCAGTCTATTCTTCTATAAATAGCAGCTCATTCCTTCATTATTTCTTACGAATTCACTGAACTCTAGAGAGAGAAACTATAGAGAAAGAGAAGAAAAGTATTCTGCTACTTAACTACTTCCTTATTTCAGTTCTTCTTTAAAACGGTAAGGGGTGTTATTCTTTCTTATTCATGAAGAGAACTTTTGTTATTCCATTTCTTATTATTCTGTTGGAATAACTTGTATACGCGGTCTACCCTATACTTGGTGACATTCTTCTATTATTCTGTTGGAACATCCTGTCTGTGTGTTTTACACCGGACCTGGTTCCGTTTTTATTATTATTCTGTTGGAACATTCTGTCTGTGTGTTTTACACCGGACCTGGTTTCGTCTTGTTATTATTCTGTTAGAACATCCTGTCTGTGTGTTTTACACCGGACCTGGTTTCATTATTTATTATTCTGTCGGAATATCCTGTCTGTGCGTTTACGCCGGACCTGGTTCCATTATTTATTATTCTGTCGGAATATCCTGTCTGTGCGTTTACGCCGGACCTGGTTCCATTATTTATTATTCTGTTAGAATAACCTGTATGTGCGGTCTATCGCATACCGGGTGATTTCTTTTGTTATTCCATTCTTTATTATACTCAGTTGGTTAAGTTTTAACTTCTATACTCCGTGAAATTAGTGGAATATCCTTGATAATTGTGTTTTATCCAGTATCTTTTTATGAAAATATTATTCTAAGCATTCTTGAATTTTACTCCACAAAGCAGTATCATGTTGACAATTTGGACGTTGTTAATTCTTGGATAAATTAATTCTTGAACTTGTTTTATTGAATTCTTATATCATTGTCATCATCCTCATGTTTATAAAATGTTAAAAGTCATCTGTGGCCTGTAGTGCATAGATGAACTTGGTATGATTATGACCAGGGATTATTCGGTATAATCATGACCGTAATGTTACAAATGATGTGGTAAAAGTCCTCATTGGCCCGTAGTGCATTGATGGACAGTTGTTGGCATGATCATGACCATTAATGAGTACACAAATATTCTTGGCTCGTAGTGCATGGATAATTGTGGCCGTGATACTAAAGAATATCCTTGGCCGTAGTGAAGGGGTGATTCGATGATGTGGATTATTTTATTAAGCTGAGTCCCAGCGAAAACAGTGTTAAAAAACCTTTTAAATCATAGAAGATAGTGAATTTTATTCTCTACTTGACTCTTTTAATGGATTGCTTGTTCCGCTGCAGTTAAACTTGATGTTCGTTATATTTTATCAGTTTAACACTGTTGAAGGCTAATGATAATTTATTCTGCATTATCTTAGTCAAAATATTTCTTACTGGGCTAGTTGAGCTCGCCCTTTCTTTCACTATTCTCTTCAGGAAGTGAGACTATAGCTGGGACGAGTCGGGGAACGGAGTGATGGACCAGATGATAGTATTAGTAGTCCTTACTATTCTGTTAAATAGTGTGACAATAATTGTAATGAGGACTCCTTTTGAGTTTGTATAGTCTCTAGTAGACAATAATTGTATTCAAACTCACAGTTATGTTTTGTCGTATTGTACACGACAGTTGTATTAGTAAGTTATATTTGTATTCTATACCATGTATCTGACGACCCAAGATGGGTGATGTATACCTAATTTTGGGGGCATCATAGTTGGTATCAGAGCCTAGGGATATAATCCCTGGCTAAGATGTGAGAATAGAACTAGGAGGGGAGAGATGGGGAATTCCTTCGCTAGTATGACCTACCTAAGTTTATTTGCATGGTATTTAATTGGTCGGTCAGAATATAATGATAATATATGACATATCAATTAACTTTTGTGGCAGTATCTGAAAATGGCATCTGAGAATGTTGAGAATAGCACTCGAGCACAGGCGACTGTTGATTCACCACATATCAATAATCAGGATAATATGCATCAGGAAGGTGACAATCCTCATGCAAACAACAACACTGACCAGATGATGAATGATGGAATGTTCAGAAGCTTTATGCAGTTCATGCAACAGCAGGCGAGAGCGGCTCCTGTCCAAAATGTAGGTGGAAACACTGAAAACTCTCGGACGGTCACCGCTAAACAGTTCAAGGAGCTGGGACCACCGGAGTTTAAGGGAGAGCCAAAGCCACTTATAGCGGAAACACGGATAAAGCAGATCACCAAGATATTTGATGTCTTGGGATGCTCTGAGGAGCAAAAGGTTCCTTTTGCCGCCTTTATGTTACGAGGAGAGGCAGATTACTGGTGGGAATTGATTAAGCGTACTCAACCTGCCGCACTGAAGATGTCTTGGGAGAAGTTCCAATAGCTGTTCAATGACAAATGCTTTTTCGAAAGTGTTCGTCACATGAAAGAGGTGGAGTTCATCAAATTAGAGCAGAATAATATGACCGTGTCGCAATATGAGGCTAAATTTGCTGAGTTGTCCCAGTTTGCGTCCCACTTGGTGGATAATGAAGAGCGAATGACGCGAATGTTTTTGCGAGGTTTGAAACCTGAGATACGTCAACATCTTATTTCTCATAAACTATGTTTGTATTCAGATGTTGTGAATAGGGCTCAGTTAGTGGAGCGCGATAATGAGTCAACGCAACCAAAAGAGAGTAGTCAGCAAAATGATAATACTAGTGAGAGCAGTCATCGAAGCGGTGATAACAAGCGTGGAGGGAATCAACAGGCCAGAAATGGTAACCACTTTGGTGGGAATCAGGGCCAAAATAATAAGAATGGTCATTTCAAGAAGAGGAGATTCAACAATGATGAAAAGACGTTAGCACCAGCACCCGTTGTTAAGGAAGGAGAATGACCACCTATCATATGTTTCAAATGCGGAGGGGAGGGGCACATCAGTCCAAACTGCGCGATGCCGTCTAAAGCATGTTATAATTGTGGAAGAGAAGGTCATTTAGCTCGATTTTGTCGTTTACCAAAAACAAGTTCAGCCAGGATGGAGACTCCAAAGGCCGTCCCAGAAAAGTTAAAACCGGTAGTGCAAGGGAGAGCATTTGTTGTGACCTCCCAAAAAGAAAGGAACCCGAATGAGGTCATCACGGGTAAGCTTATCATAAACTCTAACAAAGTCTATACTTTATTTGATACCGGTTCTACCCATTCTTTATTTCTCCTACTTGCGCTCATCGATTAAATTTGACTCCGGAGAAATTAGACTTTGACTTATCTGTTGAAACTCTATTGGGAGAAACCTTCATTACATCCACGGTTTATAAGTCTTGTTTGGTTCAAGTTGGTACCCACACATTACCTGTCGATCTTATTTCATTAAAAATACTTGCATTTGACGTGATTCTAGGGATTGATTGGTTAACTACTCATCATGCAAAAATTGATTGTTTTCGTAAGGTTGTTAGCTTTCATATTCCTAATCGACCTATTATTTGAATTCAAGCAACCAAACCATTAAAATCAATCGCTGTCATCTCAAGCCATAAAGCTATTCGTTTATTGAAAAATGGATGTCAAGCTTTCTTAGCTCATGTCACGGATCTAAACAAAAATACGTCAGTTTTGAATGATATTTCTATTGTTAATAAATACCCTGACGTATTCCCTGAAGAACTTTCTGGCCTACCCCCAGAGCGTAAAATTAAATTTTGTATCGACCTTGAACCTGGTACAAAACCCATTTCCAAAGTCCCATATCGAATGACTCCTATTGAACTTCAGGAGTTAAAGATCCAACTGCAAGAATTATTAGACATTGGCTTTATTCGTCCTAGTACTTCTCATTGGGGTGCTCCTGTTCTATTCGTGAAGAAGAAAGATGGAAGTATGTAACTTTGTATTGACTATCGAGAGTTGAATCATGTCACCATAAAAAACAGGTACCCATTGCCACGTATTGATGACCTGTTTGACCAATTGCAAGGAGCACAATTCTTTTCAAAGATCGATCTTCGTTCTGGATATCATCAGCTGAAGGTTAGAACTGAGGATATTCCAAAGACGACTTTCAGAACTCGGTACGGGCATTATGAATTCCTAGTCATGTCCTTTGGATTGACTAATGCTCCTGCTACCTTCATGGATATGATGAACCGGGTATTCAAGGAATATTTGGATCACTTTGTGCTCGTCTTTATTGATGACATCCCAAAAGCCGTGAAGATCATGAGCAACACTTGAGGCTGGTACTCTAAAAGCTTCGTGAATACAAGCTTTATGCCAAGTTGAAGAAATGCAAGTTCTGGCTGGAGGAGGTAGCATTCCTTGGGCACGTAGTATCAAGTCGTGAAATATCTGTTGACTCGGCAAAGATTGAAGCTATTCAAAGCTAGGAGCAACCTAAATCAGTGACCAAAGTACGTAGCTTTCTTGGTTTAGCTGGTTATTATCGGAGATTCGTGGAAGGATTTTCTCGAATCGCTACTCTATTAACTCAGCTGACTCAGAAAGATACAAAGTTTAGTTGGAGCAAAGAATGTGAGAAGAGTTTTCAAGAATTCAAGAGGAGACTCATTTCAGCACCTGTTCTAACAATACCATCTGGCTCAGAGGGATTTGTCATCTACAATGATGCTTCGAGCAAAGGGTTGGGATGCGTTCTCATGCAACATGGAAAAGTCATAGCCTATGCGTCAAGACAACTCAAGGAATATGAGAGGAATTATCCTACTCATGATCTAGAGTTGGCAGCTGTTGTCTTTGCACTTAAAATTTAGAGGCATTACTTGTATGGGGAGAAGGTGGAGATCTTTACGGATCATAAAAGCCTCAAATATTTCTTCACTCAAAAGGAACTCAACATGCGACAACGACGTTGGCTTAAACTGTTGAAAGATTATGATCATACCATTCAATACCATCCTGGAAAAGCGAACGTGGTAGCTGACGCATTGAGTAGAAGATCATATGCAAGTACGAGTGCGATATTGTTAACACAAAGACCCATTTTGTGTGACTTGCAAAGGATGGAGATAGAGTTAAAGACTCCAGGGACCCATGTGATGATGGCGAATATACGAGTAGAACCAACTTTAATCGATAAAGTTAAAGATGCTCAAGCTACAGACCTGGAGCTGATGCGTATGAGAAAGAAAGTGCAAGAAGGTGCTATGCCGGAAGGAAGAATCGATGAAGAAAGAATACTTCGAGTCAACTCCAGACTTTATGTTCCTAACAACCCTGATTTAAAGTATGAAATCATGATGGAGGCGCACAACACACCGTTTACAATCCATCCTGGAAGTACCAAAATGTATCATGATCTTCATCATACATTTTGGTGGAGCAATATGAAGAGAGAGATAGCGTTGTTTATCTCGAGGTGTCTAACTTGTCAACGAGTCAAAGCGGAGCATCAAGTACCAAAAGGTCCATTGCAACCACTTAAAATTCCAGAATGGAAGTGGGAGCACATTATCATGGATTTTGTTACCGGTCTTCCTAAGGTTTCTCAAGGTATAGATGCGATTTGGGTCATTGTTGATAGATTGACCAAGTCTGCTCATTTCTTACCGTACGAAAAACTTATACACTTGAACGTCTTGCTCGTATGTACATAAATGAGATTGTAAGACTGCATGGTATGCCAGTATCCATAGTTTCTGATCGAGACCCAAGATTCACTTCACGATTTTGGGTTAGTTTACAAAAAGCTATGGGCACAGATTTACGATTTAGTTCGGCATATCATCCTTAGACGGACGGACAATCAGAGAGGACTATTCAAATTCTTGAAGATCTATTAAGACTCTGTATCCTTGATTTCAAGGGAAGTTGGGACAAGTTCTTACAATTGGTGGAGTTTTCCTACAATAACAGTTATCAAGCAAGTATTGGCATGGCTCCATTCGAAGCATTGTATGGAAGAAAATGTCGTTCTCCAGTATGCTGGGATGAGGTGGGTGAAGCAACGTTGTTGGGACCGGAGTTGGTACGTATGACTACATAAAAGATTCAAACGATCCGACAACGTATAAAAACCTCACAAGATCGACAAAAGAGTTATGCTGATCTTCATCGAAAGGACGTGGAATTTGATATAGGAGATCATGTGTTCTTACGTGTTGCTCCATGAAAAGGAGTTACGAGATTTGGAAAGAGAGGAAAGCTCAATCCTCGATTCATCGGTCCATTTTTAATCCTCGATCGAGTAGAAACTGTGGATTATAGACTCGCTTTACCGCCAAGTATGTCTCATGTTCATAACGTTTTTTACATATCCATGTTACGTAAATATGTGGAAGACCCGAACCACATTATTGAGTTAGAATCGGACGAAATAGCGAAAGATTTGACGTATGAAGAAGTTCTTGTTCAAATATTGGATAAGAAGGAACATATTCTACGCTCCAAGGTTATACCTCAAGTCAAAGTTTTGTGGAGAAACCACGATACTGAGGAAATGACTTGAGAGTTAGAATCTGAAATGAAATCAAGGTATCCTTACCTCTTCGACATACCAGGTACGTACCCTAATTTCGAGGGCAAAATTTCATAAGAAGGGGAGGTTGTAAAACCCCAACTTTTATAAATAAAGATGAATTTTCTATAATTATCATTTTTAAATATTATGGAGTTAATTTGATATAATGTTATAGTTGTGGGTAATATTTATAAATTATGCAAAGTACGCAAGTTGTTATATAATATTCGATTGGTCGGGAAATATTCGTTTTAATATAAAATATTCGTACAACGACACAATCATTGGTGGACCCCACAACAAAATTATTGTCGGATTGAGAAAACGACAAAAATATTTTATTAAAAATAACGGTAGAAGTTTTACCATTGATACTGTTGAACTACTCGGTAGTAAAAGTACAGTAATACGTGTGGTTGCATAGTAGGACACGGTATTAATTATTAATGCTTATGTGAGAAGTCACTCAGTTTGATTCAATTATTGTCAGTTAATAATATGAATTATTTAGCGATAATGAAGTTTTGTTTTATTCGTATTATTAACGTAATAAAATAGAAACATCTTTTTATATAAAACAGAATACTTTATTAAAGTTATTCTATAAATAGAATATATTATATTTTATTTAAAATATTTTTCTTTAATTATGGACCGTCAGATTAAAGTAAATCAATCTGAACCGTTCATGGATTAGTTACTATACAGTCCATTCTTCTATAAATAGCAGCTCATTCCTTCATTATTTCTTACGAATTCACTGAACTCTAGAGAGAGAAACTATAGAGAGAGAGAAGAAAAGTATTCTGCTACTTAACTACTTCCTTATTTCAGTTCTTCTTTAAAATGGTAAGGGGTGTTATTCTTTCTTATTCATGAAGAGAACAATTGTTATTCCATTTCTTATTATTCTGTTGGAATAACTTGTATACGCGGTCTACCCTATACTTGGTGACATTCTTCTATTATTCTGTTGGAACATCATGTCTGTGTGTTTTACACCGGACCTGATTCTGTTTTTATTATTATCCTGTTGGAACATCCTGTCTGTGTGTTTTACACCGGACCTGGTTCCGTCTTGTTATTATTCTGTTGGAACATCCTGTCTGTGTGTTTTACACCGGACCTGGTTTCATTATTTATTATTCTGTCGGAATATCCTGTGTGTGCGTTTATGCCGGACCTGGTTCTATTATTTATTATTCTGTCAGAATATCCTGTCTGTGCGTTTACGCCGGACCTGGTTCCATTATTTATTATTCTGTTTGAATAACCTGTCTGTGCGGTCTATCGCATGCCGGGTGATTTCTTTTGTTATTCCATTCTTTATTATACTCAGTTGGTTAAGTTTTAACTTCTATACTCCATGAAATTAGTGGAATATCCTTGATAATTGTATTTCATCCAGTATCTTTTCATGAAAATATTATTCTAAGCATTCTTGAATTTTACTCCACAAAGCAGTATAATGTTGACAATTTGGACGTTGTTAATTTTTGGATAAATTAATTCTTGAACTTGTTTTATTGAATTCTTATATCATTGTCATCATCCTCATGTTTATAAAATGTTGAAAGTCATCTGTGGCCTGTAGTGCATAGATGAACTTGGTATGATTATGACCAGGAATTATTTGGTATAATCATGACCGTAATGTTACAAATGATGTGGTAAAAGTCCTTATTGGCCCGTAGTGCATTGATGGACAGTTGTTGGCATTATCATGACCATTAATGAGTACACAAAAATTCTTGGCCCGTAGTGCATGGATAATTATGGTCGTGATACTAAAGAATATCCTTGGCCGTAGTGAAGGGGTGATTCGATGATGTGGATTATTTTATTAAGCTGAGTCCTAGCGATAACAGTGTTAAAAAACCTTTTAAGTCATAGAAGATAGTAGATTTTATTCTCTACTTGACTCTTTTAATGGATTGCTTGTTCCGCTGCAGTTAAACTTGATGTTCGTTATATTTTATCAGTTTAACACTGTTGAAGGCTAATGATAATTTATTCTGCATTATCTTAGTCAAAATATTTCTTACTGGGCTAGTTGAGCTCACCCTTTCTTTCACTGTTCTCTTCAGGAAATGAGAATATAGCTGGGACGAGTCGGGGAACGGAGTGATGGACCATATGATAGTATTAGTAGTCCTCACTATTCTGTTAAATAGTATGATAATAATTATAATGAGGACTCCTTTTGAGTTTGTATAGTCTCTAGTAGACAATAATTGTATTCAAACTCACAGTTATATTTTGTCGTATTGTACACGACAATTGTATTAGTAAGTTGTATTTGTATTCTGTACCATGTATCTGACGACCCAAGATGAGTGATGTATACCTAATTTTAGGGGCGTCACATTCATTTTATTAAATGTTCGGCTTGATTGCTTTTATTTTAGAGATGCGAAGCATCTTTGAGAAAATAATGTACAAAGCAGTGCCGAACTTCTCATGGGCATGAAAACCGTTTGAGAAAATCCGAACACCGTGAATAATTTACAAGCTGCTTACAGCTGAAAATGTCCATCACGAGAACCGAATCTAGATTCAGTGGACTGAATTTGTGATCACATGATTCCTAGGCTCATATGATGCCGCAATTGATATGAACACAGTAAGCAGTTATATATATATATATATATATACAGACATGATCAACCACCACAAAGCACCTCCATGGGGGATCGGAAATATAAATTTATATATATATATATATATATATATTGACATGATCAACCACCACGAAGCAGCTCCTTGGGGTATAAACACACAACACGACTCTCAATGTGAAGAATAGTGTGTTCAAAGATGAAGAGAAAGGCTTTAAAGTGTGTAAGAAGACTTACATTAGGCTGCCAAAGAAGACTTCTATAGCTTTAAGTGGATGAACACTCGGCTCCCGCCAGTAAAAAGTAGCTATATATGAGCTTACAAGTGTTAAAAATGATAAAGCACTCAGTTTGGGGTGTGTACAGAGTAAATTGGACAGGGCTTGCTCGCTTTTTTTCTCTTCCAAAATGTCCACCCCAAGCCCTCAATTTATAGAGGGGGATGCAGATGTACCTGCAGTTGCCCGGGGTGCCCTAGGCTTCGCGGGTCTCACCATCTCGAAGTACGTGCATACGTGCAATGTGATGTCCGCTCGAACTTTCAGAACTTTAATCCGGGCATCCGACTGAGGTGTATAAGACCTATTTTGGACTGCCATTGTCGAGAGTTACGCAATGACATGGGATTAGAGATTGTACGAAGTCAGGAAGATGGGACTATGCCCTCCGGTCTTCAGGCTTCAAATTCTATCCGTTACCTTGCGTAATAGTCACTCGGGATTGGAATTCCTTGGTTCTTGTGGGACATTATTTGGTAGAAATATATGTCTGAAATGTTAAGACGACGCGATGTGGCGTCAAGGTGGTAAGATGATGACTTTGCCCCTCACCAGGGTTATCTCCTGCTTGGGCTGATAAAGCAAACGTTGCTCAGGGTTATCTCTGAGATTGGACAGCTGCAAGTGTTGAAGGTCCTCAGTGTCATCTTTGAGGTGAGCCTGTCTTCCCGGTGTTTTCTCTGGGTCTTGTACTGAGTGCCTTGATGTGAGTGCCAAGTGTTCTGAAGCTATTTGCATGGCTTTGAAACAAGCATTTTTAGGGTTATCTCTGAAACTGCAAATACACTCCTTGGGGTTATCTCCAAGATTAGTGCTGCTATTCCCATTGTCAGGACTGAGACTGAACATCTCGGGGTTATCTCCGGGATGAATCGGCCTTCTCCTGTGGAATTTTTAGTATTTGAACTGCATGCCTCGGGGTTATCTCCGAGGTTGGAATTGATACTCCTGGTATGTGTTCCGTTATTGAAACTGAACTTCCGGTAGTATCCGGACTGGATATGAGCTGTCTTCCAAGGTTATCTCTGAAAGACGAATCTGCCCTCCTACAATATCAGTGACAGGTGTGTAGAAAATTTTGAGTGTCTACAGATGCGCCTCTTTATCATTTTCATGCAATGCAATGGCATGGATAGGATAAAGAATCCTAGACACTTGAAATGCAATATGATAAATATGATGTCATGTGTAGCCACATGATGCAAATGTATGATGCATATGGATTGTTTTCCCATATGCTGGGGATGATTGCCGGCTCCCTGTTGCTTCTACCGGGGATGACAATAAATAAGCAGCCTGATGAACTGTCATGGACGTGCGATCCATAGCTAACCGGAATCTCTAGGATTGTTGACATTGGGGTTATCACCAAAGTCCTGAATCCTTGATATAGATTTTATTCCAAAGATGTGCCTCTCGTGTATAAGAGATCTGTGGGGATAAAGCTTTTGTCTGCTTGAGGATGTGTATAACATTTTCCATCATCGATCCTCTCCGATGATGTTAATCCTTCCTGGTTTGTATCGTCAGGACATATCAATGTTCTGTTAGATTTACTGCCAACATCATGTGTTGTCAGGGCTGCCTGACCTTCGTTGACGTGTGAACCAACGGATGCCCATGCGTTGTAACCCCTGCCAGGGATATACTTGATCTTTGCTGACGTGTACATCAACAGATGAAATTTGTGCTGGGGGTAAATGCCAAGGCTGCTTGAGCTTTGTTTATGTCTATCAACTGATGCAATCATCGGATGACTTCCGATGCATCGTTGGGTTTACTTGCCAACGTCTGAACTAACGTCAAGGTTACTTGACCTTCGTTGACAGGTGAGTCAACAAAAAATATGCGTTTTAACCCCTGCCGAGGATATACTTGAGAATGTGTGCTGCCCCCGCTGGGGAGTATGTATTTGGAAAGATGACCATGCGTTGTAACCCCCGCCGGGGATTCTATTTGAGAATGATGACCCCAAACTGACAGCATCGGACCCTTGCGCGGTATTACCGAATGTGATCTTCAACTACTAAAATCATAGGTATAATATACCCTGTGTTTGGGCGAATACCAATGAATGATATGACAGCCACAGCCGGGTCCAGGAAAACCAGGATTTCAGGCTATTCCGCTCAATCGCGTAGCGTTTTTATCCCTTATTCGGCGTTTTTAGCTTGTGAGAACTCCTTTGCAACTCGAACTGCATAGAGCTGAAGGGGTGGGCCCCACATAGGGGTGCCATAGGTACATCTGTAGCAGCCACAGGTGGACCTGCGGCCAGCCATAGATGGCTATTAATGGGTTGGTTTGCTTTTGTAAGTCATTTTACGTTGTGTCGCACAGGAAATCCGAGAGCTCTTCTTCAGATCTGTTGAGTTCGGACATCTTTCTGTAAATTTTGTCATTGTACAAGTGTTCTACACTGTCCTGATAATGTATGCATGGCTTCTTTTCCAGTTTTTATTCGTTGGAAAATAACTTTTTATATGAAATGCATCTAGACACATAGTAGTGAATATGCATGCTCAAATGACTTGATAAAAAATATTCAACATAGTAAATGTTAGTATTAAACCATGCTGAACATAATGATGTGAAAAAATTTAACTTTTGAAACAGTCAAATTGTTACATTTTTCTGCTATTTCTTATCCTATTTAAGGAAAAGTGAGCAAAGGTGGTAAAGTAAAGTAATCTTGGTAATTAGGCTACCCTTATGGATTGATGACTTTGACTTTTTAATGCAAATAGTATGTATATAAATGTGGGCTGGTGTGCTACAGAATGGCCACCTAGTCATGCCTATGTGCATGTGGATAGTCCTATTTATAGAGGAAACTATGGCAAAATTTTCCAAACTGTAGGCATTGAGTAGTCATGCATTTTTAACTCTACTGTAAATGTATGTTAAAGCAATGCATGCATGCATTTAGACATAAAATGTATTTTAAAAAGAAAGCTCAAGGTTACAGAATTACCACACCCTTTCTGAGGTGGTTTGGAGACTTGTTGTCCAGATATTATGGATTTGGACCAGTCGAGTAGTTCCCGCAGGACCACTTTTGGTGTACAGAGGAGGGCTTCTGAAGTGCCTCGACCCCGTTCTGTTAGACAACCTCATCGTGTGGTGGCGACGGTGGTACATCCAGTCCGGGTTGATGTGCCGGACGTCGAGGACGAGGAGGAGGATGTTCCGGTTGTAGATCCCACTCCTGCTGTACATGTTCCACATAGGGACCTCCCGAGTATTCAGGTGGCAAACCTAGAGCTTTTGGGTGACTTGAGTAGACATCCCTCGATGTACTTGCATGCTAACGAGGTATCAAGTTAGCTCTTAATCTTCCGTCTTACCTATTGATGAGAAGTAAAGGATTTTGATGTCGATCGGCATTTTATGTAGGTTCTCGGCTTTACACAACCTCGAGGGAACTGGTTCAACATTCACTCTATGTACTAGGCTCTACATCCTGACTATAGAGCGATTGTACATGACTGGGGATTTGGGGCGTTCTTTTCCATCCTTCCCCGTCGCTGTCCCTAGGGTTACCTCAGGGCTTTGTCTTATCACTGGTTTCACCAGACTCAGTCTCTCCTTGCTGGACTGTGAGGTGATGATGACGCCGATGGATTGGCGGTTTATCATAGGTACGGAGTTTGGAGGGGCACCGGTGCCTTGCACATCGGATATTACCTCGACTATTGTTAGATCCTTGTTAGGAGTTCTGACGGAGGCACTCAAGGGCAGGACTGTTCGTATGGGTCCTTTGAGCGTAGATGCTATGAGTGGGCTATTGAGTGAGCCCATACCAGCTGATGTCAGAGTCAGGAAACGCATTCTTCGGCGATTGTTCCTGATGATCATTAGGGTTTGCTTCATAGCAGATAACTCTTCTACGGTGTCATTCGCTTTGATCAGCGCCACGCGACATGTGGACCATATTAGAGATTATGATTGGGGTTCCTACACCTTTGCCTATTTTCTCAGGGGCATGTAGATGCACTCGTAGGGCTTAAGTAGGGCTTAATTGAGGCTTGTTTAGGATTCTACCCATTTTTGCTGGTGAGTATTTCTCTTATAATTTCCCATATATAGGTTAAGAGTGTTTACTAACAGCAGATGTTTGCCTTTGTATTGACAGTTATGGGCCTATGAGAGGCTCTCATGCTTGCGTCCTGTGAGCGTGTTAGGATTGGATACCTATCCACGAGGACGACGATTGAATCATTCCATACTGGCGGAGGTTCCTGTAGCTGAGGGTTTCACTCATTATCGCCTATAGCTAGAGTTATTAACAGCTGATGTCATCATATGGATTCCATATTCTGGGGAGTACTTGGCCATTGGATTTGAGAATGGGTACCCGACTGGTGTTGAGTATGTGATTTCCACCCGTAGGGTTCCTCTCTTTACTGACGGAGGATGGAAGCTCTATTTAGGAGATCATGCTATTAGGAGCAGCACCACAGGAGAGATTTGTATACCGATCCTGCCTCATGCCAGGCGTTATTGGCCTGTGTCGTAGTCACTCGTCATTGATATCTCATTATTGGGTGTTGATGGTTTTGCATTGTTAGAGGGTTTCTGTACTCAGGATGTATTCCAGCACTGGTGGATCTCTCCTACCATTGGAGCCCAGACCTGTGCCACTCAGTTCATGGGGAATATGGTTCCAGGATCTGTGATGATGACGGATTGGCTAGCCTGTGTTCGAGATCTAACTCATGTGACATAGATTGACAGCTTGACCAGGCGACTAGACCAGACACATTTTTTTATCTGGCATTTAGACAGAGATCCAGTAGAGGCAGATTTGTTTGATCCTTCCAGCGTAGGAGCTGGCCCCTCAGATGATCCATTTGGCTTTGCCGACGCAGATTCTCCCTTGTATAGGCCTGACATCCCTGTTGATAGAGATCCAGTGACTCAGGAGGAGTTATATCAGGTGGACAGGATTGATGATGTAGATATTGACCCCATTGTCTTTTTTTAATGTGTATTCTCGTTATCTCTTTTGATAGGCCTCTTGTTAGATATTGGGTGGTTGTGTCTCATTCTCGCTATATCTTTTAATAGGCCTCTGTTAGTAGTAGGGCGTCTATGCCCCATTTTCCTGTATTTTTATCTGTATAGAGATGATATATATAGATGATGATGTATTTAGGAATGTATGTACTATCTTCTATTCCCTACATCATATTGCCATCTATTATCTGTTATGCATGTATCATGTTATGCATATGTATATATGTCCAGAGATATTCCCTACATCATATTGCCATCTATTATCTGTTATGCATGTATCATGTTATGCATATGTATATATGTCCAGAGATATTCATCATTGACCCCTGGATGGTATTATGATACGGCCCACACAGATGTCTTCTTCGACAGTCAGCCACATAGATCACACTCCGCCATTATTGGTAGCATCCCGTCTGAGATATTGGTATAATAGTATGTCACCCTCAGATAGGGTGACTGTAGATCAGCTGTTGCAGCATACCATGATCCTTTTGATGTTTCAGGTTCCCACAGGATTTGTAGAGGGCATGCTGGAACACTGGGTACCGGAGAGGCAGGTTTTCTGGCTTGGGACCCAGGAGTTGAGTTCGACTTTGGAGGAGTATGCACGTTGGACGATGCTGCCACTTGACAGACCTTGCGTGCATATGGCCATTGGTGACATGAGTCGGCAGTTTATGACTCTCATTGGGCTAAGACGGAGAGTTGTGCAGGATGAGATCACATCCGATCACGTGATATCCCAGCGTTTTCTGATTGATAGATTTGGCTATGAGGACAGCTATGCTTGGCATTCTGGGGATTTCACCATACCAGAGGACCAGTGGCATTTGGCCAGGATAGATGTATTGCTGCTGTGTGTATTATCATACATGTATATGCCACGATACATCGATGAGTTGGACATCGGCGTTATTATGGCAGTGAGAGCTCTTAGGGAGGGTTGAACCATTATTCCGATGATTATGGAAGAGACATTGAGGTCAGCCACATTCTGCAGCACTTACCCTGCAGGGGTATTCACATGCAGTTCGGTCATGTTATACGTGTGGTTTATGTCACACTTGAGACCGATTGGCACATTCAGACGATACAAGCATTGTTTCACCCATGAGATAGCTATGTCGTATTCCTTCCAGGCTATGGAGTGTACAGATCCTGCCTCTTGGTCCATTTTCCTAGCTTGGATTAGAGATCCGTTTGCTATCTTGCCGTGTACAGGGCTCAGTTAGCCCTATAGTTTTATTGCTCATGCTCCGGGCATGGATTACCTCCCTCTGACTGGTTTGAGGGGCATGACTACCTACCACCCACTGGCCGTGATGTCGCAGTTTGACCAGTTTCAGGATTTTTATCCTTTTGATGGGGCATTAGGTCAGCGTTTAGCTTCTCGCCACTTGTCAGTAGAGTACCGATCCCGTGTGTATGCTTATTGGGATCAATGTGAGATAACTACTTTTTCTGTTAGCCATCTGGGTTATTCGCTAGAGTATTCTGCGTGGATGGAGATAGAGACTTCGTCGGCTGCAGTAGTATCCACAGTGCCGAGTATTGATTCAGATGGTGGAGAGCCTATGGAGGACGTTGATTCTCACACCGAGGAGGAGCCATTTACTAGGTTACTAGCAGCTCTCTTAGATTCTCCCAGTACTAGTACTGTTGTGATCCAGCACTCAGCACAGTACTTTGAGCAGAGTCATCATTTGATGACCTTTGAGATAGATCAGGCTAGAGCCCTGATGTTGACAGCTCTTGATGGGAGAGACGTAGCTCTGTTAGAGAGATACGAGCCATTAGCTCGGAGAGATGCTGCTGTTGTTGAGCAGGATGAGGCCAGATCAGTCAGAGATGCTGTGATTGTCGAGTGGGATGCTGCCTTATCTGATAGGGATGTGGCTGTTACAGACAGTACTTCAGTGAGATCCCTGACTATTGGTATACTTGTCGAGATGAGTGCATATAGTGATGAGCATCGCATCACCATGCAGATGGCCTCGAACTTGCTGGCTCGTGTGGATACTCTAGTACAGGAGACCACAACGTTACCTCATTCTTCAGAGAGAGATACTATGTTAGATTTGCTAGCTCGTATGCACACTGATCTGTAGATAGCCTTGTATTTTCCTGCATAGACTAGCTTAGCCATTTTGTCATGTACAGTTTACATTGTGTATATCAAACAATATTATATATAGCAGGGAAATATATTTTTGATCACTTCCCTTTTAGATATGCCTGAATACTTACTTGATATTTGTCTGCTTCTTCAGGGCTTGTGATCTTGATATATTCTGAATTCCTCCTTATTGGATGGACATTGAGTTGTCCCTGGACAATTTAGAATGGATCATTGATCTGCGTGCTCCCTACCATCTTTGGTGTCTTGGGACTGGTTTCTGTATGAAAATATGGAGGTGAAGGTGGCTTTCCTCTCTGAGGTTGACCACACCACCGATGGTCGCCAGCACTCCTATTTAGGAGGAGCCTAGTTAATTCCATCTCTTATGGATTGGTGTTGCTCTTCAAGGTATAACCGCAACTTAGATGGTCGCCGATTCTCCCATTTACATGGGGAGGTCTGGTCCCTTTGGTCTAAAGCCGAATGAAATGTGGTGGATCCTAGTACCGTTGACAAGTATTTTTGTTTTGGTAGGGGGTTAGACCGAACTATAAATGGCTGCCTACGTACTCCTGTTGAAGAGGAGACCAGGTTTGCGTAGTTCGAGCCTGGTGTAAGAGCATCAACGCTGTATGTGGCAGAAAGGGTATAGGAATATTTTTGTTATTTTTATTTTTGTAATGAGAATGGTGTAAAAATGTTTTTGTTGTTTTTGTTTTATTACGACCGGGCCATATAAAATGGTTGCCTACGTACTCCCATGTATCAAGGAGATCAGGTCGATATAGTTCTTCCCTCAGGACAATTTGTAGCCAACGAAAAGTTTGATCCTATGTGGAGGACAAACTGCGGTGGGGAAGAAAGTTTAATCCTAAGTTTAGGATAAACTGCAGGTGTGAAAAGTTTGATCCCATGTTTGGGGACAAACTACAAGTGTGAAAGGTTCAATCCCTAGTGGGATAACCGAATTTGAGTAGGATTAAAAACCAAGTGGAGACAAAAAGGATCTGGCGATCCGAAAACTAGGCTGCTGGCTTGAAAAGTGTGTTTCCCGGAGGGGCGCAGAGTTGAGAAAGAGTTTTATGTAGTGAAGGGTTAAAGAACCGGTATAACTGGGGATCTGATGATCTAACACCAGGATGTTTGCTTGGAGGTAACTTTAGACATAGTACCATTTTCACGGTGTCCAAGTTGATGAGTTGCAAAAATTCATCGCCATCCATTTCCTGCAATCTGAGAACACCTCCTATCAATATCTCCTTGACAATAAACGGGCCTTCCCAATTAGGAGCGAATTTTCCCTTAGAATGATCTTGGTTGTCGATGATCTTCTTAAAAACCAAGTCATGTTGTTTAAACTGCTGTAGCCAGAATTTTCTACTATAGGATCGGGCGATCCTTTGTTGATATAACTGACCATGGAAGATATTCGCGGTTCACCTTTCGTCTATTAGAGACAATTGGTGATACCTGTCTTGTACCCATTAGTCTTCATCCAGCTGAGCGTCTATCAACACTCTGAGGGATTCCATTTCCATTTCTATAGGTAGCACTGCTTCCATCCCGTAGGTTAATGCGTAGGGGGTTACCCCCGTTGAAGTGTGCATTGATGTTCTATAGGCTAACAGAGTAAGATGTAATAAGTCAGGCAAGCCTTTATGGTTGGCAGACATCTTTTGCATGATCCTCTTGATGTTTTTGTTAGTCGCTTCAACATCACCATTTATCTTTGGACGGTAGATGACGGAGTTAAGGTGTTTTGATGTGGAATTTGCTGTATAACTCCTCCATCATTTTGTTATTGAGGTTCTTAGCATTGTCTGATACAATTACCTCTGGTTGTCCATATCGACAAATGACATTATTTCTGATGAAAGTAATGATGACTTCTTTGGTAACCCTGGGGAAGGAGGCTGCTTCTACCCACTTGGTGAAGTAGTTGATCATGGTGAAGATAAAGCGATGTCCATTACTGGCTTTGTGCTCGATGGGCCCGATCATGTCCATTCCCCACATTGAGAAGGGTCAAGGCAAACTTATATGGTGGAGCTCCAGTGGAGGGGTGTGGATAACATTCCCATGAATTTGGCATTGATAACATCTCTTGACGTGGTCATTGTAGTCAGCCTTGAGAGAGAGAGAGCCAGTAATGTCTCGTTCTGAGGATCTTCTTTACAAGTAAAGGGCCGCTTATGTGTGGGCCACATACTCCACCATGGACCTCATCCATGAGTCTCTGAGCTTGATCCTTGTCCAGGCATCTGAGGAGACATAATCATGTATCTCTCTTATAGAGTGCATCTCCGCTTAGGTAGAATTTCATAGCAAGTCGATGAATCCACCTTTTTTCAGTCAGGCTCGCCTCAGTGGGTGTAGATCCATCTTGCAAGTATTCATTAATATGCTGATACCAAGGTTGTTGGATGGGAGGTAGCTCATCCGATACTTCTCTAACATAATTCCCATAGGTTGGTGCCTTTTGCAGGGCCAATGTGACGCTTGGCATGTGTTCCTTGTCAGGTATGTGAATCAAGGAGGCCAAAGTTTCTAGCGCGTCTGTGAAGTCATTCTTGTTATGAGGAATGTGTATAAAGGAGATCTCTTCGAACTCTAAAGCCATCTATAAAACTTGCCAATGGTAAGGCAGCAAATGTAGCTCTTTGGTTTGATAGATTCCTGTGGATTATTTGACTACCAACTCCGAATCCCCAAAGACATATAACTGCCTGATGCCCATTGAACGAGCAAGTTTTAGCCACGTTATACAGCCTTCATACTCAGCTGTGTTGTTGGTGTTGATAAACTGCAATTTAAAGGCGACGGGCTACTGCTCCCATGTACCTGATACTAGAACTGATCCAGCTCCATAACCTTCCATATTAACAGCTCCATCGAAATACATGTTCCATGTTTGGTGTGTATCGTACTGATGGTGTTACTGAATTGCCATTACCCCTTCATCGGGGAAATATATTTCCAAGGGTTTGAAATCCCCTGAAGGTGCGGCGGCCAGTTGATCCGCGATTCCTTGACCTTTAATGGACTTCTGCATCACGTAAACAATGTCAAATTGTTGTAGGATCAACTGCCATCTGGACAGTCGACAGTTCAATATGGGCTTCTTGAACACATACTTGAGAGGATTCACGCGGGATATGAGATGGGTTGTGTGTCCATGGTGGTAATGCTGTAACCTCATGGAAGCCCATGCTAAAGCACAACAAGTCTTCTCAATCAGAGTGTACTTGTGTTCACTGCTGCTGAATCTTTTGCTGAGGTAATAGATAGCTCGTTCTTGGCCTCTATCATCTTTCTGACCTAGCATGCAGCCCATGACATTGCCACTTATGGATAGGTACATGACTAGGGAAACATCATCCCTGGGTGGTACCAAAATGGGAGCTTTGACTGGCTGCTCTTTAATTGTAAGAAAGGCCTTCTGGCATTTATCATTCCAATTCATGGAGGAGTTCTTCCTTAACAATTTGAAAATGGGCTCACAGGTTGCTTTGAGTTGAGAAATGAACTTGCTAATGAAGTTGATTCTTCCCAAAAATCCCCGTATTTCCTTCTCTGTCTGAGGAATGGGCATTTCCATAATGGCCTGGATTTTGGTGGGATCCAGCTCAATCCCTTTGTGGCTGATTAGAAATCCTAGGAACTTGCCTAATTTAACGCCAAAGGCGCACTTGGCTGGATTTAACTTCAAGTTGTACTTACGCAACCTGTTGAAAAGCTTTCTGAGATGGTCTAGGTGGTCTTCTTCCCTTCGGGAATTGACAATGATGTCATCCACATAGATCTCTATCTATTTATGCATTAAGTCGTGGAAATGAGCCATCATAGCTCGCTGATAGGTCGCTCTGGCATTGACGAGGCCGAAGGACAACTGTTTATAGCAAAAGGTTCCCCAAGGCGTGATGAAAGAAGTTTTCTCACGATCCTCCTTTCCAACCATGATCTGATGGTACCCCGCAAAGCAATCGGCGAAGGAGTACATGATGTATTGAGCAGTATTGTCAATAAGAATGTGGATAAATGGCATGGGAAAGCTATCTTTAAGGCAAGCTTTATTCAGATCCTGATAATCCATGCAAACTCGCACCTTTCCTCCAGGCTTTGGCACGGGAATGATGTTGCATATCCATTCAGGATATGTGGACACCATGATAATATCAGCCTGAAATTATTTCACAATTTCTTCTTTCACCTTTAAACTCCACTCAGGTTTCAACTCAGGTTTCAATCGCCTAAGTTTCTGCTTGACTGGCTTGAATCCCTCTTTAATGGGAAGGCGATGAAGGACAATGTCAGTGGACAAACCCACCATGTCTTCATGAGACCATGCAAACACATCCTAGAATTAGGTTAGTAGTGCAATCATGCCATTCCTTTGGTTTGGTGTAAGGTCTGAACCAATCTGGATTAACTTAGGGTTTTCTAAGGTTCCAAGATTGAAGGAGGTGGCTTGATCAAGGTTGGGTCTTCATGTCCTCTTGTATTTCCATCAAATCTGAGTCCAACTTTTCATCAAAGTTACAATCCTTGTGGAGAAGAGGCATCTTATCAGCAAGTACAGGCACACTTAAGTTCAGAGTCCTGAAATAAAATATGCTTTCACTTAATATATATAAAACTGTTTAATCATACAAAGTGTTAGCATGTACGGACAAAACAACTGCTAATACTATACAGAAAAATAAGCAGTTATGATATCTATAGGGCAGAAAGAAGTCTTGCCCGTTTTACCCTTGTTGACTAATGCAAGGAATGCTGCTCCAATTGGTAAGGGCAAAGTCCAAGTGGACTGCAGTGATGGAGGGGCTGTCATCGTCCTCCTTTTCCCGAACAATGACCATTACGTCTGGGCAATTATCGTCTGGGGTGTATCTGTTTGTATGTTCATCATGGACAATGATGCGTATGCCTGACATCATTCTGATGATGTCTTGTTTAATTCTTCGTTCCTCTTCTTCCACCTTGGGATCTGGAACAAAGACTTCCTTCTCCTTTACCGGTATCGGCTTAGGAAATAACATAGCCATTACGTTGGCTGGCACCTTTAATTTACCGGAGATTGTGCGGACTCTGGATTTACAGGTGGATATAATCGCCATGTGGCTAAAACTGAAGGAATCTGCTTATGCTTATGTGGATTCCTGTAACTAGAACTGGCAGAATAGTCTAGTCTGCCTATCCCAATTTGACTGGACACTTGAATCGGGTGTTTAATACCCTGATGACTTTTACCCAGCCCTTGTCCTGGCTGGTGTCCTGATGACATCATTTCTTAAGTAGTTTCCATCACTTTGGCAGAAATTTTGGGTACGAGAAATGACGTCCCAATGGAATGGTGTTGAGTGTTGCTCACTTCCAAAGCATGAAAACTGACTAGATCAACATCGAAATTAAAACTGATGAGCGGTATGTCACCATGTTCAGGACATTCCAGTTCAGTGTTGACTGTGACTAGGCTATTGTTGATAATGTATTTAAGTTGTTGATGAAGAGTGGAAGGGACTACCCCGGCCATGTGAATGCATGATCTCCCCAAAAGCAGGTTATATCTTGTATCTATTTTGAGCACGTGAAAAGATACAAAGAATGTATGGGGACCAATCTCAATTGGCAGCTCAATCTCTCTGACTGAATTCTGGCGGGCTCCATCAAAAGCATTAATAATCGTATGGCTACTTCGGATCCGCTTAAGATTGACGTTCATCATAAACAACGTAGCGTAAGGGCAGATATTCAGAGATGAACCTCCATCTACCAATACTCCGGCTATCATGTATCCGGAGGATAAAACTGCAATATGTAACGACTTGCAATGACCGGCCCCTTCGGGATGTATGTCATCATCAGTGAAAGATATCACATTGTTGTTGAAAATGTGATCAACCAGATGTTAAAATTTTTCTACATCCACTGATTTCGGCAAGTATGTTTCTTCCAAAACCTTCAGTAGAATCTTCCTATGATCCTCGGAAGAGAAAACCAAGTCCAGTACTGAAATTTTGATGTGGAGCTTCTCTTAAGCTTAAAACCACCTTGGCTTCATTATGACCCATAGTACGGATGAATTTTTCAATCTTCTCCATGGGAAATTTTCCCTTTGATTTGATGGTAGGCTTCATCACCCGTTGGGGAAGACACAGTGGATTTCCCTTCGACACTGCAGCAGTTGTATTAGAGGTAGATCCTTCAGCTTCTCCATAATTCCAGGGAACTTTTTGTAAGCTGATAATAGGATATTGTGGTCTGGATGGTAAGCTAATTGGCTCGGATGAAGCCACTTTCAAAGGATTGTCAACTCCTTTGAGTTGAATTGTTTGTATTATGAACGGTTTGACAGTCCCATCAGCCTCAGTGGATATAACTGCTACAAGTCCCTTCTATTTAGTAGGATAAGTATTTTCACTCTTAAATAGCACAGTATCGTTGTCTGCTAGTTGCAGGACACCGCTATCAATTAGATTTTGAATAAAGTGGCGGAGTGCCCAGCATTCTTCCGTGCTGTGACCGCGAGAATGGGAGTGATACTGACATACTCCATCAGGATTGAACCGTCCTGAACGGGGATTAATTGGAGGTAGAAGGGATGTGATTCTTCCTTCATTGATTAGCATCTGAAGTATCTCCTCTATAGGTTGGACCAGGTATGTAAATTTCCTTCTATTGGTGAAATCCCGACTGGCTTTGGCATTGACTCTCTTCGTCACTTTGTCTTTCATTGTTTCATTTTTTGAAGGCGATGAAGGAGTATTCATAATAAAAGGGAGGAGACTAGCATGCTCCTGGCTGACTAATTGGCGTGTGACTTGATGTTGGTAGGTCACCAGTTCTGCCAATTTCTCAATCTGTTTACACAGAGCTTTAATCTTTCGTTCCATCACAAATTAGAACTTTGCATAATCCCATTTGTCAACACTGTCTTTGATGATCTGGGAAGATTCACAGTTAAAATTAGAACTCTGTCCATTGCTCCAATTAATCATGTTGACCTCTTCTTCTTTGTGTTGAGGAAGATGGTTGTTTTGTACATGAGGTTGATCTGGCTTGGTAACCACGATCTCACCGTTGTCTATCAAATCTTGGATCTTGTGTTTCAAAGCCCAACAATCTTGAGTATCATATCCAGGTGCCCCAGCATGATAAGCACATTTCTGAACAGCATTGAAACCCTTACCATTAGGGTTGGCTGGTGGAAGAAGATGCGTAATTTTCTTCTGAGTGGTCAAAAGATTGAGAATATTCTCGAGTGAGTGCCCTAGGGGTGTGAACACTCAAGGGCATTTGGCTTCTCCACTTTTAGGCAATGGAGGGTTTAAAGACTGAGCTTGAAAGGGAGTGTAATTTCTCCTCTGAATAGGCATATTCTGATTGCCCTTTTGACCTTGTAGTATCAAGGAAACATCCTCTTCTTTCTTTTTATGGACCCTCCGGGGGTTGTTTCCATAAGTTTTAGACTGGATGTGCTTAGTAACTACTTTAAGAGCGACTAGGTCTTGATTTTTTCCTGACTTCAACCCCATTTCAGCCATCTCTCCATGTTTGATCATTTCAAAAAATGGTTTACCGATACTAGCTAAAACTCTCTCATGAAAGGGAGCTTCTTGTATGTCGATAAAGGTTATGACCATTTCTGATTCAGTCATAGAAGGAATAACTGGAGCAGCAAGGTGCCTCCACCTTTGAGCATACTCTTTGAAAGACTCATTGGACTGTTTCTTGACCTTGGTGTCGACGTCATGATTTTTAATTGTCCCTTTCTATTACTTGTTCTTTAGTGTTCTCATTTTAGGTGAGATTTGTTTGAAAAAACAAGTGAAAAAGGTCCGACATGTATAATGTCGACGATGGACTGTTAAGAGTCGCCAGTTGATTTTTTAAATGGTTGTACCAACACAACCGAGAAAAGGTTTGCACATTGACCCAGTGATGTGACACAGGTAAACGGGTCGGTGAAACCGAGATTAATTAGGGTCCGGGGACTTGGTTATGCGGAGGGAAGGTGTTAGGCACCCCCCCGACATCCATGTTACCACGGCGACCGCCTCTTTTCAAGAAACTATTATCTGAATGTGTGTGTGTGTGGGTCAATGTGATGTTACTTGGAAGTAGTGCGAGGCCTCGTTCGCACCTATATACATAGGGTTTGAATTTTATGTAAAAATTCAATTTTAAGCAAGATATGGCAGTGATGTTTTATAAAAGAGATTTTTCAAACCCTGATGCTCAATAGTAATTGAGACATTTTACACTCCCATTTTATTAAGTGCTCGGCTTGATTGATTTTATTTGACAGATGCGAGGCATCCGTATGAAAATAAATGTACAAAAAGGTGTTGAATTCCTCGTGGGTATGAAAACCATCTGGGGAAATCCAAACATCATAGATAAATTTACAAGTTACTTACAGCTGAAAAGGTCCATCACGGGAACCGAATCTAGATTCAGGGGACTGAATCTGTGATCACATGATTCATAGGCTCACATGATACCGCAATTGATATAAACACAGTAAGCAGGTATATATATAAAAGCTATAAATATATATATATATATATATACATACATGATCACCAACCACGAAGCACATCCATGGGGGATCAGAAATATAAATAAAGGTGTAAAAGCTATCAACCACCATGGAGGAAACTCCAGGCAGGACAAAAATATAAATAAAGCTGTAAAGACGGTTAACCGGGACGGAGGGAACTCCAGGCGGGACGGAATGTAAATAAAGTTGTAAAAGCGATCAACCACCACGGAGGAAACTCCGGTGGGACGAAATATATATATATATATATATATATATATATATATATATATATATATATATATAAAAGCGAGTAAACGCACCGGATATAAAATCTAAGCTCATCGAACAAGGTTCGACATATAGTTATATATATATATATATTAAAGCAGTAAACGCTCCAGACCGAAGTCTAGGCTCATCGAACAGAGTTCGACACGCAGTTCATATATATAAATATATATATAGGAAAGTAAATAAACGCTCCAAACCGAAGTCTAGGCTCAATCGAGGCATAACTCGATAATGTTAGTCAACATATATATATATATATATATATATATATATATATATATATATATATATATATATATATATATGTATATATACAGACTGGAATGAAACTACGGACCGAAGTTTGGGCAAAAGCAAGCAACACGACTCTCAACGTGTAGAAGGGTGTGTGCAAAGATGAAGAGAAAGACTCTAAAGTGTGTGAGAAGGCTAACAGCTGACTGCTAAAAAAGGCTTCTATATCTTTAGTGTGGGTAAAAACTGGCTTTTGTGGGTACAAAAGAGGCTATATATGGGCTCACAGGTGTTTAAAAGGGGAAAGTACACTATATGGGATGAGTGCAGAGCAAATTGGGCAGGGCTTCCTCGCCGTTTTCTCTTAAAAAATCAGCACCCCAAGCCCTCTATTTATAGGAATATTAGCCGCAGGTGTACCAGAGGTAACCCGGGTTGGCCCGGGTTTTTTGGGTCGGGTCGTCTCGAAGTACGTGCACTCAAGCACTGTAATGTCCACTCATATCTTCAGAAGTGCAATCTGGGGATCCGTTTGAGGTATACATGACCTATTTCGGACCGCCGTTGTCGAGAGTTGTATGCTGGCATGGGATTAGAGTTTGTACGAAGTCATTGAAGATGGGACGGTGCCCTCCGGTCTTCAAGCTTCAACTTTCATCCATTACCCCGTACAATAGTCACTCGGGATTGATTAGTCTTGTAGGATATTGTTGCATAGATATGTTGAGGCGACGTGGTGTGGCATCGTGTTGGTCAAATGACGATGTTGCCCCTCACCGGTGTTATTGCCGGATTGGGCTGATAAAGCAGACGTTGCTCAGCTTTGCTGGGATTGGACTACTGTAATTGGTTGAAGGTCCTCATTGTCATCCTTGAGGTGTGTCTGTCTTCCTGATGTTATCACCGGGTTGGTACAGTGGATCTCGTTGTGAGCGCCGAGATTGAAGTTGATCGCACTTGTAACAAGCATTTTTGAGGTTATTGCCGAAATTGCATTCCTTGGGGTTATCACCAAGGTTGGTGGCTATTCCCATGGTTGGGACTAAGACTGGATACCTCAGGGTTATCTCCGAGATTAATCGGTCTTCTTCGGTATGTGTGCCAGTATTGATCTGCATGCCTCGGGGTTATCTCCGAGATTAGAATTGTTACTCCCAAATTGCGATTCGGGGTTGATGCTGAACTTCCGGTAGTATCTGGTACGGATATGGATCATCTTTCAGGGTTCCCTCTTAAAAGACGAATTTACTCTCCTGCAATGTTAGTGACAATAGTACAGAAAATTTTGAGTGTCTACACTTGGTAATCTGGTACCGGTCAGGAGCCATCTGAGACTGGAAGCTGTATTGTGTGAGGAAGGCATGAGCTAGTTCTTCCCAACTATGGATCTTTGAATTGTCTAATCTGGTATACCATGAACGGGCTTCTACAGTCAGACTCTTTTGGAACAGCTGTATTCTGAGCTTCTCGTCCTCTGCATAAGATCCAAGTTCTCCAATGAACACCTTCAAATGTGTGTAAGGATCTCCTAACCCGTCATACTTTTCAAAGTCAGGAGTTTTGAACTTCTCTGGATAATGAACACCAGGGAATATACAAAGGTCAACATATGAGACACTCCCATGTGCTCCAATTTCTTTGATAGAACGAAGGGTTTCTTCCATTTGATGGACCTTTTTTCTGATGTCACCGGTGTCTAGATCTCCTTTAAGATGGGTGGTATCATGAATTTTGTTGGTTGTATCCAACTGAAGCTCAGGTACTATAATGGCTTTACCAGAACCGTGGGTTCCTCCTTGTGCAAAGGATTCAGCATGTATGGGTATCTTCGTACCCTGAGTAGACTGATGTAGTTCTTTAAGCAAAACAGCCAAATATGTAATTTATTTACTTAATCAGTCAAATTCTTCGCGAGAAACTGGATTCGACTGGTCAGATGAAGACATGATTGGCCGTAGGCTAGTGGCCTTTTTGGATTTTGACCGGGTAATAGGTCTGAATGCTTCCCTGCGACAAAACTTGCATAGTTTAGTCTTAGGGATGGTGTAAATGTTTACATGCTATGTGATGTGTCCGTTTTAGGATTATTATCCTACAAAACGGATGTTAGCTGTTTGTAATACAGGATAGCGTGCTAATTTAAATATGCACATTTTTCTTCATATTTCTCATTACATGGAGATGAATATGGAATGAAATTACAAGTAATTGACTTTACAAGTAATTTGAAATGAGAAAGCATGAAGAGACTTTCCTCCGTATTTGGTTTATTAGAGGCTGACCTATCTTAGGTTACTCTCGCGGCTTTTTGGCATGAATGTTCCCAAATCATCGCAATTTACTCAACGGGAAGTTAATCCGGTCTTTCAACTGGAGCGAATTTGGGTGGTGCCTTTCCTGAGGTTGGAATTAGTCTTCCTATGAGTCCAATAATTAAACATCGATAGGATAGCCTTTTGGTGGAGGAACCACACAACATACATTCACATACAACGTGTCTCACCGTTTATGAAAATTATGACATGTGAGAAGCACTAATATCATAGACAGATATATTGCAGTGCAGTAAAAAATGCATTCGTACACATTCATCATAAATGTAAATGTAACATCCACACACAAGCATATAACAGTTTTGAAAAACTTGTAATAGCGGTTTAAGTCCTCTTACTAGTGTTTAGTCCCCAGCAGAGTCGCCACCTGTCGACGTCGGGATTTTTATTTGTCCCTTTTCTATTCTTGTTTTTTTGTGTTCTCATGTTATGTGAGTTTTGTTTGAAAAAACAAGCGAAAAAGGTCCGACATGTATATGTCGACGATTGGACTATAAGAGTCACCAGTTGATTTTTTAATTGGTTGTACCAACACAACCGATAAAAGGTTTGCACATTAACCCAGTGATGTGACACTGCTAAACGAGTCTGTGAAACCGAGATTCATTAGGGTCCGGGGACTTGCTTATGCGGAGGGAAAGTGTTAGGCACCGCCTGACATCCGTGTTGCCACGGTGACCCCCTCTTTTCAAGAAACTGTTATACGAAAATGTGTGTGTGTGTGTGTGGATCAATGTGCTATTATTTGGAAGTAGTGCTATGCCTCGTTTGCACCTATATACAAAGGGTTTGAATTTGTATAAAATTCCATTTTAAACAAGATATAACAGCGATGTTTTATAAAAGAGGTTTTTCAAACCCTTGTGCTCAATAGTAATTGAGACCTTTGATACTTCCATTTTATTAAATGTTCGGCTTGATTGCTTTTATTTTCGAGATGCGAAGCATCTTCGAGAAAATAATGTACGAAGCAGTGCTGAACTCCTTATGGGCATGAAAACCATCTAAGGAAATCCGAACACCATGAATAATTTACAAGTTGCTTACAGCTGAAAATGTCTTTCACAGGAACCGAATCTAGATTCAGTGGGCTGAATTTGTGATCACATGATTCCTAGGCTCACATGATGCCGCAACTGATATGAACGCAGTAAGCAGTTATATATATAAAAGCTATAAATATATATATACATACATGATCAACCACCACAAAGCACCTCCATGGGGGATCGAAAATATAAATATATAAAAGCGGTAAAAATATATATATATATATATATAATATATATATATATATATATATATATATATATATATATATATTGACATGATCAACCACCACGAAGCAGCTCCATGGGGGATCCAAAATGTAAATAAAGCTGTAAAAGCGATCAACCGACACGGAGGAAACTCCAGGCTGGACGAAATGTACAGAAAGCAGTAAAAATGGTCAACCGCCACGAAGTAAACACCAGGCAGGACAATATATATATATATATATATTAAAGTAGTAAACACACCGGATGTAAAATCCAGGCTCATCGAACATAGTTCGACACACAGTTCATATATATATATATATATATATATATATATATATATATATATATATATATATATATATATATATAAGCAATTAAACGCTCCAGACGTAAGTCTAGGCTCATCGAATAAAGTTTGACAGACAGTTCATATATATAAGTATATATATACGAAATCAATTAAACGCTCCAGACATAAGTCTAGGCTCAATCGAGGCATAACTCGATAATCTTAGTTCATATATAAAAATATATATGTAAGTATATATATATACAAACTGAAATAAAACCACAGACCGAAGTCCGGGTATACATACACAACACGACTCTCAACGTGAAGAATAGTGTGTGCAAAGATGAAGAGAAAGGCTTTAAAGTGTGTAAGATGGCTTATAGTGGGCTGTTAAAGAAGACTTCTATAGTTTTAAGTGGATGAACACTCGGTTCTTGCCGGTAAAAAGTAGCTATATATGAGCTTACAAGTGTTTAAAATGAGAAAGCACTCAGTTTGGGGTGTGTACAGAGTTAATTGGATAAGGCTTCCTCGCCTTTTTTCTCTTCCAAATTGACCACCCCAAGCCCTCTATTTATAGAGGGGGCGGCTAGCCGCAGATGTACTTGCTACTGCCTGGGGTGCCCCGGGCTCCGCGGGTCCTGCCGTCTCAAAGTACATGCACGCGTGCAACGTGATGTCCGCTCGAACTTTTAGAACTTCAATCTAGGCATCCGACTTAGGTGTATAAGACCTATTTCGGACTGTCATTGTCGAGAGTTACAAAATGACATGGGATTAGAGGTTGTACGAAGTCAGGAAGATGGGACCATGCCCTCCGGTCTTCAGGCTTCAAATTCTATCCGTTACCCTGCGTAATAGTCACTCGGGATTGGACTTCCTTGGTTCTTGTGGGACATTGCTGGGTAGAAATGTATGTCTGAAATGTTGAGACGGCATGATGTGGCGTCAAGGTGCCAAGATGATGACTTTGCCCCTCACCAAGGTTATCTCCAGCTTGGGCTGATAAAGCCGACGTTGCTCAAGGTTATCTCTAAGATTGGACTACTGCAAGTGTTGAAGGTCCTCAGTTTCATCTCTAAGGTGTGCCTGTCTTCTCGGTGTTATCTCCGGGTCTTGTACTGAGTGCCTCGGTGTGAATGCCGAGTGTTCTGAAGTTGTTTGTCTGGCTTTGAAACAAGCATTTTCGGAGTTATCTCCAGAACTGCAACTACACTCCTTGGGGTTATCTCCAAGGTTAGCGCTGCTATTCTCAGTGTCGGGATTTAGACTGAACATCTCGGGGTTATCTCCAGGATGAATCGGCCTCCTCTGGTGGAATTTTTGGTATTGGAAATGCATGCCTCGGGGTTATCTCTGAGGTTGGAACTGATACTCCCGGTATGTGTTGAGACTGAACTTCCGGTAGTATTCAGACTGCATATGTGCTATCTTCCAGGGTTATCTCTGAAAGACGAATCTGTCCTCCTGCAATGTTAGTGACATGTGTGAAAAAAATTTAGAGTGTCTACAGGGATGTCAGATTGTACCGAACTCAACTCAGAGTGTAATAGTTTGACTTGATATTAGGTCTTATGTATTTTATAGATTGATAGGGTTATATGTTATGTGTTTAGGTTATTCTATGGTTATATATAACATTATTAACTGTAATGATATTATTCTAATTTGTATATCGATATTATTTATATATTAGGTCTTCAGACAAAGCTTATTAAAATGCGTAACGGTAAACATCAGAACATTCAAGTTTTCTTTAACTCAACTTCTAGTTGTTTATTCAAATATGCTTATGGATAATCATTGTTGATTACCATATCTATGAATTATTGAATCGTACTCAGTGCACATTGCATATATTCATCAGGTATGAAAGGCTGATCACCTTCATTACCATTCGGTCCAGATATATTTGTTCATGTTTCATGTTCGTTCAGCTATGAAACCTTGTTCATGCTAGTTCACAATTATATTGTAGAACTTTAGCCAGCTTATTGTTCAATTCTTTCTATTATGATACATCTTTAATTTATTAAACTTAAACTTGCTGGGCAAACTTGTTGCTCACCCTTGCTATATCATGATTAATATTGCAGATTAAGATGAATACGTCGGATACAGGAAAGGACAAAACCAAGCCCAATTTTGAATTATATGTGCAGCTAGAATTGTAATTGTAATGTATGGTAATAACATTATATGTTAGATAGGATATTGATTTGTGTATACGTTAAGGTTACTCAAACTTGGGGAATAATGTGTAAATGTAGTGTATAAACAATTTATGTTTATATCTTCTGCAATAGTTGTAGAATGATTGTACCAGATTCGTGGTGATTTAGGACCCGAATTTGGAGCTTTCACAGTTGGTATCAAAGCTGTAGGTTATGAACCTTCGGTAGGGTTACCTGAGACTAATAACCTCAGTGATTAGGATAAGATCTAACTCACATAGAGTTAGTTGGTCGGTAAGATTCAAAGACGAATCTCGGCGAGATCTAAAGATACGGAGTTACCTAACTCTGATAATAAACTTGAATAGTAGTGATAAATAGATAGAGTCTAAAAGACTAAAAGTACAGGAGCATGAGATTGTAAAATAAAACGATCATAGTATAGAAATGAATAATAATATATACGATGAGATCACCCCGTGATCTGATAAGGTTATAGTATGGAGAAGAAACAATCTAATGATTGAAAAGTTTACAACAAGAATGTTGTGTGTCAGTTGTACTATGAATTGGTATAGATTCAGGAAAAGATTATGAATACGAGTTGAATGAAAATCGTATTGAGAAGGGAGTTAAGATTAGGTGGGGATTTCAATTGAGGACTCATGTCAGCAACTGAGTTGTATGATTCCTTGTTATGGGCGGGGAATTGTACTTGGTGTAAAAACCACTTAGTTTTTGGTACTGATAATCATTGAAATGTCTGTGTCGTGCTATTTGCTATATACTTGTGGAGAAGGTGATTCTTTTCTTAGGTGTATAACAGATAGGTAGAGTATAGTTAGAGAATATAATGTTAGGTACGAGTTCTTAAAACTCATACTTATGGTACGTTCGTGACTCATAGTTATATGAAATATTTATGAATCCCTTAGCGAATGGATGCCAAAGGTCTGACTAGGACAAGTTCTTAAACTCATATGATTGTGGCAAGTTCCTGAACTCGTTAGTGTGGTAAGTTTGATGAACTGGGAATAATTTTGTGTGAATGGAGTATTGAGGATAATAGGAACAGATAGATTGATTAAGCAATTGATTATTAGTGGAGACATATGTAAGACCCCAAATTTTATGAAATGAAAGTATTCAATTTTCTTATAATTATTATGTTATTTTGTAAATGGTTAAATTGATAAAAGGTTAAAGTTAAGGGTGATATGTTAATTTTTTTGCAAAGTAAGCAAGTTGTTATAAAATATTCGTTTGGACGGGGAATATTCTTTTGTCGGGGAATATCCGTACGACGACACAATCATTGGTGGTCCCCACAATGAAAGTATTGTCGTAGTAAAAAAACGACATAATTATCTTTTTATAAAAATAACGGCGAAAGTGTTACCGTTAAAACTGTTGAACTACCGGTAGTAAAAGTATAGTAATACGCGTGGTTGCATAGTAATATACGGTATTAATTATTGATGCTTACGTAAGAAGTCACTCAGTTATACTCAATTATTGCTACAGTAATTGCTGCATCATATCTCTCATATTATTGATTCAATTATTGTCACAGTATCATCTGCATAATATGTTATATTATTAAATCATTAATTGAGACGACAAAGTTATTCATATTATTATTTGCAATATTGACAATGTCTATAAGTTCTGTCAAGGAGAGGTTAGATAATCTAATTGCGCGCCAATAAGGAGAAATCCGTATCGAAAAGCCCCATCTTTCCTGGAAACGACCTGGTTGTTAAATATTATGAGTTATAATATTAATGATGAATAAGTTCGTGTTAATTAAAGATAAAATTGATAGTTCCATTGTGTGGGAATTATTAGTGTTAGTGGAAATCTACATTTATTTCGATAATAATTAATGTCTGGAGGTTATATTGACCAGTCGGGTAATTCACCGAATAAATGAGCAATTAATTGCTATTAATTCACATGCTTATAACTATTTATTCACATGTGTGTACTATTAATTCACATTCTTTTACTATTAGGGGAGTTGGTGCAAGATTGATAATACTTACATGACTAAGTTAAAAATATAGGTATAGATGGAGGTACTATACTGTAATTCATATTTTCACATTATTATAACTATTGATTCACATGATTGAACTATTGATTCACATTATTTACTATTAGGGGAGGTGGTGCAAGTTTGGTAATACTTGCAGGACTAAATTAAAAATGAAGAAAAAAAGAAAGGTATTATACTTTAATATTTTGAGCCCCAAAACGTGAAATTATCGAAACTATATTTTCTTATAAATAGAAGCTCATTCTTCCTTCATTTTCACCAATTCACTAAAGCAACAGAGCAATTATTATAGAGAGAAAGAAGAAGAGAAGTCTGCTACCTCACTATTTCAGTATCCAGTTTTCTTCTGAGGTAAGGGATATTATTATTATAGTAAGTGGTATTATTTCTTTCGTATTCATGAAGAGAGCTATTGTTATTCCAATCTTTATTATTCTGTTGGAATATCCTGTCTGTGCGTATTACGCATGACCTGGTTCCATTCTTTATTATTTTGTTGGAATATCTTGTCTATGCGGATTACGCATGACCTGGTTCCGTTATTTATTATTCTATTGGAATAACAAGTCTGTGCGGTCTATCGCATGCATGGTGAATTCTTCGGTTATTCCACTCTTTATTATTCTGTTGGAATAACCTGTCTATGTGAATTACAACATGCATGGTGAATGATCCTTCGTATGCATTTCTTATTAAATTGTGGAAATGATTTATCTACGTGGATTATCGCATGTGGATGAAAATCCATTTGGAGTATCGTATATTCTATTATACTCGTATGAGATATCATTTCTTTTGTAATCGTCATGAAATATCATTTTATTTGGTATTTTATTTACGAGTTACTATTCATAGGTTACTATTCACCTAATTACTATTCACTCTAGTATTATTCACTCGGGTATTCGGGACACTTTTTGTGTCGGAGTACTATTCACGAGTTACTATTCACATGTTACTATTCACCTAAATTACTATTCACCCATCTATTATTCACTCGAATATTTGGGGTACTTTTCATGTCGGGGTACTATTTACGAGGTACTATTCCCGAAGTACTATTTACGAGGTACTATTCACGGAGTACCATTTACCCAAAAAATATATTTCTTTTTTGTCCAAATTATTTTTGGTACATGAATATTATTCTTGAATTTTACTCTACAAAGAAGTATTATGTTGACAATTTGGACGTTATTGATTTCTGGATAAATTAAATTATAAATCTTTAAAATTTATACTTGAACTTGTTTTATTGAATTATTATGTCATTGTCATCATCCTCATGCTTATATTGTGATGAAAGTCATCTTTGGCTTACGTACAAAGATGGACTGTTGATTATTGGTTTTACAGTTGCCCATCTTTGGCTTACGTGCAAAGATGGACTGTTGATTATTGGTTTTACAGTTGTATATCTTTGGCTTACGTGCAAAGATGAACTATTGATTGATGAGTATCTTTGGCTTATGTGCATAGATGAACTGTTTATTGGTATGATTATGATCAGGGATCATTCGGTATAATTATGACCCGTAATGTTATAGATGATGTGGTAAAAGTTCTCATTAGCCCGTAATTCATTGATGGACAGCTATTGGTATGATTATAACCAGGGATTATTCGGTATAATCATGACCATTAATCATTACATGAATATCCTTGGCCGTAGTGCAGGGATGATTCGATGATGTGGATTATTTATTAAGCTGAGTCTCAGCGATAAAATATTGATCATTAGACTATAGGGACTCCCGTACTTAGGGTGTTAAGCCCTTTGTACCACATATTGTGCACAAACATCTAAATGCTTCCGCGCACTCTCCTATAAAAGGGTTGTTCATCTCAGTTTTTCAACATCTGAATCCGCACCAAAACAATTTTGTTTGACATAACTTCTCAAGAAATGCTTGAACTGCATAAACATCTTTCAATATTTGTCTAGCTGAATCAAATAACATAGACTTTCTACAACAACTCGAACATCAATCGAAAGAGTTTTATCCAATTCATATGGCATATCTTTCTTAGTTTAAAGAAAACCAAAAATCCTTTTATGATGACATGATACCATACTATCTCGATAGTACATTGAGGATTCCGTCATTATATGACTTTGTCATACAACATACCATATTGGGTTGACGATCGTATGATTACATCCAACACCAGGTTCAATTGCATTGATGACTTCCTCGTTTGTCAAATCAACATCATATTTAGTGATGCCTTAATGACTACGGGAAAAAAAACAAAATACATTTTGATATTTTTAATCATTTTTATCTAGCCAAAACAATTAGCATAGACATGTGAATAACGACATTGTTTTTAAAACTCATTGGTTCCATCGTTTAATCAAATGTTTTTCAAGAAAAATAGAAGTGCAAACATCAGCACGCAGTCAATAAATTTCGAAAATCTAGCAAAGCTAGAAGATTTGGAAAACCTATGTCTCCACTTTCTATACTGATCCATTGCTTAATAATTCTATCTATTCCTGTAATCCTCAATTCTTCATTCACAACTTATCTATACCCCAATATAGTTCATCAAACTTACCACACTTTGGAAGTTTAGGAACTTGTCACAATAATATGAGTTTAAGAACTTATCCTAGTTAGACCATCAGCGTCCATTCGCTGAGGGGTTCAAAAACATACATATGATTATGAGTCACCAACTTACCATAAGTATGAGTTTTATGAACTCGCATCTAATGCTAATAATATCTGATTAATCTTAATAGTATCTAACTATCAAATATAAACATGAGAAAAGAATCACCTTTTCGCCATATATACATTGATAGCGCGACACCAACATTCCAATGATTATCAATGTGGTAAAATGAGTGCAAGCACAAAACCCTCACCCATAAAAAGGTTGTTACCACTCAGTCATCACATAAGTCCTTAATTAAAATCTCACCTAACTATATCTTGCTCATAACTTGCTCTTTACTCGGTATGAATTCCTCGTATCATATTATCTATAACTCCTCGTGAGTTTATCTCGTACTATTTTATAGTACATTATCTTCATAGCATCAAGTTATAATTATCCAGACATTATAGACCATCTTTCTTTTATAACTTAAACAGATCACGTCGTGATCTTATTTTATAATCATCTCCCTTAAAAGTCTTTTCTTAACTCATGATCATTTTGTTTTACGATTCTTTTTCTTTCCTTTTTTGTCATTTACGATTTCATTTATGCTTTTAATATTACAGACTTTGTCTATTCATCATTATTCGTTATCTTGGCTATTGGAGTTAGGTAACTCCCAATTCTTATCTTTATATCTCTTCAAGATTCATCTTTGAATTTTCTTATTTATATAACAATTCTTCCTTTTAAGAATTTCTAATTTTATTTGCATTGCTCAATATTTCATTCGAGCTCCACATTTTCATCATACGCATCCATTTTCTATACTTGGTACACCTCGTGTCTCTAATAGTTTCAATATGGTACGCTGAGTGGTTTCCCACAAATAACCAATAAACTAGGTTCCGAGTTGCTAGTTCGTATATACCTCTGCTCTATGAAGGAATCGTTTAGCCCAGATACTATACATCAACTATTAAAGAGCACGATTGTACCATACTTAAATAAAACTTTTTATTCTTAACTTCTTTTTTATTCTATTCTTATAGACATTGTCTACTTATCATCACCTTACATCCTTATTATTGGAGTTGGGTAACCCCACATTCATATTCCTTATAACTCTGCCAGATTCTTCTTTGAATCCTCTCACACATGTTTTAATCCCTTCTTTATAAATTTCTTAAATTACTTCTTATTGTTCAAACTCTATCTGAGCTTATTCTTTCATTATTTTCACCTTCCTTCATCTAAGGTTATAGCCTAAGGTACTCCTACCTATGGTTTATAACCTACGTCTTTGATACCAACTGTAACGACCCCAAAATTTATGCAATTCAACTATAAACTTCGGTCGTTAATAATACGTTCAACCTCTAATTTTACATCATTAAATGATAATACAACCGTTGAAATTTGCAGAATAATTAAAATTTTCTATTACAAACTATGAGTCCGGATCTTAAGCTCATCCCTTATTCAACTCACCCGAGCTCACCCTCCTTTAGCGACGAACCTGGCGACGGTTCTGTCATACAACCGTCGTCTATACTTTTAGCGACGGACAACATATAGTGTCACTAAAAGTATAGAAGATGGTTGTATGATCGAACCGTCGCCGGGTCCGTCGCTAAAGGGAGGGTGAGCTCGGGTGAGTTGAATAAGGGGTGAGCTTAAGATTTGGACCGTACAAACTATTCTCATTCCCAAAATTTTTAACCTTTACATCTAAATATCTCAGACTCATTTTAATACTACAAGAGTTTACATTGTAAAACGATATTATAATTCAACATTAATACATTTATCGAAACTTTAGACATGGTTTACAAGAATAATAATTTGTCTAGGATATTAAATCTTCATGTATCACATCTGATTCATGTCTTTCAAGTAGCACATAACTTTACCTTGGATCTTTAACCAGTAAAAGCGGTTATTTGCAAGGTTGAGCTCGATAGCCCAACAAAATCTAACAGTTTTCAAGCATCATATAGCACATAATAACATGCTCAACATACATCTCATAAACATTGGACTAAAATAACATACATGATGTAGTTCATATAACAAGTATAAAGATTGAGTTCGTTACTCAATCAACATTCATTACTCAATCAACGTAGTCATAAATTGACTTTAACATTTCATCCTTTCAACATATATATAACACATCATGCTATTTGCAATAAATATTTAAAACTGTTCACATAGCAAATAGGAACTGAAAGACTTGCCTTAATCGTTGTTTACCAATAAAAGTTTAACAACTTACAACTATCTACACTTCACGTACCCTACATAATTATATAATCATTCACATTAACTATTAGTCACATATCAATGCATAGTAGTTATAATTTAAACTTTACTCTATATCTGATAACCTTTTCTATTATCAATACACAATGTTCAATTTGATTGTGTTAACTTTTGACTTACATCTCACTTTATTACTTCTTAGGTCATACTCGAAGTTCATTTAAGTGTTTAAGTCTTGCTAGGAATCATTATTGGTTTTATATTAAACCCATTTCATATCTTATAATATTCATTTCAATTGACTTAAAACATTTTTTACGTTCATTAACATTTGTTACGGCATTTCGATATTTATTCGTCGCACTCTCGATTTGTCTCTCTTGTGTATGCTTATACAACTTATCTAATACATCATTTATTAATGTTAAGCATCAATTTGTTTACTAACATTCATGTTTTATAACTTAGAACAACATCTTTTATCGTAAAGAGCACTACACTTGCATACGTGCATGCCCGACGCCCTCTGATTGTCTCTGAAAACACAACAGTCCCAAAGTTGACCATTTTGACCCCTGTTCCCGATCTCAAATTGAAAAATATAAGAAAATAAAAGTTGTTGGCTTATTCGTCCTCGTTCCGGATCATCTTGAATCGTCGTAATCGGAGTTCGTATGAAAAAGTTATGGCTACTTTACTAAAACAGGTCAAAACAGTCACACCTGACAAACTTTGGGCACAGCTATGCCCAATTAAGCCTTGGGCACAACACAGCTGCACCTTACAGGGTAGTTGCACCCCAAATGACTTGGGGCATAGCACAGCTGCGCCTGTAAGCAGAAACGGGACTCTGAATTCACTGTTCTTGTAACAACCCCAAAATAGGTCCATTCCATCCAACCTATTCTGAGTCGCCAAATACATGGTACAGAAAATAACTACAACTTTATTACAACAATTGTCGTGCAAAATACAACAACACATATGCTGTGAGTTTGGATACAAATATATACCAAATGTGACTCATGTTCCAATCGTGGACATCACCTCACAATGACACCTTACATAAAGGTATAGTCAAAAACTGTTTTAGAAATTAGAATCTTTGGGAAGTGCTCAAGGAAACCTTCGAACATGGGAGGCCATGCGTCTAGGTTATGATAGATATCATATGGCCACAGAATTATTCTTGGTTGACCCAATAGACCCCAAAGAAAAACAAGAAGATTACTATCATATTCTTCCCAATGGTGAGTCTTCTCTTGACTTATCATTATCTCCACTGTCTCTAATTGAGAATTATACTTCAAACAAACACCAAGATTATATAGGTAATGCTCGTATATATACTCAACAAGTGGATGAGCACAACCCTGTCTTATGATGACACGAGGTTGTATGTCGTTAGACATCTTGTATGATAGTGGCAAACCACCCTTCCAACGTTGGGTACACCTTACCCTATTGGATTCACCAAATATAACTACTAAATGAACTTTTCTATACTGCTTCGGGAGAACATCCACAGCTAGAGACCACCATTCTATTTCCCCGTTACCCTCGCTCGACCCAGCTACACTCTTATTACCTGAAAGGAATTGTGAAGCAAAAGGGTGAGCACAACTAGCTTAGTAAAGAATATCATGACTAAAGATAATTAAATTATCAATAGCCTTCATCAATAATAAATCAGAGATTTAGAACATATGGTAAATGATAAAAATTTCAACCATAGCTGCAGCGGAACGAGCAATCCATTAGAAGAGTCAAATAGACTATAAAGTCTATTATCTTCTCCATGTTAAAAATCCATCAACAATGTTTTATCCCTGTAACATCAATCAACAGTTCCTTTCCACAATCATATGAATAACTCATAATCATAATTGTGATTCTAAATTTTTCTTCGCACCCAGGACGAAGAATATTTTCATCACATGTCTTTACCTGAAACATCAAAGATCATGGTTATACCAAATCACAGTTCCTGTTCATAATCATACTAATAAATCCATCTTTGCACTACGACCAAAGATATTCAACAACAGTTCATCTTTGCACTACAGGCCAAAGATATTCATCAACAGACCATCTTTGCACTACAGGCCAAAGATATTCAACAACAGTTCATCTTTGCACTACAGGCCAAAGATATTCATCAATAATTCATCTTTGCACTACGGCCAAAGATATTCATCAACAGTTCATATTTGCACTACAGGTCAAATATATTCATCAACATTTCATATTTGCACTACAGGCCAAATATATTAATATCTCAAAGAAATATATAATCATTTCAGAATTTATATAAACAATAATTATAACCATGTTAATCAATTCACCTTTGCACTTAAGCTAAAGATATTCACTTATAAATTCAATGGTCATGATCATACCAGTCAACAATTCAACTTTGCACTACTGGCCAAAGAGAACCCATAGTCATGATCATACCAATAATTTACCCATCTTTACACTCAAGCGAAAGAGAATTTCAACATCAAGGTTATAAAAATATTATATATGATAATAATATGATCAACATATAGTTTTAATCTCAAGAGTAATATTCGTAACTCATGAATAGTAAATCGTGAATAGTAACTCATGAATAGTAACCCCGACACAAAAGATAGAAATTCCACAATAAAATCCATACCCATATTTCGGTATAATGATATTGAAAGAATAATATTTCTTAAGCTTATAAACAATTTATTTTAAATTGTTTACACTTTACTAAATAATGCATTTAATCATTCTAAAATACCAAACTCATAAGATTTTATCACCAATAATCAAAACCCTCATCAAAAATCTGCATATACCTCATATAGGATTCTCAAGCCATAAAATCCTATTTTCAATTTTCTTACTTCGCATAACATATTTAATTCATTTACTCATAACTAGTCCATTTTCATGAAAAATACCAAATCAGTTCCAAAAATATTTCTTTTCTGGGATTTAGCATAATATAGTCCCATAGTGAACATATATTTTTCTCAGAATTTTTAAAAGTCATTTACTATTTTTCATATGGCCAAAATAGCCGAATATTTAGACATTTATCAAAAATTGTACTTTTGTCTAAAAATTCTGAAATTTACAGAGTATACTTCTATCATATACATGTACTCCCAATAAAAATTTCATCAATTTTGGAGTTAACCACAAGGAATTATAAGCGGTTACTTTTAAAATAGTCTTTTCTCATAAAATTCATAACTCTCAATCTATACATCCAAAAATCACCATTTTTGGACACAATCAATAAAACTCATCAAAATATTATTTCAAATTTTTCCAGAATTTTTGAAGTTCAGAAAAATTACGAAACTGAAAATCATAACAACCCTTAAAATCCCTTACTATCCCTTACTATCCCTTACAATCCCTTACCTCAAAAGAGCAGTACTTCTGACTGGATATCGGATATGATGCTGAAGAAAACTTGCACTGATGAATAGCAACTCACCAAGTATCTAAAAACTCACAAAATATGGTTCATAATATAGAGAGAGAAAGAGAAAAAGCTTATGTTTCTGGTGTGATTTTCAATTCTAACTTAGCCCTCTATTTATAGGAAAATTTTGGTAGGTTTGACCTGTAACCTGATGGCTTTACCTGCTACTATTCCCACCCACCACATTTGAAATATAATTCAGCACATTTCTTCACCAACCACAAGTGGGGCCCACCAATTCTAGAATTTTCCATCAAAATGATAAACTCTGAAAATTCAACAATTTCTGAACCAGTCATCTTGTAAAATTCGTAATAAATTATACGTTCATTTTTAACGGTTCAAAATTTGTGGACATATACTCAACTTATATATGTATAACATATCCAAAAATTACCACGATCCAACGGTCGGATTAAAAATTATAACCCCCGTAAAATATCTCAAAAATCCTAATTTTTAATACCTCCATTCTGACAAAAATACTGATAAAAATCTCAACATTAACTCCTTTATTTTTAACCATAAAAATATATCCCTCGTTTATATCCACATAAAATAAATATTTTCTTATCATATGAATCAATAATTAATTATTCACAAATAATATTACAGAATCACATTTATGACAACCAGGCCATTCCCAGGAAAGAGGGGGCTTTCCAATAAGGATTTCTCCTTACTGGCGCGCAATTAGATGACCAAACCTCTCCTTAGACAGAACTTTCTAGACATTGCCAATAATGTTATCTAATAATACTATTCAAATAATATAAATTATTGATCTGATAATAGGAAATACTGTGCAGCAACAATTATTGAACAACAATTATATAAAATTTCAACGTAGCAATTATTGAATCAATAAAATAAAATATTGAACAGTAATTACTGTAACAATTATTGAGTAGTGCCTTCTTACGTAAGAATCAATAATTTCAAAAATACTGTGCAATACCGTGTGCTACTGTGCAATAACGCGTATTACTGTATTTTAATCACCGGGTATTCCAATAGTGTTAACGGTAACAACTATACCGTTATTTGTAAAAACTCAAATTTGTCATTTTCTTCACCCGACAGTTATTCTGTTATGGGGCCCACAAATGGCTGCGCCGTCGTACGAATATTCCCCGACAGAAAGAATATTCCACGACCAAACGAATATTCCCCGACAACAATGATTATTTTATAACCACTTGTGTATTTTGAAAAATTTTCACATTTCATCCATAACTTTAACTTTTTATCAATTTAACCATTTACTGAATTGTAATTATAAGAAAAATTGAATACTTTTATTTCATAAAATTCGGGGTCTTACAATCTCCCCTCCTTATGAAATTTCGTCCTCGAAATTTACGTACCTGGTATTTCAAAGAATTGAGAATACATTCCTTTCATTTCAGATTCCATCTTCCTTGTCATCATAATTTCTCCATTGCTCATCTCCTGTATTTCATATATCATTCTAGAATACAGCTTCAAAACAAGGGTTAATTTAACAAATTAACATATCACATAATATCCGATATTATGACTGACCAACAAATAAGCTTAGGTAGGACACACTAGCGAAGGATTTACTCATCTCTCCCCTCCTAGTTATATTCCCCGATCTCCGCCAGAGATCATATCCCTAAGCTCTGATACCAAATGTAACAACCCCAAAATAGGTCCATTCCATCCAACCTATTCTGAGTCGCCAAATACATGGTACAGAAAATAACTACAACTTTATTACAACAATTGTCGTGCAAAATACAACAACACATATGCTGTGAGTTTGGATACAAATATATACCAAATGTGACTCATGTTCCAATCGTGGACATCACCTCACAATGACACCTTACATAAAGGTATAGTCAAAAACTGTTTTAGAAATTAGAATCTTTGGGAAGTGCTCAAGGAAACCTTCGTACATGGGAGGCCATGCGTCTAGGTTATGATAGATATCATATGGCCACAGAATTATTCTTGGTTGACCCAATAGACCCCAAAGAAAAACAAGAAGATTACTATCATATTCTTCCCAATGGTGAGTCTTCTCTTGACTTATCATTATCTCCACTGTCTCTAATTGAGAATTATACTTCAAACAAACACCAAGATTATATAGGTAATGCTCGTATATATACTCAACAAGTGGATGAGCACAACCCTGTCTTATGATGACACGAGGTTGTATGTCGTTAGACATCTTGTATGATAGTGGCAAACCACCCTTCCAACGTTGGGTACACCTTACCCTATTGGATTCACCAAATATAACTACTAAATGAACTTTTCTATACTGCTTCGGGAGAACATCCACAGCTAGAGACCACCATTCTATTTCCCCGTTACCCTCGCTCGACCCAGCTACACTCTTATTACCTGAAAGGAATTGTGAAGCAAAAGGGTGAGCACAACTAGCTCAGTAAAGAATATCATGACTAAAGATAATTAAATTATCAATAGCCTTCATCAATAATAAATCAGAGATTTAGAACATATGGTAAATGATAAAAATTTCAACCATAGCTGCAGCGGAACGAGCAATCCATTAGAAGAGTCAAATAGACTATAAAGTCTATTATCTTCTCCATGTTAAAAATCCATCAACAATGTTTTATCCCTGTAACATCAATCAACAGTTCCTTTCCACAATCATATGAATAACTCATAATCATAATTGTGATTCTAAATTTTTCTTCGCACCTAGGACGAAGAATATTTTCATCACATGTCTTTACCTGAAACATCAAAGATCATGGTTATACCAAATCACAGTTCCTGTTCATAATCATACTAATAAATCCATCTTTGCACTACGACCAAAGATATTCAACAACAGTTCATCTTTGCACTACAGGCCAAAGATATTCATCAACAGACCATCTTTGCACTACAGGCCAAAGATATTCAACAACAGTTCATCTTTGCACTACAGGCCAAAGATATTCATCAATAATTCATCTTTGCACTACGGCCAAAGATATTCATCAACAGTTCATATTTGCACTACAGGTCAAATATATTCATCAACATTTCATATTTGCACTACAGGCCAAATATATTAATATCTCAAAGAAATATATAATCATTTCAGAATTTATATAAACAATAATTATAACCATGTTAATCAATTCACCTTTGCACTTAAGCTAAAGATATTCACTTATAAATTCAATGGTCATGATCATACCAGTCAACAATTCAACTTTGCACTACTGGCCAAAGAGAACCCATAGTCATGATCATACCAATAATTTACCCATCTTTACACTCAAGCGAAAGAGAATTTCAACATCAAGGTTATAAAAATATTATATATGATAATAATATGATCAACATATAGTTTTAATCTCAAGAGTAATATTCGTAACTCATGAATAGTAAATCGTGAATAGTAACTCATGAATAGTAACCCCGACACAAAAGATAGAAATTCCACAATAAAATCCATACCCATATTTCGGTATAATGATATTGAAAGAATAATATTTCTTAAGCTTATAAACAATTTATTTTAAATTGTTTACACTTTACTAAATAATGCATTTAATCATTCTAAAATACCAAACTCATAAGATTTTATCACCAATAATCAAAACCCTCATCAAAAATCTGCATATACCTCATATAGGATTCTCAAGCCATAAAATCCTATTTTTCAATTTTCTTACTTCGCATAACATATTTAATTCATTTACTCATAACTAGTCCATTTTCATGAAAAATACCAAATCAGTTCCAAAAATATTTCTTTTCTGGGATTTAGCATAATATAGTCCCATAGTGAACATATATTTTTCTCAGAATTTTTAAAAGTCATTTACTATTTTTCATATGGCCAAAATAGCCGAATATTTAGACATTTATCAAAAATTGTACTTTTGTCTAAAAATTCTGAAATTTACAGAGTATACTTCTATCATATACATGTACTCCCAATAAAAATTTCATCAATTTTGGAGTTAACCACAAGGAATTATAAGCGGTTACTTTTAAAATAGTCTTTTCTCATAAAATTCATAACTCTCAATCTATACATCCAAAAATCACCATTTTTGGACACAATCAATAAAACTCATCAAAATATTATTTCAAATTTTTCCAGAATTTTTGAAGTTCAGAAAAATTACGAAACTGAAAATCATAACAACCCTTAAAATCCCTTACTATCCCTTACTATCCCTTACAATCCCTTACCTCAAAAGAGCAGTACTTCTGACTGGATATCGGATATGATGCTGAAGAAAACTTGCACTGATAAATAGCAACTCACCAAGTATCTAAAAACTCACAAAATATGGTTCATAATATAGAGAGAGAAAGAGAAAAAGCTTATGTTTCTGGTGTGATTTTCAATTCTAACTTAGCCCTCTATTTATAGGAAAATTTTGGTAGGTTTGACCTGTAACCTGATGGCTTTACCTGCTACTATTCCCACCCACCACATTTGAAATATAATTCAGCACATTTCTTCACCAACCACAAGTGGGGCCCACCAATTCTAGAATTTTCCATCAAAATGATAAACTCCGAAAATTCAACAATTTCTGAACCAGTCATCTTGTAAAATTCGTAATAAATTATACGTTCATTTTTAACGGTTCAAAATTTGTGGACATATACTCAACTTATATATGTATAACATATCCAAAAATTACCACGATCCAACGGTCGGATTAAAAATTATAACCCCCGTAAAATATCTCAAAAATCCTAATTTTTAATACCTCCATTCTGACAAAAATACTGATAAAAATCTCAACATTAACTCCTTTATTTTTAACCATAAAAATATATCCCTCGTTTATATCCACATAAAATAAATATTTTCTTATCATATGAATCAATAATTAATTATTCACAAATAATATTACAGAATCACATTTATGACAACCAGGCCATTCCCAGGAAAGAGGGGGCTTTCCAATAAGGATTTCTCCTTACTGGCGCGCAATTAGATGACCAAACCTCTCCTTAGACAGAACTTTCTAGACATTGCCAATAATGCTATCTAATAATACTATTCAAATAATATGAATTATTGATCTGATAATAGGAAATACTGTGCAGCAACAATTATTGAACAACAATTATATAAAATTTCAACGTAGCAATTATTGAATCAATAAAATAAAATATTGAACAGTAATTACTGTAACAATTATTGAGTAGTGCCTTCTTACGTAAGAATCAATAATTTCAAAAATACTGTGCAATACCGTGTGCTACTGTGCAATAACGCGTATTACTGTATTTTAATCACCGGGTATTCCAATAGTGTTAACGGTAACAACTATACCGTTATTTGTAAAAACTCAAATTTGTCATTTTCTTCACCCGACAGTTATTCTGTTATGGGGCCCACAAATGGCTGCGGCGTCGTACGAATTTCCCCCGACAGAAAGAATATTCCACGACCAAACGAATATTCCCCGACAACAATGATTATTTTATAACCACTTGTGTATTTTGAAAAATTTTCACATTTCATCCATAACTTTAACTTTTTATCAATTTAACCATTTACTGAATTGTAATTATAAGAAAAATTGAATACTTTTATTTCATAAAATTCGGGGTCTTACAGTTCTCGCGATTTTTGAACATTTTCTCCTTCTAATCTTCATAACTTGAGTTATACACATTCAAATTAGTCCGTTTTCGATTCTGTGGATTCGTAATTCAAAGAACTACAAGATACTAGAATTATAGCAATTTACAGAAACATTAATAAACCTAAATCTTCACCCAAAACTCATGTTCATATTAGTTTTATATGTTTTAACATATTTAGCTAATCATTCACCACGGATTCGATTCCTAATCAAATCAATCCATTTAACCTTCGTTGTTTTCTTAATTCAATATACTAACAATATCTAGCACCAATTTCAGATTCTATTCACGAACTAACCCTCAAGTTTGACTCCAACATAAGTCAAAAATGTACATATTCAACTAAAACTCAATTCCTTATTTTAAAACATGTTTCATATGAATTTGATTTCTGAAAATCATTTCTAGACAACAACTAATAGATTATAAACATCTAACAACATATATATAACATCTATTTAGCAATTCATCCAACTAAATTTCCAATTTTAAAGGATAACTCAAGAACATCCAAACTAAGAAGAAACTAGATTATTTACCTCTTAATTCTTGTTTAGCTTTGTTAGGAGATGTTAGAGAATTGCTACTGCCTTCTTGTTTTCAAGGATTTCTCTTCCATTTGCCTCCCAATTCCTCTCTAGAGCTCTCTCTCCCTCTGTATTTTCTCTGTAAATTCTCCCTTCTCTCTTTGGCCAAACCTTTTACGTAACATCAAACCAACGCTCCAAAACCCAAACGTCTAAAAAACCGACGTTTTAATAATTATAATAATGATATATCAGTTATAAAAATTTAATATATATATATATATATATATATATATATATATATATATATATATATATATATATTGTTTTTATTATTATTTAAAATTCAAATTCAAATTCAAAAGCCATAAGGCCTTGTTTGACAAAACAGTTTTAAAATAAAGACTTAATACTTTTAAGCTTTGTTTGACAAATCCATTTAAACTAATTTAATTTATTTCAATAAATCATTTATACTATAATTTATAATCTCATATTATTTATTTGAATTTCCATATCCAATCTTAGTTAGATAAACTAATTACAACATATTAAATAAATTTCCCACTTAACCAATTACCACAAAATTATAATCTCATTATAATTTTATTTAATAATTTAACATATCACTTTAATTATTAAATTAAATTAAATAATATTCTAGCAAACCATATAATCCTTAATAACTCTCTAATTTAGTAATTAAGTTAAATTAGAGTATTATCTCAGAAATTTAATTCATCACTCTTTTATCTTAATTAAGTTAATTTCTATAACTCATGAATTATTTACTTACTAATAAATAATCCAACAAATATATACTAAACTATAAACACATCAATTAAAAATATTTATTTAATTCAATAAATATTTGAAATTATAAAAAAATTCTGAATTATTACAAAAGCTCATGTCTCGGTACCTCCTAGGGATGACGTTCCCCTGTTTATGTACCTATCAATCAATGGCGATGCCATGGGCTGCATGCTGGGACAAAAGGATGATAGAGGCCAAGAAAGAGCTATTTATTACCTCAACAAAAGATTCAACATCAGTGAGCACGAGTATACCTTGATTGAGAAAACTTGATGTGCATTAGCATGGGCTTCCATGAGATTACAGCAGTATCTCCATGGTTACACAACCCATCTCATATCCCACATGGATTCTATTAAGTACGTATTCAACAAACCTATGTTGAATTATCGACTGTCCAAATGGCAGTTCATCCTCCAGCAATTCGACATCATCTACGTGACCCAAAAGTCTATCAAAGGTCAAGGAATTGCGGATCAACTAGTCGCAGCACCATCCGGGGATTTCAAACTCTTGAAAACATATTTCCCCGATGAAGGGATAATGACAATTTAGCAACACCATCAGGACAATACACCCTAGTTATGGAATATGTATTTTGATGGAGCTATAAACATGGAAGGTGCCGGAGCTGAAGCAGTTTTGCTATCTATTTCGGGACAACAATATCATATTGCCATCACATTGCAGTTTGTCAACACCAACAACATAGCTGAGTATGAAGGTTGTATAATGGGGTTGAAGCTAGCCCAATCCATGGGCGTCAAACGGTTAACTGTCTTTGGAGATTCCTGTAATAACCCGATATTTTCTATATAATTAAATCAGAAATTTTGCGTATAAATTTTTTTTAATTTTAAAGGGAGGAATATGTGCCAGGTAATGTGTGTATATTTGAGATAAATAAAAATTTATTTATTACCTGAATAATTATAAATTATTTTATTTTAGAATTATTGATCATTATAAAGTATATTCTTGTAATAATTAATTATATAATAGAAATATTTTTATTAATTATTTCTATGAAAATATGATTATTATTTTATTTAAATAATATATGAAATGATTATAGAATTATTATAATAATTATTTTGTTATATGAATTTATTCCAGATTAATTAAGTTAATTATTATAACTTAATTAATAATGGTATGCATATAAAAGATAAATCAGATATGGAATCCAAACCCTAATTCTGGATTTTGATCAATGAATGAGAATAATAATATTATATTATTTCTATTTTAATACTATAACTATGTAATGTATATGTGTAGACCGATAATGGTTAGTCAATTATGTTATATTAGTAGAAAACCTACTAGTACTGTGATTTGAAACTCAAACCGGAGTAAAGATCGATCAAAATTTTGTGTTAATATAATTAGAACAAGTATTAGAATAATAATCTAAGTTAGGAAACCCTAATTTCTAAATTAGGAACCCTAACTTCAAAATTATAAATCCTAATCGCTAATTTGGCACGCTTAATGATAATAAGTAAATGCTTAAACCTAATTTGTAAGTTTAGGTACTTTGAAAACCTAAACACAATTAGGAAACCCTACTTATAAATTAAAAATACTAATTTCCAATTTAAAACCCTAATTACTAAATGAGGAACCCTAATCGCTAAATGATAAAGCTTAATGCTAATTAGTAGACCTTAAACCCTAATGTTCATCTATAATGTAGTTAGAAAACTAATTGTAATTAAGAAACTCTGAATTACATTTTTTTTAGGAAACTAATATTTTTATTTTTTTTAGCCCTAATTGCCAAATTCTAGAAATTTATTTTTGGAAAACCTTAGGGTTAAACCCTAAGGGTTTGCCAATATTACCTTTATGCCATTAAAATCATATGGTAAATGACTAAAGTACCCTTTTGTGTATTATTGAAGCTAACATGTGAATTTTTTCCAAGTGTGGGAGTGGGTGACCTAATCTAACAACCCCGTGTGCTTATAACTCCAACAATCAGCCAACTATATCAGCTACATGCATTGTATTCAAGTAATATATAAGATCAAAGAGAAAGAAATTTCATTATTTAGCCCATTTGTGCACAAACACACCACCAAGACTTCTCTCTCAAAGCACCACGAAATTTAGTAGCATTTCAGTTCCCAAACCAAGCCCTACCGACACCTATAACAAAATCTATAGCCAAGAATCAGAAATTGTTCATCAAGTTATAAAACCCTAATTTAGAATCTGACCTTTGATGATGTGTTAGAAGTTATGATTTTGTGTTGTAATATGTTGTTTATAGTCTATATAAATGATCTGGGTTGATAGATGTTAGATCCATAACATCTATAGGCTCAGATTTAATATTTTTCAAAATCTTGAAAAAGTTGTCTGACAACGAATGTCAAGCCTTGTAAATCTTTGTCTGTTTATATTTTTGTTTGTTTGAAAGTTTAAAGTTGTAGTATGTAATGTAGGCTTGGATCTGGAACTGGAATCATGCTTATATCATGTATATATTGCAAGTTATTAGTGGTCAAAGGCCGTTGACCGGCCATGACTGGGCAAATTTGGGCAGCCCAGAAACTGCCCAGAACACTCTGACAACAAATTCATGCCCTTTAATCTTTCTGTTGTTTGTTGTTTTGTTATTGTTGTTGTATTCATGTTGAAGTTTGGTATATGGACTACATGTTTATGCCTTAAAATCTCCTAAACATCAAGCGAGTCGATTGCAGTGGCTAGTCAAAGTAGGTCAGAAGATCATGACTTCGGCTTTCTAGGCAACCCAAAAAACCTATGGTCATGGTCTCTGACATAGCTTGACCAGCTTAGATCTGGTGATGTTAATGTTGTTATGTGTGTTTTATGTGATACATCTGTTGTCTTACAGGTTGGCTACACACTGGAGTCTTTAGGTCACAAAAACTTTACACAAACAACAAGTTGTGGAAGCCCAAAGTATGCCTCACGAACTGTTCTTCATTTCTGGGTAACCCAGAAATGAAGAACAGCTCTGACAACTACTTTGAAGGCTTAGATCTCGTTGGTTTTATGCTGTTTCTCCATGTTTGTTGTTGGATCATGTAGTCTTGCACTAGCACTACAAGATTTGACCAACAACATGTCCAAAAATATTTTGATATGTGAATCACGATCGGTCAAACTTGACACCTTAGCAGCTGACTTTGAATGTTCTTGAGCCTCAAGAACACAATAGGCGACGGTTTCTGTCGCTAAAAGCTTTAGAGACAGACTTTTTAATTTTATTTAATTTGTTTTTAAAAAATTATTTAAAAATAGAAATTAATTATTAAAAATTCCAAAAATAGTTTTAAAAATTATTTTAAGTTTAAAAAATAACTTTTAATAATTTGGCATATTTTTTCATAAATATTAATATTTATTTGGATATTATTGATATTTAATTTATTTAATAAATGTATTAAATAAATTGATTAAAAATGATTTTATTATATTAAAAATTATTTTAAATGATAATAAAGAATTCAAAAATATTTTAATTTATAAAATACAACTTTTAATATTTTAAGACAAATTTCATTAATTATTTAATATTAATGATATTAGATTTATTTAACAATTATATTAAATAAATTAGTTTAAAAATAATTTTAATATTAAAAAAATTATTTTAAATGAAAATAAATAGTTTAAAAATATTTCAAGTTATAAAATATAACTTTTAATATTTAAAGGTAAATTTCCTTAATAATTTAATATTAAATGATATTAGAGTTATTTAATAATAATATTAAATAAATAATTTAAAAATGGTTTTATTAATTTAAAAAGGAAATAAATGAATTAAAAATATTTTAAGTTATAATTAATGACTTTTAATATTTTGATAAATAATACATTAATAATTAAATATTAATGGTAAGTATTTAAAAAATAATTTAAATGTTATAAAAATCATTTAAAGGTAATAAAAATGTTTTAAAAATATTTTGAGTTATTATAAATAACTTTAATATTTTGGCAATGGTTTTATTAATAATTTAATATTAATTAAATATTAATAATAATACAATTATTTAATATTTAAATCATTTAAAAATGATTTCAGTGTTTAAAAAATCATGATAAATTATGATAATTATTTAAAAATTATTATAAGGCTATGTAAAATAATATGACTGATATTTAAATTATCTAAATGAATATTGAACTACAGAATAGAGTTTTAGACTTGATATTTACCCGATAAAGCCATCGGTACGCCGAAATATTTTAGAAATTGATCCAGACTTAGATACGTGTTTGTTTTTGATCAAATGACTGCTAAACATATGTTACAATGTGATTAGAGTATGTGCTGACTGCAAATAGCAGTACTATATGTTATGATATATTTTTCTAATCGATAGAATGATCTTATTAATGTTAGGTCTCAACGTAAAAGATACAACTAAGTTGCGATATTGTAAGCAGTAGCTCATGCAATTATCCTAACTTTGCGTTTAATTTATGCAATGGACATGTGTAAGGTAATATCTGAACTATTCTTTTTCATTGTTCAAATATCTTAACCTTGTATATACTTATGCAATGATTATGTACAAGTAAATTATTAAATTATAATATATTATACAAGTTCTTTAAATTATGTTATTATAATTCAGATAATTATTCTATTTGTTAATTTCTAAATATGGTTATACAAGTGTCCTCACTTCGATAATCATTGTATTTAATCACATGTTTGATACATACTTATTGGTTTCTAGTATGTATACGTTGACTTAAAAGCCGTTTAAGCTATTTGATCCAGCTAGACACAAACTCAAAAATATTATTGAACAAGATAGAACTTTATTGTTATCTAATCAAATTATTTTGGATCGGGTTCCCGACTAAGTATGAACATCCCGAACATGGAAAAACTTTTGTGCACCTAAGGTGGATAAGATGAACGATAATATTGTTCTTGTATATAGTATTGATCAATACAGGGCATAACGGGCTGATCACCTCCCGTGCCTGTAAGTTATGACAGTTTACAGATGAATTTCTATTTAACCTTTTCGAAAATAGAAAATAATGTTCATAGTCTGTCGACTGATCTCCATGTATAGTTAATACGTAGTTTCAAAAATTTGATATAGAATTGATATGCTGTTATTATTGGTTCAACCTACTTCACAACTGTTGATTCGTTGTAGAAGGTCGTACGAAGAAAACATTTAATCCTTTTAGCTAATATTTATTGTTGCTATTACTTGCTGGACAATCAAATGCTCATTCTTGCTTTAAATTTAAATGTTTTCAGCTAAGTGTGATCAACCAGAAAGCTCTGCTAAGAACAAGGGAAAAGGGAAAAGGAAAGGTTGCCGAATAAGTTCTACGCTATCTTATGTAATAGTTTAACTTTATTAAGATAATAATATTTATTAACTATGATGTAATGAATGTTTAAAGGTCGCGTACCTGTGATTTAAACTCTGTTTTATGTAAATTAAGTTTGGTATCTATATTATTATTATTATTAGTATTATTTTGCTCATAGAAATGGTATTGTGAAGCACCGAGTTCAGGTTTCAAGTACCTAAATTTGGGATCGTCACAATTTTGAACTCGTAATCAGACAAACCACTATTTTCTATCACACCAAGGAATTACATTTGCTGCCTTAGCATCGGCAAATTATCCAGATGGCTTCGGAGTTTGAAGAAATATCCTTCCTTCACATTCCTCATAATAGGAATGACTTTGTTGATGCACTAGCAACTTTGGTCTCATTGATCAATATATCTAAAAGGGGAAGCATTCCAAATATCAAATTTGCCCTCCAAAAGGCCCCAGCCTATGGAAATTATATCAGAGAAGTATCAGATGAGCTACCTCCCATCTGACACCCTTGGTACCACTCCATGAAGGAGTATCTACGAGATAGATCTACGCCCACTGGGGAGAGTCAAGCTGAAAGGAAGCGGATCCATAGAATGGCCATGAAATTCAATCTGAGCGGAGATGCACTCTATAAAAGAGATGCATGACTAGGCCTTCTAAGATGCCTAGACAAAGACCAATCTCAGAGACTCATAGATGAAATCCATGGTGGAGTATGCGGCCCACACATGAGCGGACCTCTACTTGTGAAGAAAATCTTAAGAACAAGGCATTACTGGCTCTCTCTCAAAGATGACTGTGATGACCACGTCAGGAGATGTTATCAATGCCAAATTCATGAGAATGTTATCCACGCCCCTCTAAGGGAGCTCTATACTATGAGTTCACCCTGACCCTTCTTAATGTGCAGAATGGACGTGATCGGGCCAATCCAGCCCAAAGTTAGCAGTGATCATCGATTTATCTTCACCATGATCGTCTACTTCACCAAATGGGTAGAAGTAGCTTCTTCCCCCAGGGTTACTAAAGAGGTGATCATTTGTTTCATCAGAAATAATGTCATTTGTCAATACAGACAACTAGAGGTAATTGTATCAGACAATGCCAAAAACCTCAATAACCACATGATGGAGGATTTATGCAGTAAATTACACATCAAGCATCTCAACTCCGTTATCTATCGTCCAAAAATGAATGGTTCTGTTGAAGCAGCTAATAAGAATATTAAAAAGATCATGCAAATGATGTTTACCTCTAACACTATTAGCCTACAGAATGTTAATGCACAATTCTACTAGGGCAACCCCCTACTCTTTAACATATGGCATTGAAGCAGTGCTCCCCATAAAGGTGGAAATGGAATCCATGAGAGTGTTGATATATGCTCAAAAAGATGAAGACCAATAGTTACAAGATTAGTACCACCAATGGTCTCTAATAGATGAAAGGCGGGCCATGACCATCTTTCATGGTCAATTATACCAACAGAGGATTGCTAGATCCTACAACAAGAAAGTCTGGCTACGACAGTTCAAAGAAAATGACTTGGTCCTAAAGAAGGTCCTTAACAACCAAGATCAATCTAAAGGAAAATTCTCCCCAAACTGGGATGGCCCGTTTATTGTCAAGGAGGTATTGAACAGAGGAGCCCTCAGATTGCAAGAAATGGATGGCGAGAAATTTCCCTAACTCATTAACTCAGACACCGTGAAATGGTACGATGTTTGAAGTTACCTACAAACCATCATCCTGGTTCTGGATCATCAAATCCATCATTTAATTCAGGTTTTCAAAACCTCTCACTACTATACCTTTTAAGTTTATCATACCATGGACGAACTATGCAAACCTGATCTCCCCAATACACGAGAGTACGTAGGCAGCCATTTTATGGTCTGATCTAACCTTTACAAAAACAAAAACAAAACCTCTCACTACATACAACATTCAAGTTTATCCCACCAGGGATGAACTACGCAGACCTGATCTCCCCAATACACGGGAGTACGTAGGCAGCCATTTTATGGTCCGGTCTAACCCTAACCTTTACAAAAACAAAACCCTCTTTACCATATACAACTTTCAACCTTTTCATGCCAGGTTGGAACTGTACAGACCTGATCTCCCCTCATCAATGGGAGTATGTAGGCTGTCATTCACGGTACGGTCTCACCCCTACTAAAAACTCAAAGCCCTATCAACGGTATTGGGATCATCCTTCAAACTTTCAAACCAAGCCATAAGAGATGAAACTACCTGATCTCCCTACACAAATGGGGGAAAAATTGGTGACCATCTAATCTGCGATTGAATCCTCAAAAAGAAACATCAATCTATAAGAGATAGAACTACCTGGTTTCTTCCATACATGGGAGTATCGACGGCCATCTGTGGGGCGGTTAACCTCAGAGAGGAAAGCCAAAACCCTCTCCATAACCACATTCAGAAACCAGCCCCAAGACACCAAAGGGTAGGGGAATATAGAGATCAACGATCCATTTTAAAAGATCTTGAGACATCTCAATGTCCATCCCTTAAGGAGGAGTTCAGAATACATCAAGATCGCAAGTCCTGGAGATAAGGCAACTATTAAGCATGTAACAAGGCATATCTAAAAAGGGAAGTGGATCAAAACATATTTCCTTACCATATAATATTGTTTGATATATACAATGTATCCTGTACATGACAAAAATTGCTAACCTAGTCTATGCAAGAAAATTAAAGCTAATCTACAAACTAGTGGATTAGCGAGCCATCAAGTTTAACATGGCATCCCTCTCAATAGATGGAGGTAAATCTATGAGCTCCTGCCCTAGGGTATCCACACGAGCCAACAGATCTACGGCCATCTACATGGTGTTACTGTACACATCAATGAATGCACTCATCTCTGCCACAATGCCAGCAATATGAGATCTCAATGTAGTAATATCTATCGTGGCAGCATCTCGGGTAGCTAAGGCCTCATCCCACTCAACAATAGCTGCATCCCTAGATGATCAAGCCTCATCCCGCTCAACAGTAGTAGTATCCTTGCGAGATATAGCATCATATCCCTCAACTAGAGCGACATCTCTATCATAAAGAGTTGTCAACATTAAGGCCCTAGCCTGATCCCTCTCAAACGTCATCAAATGTAAACCATGCTCTAAATACTTTGTAGAATGTGGAGTCACAATAGCCGAAATACTGAGGGAATCAACTAAAGCTACTGACGAACCAGTAAATAGCTCATTATCGATGGGAGAATCAGGGTACTCCAAAGGCTCCCCATCATCATAATTAATACCTGGCTCTGAGGAAACAACCCTAGCTGATGCAATTTCTACCTCTAACCATGCAGAATACTCTGGAGAATGACATGGATGGCTAGTCGAAAAGTCAACCCTCTCTCGATGAGTCTAACAGTCATAACTCCTGGATAAATCCTCTGTTGAAAGAAGCCGAGATGACAATTATTGAAGCACTTCCCCGTTAAGGGGATGAACATCCTAAAACTGGTCAAACTGTGGGGCTCAATCAAATTTGAGTTGCAAAGGAGGTCCCAGAAGCTGAAAAGTCACGTTGCCTCCTTTTTTGTTTAACAAAATGAACTCAACTCATGCAAGTATACACGGGTCAACAAGTAGTACATATTAAGAAAGTATCGATCCCATAGAGAAAGGTGAATAAATCTATGCTATCACGCATATTCATGAACACAATCAAATTGTACAAAGTAATATTCATGAACGCAATCAAATTACATCCCTCTGGCTGGTTTGAGGGGCATGACTGTTAGGTTTGTAATATTCATGAACGTAATCAAATTGCACAAAGTAAGCGAAAACGTGTAAAATCAGAGTTTAAAATTTTACAAATCATATACTCGGATCATTCTTTATGCACAATTATTAATTAAACGAAAAGATAAAGAACAAGAATCCTACCCTTGAAGATTCGAGCTTCCTCAGGTATGAGTTCACCTCCAAATCCTTTCGCGTTCAACTTGAATCCACCAGGTTTGGTTCCTTCCTTTGATCAACGTTAGCCACCCAAATATTTGGCCTCTAGAGGTGATCCACCAAGAAAGAATAAAGATTCAAGAAGATGGGTGTTTGGCAAAATCTTAATTTTTCTATCTCTATAGAAAAAGAGCGTACTCTCCAACAATTAGAATCACGTCTATTGTGAAAAAGTCAACAATAACCCTATCACCTATAATAAGACTCCTCTTATTTATAGATGTGGGCAACCCTCCTTAATAATTAAGGAATTGAGTTTTATTTTAATTAATTAAACTACTTTAATTAATTAGGCTTCTAATCTTATTAAGATTAATTAATTAAACTCTTTTAATTAATTAGCCTCCTAATCATATTAGTATATATGAGAGTACTTTTATTAATTAATTCTCAAACTCTTTTAGGAATTAAATAATAATAATAGTAATAATAATAATAGGACTTCTCTTATTAATTTATATTTAATATTTCAAAAATATTAAATAATAAATATTAAGCTATTTAATTTATTCTATCACCTTATATTAAATTAAATATACTTAACTTATTATTACAATTATGCCATTTACTTCTTAAATAATTATTCTTCCTTTTATGGTGTGACCCTTTAGGTTCTCCATATTAAACCGGTTGTGAATAAATCAATTAGAACAATTTTAATCTTATTTAAATAAATAAATTAAACTATTAATTTATTTAAATAAATAATATTTATTCTACAAAAGGGATAAGCCTCCCTAGCGATTAACGACTTTTCAGATAATATAGATTTCAACATTAATCATAAAAGAACCTTTGAGTAAATAGTTACCGTACAATTCAATCCTTCCACCATACAATGTTCTAATTAAATATAAGACATGAAATTACTATCAAGTCTTACTTTATTTAATTATATGTATTTCGACTCTTAAATGCACAAATCTAAACAATGCAAATTAAAAACTCCTTTCTAATTTCATTATGCCTTGGCCAAGTATTGGGTTGTCATTTATCGAATCACATATGACATTTCTCTTCTTTTACTAGAAGCGGTAGATTCTTTATTGATCATACATTATCTTTATGTACAACTTATTATACCCAAGCATACCCTTTGATATACCCTAAGGGTCTTAAGGAATAAGTTAAAGTATATCTCATCATACACAAGATACTATGATGATCTCAAGTCCAAGGATCACTTGTACTACTATCACTACAGGAATTTCTATTGACATGCAAGTAAAACTCCATTAGGTATTCTTTAGCGAGCCACGTTTAGTGAACTTATTCTCTAATAAGCACCTACATACTTGCTTTAGTGTCTCTACACAAATGATCATGAGATCAATCATCCACATCCAATGAGCAAGCAACGTATGTACCAATCTATCCGGATTCACTAATCCCCAATTTAGTAATCTAACGATTGGGAACTATTTTAGTTTTAAGCTTTCTAAGAATTTAGATCTCATTAGAATGATCATCATCATTTTTCTAAAAGTATTGCTTAAAACTATATGTTTACACATATTATAAAACATCATCACGTAGATAATTTAAAAGCCTTTAATAAATTAATACTTTTTATTAATAAATGAATAAGATTGTTACAAAGTATATGCTTTATCATCAAACATGATTGGCTTGTGTGCATACTACTTTCAATTACTACTTACCATCCACTGGCCGTGATGTCGTAGTTTGACCAGTTTCAGGATTTTCATCCTTTTGAGGGGGCGCTAGGCCAGCGTTTAGCTTTTCGCTATCTTTTGACAGAGGACCGATCCCGTGTATATGCTTGTTGGGATCAGCGTGAGATAATTGCTTACTCCATTAGTCATCCAGGTTATTCTGCAGAGTATTCCATATGGATGGAGGCAGAGACTATATTGGCTGAGGTGGAATCCACATTGCCGAGTATTGACTCAGATGGTGGAGAGCCCATGGAGGACATTGATTCTTACACCGAGGAGGAGCCATCTACTTGGTTGCCAGTATTTCCTTTAGATTCTCCCAGTACTAGCACTGTCGTGATTCACCATTCAACACAGTACTTTAAGCGGAGTCTTCATCTGATGACCTTTGAGAGAGATTAGGCTAGATCCCTGATGTTGATAACTCTTGATGAGAGAGACGCAACCTTGTTAGCGAGGGACGAGGTATTAGCTTGTAGAGATGCCGTTGTTGTTGAGCGGGATAAGGCCAGATCAGCCAGAGATGTAGTGATAGTTGAGCGGGATATGGCCATATTTGCCCGGGATGTAGCCATCACAGATAGTACTGCAGTGAGGTCCCTTACCACTGGCATGCTTGCAGGGATGAGCACTTACATCGATGAGCATATGGTCACTATGCAAATGGCTACAGATCTGTTGGGTTGTGTGGATATACTCGTACAGGAGACCACAACTTTGCCTCCTTCTTCGGAGAGGGATGCCATGTTGGGCTTGTTAGCTCGCATATACACCGATATGTAGATGGATTTATACTTTCCTGCACAGACTAGCTTAGCCATTTTGTCATGTACAATTAAATTATGTATATCAAACAACATTATATATAGCAGGGAAATATATTTTTGATCACTTCCCTTTTAGATATGCTCTGATACTTGCTTGATATTTGCTTGCTTCTTTAGGGCGTGAGCTCTTGATGTATTCTGAATTCCTCCTTGCTGGATGGACATTGAGTTATCTCTAGATAGTTCAGAATAGATCATGGATCTGCATTTATCCCTACCATCTTTGGTGTCTTGGGACTGGTTTCTGTATGGAAATGTGGAGAGGAGTGTGGCTTTCCTCTCTGCGATTGATCACACCATAGATGATCGCCAGTACTCCTATTTAAGAGGAGCCTAGTTAATTCCATCTCTTATGGATTGGTGTTGCTCTTCAAGGAACAACCACATCTTAGATGGTCGCCGAATCTCCTATTTAGGAGGAGTTCAGGTAATTCCATCCCTTTAGTCTGAAGCCAAATGAAATGTAGTGGATTGAAGTATGATCCCAATACCGTTGACAAATTTTTGTATTTTGGTAGGGGGTGAGACCGAACCATAAATGGCTGCCTACGTACTCCTGTTGAAGAGGAGATCAGGTCAGCGTAGTTCGAACCTAGTGTAAAAGGTTCAACGCTGTTTTTGAAAGGTAGATGGGTGTAGAAGCTTTATTGATGAAGAAGGTTATGGAAGTGTTTTTTGTTTTTATAGAAAAGGGTAGAAATATTTTTGTTGTTTTTTGTTTATTGCGACCAGGCCATATAGAATATGGTTACCTACGTACTCCTGTGTATCAAGGAGATCAGGTCGACGTAGTTCGCCCCTCAGAACGAGTTGAAAAGCATAATCCCATGTGTAGGGTCATACTGCGGGGAAGAGAAAGTTTGATCCTAGGTTGAGGATAATCTGCAGGTGTGAAAAGTTTGATCCCATATTTGGGGGGACAAAACTGTAAACGCTAGAGGTTCAATCCCTAGTTGGATGACCAAAGTTATAAGAGCGTAGTGAAGCCAAGCTGCTGGCTTAAAGAGTATATTTCCCTGAGGGGCAAAGTGTAGAAAAAGTTGTATATGGTAAAGGGTTAAAGAACCGGAATGACTGGTGATCTGATGATCCAACACCAGGATGTTTGCTTGAGGGTAACTTTAGACATAGTATCGTTTCACGGTGTCTGAGTTGATAAGCTGTGGAAATTCATCGCCGTCCATTTTCTACAAACTGAGAGCACTTCCTGTCAATACCTCCTTGACAATAAGTTGGCCTTCCCAGTTAGGAGCGAATTTTCCCTTAGATTGATCTTGGTTGTCGAGGATCTTCTTCAAAACCAAGTCATGTTGTTTAAACTACCGTAGCTGGACTTTTTTTTTTGTAGGATCGGGCGATCCTTTGTTGGTATAATTGACCATGGAAGATAGCCGTGGTTTGCCTTTCATCTATTAGAGACAATTGGTGATACCTGTCTTGTACCCATTGATCTTCATCCAGCTGAGTGTCCATCAACACTCTGAGGGATTCTATTTCTACTTCAATGGGGAGTACTGCTTCCATCCCATAGGTTAATGCATAGGGGGTTGCCCCAGTTGAAGTGCGCATTGACGTTCTGTAGGCTAACAGAGTAAGAGGCAATAGGTCAGGCTATCCTTTGTGGTTGGTGGACATCTTTTGCATAATCTTCTTGATGTTTTTATTAGTCGCTTCAACAGCACCATTCATCTTTGGACGGTAGATGACGGAGTTAAGGTGTTTGATGTGGAATTTGCTGTATAGTTCCTCCACCATTTTGTTGTTGAGGCTCTTATCATTGTCTGATACAAATACCTCTGGTTGTCTATATCGACAAATGACATTGTTTCTGAGGAAAGCGATGATGACTTCTTTGGTAACCCTGGGGAAGGAGGCTGCTTCTACCCACTTGGTAAAGTAGTTGATCATGGTGAAGATGAAACGATGTCCATTACTTTCTTTGGGCTCGATGGGCCGAATCATGTCCATTCCCCACATTGAGAAGGGCCAAGGTGAGCTCATATTATGGAGCTCCCGTGGAGGGGCGTGGATAGCATTCCCATGAATTTGGCACTAATAACATCTCTTGACGTGGTCATTGCAGTCAGCCTTGAGAGATAGCCAGAAATGTCCTGTCCTGATGATCTTCTTAACAAGGAGGGGGCCACTCATGTGTGGGCCACATACTCCACCATGGACCTCATCCACGAGTCTGTAAGCTTGATCCTTATCCAGGCATCTGAGCAGACCTAATCATGCATCTCTCTTGTAGAGGGCATCTCTGCTCAGGTAGAATTTCATAGCAAGTCGATGAATCCACCTTTGCTCAGTCAGGCTCACCTCAGCAGGTGTAGATCCATCTCACAAGTACTCCTTGATATGCTGATACCAAGGTTGTTGGATGGGAGGTAGCTCATCCAATACTTCTCCAACATAGTTCCCATAGGTTGGTGCCTTTTGCAGGGCTAATGTGACGCTTGGCATGTGTTCCTTGTCAGGTATGTGAATCAAGGAGGCCAAAGTTGCTAATGCGTCTGCGAAGTCATTCTTATTACGAGGAATGTGTAGAAATGAGATCTCTTTAAACTCTGAAGCTACAACTTGCCGATGGTACGGCAGCAAACGTAGCTCTTTGGTTTGACAGATTCCCGTGGATTGTTTGCTTTCCAACTCTAAATCTCCAAAGACAGTTAACCATCTGATGCCGATTGAACGGGTAAGTTTTATCCCCACGATACAACCTTCATACTCATCTGTGTTGTTGGTGCTGACAAACTGTAATTTGACGGTAACATGATACTGCTCCCCCGTATCGGATACTAGAACTGCTCCAGCTCTAGAACCTTCCATATTAACAGCTCCATCAAAATACATATTCCATGTTTGGCGTGTATCGTACTGAGGGTGTTGCTGAATTGTCATTACCCCTTCATCGGGGAAGTATATTTTCAAGGGTTTGAAGTCCCCTGAAGGTGCGGCAGCCAGTTGATATGCAATTCCTTGACCTTTAATGGACTTTTGCGTCACGTAATCAATGCTAAATTGTTACAGAATCAACTGCCATCTGGACAGCCGACAATTCAGTATGGGTTTACTGAACATATACTTGAGAGGATCCACGCATGATATGAGATGGATTGTGTGCCCATGGAGGTAATGTTGTAACCTCATGGCAGCCCATGCTAAAGCATAACAAGTCTTCTCGATCAGAGTGTACTTATGTTCACTACTGCTGAATCTTTTGCTGAGGTAATAGATAGCTCGTTCTCAGCCTCTATCATCTTTCTGACCCAGCATATAGCCCATGGCATTGTCACTTATGGACAAGTACATGAACATGGGAACATCATCCCTGGGTGGTACCAAAATAGGAGCTTTAACTAGCTGTTCTTTAATGGTAAGGAAGGCCTTCTGGCAATCATCATTCCATTTCATGGAGGAGTTCTTCCTTAACAGCTTGAAGATAGGCTCACAGGTTGCTGTGAGTTGAGAAATGAACCTACTAATGAAGTTGACTCTTCTCAAAAATCCCCGTATTTCCTTCTCTATCTGAGGAATGGGCATTTCCATAATGGCCTAGATTTTGGTGGAATCCAGCTCAATTCCTTTATGGCTGACTAAAAATCATAGCAACTTGCCTGATTTAACACCAAAGACGCACTTGGCGGGATTCAACTTCAAGTTGTACTTACGCAACCTGTTAAAATGCTTTTTGAGATGGTCTAAGTGGTCCTCCTCCTTCCGGGATTTGACAATGATGTCATCCACGTAGATCTCTATGTCTTTGTGTATTAAGTCATGGAAAAGGGCCATCATAGCTCTCTGATAGGTAGCTCTGACATTGATGAGGCCGAAAGACAACCATCTGTAGCAAAAGGTTCCCCAAGGCGTGATGAAAGCAGTTTTTTCACGATTCTCCTCAGTAACCATGATCTGATGGTACCCCGCAAAGTAATCAGCGAAGGAGTACATGTTGTATTGAGCAGTATTGTCAATGATAATGTGGATAAATGGCACGAGAAAGTTATCCTTAAGGCAAGCTTTATTCAGATCCCGATAATCCACGCAAACTCACACCTTTCCTCCAGGCTTAGGCACATGCATGATGTTGGATATCCATTCAGGATATGTGGACACCATGATAATACCAACTTGAAATTGTTTCACAATTTATTCTTTCTCCTTTAAACTCCACTCAGGTTTCAATCGCCTGAGTTTCTGCTTGACTGGCTTGAATCCCTCTTTGATGGGAAGGCGATGAAGAACAATGTCGGTGGACAAACCCACCATGTCTTCATGAGACCATGTAAATACATCCTGGAATTGGGTTAGTAGCATAACCATGTCATTCCTCTGGTATGAGGTAAGGTCTGAACCAATCTGGATTAACTTAGGGTTTTCTAAGGTTGTGAGATTGAAGGAGGTGGTTTGATTAAGGTTGGGTTTAGGTTTGTCTTCGACCCATTCTTTGATCTCTGAAGGTACCTCAATGTCCTCTTGTATTTCCACCAAGTCTGAGTCCAACTTTTTATCAAAGTTACAATCCTTGTGGAGAAGAGGCATCTTATCAGCAAGTACAGGCACATCTAAGTTTAGAGTCCTGAAATAAAATATGATTTCACTTAATATATATGAAACTGTTTAATCATACAAAGTGTTAGCATGTACGGACAAAATAACTGCTAAAATTGTACAAAAAAGTAAGCAGTTATGATATCTACAGGGCAAAAAGAAGTCCTACCCATTTTACCCTTGTCAACCAATGTAAGGAGTGCTACTCTAACTGGCAAGAGCAAAGTCCTAGGGGACTACAATAATGGAGGGGCTGTCATCGTCCTCCTTCTCCCGAATGATAACTGTCGACGTCGGGATTTTTAATTATCCCTTTCCGTTACTTGTTCTTTGGTGTTCTCATTTTAGGTGAGATTTGTTTGAAAAAACAAGTGAAAAAGGTCCAACATGTATAATGTCGACGATTGGACTATAAGAGTTGCCAGTTGGTTTTTTAACTGGTTGTACCAACACAACCGAGAAAAGGTATGCACATGACCCAGTGATGTGACACTGCTAAACGGGTCGGTGAAACCGAGATTCATTAGGGCCCGGGGACTTGGTTATGCGGAGGGAAGGTGTTAGGCATCCCCCGACATCCGTGTTACCACGGTGACCGCCTCTTTTCAAGAAACTGTTATCTGAATGTATGTGTGTGTGGGCCAATGTGCTGTTATTTGGAAGTAGTGCGAGGCCTCGTTCGCACCTATATACATAGGGTTTGAATTTTATGTAAAAATTCAATTTTAAATAAGATATGGCAGTGATGTTTTATAAAAGAGGTTTTTCAAACCCTGATGCTCAATAGTAATTGAGACCTTTTACACTCCCATTTTATTCCATATTCGGCTGGATTGATTTTATTTGACAGATGCGAAGCATCCGCACGAAAATAATGTACAAAAAGGTGCTGAATTCCTCGTGGGTATGAAAACCATATGAGGAAATCCAAACATCACAGATATATTTACAAGCTGCTTATAGCTGAAAAGGTCCATCATGGGAACCGAATCTAGATTCAGGGGACTGAATCTGTGATCACATGATTCCTAGGCTCCCATGATGCCGCAATTGATATAAAAGCATTAAGCAGGTATATATATAAAAGCCGTAAGTATATATATACATACATGATCAGCAGCCACGGAGCACATCCATGGGGGATCAAAAATATAAATAAAACTGTAAAAGCTATCAACCGCCACGGAGGAAACTCCAGGCGGGACAAAATGTACAGAAAGCTGTAAAAACGGTCAACCACCACGAAGTAAACTCCAGGTGGGACGAAATATATATATATATATATATATATATATATATATATATATATATATATATATATATATATATATATAAAAGCATGTAAACGCACCAGATATAAAATCCAGACTCATTGGACAAAGTCCAATAACAGTTAATATATATAAGTATATATATCTTAAAGTAGTAAACGCATCGGATGTGAAATCTAAGCTCACCGAACAGAGTTCGATAGCAGTTTATATATATAATTATATATATAAGAAAGCCATTAAACGCACCAGACATAAGTTTAGGCTCATCGAACAGAGTTCGACACGCAAGTCATATATATAAATGTATATATATATATATATATATATACAAAAGCAATTAAACGCTCTAGACCGAAGTCTAGGCTCAATTGAGGCATAACTCGATAATGTTAGTCTATATATATAAATATATATGTATATACAAACTAAAAATAAACCACGGACCGAAGTTCGGGCAAAAGTGTGCAACACGACTCTCAACGTGTAGAAGGGTGTGTGCAAAGATGAACTTTAAAGTGTGAAAGAAGGCTTACAGTGGGCTGCAAAAGAAGACTTAAATATCTTTAAAGTGGGTAAACACTGGCTTTTGTAGGTATAAAATAAGCTATATGTGAGCTCACAAGTATTTAAAATGAGAAAGCACTCAGTCTGGGGTGAGTACAGAGAAAATTGGACAGGGCTTCCTCGCCGTTTTCTCTTGTAAAATGGCCACCCAATCCCTCTATTTATAGAGGGTGGAGCCGCAGGTGTATCTGCGGCTGGGCCGTAGGTAGACCAGAGGCGTCCCGGGTTGGCCTGAGTTTTTCAGGTCGGGTCGTCTTGAAGTACGTGCACTCAGGCATTGTAATGTCCACTCGGACTTTCAGAAGTGCAATCCGGGCATCCGTTTGAGGTATACATGACCTATTTCGGACCGCCGTTGTCGAGAGTTGTACGATGGCATGGGATTAGAGTTTGTGTGAAGTCATTGAAGATGGGACGGTGTCCTCCGGTTTTCAAGCTTCAACTTTCATCCGTTATCCCACACAATAGTCACTCGGGATTGGTTAGTCTTGTGGGACACTGTTGCGTAGAGACGTTGAGACGTTGAGACGACGTGGCGTGGCATCATGTTGGTCAGATGACGATGTTTCCCCTCACCGGTGTTATCGCCGGATTGGGCTGATAAAGCAGACGTTACTCAGCTTCGCTGAGATTAGACTGCTGCAATTTGTTGAAGGTCCTCATTGTCATCTTTGAGGTGTGCATGTCTTCCCGATGTTATCGCCGGGCTGGTACAGTGTATCTCGTTTTGAGCATCGAGATTGAAGCTGGTTGCATTTATAACAAGCATTTCCGGAATTATTGCCGAAATTGCATTCCTTGGGGTTATCTGTGACAACCCGAGAATTTAGATAATTATTAAAATCTTAAAATGATGGATTAAAGGTTATAAGGTGAACCTAGACAGAAAATAAGTGTATGGAATTGACGTTTCTGTGAAAGAATTTTAAGGATTTCAAAATTTTTAAGAAGAACCTATATGGTTTCTTAATTGAATGAGAATAAAGAAATATGGGTTACAAAAATTTCAAAACCCTAGAAATGAATTAATATGTACTTGAAGAAATATCGAGAATAAGGTATTACGATACCTGTAAATTCTATATGAACTGAATAGTCTAAGAAATGTTATATAAGTACATATGGAAATTTTATTAAGGAGATAAGATTTCACATGTAGAGATGTTATAAGGTTAAACGAAGATGAGTATATGTACAGAAATATATATACTTAGTAAGGTGTTATATATATTTTAGCAAGAGGAATGATGAATTAAGTTAATGATATAAGGATCAAGATAAAACTATGTTAGTAATTAACATAGCTTGAACGTTGGCCTTGAATGACAAATAAGAAGATAAATAAGTTTAAAGTCATTAGTTAATACGATTAGCAATAAGAAGGGAGTAATTTAAAACTCAAAATTTGAGTTAGAGATAGAATTTTGAAGCATGGACTGCTCGGTTGCGTCCGGAACGTTAAGTTTAGTCAAAATAGACAGTAAACACAAAATATGTAAAGGTTGACTTTTGGTCAAAGTTAACAGTTGACTTTTTATGGAGAAAAGTCAAAATTAGTGTGAGAAATAAAAATATGATAGGAGATTCAATATGCAAATATGTATATTGGTATCAAGTAGTTAGTAAATTAAATTCATATTTGAATAAATGATTGAATATATTAAATTATATATTTAGTATATAAATAAATTGTTTGAAAACAATTTATAGAGAGGAGGAGGAAATTAAATTTAAGTATACAATGTGAATTGTATAACTTGAATAAGTTATTTAATTAAGTATGAGAATTAAATGACCTAAAGGGTTATTTTTATTTAGTGGTCCTAGTATTTATATATATATACTAGTGTCCTAATCTAAGAGAATTGTGGAGCATGTCTTAATTTATTTAATGATTATGTGAGCAAGTGAATACGAATATTATTTGATGACAAATAAAAGAAACTAGTATGATCCTAATTATATATTAGGAATGAAGAATTAAATAACTTAAGGGTTATGGGATGAGAGAATTATGGTATTTAAAATATATACTAATTTTAAGAGATTTATTTTATACATCTCGGTTAATTAATTTTATAACCTAATTATAGCAAGTCTAATTGGGTTAAGAAATTAAGGGCATGTAAGTAAGGAATTAAGTTATAATTGAGGAAATGAAAACGCTAATTAAATAATTAAGGAATGAGAATATTAAAAGTATTGGACCTAATTTATTTTTATGGCCCAAGAAATTAATTTAGAAGCCCAAAGGAATTAAAAGTATAGGAGCCCAAACTTGGAGCCCAATTGAAGAAAGGGCACTTTGGACTTTATGTATACTAGATATTACATGAAAAAAGAAGCCACATTACTTAATAATCTCCCATACATCTAAATGATGATTAGAGAGAGACAGAAAAGGATAAGATGATGTTGGAGAAATATAATTACATATACATATTATATCTATCCATATATTCTTTTTACTAAAACAAAAATCTAGTTTTTATCTCTTTTATTTCTTTCATCTAACCAAGCAAAACTAAGAGAGAGAAATAGAGAGAAGCAAGAGAGAGATAGAATTCGGTGGGAAGAGAAAGAAGAAGGAGAGGAGTTCTACCATTAATACTCCATAAGTTCATCTCCTACTTTGGAAGAATAAGAAAGGCTAGCAAAAGATTAAAGGTATAAACCCCTTTTGTTCATGTAATTTTTGATTATTGTAAATCAAACCTTGAATTGATGTTTCTAAACTCAAAAACCATGTATATACATGTTAATGAGTGTTTCATGTTTAGAGATACCCATATTGGGTGTTATTTTAGTTGGAAATCAAAAGTAAAGAAAAAGTGATTTTCTAGTTTATAAGCCCTAAAATTTATATGTACTTTGGATTTTAACCGTTTTTGATCTACACCTTTTTTTTGCGATCCGTCAAAGGGATGTGCCTGATATGTAAGTTAATTACAAAACCCCAGTGGTAGAACTCAAAAATGTTGAGTACACAGTCCATAGTGACTGATTTAACAAAAATAGTTTTGTGTTTTTAAGGAAAAATAGACTGTTTTGGACAGTCAAGTGTAGGGACAGTTTCGTCATTTTTTTGGCATTCCAAAAATTCTGGAAAAATTTGAGAGAGTACTATGATAAGTTATCTAAAATCTCCAAGTGGAATCACTGATAAAGGAGTTGTAGATTTCCGTATGGAAAATGTTTAATAAAGCACAAAAAACTGCAAAAGGCCATTTAGCTTCTGTCCAAAAATTTAAAAGGGCATTTTCGGCAACTTAATTTATGAGAAAAATTCTGGCCTTCTGGGACATGAAAATATGTGGTATTAAGTACCTCCTGTCCAAAAATGAGCTAATTCTGACTTAAAATAACCAAGTTATGACCATTTCAATTTCTGTGATTTTTCGACGAAAACGGCTATAACCGGAGTTCTATAACTCCGATGGCCGTAAAATTTAAACTGGAGTGTCACGTTAACACGTATAAGATTGTGTCAAGAGATGAGAATTTCTGGAGTTAAGCACGAGGTAGCTAATTTCTTAAGAAATTAACTAAAAGTGATTTTTAAAAAATACCAACGGAAATTAGAAAATTTTGAAAAAATACTTTTTGTGTATGAAATATGTGTATATATGTTTGAGAAAAAGATAAAAAAATAATAAGTTGATTTGGTATTTTCATGAAAAGGATATGGAATCTAGCTTGCTGGATTAGAAAATCTGATGAATCCAGCTTGCTGGATTGAAAAGAAGTTTACTAAATTAAAAATTTGTTGAATCCAGCTTGCTGGATTGCAATCTAGTTGCTGGATTTGTAATCCAGTTTGCTGGATTATAGTTTGGCTTGCTGGATTGGAAATTTGTTGAATCCAGGTTGCTGGATTCTGTATCCAGTCTGCTGGATTGGCAATTTAGCTGTTAAATTTAGAATCCAGGTTGTTGGATTAGTATTTGACTTATTAGAGTATAAAGAAGAACTTATAATGTATAAGATTAAGTGTTTAATCATAATGAATATGATACAGTGATTGAAGAATTATCCAAGAATGATAATAATACCGATGTGTTAGGATGTTATCTAATATTTGATTAAGTGTTAGATAATCTATTGACAAAGTAATTGTATTATGGTACAAAGTAGAATATGCTGATTGAAAGACCAATCTTATTATTAATGATAGGTCTTACCAAAAGAAGTTAACTTAAACTGCGTAGCAGTAGTCAACGAATCATGCAAGTTTTTTCTTAACTCAAACTTGAGTTGTATGTTCAAAGCATGTTAATGAATAATTGTTGTTGATTATTCATGTCTATATTGATTATTGATTCGCACGTTGTGCATATTGTAAATGTTCATCAGGTATGAAAGGCTGATCACCTTCATTACCATTTGGTTAAGTTAATCTGTTCATGTTTATGCATGACCATTCATTTTTATTGACTTGGTCGTTCAGCTAAGAAAATTTGTTCGTGCTCTTTCACAATGTCTATATTGTTGAAAGTTAGGTAGCTTATTGTTCAATTCTTTCAATCATGATATATCTTTATTGAATTAAAACTTGCTGGGCAAATTTGATGCTCACCCTTGCTATATCATGATAAAAATTTTCAGATTTAGATGAAAGTTCGAATAAAGACAGAAGCAAAGTCAAAGTGCAAGAATAAATTATGTTGCAGTTAGATCTATTAAATTTTCTGATGAAAATAGCATTGTAAATCTTCTAAGATATTGAAGGTATGTATTAAGTTAAGGTTGTAGACCTTGGGGTTTATGTTGTAAAAGTTTAATGTATAAACAATTTATGTTTATATCTTCCGCAATAGTTATAGAAATAGTATACCAGATCCTTGGTGATTAGTACCGGGATTTTGGGGATGCTATAGTTGGTATCAGAGCTATAGGTTATAAACCTTATGTAGGGGTACCTTAGGCTATAACCGCGGAGATGATGATAAGGAATAAACTCAGATTAAGTTTAAGGAATACGAGATGAATTTAAGAAATTCATCATTAAAGTAAAGAGGAAGATAAATAAGATTCAAAGAAGAATCTGGAAGAGCTATAAGGATAAGAATCCGGAGTTACCTGACTCCAATAATAAAGATGAAAAGTGATAATAAATAGACTATGTCTATAAGATGAGAAGTGTTAATGAAATCATAATATAATATGATTAAAGAGAAGAATAAGAAGATCGTAAAATAAAACGATCGTAAGTATAAGGAGAAATGATTACGAAATAAGATCACGACGTGATCAGATTAAATTGTTGACTAACATATGATATGTTAAGTGATTAGAATGATATAGCTTGACGCTATAAAGAGAAGGTACTATGAAATGGTACGATGTAAACTCCGAAAAGAGTGGCAAATGTTAAGATACGGATTAAAAAAATTCGTATTAAGCAAAGAGAAAGTAAGAATGATGAGGGATTTCAATTGAGGACTCAGGTCAGCAGCTGAGTTGTATGATTCCTTGTATGGGCGGGGAATTTGTACTTGGTTTTAAAATCACTTAGCTTCCTGGTCGATATAATGGTTAGGTTGAACAATTCTTTGTATGGGCGGGGAATTGTCTGCTTAGCTTCCTATATTGATTAGTGGCCGAGTTTGGTTTGACGACCACTTAGTTTCTGATACTGATAATCATTGGAACCTGGTGTCGCGCTATTTGTTATATGCATGTGGATAAGGTGATTCTTTTCTTATGTGTATAACGAATAGGTAGAGAATATAAGGTTAAGTACGAGTTCTTAAAACTCATACTTATGGTACGTTCGTGACTCATAATTATATGAAATGTTTATGAACCCCTCAGCGAATGTACGCCAAAGGTCTGACTAGGACAAGTTCTTAAACTCATATAATTGTGAAAAGTTCCTGAACTCATAATGTGTGGTAAGTTTGATGAACTGGGTATGGGAAAGTTGTGAATGGAGAATTGAAGATGATAGAAATAGATAGAATTATTAAGTAATGGATCAGTAGAGAAAGTGAAGTTGATGGTGGAAGTATAGGTATTCCAAATCTTCTAGCTATGCTAGACTTCAAAGTTTTTGATATCAAGCTAAATTCGCACTGATGTGCCTTTCGAAATAATATGAATTTTTGTTATCCTTAACATATGGTTACAACTGTGTAGAAGTGGGCTTTGTACTACTAACACATCGTTACCTGTTGTGGCGTGATGACACCAAAGATGATTTTCAAAGATTTTTGAACGGTTTAAAGAAGAGTCTATGCTAATTGATTCGGCTAGACAAAAATAATTTGAGATGTCAAAACGTATTTTATATATCATCAATGTATCATGAAACCTGATGCAGAATGATAAAAATGATGGAGTTATCAATGCATAATTACCTAGTGTGGTATGTGATCTAAAGATCATCAGCCCACTATGGAATGATGTAGTATGACAAAGTCACACAATGACAGAATCCTTAAACGGACTGTAAATGCAGTGCGGTATCATGACGTCAAAATGATTTTAAGAATTTTAAAGATAATTTATGGCCAACTAAATTTGGCTAGCAATGTTTTGATTGAAATTCGAATTATTTGATATGCGTCTAAGCTATTTGATTCAATTAGACAAATGTTTATGAAATTCAAAGTATTCTTTGAAAGCTTATGCCGAACCAAATTATTTTGGTGCGGAATCTTATGATGAGTCTGAGGTGAACAACCTTGAAAATGGGGATATACTAATTGGATAAAATATTCCAATCTAAGGACGCATATAGTCGTTCCGATTACTAAGGTACAACAGACAGATCATCTAATGTACCCGCATCGGTAGTTTACCTTCTTCGTGATTGTAAACATACCAAATATAAAATATTTCAGAGGTAGAGTACATTTCTTTCTTAATTGAAAGAGGTAGTCGGTAGAAATACCCCTAAACCTCAAAGTTCATGGCTTTTATGATCCCTCAGACAGATATAGATTTTTTTAAACTCTTTAGAGTAATGTTGTGGTAGAAGGTGATGATGGATATGAAATATTGTGAACTCGTTGCGTACGAGTAGAATCTGAGATGATTGAGTAAAGGTTATTATGACAACCTAGTTTTGCTGAATGTTTAGAAGAGGTAACCTCCTAGTGAGTAGTTATGTTGAAATGTGATAATAAAGGAGAAATCCTCAAAGGAGGAAATTGTAAAGGTTAAGTTAAAAACCTAGTTTTGATCAAGAGAATAAGCAGAGATTAGTATGCTTTAATTTCGGGGACGAAATTCTTAGAAGAAGGGGTGAATGTGACAACCCGAGAATTTAGATAATTATTAAAATCCTAAAATGATGGATTAAATGTTATAAGATGAACCTAAACAGAAAATAAGTGTATGGAATTGACGTTTCTGTGAAGAAATTTTAAGGATTTCAAAATTTTTAAGAAGAACCTATATGGGTTCTTAATTGAATGAGAATAAAGAAATATGGGTTACAAAAATTCCAAAACCCTAGAAATGAATTAATATGTACTTGAAGAAATATCAAGAATAAGGTATTACGATACCTGTAAATTCTATATGAACTGAATAGTCTAAGAAATGTTATATAAGTACATATGGAAATTTTATTAAGGAGATAAGATTTCACATGTAGAGATGTTATAAGGTTAAACGAAGATGAGTATATGTACAGAAATATATATACTTAGTAAGGTGCTATATATATTTTAGCAAGAGGAATGATGAATTAAGTTAATGATATAAGGATCAAGATAAAACTATGTTATTAATTAACATAGCTTGAACGTTGGCCTTGAATGACAAATAAGAAGATAAATAAGTTTAAAGTCGTTAGTTAATACGATTAGCAATAAGAAGGGAGTAATTTAAAACTCAAAATTTGAGTTAGAGATAGAATTTTGAAGCATGGACTGCTCGGTTGCGTCCGAAACGTTAAGTTTAGTCAAAATGGACAGTAAACACAAAATATGTAAAGGTTAACTTTTGGTCAAAGTCAACAGTTGACTTTTTATGGAGAAAAGTCAAAATTAGTGTGAGAAGTAAAAATATGAGAGGAGATTCAATATGCAAATATGTATATTGGTATCAAGTAGTTAGTAAATTAAATTCATATTTGAATAAATGATTGAATATATTAAATTATATATTTAGTATATAAATAAATTGTTTGAAAACAATTTATGGAGAGAAGGAGGAAATTAAATTTAAGTATACAATGTGAATTGTATAACTTGAATAAGTTATTTAATTAAGTATGAGAATTAAATGACCTAAAGGGTTATTTTTATTTAGTGGTCCTAGTATTAATATATATACTAGTGTCCTAATCTAAGAGAATTGTGGAGCTTGTCTTAATTTATTTAATGATTATGTGAGCAAGTGAATACGAATATTATTTGATGACAAATAAAAGAAACTAGTATGATCCTAATTATATATTAGGAATGAAGAATTAAATAACTTAAGGGTTATGGGATGAGAGAATTATGGTATTTAAAATATATACTAATTTTAAGAGATTTATTTTATACATCTCAGTTAATTAATTTTATAACCTAATTATAGCAAGTCTAATTGGGTTAAGAAATTAAGGGCATGTAAGTAAGGAATTAAGTTATAATTGAGGAAATGAAAACGCTAATTAAATAATTAAGGAATGAGAATATTAAAAGTATTGGACCTAATTTATTTTTATGGCCCAAGAAATTAATTTAGAAGCCCAAAGGAATTAAAAGTATAGGAGCCCAAACTTGGCGCCCAATTGAAGAAAGGGCACTTTGGACTTTATGTATACTAGATATTACATGAAAAAAGAAGCCACATTACTTAATAATCTCCCATACATCTAAATGATGATTAGAGAGAGAGAGAAAATGATAAGATGATGTTGGAGAAATATAATTACATATACATATTATATCTATCCATATATTCTTTTTACTAAAACAAAAATCTAGTTTTTATCTCTTTTATTTCTTTCATCTAACCAAGCAAAACTAAGAGAGAGAAATAGAGAGAAGCAAGAGAGAGATAGAATTCGGTGGGAAGAGAAAGAAGAAGGAGAGGAGTTCTACCATTAATGCTCCATAAGTTCATCTCCTACTTTGGAAGAATAAGGAAGGCTAGCAAAAGATTAAAGGTATAAACCCCTTTTGTTCATGTAATTTTTGATTATTATAAATCAAACCTTGAATTGATGTTTCTAAACTCAAAAACCATGTATATACATGTTAATGAGTGTTTCATGTTTAGAGATACCCATATTGGGTGTTATTTTAGTTGGAAATCAAAAGTAAAGAAAAAGTGATTTTCTAGTTTATAATCCCTAAAATTTATATGTACTTTGGATTTTAACCGTTTTTGATCTACACCTTTTTTTTGCGATCCGTCAAAGGGATGTGCCTGATATGTAAGTTAATTACAAAACCCAAGTGGTAGAACTCAAAAATGTTGAGTACACAGTCCATAGTGACTGATTTAACAAAAATAGTTTTGTGTTTTTAAGGAAAAATAGACTGTTTTGGACAGTCAAGTGTAGGGACAGTTTCGTCATTTTTTTGGCATTCCAAAAATTCTGGAAAAATTTGAGAGAGTACTATGATAAGTTATCTAACATCTCCAAGTGGAATCACTGATAAAGGAGTTGTAGATTTCCGTATGGAAAATGTTTAATAAAGCACAAAAAACTGCAAAAGGCCATTTAGCTTCTGCCCAAAAATTTAAAAGGGCATTTTCGGCAACTTAATTTATGAGAAAAATTCTGGCCTTCTGGGACATGAAAATATATGGTATTAAGTACCTCCTGTCCAAAAATGAGCTAATTCTGACTTAAAATAACCAAGTTATGACCATTTCAATTTCTGTGATTTTTCGACAAAAACGGCTATAACCGGAGTTCTATAACTCCGATGGCCGCAAAATTTAAACTGGAGTGTCACGTTAACACGTATAAGATTGTGTCAAGAGATGGGAATTTCTGGAGTTAAGCACGAGGTAGCTAATTTCTTAAGAAATTAACTAAAAGTGATTTTTAAAAAATACCAAAGGAAATTGGAAAATTTTGAAAAAATACTTTTTGTGTATGAAATATGTGTATATATGTTTGGGAAAAAGATAAAAAAATAATAAGTTGATTTGGTATTTTCATGAAAAGGATATGGAATCTAGCTTGCTGGATTAGAAAATCTGATGAATCCAGCTTGCTGGATTGAAAAGAAGTTTACTAAATTAAAAATTTGTTGAATCCAGCTTGCTGGATTGCAATCTAGTTGCTGGATTTGTAATCCAGTTTGCTGGATTATAGTTTGGCTTGCTGGATTGGAAATTTGTTGAATCCAGGTTGCTGGATTCTGTATCTAGTCTGCTGGATTGACAATTTAGTTGTTAAATTTAGAATCCAGGTTATTGGATTAGTATTTGACTTATTAGAGTATAAAGAAGAACTTATAATGTATAAGATTAAGTGTTTAATCATAATGAATATGATACAGTGATTGAAGAATTATCCAAGAATGATAATAATACCGATGTGTTAGGATGTTATCTAATATTTGATTAAGTGTTAGATAATCTATTGACAAAGTAATTATTTTATGGTACAAAGTAGAATATGCTGATTGAAAGACCAATCTTATTATTAATGATAGGTCTTACCAAAAGAAGTTAACTTAAACTGTGTAGCAGTAGTCAACGAATCAGACAAGTTTTTCCTTAACTCAAACTTGAGTTGTATGTTCAAAGCATGTTAATGAATAATTGTTGTTGATTATTCACGTCTATATTGATTATTGATTCGCACGTTGTGCATATTGTAAACGTTCATCAGGTATGAAAGGCTGATCACCTTCATTACCATTTGGTTAAGTTAATCTGTTCATGTTTATGCATGACCATTCATTTTTATTGACTTGGTCGTTCAGCTAAGAAAATTTGTTCATGCTCTTTCACAATGTTTATATTGTTGAAAGTTAGCTAGCTTATTGTTCAATTCTTTCAATCATGATATATCTTTATTGAATTTAAACTTGCTGGGCAAATTTGATGCTCACCCTTGCTATGCAAAGTGCAAGAATAAATTATGTTGCAGTTAGATCTATTAAATTTTCTGATGAAAATACCATTATAAATCTTCTAAGATATTGAAGGTATGTATTAAGTTAAGGTTGTAGACCTTGGGGTTTATGTTGTAAAAGTTTAATGTATAAACAATTTATGTTTATATCTTCCGCAATAGTTATAGAAATAGTATACCAGATCCTTGGTGATTAGTACCGGGATTTTGGGGATGCTACATTATCACCAAGGTTGGTGGCTATTCCCATGGTTGGGACTGAGACTGGATACCTCAGGGTTATCTTCGAGATTAATCGGTCTTCTCCAGTGTATGTGCCGGTATTCATCTGCATGCCTCGGGGTTATCTTCGAGATTGGAATTGTTACTCTCAGATTGCGATCTGGGGTTGATGTTGAACTTTTCGTAGTATCCAGTACGGATATGGATCGTCTTTCAGGGTTCCCTCTTAAAAGATGAATCTGCTCTCCTGCAATGTTAGTGACAGGTGTACAAAAAATTTTGAGTGTCTACAGATGCCCCTCTTTATCTTACTCATGCATGGCGATGCATGGGTAGGATAAAGAATCCTAGACACTTGAAACGTAACAAGACGAACATGGTACTATGGATAGCAACATGATGCAAATGTATGATGCATGTGTACGGGGTTGTCGCCCAACACGCCAGGGATGATTGCTGGCTCCCTGTTGCTTCAATTGGGGATTGGCAACGATGATTAGATTTGATGTGTAATCCGAATCTGTTAGGATGTTGATGTTGGAGTTATCACCAAAGTCCCGTGTCTTCGATTATTACTTGATCCCGAAGATATACCTCTTATGTATGAGAGATCTATGGGGATGAAGCTTGATCTGCTTGAGGATGTGTATAACATATTCCATCATCAATCCTCCTTGATGACAATCTCCTAGTTTGTATCATCAGGACATGTCACGATTCTGTTGGATTTACTGCCAACAGCAAATGCTGTCAGGGATGCCCAACCTTCGTTGTCGTGTATTTCACCGACGTGTGAATTAACGGCTGAAAAATCCTATGGGATATACTGTCAAGGTTGCTTGATCTCCGCTAACGTGTAGTCATCGGAATATTACGTTGTGACCCCCGCAGGGGATCCGCTAGGGAATACGAGCGGTCGGGTGTGGAAACCTCGAATAGCTTCAGAGCTCTGATAGGTTTAAATCGCTATCGACTGTAATAATATCAAGGCTGCTTGACCTTCGTTGATTTATGTGTCAATGGGCGAGCATGCGTTGTAACCCCCGCCGGGGCTCTCTTTTGTGAAAAGATTGGGGTGACAACCTTACGCTGACGGCATCGGACCTCTGTACGGTATTGCCGAATGTGGTATGCAAAGACTTAAATCATCGGTATAGTAAACTCTGTGTTCGGGCGAATACTAATGGATGAAAAGAAAGCCACAGTTGGATCCAGAAAAACCAGGGTTTTATGCTATTCTGCTCAATCGCGTAGCATTTTTATCCCCGGTTTGGCCTTTTCAGCTTGTAAGAACTCCTTTGTAACTCGAACTGGACCGAGCCGGAGGGATGGGACTCGCATGGGGGTGCCGTAGGTGCACCTGCTACAACCGCAGATGGGCCTACGGCCAACCGTGGATGATATAATCCAGCAAGTTGGTCTCACAAGTCACTTTCAACTTGCTTCGTATAGAGAAAACCGTGAGCCATCTTCAGATCTGCTGAGTTCAGGTTGGTTTCTGCAAATTCTATCACCGTACGAGTGTTCTACATTATCCTGGTAACATATGCCTGTATTTTCTCTCATTTCTGTCCGTTGGATTTTGAGTTATCGCATTAAATGCTTCTAAACACATAGTAGTGATTATGTATGCATAAATGACTAGATATAAAATATTCAACATAGTAAATGTTAGTATTAAACCATGCTGAACATAATGATGTGAAAAAATTTAACTTTTGAGACAGTCAAATTGGCACCTTTTTCTGCTAATTTTTTTGTCCTATTTGAGGTCCAACGAGCATAAGGTAGCAAGGAAAAGTACTCCTAGTATTGAGGTTGGCCTTATGCATGATGATTTTAATTTTTAATGCACATATTATGTATATGACTTTGGGGCAGGTGTGCTACTGAATGGCCACCTAGACATGCCTATATGCATGTGGATAGTCCTATTTTCAAAGGGGACTATGGCAAAAATTTTTCAAATGTAGGCATTGGGTAGTCATGCATTTTAACTCTATTATATGTTAAAGTAAATGCATGCATGCATATAGTCATAAAATGCATTCTAGAAAGCTTCAGGTAAGGAAATACCACACCCTTTCTGAGGTGATTTGGAGACTTATTGTCAAGATACTATGGATCCAAATCAGCCGAGTAGTTCCTATAGGACCACTTCTGGCGTACGGCGGAGGGCTTTTGAAGTGCCTCATCCCCGTTCTATCAGACAGCCTCGTCGGTTGGTGGAGGCCGTAATACATCATGTTCAGGTAGATATTCCAGACGTTAAGGACGAGGAGGCGGATATTCTGATAGAGGATCCCGCTCCTGCTGCATATGTCCCTCCTAGGGAGCTTTCGAGCATTCAGGTGGTGAACCCAGAGTTGCTGGGTGATTTGGGCAGACATCCATCGATGTATTTGCATGCTAACGAGGTATGGCGTTAGACTTTGATCTTCCTTCTTTCCTATTGATAAGGATTAAAGGGTTTTGATGTTGATCTGCATTTCATGCAGGTTCCTGGTTTTACACAGCCTCGAGGGAACTGGTTCAGCATTCACTCCATGTATCAGGCGCTTCATCCTGACTATAGAGCGGTAGTGCATGAGTGATGATTTGGGGCATTTTTCTCCATCCTTCCCCGTCGTTGTCCTTGGGGTTATCTCAGGCCATTGTCTGAGCGATGGTTTCATCAGACTCAGTCACTCCATCTGCTGGATTGCGAGGTGATGATGATGCCTATGGATTTGCGATTTATCACAAGTATGAAGTTCGGAGGGGAGACAGTGCCTTGCATGGAAAATATTACCCCTACTGTTGTTAGATCCTTATTAGGAGTTCCAGCGACGGCGCTCAAAGGCAGGACTATCCGTTCAGGTCCTTTGAGCATAGATGCTATGAGCAGGCTATTGAGTGAGCCTATGCCTGATGATATCAGAATCAGGGATCGCGTTCTGCGGTGATTGTTCCTGATGATCATTCGAGGCTGGTTCATAGCTGATAACTCTTCCATGGTATCTTTCGCTTTGATCAGCGCTACACGTGATGTGGACCGTATTGGAGAGTATGATTGGGGTTTCTACACGTTTACCTATTTCCTCCGGGGCATGCGTATGCACTCACAGGGTTTGACCGATGCTTGGCTAGGATTTTACCCGTTTCTGCAGGTGAGTATTTCTTTTATCGTTTCCTCTTTATACGTTAAGAGTGTTTACTGATAGCAGATATACTTTTTTTATTGTATTGGCAGTTCTGGGCCTATGAGAGGCTTCCATGCTTGCGTCCCGTGAGTGTGTTAAGTTTAGACACTTATCCACGAGGACGACGATGGCATCATTCGATTCTGCCAGAGGTCCCTGTAGCTGAGGGATTCACTCATTGCCGTATGCAGCTGGAGTTGCTGACGGCCGACACCATCACATGGCTTCCCTATTCCGGGGAACACCTGACCGTTGGTTTTGAGGATGGATACCCGACTGGAGTTGAGTATGTGATTTCCACCAGGAGAGTTCCTTTCTTCACAAATAGAGGCTGGGAGCTCTATTTAGGAGAGCGTGCTATTAGGAGCACCACAGGGGAGATTCGTTTATCGATCTTGCCTCCTGGCAGGCGTTATTGGCCTGTATCGCAGTCACCCGTCACTGATATCCCATTGTTGGGGGTTGACAGTTTTGCATTGCCAGAGGGTCCATGTACTCAGGAGACGTTCCATCGGTGGTGGTCCCCTCGCACTATTGGAGCTCAGTCCCGCGCCACATAGTTTATGGGGGATATGGTTCCAGGATCCTTGATGATGACGGATTGGATAGCTTGTGTCCGAGATCCGACTCATATGACCCAGATTGATAGTTTGACCTGGCAGTTGGACCAGTCACACATATTTATCCGGCATTTGGGCAGAGATTCGGCAGAGACGGCTTCATTTGATCCTTCCAGCTCAGGCACTGGCCCCTCCGGTGACCCATTCGGTTTTGCCGACGTGGATCCTCCTTTATATAGGCCTGACATCCCTGTTTATAGAGATTGAGTGACTCAGGAGGAGTTACATCAGGTGGACAGGATTGATGATGTGGACATCGACACCATTGTCTTCTTCTGATGTGTATTCTCGTTATATCTTTTGATAGGCCTCTATTAGATATTGGGTGGTTGTGCCCCATTCTCACTATATCTTTTGATAGGCCTCTGTCAGTAGTAGGGCGTCTGTGCCCCATTTCCCTGTATTTTTAGCTGTACAGAGATGACGTATTAGATGATGATATGCTTACGAAATGTATGCACTGTTTTTTCCCATTCCCTATATCATATTGCCATCTATTATCTGTTATGCGTGTATCATGTTATGCATATGTATGTATGTCCAGAGATATTCAGAATTGGCCCCTGGATGGTCTTATGACACAGCCCGCACAGATGTCTTCTTCAACAGTTAACCGTATAGATCATACCCCACCGTCAGTGGTGGCATCGGGTATGAGATCGTGGTATGATAGCATGTCACCACCAGATAGGGTGACTGTAGATCATTTATTGCAGCATACCATGACCTTTTTGACTTTTCAGGTTTTCGTAGGATTTGTGGACGGGATGATAGAGCATTGGCTACCGGATAGGCATGTATTCCAATTTGGCACCCATGAGTTGACTCCTACTCTGGAGGAGTATGCACGTTTGACGATGTTGCCTTTAGATAGACCTTGCGTGCATCTGGCTTTAGGAGACATGAGCAGACGATTCATGACTCTCACAGGATTGAGGCGCAGAGTGGTACATGATGAGTTGACATCTGGCCACGTGATATCCCAGCATTTTCTGTACGACAGATTTGGCTCGGAGGATAGCTATTCACGACATTCTGGGGATTTCACCGCATCGGAGGATCATTGGCGTTTGGCCAGAGTTGACGTACTGATGCTATGTGTATTGTCATATGTGTATATGCCGCGATATATGGATGAGATAGATATAGGCGTTGTCATGGCCGTGAGAGCTCTCAGGGAGGGTCGTACCATTGTACCTATGATTGTAGCAAAGACCCTGCGGTCGACATCCTACTGCTGCACTTATCCGACAAGAGTGTTCACTAGGAGTTCAGTCACGCTATATATGTGGTTCATGTCACACTTGAGATCGATTGGCACTCTTAGACGGCATGGGTACTGCTTCACCCATGATATAGCTATGTCATACTCTTTTCAGCCATCAGAGTGTATAGATGCTCTGTCCTGGTCCACATTCTTGGCAGATATCAGAGATCCATTTAGCATATTGCTGTGTTCGGGGCTTAGCTCACCATACAACTTCATTACTCATGCTTCAGGCATGGACTATCTCCCTCTGGCTGGTTTGAGGGGAGTGACCACTTATCACCCATTGGCCGTGATGTCACAGTTTGACCAGTTCCAGGATTTACATCCTTTTGAGGGGGCGACAGGTCAGCGTTCAGCTTCTCGGTACCTTTCAGCAGAGGACAGATCTCGGGTATACGCCTGCTAAGATCGGCGCGAGATAGCGGCTTTTTCTGTCAGTCATCCTGGTTATTCCGCAGAGTATTCTGCGTGGATGGAGATAGAGATTTTATCTGTTGCAACAGTATTTGCAGTACCGGAGCGTGAGTTAGATGATGTAGAGCTCATGGAGGACACTGATACCTACATCGAGGAGGAGCCCACTGCTAGGTTGCCAGCATTTCTTTTGGATTCTCCTAGTACCAGTACTATTGTGATTCAGCACTCGACACAGTACTTAGAGTAGAGTCTTTATCTGATGACCTTTGAGAGAGATCAGATTTGATCTATGATGTCGACTGCTCTTGATGAGATAGAGACGAGGCATTGGCTCGTAGAGATGCCACCGTCGTTCAGCGGGATGAGGCTATATCCGCCAGAGATGCAGTGATAGTTGAGCGGGATATCGCCATATCTGCCCGGGATGTAGCCGTCACAGATAGTACTACAGTGAGGTCCCTTACCACTGGCATGATCGCAGAGATGAGTGCATATATTGATGATCATATGGTCACCATGTAGATGGCTGCAGATCTGTTAGGTCGTGTGGATATTCTCATACAGGAGACCACAGCTTCACCTTCATCTTCTGAGAGGGACGCCATGTTGGGCTTGTTAGCTCGCATATACCCTGACTTGTAGATGATCTTGTATTTTTCTGCACAGACTAGCTTAGCCATTTTGTCATGTACAGTTTACATTGTGTATATCAAACAACATTATATATATAATAGGAAAATATATTTTTGGATCACTTCCCTTTTAGATATGCTTTGCTACTTGCTTGATATTTTGCTTGTTGCTTCAGGGCTTGTGATCTTGATGTATTCTGAATTTCTCCTGGGTGGATGGACATTGAGTTGTCTATGGATAGTTCAGAATGGATCATCGATCTGTATGTATCCCTACCATCTCTCGGTGTCTTGGGACTGGTTTCTGTATGGAAATGAGGAGAGGAGTGTGGCTTTCCTCTCTGAGATTGACCGCACCACAGATGGTCGCCAGTACTTCTATTTAGGAGAAGCCTAGTTAATTCCATCTCTTATGGATTGGTGTTGCTCTTCAAGGTATGACCGCAACTTAGATGGTCGCCGAATCTCCTAGTTAGGAGGAGTTCAGGTAATTCCATCCCTTTGGTCTAAAGCCGAATGAAATGTAGTGGTTTGAATGATGATTCCAGTACCAACTGACAAGGGTTTATGTTTTGGTAAGGGGTGAGACCGCACCATGAATGGCTGCCTACGTACTCCTATTGAAGAGGAGATCAGGTCTGCATAGTTCGAACCTGGTGTAAGAGGTTCAACGCTGTATGTGGCAGGAATGGTGTGGGAATTTTTATTTTATTTTTGTTTTCGTAAGGAAAAGGGTGGAAATGTTTTTGTTGTTTTTATTTTATTGCGACCGGGCCATATGAAATTGTTGCCTACGTACTCCTATTGAAGAGGAGATCAGGTCGACATAGTTCGCCCCTCAGGGCGAGACGAAGAGCGTAATCCCATGTGCAAGTCAAAGTGCAGGGAAGAAAAAGTTTAATCCTAGGTTGAGGATAAACTACAGGTGAAAAGTTTGATCCCATGTATGGGTAGCCAAACTGTATACGCAAGAGGTTCAATCCACGATGGGATGACCTAGTTGTAGGAACGCAAAGGAGAAAGCCAGGCTGCTGGCTTGAAAGGTATGTTTCCTTGAGGGGCAAAATGTAGAAAAGTTGTTTGTGGTAAAGGTTTAAAGAACCGGAATGACTGGTGATATGATGGTTCCATATCAGGGTGCTTGCTAATTTCTTCAGACAGTACCGTTTCACGGCATCTGAGTTGATGAGTTGTGGAAATTCATCACCGTTCATTTCTTGCAACCTAAGAGCGCCTCCTGTCAATACTTCCTTGACAATAAACGGGTCTTCCTAGTTAGGAGCGAATTTTCCCTTAGCCTGATCTTGGTTGTCCAGGATTTTCTTCAAAACCACGTCATGTTGTCTGAATTGTCGTAGCCGGACTTTTTTGTTGTAGGATCGGGCGATCCTTTGCTGATATAACTGACCATAGAAGATAGTCGTGGTTCGCCTTTCGTCTATTAGAGACAATTGGTGATACCTATCTTGTACCCATTGGTCTTTATCCAACTGAGCGTCTATCAATACTCTGAGGGATTCCATCTCAACTTCTATGGGGAGCACTGCTTCCATCCCATAGGTTAATGCATATGGGGTTGCCCTAGTGGAGGTGCGCATTGAGGTTCTGTAGGCTAATAGAGTCAGAGGCAATAGGTCAGGCCAATTTTTGTGATTGGTGGACATCTTTTGCGTAATCTTCTTGATGTTCTTGTTAGCCGCTTCAACAGCACCATTCATCTTCGGACTATAGATGACTGAGTTGAGATGTTTGATGTGGAATTTACTGCATAATTCCTCTATCATTTTGTTGTTGAGGTTCTTGGCATTGTCGGACACAATTACCTCTGGTTGTCTATATCGACAAATGACATTGTTTTTGATGAAAGCAATGATGACTTCTTTAGTAACCCTGAGCAAGGAGGCTGCTTCTACCCACTTGGTGAAGTAGTCGATCATGGTGAAGATAAATCGTTGACCATTACTGGCTTTAGGCTCAATGGGCCCGATAACGTCCATTCCCCACATTGAGAAGGGCCAAGGTGAACTTATATTGTGAAGTTCCCGTGGAAGGGCGTGTATAGCATTCCCATGAATTTGGCACTGATAGCATCTCTTGACATGGTCATTGCAATTAGCTTTGAGAGATAGCCAATAATGTCCTGTCTTGAGGACTTTCTTGACAAGGAGGGGGCCACTCATGTGGGGGCCACAGACTCCGCCATGTATTTCATCCATAAGCCTTTGGGCTTGATCTTTGTCTAAACATATGAGGAGACCTAATCCTACATCTCTTTTGTAGAGCGCATCTCTACTCAAGTAGAATTTCATAGCAAATCGATGGATCCGCCTTTTCTCAGTCGGGCTCGCCTCAGCGGGTGCAGATCCATCTCGCAGATATTCCTTGATATGCTGATACCAAGGATGTTGGATGGGAGGTAGCTCATCCGATACTTCTCCAATGTAATTCCTATAGGTTGGGGCCTTGTGCAGGGAAATTGTGACGCTTGGCAAGTGTTCCTTGTCTGATATGCGAATCAAGGAGGCCAAAGTTGCTAACGCGTCTGTGAAATCATTCCTATTATGAGGAATGTGTAGAAAGGATATTTCTTCGAATCCCAAAGCCATCTTTAAAACCTGCCGATGGTAAGGCAGCAAATGTAGTTCCTTTGTTTGATAGATTCCACTGGATTGTCTGATTACCAACTCCGAATCTCCAAGGGCAATTAACCATCTGATGCCCATTGAATGGACAAGTTTTAGCCCCATAAGACAGCCTTCATATTCAGCCGTATTGTTGGTGCTGACAAACTGTAATTTGATGACGACGGGATACTGCTCCCCCGTATCAGATACTAGAACTGCTCCAGCTCCAGAACCTTCCATATTGACAGCACCATCGAAATATATCTTCCACGTTTGGCGTGTATCGTACTAATGGTGTTGCTGAATTGTCATTACTCCTTCATCAGGGAAGCAGGTTTCTAAGGGTTTTAAATCCCCTAATGGTGCGGCGGCCAGTTGATCCGCAATTCCTTGACCTTAGATGAACTTTTGGGTCACATATACGATGTCAAATTGTTGTAAGATCAACTGCCATTTGGACAGCCAACAATTCAGTATGGGTTTACTGAACACGTACTTGAGATGATCCACGCGGGATATGAGATGGGTTGTGTGCCCATGGAGGTAATGTTGTAACCTCATGGCAGCCCATGCTAAAGCACAACACGTCTTTTCGATCAGAGTGTACTTGTGTTCACTGCTACTGAATCTTTTGCTGAGGTAATAGATAGCTCGTTCTAGGCCTCTATCGTCCTTCTGTCCCAGCAAGCAGCCCATGGCATTGCCACTTACGGTCAGATACATAAATAGGGGAATATCATCCCTGGGTGGTACCAAGATGGGAGCTTTGATTAGTTATTTCTTGATGGTAAGGAAGACATTCTAGCACTACTCATTCCATTTCATGGAGGAGTTCTTCCTTAACAGCTTGAAGATAGGCTCACAAGTTGCTGTGAGTTGAGAGATAAATCTGCTAATGAAGTTGATTCTTCCCAAAAATCCCCGTATTTCCTTTTCTGTCTGAGGAATGGGCATTTTCGTGACGGCTTGGATTTTGGCAGGATCCAGCTCTATCCCTTTGTGGCTGACTAGAAATCCTAGCAACTTGCCTGATTTAATGCCAAAGGTTCACTTAGCTGGATTCAACTTCAAGTTGTACTTACGCAACCTGTTGAACAACTTCCTGAGATGGTCTATATGGTCATCCTCCTTCCGGGATTTGACAATAATGTCATCCACGTAGATCTCGATCTCCTTATGCATTAAGTCATGGAAAAGAGCCATCATAGCTCGTTGATAGGTAGCTCCAGCATTGATGAGGTCGAATGACAACCGTCTATAGCAAAAAGTTCCCCAAGGAGTGATGAAAGCAGTTTTTTCACGATCTTCCTCGGCAACCATGATCTGATGATACCCCGCAAAGCAACTACAAAGGAGTACATGTCGTATTGCGCAGTATTGTCAATGAGAATATGGATAAATGGCACAGGAAAGCTATCTTTTAAGCAAGCTTAATTCAAGTCCCGGTAATCCACACAAACTCGCACCTTCCCTCCAGGTTTAGGTACGGGCACGATGTTGGATATCCACTCAGAATATGTAGACACCATTATGATGCCAACTTGAAATTGTTTCACAATTTCTTCTTTCACCTTTAAACTCCATTCAGGTTTCAATCGCCTGAGCTTCTGCTTGACTGGTTTAAATCCCTCTTTAATGGGAAGGCGATGAAGGACAATGTCAGTGGAAAAACCCACCATATCCTCATGAGACCATGCAAACACATCCTGGAACTGGGTTAGTAACGTAACCATATCATTCTGTCGGTTTGGGGTAAGGTCTGAACCAATCTGGATTAACTTAGGGTTTTCTAAGGTTCCGAGATTGAAAGGAGTGGTTTGATCAAGGTTGGGTTTGGATTTGTCTTTGACCCATTCTTGAATTTCTGGAGGCACCTCAATGTCATCCTATATATCCACCAAGGCTGAATTCATCTCTACATCAATGGTACAATCCTTGTGGAGAAGAGGCACCGTATCAGCAAGTACCGGCACATCTAAATTTAGAGTCCTGAAACAAAATAAGCTTTCACTTAGTATATATGAAATGTGTTGATCATACACAGTGTTAACATATACTGGCAAAATAAACCTCTAATACTGTACAGAAAAGTAAGCAGTTATTATATCTACAGGGCAGAAAGAGTTTTCGCCCGCTTTACCCTTGACGACTAATGCAAGGAATGTTGTTCCAATTGGTAAGAGAAAATTTTGGGTGAGAAGAAGTGATAGAGGGATTATCATCATCTTCCCCGTCCCGAATGATAGCCATTACGTCTGGGCAATCATCGTCTGGGGTGTATTTGTTGGTATGCTTATCATAAATGATGATGCGTATGCCGGACATTATCCGTATGACGTCTTACTTGATTCTTCGTTCCTCTTTCTCCACTGCGGGATCTGGAACAAAGATTTCTTTCTCCTTCACCGGTACCGGCTTGGTAAATAACATTGCCATTATACTGGCTGGCACCTTTACGGGAGGTTGTGCGGACTCGGAGCTTGAAGGCAAAGCTAAACAACGTATGGTTGAAGCTGAAGGAATCTGATGATGCTTATGAGGATTCCTGTGACTAGAGCTGGCAGAATAGCCTAGTCTAGCTGTCCCAATTTGCTTGGTTAAGAAAATAGGGTACTTGATACCTTGGCAATCTTTACCTAACCCTTGTCCCGATTTATGACCCAACGACATCAATTCTTGCGTGGCCGACATTACCTCGGCAGAAATCTGGGGTTTAGGCAGTGGCGTTCCAATAGCATGGTATTGGGTATTGCTTATTTCCAAAGCATGAAAACTAATTGGCTCAACATCCTTATTGGCATTGATGAGTGGCATGACCCCGTACTGAGGAATCTCCGATTCAGCACTGACTGTGACCAGGCTATTGTTGATGATATATTTCAACTGTTGGTGAAGAGCGGAGGGGACTGCCCCTGCCATATGAATCCATGGTCGTCCCAAGAGCAGGTTATATCCCGAATCTATCTTGAGCACATGGAAGGATACGCAGAATGTATGAGGACCAATCTCAATTGATAGCTCAACTACTCCGATCGAGTTACGGCGGGCTCCATCAAAAACTTTAATAATGGTATGGCTACTCCGAATTTGATTGAGATTGATATTCATCTTAACCAAGGTAGCGTATGGGCAGATATTCAGAGAGGAACCTCCATCTATTAAAACTCCAGGCACCATATATCCGGAGGATAAGACCGCAATGTGCAACGGTTTGCAATGACCTGTCCCTTCGGGCGGTATGTCATCATCAGTGTAGGATATCACATTGTTGTTGAAATTATGATCAACCAGATGTTGAAACTTTTTCGTATGAACTGATGTCGGTAGATAGGCTTCTTCTAAAACCTTTAACAAGACCTTCCGTTGATTCTCGGAAGTTAAGACCAAGTCCAAGATTGATATCTGTTGTGGAGCTTCTTTCAAGCTTAAAACCACCTTAGCTTCGTTATGACCCATAGTGCAGAGGAAATTTTCAATCTTCTCCATGGGCACTTTCCCCTTAGACTTGATGACATGCTTCATTACCCGTTGGGGAATATAAAGTGGATTCTCCTTCGACACTGCAGCAGTTGTATGCGAGGTGGATCCTTCACCTTCTCCATAATTGCATGGAACTGTGAGCAAGCTAACAATAGGATATTGTGCTCTGCACGACAAGTTGATTGGCTCGGGAGCGGCCACTATCAAAGGATTGTTGATTCCCTTGAGTTGAATTACTAGCATGACAAGTGATTTGTTAACCCCATCATTTTCAACGGATATGACTGCTACTACACTCTTCCACTTAGTAGGACACGAATCCTCACTTGCCCGTAACACAGTGTCATTATCTGCCAGGCGCAGTACGCCACTGTCTATTAAATTTTGAATAAGGTAGCGGAGTGCCCAACATTCTTCCGTGCTGTGACCGCGAGATTGAAAATGATATTGACATACTCCCTCAGAGTTGTACCATCCTGAACGGGGTTGATTGGAGGTAGAATGGAATTAATCCTTCCTTCATTGATTAACATATGAAGGATTTCCTCTATAGGTTGGCCCAAATATGTGAATTTCCTTTTGTTGACAAAATCCCGACGGGCCTTAGCATTCGCTCTCTTCGTCACTTTGTCTTCCAGCATTTCATTTTCTGAAAGTGAAGAGAAAATATTCATGACAATAGGTAGGAGACTAGCATGCTCCTGGCTGATTAGCTGACGAGTCACTTAATGCTGATAAGTCACCAGTTCCGCCAATTGCTCAATTTGTTTACGGAGAGCTTTCATCTTTCGCTCCATTGTGGATTGGAACTTGGCATAATCCCATCTGTCATCACCATCTTTGGGGGTCTGGGAGGATTCACAGCTAAAATTGGAACTCTGTCCGCTGCTCCAATTGATCATGTTGACCTCTTCTTCCTCGTGTTGAGGAAGAGGGTTGTCTTGAACGTGAGGCTGATCGAGTTTGGTGACCACGATTTCACCGTTTTCTATCAGGTCTTGGATTTTGTGTTTCAAGGCCCAACAATCCTGAGTATCATGTCCAGGTGCCCCGGCATGATAAGCACATTTTCGAGCAGCATTAAAACCCCGTTCATTAGGGCTGGCTGGTGGAAGCAGATGCGTGATTTTCTTCTGTGTTGTTAGAAGATTGAGAATGTTCTCGACGGTGTCCCCTAAGGGTGTGAATACTCGAGGTCATTTGACTTCTCCACCTTTTGGTACTGGAGGGTTTGAAGACTGTGCTTGAAAGGGAGTGTAATTTCTCCTCTAGATAGGCATGTTTTGACGGCCTTTTTGACCCTGTAGTATCAGGGAAACATCCTCTTCTTTCTTTTTATGGACCCTCCGGGGGTTGTTTCCATAATTTCTAGATTGGATGTGATCAGTAACAGCTTGGAGTGCAGCTAGGTCTTGAATCTTTCCAGATTTCATTCCCATTTCAGTCATCTCCCCATGTTTGACCATTTCAGAAAATGGCTTGTCGATGCCAGCTAAAACTCTTTCATAGAAAGGTGCTTCTTGTATGTCTATGAAAGTCATGACCATCTCTGATTCTGTCAGGGAAGGACTAACTTGGGCACCCAGACGTCTCCACCTCTGAGCATACTCTTTGAAAGACTCATTAGACTGTTTCTTGATCTTGGTAATTTGATACCGATCAGGAGCCATTTGAGATTGAAAGTTGAATTGGGTGAGGAAAGCGTGTGCTAGCTCTTCCCAACTATGGATCTTTGAATTGTCTAATCTTGTGTACCACGAATGGGCTTCTCCAGTTAGACTTTTTTGGAACAGTTACATTCTGAGTTTTTCATCCTCTGCATAAGATCCCAGTTCTCCAATAAACACCTTTAGATGTGTGTAAGGATCTCCTAACGTGTCATATTTTTCAAAGTCAGGAGTCTTAAATTTTTTTGGATAATGAATACCAGGGAAAATACACAAATCAGCATATGAAACACTCCCGTGTGTTCCAATTCCTTTGATAGTGCGAAGAGTCTCTTCAATTTAGAGGACTTTCTTTTTGATGTCACCAATGTCTGGATCTCCAGTGGGATGGGCAGCATCATGAGTTTTGTTGGTCGGATCCAATTGCAGTTTAGGTATTGTAACGACCTGGGTTCCTCCTTATGTGGAGGATTCAGCATGTACGGGTATTTTTCGACCCTGTGTAGACTGATGTAATTCTTTTAGTAGAATAGCCAAATTTGTAATCTGTTTGCTTAATCCGTCGAATTCCTTGCGAGAAACTGGATTAAGTTCGGTCTGGTCGGATGACGACATGATTGACTATAGGCCTGTTGCCTTTTTGGACTTTGAACGGGTGGTAGGTTCGATTGATTCCTTGCAAAAGACTTGCATAGTTTAGTCTTTAGGGAAGGTGGATAATAACATGCTATGTGATGTGTACAGTTTAAAAATTTTATCCTGCAAAACGGATGTCAGCTGTTTGTAGCATGTATGTTTACATATTTCTTCATATTTCTCATTACATGGAGATAGATATGGAAGATAATTACAAGTAATCAAAATGAGAGCATGAAGAGACTTTCCTCCGTTTTGGGTTTATCAGAGGCTGACCTATCTTAGGTTAGTCTCGCGGCTTTTTGGCATGAAGGTTCCCAAATCATCGCAATCTACTTGACGGGAAGTTAATCCGGTCTTTCAACTGGAGCGAATTTGGGTGGTGCCTTTCCTGAGCCTCGGAGAATTAGTCTTCTCACGAGTCCAGTAATCAAACACCGACGGGATAGCCTCCTGGTGGAGGGACCACACAACATATATTCATATACATTGCGTCTTATTGTACGAAGATGATGACATGTGCGAGGCACTAATATCATAAGTAGATTATAATGCGAAGCACTAATATCACAAGCAGATATGGTGCAAAGCTGTAAGACCCCAACTTTTATAAATAAAGATGAATTTTCTATGAATATCATTTTTGAATATTATGGAGTTAATTTGATATAATGTTATAGTTGTGAGTAATATTTATAAAGTATGCAAGTTGTTATATAATATTCGATTGGTCGGGGAATATTCATTTTAACAGGGAATATTCGTACAACGGCACAATCATTGGTGGAACCCACAACGGAATTATTGTCGGATTGAGAAAACGACAAAAATATTTTATTAAAAATAACGGCGGAAGTTTTACCATTGTTACTGTTGAACTACTCGGTAGTAAAAGTACAGTAATACGTGTGGTTGCATAGTAACACACGGTATTGATTATTAATGCTTATGTGAGAAGTCACTCAGTTTGATTCAATTATTGTCAGTTAATAATATGAATTATTTAGCGATAATGACGTTTTGTTTTATTCGTATTATTAACGTAATAAAACAGAAACATCTTTTTATATAAAACAGAATGCTTTATTAAATTTATTCTATAAATAGAATATATTATATTTTATTTAAAAGATTTTTCTTTAAATATGGACCGTCAGATTAAAGTAATCAATTTGGACCGTTCATGGATTAGTTACTATGCATTCTATTTTTATATAAATAGCAGCTCATTCCTTTATTATTTCTTACGAATTCACTGAACTCTAGAGAGAGAAACTATAGTGAGAAACTATAGAGAGATAGAAGAAGAGTATTCTGCTACTTTACTACTTCCTTATTTCAGCTCATCTTTAAAACTGTAAGGGGTGTTATTATTTCTTATTCATGAAGAGAACTGTTGTTATTCCATTTCTTATTATTCTGTTGGAATAACCTGTATATGCGGTCTACCCTATACTTGGTGACATTCTTCTATTATTCTGTTGGAACATCTTGTCTGTGTGTTTTACACCGGACCTGGTTCCGTCTTTATTATTATTCTGTTGGAACATCCTGTCTGTGTGTTTTACACTGGATCTGGTTCCGTCTTTATTATTATTCTGTTGGAACATCCTATCTGTGTGTTTTACACCGGACCTGGTTCCGTTTTTATTATTATTCTGTTGGAACATCCTTTCTGTGTGTTTTACACCGGACCTGGTTCCGTCTTTATTATTATTCTGTTGGAACATCCTGTCTGTGTGTTTTACACCGGACCTGGTTCCGTCTTTATTATTATTCTGTTGGAATATCCTGTCCGTGCATTTTACGCCGGACCTGGTTCCATTATTTATTATTCTGTTGGAATAACCTGTCTGTGCAGTTTATCGCATGCATGGTGATTTCTTTTGTTATTCCATTCTATATTATACTCAGTTGGTTAAGTTTTGACTTCTATACTCCATGAAATTTGTGGAATATCCTTGATAATTACGGTTCATCCAGTATCTTTTTATGAAAATATTCTTCTAAGTATTCTTGAATTTTACTCCACAAAGCAGTATCATGTTGACAATTTGGACGTTGTTAATTCTTGGATAAATTAATTATTGAACTTGTTTTTATTGAATTCTTATATCATTGTCATCATTCGCATGTTTATAAAATGTTGAAAGTCATCTGTGGCCTGTAGTGCATAGATGGACTTGGTATGATTATGATCAGGGATTATTCGGTATAATCATGACCGTAATGTTACAAATGATGTGGTAAAAGTCCTCATTGACCCGTAGTGCATTGATGGACAGTTGTTGGCATGATCATGACCATTAATGAATACACGAATATCCTTGGCCGTAGTGCAGGGGTGATTCGATGATGTGGATTATTTTATTAAGCTGAGTCCCAGCGATAACAGTGTTTAAAAACCTTTTAAATCATAAAAGATAGTAGAGTTTATTTTCTACTTGACTCTTTTAATGGATTACTTGTTCCGCTGCAGTTAAACTTGATGTCTATTATATTTTATCAGTTTAACATTGTTGAAGGCTAATGATAATTTATTCTACATTATCTTAGTCATAATATTTCTTACTGGGCTAGTTGAGCTCACCCTTTCTTTCACTGTTCTCTTCAGGAAATGAGAATATAGCTGGGACGAGTCGGGAAACGGAGTGATGGTCCAGAGGATAGCATTAGTAGTCCTCACTATTCTGTGAAATAGTATGATAATAATTGTAATGAGGACTCCTTTTGAGTATGAATACTCTCTAGAAGACAATATTTGTATTCAAACTCACAGATTATGTTTGGTCGTATTGTACATGACAGTTATATTATTAAGTTGTATTTGTATTCAGTACCATGTATATGGCGACCCAAGATGGGTGATGTATACCTAATTTTGGGGGCATCACAGTTGGTATTAGAGCTTAGGGATATGATCCCTGGCTAAGATGTGAGAATAGAACTAGGAGGGGAGAGACGGGAAATTCCTTCGCTAGTATGACCTACCTAAGTTTATTTGCATGGTATTTAATTGGTCGGTCATAATATAAGGATAATATATGACATATCAATTAACTTTTATTTTGTGGCAGTATCTGAAAATGGCATCCGAGAATGTTGAGAATAGCAATGGAGCACAGGCGACTGTGGATTCACAACATATCAATAATCGGGATAATGTGCATCAAGAAGGCGACAATCCTCATGCAAACAACAATACTGACCAAATGATGAATGATGAAATGTTCAGAAGCTTTATGCAGTTCATGCAATAGCAGGCGAGAGCGGCTCCTGTTCAAATTGTAGGTGGAAATACTGAAAACTCTCGGAGGGTCACCGCTAAACAGTTCAAGGAGCTGGGACCACCAGAGTTTAAGGGAGAGCCAAAACCACTTATAGCGGAACCATGGATAAAGCAGATTACCAAGATATTTGATATCTTGGGATGCTCCGAGGAGCAAAAGGTTCCCTTTGCCGCCTTTATGTTGCGAGGAGAGGCAGATTACTGGTGAGAATCGATTAAGCGTACTCAACCTACCGCATTGAAGATGTCTTGGGAGAAGTTCCAAGAGCTGTTCAATGACAAATACTTTTCCGAAAGTGTTCGTCACATGAAGGAAGTGGAGTTCATCAAATTGGAGCAGAATAATATGACCGTGTCGCAATATGAGGCTAAATTTGCTGAGTTGTCCCGGTTTGCGTCCCACTTGGCGGATAATGAAGAGCGAATGACGCGAATGTTTTTGCGAGGTTTGAAACCTGAGATACGTCAACATCTTATTTCTCATAAACTGTGTTTGTATTCAGATGTTGTTAATAGGGCTCAGTTAGTGGAGCGCGATAACGAGTCAACGCAACCAAAAGAGAGCAGTCGACAAAATGATAATACTAGTGAGAGCAGTCATCGAAGCGGTGACAACAAGCGTGGAGGGAATCAACATGCCAGAAATGGTAACCACTTCGGTGGTAATCAGGGCCAAAACAATAAGAATGGTCATTTCAAGAAGAGGAGATTCAACAATGATGGAAAGACGTCAGCACCAGCACTCGTTGTTAAGGAAGGAGAACGACCACATATCATATGTTTCAAATGCGGAGGGGAGGGGCACATCAGTCCAAACTGCGCTATGCTGTCTAAAGCATGTTATAATTGTGGGAGAGAAGGTCATTTAGCTCGATATTGTCGTTTACCAAAAACAAGTTCAGCCAAGATGGAGACACCAAAGGCCGTCCTAGAAAAGTCAAAGCCGGTAGTGCAAGGGAGAGCGTTTGTTGTGACCTCCCAGAAAGCAAGGAACCCAAATGAGGTCATCACGGGTAAGCTTATCATAAACTCTAACGAAGTCTATACTTTATTTGATACCGGTTCTACCCATTCTTTTATTTCTCCTACTTGCGCTCATCGATTAAATTTGATTCCGGAGAAATTAGACTTTGACTTATCTGTTGAAACTCTATTGGGAGAAACCTTCATTACATCCACAGTTTATAAGTCTTGTTTGGTTCAAGTTGGTACCCACACATTACCTGTCGATCTGATTTCATTAAAAATACATGCATTTGACGTGATTCTAGGGATTGATTGGTTAACTACTCATCATGCAAAAATTGATTGTTTTCGTAAGGTTGTTAGCTTTCATATTCCTAATCTACCTATTATGTAAATTCAAGCAACCAAACCATTAAAATCAATCGCTGTCATCTCAAGCCATAAAGCTATTCCTTTATTGAAAAACGGATGTCAAGCTTTCTTAGCTCATGTCACGGATCTAAACAAAAATACGTCAGTTTTGAATGATATTTCTATTGTTAATAAATTCCCTGACGTATTCCCTGAAGAACTTCCTGACCTACCCCCAGAGCATGAAATTAAATTTTGTATCGACCTTGAACCCGGTACAAAACCCATTTCCAAAGCTCCATATCGAATGGCTCCTATTGAACTTCAGGAGTTAAAGATCCAACTGCAGGAATTGTTAGATATTGACTTTATTCGTCCTAGTACTTCTCCTTGGGGTGCTCCTGTGATATTCGTGAAGAAGAAAGATGGAAGTATGTGACTTTGTATTGATTATCGGGAGTTGAATCATGTCACCATCAAAAACAGGTACCCATTGCCACGTATTGATGACCTGTTTGACCAGTTGCAGGGAGCACAATTCTTTTCAAAGATCGATCTTCGTTCTGGATATCATCAGCTGAAGGTTAGAACTGAGGATATTCTAAAGACGGCTTTCAGAACTCGGTACGGGCATTATGAATTCCTAGTCATGTCCTTTGGATTGACTAATGCTCCTGCTGCCTTCATGGATATGATGAACCGGGTATTCATGGAATATTTGGATCACTTTGTGGTTATCTTTATTGATGACATCCTTATTTATTCCAAAAGTCGTGAAGATCATGAGCAACACTTGAGGCTGGTACTCCAAAAGCTTCGTGAATACAAGCTTTATGCCAAGTTGAAGAAGTGCGAGTTCTGGCTGGAGGAGGTAGCATTCCTTGGGCACGTAGTATCAAGTCGTGGAATATTTGTTGACCCGGCAAAGATTGAAGCTATTCAAAGCTGGGAGTAACCTAAATCAGTGACCGAAGTACGTAGCTTTCTTGGTTTAGCTGGTTATTATCGGAGATTCGTGGAAGGATTTTCTCGAATCGCTACTCCATTAACTCAGCTGACTCGAAAAGATACAAAGTTCGGTTGGAGCGAAGAATGTGAGAAGAGTTTTCAAGAACTCAAGAGGAGACTCATTTCAGCACCTCTTCTAACAATACCATCTGGCTCGGAGGGATTTGTCATCTACAGTGATGCTTCGAGCAAAGGGTTGGGATGCGTTCTCATGCAACATGGAAAAGTCATAACCTATGCATCAAGACAACTCAAGGAATATGAGAGGAATTATCCTACTCATGATCTAGAGTTGGCAGCTGTTGTCTTTGCACTTAAAATTTGGAGGCATTACTTGTATGGGGAGAAGGTGGAGATCTTTACGGATCATAAAAGCCGCAAATATTTCTTCACTCAAAAGGAACTCAGCATGCGACAACGACATTGGCTTGAACTGTTGAAAGATTATGATCATACCATTCAATACCATCCTGAAAAAGCGAACGCGGTAGCTGACGCATTGAGTAGAAGATCATATGCAAGTACGAGTGCGATATTGTCAACACAAAGGCCCATTTTGTGTGACTTGCAAAAGATGGAGATACAGTTAAAGACTCCAGGGACCCATGTGATGATGGCGAATATATGAGTAGAACCAACTTTAATCGATAGAGTTAAAGTTGCTCAAGCTACAGACCTGGACCTGATGCGTATGAGAAAGAAAGTGCAAGAAGGTGCTATGCCGAAAGCAAGAATCGATGAAGAAGGAATACTTCGAGTCAACTCCAGACTTTGTGTTCCTAACAACCCTGATTTAAAGTATGAAATCATGATGGAGGCGCACAACACACCGTTTGCAATCCATCATGGAAGTACCAAAATGTATCATGATCTTCGTCATACATTTTGGTGGAGCAATATGAAGAGAGAGATAGCGCTGTTTATCTCAAGGTGTTTAACTTGTCAACGAGTCAAAGCGGAGCATCAAGTACCAAAAGGTCCATTGCAACCACTTGAAATTCCAAAATGGAAGTGGGAGCACATTACCATGGATTTCGTTACCAGTCTTCCTAGGGTTTCTCAAGGTATTGATGCGATTTGGGTCATTGTTGATAGATTGACCAAGTCTGCTCATTTCTTACTGATACGAGAAACTTATACACTTGAACGTCTTGCTCGTAAGTACATAAACGATATTGTAAGACTACATGGTATGCCGAGACCCAAGATTCACTTCACGATTTTGGGTTAGTTTACAAAAAGCTATGGGCACGAATTTACTATTTAGTTCAGCATATCATCCTCAGACGGACGGACAATCAGAGAGGACTATTCAAACTCTTGAAGATCTATTAAGACTCTGTGTCCTTGATTTTAAGGGAAGTTGGGACAAGTTCTTACCATTGGTGGAGTTTTTCTACAACAACAGTTATCAAGCAAGTATTGGCATGGCTCCATTCGAAGCATTGTATGGAAGAAAATATCGTTCTCCAGTATGCTGGGATGAGGTGGGTGAAGCAACATTGTTGGGACCAGAGTTGGTACTTATGACTACAGAAAAGATTTAAACGATCCGACAACGTATAAAAAACTCATAAGATCGACAAAAGAGTTATGCTGATCTTCATCGAAAGAACGTGGAATTTGATATAGGAGATCATATGTTCTTACGTGTTCCTCCATGGAAAGGAGTTACGAGATTTGGAAAGAGAGGAAAGCTCAATCCTCGATTCATCGGTCCATTTTTAATCATCGGTCGAGTAGGAACTGTGGCTTATAGACTCGCTTTACCGCCAAGTATGTCTCGTGTTCATAACATTTTTCACATATCCATGTTACGCAAATATGTGGAAGACCCGAACCACATTATTGAGTTAGAACCAGACGAAATAGCGGAAGATTTGACGTATGAAGAAGTTCCTGTTCAAATCTTGGATAAGAAGAAACATATTCTACGCTCCAAGGTTATACCTCAAGTCAAAGTTTTGTGGAGAAACCACGATGTTGAGGAAATGACTTGGGAGTTAGAATCTGAAATGAAATCAAGGTATCCTTACCTCTTCGACATACCAGGTACGTACCCTAATTTCGAGGGTGAAATTTCATAAGAAGGGGAGGTTGTAAGACCCCAACTTTTATAAATAAAGACGAATTTTCTATAAATATCATTTTTAAATATTATGGAGTTAATTTGATATAATGTTATAGTTGTGGGTAATATTTATAAAGTACGCAAGTTGTTATATAATATTCGATTGGTCGGGGAATATTCGTTTTAACAGGGAATATTCGTACAACGGCACAATCATTGGTGGACCCCAGAACAGAATTATTGTCGGATTGAGAAAACGACAAAAATATTTTATTAAAAATAACGGCGGAAGTTTTACCATTGTTACTGTTGAACTACTCGGTAGTAAAAGTACAGTAATACGTGTGGTTGCATAGTAACATACGGTATTGATTATTAATGCTTATGTGAGGAGTCACTCAGTTTGATTCAATTATTGTCAGTTAATAATATGAATTATTTAGCGATAATGACGTTTTGTTTTATTCGTATTATTAACGTAATAAAACAGAAACATCTTTTTATATAAAACAGAATACTTTATTAAAGTTATTCTATAAATAGAATATATTATATTTTATTTAAAAGATTTTTCTTTAAATATGGACCGTCAGATTAAAGTAATCAATCTGGACCGTTCATGGATTAGTTACTATGCATTCTATTTTTCTATAAATAGCAGCTCATTCCTTCATTATTTCTTACGAATTCACTGAACTCTAGAGAGAGAAACTATAGTGAGAAACTATAGAGAGAGAGAAGAAGAGTATCCTACTACTTAACTACTTCCTTATTTCAGCTCTTCTTTAAAACTGTAAGGGGTGTTATTCTTTCTTATTCATGAAGAGAACTGTTGTTATTCCATTTCTTATTATTCTGTTGGAATAACCTGTATACGCGGTCTACCCTATACTTGGTGACATTCTTCTATTATTCTGTTGGAACATTCTGTCTGTGTGTTTTACACCGGACCTGGTTCCGTCTTTATTATTATTCTGTTGGAACATCCTGTTTGTGTGTTTTACACCGGACCTGGTTCCGTCTTTATTATTATTCTGTTGGAACATCCTGTCTGTGTGTTTTACACCGGACCTGGTTTCGTCTTTATTATTATTCTGTTAGAACATCCTGTCTGTGTGTTTTACACCGGACCTGGTTTCGTCTTTATTAATATTCTGTTGGAATATCCTGTCTGTGCGTTTTACGCCGGACCTGGTTCCATTATTTATTATTCTATTGGAATAACCTGTCTGTGCGGTCTATCGCATGCATGATGATTTCTTTTGTTATTCTATTCTTTATTATACTCAGTTGGTTAAGTTTTGACTTCTATACTCCATGAAATTTGTGGAATATCCTTGATAATTGCGGTTCATCCAGTATCTTTTCATGAAAATATTCTTCTAATTATTCTTGAATTTTACTCCACAAAGCAGTATCATGTTGACAATTTGGACGTTGTTAATTGTTGGATAAATTAATTCTTGAACTTGTTTTATTGAATTCTTATATCATTGTCATCATCCTCATGTTTATAAAATGTTGAAAGTCATCTGTGGCCTGTAGTGCATAGATGGACTTGGTATGATTATGACCAGGGATTATTCGGCATAATCATGACCGTAATATTACAAATGATGTGGTAAAAGTCCTCATTGACCCGTAGTGCATTGATGGACAGTTGTTGGCATGATCATGACCATTAATGAATACACGAATATCCTTGGCCGTAGTGCAGGGGTGATTCGATGATGTGGATTATTTTATTAAGCTGAGTCCCAGCGATAATAGTGTTGAAAAACCTTTTAAATCATAAAAGATAGTAGAGTTTATTTTCTACTTGACTCTTTTAATGGATTGCTTGTTCCGCTGCAGTTAAACTTGATGTCTATTATATTTTATCAGTTTAACATTGTTGAAGGCTAATGATAATTTATTCTGCATTATCTTAGTCATAATATTTCTTACTGGGCTAGTTGAGCTCACCCTTTCTTTCACTGTTCTCTTCAGGAAATGAGAATATAGCTGGGACGAGTTGGGAAACGGAGTGATGGTCCAGAGGATAGCATTAGTAGTCCTCACTATTCTATGAAATAGTATGATAATAATTGTAATGAGGACTCCTTTTGAGTATGAATACTCTCTAGAAGATAATATTTGTATTCAAACTCACAGATTATGTTTGGTCGTATTGTACACGACAGTTGTATTATTAAGTTGTATTTGTATTCAGTACCATGTATCTGGCAAACCAAGATAGGTGATGTATACCTAATTTTGGGGGCGTCACAGAAGCACTAATATCACAAGCAGATATGGTGCGAAGCACTAATATTACAAGCAGTTTATAGTGCGAAGCACTAAGTAAGGAAATTCATTCATACACATTCATCATAAAATGTAAATGCAATATCCACACACAAGCAGATAAAAATTTTGAAAAAATTGTAATAGCGGCTTAAGTCCTCTTACTGGAGACCCCAGCAGAGTCGACACCTATCGACGTCGGGATTTTTAATTGTCCCTTTCCGTTAGTTGTTCTTTGGTGTTCTTATTTTAGGTGAGATTTGTTTGAAAAAACAAGTGAAAAAGGTCCAACATGTATAATGTCGACGATTGGACTATAAGAGTCACCAGTTGGTTTTTTAACCGGTTGTACCAACACAACTGAGAAAAGGTTTGCACATTGACCCAGTGATGTGACATTGCTAAACAGGTCGGTGAAACCGAGATTCATTAGGGTCCGGGGACTTGGTTATGCGGAGGGAAGGTGTTAGGCATCCCTCGACATCTGGGTTACCACGGTGACCGCCACTTTTCAAGAAATTGTTATCTGAATGTGTGTATGTGTGGGTCAATGTGCTGTTATTTGGAAGTAGTGCGAGGCGTCGTTCGCACCTATATACACAGGGTTTTAATTTTATATAAAAATTCAATTTTAAAAAGGATATGACAGTAATGTTTTATAAAAGAGGTTTTTCAAACCCTGATGCTCAATAGTAATTGAGACCTTATACACTCCCATTTTATTCTGTATTCGGCTGGATTGATTTTATTTGACAGATGCGAAGCATCCGTACGAAAATAATGTACAAAAAGGTGCTAAATTCCTCGTGGGTATGAAAAGCATCTAAAGAAATCCAAACATTACTGATATATTTACATTCTGCTTACAACTGAAAAGGTCCATCACGGGAACCGAATCTAGATTTAGGGGACTGAATCTGTGATCACATGATTCCTAGGCTCACATGATGCTGCAATTGATATAAAAGTATTAAGCAGGTATATATATAAAAGCCGTAAGTATATATATACATACTTGATCACCAGCCATGGAGCACATCCATGGGGGATCAGAAATATAAATAAAGCTGTAAAAGCTATCAACCGCCATGGAGGAAACTCCAGGCGGGACGAAATGTACAGGAAGCTATAAAAACGGACAACCACCACAAAGTAAACTCTAGGTGGGACGAAATGTGTGTGTGTGTGTGTGTATATATATATATATATATATATATATATATATATATAAAAGGATGTAAACGCACCGGATATAAAATCCAGGCTCATCGGACAAAGTCCAACAAAAGTTAATATATATAAGTATATATATATATTAAAGCAGTAAACACACCGGATGTGAAATCCAGGCTCACCGACCAAAGTTCGATAGCAGTTCATATATATAATTATATATATAAGAAAGTCATTAAACGCACCAGACCTAAGTCTAGGCTCATCGAACAGAGTTCGACACGCAGTTCATATATATAAATGTATATATATATATATACAAAAGCAATTAAACGCTCCAGACCGAAGTCTAGGCTCAATCGAGGCATAACTCGATAATGTTAGTCCATATATATAAATATGTATGTATATACAAACTAAAAATAAACCACGGACCGAAGTCTGGGCAAAAGTGTGCAACACGACTCTCAACGTGTAGAAGAGTGTGTGCAAAGATGAAGAGAAAAACTTTAAAGTGTGAAAGAAGGCTTACAGTGGACTGCCACATAAGACTTCAATATCTTTAAAGTGGGTAAGTACTGGCTTTTGTAGGTATAAAATAAGCTATATGTGAGCTCATAAGTGTTTAAAATAAGAAAGCACTCAGTCTGGGGTGAGTACAGAGCAAATTGGGCAGGGCTTCCTCGCCGTTTTCTCTTGCAAAATGGCCACCCTAAGCCCTCTATTTATAGAGGGTGGAGCTGCAGGTGCCTGCGGCTGGGCCGCAGGTAGACCAGAGGCAACCCGGGTTGGCCCGGGTTTTTCGGGTCGGGTCATCTCGAAGTATGTGCACTCAGGCACTGTAATGTCCACTCAGACTTTTAGAAGTGCAATCCGAGCATCCGTTTGAGGTATACAGAACCTATTTTAGACCGTCGTTGTCGAGAGTTATACGATGGCATGTGATTGGAGTTTGTGCGAAGTCATTGAAGATGGGACGGTGCCCTCCGGTCTTCAAGCTTTAACTTTCATCCGTTACCCCACACAATAGTCACTCAGGATTGGTTAGTCTTGTGGAACACTGTTGCGTAGAGACGTTGAGACGTTGAGATGACGTGGCGTGGCATCGTGTTAATCAGATAACGATGTTGCCCCTCACCGGTGTTATCGTCGGATTGGGCTGATAAAGCAGACGTTGCTCAGCTTCGCTGAGAGTGGACTGCTGCAATTTGTTGAAGGTCTTCATTGTCATTTTTGAGGTGTGCCTGTCTTCCCGATGTTATCGCCGGGCTAGTACAGTGTATCTCATTGTGAGCACCGAGATTGAAGCTAGTTGCATTTGCAACAAGCATTTGAGGGGTTATTACCGAAATTACATTCCTTGGGGTTATCACCAAGGTTGGTGGCTATTCCCATGGTTGGGACTGAGACTGGATACCTCGGGGTTATCTCCGAGATTAATCGGTCTTCTCCGGTGTGTGTAACGGTATTGATCTGCATGCCTCAGGGTTATCTTTGAGATTGGAATTGTTACTCCCATATTGCGATCTGGGGTTGATGCTGAACTTCTGGTAGTATCCGGTACGGATATGGATCATCTTTCAGGGTTCCCTCTTAAAAGACGAATCTGCTCTCCTGTAATGTTAGTAACAGGTGTACAGAAAATTTTGAGTGTCTACAATGACCATTATGTCTGGGCAATCATCGTCTGGGGTATATCTGTTAGTATGTTCATCATGGACAATGATGCGTACACCTGACATCATTCTGACGATGTCTTGCTTAATTCTCCGTTCCTCTTCTTCCACTTTGGGATTCGGAACAAAGACTTCCTTCTCCTTTACCGGTATTGGCTTAGGAAATAACATAGCCATTACGTTGGCTGGCACCTTTACCAGAGATTGTGAGGACTCTAGATGTACAGGTGGAAATAATAGTCGTGGGGCTGAAGTGGAAGGAATCTGCCTATGCTTATGTGGATTCCTGTAACTGGTACTGGCAGAATAGCCTAGTCCGGCTGTCCCAGTTTGACTGGACATTTGAATTGGGTTCTTAATACCCTGATGACTTTTTCCCAGCCCTTGTCCTGGCTAGTGTCCCAATGACATCATTTTTTGAGTAGCTGCCATCACTTCGGCAGAAATCTTTGGTATGAGAAATGGTGTCCCAATGGCGTGATATTGAGGGTTGCTTACTTCCAAAGTGTGGAAACTGACCGGCTCAACATTGGAATTGAAACTGATGAACGACATGTCAGCTAGTTGAGGGCATGCCGGTTCAGCGTTAACTGTAACTAAGCTATTGTTGATAATGTATTTAAGTTGCTGATGAAGAGTGGAGGGGACTGCCCCAGCCATATGAATCCACGGTCTTCCTAGCAGTAGGTTGTATCTCGTATCTATTTTGAGCACGTGAAAAGACACACAAAATGTATCAGGACCAATCTCAATTGGCAGCTCAATCTCTCTAACTGAATTCCAACAGGATCCATCAAAAGCTTTGATGATCGTATGGCTACTTCAGATTCACTTGAGATTGACATTCATTTTTAGCAACGTAGCATAAGGACAGATATTCAAAGACGAACCTCTGTCTACCATGACTCCAACTAACATGTATCTAGAGGATAAAACCACAATGTGTAACAGCTTACAATAACCGGTTCCTTCGGGCGGTATGTCATCATCAGTGAAAGAGATCACATTATTTTTTAAAATGTGATCAGCCAGATGTTGAAATTTTTCTACATCCACTGATTTGGGCAAGTAGGCTTCTTCCAAAACCTTTAGTAGAATCTTCCTGTGATCTTCAGAAATTAAGACCAAGTCTAATATTGAAATTTGATGTGGAGCTTCTATTAAGCTTAAAACCACCTTGGCTTCATTATGGCCCATAGCACAGAGGAATTTTTTAATCTTCTCTATGGGAATTTTCCCCTTTAATTTAACAGCAAGCTTCATCACCGGTTGGGGAAGATACAGTGGATTCTCCTTCGACACTACATCAGTTGTATGAGATGTGGATCCTTCAGCTTCTCTATAATTCCAAGGGACTTTTTGTAAGTTGACAACAGGATATTGTGGCCGGAATGATAAGTTGATTGGCTCTGGAGCAGCCACTTTCAAAGGATTGTTAATTCCTTTGATTTGAATTGTGAGCGATTTAACAGTCCTATCGGCCTCAGGGGATATAACTGCTACCAGTCCCTTCCATTTAGTGGGACAATTATTTTCACTCTTAAATAGCACAGTATCATTGTCTGCCAATTGCAGGACACCGCTATCAATTAAGTTATGAATAAGGTGGTGGAGTGCCCAGCATTCTTCTGTGCTGTGACCACGAGAATAGGAGTGATATTGACATACTCCATCAGGGTTAAACCGTCCTGAACGGGGATTGATTGGAGGTAAGAGGGAAGTGATTCTTCCTTCATTGATTAGCATCTGAAATATCTCTTCCATAGATTGGCTCAGGTATGTAAATTCCCTTCTATTGGCAAAATCCCGACGGGCTTTGGCAGTCGCTCTCTTCGTCACTTTGTCCTCCATTGTTTAAATTTTTAATGGTGACGACGGAATATTCATAATTAAGGGGAGGAGACTAGCATGCTCCTGACTGACTAATTGGCGTGTAACTTGATGCTGATAGATCACCAGTTCTGCCAATTACTCAATTTTGCTTGCATAGAGCTTTCATCTTTCGTTCCATCGCAAACTGGAACTTTGCATAATCCCATTCGTCAACACTACCGTTGATGATCTGGGATGCTTTGCAGTTGAAATTAGAACTTTGTCTAGCGCTCCAATTAATCATGTTGACCTATTCCTCATTGTGTGGAGGAAGAAGGTTGTCTTGCACATGAGGTTGATCTGGTTTGGTGACCACAATCTCACCGTTGTCTATTAAATCTTGGATCTTATGTTTCAAGGCCCAACAAACTTGAGTATCATGTCCAGGTGCCACGACATGATAAGCACATTTTTGAGCAGCATTAAAACCCCGTCCATTAGGGCTGGCTGGTGGAAGAAGATGCTTGATTTTCTTTTGAGTGGTCAGAAGAGTGAGAATATTCTCGAGTGAATCCCCTAGGGGTGTGCACACTCGAGGGCGTTTGACTTCTCCACCTTTTGGTATTAAAGGGTTTGAAGACTGTGCTTGAAAGGGAGTATAATTTCTCCTCTGGACAGGCATGTTTTGATTGCCCTTTTGACCCTGTAGTATCAGGGAAACATCCTCCTCTTTCTTTTTATGGACCCTCCGGGGGTTGTTTCCATAATTTTTGGATTGGATGTGCTCAGCAACAGCTTTAAGGGCTGCTAGGTCTTGAATCTTTCCTGACTTCAATCCCATCTCAGCCATTTCTCCATGCTTGATCATTTCAAAAAAGGGTTTACCGATACCAGCTAAGACTCTTTCATAGAAAGGAGCTTCTTGTATGTCGATAAAGGTCATGACCATCTCTGACTCTGTCATAGAAGGAGTTACTTGAGCAGCAAGACGCCTCCACCTTTGAACATATTCTCTAAAAGACTCATTGGACTGTTTCTTGACCTCGGTAATCTGGTACCTGTCAGGAGCCATTTGAGACTGGAAGCTGTATTGTGTGACGAAGGGGTGAGCTAGCTCTTCCCAGCTATGGATCTTTGAATTGTATAATCTGGTATACCACGAACGGGCTTCTCCAGTCAGACTCTTTTGGAACAGCTGCATTCTGAGCTTCTCGTCCTCTGCATAAGATTCAAGTTCTTCAATGAACACCTTTAAATGTGTATAAGGATCTCCTAACCCATCATATTTTTCGAAGTCAGGAGTTTTGAACTTTTCTGGATAATGAACACCAGGGAATATACAAAGGTCGGCATATGAAACACATCTGTGTGCTCCAATTCCTTTGATAGCGCGAAAAGTCTCTTCTATTTGAAGAACTTTCTTTCTGATGTCACCGGTGTTTAGATCTCTTATGAGATGGGCGGCATCATGACTTTTGTTGGTTGTATCCAACTGTAGTTCAGGTACAGTAATGGTTTTGTCAGAACCTTGATTTCCCCCTTTTGTGGAGGATTCAACATGTATGGGTATCTTTGGACCCTGAGTAGATTGATGTAGTTCATTAAGAAGAACAGCCAAATCTGTAATTTGTTTACTTAATTCATCAAATTCTTTGCGAGAAACTGGATTAGACTGGTCAGATGAAGACATAATTGGCTATAGGCCTGCGGCCTTTTTGGACTTTGACCGATAATAGGTCCGAATGCTTCCCTGCTCTAAAACTGACATAGTTTAGTTTTAGGGAGGGTGTAAATGTTAACATGTTATGTGATGTGTTCGTTTTAGGAATATTTTCCTGCAAAATGGATGTTAGCTGTTTGTAATACAGGATAGCATGTTAATTTAAATATGTATATGCACATATTTCTTCATATTTCTCATTACATGGAGATGAATATGGAATGTAAATTACATGTAATTTGACTTTACGAGTAATTTGAAATGAGAAAACATGAAGAGACTTTCTTCCGCGTTTGGTTTATCAGAGGCTGACCTATCTTAGGTTTCTCTCGCCGCTTTTTGGCATGAAGGTTCCTAAATCTCACAATTTACTCAACGGGAAATTAATCCGGTCTTTCAACTGGAGCAAATTTGGGTGGTGCCTTTTCCGAGCCTCGTTGGAATTAGTTTTCCTACAAGTCCAATAATCAAACACTGATAGGATAGCCTCCTGGTGGAGGGACCACACAACATACATTCACATACAATGTGTCTCGCCGTTTACGAAAATGACGACATGTGCGAAGCATTAATATCATAGGCAGATATAGTGTAAAGCATTAATTGCAGTAAAGATATGCATTCGTACACATTCATCATAAATGTAAATGTAACATCCACACACAAGCATATAACAGTTTTGAAAAGCTTGTAATAGCGGCTTAAGTCCTTTTACTGGTGTCCCCAGCAGAGTCGCCACCTGTCGATGTCGGGATTTTTATTTGTCCCTTTTCATTACCTGTTCTTTTGTGTTCTCATTTTAGGTGAGATTTGTTTGAAAAAACAAGTGAAAAAGGTCCGACATGTGTAATGTCGACGATGGACTGTTAAGAGTCGCCAGTTAGTTTTTTATATGGTTATACCAACACAACCGAGAAAAGGTTTGCACATTGACCCAATGATGTGACACTGCTAAACGGGTCTGTGAAACTGAGATTCATTTAGGGTCCGGGGACTTGATTATGCAGAGGGAAGGTGTTAGGCACCCCCCCGACATCCGTGTTACCACGGTGACCGTCACTTTTCAATATGAATGTGTATGTGTGTGGGTCAATGTGATGTTATTTGAAAGTACTGCTATGCCTCGTTCGCACCTATATACATAGGGTTTGAATTTTGTATAAAATTCAGTTTTAACAAGATATAGCAATGATGTTTTGTAAAAAAGAGGTTTTTCAAACCCTGTGCTCAATAGTAATTGAGGCCTTTGACACTTCTATTTTATTATTAAATGTTCGGCTTGATTGCTTTTATTTTCGAGATATGAAGCATCTTCGAGAAAATAATGTACAAAGTAGTGTCGAACTCCTCATGGGCATGGAAACCATCGGAGGAAATCCGAACACCGTGAATAAATTTACAAGTTGCTTACAGTTGAAAATGTCCATCACGGGAACCGAATCAAGATTCAGTAGACTGAATCTGTGATCACATGATTCAGTAGACTGAATCTGTGATCACATGATTCCTAGGCTCACATGATGCCGCAATTGATATAAACGCAGTAAGCAGGTATATATATATATATATATATATATATATATATATATATATAGACGTGATCGACCACCACGAAGCACCTTCATAGGGGATCCAAAATGTAAATAAAGCTGTAAAAGCGATCAACCGCCACGGAGGAAACTCTTGGCAGGATGAAATGTACAGAAATCTGTAAAAACGGTCAACCACCATGAAGTAAACTCTAGGTGGGACAATATATATATATATATATATATATATATATATATATATATATATATATATATATATATATATATAAGCGTGTAAAAATACCGGATATAAAATCCAGGCTCATTGGACAAAGTCCAACAACAGTTAATATATATAAGTACATATATATTAAAGTAGTAAACACACCGGATGTAAAATCCAGGCTCATCGAACAGAGTTCGACACACAGTTCATATATATAAATATATATATACAAAAGCAATTAAACGCACCAGACGTAAGTCTAGGCTCATCGAACAGAGTTCGACACACAGTTCATATATATAAGTCTAGACTCAGTCGAGGCATAACTCGATAATGTTAGTCCATATATATATATATATATATATATATATATATATATATATATATATATATATAAAATGTAAAGAAACCACGGACTGAAGTCTGGGCATACACACGCAACACGACTCTCGATGTGAAGAATAGTGTGTGAAAAGATGAAGAGAAAGACTTTAAAGGGTATAAGAAGGCTTACAGTGGGCTGCCAAAGAAGACTTCTATAACTTGAAAGTGATGAACACTCTGCTCCCGCCGGTAAAAAGTAGCTATATATGAGCTTACAAGTGTTTAAAATGAGAAAGCACTCAGTTTGGGGTGTGTACAGAGCAAATTGGACAGGGCTTCCTCGCCTTTTTCTCTTTTCAAAATGGCCACCCCAATCCCTCTATTTATAGAGGGGGGAGCCGTAGGTGTACCAGAGGCTGCCCGGGGTGCCCCGGGCTTCGCGGGTCCCGCTGTCTCGAAGTACGTGCATGCGTGCAAAGTGATGTCCGCTCGAACTTTCAGAATTACAATCCGGGCATCTGACTGAGGTATGTAAGACCTATTTTGGACCGCCGTTGTTGAGAGTTATGCAATGACATGAGATTAGAGGTTGTAAGAAGTCAGGAAGACGGGACGATGCCCTCCGGTCTTCAAGCTTCAAATTCTATCCGTTACCATGCGTAATAGTCACTCGGGATTAGTTTTCCTTGGCTCTTGTGAGACATTGCTGTGTAGAAATGTATGTATAAAATGTTGAGACGGCGTGATGTGGCGTCAAGGTGGAAAGATGACGACTTTTCCCCTCGCCGGGGTCATCTCCAATTTAGGCTGATAAAGCAGACGTTGCTCGGGGTTATCTCTGAGATTGGACTGCTGCAAGTATTGAAGGTCCTCAGTGTCATCTCTGAGGTGTGCATGTCTTCCTGGTGCTATTACCAGGTCGTGTACTGAGTGCCTCGGTGTAAGCGCCGCGGTTGAAGCTGATTGCATGCATTTAAAATAAGCATTTCTGGGGTTATCTCCGGAACTGCAACTGCCTTCCTTGGGGTTATCTCCAAGGTTGGAATCTGCTATATCCAGTGTTGGGACTGAGACTGAACATCTCGGGGTTATCTCCGGGATGAATCGGTGTTCTCCGGTGAAATTTTTGGTATTGGAACTACAGGCCTCGGGGTTATCTCTGAGGTTGGAATTGTTACTCCCGGTGTGTGTTTCGGGGTTGAAACTGAGCTTCTGGTAGTATCCAGAACGGTTGTGAGCTGTCTTCCAGGGCTATGTCTGAAAGACGAATCTGCCCTCCTGTAATGTCAGTAATAGGTGTGCAAAAAATTTTGAGTGTTTACAATACTAATTTCTAAAAGTAAGGTAATCAAATTGGAGAGATATGGGATCCTAATTTCATTTAATGCTTTATCCAAAATGTACGCCTATTGTTATGCCTAATTATTTAACATGGACAGTTAGTCGAGAGCACAAAAGTGTAACATAACCATCTTTCGATGTACTATGTCTCTTTCACACAAAATCCATAATTAATAGAATTCACGTAAGCATCAAAATTACCTAACTCACTATATGTCTATGTGAATTAAAAGTGATAATGATTTCAGCACAAGCACTCTTAATAGCTACACATGGTGAATCGATATATTCCTATCTGGATCACGAATCACAAAACCTAAAATGAATAAGTCTCATGAACATATGCCAACATAGTATAATATGTACTTATATTTCATTTTCCAATTCTATACAAGCAATTAGTGTGAATGGTGATCAAGCATTAAATAATTTAGCACAACTATGATGAGCAATCCAATATTAAACATTCAACATCACAATCAGGCATACACGTATAGACTATACATTAAAATCCATTAGAATCCCATAATGGAAGTTAGTTCATTTCTGAATCAACAACCATTATGGGATTGAAGCAAAACATAGAAATGAATAATAAAAACAAGAGATATAATGGAAATAAGGAATCAAATCGGTTAAACCCTACTTCAAAGTCTGTTCTTAAGCTTGTTCACGTCCACATTCATCAATAAATTCAAACCCAATAACTATAATCAATAATCTTGATAGAGAAGCTCAAAGTAAAAGAGGAAAATGCTATAAACTCTCTCTAGAGTCACAAACCCTAATAGTAGTAATGAAACAGATTAAATTCGTCTCTGGTAACCAACCAAATTGTCTAAAGATAACAAACACGCTCCAGCTTTTCAAAATACAAAAGTCAACATTTTAAAATAATTATGATCGGCGATGTAAGGGATTCCGGGCGCAAGGGCGCCTTATATACGACTGAAATTCCTCTAGCGCGGGCGCGCGAGTTTAGACTATGTACTTGGCGCGGCCACGCGGTAGCCTTGTTTACCTCTGTGTTTCCTCTGGCATGGGCGCGCCGCGTATTACCTATATGGCAGCGTGGCCGTGCTGCTGCTGCTTGTTGTCTGCTGGTGTTTGCTTTCTTCTGTTGCTGCTTCCTACTACTTTCTTCTTCTTCATTTCTTTTCTTCTTAACTTTACCATTTCATTGATCCTCTTCACCTACTTGACCACAGTTGCCATCTTTATTCTTGCACAAGCTACCATGCCTTGTATTGTCATTTCCATTTCCATGCCATTTCCATGCTATACCACGCCATATCATGCTTCCGGAGTTATAATTATAAACACGCTGCAAAACAAACACAAAAAGTAAATAAAACATACCAAAATTACTTGAGTTGAGCAAAATTCCAGTGAGTTGGTAACCAATAAGTAGGTATAAAACCTACTTAACAAGTCAAATCAGGAAAAAAAATGTTACACGATTAAGCAGAAAAGCCTGAAATCATGATTTTTAGAAACCAAAATGCGGGTCTACATATCAATCATTGGTATTCGCCCAAACACAAGACTCACAAAACTAATTATCAAAGCTATTGAAAGCTTCCCTTGACATCGCATTGCGAAGGTCTAATGCCATTCACCTGGGGTTGTAATTGCAATCAAAAACATACATCTGGTCAGAAATCTATCCCCAGCGAAGATTTCATACATCCTTAGCCTTTGAAAGATATATCAACGAGGATCAGGCAGTCGTTACATTACCAGTCATTGGTGATAGCTCCAACGAAGCATTGGAGGTGGTCCGATGATTCCAGCCATTGAAAGACATCTCAACGAGGATCAGGCAACCCTGACATTACCAACCATTGGCAGTAACTCCAGTGAAGCATTAGAAAGACCTGACGATGCAAATTATGGAAAACCATCCTCATCAGGGAAGACCGATGATGGAATTTCTTTTACATATCCTCAGCAATCAAGACACGATTCCCCAAAGAGTCACTCACACATGAGAAGAGCATCTTCGGTGGAAAACCTATAATGAGGATTAAGGACTTTGGTGATAACCCCAATGTCAACATCTTATGGTCTCAATCGTGGAGAAACCTCAATTCCAAAGATTTTGAAGACATCTTTGCAACTTGTCATCAAATCAGGCTCAGATAGCATTGATGGACGGTTCATGTGACGCCCCCAAAACAGGTATACTTCACCCATTCTGAGTTTCCAAATACATGATACATAACTTAAATACAAACTTAATTTATACAACTGTTAAGTGTCGTGCAGAATACGACAAAATATAAGTTGTGAGTTTTAATACAAATATTGTCTCCTAGACAATATCCAAACTCAAATTCAATCTCATTACATTTATTATCACATTATTTTTGTACCATGTATTTGGCGACTCAAAATGGGTGATGTATACCTATCTTGGGGGCATCACAGTTGGTATTAGAGCTTAGGGATATGATCTCTGCCGAAGATCCGGGAATAGAACTAGGAGGGGAGAGATGAGTAAATCCTTCTCTAGTGTGTCCTACCTAAGCTTGTTTGTTGGTCGGTCATAATATAGGGGTATTATGTGGTATGTCAATTTCTTTAATTAACCCTTGTTTTATGACAGTATTTGAGAATGGCAACTGAGAATGTTAACAATGGAGTGAATGAGTCGGTGGAGACACCTTTAATCACCAACCAGGGGAACGTGCAATAGGAAGGCAATATTCCTCCTATAAACAACACTACCGAACAAACGATGAATGATGGAATGTTTAGAAGCTTTTTGTAGTTTATGCAAAATCAGACGAGGGAGACTCGTGTACAAAATATGGGTAGAAATGATAGCAACGCATGGCTTGTCACAACCAAACAGTTTAAAGAGTTGGGACTACCATAATTTGTGGGAAAGCCGGATCCGATCAAGGCGAAAATGTCGGTTAACCAACTTACCAAGATATTTGATGTCTTGGGATGCACGGAGGAACAGAAGGTTCCATTCGCCATCTTTATATTCTGTGGTGAGGCAGACTACTGGCGGGAGTCTATGAAGCGTACCCAGCCAGCTGCACTCAATATGTCTTAGGAAATATTTTAGAAACTGTTTAATGACAAGTACTTTCTTGAATGTATTCGTCATATGAAGGAGGTAGAGTTTATTAGAATAGAACAGAACAACATGACTGTGTCTCAGTATGAGGCTAAGTTCGCAGAGTTATCCAGGTTTGCACCTCATTTGGTAGAGAATGAGGAACGTATGACGCGAATGTTTTTGAGAGGTTTGAAACCTGAAATTCTGCAATATCTTATCTCATATAAATTTTCTCTAAATTTAGATTTTGTAAACAGAGCTCAATTATTAGAGCGAGATAATGAGTATGTTCAACCGAAGGACCACAACCAGGGTCATACCGGTGGCAGCAGTCATCGGAGCAATGACATTCAGCGGGGAGGAAAACATTCGGACAAAAGTGGTAACCACTCTGATGGTAATCGTGGTCATGATAGTAGAAGAACCGAGTCGGGGGGGGCTAATTTCAAAAAGAGAAGGTACAACAATGACAACGTGAAGACGTCAGCACCAACATCAACTATTTATAGGGGAGGAGAACGATCACCGGTCCTTTGTTATAAATGCGGGAAAGAGAGACACATCAGCCTAAACTGCCCACAACAATCCAAGGTGTGTTATAACTGTGGAAAGGAAGGTCATATAGCTAGAGATTGTCTTGTAGCAAAACCAAGTCCAGCGAGAATGGTGACTCCGAAGGCTGTTCCGGATAAGTCAAAGTCAGCGGTTCTTGGAAGAGCGTTTGTCATGACTGGCCAAAATGCGAGAAACTCAAACAAGGTGATCACGGGTAAGCTAATCATAAACTCTTACGAAGTTTATACCTTACTAGATACCGGTTCTACCCATTCTTTTATCTCTCCTGCTTGTGCTCAATGTTTGAACTTGACTCCAGAGAAATTAGACTTTGACTTATCTGTTGAGACTCAGTTAGGAGAAACTTTCATTATATCCACTGTTTATAAATCTTTCTTGATCCAAGTTGGCACCATCACATTACCTGTTGATCTTATCTCTTTAAAGATACTTGCATTTGATGTGATTTTAGGGATTGATTGTTTAACTTCTCATCATGCCAAAATTGATTATTTTTGTAAGGTTTATAGTTTTCATATTCCTAACCAACCTGTCATGCGAATTCAAGTAACCAAACCACTAAAATCAATCACTGTCATATCAAGCCATAAAGCCATTCGTTTATTGAAAAATGGATGTCAAGTTTTCTTAACCCATGTTATGAACTTGAACAAAAACACGTCAGATTTGAATAATATTTTTGTTGGTAGTGAATTTCCTGATGTATTTCCTGAAGAACTTCCCGATCTACCCCCATAATGTGAAGTTGAATTCTTTATTGACCTTGAACCTAGTACAAAGACCATTTCTAAAACCCCATATCGAATGGCTCTTATTGAACTTCAGGAGTTAAAGGTCCAACTATAGGAGTTGTTGGACATCGGTTTCATTCATCTTAGTACATCTCCTTGGGGTGCTCCTATTTTATTCGTAAAGAAGAAAGATGGGAGTACGCGACTTTGTATTGACTATCGAGAATTGAACCATGTCACCATTAAGAATAGTTATCCGCTACCTCGCATTGATGACCTATTCGAGCAGTTGCAAGGAGCACAATTCTTTTCAAAGATTGATCTTCGTTCCAGATATCGTTAGCTTAAGATTAAAACTGATGACATTCCAAAGACTACCTTCAGAACACGGTACGAACATTATGAATTCTTAGTCATGTCTTTTGGATTGACTAATGCTCCTTCTACTTTCATGGATATGATGAACCGTGTGTTCAAGGAGTATTCGGATCAGTTCGTTGTTGTCTTTATTGATGACGTTCTCATCTATTCTAAAAGCCGTGAAGATCATGAGCACCATTTAAAGCTAGTACTTCAAAGGCTTCGTGATAACAAGCTATATGCCAAGCTGAAGAAATGCGAGTTGGTTATAATTGGAGATTCGTGGAAGGATTTTCACGAATCGCTACTCTGTTAACTCAGCTGACTCGGAAAGATACAAAATTCGGTTGGAGCGAGGAATTCGAGAAGAGTTTCCAAGAGCTCAAAAGGAGACTCATTTCAACACCTGTTCTGACAATACCATCTAGTTCGGATGGATTTGTTATCTATAGCGATGCTTCAGGAAAAGGGTTAGGATGTGTTTTCATGCAACATGAGAAAGTCATAGCCTATGCCTCGCGACAACTCAAAGAATATGAGATGTGACGCCCCCAAATCCGGGTCTCTTCCAACGCGACAAATGGTGCTACACGGTACTCATAATTGTACATTCATTCTAATGAAATGACATCAAAATGTGTGTTCTAACGACATTCTTATTACATTAATAATAACAAATCTCGTTCCCAGGTTCTTAAACCATTACATTCTTTGTTCATCATAATGTAATATATATACTTACTAGTCTATTACAAGATAAACTAATCATTCATCTTTCTTTTGCCTTTATCTCTACTGGAAATCTCAGTTTGCTCGTCCTTAGCTGCATTCATATGGTTCAAGCAAGAGTGAGCATAACAAGCTCAGCAAGTACAACAACTTCCATTAAAAGCATGCTTAAAACATAGGAATCGTATATCTTCAATAACTAGATAATAGTTATGAAGTACTATCAATAATTCAAAATAGCATTTCTTTTCCTCCAAAATGTTTTATAATGACAATATTCAGAAAAACATCAATTCTGGCCCAAGACCATGATCATTTCATAATTTTTTTGAAAAGGACAACCCGACACTAAGTCTGTAAGTACAACATAGCTTATGAGCACTTCTAGGTGATCAGCCTATAATACTCTATGTTGATCAACACTACATCCCTTAAACGTGTGAACGTTTAAGTTGTGGCAACCTCACATGCCCATCAAATAGTCGATGAAAATATATTTATTTATTCATATTCAGGCTTACCTTGAATTCATACCAAACAATTGGCGTAGGATAGCGTTAGCAATTCTATTATTGAAAGACTTGCAAATAAATAAATAAATCTATCAAGATTAGTCTAGCCGAGTTAAAATTGGCATCGACTCTTTCTTTAAAACAATACATGCATCTCATAACTTGAATCATTTGAAAACCTAGCTAACACGAAGGTTAGACAAGTGTTTAAGAAAAACTTGCCTTCAGCGTCTGCTACAGTATAATAACTTTTCCTTTATGTCTTTACAATCTCTACAATACATAACCACACAACATATCACATTAGGTCATGAACGAACATACATAGTTCCTAAAGAATCTTACTCTTCTTCTCAATCTAATTACTTATTAGATTTGTTATTATTGGTTTTGGCTTTCCGTTAAGTCGTTCTTACTTTCATACACAATTGACTTTCCATAACCCTAAGTGATTATACTTAAGGCTTAATTATGTCTTAATAGTGTTACATTAAGATCCTTAGTTAATTTGTTCATTATATCCCATTCATGCTCAAAATACAACCATTCTTCACTATCTAGACCCTAAGGCTGGTGCTGCGGTGCTGGCTATTCTTCTATGTGCCGCGCTGCTGCGCCACACATTAGGCTAGAAGACCGGAATTGGCGCTGCGGCGCGAGTCCCTTCGTTATGGGTCTTGCTGCGGCTTGAACTAACAGGGGCTGAGGGCCATTTCGGCGCTGCGGCGCAGGCTAATTGGCCTTGGGCTGGCGCCACGGCGCCAGCTCTGTGCACCAGATAATTTTGACAGACTTTTTCATTTGTAAGATTCCCAAACTCGTAACTTCTTCGTTATAAGTCCGAATTGGCTTGTTCAAGAGCCTACGGTTCACAAATTTCATACTCTACGTGTTCATCCAAGAATTTTATTTATTCAACTTCGTTTTCTAAAAATTCACCTATTAGACCATTTTTAACGAAAACGATAAACGTTCGTGAACGTTTAACGTTCGTTTCTTCGTTCTAAGTCAGAATTCGGTCATTTTTTAGTCCGCAACTCTATAATGCCAAATAAGACTTGTCTCCATTGAAAACCAATGTTTCCAAGCTCAACATCAAAATTCGACTTCCATTCCGAGAATTTCACGAATTAGACGATTATCGTCTAATCATGTGAATTCCGCCAAAACTTCGTTACTTGAGATTTTTAAATCGCTTCAAATGGATTCATTCCACCATACTAACATCTTAATATACATACTTCATTAACTTATTTACATGATAAGTTATTACTTGTTCTTTGTTATCTTATAAATTATTAAAGTATAAAATACTTATGTTTCCATTTCTCATGACTTATGTCTTCTTTTCATATAGCTTATTATGGTTCAAGACTTCTAACCATTATTCTTGCTTCATCTTATCATACCAATTTTATTAATGCAAACATGTTACAAGTTCTTACAATTTCTTCTTAAGTTCATAGCTTAAATGATTAAGAATAGCTTATTCATGACTTATACGGCTTCTTAATACTTAAGCCCTTTAATTCATCATTCTTATCATTCCTTAGCATACATGTTCTACCACTACCTACTTTTCTAACAATGGAAGAGAAAGAGAAACATGGCTTAGGATTGCTTACCCTTGATATCATCTTGCTAATTCTTAATCTTCTTCTTGCTTCTTGAAAATCTAACAAAGGAAGTCTAACTTTATATGTGCTTATTCTCTCTACCAATTAAGTTGTAAAGTGTTTGAGGAAATGAACAACCAACAACAATGAATTCAAGCTTGCTATTTATATGAAAACCAAAGTTAGGGTATAATGGTCATTAAGCCACTTCCACCTCCTTAATCCACCTCCTTACTATTCATTACTTGATAAGCACAACACTTATCCATTACTTAGCCCTTAAGTGTACTTGCTCATCACTTAAGTACTTTGTTTGCTCACCACACTTACTTAACCTTTAAGTATACTTGCTCCCTACTTTGTTTGGGCTTAAGGTTTAATTAGTTAGCTTATTCATTTTGGGCTTGCATTAAATTACTTTGGGCTTCCCATTACAAACTCTTGGGCTTGCATAATAATTCTTATTGGACTTCACAAATTGCTACACAATCCCACAAGTCCATTATAATTGGCTTAAAGCCTTAGAATATATACTATACGTATAAATCTCGTATTCTAACTCGTATACTTATTCACGATATACGATATACCATTATTCATACATACTCGTATAATACTCGTATTCATTACATCGTACAATACTTACGTATTATACAATCATTGTTTTATTTTATTAATCGCATTTAAATTCCTTCTCGTAAATCAGTTTCCCTAAATGTTAGGTTTTAAGTCCGCTGGCGAAAAACTGCGTTTGCCATAACTGAAATATTATTGGATATTCCATCTCACCTCGATATTCTATCGTTACGTATTTCTCGGAAGTTCAAAAATAATTCTCGAGCGGAAATGCGTGAATAGTATTTTTTGAAAAAATTCTCGGAAAGCTTTTATTTTCGTCTTGAAAATTCAAACACTTTAATTCTATCACGTAGCCAAAATACTACACTGTTCTGACATGTCTAGGCCATAGAATGACCTTCAATTAGCTTACTCCATAAATAATCAATTAAATTCATTTAATCATTATAATTAAATAAAAATTTAATTCTCCTAAAAATCCAATTTTCTGGGGCGTCATACTCTTCCCCCCTTATAAGGATTATATCCCCATAATCTCGCTAATAATGCCTACACCATTGAAGAAAATTTTTCCTTTATTTTAATCTTGAGTCTCCACGCTGCTTCTTCGGCATTGTGGTTCCTCACACTCGCCTTTACCGAAGGTATTATCTTAATTTACATGACTTGTCACTTCCTATCAATAAATTGAGTCGGAAGTTAAACACTTATTAACAAATTATGCTATCTTCCCTTTATTAGTCTTTCTTTTAACTCCTAATTATTTGGAACTCAAATTTCTCCCTCAAAACAAGATTATACTTGAACTTTTCTTCATCCTGCATCCTCTTCTTCATTCGCTTGCATTCCTCGTTACCTAGTTGTACTTAATTAACTCGTTCCATTATCGTGGATTGAGTCTACGTTGTGAAAAACATTTCTATCCCTTCATTCTGTAATTTAACTTCTAACTCTGATCTTTCCATCTCCGTTATTAACTCATTCTGAGTCGTTAACATCGATAGCTTTTTCTTACCCTTCCTACACAACGCTTTGGCTTCTACGTTTACCTTCCTTGTATGATATAACATATCGCAGTCGTAATCTGTTATCCATTCTAATCACCTTTTGTGTGGAGATATATTTCAGACTCTTAGAGTCCGTGTATATCTCACACTTCTCCCTGTATAAATACTATCTTCAGATTTTTAATTCAAAACTACCGTTGCCAATTATAGATCATAAGTAGGATAGACCTTCTCATAATCCTTTAACTGGCGTGCTACATACACAATGACCTTTCCATGCTACATGAGCACGCAATCTCGTCATCTATGCGATGTGACGCCCCCAGAATAGGTATACAACACCCATTCTGAGTCGCCAAATACATGGTACAGAAAGCAAACTACAACTTCAATAATACAATTGTCGTGCAAAATACGACAACACATACTGTGAGTTTAAATACAAATATTGTCTTCTAGACAATATCCACACTCAAATAAATCCTCATTACAATTATTCAAACACTATTTTACAGAAATAATGAGGACTGCTAATACATCTTTCTAGAACCATCACTCCATACCCCGACTAGATCCTGCTATGTTCTCACCTCCTGAGAAGAAAAATGGAACAAAAAGGAAAAGGGTGAGCTCAACTAGCCCAGTAAAGAATATTATGACTAAGATAATATACAACAAATTATCGTTAGTCTTCAACAGGGAAAAATCTGATAAAATATAATCGACAACAAGTTTTAGATCAACAACTGCAGCGGAAACAACAAACCATTAGAAGAGTCAAGTAGAGAAAGAATTCTACTATCTTCTAAGATTTAAAAGTCCATCATCAATATTTTATCCCTGTAACATCAATTAATAATCATCTTTAACCAAATATTCATCTTTGCATTACAGGCCAAAGATATTCATTTGTATCATCAGTCGGTCATGTTCATCTCAACACCTGTTCATCTTTGCACTACAGGCCAAAGATATTCATCAAGTAATTATACATCTTTGCACTACAGGCCAAAGATATTCAGTAATATCGTCATTTAGGACTGAGGATGATGAAAAATATCTTAAAGAGAACGAATCCAATGAGACAGAAGGACAAATAGTAGGGATTCGTATAACAGTTTATCCAAGATCAATAATACTTCATAATAATCAATTGTGAAGCAGAATTCAAAAATAAAGATCAAAACATGGATACAATCAAAGATAGTAACCATAATAGACATCTTGGACAAAAAGGGAAAATTTTATTTTTCGGTGAATAGTGCCGTATTCGTGAATAGTGCCGTATACGTGAATAGTGCCGTATACGTGAATAGTAACCCCGACACAAAAAGTTCCAAATTTGATAAAAACTCATATCAATATTTCAGCATAATGATATTGAAGAAAATAATATCATTTAAGAAGAAAATAATATCCCTTACCTCAAAATATCAGTACTTCTGGTCGGAATACCGGTATAAGGCTGAAAGAAACTTGCTCTGATGAATAGAAACTCTCAAAGTATCTAAATACTCACAAAATACACTCAATAATCTAGAGAGAGAAAGAGAGAAAACTTGTTTCTGGTGTAATTTTCAATTCTAACTTAGCCCTCTATTTATAGGAAAATTTTGGTAGGTTTGACCTGCAACCTGATGGCTTTACCTGCTACTATTCCCACCTACCACATTTGAAATATAATTCAGCACATTTCTTCACCAACCACAAGTGGGGCCCACCAATTCTAGAATTTTCCATCAAAATGATAAACTCCGAAAATTCAACAATTTCTGAACCAGTCATCTTGTAAAATTCATAATAAATCATACGTTCATTTTTAACGGTTCAAAATTTGTGGGCATATACTCAACTTATATATGTATAACATATCCAAAAATTACCACGATCCAACGGTCGGATTAAAAATTATAACCCCCGCAAAATATCTCAAAAACCCTGATTTTTAATACCTCCATTCCGACAAAAATATGGATAAAAACCTCAACATTAACTCCTTCATTTTTTAACCACAAAAATATATCCCTCATTTATATCCACATAAAATAAATATTTCCTTATCATATGAATCAATAATTAATTATTCATAAATAATATTACAGAATCACATTTATGACAACCAGGCCGTTCCCAGGAAAGAGGGGGCTTTCCAATAAGGATTTCTCCTTACTGGCGCGCAATTAGATGACCAAACCTCTCCTTAGACAGAACTTTCTAGACATTGCCAATAATGTTATCTAATAATATTATTCAAATAATATGAATTATTGATCTGATAAATGAAAATACTGTGCAGCAACAATTATTGAAACAACAATAATATAAAATATCAACGCAGCAATTATTGAATCGATAAAATAAAATATTGAATAATAACTACTGTAACAATTATTGAGTAGTGCCTTCTTACGTAAGAATCAATAATTGGTGCAATACCGTGTGCTACTGTATTTTAACCACCGGGTATTCCAACAGTATTAACGGTAACAACTACGCCGTTATTTATAAACAACTTATACTTGTCGTTTTCTTCATCCAATCGCTTTCCGTTATGGGGCCCACACAAGGCTGCGTCGTCGTACGAATATTCCCCGACAGCAAGAATATTCCACGACCAACCGAATATTCACCGACCAAAAATAAATATTTTATAACCACTTGCTTATTTTGCAAAATTTGCACATTTCACCCATAACCAAAGTATTATATCAAATTAACCCCTTATTATTCACAATAATATTTAGAGAAAATTTGATTTTATTCATTAATAAGTTGGGGTCTTACAACCTCCCCTCCTTATGAAATTTCGTCCTCGAAATTGACGTACGTACCTGATGTTTCAAAAAGGTGAGGATACCTCGCTTTCATTTCTGATTCCAACTCCCAGGTCATTTCTTCAATAGCATGGTTTCTCCACAAAACCTTAACTTGTGGTATAACCTTCGTGCGTAGGACATGCTCTTTCCTATCCAAGATCTTAACAGGTACCTCCTCGTACGTTAAATCTTCAGCTATCTCGTCTGGTTCTAACTCAATAATGTGGTTCGGGTCTTTAACATATTTACGAAGCATAGATATGTGAAAAACATTATGAACACGAGACATGCTTGGAGGTAATGCGAGTCTATATGCCACATTTCCTATTCGCTCAAGAATCTCAAATGGACCAACAAATCTTGGATTGAGCTTTCCTCTCTTCCCAAATCTTGTAACTCCTTTCCATGGAGCCACACGCAACAATACATGATCCCCAATATCAAATTCCACGTCCTTCCGATGAAGATCTGCATAACTCTTTTGTCGATCCTGTGCCGTTTGTATACGTTGTCGAATCGTTTGGATCTTCTCTGTAGTCATGCGTACCAATTCTGGTCCCAACAATGTTGCTTCACCCACCTCGTCCCAGCATACTGGAGAACGACATTTTCTTCCATACAACGCCTCAAATGGAGCCATACCTATGCTCGCCTGATAACTGTTGTTGTAGGAGAATTCCACCAATGGTAGGTACTTATCCCAACTCCCTTTGAGATCTAAGACACAAAGTCTTAATAGATCTTCAAGAGTTTGAATAGTCCTCTCTGATTGTCCGTCCGTTTGAGGATGGTATGCTGAACTGAATCGTAAATCCGTGCCCATAGCTTTCTGCAAGCTAACCCAAAATCGTGAAGTGAATCTTGGGTCACGATCCGAAACTATGGATACTGGCATGCCATGCAATCTCACAATCTCGTTCACGTACATACTAGCAAGACGTTCAAGGGAATAAGTCTCACGTATCGGCAAGAAATGAGCGGACTTGGTTAATCTATCAACAATAACCCAAATCGCATCTATGCCTTGAGAAACCTTGGGAAGACCTGTAACAAAATCCATAGTAATGTGTTCCCACTTCCATTTCGGAATCTCAAGTGGTTGCAATGGACCCTTTGGTACTTGATGCTCCGCTTTTACACGTTGACAAGTTAAACATCTCGAGATAAACTCCGCGATCTCTCTTTTCATATTGCTCCACCAAAATGTATGTCGAAGATCGTGATACATTTTGGTACTCCCAGGATGAATTGCAAACGGTGTGTTGTGTGCCTCCATCATTATTCTATGCTTCAAGTCAAAATCGTTAGGAACACAAAGTCTGGAGTTGACTCGAAGTATTCCTTCTTCATCGATTCTTGCTTCTGGAATAACACCTTCTTGCACTTTCTTCTTCATACGCATCAGCTCTATATCCGTAGCTTGAGCAGCTTTAACTTTATCGATTAAAGTCGGTTCTACTCGTATATTTGATATCATCATGTGGGTACTTGGAGCCTTCATCTCTATCTCCATCCTTTGCAAGTCATACAAAATGGGCCTTTGTGTTAAAAACATTGCACTCGTACCCGCATATGATCTTCTACTCAATGCGTCAGCTACTACGTTTGCTTTCCCAGGATGGTATTGGATGGTATGATCGTAATCTTTCAACAGCTCAAGCCAACGTCGTTGCCGCATGTTGAGTTCCTTTTGGGTGAAGAAATATTTGAGGCTTTTATGATCTGTATAGATCTCCACTTTCTCCCCATAAAGGTAGTGTCTCCAGATCTTCAACGCAAAAACGACTGCTGCCAACTCCAAATCATGAGTAGGATAATTCCTCTCATATTCTTTGAGTTGTCGTGAGGCATAGGCTATGACTTTCCCATGTTGCATGAGAACACATCCTAACCCTTTGCCTGAAGCATCGCTGTAGATAACAAATCCATCCGAACCAGATGGTATTGTCAAAACAGGTGCCGAAATGAGTCTCCTCTTGAGTTCTTGGAAATTCTTCTCGCATTCCTCACTCCATACGAATTTTGTATCTTTCCGAGTCAGCTGAGTTAACGGAGTAGCGATTCGAGAAAATCCTTCCACAAATCTCCGATAATAACCAGCTAAGCCCAGAAAGCTACGTACTTCGGTTACCGACTTCGGTTGCTCCCAACTTTGTATGGCTTCAATCTTCGCCGGGTCGACAGATACTCCATGTTTTGACACCACGTGCCCAAGGAATGCTACTTCCTCAAGCCAGAACTCGCATTTCTTCAGTTTGGCATATAGCTTGTTTTCACGAAGCCTTTGTAGTACCAGCTTCAAATGGCGCTCATGATCTTCACGGCTTTTGGAATAGATGAGGATGTCATCAATAAAGACAACAACGAACTGATCCAAATATTCTTTGAATACACGGTTCATCATATCCATGAAGGCAGCAGGAGCATTAGTCAATCCAAAAGACATTACTAAGAATTCATAATGCCCGTACCGAGTTCTGAAGGCAGTTTTTGGAATATCCTCAGTTTTAATCTTCAGCTGATGATATCCAGAACGAAGATCGATCTTTGAAAAGAATTGTGCTCCTTGCAACTGGTCAAACAGGTCATCAATGTGAGGTAGCGGATACCTATTCTTGATGGTGACATGGTTCAATTCTCGATAGTCAATACAAAGTCGCATACTCCCGTCTTTCTTCTTTACGAATAAAACAGGAGCACCCCAAGGAGACGTACTAGGACGAATAAAACCGATGTCCAACAACTCCTGTAGTTGGACTTTTAACTCCTGAAGTTCAATAGGAGCCATTCGATATGGGGTTTTAGAAATGAGCTTTGTACCGGGTTCAAGGTCAATAAAGAATTCAATTTCTCGTTCCGGGGGTAGACCGGGAAGTTCTTCAGGAAATACATCGGAAAATTCTCTAACAATAGAAATATTATTCAAATCTGACTTGTCTTTGTTCAAATCCATAACATGGGCTAAGAAAGCTTGACATCCGTTTTTCAATAAACGAATAGCTTTGTGGCTTGATATGACAGTGACTGATTTTAGTGGTTTAGTAGTTTGAATTCGTATGACAGGTTGGTTAGGAATATGAAAACTAACAACCTTACGAAAACAATCAATTTTAGCATGATGAGTGGTTAACCAATCAATTCCTAAAATCACATCAAAAGCAAGTATCTTTAAAGAGATAAGATCAACAGGTAATGTGATAGTGCCAACTTGGATCATGCAAGATTTATAAACTGTAGATGTAACGAAGGTTTCACCCAACGGAGTTTCAACAGATAAGTTAAAGTCCAATTTCTCCGGAGTCAAGTTTAAACGTTGAGCACAAGCAGGAGAGATAAAAGAATGGGTAGAACCGGTATCTAGTAAAGTATAAACTTCGCAAGAATTCAAGATTAGCTTACCCGTGATCACCTCGTTCGGGTTTCTCACGTTTTGGCCAGTTACGACAAACGCTCTTCCAGGAACCGCTGATTTCGCCTTATCCGGGACAGCCCTTGGAATCACCACTCCCGCTGAACTTGGTTTTGCTATAGTACAATCTCGAGCGATGTGGCCTTCCTTCCCACAGTTGTAACACACCTTGGATTGTTGTGGACAGTTTGGGCTGATATGTCCCTCTTTCCCGCATTTGTAACATCTAACTGGCGGTCGTTCTCCTCCCCTAAAATTTGTTGTTGGTGCTGGTGCTGGTGCTGATGTCTTCCCGTCATTGTTGAATCTCCTCTTTCTGAAATTTCCACTTGACTCACCTCTCCTATTATCATGGCCACGATGACCACCCGAGTGGTTACCGCCTTTGTTCGTATTTTTCCCTCCTCGTTGGTTATCATCGCTCTGATGATTGCTGTCACCGGTATGACCCTGGTTGTGGTCCCTCGGTTGAGTATACTCATTATCTCTCTCTAATAATTGGGCCCTGTTGACAACGTCTGAATACAGAGAAAATTTATGAGAGATAAGGTATTGACGAATCTCAGGTTTTAAACCTCTCAGAAACATCCGCGTCATTCGTTCCTCATTTTCGACCAAATGAGGTGCAAACCTGGATAACTCTGCAAACTTCGCCTCATACTGGGACACCGTCATGTTGTTTTGTTCCAGTCTAATAAACTCAACCTCCTTCATATGACGAATACTTTCAGGAAAGTACTTGTTATTGAACAGTTTTTGAAATGTTTCCCAGGACATGTTGAGTGCGTCAGGCTGGGTACGCTTCACAGACTCCCACCAGTAGTCTGCCTCACCGCGGAACATAAATGTGGCGAATGGAACCTTCTGTTCCTCCGTGCATCCCAAGACATCAAATATCTTGGTAATTTGCTTGACCCACGTTTCCGCCATGATCGGATCCGGCTTTCCCTTAAATTCTGGTGGTCCCAATTCTTTGAACTGCTTAGCTGTGACAAACCGCGCGTTGTTATCATTTCCACCTGTATTCTGCACACGAGTCTCCCTCGTCTGATTTTGCATGAACTGCAAAAAGCTCCTAAACATTCCATCATTCATCGTTTGCTCGGTAACGTTGTTTACAGGAGGAATATTGCCTTCCTGTTGCACGTTCCCCTGGGTAGTGATCAAAGGTGTCTCCACGGTCTGATTTACTCCATTATTAACGTTCTCAGCTGCCATTCTTAAATACTGCCATAAAACAAGGGTTAATAGTCATGTCATATATTATCCCTATACTCTGACCGACCAAATAAACACCAAATAAACTTAGTCAGGTCATACTAGCGAAGGAATTCCCCGTCTCCCCCTCCTAGTTCTTGTCTCACATCTCAGCCAGGGATCATATCCCTAAGCTCTGATACCAACTGTGACGCCCCCAGAATAGGTATACAACACCCATTCTGAGTCGCCAAATACATGGTACAGAAAGCAAACTACAACTTCAATAATACAATTGTCGTGCAAAATACGACAACACATACTGTGAGTTTAAATACAAATATTGTCTTCTAGACAATATCCACACTCAAATAAATCCTCATTACAATTATTCAAACACTATTTTACAGAAATAATGAGGACTGCTAATACATCTTTCTAGAACCATCACTCCATACCCCGACTAGATCCTGCTATGTTCTCACCTCCTGAGAAGAAAAATGGAACAAAAAGGAAAAGGGTGAGCTCAACTAGCCCAGTAAAGAATATTATGACTAAGATAATATACAACAAATTATCGTTAGTCTTCAACAGGGAAAAATCTGATAAAATATAATCGACAACAAGTTTTAGATCAACAACTGCAGCGGAAACAACAAACCATTAGAAGAGTCAAGTAGAGAAAGAATTCTACTATCTTCTAAGATTTAAAAGTCCATCATCAATATTTTATCCATGTAACATCAATTAATAATCATCTTTAACCAAATATTCATCTTTGCATTACAGGCCAAAGATATTCATTTGTATCATCAGTCGGTCATGTTCATCTCAACACCTGTTCATCTTTGCACTACAGGCTAAAGATATTCATCAAGTAATTATACATCTTTGCACTACAGGCCAAAGATATTCAGTAATATCGTCATTTAGGACTGAGGATGATGAAAAATATCTTAAAGAGAACGAATCCAATGAGACAGAAGGACAAATAGTAGGGATTCGTATAACAGTTTATCCAAGATCAATAATACTTCATAATAATCAATTGTGAAGCAGAATTCAAAAATAAAGATCAAAACATGGATACAATCAAAGATAGTAACCATAATAGACATCTTGGACAAAAAGGGAAAATTTTATTTTTCGGTGAATAGTGCCGTATTCGTGAATAGTGCCGTATACGTGAATAGTGCCGTATACGTGAATAGTAACCCCGACACAAAAAGTTCCAAATTTGATAAAAACTCATATCAATATTTCAGCATAATGATATTGAAGAAAATAATATCATTTAAGAAGAAAATAATATCCCTTACCTCAAAATATCAGTACTTCTGGTCGGAATACCGGTATAAGGCTGAAAGAAACTTGCTCTGATGAATAGAAACTCTCAAAGTATCTAAATACTCACAAAATACACTCAATAATCTAGAGAGAGAAAGAGAGAAAACTTGTTTCTGGTGTAATTTTCAATTCTAACTTAGCCCTCTATTTATAGGAAAATTTTGGTAGGTTTGACCTGCAACCTGATGGCTTTACCTGCTACTATTCCCACCTACCACATTTGAAATATAATTCAGCACATTTCTTCACCAACCACAAGTGGGGCCCACCAATTCTAGAATTTTCCATCAAAATGATAAACTCCGAAAATTCAACAATTTCTGAACCAGTCATCTTGTAAAATTCATAATAAATCATACGTTCATTTTTAACGGTTCAAAATTTGTGGACATATACTCAACTTATATATGTATAACATATCCAAAAATTACCACGATCCAACGGTCGGATTAAAAATTATAACCCCCGCAAAATATCTCAAAAACCCTGATTTTTAATACCTCCATTCCGACAAAAATATGGATAAAAACCTCAACATTAACTCCTTCATTTTTTAACCACAAAAATATATCCCTCATTTATATCCACATAAAATAAATATTTCCTTATCATATGAATCAATAATTAATTATTCATAAATAATATTACAGAATCACATTTATGACAACCAGGCCGTTCCCAGGAAAGAGGGGGCTTTCCAATAAGGATTTCTCCTTACTGGCGCGCAATTAGATGACCAAACCTCTCCTTAGACAGAACTTTCTAGACATTGCCAATAATGTTATCTAATAATATTATTCAAATAATATGAATTATTGATCTGATAAATGAAAATACTGTGCAGCAACAATTATTGAAACAACAATAATATAAAATATCAACGCAGCAATTATTGAATCAATAAAATAAAATATTGAATAATAACTACTGTAACAATTATTGAGTAGTGCCTTCTTACGTAAGAATCAATAATTGGTGCAATACCGTGTGCTACTGTATTTTAACCACCGGGTATTCCAACAGTATTAACGGTAACAACTACGCCGTTATTTATAAACAACTTATACTTGTCGTTTTCTTCATCCAATCGCTTTCCGTTATGGGGCCCACACAAGGCTGCGTCGTCGTACGAATATTCCCCGACAGCAAGAATATTCCACGACCAACCGAATATTCACCGACCAAAAATAAATATTTTATAACCACTTGCTTATTTTGCAAAATTTGCACATTTCACCCATAACCAAAGTATTATATCAAATTAACCCCTTATTATTCACAATAATATTTAGAGAAAATTTGATTTTATTCATTAATAAGTTGGGGTCTTACATGCGAAGCACTGAGATACACTACAAAATTCCTCGTATCATCTGATAAAGACAATACAGGTGACTCACTTATCTTTCCTTTTTTCACATCTCATTCCCAACATACCTATCAATTTTCCACTGACTTGCTCAGCGCCCCTTACAAAAAATCTAACTTCAGTACATCAGTCAACCCAAATGACATAGCCAGAAACTTGTAATAACTATAACGAGTTCTGAACATCATCTTAGGTACCTTCCCTCTTCCTCAATTTCAACTGACGATACCCCATACACAAATCTATCTTGAAAAAATACTTTGCCCCTTTTAACTGATCAATTAGATCATTGATCCTGGGAAACGGGTATCTATTCTTAACCGCTAACCGAATAGTCATATATTTGACTTACGCATTGGTTTACTTAACTTTACTTCCTAAGGTTTGCATTCTTTCCACCTAAGTTTACGCGACCTACTTTTATTACCGACTTGCAGCTTCATGACATACGGAGATGTCTTACTTAATACATTCATCATCTTTGACTATTTATATTCTTATCTTCTTCTTATTACTTCTCTAGGTCTCAGCACACATCCCTTATCTGCTAGTAGTCCATATGGTACTCTGAGTGGTTTCCCACAAACAACCAATAAACAAGTTCCTGTCTCATCTACACTTCCATCACAGTGAGTTAGATCGGTAGCCAGTTTCGTATATAACTTCGCTCTCTGAAGGAATTGTTTAGCCCAGATCCCATATGATAACTACCATATGATAACTATCAAAGGTTACGATTGTACCACAACCTAAACTTATCTTAACATCCTTCTAAATTGCGTCATGGTTAGACAACAAGAAAGTTCCGGTGATTTATTACCGTAAATTACAACCTTGGTTTTTTTTTAAGAAAATAGAGGATTCATATCTTTCCTTAGACAGTTTATTAAAGTTTTATGGTTAATTAACCCATTCCTACTGAGAATTACTTCAAATTATCTTAACTTTATCAGTACTTACCTATCGATACTTACTTATCTTTATTAGTTATGAAACGATTTCCAGGAATATAATTAACGAAAGTTATTTCCTCCTCCTTTACCTTAATGTTTAAAGGTACTTATACTCCCTTTCAGACAAACTCCAAGATGAGTCTTTCCACATATCTTACATGCTCTGATCCTACGCTTAGGATCCCCTTGCCCCATTCTAGTATTCCCGGAGTTAAAATTCTTTCCTTTTGGCATACTACCACTGGGATTCTCTGCCTTGGTTACTCTCTCTCCCTTGCCCTTTTTCTTCCTCTCCTTGTGGTATTGAGTCAACGCCTCACTACCACCCTCTGCTATAATCACCTTCTCCAGAATGGTCCCATAGGAAACCCTCTGGAACACCGCCATCCTACTATAGAGCCAGGGTTTCAGGCCCTGCTCAAACCTACGAGCCTTCCTCTCCTCAGTGTCCACTTAAGGTGGAGTAAACCTTACCAATTCATTGAATCTGGCCGTGTACTGGGGAACCGTCATATCCCCTAGTTTAAGTTCTAAAAACTCAATCTCCATCCTCTATTGTAGACTTGTAGGAAAATAATTCTCGAAGAAAACCTTCTTGAATCGTTCCCACTTTACCACATCTGTTCTAACCCAACCCTGGTGAACCTCCCACCAAAAGTTAGCTTCCCCTCTTCACCATATAGGTCGCAAAAGAAGTTTTTGCACCTCAGCTACGTTTATAATAACAAACACCTTCTCTATTTCTTTTACCCATGTTTGGGCCTCTAATGGGTCCGTCGTTCCTTTGAACTCCAGCGAACCTATGCTTTTAAACTCTTTAAAGATAGTCGTTCTGGCTATCCTAGGTTCTGCGGGTACTCTACCCCCGGTTTGGTTAAATACAGCCGTTAATAAATTAACAAACTCTTGCATAGGGTTGTTCTGACCCCCTTGGTTATCATTACGTGATTCTACTTCCTGATTACGTTACCTTCTCCTTGGCGGCATTATGCTGATAAAATTTCATTATTATCAATTTACTTACTTCGTTATTATTTGCCACACACAACTCATACCATAACAAAGCATATTAAATGAAAACTTCATTATATTCATATGATTCTTCATAGTTTAAAACTATTTACAATTTGTTTTCCATATCCAAAAGCTATTACATTTCTCTCCCACAACTGAACCTCACAAAAGTTGAGATTTACAAAAAGACTACCCTTTTTATACAAAAGAGGGTTTTACATCACTACACACATATTTATAACTCTAGATTTCTAATAATGCATAATAGCATCCTCGTGTTTCTCATTCGCAATCTTCACTACAGTATCCCGACTAATAGTATGTCGAGTCTGTCCTGACTCAATGGAATAATGAGTAACTCTCCTCTTGAAATTCTCATGCTTACTCTTATGGATGTAAGACATCCGTGCTATCTTCTTGTCTTTCTCAACCAGTCTCCTACGAAGCTCAACAGCCTCTTCCTTATAGTCCCTAGCCTGCTCTGTCATAAGCACCTGTTTATTGTGCTCTGACTCAAAATCTGCTTCTGCAGACACCTTAGCTTCGTGGAGATAATTAATCTCTTCACTCTGATTCTGCACAACTGCACTCAATTGCACATTCCTGTCAAGCATTACCAGATACAATGCTCTCATTGCATCTGAAGGTGATGACTCTTGTGTAGGTACCACCGTAGTAACTGATGTTACCTCTCTTTCTTCCTCCTCGTAGATTATCATATTAAGATATGATATTATATCCATCTCTCCCTCGGAGTAGTTCTCCTCAGAAAAGTACTCATCTGGCTCTGACTCCTCTGGAATCACTAATGGTACCTCCGCCACTAGCATGGGTACAGGCTCGACTCCGTTCACCAACTCTTTCGCTCACCACGTGTATATCTCTATACATCAAGCTATAGATCGACATCCTACAATAACACATAACATTTGATTAGTACATAATACACAATAGTATAAGCACAAATCACATTTAATTTATTTAGGATTAATTTTCATCTTTTAAATCTTTCGGTACTGAGTTTCCTCAATACCTTAGTAACTCATTTGACTCAAGTTTACTTCCTTCGGACTTCCCCTTCCTTAACGAGGTTATTAGCCTAAGGTTCTTCCCCTCTTAAGTTTTATAACCTAATGCTTTGATACCAACCTGTGACGCCCCCAAATCCGGGTCTCTTCCAACCCGACAAATGGTGCTACACGGTACTCATAACTATACATTCATTCTAATGAAATGACATCAAAATGTGTGTTCCAACGACATTCTTATTACATTAATTATAATAAATCTCGTTTCCAGGTTCTTAAACCATTACATTCTTTGTTCATAATAATGTAATACATATAGTTACTAGTCTATTACAAGATAAACTAATCATTCATCTTTGCTTTGCCTTTATCTCTACTGGAGATCTCGATTTGCTCGTCCTTAGCTGCATTCATATGGTTCAAGTAAGAGTGAGCATAACAAGCTCAACACGTACAACAACTTCACTACTACAAAATAGTAAATAGACAACGCGAAAAAACGTTGTGGTTTCAGTCAGAAAAATGTCGTGGTTAAGGTTGTTGTCTATTTAAACACAACGTCTTTAAAACGTTGTAGTTAAGCACAATACACAACGTTTTTTAGAAGAAACAAATGTTATAGATTTGTTTTTCAAAAATTAACAGATGCTTAAAAACGTTGTACAAGGTATGATTCCACAATATTTTTTGGATAAAAATATTGTTGTTTAGTATATCAGACAACGTTTAGGCACATTTACACAACGTTTTTAAAATGCTGTAGATTAAAAAAAAGAAAAAAAAGGTATAAATTCTCATTTAAATTTAAAGCCAAAATGTATCAACCATTCAAAATACATCCCAATAATACCATTCGTTTATAGTTTCAAATTACTATATCCACAAAATATATACCAAACTATCCATATATGCATTTCAAATTCACTTTTCAATCCACAAAATAAACCAAACTATCCATAAAATTAAGCTATTGCCTAAGCATGTGCAAAAAAGCCTAGGTTCTCCCAAGCCTTCCATCTATGTAGTCTTGGATATACTGATTTTGCTCATCATGATGTTGAGAGTCCAGGGAATAATAAATCCACAGGGCTAACTTCTCCTTCATAAAACCTTGTGTTGAGATAATATGCTGAGCCTGAAGGTAATTTCTGATCCATGGAACATTTGAATATGTGAGAATAATAATCTTCAGAAGACTGTTTAAAAGTTAAGTTAAAGCATGCAATCACTTTTACAGATTCAAAGAAGCAAAAATAGTTTTTGCATCCAACTAATGTAAATATTACAAATTCAATCTTAAGTCCAAAATATTACAAAATAGTTGCAAGAATCAGGTGAAGGGGGAGGGAAAAAAGAGAAAAGTCAAAACTGAAACACTAGGAAAATAAGAATTAGAGCAATATAATTACAATATGCCATTATCAGTTAAGAAACTTACAGATGAATGGAGGGCATTAAGCTAGCAACTACTCTCAACATGGCTCTTACTGTCATTGCCAATTTTGTAATGACCGCAACACAAGATGTTGGAGCACCTGCACCTGCACCAGCACTACAGAGCAATTATATATCATGGGTAATTGTACATATGTATAATAATGCCTAAATCACTTTCCTTTTTCTTCACAAGCAATTATGTTTTAATATTTTCAGACTCTCAATACTTCTATTTCAAAATGCTTTTCCACTGCAAATTCTTTGAAGTGGATGATTATTTATTTTGACAGAGCTTTTTGCAGTGACAATCATCTCGGAACAATGACATTACTTCAAGCTTTTCAATGTTCCAGAGTTACAAAAAAAAAGATGGCAATCAAATAATTGTGGACTACTAGTAATAAATTCGCGTCTTTAGCTGTATACAAACCTCAATGGAAATCAAATAATAGCGGAATGCAACATCTATATTGCCTTTTTCCTGTGAAGACAAAGAATTTGAAAAGATGAACAACATTATGGATTCTGAAGAGTATAAAAATAGTAGTAAGTATTATAATTAAGTAATAATTGTCAACCTCCATTCCAAAAGTCACAAAGAGAGTTCCCCGAGGTTCTAAACTGAGCAACGCATAAGCAGTGACTCCCGGAAATCTGGAATGCCAAACAATACAAAATAGCTAAAATTAGTCTCCGAGCATTTGGTTGTACTTTGATATATCACACTAGTGTGGAATAGATATAACTTCATACATAAATAGAAATTCTAACGCTCAGCATAGAATATCAACCAAAGGAACATAAGTGGGGCATCAAAAGAGGAGCTTCCAATCATGGAGACTAAAACAAAACCAAACTGTATCTGTATTGAAGTTGTTTCTGCTTAAGTAGGCGATATATAGCTATTCAATTCCAAATGACCGAAAAATAGCATGGAAAATAGTTAACACAAACAACAAACAAAAGTCTAAATTATTTTAGAGTCTACACTAGTTATAAACAACATATGGCTATATTACAAAAGTAAGTTGTTGCACAGCAAGATATGATGAGTACCAGGGAGAATAAAATCAGTTGGCTCAGATAATCTGAGTTCTCCCACAAGAGAATCAGAGCGAACTGGGGTATACCTGGGGATGCACAGAACAAAGTTTAAAATTACATCAAGTATGCAACAGAATTCATGATATTTGTGACAGTAAAATAAAATAAGAAACTGATAGAATGGTTGCAAGAAACTGCAACTAATGCAATTAATACTAAAACCAAGCTCCTGGGATACACCGAGGGTAAGTGCTGTCTTGCCAGAATCAGGAGGTCCAGCAAGTAGAAGAGCCCGGCCAACCATCTTTTTTTGGCGTATCATATCAACAACAAGGCCTAAAGCTTCTCTTGCTGCAGCCTGACCAACAAAGCCTCCTCACCTTGAAATCATAACAGATATTGTACTGGTATTACTATGTATTATATATATTAATAGTCTATATTGAAAGGGGAAATGCCATTACCTAGTGTAGTAAAGGCATATGCTAATTTAATTTAAAGAGTGCAGCCACTGTGCAAAGAATGCAAAAAGTTTTACCCAGATGACCCTATACACCTACATTTGACATCAAAAGCCCTTAAAGGAATGATCACTTCCATATACCTTAACTTTCAAGTTCAGTTCCATTGTTCTTGTTTATATATTCCAATAAAATACTTTTAGAAGGCAGTAAATGCATTATCTAATGTGCAACACCTTGGTATTATATGTAGGTTCAAGAGAAAGAAATCAAATGATCAATTACCAGGATCGGAATCATGAGTATTAAGAAATACCAATGTAATATTTTTGTATACATACTCTCTCTTAAAGAAAGAGTACTACTTCTTGTAGAATATTAAGGTAGGCATATGACACAATAATTTAATTTTATAGATGATCTTTATAAACATTAAAGAGAATTATGTCAAAGTGTGTCAAATACAAACCTTTATATTTGGATGGGGAGGAGTAACTCTATTTCATGGTAGCCACTAGAATTTTCCATGTTCATATTTTTTACTTTCTGCTCATATAGATAGAAAATCTATACATCCCAATATTTGATACGTACAACTAGCAAGATAATCAGTCAGTAATAAAAATATATAAGTATACGAGTCACTGTCCAACCATTAAGGATGAGTAAGAACAACATAAATAATGGAGGAAATTAAAGTAATAATTTGGATCCCTACACCCCCAAACAGGCATTCACAAGTAACTGTGTTTATTCACCTAAATCTTGTCTGTTCTTGTGCATTCCTATTACAACCAGATGGACTTCCAAAAGTGTATTTCCTAATATGCATTAATGTTTTAAGAATTCTTTATTAGGTAAACTGTGTGTACTTGTTGGAAAATGAAGACCTGTTTGTCACTATGTAGCACCAAAAACAATCCAACAAGCTAATCTACAATGAAACACAAAGAAGTAAAGAATAAACATAACCGATTTTCTCCTTCAATCAATTATTGACATGAGAAATTATACACAAGACAACATTACTTGCACTAGGGCTGGTGCGAATGAGAACTGAAGGTTTTATGATCCAACAAACTCAGAACAATATGAACCAGATAGCTGAAGGAGTAAAAATATAAGGGCTCCAAGATTTATCGAGGAAGGTGCGGAACTTACAGTGTCCCAGCAATGGCAGTGCTGATATGACTTTTATCTTCTGGAAACAATCTAGGTAGCCCAAAATCAACAATTTTTGGTGTCAAATCCTCATCAAGAATTATATTGCTCCGCTTTATGTCTCTCCTAAACTTTGATTCCTCGTGAAGATAAGCCAATCCCTCAGTTGTACCCAATATGATGTTGTACCTCACTTGCCACCTAAGCAGATGAAGGTTCTTTTCTAGCTGTATCAGATTGATCATCCAAATTTGGAGGTGCTGAGCTAGTTCGAGCAGGTATCTACAAATATAACAATTAAGCTAAGTAGCAACTCCCCCACATACAATACTAGTACTCTAAATACAATAACACCACTACAAAGTTTACTACAACCAGTTTTACAAGGAAATTCAAGAATCCAAGCTTATTTTTATGTTTCTCATAGGAATCACAGTTCATTTATATTACCAAAGAAGAAATATGACCATAGAAAAATAGTACTACATATTGTTCCAAAATTAGAGAAACCTTTTCCTTTTTGTCCATTACAAAATTAAAGAAACATAAAATAGCACTTTTGTAGAACTCTGCAAATTCCTGACGAGATTTGTGGTATTGAGATGAAATCCAATAATAGCTGGCATGTACTTTTCCCATCTTCTAGTAGTTTCTTGCATTCCTTTTGGTCTCCTTTCTCAAGGTTGAACATAGCAATCTGCATCTTGATATAAAGGACAGGCTCCTCTATGCGCATTTCTCTAGTAGCCCGAAGCTTCTCAATCACCCCTTCAAGATAACTAATGGCAGCCACTTTCTCAGAATATTGCCGAGAGACTATGACCGCAAAATGAGCAAGCTTGAGAAGATTGATTTTAGTCTCAAAGTCGGTGATGAAATTATGATATAGCTGTATCAAAGAATCACCTGCCTGAAAAATAAAATAATGAAAAGCATGTGTTAATTATGCATAGATAGAAAATACAAACAAAATAGAGATTCTTATGCAGAGCTCTCCTATTCATGCACAAGAACTCAACAAATCCAACTAAAAATAACAATTTTTTATATGGGGCCCAAAATAAATCCAACTAAAAACGAAGCAGTCAACTAAGGAAATTGAACAATTAACTTCACAAACCCATATAAAAGTAACCACAGAAGATACTTCACAAATCATAAAAAGAAAATACACAGCCTAGAGTAGAGACAAAATGTAGTACAACATGAAAGCCATAGATTCAACAAAGTAAACCAAAGTTTTGAGTAAAAAAACCTTGTTTCGACTTTTTGAAGCCTCCAAAACCCTAATAATTGATCCTCCACTTTCTCCCAAAATCATTTGGGATTAAGTCATTTAGTCATTCATTAAGGGTCCTCCTCCGACCGAACCTAGATCGATCCAATAACCTAAAAATCAATATCGGTGAACTCTTTCAACATCGATACAGAATATTAACCCTTTGAACAAATCTAAGATTGAAGAACGACAATGAATAGAATAAAATTAGGGAAAAGAGGGAGGGTGTATAGGCGAATTACCGTGACAGGTGCATCAACCCTTTGAACGTTGCTATCTTCAACGAGGCAAAGAGATTTGACCTCCGACTCTTTGAGAGGCTCGCAGTTCTTCAGCTGCTCTATTTGCCTATCTAGGTCTGACATATTCCCCCAAACCCTTCACTCACTCACTCACTCACTATTCCTCAATATTAGTGAGTGCAAACAAGGAAGGGGTGAAAGATAAGATTTGGAACGACAGCCCGAGTGAAGAGATATTGTTTCGCAACTCTCTCTATATTGTAGTGTTCACTTCTTTTTGTGGGTTCTCTCTCTGTACTGTAGTGTTCAGTTTATGTCTCGACGAGTTTGCTATTCGCGTTTCGTTTCTCCCTCGCACATTTTACTCCGTGTTTTTTTAGTATATAACGTTTTTTTTAAAAAAATGTTATCTAATTAAAACTAAAAAAATATCATTTTAAATAGATAGCATTTTTTCATATATATCAACAACGTTTTGTTAAAATACGTTGTGAAAAAAAATACCACAACGTTTTTTATAAAAACGTTGTGGTTTAAGTGTTGTCTATTTACTACTTTGTACTAGTGCTTCCTTTAAAAGCATGCTTGAACATAGGAATCGTATATCTTCAATAACTAGATAATAGTTATGAAGTACTATCAATAATTCAAAATAGCATTTCTTTTCCTCCAAAATATTTTACAATGACAATATTCAGTAAAACATCAATTCTGGTCCAAGACTATGAGCATTTCATAATTTCTTTGAAAAGGACAACCCGACACTAAGTCCGTAAGTCCGGTATAGCTTACGAGCATTTCTAGGTTATCAGTCTATAGTACTTCATGTTGATCAACACTATATCCATTAAACGTGTGTACGTTTAAGTTGTGGCAACCTCACGTGCCCATCGAATACTCGATGAAAATACATTTATTTATTCATATTAAGGCTTACCTTGAATCCGTACCAAACAATTGGCGTAGGATAGCGTTAGCAATTTTATTATTAAAAGACTTGTAAATAAATCAATCTATCTATCAAGAATAGTCTAGCCGAGTTAAAACTGGCATCAACTCTTTCTTTAAAACCATACATGAATCTCATAACTTGAATCATTTGAAAACCTGGCCAACACGAAGGTTAGACAAGTGTTTAAGAAAAACTTGCCTTCAGCGTCTGCTACAGTATAATAACTTTTCCTTTGAGTCTTTACAATCTCTACAATACATACCACATAACATACCACAGTAGGTCATGAATGAACATACATCGTTCCTAAAGAATCTTACTCTTCTTCTCAATCTAATTACTTATTAGATTTGTTATTATTGGTTCCGGCTTTCCATTAAGTCGGTCTTACTTACATACACAATTGACTTTTTGTAACCCTAAGTGATCATACTTAAGGCTTAATTATGTCTTAATAGTGTTACATTAAGATCCTTAGTTAATTTGTTCATTAATTCCCATTCATGCTCAACATACAACCATTTTTCACTATCTAGACCCTAAGGCTAGCGCTACGGCACCGGCTATTCTTCTCTGTCCCGCGCTGCGGTGCCACGCATTAGGCTAGAAGACCGGACTCGGCACTGCGGCGCGAGTCCCTTTGTTACGGGTCGCGCTGTGGCGTGAACTAGTAGGGGCTGAGGGCCATTTCGGCACTGTGGCGCGGGCTAATTGGCCTTAGGCTAGCGCCGCGACACCAGTTCTGTGCACCGGATAATTTTGACAGACTTTTTTATTTGTGAGATTCCCGGACTCGTAACTTCTTCGTTATAAGTCCAAATTGGCTCGTTCAAGAGCCTACGGTTCAAAAATTTCATACTCTACGTGTTCATGTAAGAATTTTATCTATTCGAATTCGTTTGCTAAAAATTCACCTATTAGTCTATTTTTAACGAAAACGATAAACATTCGTGAACGTTCAACGTTCGTTTCTTCGTTCTAAGTCGAAATTCGGTCATTCTCGAGTCCGTAACTCTATAATGCCAAATAAGACTTGTCTCCATTGAAAACCAATGTTTCCAAGCTCAACATCAAAATTCGACTTCCATTCCGAGAATTTCACGAATTCGACGATTATCGTCTAATCGTGTGAATTCCGCCAAAACTTTATTACTTGAGATTTTTAAACCGTTTCAAATGGATTCATTCCACCATACTAACATCTTAATATACATACTTCATTAACTTATTTACATGATAAGTTATTACTTGTTCTTTGTGATCTTATAATTTATTAAAGTATAAAATACTTATGTTTCCATTTGTCATGACTTATGTCTTCTTTTCATATGACTTATTATGGTTCAAGACTTCTAACCATTATTCTTGCTCCATCTTATCATACCAATTTCATTAATGCAAACATATTACAAGTTCTTACAAGTTCTTCTTAAGTTCATAGCTTAAATGATTAAGAATAACTTATTCATGACTTATACGGCTTATTAATACTTAAGCCCTTTGATTCATCATTCTTATCATTCCTAAGTATACATGTTCTACCACTACCTACTTTTTTAACAATGAAAGAGAAAGAGAAACATGGCTTATGATTGCTTACCCTTGATATCCTCTTGTTAATCCTTAATTTTCTTCTTGCTTCTTGAAAATCAAACAAAGGAAGTCTAACTTTATATGTGCTTATTCTCTCTACTAATTAAGTTGTAAAGTGTTGGAGGAATGAACAACCACAAACAATGAATTCAAGCTTGCTATTTATAGGAAAACCAAAGTTAGGGTATAATGGTCATTAAGCCACTTTCACCTCCTTAATCCACCTCCTTACTATTCATTACTTGCTAAGCACAATACTTATCTATTAGTTAGCCCTTAAGTCTACTTGCTCATCACTTAAGAACTTTGTTTGCTAACCACACTTACTTGGCCTTTAAGTATACTTGCTCCCTACTTTGGATCACCCATGGGTTGCCCCATGGTTCATTCCTACCCATTGGATAATAGTTTGGGCTTAAGGTTTAATTAGTTAGCTTATTCATTTTGGGCTTGCATTAAATTACTTTGGGCTTCCCATTACAAACTCTTAGGCTTGCATAATAATTCTTATTGGACTTCACAAATTGCTACACAATCCCTCAAGTCCATTACAATTGGCTTAAAGTCTTAGAATATATACTATACGTATAAATCTCGTATTCTAACTCGTATACTTATTCACGATATACGATATACCATCATTCATACATACTCGTATAATACCTTGTATTATACTCATATTCATTACATCGTACAATACTTACGTATTATACAATCATTGTTTTATTTTATTAATCGCATTTAAATTTCTTCTCGTAAATCACTTTCCCTAAACGTTAGGTTTTAAGTCTGCAGGAAAAAAACTGTGTTTGCCATAACAGAAATATTATTGGATATTCCATCTCACCTCGATATTCTATCGTTACGTATTTCTCGGAAGTTCAAAAATAATTCCCGAGTAGAAATGTGTGAATAGTATTTTTCAGAAAATTTCTCGAAAAGATTTTATTTTCGTCTTGGAAATTCAAACACTTTAATTCTATCACGTAGCCAAAATACTATGACGTTCTGACATGTCTAGGTCATCGAACGACCTTCAATTAGCTTACTCCATAAATAATCAATTAAATTCATTTAATCATTATAATTAAATAAAAATTTAATTCTCCTAAAAATCTGATTTTCTGGGGTGTCACATGAGAGGAATTATCTTACTCATGATCTGGAGTTGGCAGCAGTCATTTTCGCGTTGAAGATCTAGAGACATTACCTGTATGGGGAGAAAGTGGAGATTTATACGGATCATAAGAGCCTTAAATATTTCTTCTCCCAAAAGGAACTCAACATGCGGCAACGACGTTGTCTCGAGCTGTTGAAAGATTACGATTATACCATCCAATATCATTTTGAAAAAGTAAATGTGGTAGCTAACGCATTGAGTAGAAGATCGTATGCGGGTACGAGTGCGATGTTGTTAACACAATGACCCATTTTGTACGACTTACAAAGGATGGAGATAGAGTTAAAGGCTCCAAGTATCCACGTGATAATATCAAACATACGAGTAGAACCGACTTTAATTGATAAAGTTAAAGCTGCTCAAGCCATAGACCCAGAGCTGATACGTATGAAGAAGAAAGTACAAGAAGGTATTATACCATAAGCAAGAATCGATGAAGAAGGAATACTTTGAGTCAACTCTAACTTTGAATTCCTATCTATTCTTGAAGCATAGAATCATGATGGAGGCACAGAACACACCGTTTGTAATCCATCCTGGGAGTACCAAAATGTATCATGATCTTCGGCATATATTTCGGTGGAGTAATATGAAGAGAGAGATCGCGGAGTTTATCTCAAGGTGTTTAGCTTGTCAACGTGTAAAGGCGAAGCATCAAGTGCCAAAGGGTTCATTGCAACCACTTGAGATTTTGAAATGGAAGTGGAAATATATTACTATGGATTTCGTTATGGGTCTTTTCAAGGTTTCTCAAGGCATAGATGCGATTTGAGTTAATGTTGATAGATTAACAAAGTCTGCTCATTTCTTGCCTATACGGGAGACTTATTCCCTTAAACGTCTTACTCGTATGTACGTGAATGAGATTGTGAGATTGCATGGCGTGCCAATATCCATAGCTTCGAATCGTGACCCAAGATTCACTTCACGATTTTGGGTTAGCTTGCAGAAAGCTATGGGCACGGATTTACGATTCAGTTCGGCATACCATCCTCAAACGGACGGGCAATCAGAAAGGACTATTTAAACTCTTGAAGATCTATTAAGACTCTGCATCCTAGATTTCAAAGAAAGTTAGGATAAGTACTTACCATTGGTGGAATTCTCCTATAACAACAGTTATCAAGCAAGTATAAGTATAGTTCCATTCGAGGTGTTGTATGGAAGAAAATGTCGTTCTTTAGTATGTTGGGACGAGGTGGGTGAAGCAACGATGTTGGGACCAAAATTAGTACGCATAACTACAAAAAAGATCCAAACGATTCGATAACGTATACAAACGACATAGGATCGACAAAAGAGTTGTGCGAATCTTCATCGAAAGGACGTGAAATTTAATATTGGGGATCATGTATTGTTACGTATTGCTCCATAGAAGGGAGTTACAAGATTTGGGAAGAGAGGAAAGCTAAATCAAAGATTTGTTGGTCCATTGGAGATTCTTGACCGAATAGGAAATGTGGCCTATAGACTCGCATTACCTCCAAGCATGTCTCGTGTTCATAATGTTTTTTATATATCTATGCTTCGTAAATATGTGAGAGATCCGAACCACATTATTGAGTTAGAACTAGACGATATAACCGAAGATTTAACGTACGAGGAGGTACCTATTAAGATCTTAGATATGAAATAGCATGTCCTACGCACCAAGGTTATACCACAAGTTAAGATTTTGTAGAGGAACCATACTATTAAAGAAATGACCTGGGAGTTGAAATCAGAAATAAAAGTGAGGTATCCTAACCTTTTCGAAACATCAGGTACGTACGTCAATTTCGAGGATGAAATTTCATAAGGAGGGGAGGTTATAAGACCCCAACTTTTTAGTAAATAAAATTGAATTTCCTCTATTCTTTATCTTGAAATAATAAGGTGTTAAGTGATATGATACTTTGGTTATGGATGAAATGTGTAAATTTTACAAAATAAACAAGTGGTTATAAAATATTCATTGTCGTTGGGGAATATTTGTTTGGTCGTGGAATATTCTTGATGTCGGAGAATATTTGTAACGATCTGAAATTTTTAATTGTAATATTAAATATTTATTGAATAATATAAATATTGATTTGATGTGTCTATTGTTGAATTGATGAAAAAAATATTTTATTGTTGTGATGGTTGTTGGTAAATATTTATAAATCTAAATTTATTAGATAATATTCTAAATTAAATTAATTTATAATTTAGAGAATTGTAGTATAACATGAGATGTTATATTGTTGTTTTGAGTTAATAATTTAGATGGTATATTAGACTATTAAATAAAATTATAATGAAATTATAATTTTGTGTTATTTGTTTAAATGGTATATTTAATTAAAATATAGTGTGTAACTAATTGATTTGGTTAATGTTGGATATGGAAATCCAAATAAACAATATGTGATTATAAATTATAAACTAAAGTGTTTATTAAAATAAATTAAAAAGGGTTTTAATTTAGTTTTTTTTTCAAACAAGGCTTAATATATTAATTCTTTAAAAATTAAATGATTTTGCCAAACAAGCCTTATGGCTTTTGGGATTTCTAATTTTTAAATTTAATTAAAATAAATAAAATAATAAATATAACATATTTATAACCTAAGCATTATAACTGAAATTGTGTTTAGTATGCACATTATTATTAGTATCAGTTTTTAATTTACGCTTAAGTTAGTCTATATTGGCTATTCTAAGAAGAGAGAAGAGGAGAAAACTTGACAGAAAGAGTTGAGAGAATTGAGAGAGAAATTAAGGAAATTTCCAGCAACTTCAGAGTTTAGCAAGAATTGTTTGACCATTTGAAGGTATGTTCACAACCTTAGTGTTAGGTATATGCGTATTTACATGTATATGTGTTTCACGGCAAGAATTTTCTTATGTTCTGTAAAATTAATTGTTGAATTGATGATATTAATAACTGATAATTATGCGTATATGTGTTTATAATGATTAGAGTTTATGTTTAAGCAAGAATTTATATGCTAATTTCGTTCTGACAGTTGAAAATTTTGACAATATATGTATTTCTCATATAGTTTATGAAAAGTACCAATTTTAGTGGTCAAATTGTATGTTAAATTGTAAATTGAAGCTTGATTATGTTAGTTCACTAAGAAACGAGTATAACGTAATTTGAATGAAGTGATTTGGCCAAGTATTGAAATCACAATGATGATTTTTGGGATAAATATCAAAAAAATTGAGTTTTATATGAAAAACATGAAATTTGAGAATTTAACCTAGCTTGAATTGTTGTTAAATTGTTTTAATTGGTGGAATATGTTCACAAACATGTTTGTGATAGTTCTATACCATTTTTACATGTTATTATTACTGTTTGGTGGGTGAAATTCGTGTTAGTTGGCTTAAGAAAATTGTCGTAACCATGTTCTGCGAAAACTGGAAATGGTGTGTCGCGCGGGCGCGCCTCAACCCAGTGTAAAACTAGCGCGGCCATGCCAGTACCTTGTCACAGACAGTGAAGTCTGTTAATTATGCAGACTTTGGGCGTTCAATTTAACTTAGTTTAATGATAGGTTAATGTGTCCAACATGTAACAACAAGGCTAAAACAGAGTTGTGTTATATGGATTTTGAATTCAAAGTTGTAAAGATGATTAGTAGATTACGAACGCATTATGTGATAACTTAGTTTATTCAATGAATGTTAGATATGTGTTGTGATGTTAACACTTGGGAATTCTGATATATATATATATATATATATATATATATATATATATATATATGGTAGCATAAGACTTGTGCTAAGATGATAAGTTTAGCTAGAAATGTATATGTTGTGGTATGTTAGCATATCTAATAGATAATGTGGTTCTAAACCAATATGTAGGTGAACATAAATTTAATATTGTAACTTACACTCAAAGCAAGTTTCTAAACTTTCTTTTTACATTGAGCAAGTATTCTAACTATACACTTTCATTGAGCTAGCTCTATTATCACATTGTGTAATTTTATTCGTTTAGATTAAGTAAGTTTCTTACTTTAATCTTTCATTAATCGAATCTTTGTATTCCTAATCATTATTTGAGCAAGCTAGCTTTGACTGTAACTTTGCTCCAACAAGTTTTGAATTCCAATATTTATTGTTGTATTCTAACTTGTTTATTATTAGACAAGTTTCTTTATTGTCCTTCATATATTATGAATGCAATTTTTTTCGAATTCTAGCTTCTAATGTTGAATTATCTTAGTTCATTCTCATATTGAGCAAGCTTTATTTTCATCTTGCTATTACATAATGTATATTTAATAATACCTAGTCCTAGCTTAATTTTATTCAAGCAAGGTTTATTGTCATCCAATACTTATGCTTTGTGGTTGTTTTTAAGCATAAGTTCAATATATAGTTAATTCGCTTACACTTATTCATTGTTCCATATTATGTTATTATTGATCAACTATTGTGTTATCAAACACTATTGATTCAACTAGTCCTCTAGTTGATGTTCATTAAACTTCAAAGTACCCTTGAAAGCTTATCCAAACCAAACTTTCTTTGGTGCGGACTTGTACTCTAAATACTGATACGAATAACCCTATTATTAGGGGAAATTTACGCTTAGCGTTGAAATGTTTGTGCATAATACATTGTATGAATGGTTGATCCCCCTAAGTACGAGGAGTCCTTATAGTCTTATGATTGTTAAAGTTGGAGTTGAAAGATTACTCGCAACTGTGGACATAGTTCATGGTCTTATGACCGCTAGTTAGATACATTCCATGTTTTTTATTCCAGTTTTTGATTATCATTGTTAGTGTGACAACCCGAGAATTTAGATAATTATTAAAATCCTAAAATGATGGATTAAATGTTATAAGATGAACCTAGACAGAAAATAAGTGTATGAAATTGACGTTTCTGTGAAGGAATTTTAAGGATTTCAAAATTTTTAAGAAGAACCTATATGGTTTCTTAATTGAATGAGAATAAAGAAATATGGTTTATAAAATTTCAAAACCCTAGAAATGAATTGATATGCATTTGAGTGAATATCAATAATAAGGTATTATGATACCTGTAAAATTTGATGTGAATTGAATAGTGTAAGAAATGTTATACTAATATATGTGAAATTTTATTAAGGATATAAGATTTCACATGAAGAGATGTTAAAAGGTTAAACGAAGATGAGTATATGTATAGAAATATATATACTTAGTAAGGTGCTATATATATTTTAGCAAGAGGAATGATGAATTAAGTTAATGATATAAGGAACAAGATAAAACTATGTTAGTAATTAACATAGCTTGAACGTTGGCCTTGACTGGCAAATAAGAATTTGAATAAGTATAACGTCGTTAGTTAATATGATTAGAAATAAGAAGGGAGTAATTTAAAACTCAAAATTTGAGTTAGAGATATAATTTTGAAGCACGGACTGCTCGGTTGCGTCCGGGACATCAAGATTAGTCAGAATGGACAGTAAACATAAAATGTGTAAAAGTTGACTTTTGGTCAAAGTCAACAGTTGACTTTTTATGGAAAAAAGTCAAAATTAGTGTGAGAAGTGAAAGATGTTATATGGATAATGATATAATATTTAATATTATACCAAATGATGTAAAGTAAAAAAATGAGAGGAGATCCAATATGCAAATATGTATATTGGTATCAAAGCAGTTAGTAAATTAAATTTATATTTGAATAAATGATTAAATATATTAAATTATATATTTAATATATAAATAAATTGTTTGAAAATAATTTATGGAGAGGAGGAGAAAATTAAATTTAATTATACAATATATAACTTGAATAAGTTATTTAGTTATGGTATGAGAATTTAATGACCTAAATGGTTATTGTTATTTAGTGGTCCTAATAATTAATTATATACTAGTAACCTAATCTAAGAGAATTGTGGAGCATGACATAATTTATTTAATGATTATGTGAGTAAGTGAATACGAATATTATGTGATGGTTTATATTTGTTTATTATGTAATCAAATAAAAGAAACTAGTGTAATCTTAATTATATATTAGGAATGAAAGGTTGAATAACTTAAGGGTTATGAGATGAGAGAATTATGGTATATAAAATATTTACTAATTCTAAGAGATTTATTTTATACATCTCGGTTAATTAATTTTATAACCTAATTATAGCAAGTCTAATTGGGTTAAGGAAATAAATGTGCATGAGTAAGGAATTATGTTATAATTGAGGAAATGAAAACCCTAATTAAATAATTAGGGAATGGTAATATTAGAAGTGTTGGAAGATATTAATTGTTTTAGCCCAACCATTTTAATTTTTGAAGTCCAAATGAATTATTTGGGAGCCAAAAACTTAGCCCAATGGAAGAGGGATTTTTTGGACATTAAGTATGCTAGATAAAGCAATAAAAATTAAAGCAAGACTTTGTAGAATAAGGCCAAGTGGCCGGTCATTTGAGAGGGAAAGAAAGGGAGAAGAATGTAATCATTTCTTACTTTAGTTGGTGAGCAACTACCACCTACTTCTAATTTGTGTCCACATTTAATTTGGCCAACACTTTGGCATTTCTTCCAAGCAATCTTTTGGTGATTTAATGAGAGAAAGAGAGAGAATTAGTGGAGAATGGGAAAGGCCACATGGCCGGATGCTATGTGGGAGAGAAAAGGATGACGAAGTTAGACAATTATTGTATATCTATATCAAATAAAAAGTCTATCTTATTTTCTCTTTCATCTATTATTCTTCTTATTTTCTTTTCCATCTCTTTTCCTTACCAAAAAGAAAACCAAGAGGGAGAGAGAGAGAAGCAAATTCGGCAGCCCCTAGAGGGAAGGAGAGAGTTTTTGATAAGCCATCAAAGTTCCATAAGCAAATCTAGGAAGAAGAAGAAGGAGAGCATGAGAATCAAATGTATAAACCCCTTTTGTTTATGTAATTTTTTTTTTGATTATGGTAAATCAAATCTTGAAACTATATTTTTAAACTCAAAAACCTTAGATCTATGTGTTTATGAGTGTTTCATGTTTAGATTTACCCATATTGGGTGTTGTTTTGTTTAGAAATCAAAAGTAAAGAAAAAGTGATTTCCTAGTTTATAAGCCCTAAATTTATATGTACTTTGGATTTCCACCGTTTTTGATCTACACCTTCTTTTTGCGATCTGTCAAAGGGATGTGCTAGATATGTAAGTTAACTACTAAACCCAAGTGGTAGAACTCAAAAATGTTGAGTACACAAGTTGTAGTGACTGTTTTACCAAAAATAGTTTCGTTGCTAAAAATGAAAAACAGACTATTTTGGACAGTCAAAGAGTAGGGGCAGTTTGGTCATTTTTTGGACATTTAAAAATTCTAGAAAAATTTGGGAGGGTACTATGATAAGTTATCTAACATCTCCAAGTGGAATCACTGAAAAAGGAGTTTTAAATTTCCGTATGGAAAATGTTTAACAAATCACAAAAAACTGCAAAACGACAATTTAGCTTCTGCCCAAAAGTTTAAAAGGGCTGTTTCGGCAACTTAATGTGTGAGAAACATTCCGGCCTTTTTGGAAATGAAAATATATGGTATAAAGTACCTACTGTCCAAAAATGAGCTCATTCCGAGTTAAAATGAGCAAGTTATGACCATTTCAATTTCTGTGATTTTCCGACGAAAACGGCTATAACCGGAGTTCTATAACTCCGATGGCCACGAAATTTAAGTTGTAGGCTCACGTTAAGACGTATAAGTTTGTGCCAAGAGATGGGAATATCTGGAGTTAAGCACGAGGTAGCTAATTTCTTAAGGAATTAACTAAAAATGATTTTTGAAAAATACCAAAGGAAGTTGGAAAATTTTGAAAAAATATTTTTTGTGTATGAAATATATGTATACATGTTTGGACAAAGGATAGAAAAATAATAAGTTGATTTGGTATTTTCGTGAAAAGGATAAGGAATCCAGCTTGCTGGATTAGAAAATTTAATGAATCCAGCTTGCTGGATTGAAAAGAAGTTTACTGAATTAAAAATTTGTTGGATCCAGCTTGCTGGATTGCAATCTAGTTGCTGGATATAGAATCCAGTTTGCTGGATTGAGGTTGGGTTTGTGAATTGACCATCTAGGTTACTGAATTTGGAATCCAGCTTGCTGGATTTGAAATCCAGGTTGTTGGTTTGGTATATGACTTATTAAAGTGTTAAATCATAATGTATATGATATAATGATTAAAGAATTATCAAAGGATGATAATAATGCTGATGGGTTAAGGTGTTATCTAATTATGTGATTAAGTGTTAGATAATTGATTTATTAAGTAATGGTATTATGAGCTAACATGTATGTTATGCTAATTAAAAGATCAATCTTATAACTGATAGGTCTTTCGTGAGAGATTTTATTAGATTGCTTAGCAGTAATCAGCGGTTCAGGCAAGTTTTTCCTAACTCAAACTTGAGTTGCATGTTCAAAGCATGTTAATGAATAATTGTTGTTGATTATTCACGTCTATATTGATTATTGATTCGCACGTTGTGCATATTGTAAATGTTCATCAGGTATGAAAGGCTGATCACCTTCATTACCATTTGGTTCAGTTAATCTGTTCATGTTCATTATTGACCATTCATTTTTATTGACTTGGTCTTTCAGCTAAGAAAATTTGTTTATGCTCTTTCACAATGTTTATATTGTTGAAAGTTAGCCAGCTTATTGTTCAATTCTTTCAATCATGATATATCCTCAATTAAACTTATGCTTGCTGGGCAAATTTGATGTTCACCCTTGCTATATCATGATAAAAAATTTCAGATTAAGATGAAAGCTCGAGTAAAGACAGAGGCCAAGGCAAAGTCCAAGATTAAGCTATTATGCAGTTAGATCTATTAAATTTTCTGATGAAAATAGCATTGTAAACCTTTTTAGATATTGAAGGTATGTATTAAGTTAAGGTTGTAGACTTTATGGTTTATGTTGTAAAAGTTTAATGTATAAACAATTTAAGTTTAAATCTTCCGCAATAGTTATAGAAATAGTATACCAGATCCTTGGTGATTAGGACCGGGATTTGGGGATGCTACAGTTGGTATCAGAGCCGTAGGTTAGAAACCTTAGGTAGGTGTACCTTAGGCTATAACCGCGGAGATGATGATAATGAATAAACTCAGATCGAGTTTAGGCGATAAGAGACGAATTTTTAGAAATTCATTATTAAGTAAAGAGAAAGATAATTAAGATTCAAAGAAGAATCTTGAAGAGATATAAGGATAAGAATATGGAGTTACCTGACTCCAGTAATAATGATGAAAAATGAAAATAAATAGACTATGTCTATAAGATGAAAAGTGTTAATAAAATCATAATATAATATGATTAAAGAGAAGAATAAGAAGATCGTAAAATAAAACGATCGTAAGTACAAGGAGAAATGATTACGAAATAAGATCACGACGTGATCAGATTAAATTGTTGAATAACATATGATATGTTGAGTGATTTGAATGATATAGCTTGACGCTATAAAGGGAAGGTATTATAAAATGGTACAATGTAAACTCAGAAAAGAGTGATAAATGTTAAGATGCGGATTAAAGAAAATTTGTATTAAGAAAAGAGAAAGTAAGAATGATGAGGGATTTTAATTGAGGAATCAGGTCAGTAGCTGAGTTGTATGATTCTTTGTATGGGCGGGGAATTTGTACTTGGTTTAGAATCACTTAGCTTCCTGGTCGATATAGTGGTTAGGTTAAACAATTCTTTTTATGGGCGGGGAATTGTCCGCTTAGCTTCCTATGTTGATTTGTGGTCGAGTTTGGTTTGACAACCACTTAGTTTCTGGTACTGATAATCATTGAAATGTCTGTGTCGCGCTATTTGCTATATACCTGTTGAGAAGGTGATTCTTTTCTCAGGTGTATAACAGATAGGTAGGGTATAGTTAGAGAATGTAAGGTTAGTTACAAGTTCTTAAAACTCATACTTATGGTAAGTTCATGACTCATAATCATATGGTATGTTTTGAACCCCTCAGCGAATGGACGCCTATGGTCTGACTAGGATACGTTCCGAAACTCATATGATTATGGAAAGTTCCTGAACTCATAATGTGTGGTAAGTTTGATGAACTAGGTATGAGAAAGTTGTGAATGGAGAATTGAGAATGATAGAAATAGCTAGACTTATTAAGTAATGGATCAGTAGAGAAAGTGAGGTTGATGGTGGAAGCATATGTATTCCAAATCTTCTAGCTATGCTAGACTTCGATATTTTTGACATCAAGCTAAATTCGCACTGATGTGCTTTTAAAAATGAATTTTGTTATCCTCAACACATGGTGACAAGTGTGTAGGTGTGGACTTCGGGTCACTAACACATCGTTACCTGTTGTGGCATGATGACACCAAAGATGATTTTCAAAGATTTTTGAACGGTTTAAAGAAGAGTCTATGATAATTGATTCGGCTAGACAAAAATGATTTGAGATGTCAAAATGTATTTTTATATCATTAATGCATCATGCAACCTGGTGCAAAAATGATAAAAATGATGGAGTTATCAATGCAGAATTACTTAGTGTCGGATGTGATCTAAAGATCGTCAGCCCACTATAGTATGATGTAGTATGACAAAGTCACATAATGACGGAATCCTCAAATGGACTGTAAATACAGTGCGGTATCATGACGTCATAAAATAATTTTAAGAATTTTAAAGGTAAATTATTGCCAATTAAATTTGGCCAGAAATGTTTCGATTGAAATTCGAATTATTGATATACGTCTAAGCTATTTGATTCAGCTAGACAAATGTTTATGAAATTCAAAGTATTCTTTGAAAGCTTATGCCGAACCAAATTATTGTGGTGCGGAATCTTATGATAAGTCTGACGCAAACAACCCTGAAAATGAGGATATACTAATTGGATAAAATATTCCAATTTAAGAACACATATAGTCATTCCGATTACTAAGGTACAACAGACTGATCATCTAAAGTACCCGCATCGGTAGTTTACCTTCTTTGTGATTGTAAACATACCAAACATAAAATATTTCAGAGGTAGAGTACCTTTCTTTCTTAATTGAAAGAGGTAGCAGGTGGAAATACCCCTAAACCTCAAAGTTTATAGTTTTTATGATCCCTCATACAGATATGAAAAGTTTTTTTTAAACTCTTCAGAGTAATGTTGTGGTAGTATGTGATTATGGATATGAAATAGTGTGAACTCGTTGCGTACGAGTAGAATCTGAGATGATTGAATAAAGATTATTATGACAACCAAGTTTTGGTAAATGTTTAGAAGATGTAAACTCCTAGTGAGTAGTTATGGTGAAATGTGATAATAGATGAGAAATCCTAAAAGGAGGAAATTGTAAAGGTTAAGTTAAAAAACCTAGTTTTGATCAAGAGAATAAGCAGAGATTAGTATGCTTTAATTTCGGGGACGAAATTCTTAGAAGAAGGGGTGAATGTGACAACCCGAGAATTTAGATAATTATTAAAATCCTAAAATGATGGATTAAAGGTTATAAGATGAACCTAGACAGAAAATAAGTGTATGAAATTGACGTTTCTGTGAAGGAATTTTAAGGATTTCAAAATTTTTAAGAAGAACCTATATGGTTTCTTAATTGAATGAGAATAAAGAAATATGGTTTACAAAATTTCAAAACCCTAGAAATGAATTGATATGTATTTGAGTGAATATCAATAATAAGGTATTATGATACCTGTAAAATTTGATGTGAATTGAATAGTGTAAGAAATGTTATACTAATACAGGTGAAATTTTATTAAGGAGATAAGATTTCACGTGAAGAGATGTTATAAGGTTAAACGAAGATGAGTATATGTATAGAAATATATATACTTAGTAAGGTGCTATATATATTTTAGCAAGAGAAATGATGAAAAGTTAATGATATAAGGATCAAGATAAAATTATGTTAGTAATTAACATAGCTTGAACGTTGGCCTTGACTGGCAAATAAGAATTTGAATAAGTATAACGTCCTTAGTTAATACGATTATAAATAAGAAGGGAGTAATTTAAAACTCAAAATTTGAGTTAGAGATAGAATTTTGAAGCACGGACTGCTCGGTTGCGTCCGGGACGTCAAGATTAGTTAGAATGGACAGTAAACACAAAATGTGTAAAGGTTGACTTTTGGTCAAAGTCAACAGTTGACTTTTTATGAAGAAAAGTCAAAATTAGTGTGAGAAGTGAAAGATATTATATGGATAATGATATAATATTTAATATTATACCAAATGATGTAAAGTAAAAAAATGAGAGGAGATCCAATATGCAAATATGTATATTGGTATCAAAGTAGTTAGTAAATTAAATTTATTTTTGAATAATGATTGAATATATTAAATTATATATTTAATATATAAATAAATTGTTTGAAAATAATTTATGGAGAGGAGGAGAAAATTAAATTTAATTATATAATATATAACTTGAATAAGTTATTTAGTTATGGTATGAGAATTTAATGACCTAAATGGTTATTGTTATTTAGTGATCCTAGTAATTAAATATATACTAGTGGCCTAATCTAAGAGAATTGTGGAGCATGACATAATTTATTTAATGATTATATGAGTAAGTGAATACGAATATTATGTGATGGTTTATATTTGTTTATTATATAATCAAATAAAAAAAACTAGTGTAATCCTAATTATATATTAGGAATGAAGGGTTGAATAACTTAAGGGTTATGAGATGGGAGAATTATGGTATATAAAATATATACTAATTCTAAGAGATTTATTTTATACATCTCGGTTAATTAATTTTATAACCTAATTATAGCAAGTCTAATTGGGTTAAGGAAATAAATGTGCATGAGTAAGGAATTATGTTATAATTGAGGAAATGAAAATCCTAATTAAATAATTAGGGAATGGTAATATTAAAAGTGTTGGAAGATGTTAATTGTTTTAGCCCAAACATTTTAATTTTTGAAGTCCAAAGGAATTATTTGGGAGCCCAAAACTTAGCCCAATGGAAGAGGAACTTTTTGGACATTAAGTATGCTAGATAAAGCAATAAAAAGCAAAGCAAGAGTTGGTAGAATAAGGCCAAGTGGCCGGTCATTTGAGAGGGAAAGAAAGGGAGAAGAATGTAATCATTTCCTACTTTAGTTGGTGAGCAACTACCACCTACTTCTAATATGTGTCCATATTTAATTTGGCCAACACTTTGGCATTTCTTCCAAGCAATCTTTTGGTGATTTAATGAGAGAAAGAGAGAGAATTAGTGGAGAATGGGAAAGGCCACATGGCCGGATGCTATGTGGGAGAGAAAAGGATGATGAAGTTAGACAATTATTGTATATCTATATCAAATAAAAAGTCTATCTTATTTTCTCTTTCATCTATTATTCTTCTTATTTTCTTTTCCATCTCTTTTCCTTACCAAAAAGAAAACCAAGAGGGAGAGAGAGAGAAGCAAATTCGGTAGCCCCTAGAGGGAAGGAGAGTTTTTGATAAGCCATCAAAGTTCCATAAGCAAATCTGGGAAGAAGAAGAAGGAGAGCATGAGAATCAAAGGTATAAACCCCTTTTGTTTATGTAATTTTTTTTTGATTATGGTAAATCAAATCTTGAAACTATGTTTTTAAACTCAAAAACCTTAGATCTATGTGTTTATGAGTGTTTCATGTTTAGATTTACCCATATTGGGTGTTGTTTTGTTTAGAAATCAAAAGTAAAGAAAAAGTGATTTTCTAGTTTATAAGCCCTAAATTTCTATGTACTTTGGATTTCTACCGTTTTTGATCTATACCTTCTTTTTGCGATCCGTCAAAGGGATGTGCTAGATATGTAAGTTAACTACTAAACTCAAGTGGTAGAACTCAAAAATGTTGAGTACACAAGTTGTAGTGACTGTTTTACCAAAAATAGTTTCGTTGCTAAAAATGAAAAACAGACTATTTTGGACAGTCAAAGAGTAGGGGCAGTTTGGTCATTTTTTGGACATCTAAAAATTCTGGAAAACTTTGGGAGGGTACTATGATAAGTTATCTAACATCTCCAAGTGGAATCACCGAAAAAGGAGTTGTATATTTCCGTATGGAAAATGTTTAACAAAGCACAAAAAACTGCCAAACGACAATTTAGCTTCTGCCCAAAAGTTTAAAAGGGCTGTTTCGGCAACTTAATGTCTGAGAAAAATTCCGGCCTTTTTGGACATCAAAATATATGGTATAAAATACCTACTGTCCAAAAATGAGCTCATTCCGAGTTAAAATGAGCAAGTTATGACCATTTCAATTTCTGTGATTTTCCAACGAAAACGGCTATAACCGGAGTTCTATAACTCCGATGGCCACGAAATTTAAGTTGTAGGCTCACGTTAAGACGTATAAGATTGTGCCAAGAGATGGGAATTTCTGGAGTTAAGCACGAGGTAGCTAATTTCTTAAGGAATTAACTAAAAATGATTTTTGAAAAATACCAAAGGAAGTTGGAAAATTTTAAAAAAATATTTTTTGTGTATGAAATATATGTATACATGTTTGGACAAAGGATAGAAAAATAATAAGTTGATTTGGTATTTTCGTGAAAAGGATATGGAATCCAGCTTGCTGGATTAGAAAATCTTGGTGAATCCAGCTTGCTGGATTGAAAAGAAGTTTACTGCATTAAAAATTTGTTAGATCCAACTTGCTGGATTGCAATCTAGTTGCTGGATATAGAATCCAGTTTGCTGGATTGTGGTTGGGTTTGTGAATTGACCGTCTAGGTTACTGGATTTGGAATCCAGCTTGCTGGATTTGAAATCCAGGTTGTTGGTTTGGTATTTGACTTATTAAAGTGTTAAATCATAATGTATATGATATAATGATTAAAGAATTATCAAAGGATGATAATAATGCTGATGGGTTAAGGTGTTATCTAATTATGTGATTAAGTGTTAGATAATTGATTTATTAAGTAATGGTATTATGAGCTAACATGTATGTTATGCTAATTAAAAGATCAATCTTATAACTGATAGGTCTTTCGTGAGAGATTAAATTAGATTGCTTAGCAGTAATCAGCGGTTCAGGCAAGTTTTTCCTAACTCAAACTTGAGTTGCATGTTCAAAGTATGTTAATGAATAATTGTTGTTGATTATTGACGTCTATATTGATTATTGATTCGCACGTTGTGCATATTGTAAATGTTCATCAGGTATGAATGGCTGATCACCTTCATTACCATTTGGTTCAGTTAATCTGTTCATGTTCATTATTGACCATTCATTTTTATTGACTTGGTCTTTCAGCTAAGAAAATTTGTTTATGCTCTTTCACAATGTTTATATTGTTGAAAGTTAGCCAGCTTATTGTTCAATTCTTTCAATCATGATATATCCTCAATTAAACTTATGCTTGCTGGGCAAATTTGATGCTCACCCTTGCTATATCATGATAAAAAATTTCAGATTAAGATGAAAGCTCGAGTAAAGACAGAGGTAAAGGCAAAGTCCAAGATTAAGCTATTATGCATTTAGATCTATTAAATTTTCTGACGAAAATAGCATTATAAACCTTTTTAGATATTGAAGGTATGTATTAAGTTAAGGTTGTAGACCTTGGGGTTTATGTTGTAAAAGTTTAATGTATAAACAATTTAAGTTTATATCTTCCGCAATAGTTATAGAAATAGTATACCAGATCCTTGGTGATTAGGACCGAGATTTGGGGATGCTACAGTTAGAGTACTATTCAGTTTTGATGAGCCTGTTGTTGCAAATTATTATTATTCTTTTGTTGATCTATTGTTTTATCCAGTGAGCAATTGTTTTGCTCACTCTTGCATATCTATATACTCATTGTAGCTAAAGTTGAGAAAGTAGATGAGCCTTCAACTAGCAAAGGAAAGGGAAAAATGTACAACTAATGCAAACTTGTAATTTTGTTTAATGTGATGGCCATAGCCTTTTTAATAATGATGTAATGTAATAATTTTATTTATGCACTTGATTGATGTTTAAAGGTTAGAAAACATGGGATGTTTATTTTATTTAATGATGTAACCCTATTTAAAGGGAGGATTATGGTTTAAATATTATTTTATTTGGGTAGATAGTATGAATGTATGGACAATGAGCACCAAATCTTGTGGAAATGAAGTACCTAGATTTGGGGGTGTCACAGGTTGGTATCAAAGCCTTAGGTTATGAACCGTAGGTGGGGAAAAGCCTTAGGAAGTAACCTTTGAAAAGATAGTGGTGATAAACTCTTATCGAGTTTTAAGGAAAAAGTAATAGAACACTTATGTGCTTATGTGATTACAACTTATATGCTCGTGAGTGTCGAGTAGTAATGATTAGTAATTAAAACTGAAAATTTGGTTGACAGGATGGCTAATATAGGAGGATCCAGTCAGGCTAGAGAGGAGGAGCCTCGAGATATACAGGTGATTTGGGAACAACTACTGCCACGGGAAATAGTTCCGTCGGTCACAATAGTTGAGCAGGAGAGAATACCTGATGAGGATGATGAGATAGAGACAGATGAGGAGGACCCTATTGAGCTGCCACATTCGGATGAGGAGGACGAGGAGGAAAAACTTCCACTTAACTCGATAGCTGCTCGTATGTACGATGAAGTCTACGATCGCAACATGAAACTTCAGGATACCGTCGAGGAGTTGCAAGAGATAGCAGTTGAGCAACAGACATCGATGGCACATAAGGACGACGAGATCCAGGATCGAGAGGAACGTCTGAACAATGTCGAAGAGAAGCTGGTTCACACCGAATAAGAGAATGAACGAATGACAGCGGAGATTACAGAACTGAAGAACAAGTTGAGGGAGGAATCGACTAAGAGGGCAAGAGCCCAAGACGCGTATGAGGAAGCTTATCAACGAGCCGGGATAGCAGGAAGAGATGCACAAGCAAAGAGGATGAAGATGGAAGAGATGAATAACGTATTCAACACCGTGATCAATCAAGCTCAAGATCGGGTCATGGGTTATCCTATTCAGTTTGAGACTCTGCCATCGTACGTGTTAGATCATCGAACAATGTTCCTGATTATGGAAGAAGAACGTCAAAAGGCTGCGGACTATCTTAGTAGGATATTGTAGGGAATGTACCTGATATGTGGTTAGAAAGTAAATAAATTATAAATCCCAGGTATGATATAATCAATGGGATAGATGATGATGATGGTGTTCTGAAACTGTTATAGTTTAGGAAAGTAATGTAAATAGTAGTGATGCTATTATTTTGATGTTTTTAAAAGATTATGAATGAATAAAAGTTATTATTTTATTCAAAGTGTTACGTGATAATCTTTTGTGATATGCAACTTAAGTATATAATACTTAAAAGATTGAATAGAATCTAATGGTTGTATCTTAACAGAAAATGTCTCCAAGACGCCAACCGTGACAAAGGAACCTTGAGAATAACAACAATGCTGAGGCTAATCCGGTTCAGGAATTCGTAACGCTACTGACGGGAGCATTACAGAATCAACCACAGAATCAAGCTACAACTTTTAAGGACTTAAAGGTAGTTGAGCCACCGGAGTTTCGTGGGTCCATGAATCCAGTCGAGGCACAGTCATTGATCATGAAAATAGAGAAGGTATTTGATGTTACGAGAGTAGGGGAGGATCAGAAGACTGCTTTTGCAACATTCATGTTGAAAGTAGAGGCGAGTTATTGGTGACAACCCAATAAAACCTGGGGGGTCAAGGGATTATGACTTGGGATAGGTTTAAGAAGATATTCTTTGAGACCTGTTTTCCAGAAAGTTCGAAGAATCAGCTAGAAGTGCAGTTTTTGGAACTGAAGTAGGGAACGATGTCGGTATCTGAGTATGCCGCTAAATTCAACGAGTTGGTGAGGTTTGCGCCATATTAAGTCAGCACAGATGAATGCAAGGTGAAGAGGTTTGAACAGGAACTGAAGCCCTGGTTGTACAGTAGGGTCTCCCTATTCCAGCTGAAGAACGTTTGCAGCGGTAATGGACAAAGCAATTCTCGCTAAGAGTGGAGGCGAGGCTGTAACAAAACACAACCAAGAGCAGAGGAAGAAGAAGAGTGAAGATGAAGCTAAGAATGGTGGTGATGGTAACAGTTGGAATGGTAACAACAATTTGAAGAGGAAGTTGAATACAAATGTGGGAGCTGGGAATCAACAAGAAAACCAGCAAAAGAAGAAGTTCGAAGCATATGCTACATGCGGGAAGTTTCACAAGGGTGTGTGCTTGATGGGGAAACGAGTATGCTTCAACTATGTCTAGGAGGGTCACATTGCCCCAAATTTCAATCAACCCAAGAAGAATGCTTGCTACACCTACGGGTCGAAGGATCACTTTGCTCGCGAGTGTCCAAAGAAGAAGTCTGGTGAGACAGCTGGAAGCAAGGAAAATGGCAGTGGAGGTACACTTACCATTGCTGGACCAACGTCAACAAATAAGCCTACAGCCAGAACATTCAATATGACGGTGCAGGACGCGGTGCAATCGAAAGATGTCGTGTCAGGTATTATCCCAATTAATGATATAAATACATATATATTATTTGATTCGGGTGCTACTTGCTCGTTTATATCTGATGAATTTGCTAAGAAGTTAGAAATACATAGAAAAGAGTTGAATTTCCCTTTAAACATAGAAATTACGAATATGAAAGTGATTCCTGTTAGATTCGTATACAAGAACTGTAGGGTGAATATTAAGGGGAATGTTATGACAGTAAATTTAATCCCGATAAAACTCGGAGAGTTTGACGTGATATTGGAAATGGATTGGCTATTCAATTATGGAGCGATAATTGATTGCCAAAAGAAGTGTGTAAACCTTATGACTCTGTCAAAGGTAGTTTTTCATGGTAGCAAATCGCCTAGACAAATGAGATGTCTGGCAATGATGCAGGCCAAGAAGTTGTCGAGTCAGGGATGTGTGGGGTATTTAGCCTACATAGTCGATACTCAAAAGGAGAAGGGTGTAAAATTAGAAGAGATACTAGTGGTTATGGACTTTGTAGACGTATTTTCGGAGGATTTGCCAGGACTTCCGCCTTACAGAGAAATCAAGTTCATGATCGACTTAGCGCCAGGAACCGCTCCGATATCGAAGGCCCCGTACACAATGGCTCTGGTGGAAATGAAGGAATTGATGGTACAATTGTAAGAGTTGTTGGATAAGAAGTACATTCAACCGAGCGTATCACCGTGGGGAGCACCAGTGTTATTCGTGAAGAAAAAGGATGGGTCAATGCGTCTTTGCATTGATTATAGGGAATTGAACAAAGTCACTATTAAAAACAAATATCTGTTGCCAAGAATAGATGACTTGTTTAATCAACTGAAGGGTGCTAGATATTTCTTGAAAATAGATTTGAGAAGTGGGTATCACCAACTGAAAGTAAGGAAGGAGGATGTACCGAAGACATCATTCCGAACTCGCTATGGACATTACAAATTTTTGGTGATTTAATTTGTTTGACAAATGCCCCTGCAATGTTCATGGATTTGATGAACATGGTGTTTAAACCATATTTAGACAAGTTTGTAGTGGTGTTCATTGATGATATCTTGGTGTACTCTAAAACTCAAGAGGAACACGTGGAACACTTACGTCTGACGCTGGAGACATTAAGGAAAGAGAAGTTGTACGCGAAATTCTTTAAATGTGAGTTTTGGCTGGAACGTGTACAATTTCTTGGGCATGTAATTGATAAGGATGGAATTTCTGTCGATCCATCAAAAGTTAAAGTGGTGATAAATTAGGAACAACCAAGAACTCCATCAGAAGTAAGAAGTTTCGTGGGATTAGCAGGATATTATAGACGGTTTATTCATGATTTTTCCAAGATTGCCACTCCGTTGACGAATTTGACGAGAAAGTCTGTAAAAATTTGGTTGGACGGAGAAGTGTGAAGAAAGTTTTCAAGAACTGAAAAAGAAGTTAAGTGGGGCACCTGTGTCGGCATTACCAGATAATACAAGAAACTTTGTGGTGTGTAGTGATGTTTCACACAAAGGATTGGGTTGTGTCCTTATGCAGAACGGCAAGGTTATTACGTATGCATCAAGGCAACTGAAAGACTATGAGAAAGGGTATCCGACTAATGATTTAGAGTTGGCGACGGTTGTGTTTGCATTGAAGATATGGAGAAACTATCTCTACGGAGAGAAATGTGAGATCTACATAGACCATAAGAGTCTGAAGTATATCTTCACACAGAAAGAGCTGAACATGCGGCAAAGGAGATGTATGGAATTGATAAAGGATTACGATTGTGAATTCTTTTATCATCCGGGCAAAGTTAATGTGGTTGCAGATGCTTTAAGTAGGAAAGGCCGAGAGAAGTTGATGTGGTTAACCGACAAGGAGGAGCTCATTTCAGCAATGGCAAGGCTAGAGTTGGAAATAAAATTTCCCAAAGAGACCAATGAAAAATTGTACCAGATAGAAGCTAGTCCAACTTTGGTGGACAAGGTGAAGAACACATAATTACAGGATGAAGAATGCAGAAAAATAAAGGAAAGCGTGGTCGAGGGTAAAAAAGGAAAGTACCAAGTCGATACTGCGGGAATGATAAGATTCGAGGGACGAATTTGGGTTCCAACAGTCCAGGAAAGTAAAGAAGAAATCTTGACAGAAGCGCATAACTCAAGATATTCAATTCATCCGAGAAGTACAAAGATGTATCAAGATTTACGGCATCATTTCTGGTGGCCAAACATGAAAGGAGATGTTGCAGAATGCGTTACAAAGTGCTTAACATGTCATAAAGTGAAGGCCGAGCATCAACGACCAAGCGGATTACTTCAACCGTTGGAAATACCGAAATGGAAGTGGCAGAACACCACAATGGATTTTGTGGTAGGTCTTCCAACGACCCAAAAAAGATACGATGCGATATGGGTGATAGCGGACAGATTGATAAAATCTGCACACTTTTTGCCAATAAAGATTAGATTTAATCTTGATCGGCCGGCGAAGCTATACGTTAAAGAAATCGTCTCAAGACATGGAGTTCCAGTGTCAATTGTATCAGACAGAGATCCAAGGTTCACATCAAATTTCTGGAAAAGACTACAAGAATGCATAGGAACGTAATTGAAGATGAGCACAACATATATATCATCCGCAAACTGATGGGCAAAGCGAACGAACAATCCAGATGCTAGAAGATATGCTTAGAGCGTGCATCATGGATTTCAAACGAAATTGGGACAATCATCTACCGTTGGTGGAATTTGCATACAATAACATTTACCATGCAAGCATTGGCATGCCGCCATATTAGGCGTTATACGGTAGAAAGTGCAGAACTACACTATGTTGGGATGAAGTTGGTGAACGTCAACTGTTAGGTCCAAAACTGGTATAGCAAACCGCTAAAGTTATCAAACTCATCAGAGCAAGATTGGTAGCTGCTCAAGATCGACAGAAAAAGTATGCTGATCAACACAGGTAGAATCGTGAATTTGAAGCAGGAAATTTCGTGCTCCAGAAAGTTTCTCCTTGGAAAGAGAAAATTCGTTTTAGAAAGAAAGGAAAGCTCAGCCTAAGATTTATTGGACCGTTCGAGATACTATGAAGAGTGGGAGAAGTGGCTTACGAGGTAGCTTTACCTCCAGAATTAGAACACGTTCACAACGTTTTTCATGTATCGGTGTTGCGACAATATAAACCCGATTACAAGCATGTGATCGAGTATGAACCGTTGCAGTTTAGTAAAAATTTATCTTACGAAGAGATTCCTATCCAGATAGTCGACAGGAAAGAACAAATACTCAGGAATAAAGTGATACCTTATGTGAAGGTGATATGGAGGAACCACAACCTCGAAGAGGCTACGTGGGAACTCGAAGCTAATATGATGAAGAATTATTCTGAGTTATTTGTTTAGTTTATGTCTTCGATTTTGGGGACAGAATCTTTGTAAGAAGGGAAGAATATGATGATTTGATTGTTTAAGTTGTGATTCTGGGAACATAATCCTTGTAAGGAGGGAAGGATGTAACGAACTGAAATTTCAAATTATAATATTAAATATTTATTTAATAATATAAATATTTATTTGATGTGTCTATTGTTGAATTGATGAAATAAATATTTTATTATTGTGATGGTTGTTAGTAAATATTTATAAATCTAAATTTATTAGATAATATTCTAAATTAAATTAATTTATAATTTAGAGAATTGTAGTATAACATGAGATGTTATATTGTTGTTTTAAGTTAATAATTTAGATGGTATATTAGACTATTAAATAAAATTATAATGAAATTATAATTTTGTGTTATTTGTTTAAATGGTATATTTAATTAAAATATAGTGTGTAACTAATTGATTTGGTTAATGTTGGATATGGAAATCCAAATAAATAATATGTGATTATAAATTATAAACTAAAGTGTTTATTAAAATAAATTAAAAAGGGTTTTAATTTAGTTTTTTTCCAAACAAGGCTTAATATATTAATTCTTTAAAATTTAAAGGATTTTGCCAAACAAGCCTTATGGCTTTTGAGATTTCTAATTTTTGAATTTAATTAAAATAAATAAAATAAAATAAAATAATAAATATAACATATTTATAACCTAAGCGTTATAACTGAAATTGTGTTTAGTATACGTATTATTATTAGTATTAGTTTTTAGTTTACGCTTAAGTTAGTCTATATTGGCTATTCTGAGAAGAGAGAAGAGTAGAAAGCTTGACAGAAAGAGTTGAGGGAATTGAGAGAGAAATTAAGAAAATTTTCAGCAACTTCAGAGTTTAGCAAGAATTGTTCAACCATTTGAAGGTATGTTCACAACCTTAGTGTTAGGTATATGTGTATTTACCTGTATATGTGTTTCACAGCAAGAATTTTCTTATGTTCTGTAAAATTAATTGTTGAATTGATGATATTAATAACTGATAATTGTGCGTATATGTGTTTATAATGTTTAAAGTTTATGTTTAAGCAAGACTTTGTATGCTAATTTCGTTCTAACAGTAGAAATTTTTGACAGTATATGTATTTCTCATATGGTTCATGAAAAGTACCAATTTTAGTGGTCAAATTGAATGTTAAATTGTAAATTGAAGCTTGATTATGTTAGTTCACTAAGAAAAGAGTATAATGTAATTTGAATGAAGTGATTTGGCCAAGTATTGAAATCACATTGATGATTTTTGTGATAAATATCAAAAAATGGAGTTTTATTTGAAAAACATGAAATTTGAGAAATTAACCTAGCTTGAATTGTTGTTAAATTGTTTCAATTGGGGGAATATGTTCACAAACACGTTTGTGATAGTTCTATACCATTTTTACATGTTATTATTACTGTTTGGTGGGTGAAATTCGTGTTAGTTGGCTTAAAAAAACTATCGTAACCATGTTCTGCAAAAACTGGAACTGGTGTGTCGCGCGGGTGCGCAACCCTTTGACGCGGGCGCGCCTCAACCCAGTGTAAAACTAGCGCGGCCGCACCAGTACCCTGTCACTGACAGTGAAGTCTGTTAATTATGCAGACTTTGGGCATTCAATTTAACTTAGATTAATGATAGGTTAATGTGTCCAACATGTAACAACATGGCTAAAACAGAGTTGTGTTATATGGATTATGAATTTAAAGTTGTAAAGGTGATTAGTAGGTTATGAACGCATTATATGATAACTTAGTTTATTCAATGAATGTTAGATAGGTGTTGTGATGTTAACATTTGAGAATTCTGATATATATATGGTAGCATAAGACTTGTGATAAGATGATAAGTTTAGCTAGAAATTTATATGTTGTGGTATGTTAGCATATCTAATAGATAATGTGGTTCTAAACCAATGTGTAGGTGAATGTGAGTTTAATATTATAACTTACACTCAAGGCAAGTTTCTAAACATTCTTTTTATATTGAGCAAGTATTCTAGCTCTACACTTTCATTGAGCTAGCTCCATTATCACATTGTGTAACTTTATTCATTTACATTGAGCAAGTTTCTTACTTTAATCTTTCATTAATCGAATCTTTGTATTCCTAATCATTATTTGAGCAAGCTAGCTTTGACTGTAACTTTGCTCGAACAAGTTTTGAATTCCAATATTTATTGATGTATTCTAACTTGTTTATTATTAGACAAGTTTCTCTATTGTCCTTCATGTATTATGAATGCAATTTTTTTCGAATTCTAGCTTCTAATGTTGAATTATCTTAGTTCATTCTCATATTGAGCAAGCTTAATTTTCATCTTGCTAGTACTTAATGTATATTTAATAATACCTAGTCCTAGCTTAATTTTATTCAAGCAAGGTTTATTGTCATCCAATACTTATGCTTTGTGGTTGTTTTTAAGCATGAGTTCAATATATAGTTAATTCGCTTACACTTATTCATTGTTCCATATTATGTTATTATTGATCAACTATTGTGTTATCAAACACTATTGATTTAACTATTCCTCTAGTTGATGTTCGTTAAACTTCAAATTACCCTTGAAAGCTTATCCAAACCAAACTTTCTTTGGTGCGGACTTGTACTTTAAATACTGAGATGAGCAACCCTATTATTAGGGGAAATTTACGCTTAGCGTTGAAATGTTTGTGCACAATACTTTATGCGAAGGGCTGATCCCCCTAAGTACGAGGAGTCCTTATAGTCTTATGACTGTTAAAGTTGGAGTTGAAAGATTGCTCGCAACTGTGGACATAGTTCATGGTCTTATAACTGTTAGTTAGATACATTCCATATTTTGGATTCCAGTTTTTGATTATCATTGTTAGAGTACTATTCAGTTTTGATGAGCATATTGTTGGTAATTATTATTATTATTCTTCTGTTGATCTATTGTTATATCCAGTGAGCAATTGTTTTACTTACTCTTGCATGTTTATATACTCATTGCAGCTAAAGTTGAGAAGGTAGATGAGCCTTCAACTAGAAAAGGAAAGGGAAAAATGTACAAGGGATGCAAACTTGTAATTTTGTTTAATGTGATGGCCATAGACTTTTTAATAATGATGTAATGTAATAAATTTTTTTTCGCACTTGATTGATGTTTAAAGGTTAGACAACCTGGGATGTTTTTTTTATTTAATGATGTAACCCTATTTAAAGGGAGGATTATGGTTTAAATATTATATTATTTGGATAGATAGTATGAATGTATGGATAGTGAGCACCAAATCTTATGGAAATGAAGTACCTAGATTTGGGGGTGTCACAATATTCGTACGACGGTGCAGCCATTTATGGGCCCCATAACGAAAAACAGTCGGATGAAGAAAACAACAAGTTTGAGTTTTTATAAATAACGACGTAGTTGTTACCGTTAACACTATTGGAATACCCGGTGGTTAAAATACAGTAATACGTGTGGTTGCACAGTAGCACACAGTATTGCATAGTATTGTTAGATTATTAATTCTCACGTAAGAAGGCACTACTCAATAATTGTTACAGTAATTACTGTTCAATATTTTATTTTATTGATTCAGTAATTGTTACGTTGATATTTTATATTATTGTTGTTTCAATAATTGTCACTGCACAGTATCTCCATTATCAGATCAATAACTCATATTATTTGAATAATATTATTAGATAGCATTATCGGCAATGTCTAAGGAAGTTCTGTCTAAGGAAAGGGGTTTGGTCATCTAATTGTGCGCCAATAAGGAGAAATCATTATCGGAAAGCCCCCTCTTTCTTGGGAACGACGTGGTTGTCATAATTATGATTCTGTAATACTATTTATGAATAATTAATTATTGATTTATATGATAAGGAAATATTTATTTTATGTGGATGGATAGGAAAATATTTATTTTTTGTAGATATAAATAAAGGAATTAATGCTAAGGTGTTTTATTAGTATTTTTTCGGAATGAAGGTATTAAAAATCATCCGTATGTGAATTTCAGACATTTTCTGTTTAGAATTTGGAAAAACTTTCTTCTGCAAAATTGTAGAGAATTTAATTTTCTATGGAATAGACATAAAATTCGTATTTTTCTGATAAAAGGACTATTTATTATGAATTATTGAAGTTTCAGAAATAAATATTTTTTTAAAATATGGGTGGGCCCCACTTTTTGTTGGTGTTGAAATTCTAAATTTTAGTGGGCCCCACTTGTGGTGGCTGATATTCTGGTCAAGAATGTGTGCGTATAAATTTTTTTAATAAATTAATATTTTATTAATTTAGTCTGCTTTGACATTCTAGCATTTTCCTATAAATAGGGTGCTTAGTTAGAATTGAAAATCACACTAGAAATACGTTTTTTCTCTCTCTCTATATTATCGAGCGTATTTTGTGAGTATTTAGATACTTTTAGAGTAGTTATTCAGTGCAAGTTTCCTTCAGCATTACATCCGATATTCCAGTCAGAAGTACTGTTCTTTTTGAGGTAAGGGATGTTATTTTCTTCGTAAATGATATTATTTCCTTCAATATCATTATGCCGAAATATTGATATGAATTTTATTGTGAAATTTTTACCTTGTTGTGTCGGGGTTACTATTCACGTATACGACACTATTCACATATACGACACTATTCACGAATATGATACTATTCACAAAAAACTAAAATTTTCTCTTCTTTGTCCAAGATGTCTAATATAGTTACTATCTTTGATTGTATCCATGTTTTGATCTTTATTTTTGAATTCTGCTCCATAATTAATTATTATGGAATATTTTTGAACTTGGATAAACTGTAGTACGAATCCCTAATATTTGTCCTTTTGTCTCAATAGATTCGTTTTCTTTAAGATATTTTTCATCATCCTCAGTCCTAAATGATGATATTACTGAATATCTTGGCCAGTAGTGCCAAGATGAATGATTAACTGATGAATATCTTTGGCCTGTAGTGCAAAGATGAACAGGTGTTGAGATGAACATGACCAACTGGTTATACAAATGGCCTGTAGTGCAAAGATGAATATTTGATTCAAGATGTATATTGATTGATGTTACAGGGATAAAATATTGATGATGGACTTTTAAATCTTAGAAGATAGTAGAATTCATTCTCTACTTGACTCTTCTAATGGATTATTGTTTCCGCTGCAGTTGTTGATCTAAAACTTGTTGTCTATTATATTCTATCAGATTTTTTCCTGTTGAAGACTAATGATAATTTGTTGTATATTATCTTAGTCATAATATTCTTTACTGGGCTAGTTGAGCTCATCCTTTTCTTTTTTGTTCCATTTTTCTTCTCAGGAGGCGAGAATATAGCGAAAACTAGTCGGGGTGTGGAGTGATGTTTCTAGTCAGTTGTTTTAGCAGTCCTCACTATTTTTTAAAATAGTGTCATAATAATTGTAATGAGGACACCTTTTGAGTTTGAATACTGTCTATTAAACAATATTTGTATTTAAACTCACAGTATATGTGTTGTCGTATTTTGCACGACAACTGTATTAATGAAGTTGTATTTGTTTCTGTACTATGTATTTGGCGACTCAGAATATGTTATGTATCTTGGGGGTGTCACATCCTTCATGTGACAAATACTTTCGAGAAAGTACTTGTCGTTGAACAGTTCTTGGAACTTCTCCCAAGACATCTTCAATGCAGCAAGTTGAGTACTCTTTATAGATTCCCACCAGTAATCTGTCTTTCCTCGCAACATGAAGGTGGAAAAGGGAACCTTTTACTCCTCGGAGCATCCCAAGACATCAAATATCTTGGTGATCTGCTTTATCCACGTCTCCGCCTTAAGTGGTTTTGGCTCTCCCAAAAACTCCGGTGGTCCCAGCTCCTTGAACTGTTTAGCGGTGACCGTTCAAGAGTTGCCAGTGTTTCCACCTGCTTTTTGAACAGGAGCCACTCTTGCCTGATGTTGCATGAATTGTATAAAGCCTCTGAACATCCCATCGTTCATCATTTGATCAGTGTTATTGTTTACTTGAGGATTACTGTCTTCCTGTTGCACATTATCCTGGGTATTGATCGTTGGTGACTCAATGGTCTCATGTGTTTCATTGCTGATCTCAATATTTTCAGATGTCATTTTCAAACACTGCCACAAACAAGGGTTAATTGACATGTCACATATTATCCATATACTCTGACCGACCAATTCAATACCAAATAAACTTAGGTAGGTCATACTAGCGAAGGAATTCCCTGTCTCTCCCCTCCTAGTTCTTGTCCCACATCTCAGCCAGGGATCATATCCCTAAGCTTTGATACCAACCGTGACGCCCCCAAAATAGGTATACATCACCCATTCTGAGTCGTCAAATGCGTGGTACATAACTTAAATACAAACTTAATTTATACAACTGTTAAGTGTCGTGCAGAATACGACAAAACATAAGCTGTGAGTTTTAATACAAATATTGTCTCCTAGACAATATCCAAACTCAAATTCAATCTCATTACATTTATTATCACACTATTTCACAGAATAGTAAGGACTACTAAAGCAACCATTTGGACCGTCACTCCATTCCCCGACTAGTCCCAGCTATATTCTCAATTCCTAAAGAAAATAGTGAAAGAAAAGGGTGAGCTCAACTAGCTCAGTAAGAAATATTATGACTAATATAATGCAAAATGAATTATATGCCTTCCACAGTGTTAAACTGAAAAAATACAATAAACATCAAGTTTAACTGCAGCAGAACAAACAATCCATTAGAAGAGTCAAGTAGAGCATGATATCTACTATCTTCTATGATTTAAAAATGTTTTTTATCAACTTTATCGCTAAGACTTAGCTTATTAAATAAACCACATCATCGAATCATCCCTGCATCACGGCTAAGGATATTCATATAGTCATCAATGATCATGATTATACCGAATAATCCCTGGTCATAATCATACCAACAAATGTCCATCAAAGCACTACAGGCCAATGAGGACTTTTACCACATCATTTGTAACATTACGGGTCATGATTATACCGAATGATCCCTGGTCATAATCATACCAATCAACAGTCCATCTATGCACATAAGCCAAAGATGACTTTCATCACAATATAAGCATGAGGGTGATGACAATGATATAAGAATTCAATTAAAAGAAACAAATAATAAATTTTTAAAGATTTATAATTTAATTTATTCAGAATTCAATAATGTTCAAATTGCCAACGTGATACTGTTTGTGGAGTAAAATTCAAGAATGATATTGTATCAAAAATGATTTGGACTGAAAAGAAATTAATTTTTGTCATGAATAGTACTCCGGGTGAATAGTACCCAGGGTGAATAATACCCCGTGAATAGTACTTCGAGAATAGTACCCCGTTAATAGTACTTCGTGAATAGTACTTTATGAATAGTACTTTGTGAATAGTACCCGTGAATAGTACTTTTATGAATAGTACCGTATAAATGAATAGTACTTATGGACAGTACTCCCGCATGACAAGCTTAAAATTTAACAAGAATGTGCAGAAAATATCTTTGTGAAACGATACTAGATGAATCACAAATTCCAAGGATATTCTATTAATTTCACGGAGTATACAAGCAATACTTTATCAAAATGAGGGTATAATCAGGAATACGATACGAAATAATATTACTCACATACTACAGCGTATGGAAGAAAATATTATTACTTATGAATACTGAACAAAAATAATATCCCTTACCTCAGAAGAAGACTGGATACTTAAATAGTAAGGTAGCAGACTTCTATTCTTCTTTCTCTCTATAGCTTCTCTATCTATAATTGCTCTTGTGAGTCTTAGTGAATTGGTGAGAATGAAAGAAGAATGAGCTTCTATTTATAAGAAAATATAGTTTCGATAATTGCACATTTTGGGGCTCGAAATATTACAGTATAATACCTTCATCTTTTCCTTAGTTTTTAATTTAGTCCGTCAAGTATTATTAAACTTACACCACCTCCCCTAATAGTACATCACGTGAATCAATAGTACATTCATATGAATCAATAGTTCTATACATGTGAAAAAAATAGTTACAGTATACTACCTTCATTTATACCTCCATTTTATATTTAGTCATGCAAGTATTATCAATCTTGTACCACCTCCCCTAATAGTACATACATGTGAATCAATAGTATATACATGTGAACAAATTGTTATAAACATGTGAATTAATAGCAATTAATTGCTCATTTATCCGATTAAGTACCCGATTGGTCAATATAACCTCCAGACATCAATTATTATCGAAATAAATGTTAATTTCCACTATCACTAATAATCCCAAAATAATGGAACTATCAATTTCGTCTTTAATCAACACGAACTTATTTATCATTAATATTATAACTCACAATATTTAACAACCAGATCATTCCCAGGAAAGAGAGAGTTTTTCGATAAGGATTTCTCCCTATTGGCGCGCAATTAGGTGACCAAACCTCTCCTCGACAAAACTTTCTAGACATCGTCAATATTATAAATAATAATATGAATAACTTTGTCGTCTCAATTATTGATTTAATAATATAAAAGTATTGATACTGTGACAATAATTGAATCAATAATATAAGAGACATTATGCAGCAATTACTGTAGCAATAATTGAGTATAATTGAGTGACTTCTCACGTAAGCATCAATAATCAATACCGTGTGCTACTATGCAGCCACGCGTATTACTATACTTTTACTACCGGGTAGTTCAACAGTTTAACGGTAAAACTTTTGCCGTTATTTTTATAAAAAGATATTTCTGTCATTTTCTAGCTCTGACAATACTTTTGTTATGGGGTCCACCAATGATTGTGCCATCGTACGAATATTCTCTATTAAAACGAATATCCCCGACCAATCGAATATTTTAAAACCACTTGCTTACTTTACAAAATTTGTAAATATTACCCACAACTATAACATTATATCAAATCAACACCATAATATTCAACAATTTATTTTGAGAAAAATTAATCTTTATTCATATAACTTAGGGTCTTACAACCTCCACTTCTTATGAAATTTCGCCATCGAAATTAGGGTACGTACCTGGCATGTCAAAGAGGTAAGGATACCTTAATTTCATTTTAGATTTTAACTCCCAAGTCATTTCCTCACCATTGTGATTTCTCCACAAAACTTTGACTTGAGTTATAACCTTGGAGCGTAGAATATGATCCTTCTTATCCAAGATTTTAACAAGTACCTCTTCATAAGTCAAATCTTCCGCTATCTCGTTCGGTTCTAATTCAATTATGTGGCTCGGGTCTTTCACATATTTACGTAACATAGATATGTGAAAAATATTATGAACACGAGACATACTTGGCGGTAAGGCGAGTCTATAAGCCACAGTTCCTACTCGATTGAGAATTACAAATGGGGCAATGAATCGAGGATTGAGCTTTCCTCTCTTTCTAAATCTCGTAACTCCTTTCCATGGAGCAACACGTAACAACACATGATCTCCAATATTGAATTTCACGTCCTTTCGATGAAGATCAACATAACTCTTTTGTCAATCTTGTGAGGTTTATATACGTTGTCGGATCGTTTGAATCTTTTCTATAGTCATACGTACCAACTCCGGTTCCAACAACGTTGTTTCACCCACATCATCTGTAACAATTCAAATTTTTAATTAAATATTTAAATATTTATTGAATTATATAAATATTTAATGGATGCGTTTATCGTTGAATAAGTATTTGTTTAATTGATTTTATGTGATTTGATTATTTATTTGTTTAATAAATAATTAATGAGTTAAGGAAAGTAATTATTTTGAAATAGTAATATAATTTAATTTAATAATTAAGTAGAGAGTTTATAATGATTAAATAAATTATTAAATTATGCAATGAATTGTTATTACAATTAATTAAATTAAGTATAAAAACTTAATTAATTAGAAGTGTTACAAATAACTATATTATAAGTGGTTATTAAAATAAATTAAAGTAGTTTTAATTTTATTTTACCAAACAAGGCTTAAATATATTAAGTCTTTAATTTTAAAGAGTTTTGCCAAACGGAGCCTTATGACTTTTGAATTTTTAAATTTGATTTATTAAATATAAATTAAATAAATAAAATATAAATAATATATATAATAATTTTATAACTGATAATTGATTAGGGGCAATTATTATAATGTCAATTTTTAAAAAAAAAAACGTCTGCATTAGTTTTATGTTGTGTTACATATATTGTATTTGGTTAAGTCTGAGAAAGGTTACAGGGAAGTGTTTAAGGAAAGAAAAGAGTCTGAGAAATTTCTGAGAGAGCATTTGAGAAAGGACTGAGATTTCAAAAGCTAGTTCAAAGTAGCGATTCTCAGTGAATAGTTTTTCTAAAAGCAACTAAAAGGTATATTTTATAATCTTAACATAGGTTTTATAGTTTAACTATTTAGCCTCTATGTTTCTTGAAACTCAACCTCACTTTATATAGGTTTTTACAAAAATTGTCTGTAAACCATGTTTTAGATTTGGTTATGATATTACATGTAATTATAATTGTAGTTGTTATAACTAGCATATATATATATATATGTTGTATGCTAAAATACGTTCAAAGAGAAAGAAAAATTGGTTTTACACTGAAAACGTGTATGAACTTGAGTTGTACAAAATCAAAGGTTATAGATACAATTGTATGCTAGTTGTGAAATTAAAAGTTGGGTATGTTAATTGGATATGAACTACAGAGAGTTGTAGTTTAAAAGTAATCAAATTGGTGGTTAGTAGGATTTACAATATACACTGTGTTTAACAAATGTCAAACATGGAGTTTTAATTTTAAAACATTGTTTTTACAAATTTAGTCTTTCTAAATTTGTTGTTCAGTAGTTTTAAGTTAATATATGTATGCTTGGTGAGGTTTTGTGTAAATTACATCAATTATATGTATGTAATTAATTGCTAGAATTTCTTAAACAGACCGAAAATGGTCTTCGTGCTCGGTTCTGTTAGTTTTTGGCGCCCCAGCGCCAGAATTTCGCTCCCCAGCGCTGAAATTCACGCCCCAGCGCAAAAGTTCAGGCCCCGACACCACTGGCTAGCCTATTCCTCGCGCCCCAGTGCCGAAATTGTAGTTTGAGTCGGACAGTTTTGACCTCTTGCAGTAAAATGGCCATAACTTTCTCATACGAACTCCGATTGAGGTGATTCAAGGTGATCCGGAACGAGGACGAGTAGACCTATAACTTGTGTTCTTTAAGTTTTTAAATTTGAGGTCTATAATAGTAGTCAAAATGGTCATCTTTAGGACTATTGTGTTTTCAAGGGCAATCGGAGGGCGTCGGGCATGCACATATGCATGTGTAGTGCTTCTGACGATAAAAGATGTTATACTAAGTTATAAAACATGATTGTTAGTAAATATAATGATGCTTAATATTAATACATGATGTTTTAGATGAGTTATAAAAGCATAGTAAGGATACACAAGAGAGGCAAATCGGGCGTGTGATGAATGAACGTCAAAACGCCGCGCCAAGTGTTAATGAACATAAAAAGTGTTTTAATTCAAATGAAATGAATATTATAAGATATGGAATGGATTTAATATAAAACCAATAAGTAGTCCTAGCAAGACTTAAGCACTTAAATGAACTACGAATATGAAATACAGTGAGATATAAGTTAAAAGTTAACACAATTAAGTTGAACATTGTGTATTTATGATAGGAAGAATTGTGAGACGTAGAGTAAAGTTTACATTATAACTACTATGCGTTGATATGTGACTAATAGTTAATGTGAATGATTATATAATTGTGTGGGGTACGTGAATTGTAGATATCTGTAAGCTGTTAAGCTGTTATTGATAAACAACGATCAAGGCAAGTCTTTCAGTTCCTATTTGTTACGTGGACTTGATGAACTATTTTAAATTACATGATATGTTATACATGTTGAAATCATGAAATGTTCAAGTCAATTTATCACTTCATTGTTTTGGTTAAATAAGGAGGATTGAGTAAGGAACTCAATCTTTATATTTGATATGTGAATTAAAAGCATGTATGCCATGTTACTTTAATTATTATAATATGCATGTTGAGCATGTTATTATATGTTATATGATGCATGAAAACTGTTAGATTTTGCTGGGCTGTCGAGCTCACTCTTGCAAATAACCACTTCGCAGGTCAGGAAATTAAGGTAAGGATATGTGCTAAGTGAGTTATAAAGATCTATATTCACGAGGATTACTTATGTTTTGTGAGAAATGTATGTAAGATTTTGAATGTAACATGTTGTTGAATTGTAAAATGAGTTATCCGGTGTATATGGATATCTATTTATGATGTAAGACTTTGTATAGTCATTTTTTTGTAACGATTCATGATATAAATTTGAATCAAAGAGAGGTAATGTAAAGGTTGCGATTTAGGGAAATACAGAAGGAAATGTATAAAAGTTTTAAATATTCCATATTTTATTAAGTTTAACATTGATTAATGATGTAAAATCAGAAGTTAAAAGTATTATTAACGACCGAAGTCGAGATTTAAATTGCATGGTTTTTGGGGTCGTTACATCATCTCAGCATACTGGAGAATGACACTTGCATCCATATAATGCCTCGAATGGAGCCATGCCAATACTTGCTTAATAACTGTTGTTGTAGAAGAATTCCACTAATGACAAGAACTTGTCCCAACTTCCTTTGAAGTTAAGGACACAAAGTCTTAATAGATCTTCAAGAGTTTGAATTGTCCTCTTCGACTGCCCGTCTGTTTGAGGAAGATATGTCGAACTAAATCGTAAATCCATGCCCATAACTTTTTACAAACTAACCCAAAATCTTGAAGTGAATCTTGGATCTCGATCAGAAACAATGGATACTGGCATTCCATACAATCTTACAATCTCGTTAATGTTCATAAGAGCAAGACGTTCAAGTGTATAAGTTTCTCGTATCGGTAAGAAATGAGCAGATTTGGTCAATCTATCAACAATAACCCAAATTGCATCTATACCTTGAGAAATCTTGGAAAAACAGTAACAAAATCCATGGTAATGTGCTCCCACTTCCATTCTGGAATTTCAATTGGTTATAACGAACCTTATGGCACTTGATGCTCCGCCATGACTCGTTGATAAGTTAGATACGTTGAGATAAACTCCGCTATCTCTTTCTTCATATTTCTACACCAAAATGTATGTCCAAGATCACGGTACATTTTGGTACTCCCAGGATGGATTGTAAACGGTTTGTTGTGCGCCTCCATCATGATTTTATACTTCAAGTCAGAATCATTAAGAACACAAAGTCTGGAGTTGACTCGAAGTATTCCTTCTTCATCGATTCTTACTTCTGGAATAGCACTTTCTTGCACTTTCTTCCTCATACGCATCAGCTCCAGGTCTGTAACTTGACCAACTTTAACTTTATCGATTAAAGTCGGTTCTACTCGTATATTTGCCATCATCACATGGGTCCTAGGAGTCTTTAACTCTATCTCCATCTTTTGTAAGTCATACAAAATGGGCCTTTGCATTGACAATATCGCACTCGTACCCACATATGATCTTCTACTCAATGCGTCAGCTACTACGTTCGCTTTTCCAGGATGGTATTGAATGGTATGATCGTAATCTTTCAACAACTCAAGCCAACATTATTGCCGCATGTTGAGTTCCTTTTGAGTGAAGAAATATTTGAGGCTTTTATGATCCGTATAGATCTCCACCTTCTCTCCATACAGGTAATGCCTCCAAATCTTAAGCGCAAAAACGATAGCTGCCAACTCTAGATTATGAGTAGGATAATTCCTCTCATATTCTTTGAGTTGTCGTGAGGCATATGCTATGACTTTTCCACGTTGCATGAGAATACATCCTAACCTTTTACCTGAAGCATCACTATAGATGAAAAATCCCTTCGAGCCAGATGACATTGTTAGAATAGGTGCTGAAATGAGTCTCCTATTGAGTTCTTGAAAACTCTTCTCACATTCTTCGCTCCAACCGAATTTTGTATCTTTTCTAGTCAGCTTAGTTAATGGAGTAGTGATTCGAGAAAACCCTTCTACGAATCTCTAATAATAATCAACTAAGCCGAGAAAGCTACGTACTTCGGTCACTGACTTAGGTTGCTCCCAACTTTAAATTGCTTCAATCTTCGTCGGGTCAACAGATATTCCATGATTTGATATTACATGCCCAAGGAATGCTACTTCCTCAAGCCAGAACTCGCCTTTCTTTAACTTGGCATATAGCTTATTTTCACGAAGCTTTTGAAGTAACAGCCTCAAGTGTTGCTCATGATCTTCCTGGCTTTTGAAGTATATGAGGATGTCATCAATAAAGACAACCATGAAATGATCTAAATATTCATTGAATACAGTGTTCATCATATCCATGAAGGCAACAGGAGCATTAGTCAATCCAAAGGACATGACTATGACTTCATAATACACGTACCGAGTTCTAAAAGTTGCCTTTGGAATGTTATTAGTTTTAATATTCAACTGATGATATCTGAAATGAAGATCGATCTTTGAAAAGAATTTGGCACCTTACAACTGGTCAAATAGGTCATCAATGCGAGACAATGGGTAGCTATTTTTAATGGTGACATGATTCAACTCCCGATAATCAATACAAAGTCGCATACTCCCATCTTTCTTCTTCATGAATAGAACAGGAGCACCCCAAGGAGATGTACTAGGACGAATGAGACCAATGTCTAACAATTCCTACAGTTGGGTCTTTAACTCCTGATGTTCAATAGGAGTAATTCGATATGGGGCTTTGAAAATGGGCTTTGTACTGGGTTTAAGGTCAATACAAAATTTGATTTCTCACTCTAGGGGTAGGCCAGGAAGTTCTTCAGGGAATACGTCAGAAAATTTATTAACAATAGAAATATTATTCAAATCTTACGTATTTTTATTTAAATCCATGACATGGGCTAAGAAAGCTTGACATCTATTTTTTAATAAACGAATAACTTTATGGCTTGATATGACAGTGATTAACTTTAGTGGTCTGGTTGCTTGAACTCGCATAATAGGTTGGTTAGGAATATGAAAGCTAACAACCTTACGAAAATAATCGATTTTAGCATGATGAGTAGTTAACCAATCAATCTCTAAAATCACATCAAATGGAAGTATTTTCTGAGACGCCCCAAATTCGGTTCCCAAATCACCACGGATCTGGTACAATCATTCTATAATTATTGCGAAAGATATAAACATAACTTGTTTATACATTAAACATTACACACTAATCCCCAAGGTCGAGTAACCTTAACTTAATACACAATACATAACTTATTTGACTTACAATAACATTGAGATACAACACTGTTACAAATCTAACTGCACACGTATACTAAAGCTAGAACTGATCTTTAACCTTTCCTTGTATCCGAAGTATTCGCCTTAATCTGCAATGTTTATCATGATATAGCAAGGGTGAGCATAAGGATTGCCCAACAAGTTTAATTTCAATAATATAACGATATATCATGATTGAAAGAGTCTGAATAATAAGCTGGCTATAATTCAACAATATAATTATGAACTAGCAGGAACAAACTTTTGACTGAACAAGTATTGAATATGAACAAATATATCTGAACCAACTGGTATTGAAGGTGATCAGCCTTTCATACCTGACTTATACATGCAATATATACAGAGTACAATTCATGGCAACCAGCAATGATTAACCATAAGCTTATCCGAATGAAATAACTCTTAGTAGAGTTAAGTAAAAACAAACTTGCCTGAACCGTTGATTACCGCTACGTAATTTATAACGTTTTATCCAAAGACATAATATTAGTAATATAGATCTCCAATATTAGAATAATATCATCACAATATAATATATATATATATATATATATATATATATATATATATATATATATATATATATATATACATAGAATAACCTAAACACATAACACATACTCTATCAGTCTATTCATCACATAAAACTTTGCATCAAGTCAGACTATTTAAGTCCGTGTTGAATTCGACAAAATTCTAACATCCCGTCGGTCTAGTCGGACAAAATTTCGAGTCTAAGTTCAATTAAACTCTGCCTAAATGCTTAACAATTAAATTAAATAATTTTATTAACAGTCAAAATATTTTTCATAAGCTCGTAATAATTTTTAGATAATTATTATCATTTATCAATATTTTTTAATCCTTAATAACATATTATATATAAATTAAATACCACATAATTCTTTTATCATTAATATTTATTTATTATCAAATATTAATAAAATACATGTCATAATATTATAATATATTTATAATATCACAAAATATTTTTAATACTTTAAAATAACCTTTATATGATTTTTAAATACTTAAATTCATTATCCGTTAATTGCTATTAATATTAAAATATTAATATTTTCATGGAAAAATATCAAAAGTTATATTTTATAACTTAAAATATTTTTATAACACTTAAATCATTTTTATATAATTTATAAAACATTAATTCTATTTTTTCATAATTTATTTATTATATTTATTAAATAAACTAATTATCATTAATATTAATTTATTAATGAAATTCCTCAAAAAATATTAAAAGTCACTAAAAATAACTTAAAATATTTTTTTTACCATAATATTATTTTTCATGATTTTTCATGTATTTAAATCATTTTTAAATAATTTATTTAGTATTATAATTAAATAAATTAAATACCATTTATATTCCAAAAATATTAAATAATTATAAAATATACTAAAAATAATTAAAACCTACTTTTTCGACTTTAAAACAATTTTTCATAATTTATTATATATTTTTAATAATTAAAAACCATTTAATTAGATTTATTTATTAAAATAAATCATTTTCAGAAATTAATAATTAATTTCTTAATTAAACTGTCGCTAAAAGTGTAATAGGCGACAAATCTGTCGCTGCTGGTGTTCTTGAGGCTGTTCTTGAGTGTTCTTGAGCTTCATCGCCAGTTACCGGGTGGCTTGTTTGACCAAGAATTAATCTATGATCTAATTATTTTTCTGGGCTCCTAAAGTTTTAATGATGTAGTATTCCTGTAATACTACAACTCAAAACTGATTTCATGGCCAAAACATTACTTAAACGCAAGATCTAGGCTGCAGAAAAGTCTGACAACACTGTTCTTGAGTTTCTGGGCTGCCCAGAAACTGAAGCAGAATCGAGGTACCTACTTTGGGTCATTATAACTTTCATTCTGGGTTTCGTTTGTGTAATATAAAAGTTCAAAATTATAGTCTTGATGTCAGAGTAAAACCTCATAACATCATAACAATATAACAACATCCGATACACAAGATCTAGGCCGGTCAAACAAGGGGCCAAGGCAGTTGGTCAACGCAAATTTGACCGCGAATAATTTCAATCCTGATCATGATATGTGTAACTTAAAGGCACGATCCTGTAGTCCCTATACCATTCTACAATGGCAACACAATAACCTGGACGAAACTATGACAAACGAGATTTTTGTAATTAATTTCGAATATTTATTGAATTAGATAAATATTTTTCGATGATTTAATTATTGGATTAAATAATTAATTGATGCAATTGTGATAGATTAATTTAATTATATGTGTTACATTTATTAAATTAATGTGAAAAATTTTATTATTCGAAGTATGTTATTATGTGAGCTTATTGTATTAAAAGAAATATTTAATAAGCCATGTTATTTTAATTAATGTAATAATTAATTAGAGATTTAATAATTTGACATTATTAATTAATGAGAAAATTAAGTTTATGATTATGTGAATTTATGATAGATTATTATATGTTATTTAATTAATTTAAATAAGATATTTGAATTGGGTGTGACATGAATTAAACTATATGATAAAGCTTTATTAAATTAAATAATTTTATAATCTACTCTTGTTAGCCAAACATGGCCTTAGAGGGAGTTGAGAGCAGTTACCCATGATGGGTAACTGACCTTAACGCGTCAGTTCAATTGAATACGACGTCTTCTTTTATTTTTTATTATTCCTAAGTCTAGAAAACAAGTAGAGCATATTTCTTAGAGTTCACAGAGAGAATTGTCAGAGAGAAATTGTGAGTTGTGAAGGAGATTTGAGAGTGAGGAATTCTAAATCTACGCTTTATACTCTGGGTAATTTTCTCCCAAACTCAATTTCTTCTTTTACGTATTTAAGTTTTTATACATATGGTTTTCAAGTACTGTAAAGTTTTATGATGGGAATTTGTAAGGCTTATGTGAATATATGTGAATATATGTGTTTTATATATATATTGCATGATTCCATATCATCAATTCATAATTTTACGTCGTATATGATTGATGCAAAATTACAGAGTTTGGGTTTTGGCCATATGGTCTTATACGTGATATTTTATGTATTGATCATATAGTATCCCTAAATTTTACATTTGTATGTTGTTATGCATGTTAATACGAAGAGACCAAGCTTTAAATGAACGAATTTGGCTTTATAACGAATCTGTGGCGTTGAATTTTAGGAATTTACGTTCAATACTTCAAGAACATCAAGAACAGTGGAAATTTTTATGTTTTAATTATGTGATTATGTGTTTTAATGGGTTAAAATTACTTTGCAGATGTTGGGTAATGATTATATGTGAATATTAACATTTGGGTATGTTAAATTACTGAAATTAATGATTATTTAGTGTCCTTTTCGCTGAACTCTGTGTTCTTCGCGAACTGAGAATCAAATTCTGGAGTCTCGCGCCACGGCGCCAACTCCAGAACTGAAGTTCCGCGCCGCAGCGCCACCGCGCCACATCGCCAAGTATCAGACCGCAGCGCCACGGCGCCGCAGCGCCAAGAGCCAGTACAAACGTGGCGCCGCAACGCCACTCCCTATAAAATTTAGAAATGAGATTTTTAAAATATTAAAGTCTAACAAGTGTTAGTGAATTGATGTAATGAACATGCAAATATGATAGAAGAATAATGTGATGATAAAAATAGTTGTTTAAACATGTAAATAACATAATTACATGTGATTTAAATTATTGAATTCCTAACTAGATTATTATTCATGAAGTACAAATTATGTGATAATGAGATAAATTGACTAAGTATAGTCGATAATTAAAGTAGATAACAAGAATGAGTTTACGTTGATTAATTAATTTATAATTAACTGGTATTGTGTATATGTATGGTATGTAGGATTTAATTCAAAGAACGTGCTTAGTTAAAGTATAATCTACGCGCGAGGCAAGTTTCTTAAACTTAAACTCTTAAATTTGAGCAAGTTCCCTAACCCTATTTGTCATTATTGTTTAAGCTTATTATTTACCTTGAATAAGCTATCGTTACTATTATTCAAGTTCAAATGATTTATTAAAGATTGATTATCTTTTCAAAGTATGTTTTAGTTATACAATAATTGTTCTATTGTATACTTCTTGAGATTATTATTTAAATTAAATATCATTATTGTTGAACCTTATTAGACTAGTGAAACCTTAATGATTCAACTAGTCCATAGTTGATGAGCGTTCTAAATTTCAGAACCCTTGAAGAATTATCCAAACCAAACTTCCTTTGGTGCGGACTCGAATGTCAAACTGAGATGAACAACCCTTTATATGGGATTATTTACGCTTAGCGTTAAGATATTGTGCACAATATGGTACTAAGGGCTGATCCCCCTAAGTACGAGAAGAAGGTCCATAGTCTTATGGCTGTTAAAGGTTTCAAGTATAACCCTTGTTAACCTAGGACATAGTTCAAGGTCATATGACCCTCAGAATTCTTTTGATTGTTGTTATTCACTCTTGATTCAAAAGTTGAGCTTTTATTCAGATGTCTTTGATTTTTTCGCATGTTATTATACTGTTATTTCATTTTTATACTTGTGGGCATTTGTGCTCACTCTTGCTTAATAATAACATTGCAGTTAAGAATGAAAAAGCTGATGAACCTTCCACTAGTAAAGGCAAGGGCAAAGTTAGCAAGTGACGAAGACCCGTTGTTTTATATGATGATGTATTTGTTAAGACTTGAGTTAATGTTATTCTTTAAGACTTATTTGTTTATGATTTCGCTCAGATGTTTAAGGTTAGTTTAACCTGGGATTGTATTATTATTCAGATGTTGTAACCCTTAAGGGAAAGATTTTATTTCTATTATTGCATGGTTTGCATTATTATGGGTAGATAGATAGATGATATTTGTATCGTGAACACCAAATCCTGTGGAACTGGAAGTACCGGATTTGGGGGTGTTACAGGTTGGTATCAAAGCTGTTGGTTATGAACCTTAGGTGGGGGAACAACCTTAGGTAGTAACCTTATAGAAAGAAGATAGTAAAGGAAAACTCTTATCGAGTTTTAAGAAATAAATTTTTGGTAATTCATTGAAGATAATAAAATGCATTATGTGTCTATGTGTTAATTTATGTGCTCATTAGTATGACTTAGTAACTAAAACTTAAAATTTTGTTGTCAGGATGACGAATGTTGGAGAAGCTAGTCAAGCTGGGGAGGAACAACCCCGATTACCTATAGTACCTACAGAGGAGGAGCCCCGAGACATACATGTTATTAGGGAACAGTTAGTTCAGAGGGAGTCATCTCCATTGATCACCGTTGTTGGTCAGGAGCATGAGCCCGAGACTGATCCTGAGGAGGATCCTGAGGAGGAGTTTGATGAGGAAGAGGAAGAAGAGGAGTTACCACGGTACACCGTTGATGCAGAGATGTATGACACGTTATACGACCGTAACGTGGAATTACAAGACGAGGTTCAGGAATTGACTGAGCGAGCGACTGTTCAGCAGTTTACTTTAGAGGAGAAGGAGAGGGAGATTTCAACTCTTCACACATGATTGGGAAATGTAGAATGGGATTTGGTCCATGAGAAGGGTCAAACCGAAGATAAGCCCGCGGAGATAGAGAAGCTGAAAATGGAACTGAAAGAAACCTCCGGAAGACTGAAAATAGTAGAGGAAGGATGGGTAAGAGAATCACATCGAGCTGATCGTGCAGAAGATGATAGTCGTGCAAAGAAGGCAAAGTTTGAAGAGACATATTGTACACTTAATCATGCAATGGATGAGGCTCAGAAACGAGTTTTGAGATACCCCATCCAGTTCGAAGGACTTCCGTCGTATATGCTGGATCGTAGGACGATGTCTCGTATCTTGGATGAGGAGCGTGGGAAGGCTATTCAACACCATGATAGACAGGATTAGAATCTGTTTAATTATGTGAAAGACTTAATTAGTTTTTATATGTAAATTCCGATGTGTTTATGAACGAAGGAATATGTTAATATTTTAAATCCTGTGGATTCTTTATTCCAGGATAGCTGATGTAAATAGCAGTTATGCTATCGTTTAATGTTAAAACTTTTTATTTAAATGCAAATATATTAAGTTATTTGAGATGATGTGTTAAATGAGTATGTTAGATTGTTAAGTAATGTCTTGACTATTTAGAGGAATAAATAAAGTTCTAATAAGCGTGTATTTAACAGAAAATGTCGCCAAGGAGAAGACAACAACGTCAACCGGCTCAGGAAGAGTAGACCAATAATAACAATAACGCCAACGCTAATCCTGTTCAACAGTTGGTGAACTTACTGACGGGAGCAATGAACAATCAACCTCAAGCTCCACCAAACACAACGTTTAAAGACTTCAAGGCGGTGGGTCCGCCAGAGTTCAAAGGTTCCAGGAACCCAATCAAGGCTCAAACATGGGTCATGAAAATGGGGAAAGTATTCGACGTTGCTAGGGTTAGAGAAGACCAGAAGACCGCTTTCGCAACGTTTATGCTGAAGTCTGAGGCTAGCTATTGGTGGCAAGCAAACAAAGTGCGAGGATGTGAAGGTGTAATTATGTGGGAGAGATTTAAAGAAATGTTTTTTGAAATGTACTTCCCAACTAGTTCGCAGAATCAGATGGAAATTCAATTTCTGGAACTGAAGCAAGGAAACATGAGCGTACCTGAATACGCAGCTAAATTCGTTGAGTTGGCAAGGTTTGCCCCGGACCAAGTACACACTGACGAAAGAAAGGCCATGAGATTTGAACAATGACTAAAGCCTTGGGTTTACAGTAAGGTGTCAATGTTTCAGATAAACACATTTGCCGGAATACTGGAAAAGGCCATCCTCGCTGAAGGGGGAGCGATGCGGTGACCAAGTACAATCAAGAGCAGGAGAAGAAGAAGAGTGAAGGTGAAAGAAATAACAAGACTGATGGGAGTAACATTGGGGGTACTCATAATCAGAAGAGGAAGTGGGCGGATAATTCATCAGCTGGAAGTCAACAAGGTGGGCAGAAGAAGAAAATTGAAGCGTGCTCAAACTGTGGAAAAGCTCATCTGGGAGTTTGCATGAAAGGGAAGCTAGTGTGCTACAATTGTGGTCAGGAAGGCCACATAGCACAAAACTGTCCAAACCCAAAGAAGGATGCTTGTTTTAACTGTGACAACCCGGAAAATCGGATTGTCAAGAATTTAAGTTAAAGAATTAGTTATTAATAAAATGAATTTTTATTAATACTATTTTGTGCTATGTGTTCATTAATCGTTCTATAACCTAGAATGATTATTAATCGGGAGGATTCTGGCTACAAGCTAGACTGAACGAGTAAGAATTTTCAAGACCAAAATAAAAATTTTCCGGGAACAAAATATTTTTCGGGGAAAAAGACGAAATAGGCACTATTCACCCGTTTCTGCTCGGAGATTTATTTTGAAATTCCGAGAAGTTTTTGATTGCGTGAAATCTTAAGACGTGATGGAATATTCAATAATATTTCAGTTATGGCAAAAATGAAGTTTTCGCCCGCGGACTCAAAACCTAAGGGTTAGGAAATGTGAGTTCCGAGAATGTTATGATCGCGTATAATAATTAGGGTTATTATGCGTGAGAAATACGAGTATGATACGAGTTATTATACGAGTATATTACGAAGATTGGTACGACGTATAATACGAATATCGTACGAACAATATACGAAGAGAATACGAGCATACGAGAATGGAATGCGTAGAATACGATTAGTTTTAATGGACTTTATGTTCATAGACTTTTGTAGAATCCAATTGGACTTGGATTATGTCAAGCCCAATGATTTGTGAAGTTAAGCCCAAGTTAAGCCCAATAAGAATTAGGGTTAAGGCCCAAACCAAGAAAAGAAACCACGGATCGAACCGGTGGGTAAACGGATGGGTAAAATCCATGGAGCAACCCATGGGGATGACCCATGGGCATAAGGGGCGGCCACTTGGCCACCAAGTAAGGGTGGTGGCCAAGTAAACTTGGTTGCCATGTGAGGAATAGTAAGGAGGTGGAGGGGAAATGACCATTTTGCCCTTAGCCTTGGTTTTCTATAAATAGAAAGCTTAAGTTTCATTTTTTAGGATTTTGAAAATCCTAGAACTTGGGAGAGAGAGAAGAGCTCGGTTGGAAGAGCATGAGCATGAACGCTCGGATCAAAAGTGATCGTGAAATAGAAAAGCTAGCAAATCGCCGGCTTTGTCTAACGGAAGAGAAATAAAGAAGAACGGTAATCCGAACCCTAGTTTCTTCTACTATTTTCTTTAAGTTTAATATGTTTAAAACATAACTTAATGAGAATAAGGAGTAAAAGATGTTATTAATGATTTCATATGGTTGAAATAATGAGAAAATAAGAAATGAGAAATAAGAAATTTAGTTTAAAAATTTCATAAGCAAGTATAAGATTCATGAGGATTTTGAGCGATCTGAATGAATATTATGAACGAGTAGGTGAATTAAGTAAGGAATGGTGTTCTATAACATCAAATTCTAAGAAAAAGTGAAATCGTAATCCAAAATATCGATTAAAAACGAAGAACGCGAAGAACATGCGAAGAACGCGTAGAACGTTGTTGATGGACAAATTTAAAACCATCGTAGTGTAAATGTTGTTGATGGACAAGTTTAAAACCATCGCGTATAAGTTAGATGCTTATTGCTTGGTTAGGAACGTTAGAAACGTTCATGAAGAACGAATTTAAATTGAGCTATAACGAAGTTATGGCAAAATTTTCGTAAAAGACGAACGGGAATTTTAAAGTTAGTAAATGAATCCGAACGTGTAGGGTTTCATAAGAATGTAAGAGAACATATAAAACGTGAGTCGTGGACTCAATAACGAATGAATTACGAGTTCGGATGACCGAATTACGGACGAACGAACGAAGAACGTTAAAAGCGTAAAATGAACGAAGGGTTAAAATTAAGCCAATTGAATGGCATGTTAACGGATTCAGAATAAAGTTCTGTCTAAGGCATATTAAACTACGTAAGATAAGGAAGATAATGGCTTTGGAACGACCTCGTTCCGAGTTATAACGAAGAAGTTATGAGATCGTAAAGTAAGCATCTCAAACTTGACTTAACACTTAGAAAAATTTTCTAGGTTTTTGTCTTGGCGCCGCAGCGCGAGAAGGGGCGCCGCAGCGCGAGCTTGGCCATACACTTCTGGAGAGTGGCGCCGCAGCGCGAGAGGAAAGGAAGGGCACGTCGCCGCAGCACCAGTGCATAGCAATGCCCAGAAATGAGATTTTTAGTTCTCAGATACTGGGGGATGTGCAAGAAAGAAGTATGAACATATAGTTCACGTAATGTAACACTTAGTCAAGTGTTTTAAACCTTTAGCAAAGATTGAACGAAAAGATTAAACGAGAATAAAAGACAAAGAATGTAGATGCGGGTTACGAAACCGATGTCTGGGGACCGTAGTCGCGATAAATGAACGTGAGGGATTGGTATGGTTGTGATTCCTTAGATGTTGGTTGACGATGTTAATGTATAACATTTTGATGTTATGACATGGCATTGAGAGATGAATGTAAAGCGTATAGACGCTATGAACGCAACGTAGTTATAATGAACGATCGGTCTTAGCATACAACAAACGGTATAGCTTTGACATTAAGAAAGAATAATGAACATGGGGTTCATGGGATGGATAATGATGAAAGTAATTGAAACCTTGAATAACGGTTGAATGATAGATTAAAAGACGAACAAGTAAAACGTTGAATACGTAAACGATCCTTGTGAATTGTATTCGCGTTGGATGAACGTTCTAAGTATACCGTGGTTGTATGACATAGACGTTGATGAAGGTAGTAAGTAAGATAAGTCGGGTGAGAATGATAGAGTAAAAAGTAAGCGCTGAACACTTTAACCAGCGTAAGGGTTGAGTGTAAGTGAGTGTTAAACGGACAGAACCTACACCCTGTGTATGGTTTAACCGTAATGTAATGAAGAATGTTGATTAACCGTGAACGGTGAAGGAACTAAATTAAAGACAATAACGTATAACGTTAAGAAGCCGAGTTAATAAGTATAACTTGGACAATGTTCCGAGTTGAGGGAACCGGACGTTGTAAGATATGAATAAGTTCATATGAAATGTTTAAACGCTATGGTCTCGTAGTATTGACAATGAATGATTGTTCCGAGTATACAAAAGATTGTATGACTTAGACAATAAAGAATAATTCCTGAGGTATGACATTTAGTTGCCAGAAAGCCATAAAGAATAAGAAGTTGACTTAACGAACATTATAGTTTAATGGTTCAGATAAGTTAAGGTAAGTTAGGTTGTAGTACAATCGTAACCTTTGATGGTTGACATATGGGAGCTGGGCTAAACAATTCCTTCAGAGAGCGAAGGTATATACAAAACTGGCAACCGATCTAACTCACTGTGTGGGCAGTGTAGATGAACGGGAACTTGTTTGTTGGTTGTTTATGGGAAACCACTCAGAGTACCATATGGACTACTAGCAGAAAAGCGATGTGTGCTGAGTCCTAGAGAAGTATAAGAAGAAGATAAGAATGTGAATCATTAAAGATGATGAACGTGTTGAGTAAGACATCTCAGTATGTCATAAAGCCATAATATGGTAATGAAAGTTAGTCACGTATGCTTAAATTACAAGAACGCGAACCTTAAGAAGTAAAGTTAAGTAAACCAATGCGTAAGTCAAGTATATGACTAATTGGTGTACTTGTTATTTCCTTATTTGTTATATAGGGTTTTGGAATAGGCATTTCAGCGTAAACTGTAAGCTGTAGCTATGCGTAAGGCAAGTTTCCTAACTTCATTCATATTTTAAATGAATGCTAGTTTCTAAAACTTCTCAGATGTTGAACTTGAGAGGTTCTGTCTATGTGTGAATGTGCGATATTTGTACAAGATGGTAGTATGTATGAGGCCTTGAGCCACAATGTGAGCACTTCGGTGTTTTTATGAGATGAACTATTTTGTGATCGAACTGTTCAATACAAGTATGTTCGGTATACATGAACCGTTATTGTTAAGTCTGTGCTATTGATTCTAGCCAGACCGATTGTGCATGAAAGAAAGTAGAGAATGAAAGTATTTCAAAGTGCATGTGACTAATATTTTAAAATGATAGGAATCAAGACTATTCCTATTATTCAAGCTGCTTCATAACCTTTGTTCGGTTATTGAAGTTCTGAAGAATGTTTACACTCTTGAAGTTGTTTGTTCAACTGTTATTGTTAGGTTTGTAATATTCATGAACGCAATCAAATTGCATAAAATAAGCGGAAACGAGTAAAAATCCGAGTTTAAAATTTTTTACAAACCATATACTCGGATCACCCTTTATACATAATTATTAATTAAACGAAAAGATATGAATAAGAATCATACCCTTGAAGATCCGAGCTTCCTCAGGTACAAGTTCACCTCTAATCCTTTTCGTGTTCAACTTGAATCCACCGGGTTTGGTTCCTTCCTTTGATCAACGTTAGCCATCCAAGTGTTTGGCCTCTAGAGGTGATCCACCAAGGAAGAAGAAGAATTCAAGAAGATGAGTATTTGGCAAAACCCTAGTTTTTCTATCTCTCATAGAAAAGAGCGTACTCTCCCAACTATTGGAATTACGTATTCACGTATTGTGAAAGTGTCAACCACCTCACCCATAATAAGACTCCTCTTATTTATAGATGTAGGCAACCCTCCTTAACAATTAAGGAATTGGATTTTATTTAATTAATTAAATTCTTTTAATTAATTAAGCTCCCTAATCTTATTAGGGATAATTAATTAAACTCTTTTAATTAATTTGCTTCCTAATCCTATTAGGATATTTGAGAGTACTTTTATTAATTAATTTCTAAACTCCTTTAGGAATTAAATAATAATAATAATAATAATAATAATAATAATAATATTAATAAGACTCCTCTTATTAATTTATATTTAATATTTCTAAAATATTAAATAATAAATATTAAGCTATTTAATTTATTCTATCACCATAGATTAAATTAAATATACTTAACATATTATTACGATTATGCCATTAACTTCTTAAATAATTATTCTTTCTTTTATGGTGTGACCCTTTAGGTTCTCCATATTAAACCGGTTGTGAATAAATCAATTAGAACAATTCTAATCTTATTTAAATAAATAAATTAAACTATTAGTTTATTTAAATAAATAATATTTATTCTACAATAGGGACAAGCCTCCCTAATGATCAACGACTTTCCAGATAATATAGATTTCAACATTAATCATAAAAGAACCTTTGAGTAAATAGTTACCGTACAATTCAATCATTCCACCATACAATGTCCCAATTAAATATAAGACATGTAATTACTGTCAAGTCTTATTTTATTTAATTATATGTATTTTGACTCTTAAATGCACAACCCCAAATAATACAAATTAGAAACTCCTTTCTAATTTCATTCTGCCTTGGCCAAGGACTACTGGATTGTCATTTATCGAATCACATAGGATATTTCTCTTCTTTTACTAGAAGTGATAGATTCTTTATTGATCATACATTATCTCCATGTATAACTTATTATACCCAAGCATACCCTTTGATATACCCTAAGGGTCTTAAGGAATAAGTCAAAGTATAACTCATCATACACAAGATACTATGATGATCTCAAGTCCAAGGATCACTTGTACTACTATCACTACAGGAATTCCTATTGACAAGCAAGTAAAACTCCATTAGGTATTCCTTTAGCGAGCCACGTTCAGTGAACTTATTCTCTAATAAGCACCTACATACTTGCTTTAGTGTCTCCACACAAATGATCATGAGATCAATCATCCTCATCCAATGAGCAAGCAACGTATGTACCAATCTATCCGGATTCACTAATCCCCAATTTAGTAATCCAACGATTGGGAACTATTTTAGTTTTAAGCTTTCTAAGAATTTAGATCTCATTAGAATGATCATCATCATTATTCTAAAAGCATTGCTTAAAACTATGGATTTATCACATATTATAAAACAGCATCATGTAGATAATTAAAAGCCTTTAATAAATAATACTTTTTATTAATAAATAAAAAAGATTGTTACAAAGTATATGCTTTATCATCAAACATGATTGGCTTGTGTGCATACTACTTTTAGTTATGACTTGTTGGGAAATTGAATGCTCACACTTGCTTTAATTAAAAACATTTTCAGCGAACGATGTTAGAAAGAACTTAAGAATCCCGTAAAGATCAAGCTGAGCGGTATTCAGACGAAGTGCCATTCATTATATGAATGTGCGTGAAGAGCAAGTGAAGACTTGTAATATAGATTGATAGAATTAAACTATAGACTAGTTTAATGAACAGTTACGAATCTTTTGTGGCGGATGAAAGTCACTCGTGTAAGATGTAAAGAATAATGTAATTATCATTATTTGTAATGAAAGAGATTTTGTGGTTATAGAACCTGGGATTTTAGAATATATGTTATTATATTTTAGTATATAATGATGTATGATTGGTAAGAAGTATGACAGTGACGCACGGAGTCCGGGTCTAAAGGTAGACCGGATTTCGGGGTGTTACATTAACTGTGGTTCTAAGGATCATCTAGCAAGAGATTGCCCCAAGAAGGGATCAGGAGGAGCAGTGCAAGGAGCTAACCATGGAAATAGCAGTGAAAATACCTTAACCATTACTGGACCACCTGCAACAAACCGACCGACCGCTAGAACTTTCAATATGACAGTGCAGGACGCAATCCAGTCTCGTGAGGTGGTGCCAGGTATCATTTCGATCAATGAAATTAATGCTTATGTTTTATTTGATTCGGGTGCTACTTGTTCCTTTATATCCGAAGACTTTGCTAATAGTTTAGATTTGCTTATGGATGAGTTGGAATATCCCATGAATATAAAAATTGTGCATAGAGAGATAATTCCTGTTAAGTACGTGTTTAAGAACTGTAGGGTGGACATTAAGGGTAATATCATGAACGTAGATCTTATCCCTATTCGGCTTGGGGAATTTGACGTTATTTAGGGTATGGATTGGTTATCCAATTGTGGGGCGCTAATTGACTGCCAGAAGAAGCGTATTAACCTTATGACTCCGTCAAAGGTTGTGTTTTATGGTAGCAAGTCGCCTAGACAAGCGAGTTGTCTGACGATGATGCAGGCCAAGAGGTTGTTAAGACAAGGCTGTGTAGGATACTTAGCTTACATAGTCGATAGTTGAAAAGAGAATCCGAAGGTAGAAGAAATACCGATTGTAAGGGATTTCGTCGACGTATTTCCAGACGATTTGCCAGGACTTCCAACAGATAGAGAGGTAGATTTTGTGATCGATTTGGCGCCCGGAACCGCTCCAATATCGAAAGCACCATACCGAATGGCACCAATAGAGATGAAAGAACTTATGGTTCAACTATAAGAATTACTGGACAAAAAGTACATTCAACCGAGCGTATCGCCGTGGGGAGCGCCGGTGTTGTTTGTGAAAAAGAAGGACGGATCGATGCGGCTCTGCATTGACTACAGAGAACTGAATAAGGTCACGATTAAGAATAGATATCCATTACCAAGAATCGACGATCTGTTTGATCAATTAAAGGGAGCAAGATACTTTTCCAAGATAGACTTGAGGAGTGGTTATCACCAACTGAAGGTGAGGCCAGAGGATGTACCGAAGACAGCGTTCAGAACGCGATACGGTCACTACGAATTTTTAGTAATGTCGTTTGGTCTAACAAATGCTCCTGCAGCATTTATGGGACTAATGAATGGTGTGTTCAAGCCGTTTTTGGACAAATTCGTGGTGGTATTTATAGACGACATTCTGGTATATTCCAAAACCAAAGAAGAACACGAAGAACATTTGAGGTTAATGTTGGAAGTATTGAGAAGGGAGAAGTTGTACGCTAAATTTTCGAAATGCGAATTCTGGATCGAGCGAGTACAATTTCTTGGTCACGTGATCGATAAAAACGGAATTTCAGTAGTTCCATCCAAAGTAGAAGCCGTGATTAACTGGGATCAGTCGAGAACGCCGTCAGAAGTAAGAAGTTTTCTTGGATTGGCGGGATATTATAGAAGATTCATTTAAGATTTTTCCAAGATCGCAACTCCGTTAACGAATTTAACTCGAAAAGCTGTGAAATTTGTTTGGACGGAGAAGTGTGAGGAGAGCTTTCAAGAATTAAAGAAGAGGTTGAGTACGGCACATGTGTTATCTCTTCCGGATGATATAGGCAATTTTGTTGTTTTTAGTGATGCGTCGCATAAAGGACTTGGCTGTGTGCTAATGCAAAACGGTAAAGTCATCGCGTATGCATCACGACAGTTGAAGGATTACGAGAAGGGTTACTCGACCCATGATTTGGAGTTAGCTGCAGTTGTTTTTGCTTTAAAAATTTGGAGGCACTATCTCTATGGGGAGAAGTGTGAGATATATACGGACCACGAGAGTTTGAAATATATTTTCACACAGAAGGATTTGAATATGCGTCAAAGGAGATGGTTGAAATTAATCAAGGATTACGACTGTGAGATTTTATACCATCCGGGTAAGGAGAATGTGGTTGCCGATGCCTTAAGTAGAAAGGGTCGTGAGAAATTGATGATGTTGACTGCCCAGGAGGAGCTAATCACAGAAATGGAGAAACTGGAATTAGAAGTGAAGTATCCAATGGAGTTTGATGAGAAGCTATTTCAGATGTAATCTGGTATAACTCTACTAGATAAAGTGAAGGAGGCTCAGCTTCAGGATGATGAATGCAAAAAGGTGACAAAGAAGATATCTGAAGGAACCGAACCGAGATTTAAGATGGATAAGGAAGGAATACTGAGATTTGAGAGTAGAATTTGGGTACCTCCAGTACAAGAGATTAAGGAAGATATTTTAAGCGAGGCTCATAGTTCACGATATTCGATTCACCCCGGTAGTACCAAAATGTACCAAGATCTTCGACAACATTTTTGGTGGCCGAATTTGAAACGTGATGTTGCAGAATGTGTTGCCAAGTGTCTGACCTGTCAGAAGGTAAAAGCAGAACATCAGAGACCAAGTGAATTACTTCAACCGTTGGAAATCCCAGAATGGAAATGGGAGCATATTACAATGGATTTCGTTGTTGGCCTTCCGACGACTCAGAAAGGCTACGACGCAGTATGGGTTATCGTTAACCGATTGACAAAATCTGCACACTTCCTTCCGATCAAAATAAGATTCAACTTAGATCAGTTGGCTAGGTTATACGTAAAAGAGATTGTTTCGAGGCACGGAGTTCCGGTATCAATTGTTTCAGATAGGGATCCGCGCTTCACATCAAATTTCTAGAAACGTCTTCAGGAATGCATGGGTACGCAATTGCGAATGAGTACAGCTTACCACCCTCAAACAGACGAACTGAGTGAGAGAACGATTCAGATATTAGAAGATATGCTAAGAGCCTGTGTGATGGACTTTAAAGGAAATTGGGATGATCACCTACCATTAGTAGAGTTCGGCTACAACAACAGTTACCACGCTAGTATTGGCATGCCGCCTTATGAAGCTTTATACGGCAGAAAGTGCAGAACTCCGCTTTACTGGGATGAAGTTGGTGAGAGACAATTTCTAGGGCCAGAATTGGTACAGCAGACAACAGAAATAGTCAAAGTGATCCGAGCACGACTGGTAGCGGCTCAAGATCGACAGAAGAAATACGCTGACCCACATCGTAAAAATATCGAGTTTGAATCATGTAGTTATGTTTTCTTGAAGGTCTATCTCTGGAAAGGAAAGATCAGATTCGGAAAGAAAGGAAAATTGAGCCCAAGATTCATTGGACCCTTTGAAGTACTGAGAAGAATCGGAGAAGTTGCGTATGAGGTAGCCTTACCTCCAGCACTCGAGAATATCCATAACGTCTTCCATGTTTCTGTATTGCGACCCTACAAGCCTGATTACAAGCATGTAATTGAATACGAACCCCTACATTTTGAGAAAGACTTATCTTACGAAGAAATTCCTATCCAAATTGTCGACCGAAAAGAACAAGTTCTAAGAAATAAAGTTATACCTTCAGTTAAGGTAATTTGGAGAAACCACAACGCTGAAGAAGCTACGTGGGAACTGGAAGAGAATATAATGAATAATTACCCTCATTTATTTACTTAAATTATGTGTAAGCGATTCTGGGGACATAATCTTTGTAAGGGGGGGAGAATGTAACGGGTCAAAATTTATTGAGTCGTGATTCAGGGGACAGAATCCTTTTAAGGGGGGAAAGATGTGACAAACGAGATTTTTATAATTAATTTCTAATATTTATTGAATTAGATAAATATTTTTCGATGATTTAATTATTAGATTAAATAATTAATTGATGCAATTGTGATAGATTAATTTAATTATATGTGTTACATTTATTAAATTAATGTGGAGAATTTTATTATTCGGAGTATGTGATTATGTGAGCTTATTGTATTAAAAGAAATATTTAATAAGCCATGTTATTTTAATTAATGTAATAATTAATTAGAGATTTAATAATTTGACATTATTAATTAATGAGAAAATTAATTTTATGATTATGTGAATTTATGATAGATTATTATATGTTACTTAATTAATTTAAATAAGATATTTGAATTGGGTGTGACATGAATTAAACTATATGATAAAGCTTTATTAAATTAAATGATTTTATAATCTACTCTTGCTAGCCAAACATGGCCTTAGAGGGAGTTGAGAGTTCAATTGAATACGACGTCTTCTTTTATTTCTTATTATTCCTAAGTCTAGAAAACAAGCAGAACATATTTCTTAGAGTTCACAGAGAGAATTGTCAGAGAGAAATTGTGAGTTGTGAAGGAGATTTGAGAGTGAGGAATTCTAAATATACGCTTTATACTCTGGGTAATTTTTTCCCAAACTCAATTTCTACTTTTACGTATTTAAGTTTTTATACATATGGTTTTCAAGTACTGTAAAGTTTTATGATGGGAATTTGTAAAGCTTATGTGAATATATGTGAATATATGTGTTTTATATATATATATTGCATGATTCCATATCATCAATTCATAATTTTACGTCGTATATGATTGCTGCAAAATTACAGAGTTTGGGTTTTGGCCATATGGCCTTATACGTGATATTTTATGTATTGATCATATAGTATCCCTAAATTTTACACTTGTATGTTGTTATGCATGTTAATACGAAGAGACCAAGATTTAAATGAACGGATTTGGCTTTATAACGAATCCGTGGCGTTGAATTTTAGGAATTTATGTTCAATACTTCAAGAACATCAAGAACAGTGGAAATTTTTATGTTTTAATTATGTGATTATGTGTTTTAATGGGATAAATTTACTTTAAAGATGTTGGGTAATGATTATATGTGAATATTAACATGTGGGTATATTAAATTATTGAAATTAATGATTATTTGGTGTCCTTTTCGCTGAACTCTGTGTTCTTCGCGAACTGGGAATCAAATTCTGGTGTCTCGCGCTGCGGCGCCAACTCCAGAACTGAAGTCCTGCGCCGCAGCGCCACCGCGCCACAGCGCCAAGTATCAGACCGCAGCGCCACGGCGCCGCAGCGCCACGGCGCCGCAGCGCCAAGAGCCAGTACAAATGTGGCGCCGCAGCGCCACTCCCCAAAAAATTTAGAAATGAGATTTTTAAAATATTAAAGTCTAACAAGTGTTAGTGAATTGATGTAATGAACATGCAAATATGATAGAAGAATAATGTGATGATAAAAATAGTTGTTTAAACATGTAAATAACATAATTACATGTGATTTAAATTATTGAATTCCTAACTAGATTATTATTCATGAAGTACAAATTATGTGATAATGAGATAAATTGACTAAGTATAGTCGATAATTAAAGTAGACAACAAGAATGATTTTACGTTGATTAATTAATTTATAATTAACTGGTATTGTGTATATGTATGGTATGTAGGATTTAATTCAAAGAACGTGCTTAGTTAAAGTATAATCTACGCGCGATGCAAGTTTCTTAAACTTAAACTCTTAAATTTGAGCAAGTTCCCTAACCCTATTTGTCATTATTGTTTAAGCTTATTATTTACCTTGAATAAGCTATCGTTACTATTATTCAAGTTCAAATGATTTATTAAAGATTGATTATCTTTTCAAAGTATGATTTAGTTATACAATAATTGTTTTATTGTATACTTCTTGAGATTATTATTCAAATTGAATATCATTATTGTTGAACCTTATTAGACTAGTGAAACCTTAATGATTCAACTAGTTCATAGTTGATGAGCGTTCTAAATTTCAGAACCCTTGAAGAATTATCCAAACCAAACTTCCTTTGGTGCGGACTCGAATGTCAAACTGAGATGAACAACCCTTTATAGGGGATTATTTACGCTTAGCGTTAAGATATTGTGCACAGTATGGTACTAAGGGCTGATCCCCCTAAGTACGAGAAGAAGGTCCATAGCCTTATGAGTGTTAAAGGTTTCAAGTATAACCCTTGTTAACCTAGGACATAGTTCAAGGTCATATGACCCTCAGAATTCTTTTGATTCTTGTTATTCACTCTTGATTCAAAAGTTGAGCTTTTATTCAGATGTCTTTGATTTATTTCGCATGTTATTATACTGTTATTTCATTTTTATACTTGTGGGCATTTGTGGTCACTCTTGCTTAATAATAACATTGCAGTTAAGAACGAAAGAACTGATGAACCTTCCACTAGTAAAGGCGAGGGCAAAGTTAGCAAGTGACGAAGACCTGTTGTTTTATATGATGATGTATTTGTTAAGACTTGAGTTAATGTTATTGTTTAAGACTTATTTGTTTATGATTCCGCTCATATGTTTAAGGTTAGTTTAACATGGGATTGTATTATTATTCAGATGTTGTAACCCTTAAGGGAAAGATTTTATTTCTATTATTGCATGGTTTGCATTATTATGGATAGATAGATAGATGATATTTGTATTGTGAACACTAAATCTTATGGAACTGGAAGTACCGGATTTGTGGGTGTTACAGAAACATTAACACATAGCAAGATCTATCGCCTGCAAAACCTTGTCAGAGGTTACTGAGATTTCTGGGCTGCCCAGAAATCAGTTTATGTGAACGGTCAACAAGGTTTGACCGCTCGTATCTCTCAATATATTCATGATCTAGTCGTGTTTCCAGTTTCAGATCACAGTCTACATGTCATAGAACATATGTATAACATAAAATCACAAAACTCAAAAACAGAGAAGGATTTACAGGCCCTGACATTTGACTGTCAGACCTTAAAATTAGGGTTCTTGGTCAGTTTTGAAAAATTGATTTTCATGCCTCTAGATGTTATGGATCCATGATCCAACAACCCAGATCTTTAAAAGACACCCCCTAACACATATTTAACCCATCCTTAACAACATTTAACATCAAATCAAAAGATTTTAAAATTTAGGGTTTATACATCTTTCTAACTTGATTTTTGATTTCTGATCTTTGATCTTGTTCTTGACTTGGTATGAACTGTCCATGGTTCATCTTCCCTCTCTCTCTCACTACCCATTCCCAAAATATAGAGAGAGAAGTGTTTGGAGAAGAATGAAAATACAAGTAGCCCTTTTCTCTCTATTTAATCTATATAAATTGATGTATGTAATGTAATGGCTGATGTGTTGGCTGACTTGTTTGGATTTTAAGTCACATGGTTAGGGCTAGGGTGGTTGAACAACTCACTAGAACAATTCTTGCAAGTTAAGTCACAATAATGCAACAAAGGGCAAAAATGTAATTTTGCTTCAATTTTAATTCTAGGATTGTTATTTGATCAAACATTTAGGGTTTAGGGTTTAACCCTTAGGGTTTGAAAAATTTGATTTTAGGATTTCCAAATTTAGGTTTTAAAAATAGAAATTTAATATTTCTAAATTAGAATTAGAATTTTTTTAATTATATTGAAATTTCTTAATCACAAATTAAATCTTGATAATTAGGATTAACATTTCCTAATTAAAATCGCTAATTTGGCAATTAGGGTCGTAATTGGTCATTAGGGTTTACAACCCACGAATTAGGGTTTCTAATAGAAAATAATTCTTCTAAATTAGAAATTAGATTTCGTAATTAGATTAAGATTTTCTAATTATTTATAACTCGAAAATTAGGATTAATATTTCCTAATTAACATTAAAACTATTTAATTAACACTTAAATTTTCCCTAATTATAAATTAGGGTTCCTAAACCAGAAATTAGAATTTCAAGTTTTTGAAATTAGGGTTTTCTAACTAATTTGTTAAGATTAACCCTATTTAATCTCATAATTATTTACACTTACGCTATTAAGTTCCCAATTTAGGGTTTTAAATTCCCGAAACTGATGATAGGGTTTTCAGAACCGGTTTTAGGGTTTCTTATTAAACGCTAGGGTTTTCTAACCGAACGTTGACGCTCTTAATATATACCTAGGGTTTGTTACAGATATCGATTATCTGGTCAACCCTTGACCCTCAACCGCATACTGTACACATATACACAGAACATAATCACGCTTTCCTTAATCTTGAATAATTCACCTAAATCCTTCATAGAATTTTGAAATCCTCAAAATTCCTTCTCAAAAATATCAAATGCATACACTTATTTTCTGTCTAGGTTCTAATTTTGAATCTTAAATCAATAAATAAAAATTAAAAAAAAATATTCAAAATTCTTGGGTTGTCACATTTTCAAAGAGGTAAGATCGACAGGTAACGTGCGGTTACCAACTTGAATTAAACAAGACTTATAAACAGTGGACGTAATGAAGGTTTCTCCCAACGGAGTTTCAACAGATAAGTCAAAGTCTAATTTCTCTAGAGTCAAATTTAAACGTTGAGCGCAAGTAGGAGAAATAAAAGAATGGGTAGAACCGATATCAAATAAGGTATATACTTCGCTAGAGTTTATGATTAGCTTACCCGTGATCACCTTGTTCGGATTCCTCGCTTTTTGGGAGGTTACGACAAACGCTATCCCTTGAACTATTGGTTTTGTCTTATCTGGGACGGCCTTTGATGCCTCCATCCCAGCTATACTTGACTTCGGTGCACGAAAAAATCGGGCTAGGTGACCTTCTCTTCCACAATTGTAACATGCCTTGGACTGCTGCGCATAGTTTTTACTGATGTGTCCCTCCCCTCCGCATTTGTAACATACGAACGGCAGCCGTTCACCTTCCTTAACAATAGGTGCTTGTGCTGATGTCTTTCCATCATTATTAAATTTCCTCTTCTTGAAATTTCTACTTCTATTATCTTGGCCATAATTACCACCGAAGTGGTTACCATTTCTGGCATGTTGATTCCCTCCACGTTTGTTGTCACTGCTTCGATGACTGCTACCACTTGTATTATCGATTTACTGGCTACTCTCTCTTGGTTGGGTTGGCTCATTATCGTGCTCCAATAATTGAGCCCTATTTACAACATCTGAATACAAACACAGTTTATGAGAAATTAGGTACTGACGTATCTCAAGTTTTAAACCTCCTAGAAAAATCCGCGTCATTCTCTCCTCATTATCAACCAAGTGGGACGCAAATCAGGACAACTCGACAAACTTAGCTTCGTACTGCGATACGGTCATATTGTTTTGCTCCAACTTTATAAACCCTACCTCCTTCATGTGACGAATACTTTTAGGAAAGTACTTATCGTTGAAGAGTTCTTGAAACTTCTCCCAAGACATCTTCTGTGCGGCAGGTTGAGTACGCTTTATAGATTCCCACCAGTAATCTGCCTCCCCTCGCAGCATGAAGGTGGCAAAGGGAACCTTTTGCTCTTCGGAGCATCCCAAGACATCAAATATCTTGGTGATATGCTTTATCCATATCTCCGCCTTAAGTGGTTTTGGCTCTCCCAAAAACTCTGATGGTCCCAGCTCCTTGAACTGTTTAGCGGTGACCGTCCGAGAGTTGCCAGTGTTTCCACCTGTATTTTGAACAGGAGCCGCTCTCGCCTGATGTTACATGAATTACATAAAGCCTCTGAACATCCCATCATTCATCATTTGATCGGTGTTATTGTTTACATGAGGATTATTGTCTTCCTGTTGCACATTATCCTGGGTATTGATCGTTGGTGACTCAACGGTCTCATGTGCTTCATTGCTGATCTCAACATTTTCAGATGTCATTTTCAAACACTGCCACAAAACAAGGGTTAATTGACATGTCACATATTATCCATATACTCTGACCGACCAATCAAATATTAAATAAACTTAGGTAGGTCATACTAGCGAAGGAATTCCCTGTCTCTCCCCTCCTAGTTCTTGTGTCGCGTCTCAGCTAGAGATCATATCTCTAAGCTTTGATACCAACTGTGACGCCCCCAAAATAGGTATACATCACCCATTCTGAGTCGCCAAATACATGGTACATAACTTAAATACAAACTTAATTTATACAACTATTAAGTGTCATGCAGAATACGACAAAACATAAGGTGTGAGTTTTAATAAAAATATTGTCTCCTAGACAATATCCAAACTCAAATTCAATCTCATTATATTTATTATCACACTATTTCATAGAATAATAAGGACTACTAAAGCAACCATCTGGACCGTCACTCCATTCCTCGACTAGTCCCAGCTATATTCTCATTTCCTGAAGAGAACAGTGAAGGAAAAGGGTGAGCTCAACTAGCCTAGTAAGAAATATTATGACTAAGATAATGCAGAATAAATTATCGTTAACCTTCAACAGTGTTAAACTAATAAAATATAATAAACATCAAGTTTAGCTGCAGCAGAACAAACAATCCATTAGATGAGTCAAGTAGAGCATGATATCTACTATCTTCTATGATTTAAAAAGATTTTTCATCAACTTTATCGCTGAGACTCAGCTTAATAAATAAACAACATCATCGAATCATCTCTGTACCACAGCCAAGGATATTTATGTAATTATCAATGGTCATGATTATACCGAATAATCTCTGGTCATAATCATACCAACAACTGTCCATCAATGCACTACAGGCCAATGAGGACTTTTACCACATCATTTGTAACATTACGAGTCATGATTATACCGAATGATCCCTAGTCATAATCATACCAATCAACAGTCCATCTATGCACGTAAGCCAAAGATGACTTTCGTCACAATATAAGCATGAGGATGATGACAATGATATAAGAATTCAATTAAAAGAAACAAATGATAAATTTTTAAAGATTTATAATTTAATTTATCCAGAATTCAATAATGTTCAAATTGTCAACATGATACTGCTTTGTGGAGTAAAATTCAAGAATGATATTGTATCAAAAATGATTTGGACCGAAAAGAAATCAATTTTTATCATAAATAGTACTTTGTGAATAGTACTTTATGACTAGTACTTTGTGAATAGTACCCATGAATAGTACTTTTATGAATAGTACGGTATAAATGAATAGTACTTATGGACAATACTCCGGCATGAAAAGCTTAAAATTTAACAAGAATGTGCAGAAAATATCATTGTGAAACGATACCAGATGAAGCACAAATTTCAAGGATATTCTACTAATTTCTCGGAGTATAGAAGCAATACTTTATCAAAATGAGGGTATAATCAGGAATACGAGACAAAATAATATTACTCACATACTACAGAGTATGGAAGAAAATATTATTCGTTATGAATACTGAGCAAAAATAATATCCCTTATCTCAGAAGAAGACTGGATACTGAAATAGTTAGGTAGCAGACTTTTCTTCTTCTTCCTCTCTATAGCTTCTCTCTCTATAATAGCTCTTGTGAGTCTTAGTGAATTGGTGAGAATGAAAGAAGAACGAGCTTCTATTTATAGGAAAATATAGTTTCAACAATTGCACGTTTTGGGGCTCGAAATATTATAGTATAATACCTTCATCTTTTCTTTCATTTTTAATTTAGTCCTGTATGTATTATTAAACTTGCACCACCTTCCCTAATAGTACATCATGTGAATCAATAGTTCTATACATGTGAAAAAAATAGTTACAGTATAGTACTTTCATCTATACCTCCATTTTTAATTTAGTTATGCAAGTATTATCAATCTTGCACCACCTCCCCTAATAGTACATGCATGTGAATCAATAGTACATACATGTGACCAAATAGTTATAAGCATGTGAATTAATAGCAATTAATTGCTCATTTATCCGATTAATTACCCGATTGGTCAATATAACCTCCAGACATCAATTATTATCGAAATAAATGTTGATTTCCACTAACACTAATAATCTCAAAACAATGGAACTATCAATTTCATCTTTAATCAATACGAACTTATTCATCATTAATACTATAACTCACAATATTTAACAACCAGATCATTTCCTAGGAAAGAGGGGGATTTTCGATAAGGATTTCTCCCTATTGGCGCGCAACTAGGTGACCAAACCTCTCCTCGACAGAACTTTCTAGACATCGTCAATACTGTAAATAATAATATGAATAACTTTGTCGTCTCAACTATTGATTTAATAATATAAAAATATTGATACTGTGACAATAATTGAATCAATAATATGAGAGATATTATGTAGTAATTACTGTAGCAATAATTACGTATAGCTGAGTGACTTCTCACGTAAGCATCAATAATCAATACTGTGTGCTACTATGCAACCACACATATTACTGTACTTTTACTATTGGGTAGTTCAACAGTTTAACGGTAAAACTTTCACCGTTATTTTTATAAAAAGATATTTTTATCGTTTTCAAACTCCGACAATAGTCCACCAATGATTGTGCCGTCGTACGAATATTCCCTGTTAAAATGAATATTTCCCGACCAATCGAATATTTTAAACCACTTGCTTACTTTGTAAAATTTATAAATATTACCCACAACTATAACATTATATCAAATCCATACCATAATATTCAAAAATATATTTTCAGAAAAATTAATCTTTATTCATAAAACTTGGGTTCTTACAGTTCAAACGGCGGGAGATAACCCCAGCGTGGCATCAGGAGATACTTGTGATAAAAGCTTTGGAAACTATCGGTCGAGTAGACATCCAAGCAGTTCAACAAGGTCATCATTGACAACTCTATCCCTAATAAAAGCGGCGAGAGCAAGCAGTTATAACATCCTGTAGGAAATCATTCTAACAAACAACACTTAACATTACATTGCATCATGCTGCATTGCATTTGCATCATGCTTATCTTGTTATGTTTCAAGTGTCTAGTAGTCTTTATCCTATTTTTGCCATTGCATTGCATGAATATGATAAAGAGGGGCATTTGTAAACACTATAAATTTTGCATTCCTGATACTAACCCTGTTGGAGGGCAAAATTATCTTCTAGAGATAACCTTGGAGGTCATATCAGTTTCAACCCCAGAGATAACCCCGGGAGATCTAGTTTTCAATCTCGGAGATAACCCCTAGAGACTCAATTTCAATCACGGAGATAACTCCCGGAGAATTAGATTCCAACCTCGGAGTTAACCCCAAGGGATGCAAGTTCAAGTTCCAGAGATAACCCCAAAAAAGTCAGTTTCAACCTCGAAGACAACTCCGGGATACTCAGTTCAACCCCGGAGATAACCCAGGAGGTGAAGCACACCTCAGAGATAACACTGAGGAAATTTAGCATCCACAGCAACCCAATCTCAGAGATAACCCTGAGAAACGACTGCTACATCTACGCAAAAGCCAGAGATAACCCTGATGGGGGAAAATTATCATTTTGCCACCTCAACATCATATTTACGTTGTCTCAACACATTTTAATCCACACTGTGTATCAAGGCCCACAAGAACCATAGCAAAAATCTTGAGTGACAACTGCACAAGACAGCACAACGGATAGAATTTGAAGACTTGGAGATCTGGTCATGGACCCATATTCTCGGCTTCGTACAACCTCTAATCCTATATCATTGTGTAGCTCTCGACAATAACTTTTCAAAAAGGTACAACACTCTTTTATCGGGTCTTTAAATATGAGCTCTTGGCAGCTCATTTGAAAAAAAAAAGAGAAAATAAGAGAAAACTCTATCCATTTCAGCCTGTAACCCCTGCTAGAGTACTCTAAACTGTGTGGAAATCGAGTTTTCAGGCGTGAAAAGCTATCAGAAGTCTTCTTGGCAGTCCACTATAAGATTTTTTAGATTTTAAATTTTTTACTAATTCTATACTTATATATCTACTAACGTTGAGAGTCGCATTTTATGGGTATGCCCTGATCGTCGATCCGTGGCTTTATATATATATATATATATATATATATATATATATATATATATATATATATATATATATATATATATATATATATATTATCGAACTCGAACTCAAATGAGCCTGCAGGTTAGATTTGCCTCAATCTGGCTACCTCAAACTTTAACCGGTTCAAAGTGACATAATTGAACCATTGAAGCTAGAATGGTTTGGATTTACTCAAATCTAGTTCTTTTTCTAGATTTTGTACATATTGCTTTTTCATGTAAGCCTATGAATCATGTGATCACAGATTCAGCCTCTGAATCTAGTTTCGGTACCCGTGATGGATATTTTGCAGCTGCAGCCAACTTGTAAATTATCTATGGTATCTGGATATCGTTAGATAGCTTTCATGCCCACAAGGAGTTCGACACTACTATGTATCTTATTTTCTCGAAGATGCCTCGCGTCTCAAAAATAATAGTAATCAAGCCGAACATAATAAAATGGAAGTATCAAAGGCCTCAATTACTAATGAGCATAAGGGTTTGAAAAACCTGTTTTTACAAAACTTCACTGCTATATCTTGTTAAAATTAAACTTTTATACAAAAGTCAAACCCTTTATATATAGGGGCAGACGAGGCATAACACTACTTCTAGATAACTGCACATAGACCTACACACACACATACGCGAATAAAAGTTTAATGAAAAGTGGCGGTAACCGTGTTGTCACGGAAGTCGGGGGTTTCCTAACACCTTCCCTCCTCTTAAACAAGCCCCCAGACCCTAACGAATTTTAGTTTCTCAGACCAGTTAAACAGTGTCAAATCATTGGGTTTTTGTGCAAACCTTTTTCTAAGTTGAGTTGGTACAACCATTTAAAAATACCAATTGGCCACTCTAACACTCAAATCGTCGACATATAATTGTCGGACCTTTTCAAACTTACATTTTCAAATAAATATCACCTAAAATGAGAACACCAAAAGACAAGAATAGAAAGGGACAAATAAAAATCATGATGTCGATAATCTGGTTGTACCTAGTAAAGCAATCAACTAAAGAGTACATGCCATACTGAGATGTATTGTCTATGAGTATGTGAATAAATGGTACCAGGAAGTTGTCTTTGCGACAAGCTTTGTTCAAATCCCTGTAATCCATGCATACTCGCACCTTCCCTTCGGGTTTAAGTACGGGAACTATGTTGAATAGCCACTTAGGGTATGTTGATACCATGATGATGTCGGCATTGACTTGTTTCCCAATTTCTTCCATGACTTTTAAACTCCACTCAGGTATCAATTGCCTGAGCTTTTGTTTGACTTGCTTGAATCTCTCTTTAATGGGAAGGTGATGAATGACGATATCAATTGACAAACCGATCATGTCTTCATGAGACCATGCAAACACATCCTGGAATTGGCTTAATAAAGTAACCATGTCATTCTTTTGGCTTGGGGTAAGGTCCATGCCAATCTAGATTTGTTTGGGGTTTTATGAGGTTCCAAGGTTGATGGAGGTGGTTTGATCAAGTTTTGGTTTGGGTTTATCCTTGAAGTCCTCTTGCTTAATCTCCATCAAGCTGAAGTCTAACTTTACATCAAAGTTGAAGTCATTATTAGCATGTCATGACAAAAGTAACTGCTAATACTATGCAAGAAAAGTAAGAAGTTAATGATATCTATAGGGCGAAGGGATTTTTTGCCCATTTCGGCAAATGCAAGGAGTGCTGCTCCAATTGCCTAGGGTCAAGTCTTGATGGACAGATGTGATGAAGGGGCGATTATCATCCTTCTCCTTTTGGATAATGACCATGACATCTGAACTGTCATAATCTGGATATCATCGTTCATACCCTCTGTATGTACCAGGATGTATATCTTTGATAATTGTCTCTTTATATCTTGTTTGCGCCTTTGATTTCTTTCCTCAATGTATGGGTCAGGAATTAGGACTTCTTTCCCACTAGCCATTCTAGGCTTAGGAAATAGTGTACCCGCCACGGAGACATGAATTTTCCTTATAGGCCGTACAGAATCTGCATCCGTAGGTTTAAATAATAGAATTATAGATGAAGGAACTGATGTATGCTTGTGCGGGTTTTTGTGACATGACCTAGAGGAATAGGATAATACGGCCTTCCCTGTCTAGCTGGGAATTTGAATTGGGCTTCTAATTCCTTGCTGATTTTTTCCTAACCCTTGTCCTGGTTCAAAACCTAAGGATATCATCTCTTGACTGGACAAAATTACCTCAGTAGAAACTCTGGGTTTCAAAGCTAGAGCCCCAATAGGTTGATAGTGAGTATTACACACCTCTATCATTGAAACTAATTAGAGGCATTTCACTTTGGACATGATACTCTGGTTCAACATTGACAGTAACCAGATTATTGTTGATGGTATACTTGAGTTGTTGATGAAGAGTGGATGGCACGGCTCCAGCCATATGGATCCAAGGTCTTCCCAACAGTAAATTATATCATGTAGCAATTTTGAGCACTTTGAAAGAATATGTAGAAGATATGTGGATCGATTTCCACTGGCAATTCAACCTCTCCTATAGTATCTCATCGAGACCCATCAAAGGCTCTTATGACTGTGTGGCTTCTTCGAATCCGGTTGGGATTAATCTTTATTCTTTCCAATATGGATAAGGGGCAGATGTTTATGGATGATCCTCCATCTATCAGCACACCTCTAACCACATATCCGGAAGACATCACTGCTATGTGCAGTGGCTTGCAATGACCCATCCCCTCGGGGGGTATGTCATCATCAGTGAAAGATATCACATTGATGTTGAAAATATGATCTACAAGATGATGAAATTTTTCAACATCCACCATCTTTGGTAGGTGGGCTTCTTCCAATATCTTCATTAAGACCTTCTGAAGATTTTTAGAAGAGAATACCAAGTCTAGAATAAATATCTATTGAGGCGCTTCTTTCAAACTTTGCACCACCTTGGCTTCACTATGGCACATCTAGCAGACGAATTCTTTGATTTTCTCCTTGGGCACATTTCCCTTAGATTTGATGACTGGCTTCATCACTCGTTAGGGGAGATACAACGGGGTTTTCCTTAGATACCGCATCAATTATATTTGATGTTGATCCTTCAACCTCCCCATAGTTCCATGGGACTTTCTTCAGTCTAGTGATAGGATATTGTGGCCTGAATGGCAATACCAATGATTTCAGTGCAGCCACCTTCAAAGAGTTTTCAATTCCTTTAAGCTTAATTACTTGAATTATAAGGGGTGTTGCAGCCAGGTCTCCCTATGAGGATATGACTGCTATGACTTCCCTCTATTTTTGCGCTCTAGGAGGAAATATCTATCCACTCTCAGGCAATATGGTGTCATTGTCTATAATTTGCATGTCAAAACTGTCAATCATATTTTAGATGAAATGATGAAGTGCCCAGCAACTTTTAGTTATGTGACCACAAGTGTTGGAGTGTTATTGACAGACCCCGTTAATAGCAAAACTCTTTAAACGTGGATTAACTTGGGGTAGCAGAGCTGTGATTTTTTTCTCATTGATCAACATCTACAAGATTTCTTCCATCGATTGGCCCAAATGAGTGAACTACCATTTGTTAGCAAAGTCTTGACGGGCTTGGGCTCTTGCTTTTCTTGGATGTTTTTCCTACAAGGTTTCATTCTTTTTGGTTTGTGGTTAATTTTTTGTGATAAGGGATAGGAGACTTGCATGGTCCTGACTGAACAACATTCATGTGACTTGGTGCTGATGTATCACCAGTTCTGTCAGTAGATTTACATGTTCATTGATAGACTTCAATTCCCGTTCTATAATGAACCGGAACTCTGAATAATCCCACTTATCAGAATTATCTTTGTTGGTTTAAGGAGAATCACCCATGTATTTGAGGTAATTGGAAATCTCTTCACTCCCCCTAATGATCTTGTTAACATCCTCTTCCTTGTGTTGAGGGAGAGTGATAAGTAGGTTTTATACCTACTTATTGGCTATCAACTTGTTAGAATTATGGCTTAATCTTAAGTATTTTAGTGTCGTCATATGCTTTTTATCTTTATTTTATAGGTTGCATTCAGGAAACTCAAATGGAAAGCAATGGCGAGCATGTGGTGAACTGAAGATGGAGCATAGCATGTTCATATGGAAATGGCATCTGAGCAGGGACAAGTGAAAGAAGAAAGAAGAGGATATCAGTAACTAAGGACCCCAAATGAAGCAGCAATGCACCAGTAAGCGAATTACAACAGATTGCAGAAAATCAGTGTCGCGCGGCCGCGCCAGTTTGAAGAGGAACTTAAGCACGCCCACGCCAGGAGGAGGCCAGACTGCATACCAGCGCTTCTGTGGCCTAAAAGGCTTACGAGGTAATGCGGCCGCGCCAGTCAAAATTCTTCACAAATTAACTTTTCACTTAAAATTTGTTGTAGCGTATTTTCCTAAAAAGGTTGTATTTGCAAGTTACGAGGTTTTCATTCAGTCTTTTTATTTTTCCATTTTCTAAGGTTTTGAAGAGTTAGAGAGAGTTCTTAGCTATAATTTACTATTTTGTCTTCTCTTTTTGGTTCTTAGTAGAATTTGATTATTATGGTTTCAACTTCGTTTGATTGTGGATTTGAACTGAGCTTAGACGTTTACTTTGGACAAGGATTTATCAGATTTGCAATTTCGTATTCTATTAACTCTCTTTGCTTTCATTGTATTATCTCAATGCTTGGATCAAATCCCTTAATGGATATTGATTCTGAGATGAATTAATCACCATTATGGGATTCTAATGGACCTTATTTCTTAATTTAGATCTATATGCCTCTTTGTTGCACTTGATTGATTTTGTATGGATTGCCTAGCATGGTTGTGTATATTGTTTAGATGCTTAATCACCATCTAACTTAATAATTTGTACGGTATTCAAAGAGGAAGTACAAATTCAGATTTGGCTATGTTAACATGTGTTCATGAAATTTGCATGTGATAGATTTTGTGATTCCTAATCTGGATAGACATTTATAAGCTTACAATGTGTAGTCATTTGAGAGAGCTTGCACTTCAATTAATATTACTTGTAAGTCACATAGAAATATAATGATTTAGGTAATATTAATATTCATATGAATTCTATCTCTTTTGTGGATTTTATATGATGTGGGCATGGTATATCGAAAGATAGCCATGTTTCACCTTCGTGCTTTCGACCAGCAATTCGAAGTTATTAACTAGGTTTAACAAGAGGTGTATAATAATCTAGATGATGCATTATGTAAAGTTAGGATCCCATATCTTTCCAATTTGAACCAAACGTGTGTTAATTAGTTTATTAGTTGATAATTGTTATTTTTAGTTGAATCATATCTTATTCACTCGTTTAAGCAGCCAAAAATAGCTATAAAGTTGTTGCATGATAGATTAGAGATAATTGCTTTTCTCCGTGGGAACGATACTTGACTTATAATATATTACTTGTTGACCGTGTATATTGGCACGTGTGTGTCTATTTTGTTAACACCGAAACAAGCCAATAGAGAGGGTTATCTTGAACATGTGGTTGTTCGGGATTTGTCACCACCATTTCACCACTGTTTATTAAGTCCCAGATCATGTGCTTGAGGGTCCAACAATCTTGGGTGTCATGACCTAGAGCTCCAGAATGGTAAGCACACTTCTTGCTTGTATTGAATCCCTTTCCACTTGGATTGGCTGGTGGAAGGAGATGGGTAATTTTCTTCTGAGCTGTCAGAAGTTTTAAAATGTTTTCCAATGAGTCCCCTAAGGATGTGAACAGTATTGGATGTTTGCCTTCTCTACTTTTTGGCAATGGATGATTTGAGCATTGTACATGAAAAAGGGAATAGTTTCTCCTTTGAATAGGCAAGTTCTGATAGCCTCTTTGAGGGTGTCCTTGTAGCACCAAGGATACATCCTTTTCTTTTTTCTTATGGACCCTCCAGGGGTTATTCCCATAATTTCCAGATTGGATATGCTTAGCTACGACTTTTAAAGTAGCGAGGTCTTGAATCTTCCCAGATTTTAACCCTATCTCTGCCATTTCTCCGTGCTTGATAATTTTTGAGAATGGTTTCCCTATACCTGCTAAGTGCCTCTCATAAAATGGAGTTTCTTGAATGTCTATGAAGGTCATCACCATCTTAGTCTCTGTCATGGATGGGATTACTTGAGCAGCCAGACGCCACCATCTTTGGGCATACTCTTTGAATGACTCATTATTTTGTTTCTTGACTTAGGTAATCTGATACCTATCTAGAGCCATTTGAGTTTGAAAGCTGTATTGATTTAGTAAAGCATGGGCTAGTTTCTCCCAGCTATGGATTTTGGAGTTATCTAATCTGGCATACCATGTTCTGGCTTCTCCAGTTAGACTCTTTTGAAACAACTGCATTCTCAGTTTTTCATCCTTAGCGTAGGATCTGAGTTCTCCAATGAACACTTTTAAGTGAGTGTAGGGATCTCCCAATCCATCATATTTCTCAAAATCGGGAGCCTTAAATTTTTCCATAATGAACCCCGGGGAAGATGCAAAGGTCTGAATAGGTAACGCTTCCATGCGTTCCGGTCCCTTTGATTGACTGAATGGTCTCTTCCATTTGTTGAACCTTCTTCTGAATATCATTAGTGTCTTGATCTTCTTTAAGATAGGTAATTTCTGGGGTTTTATTTGACTTCTCGGTCTGAGACTTGGGTATTGGGACTTCTCTGTCCATACACTAAATTCCTCCATGTGTAGAGGATTCAGTTTGGATGGGTATTTGTGAACCCTGAGTTTGTTTGTTTAGTTTTTTCAGAAGAATAACCAAATCTAATATTTGATTCCTTAATCCTTTGAACTTCTCACGGGAACACAGGAGTAGGATCAAGTTGGGCACTTGTAGCCATGTCTGACGGTCTGCTTAGTGCCTTTTTGGACTTTGAACGGGTAACGGGACCAATCATTTCCCTACAAAAAGACTATGTAGCTTAGTATGGGAAAACGTGAAGATGTTGCATGCTATGCAATGTGTCTATTTTTAGGAGTGTTTTAATGTTCTCCTGCAAAACAGATGTCAGTTGTTTTAATGACAGAGCTTAATACGAAAAAAGAATGCATATTTACGTCTTCCTTTATATTGTCCATTACATTGAGATTGACATGGAATTAAAATTATAAGGAATTGAAATTACATCTAGAAAGGGGAAGGTATGAAGAGACTTCCCTTCGCGTTTGGTTTATCAGAGGCTGACCTATCTTAGGCTACTCTCGCGGCTTTTTGGCATGAAGGTTCCCAGATCATCGTAATTTACTGGATGGGAAGTTAATCCGATCTTTCAACTGGAGCGAATCTGAGTGGTGCCTTTCTTGAGTCTATTGGGATTAGTCTCCCTTGAGTCCCGTAATCAAACACCGACGGGTTTGCCTCCTGGTGGAGGAATCACACAACATAGATGCATATACATCGTGTCTTACTGTATGGAAATAATGACATATGCGAAGCTGTTGACCTGTTACTATTCTAACCTTATTATTTTAATGATGACTTGATATTTTGGACTAATTTGTTTATTATGAAACTTCAGGAAGTTGATGAAAGGATTGGTGTCTAAAGACTTTGAAGATTTTTGTCCTAAGATATTTTGTAAGGTCTTTGCAAATATTCGATTTTTCAATACAAGACTCTATGACATTTTATGTGTGCATTTAACATGTTTATTTATTCATGCATTGAATTAAGATAAAATGATTATATATTATGCATGCGTAAAAATTAAATTATCTTATTGTCCGGTTTAAATGATTTACTGCCAAGAGTCTTGATTATATAAAATAATGATGCATGTGCAAATTGATGTAGGAAACTTAAAGGTTGTTTTAAGTTTGAAAAATGATCAAGAGTCATGATTGCTATAACCTCGGTACTTTCATATCTTGTATATCCTGATTTGTTAGACTTTTACACTCCTACATTAATGCCATGATATCTTTTGTTTCGGAATTGATATACCAACTTTATATGTGGCGGCAGACTTTATTAAGTGGAATTGAAAAAGTCTAAACTTTAAGTGTTTTGTATCTGACTCAATCTCTTTTTTGGATTACTGTTGAAAGAGTCCAACATATATTTGTAACTACCGAAGATAATTGGATTTGTCATTCCTTAGCCATTAACGGATGTATTTTTGGAATGTTACTTATTTGTTGACAACGTAAATATTTTCTATACAACGGAATTGTGTTATAGAGCAACTGTAATTTTTGGGCTATAAAAAGAACAGATATCAGTGATATAAAAACACAACACTTGAATCAATTATTGCACTCATATACTTGAAAAGTTACTTCATTATTCTTGGTGCAAAATTTCCAGCTACAATGCAAGTTATATTTAAATCATTCTAGCTGATTTTCGTGAACTTTATATTGGTGATATTTTTTAACTATTTGATCATTGCATTCATTAGTTGAGCCTTACATTGTAATTGCTTATTTTCTTTGATCATTAGACCTCTATATTTGTAATCTTATATTTTTAGACATAGTGTTGTCTAAAGGAATTTAATCCATGTGGATTAAGGTTTGATCACAAACATGTTCAAGGAAGCATAGGTGGTTATAGGGTGCATTGGTTCACAAGGACCGAGTGTGCTCAAGTGAATTATTGTAATTCAAATTTGATAGAATCTGTTTTGTAACAAGGGTCAATTTTAAAGAAATAAAAGTAAGTCTCCAATAGTAGTTGGTATTGGACGTTGACTAGGCTATTATTATAGAGGGTAATGGATGAACCAAGTAAAAAATCGTGGTGTTGATTTTATTACTTGCTTTACTTTAATTTCTCACAAAAGCTTGTTATTTGACTTAATAATTAAAATTTAAATATTTACATTGTTTTAATATAATTCTTTAACACTAAGTATTTTTCTAAGTTATAATTTCAGCAAGATATTTTCATAAAATCAAATAATCAATTCGGTAGGCCATATTCATTCAGCAAGCTGCATTCATCAATATAGTAGGTTATATTCTATAGTTTTGTTTAAAGTTTAAAAATTGGTCATAGTTTATACTCACACTTATTCAACCCCCCCCATCTAAGTGTGCCTTATCTGAATTTCAATTGGTATCAAAGCTTGGCTCTACTTACTTGGTCTTAAAGGTGACTTATAGGGAAAGATTCTGACATGGCATAGTTCGGGAAGAACAATCAGGAAGGCCAATCAACCAATAAACCTCCTTTGTTGTATAGAACAGAAAATTACAACTTCTGAAAATTTTGAATGAGGATTTACCTTAAAAGAGAACCTTGGGAATGGTGGGTTGTGGAGAGCAGAACAGTTATTCCAAGAAAAGATTACGGCACTCCAAAGATTTTGCTAGAGATGGACTCAACTAAAACTTTCATGGTTTCCTATGATTCAAGGGCTATAAACACATTACTTAGTGCCATGGTACAATCTGAGATTGACAAAGTCTCCTCATGGAACACAGCTAAAGAAAATTTAGATAACTATAACAAAATACTTTTCAATAAGATAAATTTTTTGAATAATGAAGTCCATAAGTTGACTAATGAACTAAAAATGAAAGATATGTGTATTGATGCATTTAGTTATAAATCACCTATTAAAACCTTTCCTAATAATGAACTTCAAAAAGAAATAGATTCACTAAAATTATCTCATGCTAAATTTGTTCAAGGTGAAGAAAATTTAAATGTCATATTGGGTAAACAAAGACCTTGTTTTGAAAGACAATGAATTGGTTATACATCTATGCATAAAAAGGGAGATATAAAAATACTAAAATCAAAATCACATTTTAGATTAAATTATTGTTCTCCTTTTACAACATGTAGAAATTATGGTATTAAAGGTCACTTGGATATAAATTGTGTTAAGAAGAATAAGATTAAAAAGGTATGGGTCAAAAAGGATGATTTATGTGCAACTAACATTTAAAGACCCAAAAAGATGTGGGTACCAAAAGGATGAATTATATTTTCTTGACAGGTATGTCTCACGGCCAGGGTTCCATCTCAAAAATGGATTATTGATAATGGATGCTCACGTCACATGACTGGTGACAAATCAAAGTTCGTGGAGCTAAAAATCAAGAAGAAAAATGGTACAGTTACATTTGGAGATAATCGAACATGCGAAATAATCGAAAAAGGTAAAATAAGAAATGGTAAGGTAAACGTTGATAATGTACATCTTGTTAATGGACTTGAATTTAATCTTATTAGTATCAATCAATTAATGGATAATGGTCACCAAGTTAGTTTTGATAAAGAAAAATGCATTACTTCCTATGGTACTAACAATATTACTCTAATTGCACAAAGAGAATGAAATATATATACTATTAATTTTGAGCAACAGAATGAAGAACTATGTCTTGCATCTATACAAGATAAGGCTAATTTGTGGCACAAGAGGATGGGACATGTTCATATGGATTTAATCAAAAAATTATCCTCAAAGAATCTTATCAAAGTGTTGCCAAAAATAAAGTATGAAAAGAAGGGAATTTGTGTTCCTTATCAACTTGGGAAACAAGTAAGAACATCGTTTACGGCAAAGAACATGGTATCAACTTCTTCTCCTTTACAACTACTTCATCTTGATCAATTTGGACTAGAAAGACATCCTAGTATAAATGGTAAGTTTTATGCATTTTGTAAACACTCGAAATTTTCTGCATACCTGTTACTAACTTTACAGGAAGGCAGAATCGTCTTTCAGAGATAACCCTGGAAGACAGCTCAGTTCAATCCCAGAAACAACCCTGGGGTATTCAGTTATTACCATCTCAGAGATAACCTCGAGACATCCAGCTCAGTCCCAAAAACAACACCAGGAGTTTCTGTTTCAACCTCGGAGATAACCCCGAGGAATGCAATTCAAATGCCAGAAATCACACCGGAGAAGATCGTTTCATCTCGGAGATAACCCCGAGATACTCAATCTCAGTCCCAAAAACAACACTAGGAAAGATAGTATACCTCAGAGATAACCCCGAGGCATGCAGTTGCAGTTCTGGAGATAACCCCGGAAATACTTATTTTAAACCCATGTTATCAGCTTCAACATTCGGCGATAACCCTGGGGCACTCATTCCCCAAGCCCGGAGATAGCCCTGGGAGGTCAGGAACACCTCAAAAACAACCCTAAGGACGATCAACACTTGAAGCAGTCCAATCTCAGAGATAACCCTGAGCAACGACCACTAAAAATAGCTCAAACCAAAGATAACCTCGGTGAGGGGCATAATCATCATTTTTCCATCCCAATCCCACATTACGTCGTCTCAACATTTAGACATACATTCTACATAGAAATTTCCTACAAGAACCAAAGAGCTCCAATCCTGAGTGACTATTGCACAAGATAACACACCGAATAGAATTTGAAGCTTGAAGACCAAGGGCATGGTCCGATCTTCCTGACTTTGTACAACCTCTAATCCCATGTCATTGTGTAGCTCTCGACAACAGCATGCCGTAAAAGGTCTTATACACCTCGATCGGATGCACGAATTGATGTTCTGAAAATTCGAGCGGATAACACGTTGCACGCGTGCACGTACTTTGAGACAACGGGACCCGCAGAACCCGGGGCAACCCAGGCAACCGCAGGTGCATCTGCGGCTGCCACATGTACACCTGCGGCTCCCCCTCTATAAATAGAGGGCTTGGGGCAGCCATTTATAGAGAGAAAAGGCGAGGAAGCCCTGTTCAATTTGCTCTGTACGCACCCTAAACTGAGCAGTTTCTCATTTTAAACACTTGTGAGCTTATAGTTGGCTATATTTTTACCGGCGGGAGCCTAGTTTTCATCCATTTAAAGCTATTGAAGTCTTCTTTGGTAGTCCACTATAAGCCTTCTTATACTTTCTAAAGCGTTTCTCCACTACTGTGCACACACAGTTCTTAACGTTGAGAGTCGTGTAGCGTGTGTATGCCCGGACTTCGGTTAGTAGCTTTTATTTCTTTTTGTATGTATATATATATATATATATATATATATATATATATATATATAATAAATACTTATATATATGTTGTTAATATCAAACTCTGTTTGATTGAGCCTGGATTTCACATCCAGTGCATTTATCGCTTTTATATATATATATATATATATATATATATATATATATATATATATATATATATATATATATATATATTTACATTTCAGTCTGGCCTGGAGTTTACTTCGTGGCCTTTTATCGCTTTATTTACATTTCTGTCAGGCCTGGAGTTTACTTTGTGGCCTTTTACAACTTTTTTACATTTTGTCCCGCCTGGAGTTTACTTCAAGGCGGTTGATCGTTTTACTGCTTTATTTATATTTTCCAATCCCCCATGGAGGTGCTTCGTGGTGGTTGATTGGTTTTTACTACTGTATTTATATTTGCAGTCCCCCATGGAGGTGCTTCGTGGTGGTTGATTGCTTGCATATATATATATATATATATTATATATATATATATACATATAACTTTTATATATATAACTGTTACAGCCTTCATGCAAACTGCTACATTATGTGAGCCTAGGAATCATGTTATCACAGATTCATTCTATTGAATCTAGATTCGGTTCCCGTGATGGACATTTTCAGTTGTACATGACATGTAAATTATTCACGGTGTTCGAATTTCCTTAGATGATTCTCATGCCCACAAGGAGTTTGACACAGCTATATATATTATTTTCTCGAAGATGCTTCGTATCTCGAAAATAAAAGCAATCAAGCCGAACACCTAATAAAATGGAAGTATCAAAGGCCTCAATTACTATTGAGCAAAAGGGTTTGAAAACCTCTTTTTACAAAACATCAGTGCTATATCTTGTTAAAACTGAATTTTATACAGAAATTCAAACCCTTTGTATATAGGTGCAACGAGGCATATCACTACTTCCAGATAATTGCACATTGATCCACACACACACATACATTCATATAACAGACCCGTTAAGGAGTGTCACATCGTTGGCTCAATGTGCAAACCTTTTCTCGGTTGTGTTGGTACAACCATTTAAAAACCAACTGGCAACTCTTACAGTCCAATCGTCGACATATACATGTCGGACCTTTTCACAACTTATTTTTTCAAACAAATCTCACCTAACATGAGAGCACCAAAAGACAAGAACAAAAAAGGGACAACTAAAATCCCGACGTCGACAGGTGGTGACTCTGTTGGGGACACCAGTAAGAGGACTTAAGCCGCTATTTCAAGGTTTTCAAAACTGTTATATGCTTTTGTGTGGATGTTTCATTTACATTTGATGGATGTGTATGAATGCATTTACTTACTGTACTTAATACTTTACACTATATCTGCTTGTGATATTAGTGCTTCGCACATGTCATCATTTTCTTAAACAGTGAGACACGTTGTATGTGAATGTATGTTGTGTGGTTCCTCCATCAGGAGGCTATCCTGTCAGTGTTTGATTACTAGACTCTTAGGAAGACTAATTCCAATGATGCTTAGGAAAGGCACCACCCAAATTCGCTCCAGTTGAAAGACAGGATTAAATTCCTGTCGAGTAAATTGTGATGATTTGGGAACCTTCATGCCAAAAAGCCGTGAGAGTAGCCTAAGATAGGTCAGCCTCTGATAAACCAAACGTGGAGGGAAGTTTCTTCATGCTTTCCCAATTCAAAATTACTCATAAAGTCAATTGCTTGTAATTTCATTCCATATTGATCTCCATGTAATGAGAAATATGAAGAAATATGTGTACATGTATATTTTACATGCTATCCTATATTACAAATAGCTAAAATCCATTTTGCAGGATAATACTACTAAAACGGATACATCATATAGCATGTAAACATTTATACATTCCCTGAAACTAAACTACATCAGTTTTTCACAGGGCAACAATCGGACCTATTACCCGTTCAAAGTCCAAAATGGCCACGAGCCTATAGCCAATTATGTCTTCATCTTACCAGACTAATCTTAATCCTGTCTCCCGCGAAGAATTCGACGGATTAAGTAAACAAATCACAAATTTGGTTGTTCTGCTTAAAGAACTACACCAATCTACTCAGGGTACAAGGATACCCATACATACTGAATCCTCTACACATGGAGGAACACAAGGTGCGGACAAATAAGCTCCCGTACCTGATGCTCAGTTGGATACAACCAACAAAATTCATAATACCACCCATCCCAGAGAAGATCTAGACACTGGTGATATCAGAAAGAAAGTCCTTCAAATGGAAGAGACCATCCGTTCTATTAAAGGGATTGGAGCACATGGGAGTGTTTCATATGCATACCTTTGTATTTTCCCTGGTGTGCATTATCCAGAGAAGTTCAAGACTCCTGACTTTGAAAAATATGACGGGTTAGGGGACCCTTACACACATTTGAAGGTATTCATTAGAGAACTAGGATCTTATGTCGAGGACTAGAAGCTCAGAATGCAGCTGTTCCAGAAATATTTAAGTGTAGAAGCCCGTTCGTGGCATACCATATTAGAAAACTCCAAGATCCATAGCTGGGAGGAGCTAGCTCATGCCTTCCTTACTCAGTATAGTTTCCAGTCAAAGATGGCTCCTGTCTGGTAACAAATTACTAAAGTCAGGAAACGAACCAATGAATCTTTTAGAGAGTATGCTCAAAGGTGGAGGCGCCTTACTGCTCAAGTTTTTCCCTCTATGAATGAGTCAGAAATGGTAATGACCTTCATAGACATACAAAAGGCTCCTTTCTATAAGAGAGTCTTAGCAGGTATTGGCAAACCATTCTCTGAAATGATTAAACATGGGCAGATGGCTGAGACGGGATTGAAGTCATGAAAGATTCAAGACCTAGCTGCCCTTAAAGTTGTCGCTGAGCACATCCAGTCTGAAAATTATGGAAACAACCCCCGGATCTATAAAAAGAAAGAGGAGGATGTTTCCTTGATACTACAAGGTCAGAAAGGCGGTCAGAATACGCCTATCCAAAGGAAAAATTACTCCCCATTCCAAGCACATTCTTCAAACCCTCCATTACCTAAAGGTGGAGAAGTCAAATGCACTCGAGTGTTCACACCCCTAGGGGACTCACTCGAGAACATTCTCAATCTTCTGACCACTCAGAAGAAAATTACTCATCTTCTTCCACCAGCAAACCCGAATGGGAAGGGTTTCAATGCCACTTGGAAGTGTGCTTATCATGTCGGGGCTCCAGGACATGATACTCAAGATTGTTGGGCCTTGAAACACAAGATCCAAGACTTAATAGACAGCGGTGAGATCGTGGTCACGAAGCCCGATCAACCACACGTGCAAGACAACCCTCTTCCTCAACATAAAAAAGAAGAGGTCAACATGATTATTTGGAGCAGTGGACATAGTTCCAATTTTAATGGTGGATCTTCCCAGACCAGCAAGGATAATGCTGATAAGTGGGACTATGCAAAGTTCCAGTTTATGATGGAACAAAAAATAAATGCTCTGCATGAGTAACTCGACCAATTGGCAGAACTGGTGGTCCATCAGCACCAAGTCACATGCCAATTATTTGGTTAGGAGCATGTCAGTCTCCTTCCTCTCATTACAAACACTCCACCATGTACTCCAGAAAATGAAAAACTGGAGGATAAAATTACAAAAAAAGCAAATGACAAAGCCCGTCGAGATTTTGCCAACAAAAGGGAATTTACGTACCTAGGCCAACCGATGGAAGAAATACTGCAGATGCTGATAAATGAAGGAAGAATCACAGCTCTGCTACCTCCAATCAGTCTGTGGTCAAGACGGTTTGATTTCGATGTAGTGTGCCAATATCATTCCCAATTACGCGGTCATAGCACAGAAGAATGTTGGGCACTCAACCACCTTATTCAGAATTTAATTGACAGCGGTGTCCTTCAAATGGCAGACGATTATGCTATAGTACTAGAGAGTGGGGACACATTTCCTACAAAGTGGAAGGAAGTCGTAGTAGTCATATTTTCTAAGACAGATGCAGCTACTCCCTCACATATAATCCAACCAATTTAACTCAAGGGTGTTGACAATCCTTTGCAAGTGGCTGCACCAAAGTCAATTATCTTGTCATGCAGACCGCAATATCCTGTTGTCAGCTTACATAAAGTTCCATAGAATTATGGAGGGGCTGAAGGATCTACTTCTCGTATAACTGTTGTAGTGTCGAAGGATAATCCACCGTATCTTCCCTCACGGGTGATGAAGCCTACCATCAAGTCAAAGGGGAAGACTACCATTGAGAAAGTGGAATAATTTCTCCGTGCTATGGGTCATAATGAAGCCAAGGTGGTTTTAAGCTTAAGAGAAGCTCCACATCAAGTGTCCATATTGGACTTGGTTTTCTCTTCCGAAGATCACGGGAAGGAATTGCTTAGGGTTTTGGAAGAAGTCCAACTACCTAAGTCAATAGATGTTGATAAATTCCAACATCTGGTGGATCACATTTTTAACAACAGTGTGATATCTTTCATTGACGATGATATACCTCCCGAAGGAACCGGTTATTGCAAGCCATTGCACATAGCGGTTTTATCTTCCAGATATATGGTGGGAGGAGTTTTGATAGACGGAGGATCATCTTTGAATATCTGTCCTTATGCCACTTTGGTGAAGATGAATATCAATCTCAACAGAATCCGAAGAAGCCATACAATCATTAAAGCTTCTGACGGATCCCGATGAAATGCTATCGGAGATATTGAACTGCCAGTGGAGATTGGTCCATATACATTCTGCTTGTCTTTTCACGTTCTCAAAATAGATACAGGATACAACCTGCTTTTTGAAAGGCCATGGATTCTTATAGCCAGAGCCATCCCCTCCACTCTTCACCAACAACTTAACTACATTATTAACAATAGCCTAGTCACTGTCGATGTTGAGCCGGAATGTCCTGAATAAGGTGACATACTGCTCATCAACTTCAATTCAAAAGTTGAGCCGGTCAATTTTCATGCCGTGGAGGTGAGCAACACTAACTACCATCCTGTTGGGGCGCCGCCTCTCATACCCTAGATTTCTGCCGAAGTAATGTCGACCACTCAAGAAATGATGTCATTGGGTTATCAAACTAGACAAGGGTTGGGCAAAGATCATCAGGGCATCAAGTGATCCATTCAAGTTCCCAGTCAAACAGGGACAGTCGGACTAGGCTATACTGCTAGCTCCAGTCGCAGGAATCCTCATAAGCACAAACAGATTCCTTCAGCTTTAGCGACACGACGATTGTCTCCACCTATAGTTCCTGAGCGTGTACGATCTCCGGTAAAGGTGTCTGCCCATGTAATGGCTATGTTATTTCCTAAATTGATACCGATAAAGGGGAAAGAAGTCTTGGTTCTAAATTCTGAAGAGGAAGAAAAGGAACGGAGACGTAAACAAGACATCGCCAAGATGATGTCAAACATACGCATCATTGTCCATGATGAACACACAAATAGATACATCCCAGACGATGATTGTCCAGACGTAATGGTCATCATTCGGGAAAAGGAGGACGATGACAGCCCCTCTATTATTGCAGTTCATCAGGACTTCACCCTTGACAATTGGAGCAACACTCCTTTCATCGGTCGACAAGGGTAAAACGAGAAGAAACTCCTTCTGCCCTGTAGATAATAATAACTGCTTACTTTTCTGTACAGTATTAACAGTTGTTTTGTCAGTACATGCTAACACTTTGTATGATTGAACAGTTTCATATATTAAGTGAAAGCATATTTTGTTTCAGGACTCTGAATTTAGATGTACCTAAACTTGCTGATAAGGTGCCTTTTCTCCACAAGGATTGTAACTTTGATGAAAAGTTGGACTCAGACTTGATGGAAATATAAGAGAACACTGAGATACCTCAGGAGATCAAAGAATGGGTCGAAGATAAACCTAAACCCAACCTTAATCAAACCACCTCCTTCAATCACGGGACCTTAGAAAGCCCTAAACTAATCCAGATTGGTACAGACCTCCCTCCAAACCAAAGGAATGACATGGTTACGCTATTAACCCAATTCCAGGATGCGTTTGCATGGCCTCATGAAGACATGGTGGGTTTGTCCACTGACATTGTTATCCATCGTCTCCCCATCAAAGAGGGATTCAAGCCAGTCAGGCAGAAGCTCAGGCGATTGAAACCTTAGTGGAGTTTAAAAGTTAAAGAAGAAATTGTGAAATAATTTCAAGCAGGCATCATCATGGTGTCTACATACCCTGAATAGCTATCAAACATAGTCCTCGTGCCTAAACCAGGAGGGAAGGTGTGAGTTTGCGTGGATTACCGGGATCTGAATAAAGCTTGCCTTAAAGATAGCTTTCCCGTGCCATTTATCCACATTCTCATTGACAATACTGCTGAATACGACGTATACTCCTTTGCTGATTGCTTCGTGAGGTATCATCAGATTATGGTTGCTGACGATGATCGTGAGAAAAATGCATTCATCATGCCTTGGGGAACCTTTTGCTATAGACGGTTGTCATTCAGCCTCATCAATGGTGGAGCTACCTATCAGTGAGCCATGATGGCTCTTTTTCATGATTTAATGCATAAGGAGATAGAGATCTATGTGGATGACATTATTGTCAAGTCCCAAACGGAGGAAGACCACCTAGACCATCTCAGAAAGCTCTTCAATAGGTTGCGTAAGTACAACTTGAAGTTGAATCCAGCCAAGTGCGCCTTTGGCGTTAAATCAGGTAAGTTGCTAGGATTCCTAGTCAGCCACAAGGGGATTGAACTGGATCCCACCAAAATCCAAGCCATCACGAAAATGCCCATTCCTCAGATAAAGAAAGAGATACGGGAAATTTTGGGAAGAATCAACTTCATCAATAGGTTCATTTCCCAACTCACAGCAACTTGTGAGCCTATTTTCAAATTGTTAAGGAAAACTCCTCCATGAAGTGGAATGATAAGTGCCAGAAGGCCTTCCTTACAATCAAAGAGCAGCTAGTCAAAGCTACTGTTTTGGTACCACCTAGGGATGGTGTTCCCCTGTTCATGTACCTGTCCGTAAGTGACAATGCCATGGGCTGCATGCTGGGAAAGAAAGACGATAGAGGCCAAGAGCGGGCTATCTACTACCTCAGTAAAAGATTCAGTAGTAGTGAACATAAGTACACTCTGATTGAGAAGACTTGTTGTGCTTTAGCATTGGCTTCCATGAGGTTACAACATTACCTCCATGGTTACACAACCCATCTCATATCCCGCGTGGATCCTCTCAATCCATTAAAGGACAAGAAATTGTGGATCAACTGGCCGCCGCACCTTCAGAGGACTTCAAACCCTTGGAAACATACTTCCCCGATGAAGGGGTAATGGCAATTCAGCAACACCATCAGTACGATGCATGCCAAATATGGAAGATGAATTTTGATGGAGCTATAAATATAGAAGGTTCTGGGGCTAGAGTAGTTCTAGTATCCATTAGCGGGGAGCAACATCCCATTGCCGTTAAATTGCAGTTTGCCAACACCAATAACATAGCTGAATATGAAGGTTGTATCATGGGGCTAAATCTTGCCCAATCAATGGGCATAAGACGGTTAACTATTTTTGGAGATTCCGAATTGGTAATCAGACAAACCACAAGAATCTATCACACCAAAGGTCTACACTTGCTACCTTACCATTGGTAGGTCCTACAGATGGCTTCGAAGTTTGAAGAAATATCCTTCCTCCACATTCCTCGGAATAGGAATGATTTTGTGGATGTGCTACCAACCTTGGCCTCCTTGATCAACATACTGGATAATGAGAACATGTTAACCCTCACAATTGCCCAACAAAAGGCACCAGCCTATGGGAATTACATTGGATAAGTATCGGATGAGCTACCTTCCATCCAACACCCTTGGTATCAGCATATCAAGGAGTACTTACAAGATGGATCTACACCCGCTGAAGCGAGCCCGATTGAAAGAAGGCAGATCCATCGTCTAGCTATGAAATTCTACCTGAGCAGAGTTGCACTCTATAAAAGAGATGCAGGATTGGGTCTCCTAATATGTCTGGAAAAGGACCAAGCTCAGAGGCTCATGGATGAGATCCATGGTGGAGTATGTGGCCCATACATGAGCGGCCCCCTACTTGTTAAGAAAATTTTTAGAATAGGGAATTACTGGCTTTCTCTCAAGGCTGACTGTGAGGATCACGTCAAGAGAAGTTATCAGTGCCAGATTCATGGGAATGCTATCCACGCCCCTCCGAGGGAGCTCCACAATATTAGTTTGCCATAGCCCTTCTCAATGTGGGGAATGGACGTGATCAGGCCCATCGAGCCCAAAGCCAGTAATGGATATCGGTTTATCTTCACCATGATCGACAACTTCACCAAGTGGGTAGAACCAGCCTCCTGCCCCAGGGTTACCAAAGAAGTCATCTTTACTTTCATTGGAAACAATGTCATCTGTCGATATGGACAACCAGAGGTAATTGTATCAGACAATGCTAAGAACCTCAACAACAAAATGATGAAGGAGTTGTGCAGTAAATTCCACATCAAACATCTCAACTCCGTCATCTACCGTCCAAATATGAATGGTGCTATTGAACCGGCTAACAAAAATATCAAAAAGATTGTACAAAAGATGTCCGCCAACCATAAAGGATGGCCTAACTTATTGCCTCTGACTCTGTTAGCATATAGAACCTCAATACACACTTTCACTGGGGTAACACCCTATGCATTAACCTATGGGATGGAAGCAGTGCTCCCCATAGAAGTGGAAATAGAATCCCTTAGAGTGTTGATAGACGCTCAGCTGGATAAAGGCCAATGGGTACAAGATAGGTATCACCAATTGTCTTTAATAAATGAAAAGTGTGCCACTGCTATCTTCCACGGTTAGTTATATCAACAAAGGATCGCCAGGCCTACAACAGAAAAGTCCGGCTACGGCAGTTTAAATAACACGACTTAGTTTTGAAGAAGATCATTGGCAAATAAGATCAATCTAAGGGAAAATTCGCCTCGAATTGGGAAGACACGTTTATTATCAAGGAGGTATTGATAGGAGGTGCTCTTAGATTACAGGAAATGGATGGCGATGAATTCTCACAGCTTATCAATGCAGACACTTTGAAACGGTACTATATCTGAGGTTACCATCAAGCAAACATCTTGGTTTTGGATCATCAGATCTCCCCAGTCATTTCAGGTTTTCTAACCCTCCACTACATACAACTTCTCTTCACACTCATCTGCCCCATTAGGGACAAACACACTTTTCTAACCAGCGGCCTGGTTTCGGATTGCCAGATCTTTTTTCTCTGCACTTGGTTTTGAACCCTTACTCAACTCCGGTTATCCCACCAGGGATTGAACCTTTCACACCCGCAGTTTTATCCCACTAGGGATAAGACTTTTCTCACCTGCAGTTTGTCCTGTATATGGGATTAAACTTTCCCACCCGCAGTTTGTCCTGAACATGGGATCAAACTTTTTATTTGCTGCAAATCATCCTGAACATGGGGCGAACTACGCCGACCTGATCTCCTTGATACACGAGAGTACGTAGGCAGCCATATTTTATATGGTCCGGTGGCGATAAAATAAAAACAACAAAAACATTTCTACACCCTTCTCATTACAAAAAATAAAAACATTTTTACACCCTTTTGCCACATACAGCGTTGAACCTCTTACACCAGGTTCGAACTACGCAGACCTGATCTCCTCTTCAATAGAAGTGCGTAGGCAGCCATTCATGGTTCGGTCTAACCCCATACCAAAGCACAAAAACTTGTCAACGGTACTAGGATCATCATTCAATCCACCACATTTCATCGAATTCAGACCAAAGCGATGGAACTAACTGACCTCCCCATGTAAACGGGAGAATCGGCGACCATCTAAGCTGCAGTTGGTCCTCAAAGAGAAACACCAATCCATAAGAGATGAAACTAACTAGGCTCCCCTGTACAAGGGAGTACTGTCGACCATCTATGGTGCGGTCATCCTCAGAGAGGAAAGCCACACTCCTCTCCACATCTACACACAGAAACCAGTCCCAAGACACCAAAGATGGTAGGGAATCACACAGATCAACGATCCATTCTAAAAGATCCTGAGATATCTCAATATCTATCCATCAAGGAAGAGTTCAGAATACATCGAGATCACAAGCCCTGAAGAAACAGACAGATATCAAGTAAGCAACAATGCCTAACTAAAAGGGAAGTGATCAAAAATATATTTCCCTGCTATATATAATGATGTTTGATTTATAGAATATGAACTGTACATGACAAAATGGCTAAGTTAGTCTATGCAGGAAAATGCAAGTGTAACGACCCCAAAATATGTCCATTCCACCCAACCCATTCTGAGTCGTCAAATACATGATACAAAAAATAACTACAACTTTATTACAACAATTGTCGTGCAAAATACAACAACACATATGCTGTGAGTTTGGATACAAATATACACAAAATGTGACATTTGACACCATCATGTATCAGCACCTCACAAAGGTACCTTACATAAAGGTACAGTCAAAAACTATTTTAGAAACTAGAATCTTTAGGAAGTGCTCGAGGAAACCTTCGTACATGGGAGGCCATGCTTCTAGGTTATGATAGATATCATATGGCCACAGAATTATCCTTGGTTGACCCAATAGACCCCAAAGAAAAATGAGAAGATTACTATCATATTCTTCCCAATTGTGAGTCTTCTCTTGACTTATCATTATCTCCACTGTCTCTAATTGAGAATTATACTTCAAACAAACACCAAGATTATATAGGTAGTGCTCGTAGATATACTCAGCAAGTGGATGAGCACAACCCTGTCTTATGATGACACAAGGTTGTATGTCATTAGACATCTTGTATGATAGTGACGAAACACCCTTCCAACGTTGGGTTCGCCTCACCCTATTTTTTTCACCAAATATAACTACTAAAGGATGACCACCGTTCTATTCCCTTGTTACCCCCGCTCGACCCAGCTACACTCTTATTACCTGAAAGGAACTGTGAAACAAAAGGGTGAGCACAACTAGCCCAGTAAAGAATATCATGACTAAAGATAAATAAATTATCAATAGTCTTCATCAGTAATAAATTAGAGATTTAGAACATATGGTAGATGATAAAAATTTTCAACCATAGTTGCAGCGGAGCGAGCAATCCATTAGAAGAGTCAAATAGACCATAAAGTCTATTATCTTCCCCATGTTAAAAATCCACCAACAATGTTTTATCCCTGTAACATCACTCAACAGTTCTTTTTCACAATCATATGAATAACTCATAATCATAATTGTGATTCAAAATTTTTCTTCGCACCCAGGACGAAGATAATTTTCCTCACATGTCTTTACCTGAAACATCAAAGATCATGGTTATACCAAATCACAGTTCCTATTCATAATCATATTAATAAATTCATCTTTGCACTACAGGCCAACGATATTCGTCAACAGTTCATCTTTGCACTACTGACCAAAGATATTCACCAACAGGTCATCTTTGCACTACGGGCCAAAGATATTCATCAACAATTCATCTTTGCTCTACAGGCCAAAGATATTCTTCAACAGTTCATATTTGCACTACAGGTTAAATATATTCATATATCAAAGAAATATATAATTATTTCAGAATTTATATAAACAATAATTATAACCATGTTAATCAATTCATCTTTACACTTAAGCTAAAGATATTCAATTATAAATTCAATGGTCATGATCATACCAGTTAACAATTCATCTTTACACTACAGGCCAAAGATATTCCTTAGTCACGATCATACCAATAATTTATCCATCTTTATACTCAAGTGAAAGAGAAATTTAACATCAGGGTTATAAAAATGTTATATATGATAATAAAAACAATATGATCAACATATAGATTTAATCTCAAGAGTAATATTCATAAATAAACTATAATTTGGTTAGAAAAAGAAACTAATTTTATCATGAATAGTAACTCGTGAATAGTAACCCCGACACAAAAAAGTAGAAATTGTAAAATAAAATTCATACCAATATTTCGGTATAATGATATTGAAAGAATAATATTTCTTAAGCTTATAAACAATTTATTTTAATTGTTTACACTTTACTAATTAATGTATTTAATCATCCCAAAATGCCAAACTCATAAGATTTTATCACCAATAACCAAAACCCTCATCAAAAATCTGCATATATCTCATATAGGATTCTCAAGTCATAAAATCCTATTTTTTAATTTTCTTACTTCACATAACATATTTAATTCATTTACTCATAACTAGATCATTTTCATGAAAAATACCAAATCAGTTCCAAAAAATATTTCTTTTCTGAAATTTAGCATAATATAGTCCCATAGTGAACATATATTTTTTTCAGAATTTTTAAAAGTCATTTACTATTTTTCATATGGCCAAAACAGCCGAATATTTAGACATTTATCAAAAATTGTATTTTTGTCCAAAAATTCTGAAATTCACAGAGTATACTCTTATCATATACATGTACTCCCAATAAAAATCTCACTAATTTTGGAGTTAACCACAAGGAATTATAAGCAGTTACTTTTAAAATAGTATTTTCTCATAAAATTCATAACTCTTAATCTATACATCCAAAAATCACCATTTTTTGACACAATCAATAAAACTCATCAAAATATCATTTTAAATTTTTTCGGAATTTTCTGAAGGTCAGAAGAATTATGAACTGAAAAATATAATAACCCTTAAAATCCTTTACTATCCCTTACCTCAAAAATGCAGTATTTCTGACTGGAATGCAAAATCGAAGGAAACTTGCACTGAATAGCAACTCTTAAAGCATCTAAATACTCACAAAATATGCTTCATAATATAGAGAGAGAAAGAGAGAAAACTTATGAATTCTAGTGTGATTTTTAATTCTAACTTAGCCCTCTATTTATAGGAAAATGTTAGCACGCCGAAGCAGACTTAACCTGCAACCTGATGGCTTTACCTGCTACTATTCCTACCCACCACATTTGAATAAAAATCTCAGCATATTTCTTCACCAACCAATAGTGGGGCCCACCAATTCTAGAATTTTCCACCAAAATGATAAACTCCAAAAATTCAACAATTTCTAAACCAGTCATCTCGTAAAATTCGTAACAAATCATTCGTTTATTTTTAACGGTTCAAAATTTGTGGACGCATACTCAACTTATATATGTATAACATATTTAAAAATTACCACGATCCAACGGTCGGATTAAAAATTATAACCCCCGCAAAATAACTCAAAAACCCTAATTTGATTTTTTAATACCTCCATTCCGACAAAAATACTGATAAAACACCTCAACATTAACTCCTTCATTTTTAACTACAAAAATATATCCCTCATTTATATCCACATAAAATAAATATTTCCTTATCATATGAATCAATAATTAATTATTCACAAATAATATTACAGAATCACATTTATGACAACCAGGCCGTTTCCAGGAAAGAGGGGGCTTTCCGATAAGAATTTCTCCTTACTGGCGCGCAATTAGGTGACCAAACCTCTCCTTAGACAGAACTTTCTAGACATTGCCAATAATGTTATCTAATAATATTATTCAAATAATATGAATTATTGATCTGATAATGGAAAATACTGTGCAGTGGCAATTATTGAACAACAATAATATAAAATTTCAACGTAGCAATTATTGAATCAATAAACTAAAATATTAAACAGTAATTACTGTAACAATTATTGAGTAGTGCCTTCTTACGTAAGAATCAATAATTTCAAAAATACTATGCAATACCGTGTGCTACTGTGCAATAACGCGTATTACTGTATTTTAACCACTGGGTATTCCAACAGTGTTAACGGTAACAACTACGCCGTTATTTGTAAAAACTCAAATTTATCGTTTTCTTCACCCAACAGTTATTCTGTTATGGAGCCCACAAATGGCTGCGTCGTCGTACGAATATTCCTCGACAGAAAGAATATTCCACGACCAAACGAATATTCCCCGACAACAATGAATATTTTATAACCACTTGTGTATTTTGAAAAAAAAAATCATATATCACCCTTAACTTTAACATTTATCAATTTAACCATTTACTAAATAGTAATTATAAGAAAAATTGAATACTTTTATTTCATAAAATTCGGGGTCTTACAGCAAGCCCATCTACAAGTTAGTGTATATGCGAGCTATCAAGCCTAACATGGCATCCTTCTCAAAAAATGGGGGTAGCGCTGTGATCTCCTGTACAAGGATCTCTACGCGGGCTAACAGATCTACAACCATCTGCATGGTGACATTGTGCTCATCAATATACGTACGTATCTCTGCAATGATGTCAGTTATAAGGGACCTCACCGTGGTACTGTCTGTAACGGCTACATCCCAGGCAGATATAGCGTTATCCCTCTCCATGATCATTGCATCTCTAGCTGATCTGGCCTCATCCCGATCAATGACAGCAGCATCTCTATGAGCTAATGCCTCATCTCTCTCTAATAGAGTAATGTCTCTCTCATCAAGAGCTGTCAACATCAAGGTCTTAGCCTAATCTCTCTTGAAGGTTATTAGATGAAAACTCTACTCTCAGTATTGTGTTGAATGATGAATCACAGTAGCACTAGTACTGGGAGAATCTACAAAAGATGCTGGTAACCCAGTGAATGGCTTCTCCTTAGTGTGGGAATCAATGTCCTCCATGGGCTTTCCACCATCTGAATCAATACCCGGCACTGTGGATACTGCCGGAGCCAATGAAGTCTCTGTCTCCATCCACGCAAAATACTCTGGCGAACAGTCCAGATGGCTAACAAAAAACTTAGCTCTCTCACGCTGATCCCAATAAGCATGCGCCTAGGATCGGTCCTCTGTTGATAAGTGGCAAGAAGCTAAACGCTGACCTAACGCCCCTTAAAAGGATGGAAGTCCTAAAACTGGTCAAACTATGACATCACAGCCAGTGGGTGGTAGGTAGTTATGCCCCTCAAACCAGTCAGAGGGAGATAATCCATGCTCGGAGCATGAGTAATGAAACTATAGGGTGAGCTGAGCCATGTGTACGACAGAATGCCAAACGAATCTCTGATCCCTGCCAAGAATACCGACAAAGATATAGCGTATATATACTCAGATGGCTGAAAAGAGTAAGACATAGTTATATCATGGGTAAAGTAGTACCCGTGTCGGCCAAAAGTACCAATCGGTCTCAGGTTTGACATAAACCACACATATAACATGAACGAGCTCCCTGTAAATACCCCTACAGGGTAGGTGCTACAAAATGTGGCTGACCTCAACATATCAGCCATGATCATCGGGATAATGGTATGATCCTCCTTGAGAGCTCAAACTGATATGATGACACCTATGTCCAACTCATCCATATATCGTGGCATGTATACATATGCCACTATGCACATCACAAGTACATCTGTTCTGGCCACATGCCACTGATGCTCTGGTGTGGTAAAATCCCCGAAGTGCCGAGCATAGCTGTCCAATGAGCCAAATTTGTCTATCAGGAAATGCTGGGGCAGTACATGGCCGGATGTAATCTCATCCTCTACTACTCTACGCCGTAACCCGGTGAGGGTTATGAACTGCCAGTGCATATCTTCGACAACCATACAGGTGTAAGGTCTATCTAAGGGAAAAGTCGTCAACCGCTCACACTCCTCTAATGTAGGAGTCAACTCCTGGGTACCAAGCCAGAAAACCTATCTCTCTGATATCCAATGCTCCAGCATACCATCTACAAAGCATGCGGGAACCTGAAACATCAATAGGGTCATAGAATGTTGTAATAGCTTATCTGCAGTCACCCTATTTGTAGGTAACATACTATCATACCATGACTTCAGATGGGAGGCTATCAACACTAGTGGGGTGTGATCTATGCGACTGACTGTCGAAGAAGACATCTGTGTAGGTCGTATCATAAGACCATCCAGGGGTCAATGCTGAATATCTATGGACATACATACATATGCATAACATGATAAATGCATGATAGATAATCGATGGCAATATGATGTAGGGAATGAAAAATAGTACATACATTCCTAAGTACATCATCATCTACATAAATCATCTATGTATGACTAAAAATACAGGGAAATGGGGGCACATACGCCCTACTACTAACAAAGGCCTATCAAAAGATATAGCGAGAATGGGGCACATCCACCCAATATCTAACAGAGGCCTATCAAAAGAGATAAAGAGAATACACATCAGAAGAAGACAATGGTGTCAGTATCTACATCATCAATCTTGTCTACTTAACGTAACTCCTCCTGAGTTACTGGATCTTTATCAATAGGGATGTCAGGCCTATACAAAGGAGGATCTGCACCGGCAAAGCCATATGGGTCACCTGAGGGGCTAGTGCCTGAGCTAAAAAGATCAATAGTATCTGCGTCTGAAGGATCTCTACCCAAGTGCCGAATGAAAAAATGTGCTCGGTCCAACTGTCGGGTCAAACGATCAATCTGTGTCAAACGAGTCGGATCTCAGACAAAGGTCAGCCAATCCGTCATCATCACGGATCCAGGAACTATATCCCCCATAAATTGAGTGGCGCGGGTCTGGACTCTAATGGCACGAGGGGACCACTAGTGATGAAATGTATTCTTAAGTATATGAACTCTTTGATAAAGTATATCCGTCCATACCCATCAATGTGATGTCATCGACGGGTGACTGTAATACATGTCATTAACGCCTGGCAGGAGGCAAGATCGGTACCCAAATCTCTCATGTGGTGCTCCTAATAGCACGCTCTCCTAAATAGAGCTCCCATCCCCTATCTATGAAGAGAGGAATCCTACAGGTGGATATCGCCGTCCTCGTGGATAGGGAGCTAAACCTAACACACTCATAAGACACAAATATTGAAGCCTCTCATAGGCCCAAAACTGCCAACACAAAGGCAAACATATGCTGTCAGTGAACACTCTTAACCTGTACATGAGAAATCAAAAGAGAAATACTCACCAGCAGAAATGGGTAAAATCCTAGCCAAGCCTCGGTCAAGCCCTTCTAACGCATACGCATTCCCCTGAGGAAATAGGCAAAGGTGTAGGAACCCCAATCATACTCTCCAATACGGTCCACCTCCCGCGTTATGCTGATCGAAGCAAATGACACCATAGAAGAGTTATCAGCTATGAAACAACCCCTGATGATAACCAAGAATAATCGTCAAAGAATGCGATTCCTGACTCTCACATCAGCGGGCATGGGCTCACTCAATAGCCCACTCATAGCATCTACGCTCAAAGGATCCGTACGGACGGTCCTGCGCTTGAGCACCTCAGCCAGAACTCCTAACAAGGATCTGGCGGCATTCGGGGTAATATTCGCCACACATGGCACTAGCACCTCTCCAAACTCCATACCGATGATAAACCGCCAATCCATCGGCATAATCATCACCTCACAGTCCAACAAATGTAGAGACTGGGTCTGGTGAAACTAGCGCTCAGGCAATCATCCTTAAAGAAACATAAATATATTGTCATCATCATAATGTCTTGATGTCACCCTAACGTACAATTATCAGAACTATGTTTTCCTATAAATAGAGAGTTAAGTTCATTAGTTCTTGACCAATTTACAAAACCAAGTTATAATCAAGAGTTAGAAAGAGAGAGTTCTTGTGAGAATACTTTGAGTGTAGTACGAGATTTCCTCAAGATAATCTTCACTATTTCAGTAATAACTACTCTCCTATAAAGGTAAAGGATGTTATTTTCTTCATACTCATAAGGGTTGTCATTCTATTCCTTATTAATCTTTGGGAATAACCTGTCTACCCAGATTACCGCATGCCTGGTGAATAACCCTTCGTATTCTTTCGTTATTAATTTATGGAAATGATCTGTCTACGCAAATTACCGCATAACGGGTGAAAATCTATTTGCAGTTTTGTATATTCTTTCATACTCATATGAGGTATCATTTCTTTTGTACTCATCAAGCGATATTATCTTCGTTCATATTTCTCCATTTATGGTACAAATTTATTATTTGTTTCCATAACCATATTATTAAATAGTGAAAACCCTTGAAAATAGTGAAATATTCTTAATAGTTTGTGCTTTCAGGATACTATTCATTTGAGATACTATTCATTCTGGATACTATTCATTCGGGGTACTATTCATGTCAATGTACTATTCATTCCAGGTATTATTAATGTCGAAGTACTACTCACGACATAATTTAGTTTCTTTTCTTTTTCCAAATTATCCTTGAAATTTATATCTTAGATTTTATTCTTAAATTTTACTCCATAATTGGTGATCATGTTGATAATTTGGACATTCTTGAACTCTATATAAATTAAATTATAAATCTCTAATATTTATCCTTCATCTCACTTGATTCAATCTTTAAATCATTGTCATCATCCTTATGTTTATATTGTGGTGAAAGTCATCTTTGTCCCGTAGTGCAAAGATGGACTGTTGATTGGTATAATTATGACCAGAAATTATGTATTAGTTTAATCATGACCTTTAATGTTACAGATAAAAGTTAGAGGTGAAAGTCATCTTTGGCCCATAGTGCATAGATGGACAGGTGTTTGACATTATCATGACCACTGGTGATACAAACGAATATTTTTGGCCCGTAATGCATAGATAATTCGTTGGTTTAAAACAATTATTGATTGGTGTTATAGGGATAAAATATTGATGATGGACTTTTAAATCATAGAAGATAGCAAACATCATACTCTACTTGACTCTTCTAATGAATTACTATTTTCGCTGCAGTTGTTGATCTAAAACTTGTTGGCCATTATATTTTATCTGATTTCTCATTTTTGAAGGCTAAAGATAATTTATTCTTCATTACTGAGTCATAATATTCTTTACTGGGTTGGTTGAGCTCACCCTTTTTCTTTTTATTCCATTGTTATTCTCAGGAAATGAAAGTGTAGCTGGGACTACTCGGAGAGTGGAGTACTGGTCCGAGATAGTTACTAAAGATGTCTTCACTATGTTGTGAAATAGTGTGATAATAACTGTAATGGAGACTTAATTTGAGTTTGGATATTGTCGTATTATGTACGGTTCAATATTTGTATTCAAACTCACAGCTTAAATATTGTCGTATTTTGCACGACAATTTAATAGTTGTAAATATGGAAGTTGTATTTAGATTCTATACCATGTATTTTGGCAACTCAAAATGGGTTGTGTGGACTATTTTGGGGGCGTCACATTTATAGTCGAAGGAGGAAGTGAGGCCATGAGCCTCTACAATAAAGAAAAGAAGAATAAAGTTAAAATCTAGGGAGCCATCAAAATAGAAGGAAGTAGTGGAAGTGGGAAAAGAAAATGGAATAATTTTGAAAACACTGGGAATAATTAGGGAGACCCGAAGAAGAAGATAAATCAATGCAGTAATTGCAGCAAAAATCACTAAGGTAAATGTCTATAAGGAAAGTCGGTATATTTTAAATGCGGACAAGAGGGACATATCTCTCATAACTGCCTCAATCCAATGAAGAATAGTGGGTGCTTCATATGTGGATCAACAAACCATATGGTGAGGGATTGTCCAAAAAGAAGAGTCGATGGCGGAAATATTAATACAGGGAATAACAGTGGGACACTCATGATCAAAGGACTTACTCAGCCAGAAAGAATAACAACGTATACTTTTAATATGACAGTTCCAGATTCAGCTACTTCGAAGGAATTAGTGTCATGTAAAATTTTAATTAGTAATATAATTGCGTACGTATTATTTGATAGATATCACTGTGAGATGTGTCCATTTACGGATTTGAGTCACAAGTTAGAATAATGCGTGTGGAAATGAAGGAATTGATGATATAACTTTTAAAAAGTTATTCGAAAACGAATATAGTTATGAGTCATGGCAAGTCAAATGAGACTTGAGTTAAGTAAAACATTTTTCGTCCTGAATAGGATGGGAAAGAGTAAATGTAAGAAGAAACGAAGTAATACCTATATTAGGGTAATAAATTGTTTGATTAATAAATAAAGGTCTAAGGATAGACATAATTTGAACATACGGTAATAGTGATTTTGGGGAGGGAATCCTTATAAGGAGGGGAGAATGTGGGTACGTTCATTCAGGAGTCTATGGAACGATTTCTACGAGGTAGTACCACGGGTGGCCTTCTCTATGGATTTCTTATCACTGATTTATGTCGTAAAGTCGGAGTGCAATGGCATTCATCAGAACAAATTCAGTAGCCAATGGCACTCATCGACCATGCAACCATTGACAAATATAGAGCATGGGAAGGGGCACAATCACACCTAAGAGGTGAAGGGTACATCATGATACGACCCTCATCACAGCTAGTCGCAGATGATCAGATGGAAGAAAGAACTGGACCTGCTATATCTTCGCAGTTTTCGAGACAATATCTCTTGTGGCTGGCTCAACGCCAATATATGATGCATCAACATAATGTTAGTGCTTTCACTACTCTCGAGGATGCTTTTTCTTGGTGTAATCCAAATTCTGATCCAGTTTATATGCATGTTACTTCTATCCTTCTAGCTTACCCTCCTTCAGATGATGATGGTCCACCTAACATGTGAAACCCCCAAATCCGGGTTACCTGACGCCCGAATTTGGTGTTCGTGATCTACAATATAATAACATCTAACTACCCATTTAAATATAAATAGGAATACATAACTCATTAACATAAGTTGTTAATACACAAGTCCTAGGTTTTCTAACCTTAACATTACAATCATACCCTTTAGATATACAAAAAGGGTTTACAATATAATATAATATTAATAATGTTCATCACAACTAATTATGTACTTTGCCTTAGCCTTTGTTCTTCTTTGACCCGCTAGCCTCTTCGTTCCTAACTGAAATATTTTATTTATAGCAAGGGTGAGCAACAAGTTTGCCCCACAAGTTAAGAGATACAATAAAGATATAGGAATTAATATCAAACCTTCTCACATTCTACGCAACAATAATTCGATAATAAAAGAGTGCAACACTTTCAAGGTTTTCTACGATATTCAAATGAATAATCAAGAATTAATTCTACGAAATAGTACAGCGAAATATTTTCCAGATTTATACTGAGCGATCCGTTGGATCTTGAACTTCTCTTCTCGAGTAACTATTAAAGTTATACTTCGATATACCCAAGTGTATCAGATAACTATAAAGATGAAATCATACCCCTCTGCAAGTATATAAAGTGATCAGCTTTAGTATACCCTATATTATGCATAATACTTAATCGCGCGTAAAGGCCGAATATACGACCAATAAAATATTCCCTTTGTATAAAAGGTTGTTCTTCTCAGTCTCAGAATCAAGATTTTGATTTAATAACGAAATACTGCTTCTCGATCTAGCCAAAATAATTGGCATTGATCTGTCAATAATAATTTAATTCTCTTCTCGAACCTTTCAAGTTCTAACAAAGGTTCGTCTAGCTAGAATGATTAGCTAAGACATTTCTCAACATAATTCGACAATAACAGGAATTATCTGTACTGTCAATTCTATCTTCTACGGATATGAATATCCAACAGCAGTTATTCTACAAATGTATATTTTCCAAATCAGTAATTTAATTTGAATTATTAAACATGCACTAACTGCGAATAATCAACAATAATTTTCCTGGACATGGTATAATTAGCAATAATTAACTACTATAATAATTAAATGAATATAACTCAAGGTTGAGTTAGGAAACTTGCATTATCCGCTGATTACAGCTACACAATAAACTTCTCTGCGTTTGAAAGACCTATAACCAATAATATCGGTCTCACAATTAGCACAAGAATTCATAACACGTAACACTGTAATTCATAGTCAAACTTCTCCTAGGCACATTACCACATAGTCACATCAGTGTTTATATCCTATATAAACATTTAACAAGTCTAACTAGTTCGGTCTGGTTGGATTTCGGTCCATTCTCGGTGTTCTGGTCACCCTATCTGACAAGTAACACATTTATTGTCAATTAAATTCGGTTTCTAAGCTTCAATATTATTTTAGATAAGTCAAATATCATTTATAATATTTTTCGGAAGCTTTTAATAATTTATAAACAACTATTATAATTTATAATAATTTTTCAAACACTTAAATCATTTTTAAATATCAAATAATCTTATCATTATTAATATTTAATAATATAAAAATATTAATAAGATACTTGTCAAAAATATTAGAGTTATTTTTAATAACTTAATTTATTTTTAAATCATCAATATTCTACTTAAATGATTTTTAAAGTAATTAAAATTATTTTTAAATCATTATCATTAATATTTAAATATTAATAAAATTATCATCCAAATATTAAAAGTAACTAATTATCACTTAAAATATTTTTAAATCATTTTTCTCATTTTTAAATAATTTTTAAATCAATAAAATCATTTTTAATTCATATATTTAATATAATAATTAAATAAATTTAATATCATTAATATTAATTTAATAATTTGAATTCTCCAAAAATATTGAAATTTATATTTTATAATTCAAAATATTTTCTAACACTTTATTTTCATTTAAAATAATTTTTAAATCATTAAAATCATTTTTATCTTATTTATTTAATTTATTAATTAAATAAATCTAATATCATTAATATTAATTTATTAATAAAAATTCTCTAAAAATATTAAAAGTCACATTTTATAACTCAAAATATTTTTAAATAATTTATTCTTATTTAAAATGATTTTTCATAATATTAAATTATTTTTCTCTAATTTATTTAATGTACTAATTAAATAAATTAAATACCTCTAATATTTAAATAATTATAAATATTAAAAAAATATTCTAATTGGTCAAAAATTATTTTTCATAATTTAAAATAATTTTTAAAACCATTTTTAATAATTTTTATAATTTAATTTCTATTTTTAATTAATTACCGGGAAAATCAGAAAATAAATTAATTAAACCGTCGCTAATGGCCTATAGTGACACTTAGCGTCGCTGTTGGTGTTCTTGAGCCTCAAGAACACTGATAGCCGGCAGTGCAAGGGTCAACGTTTGACCACGCTTAAATTTCTGCCTGAGCATGTTCTGAGTTCAATGAAACGTTGATCTTGTAGTACATATGCACCACTACAACTCTCAATCAAAATATAGGTCATACAACAAACAACCAACTAGATCTAGCCTCTCAAAGTCATTGTCAGACGGTTTATGGGTTTTCCCAGAAACCCAGCAGTTAATCTCGGTACTTTCTAGATCATTTTAATCTAAGTTCCGGTCACGATATTGGTGGTTTTATGGTTCACACTGTTAGTATACATGACAAGGAACATTACTATAACAACAAAGAAGTTTAACAACAACAGATCCATAAGTTATGACACGGTTAAACTCTGACAAAAACTAAGTTCATACGTTTTCTGGAAATTCCAGAAAACAGACATTCATGTCGAGTAGGTTACTTTGACTGCTTTCTACATTCAATCAGTTGATCAAATACATGATATAAAACCATGGAATCAAAGAACATATAACAGGCTACAAATATATTACAACAACATCATTAACACCCTTAAACTCTGACAGATCTAGGCTTCGAAAAATGTTGTCAGACGCCATATTACACTTTCTGGGTTACCCAGAAAGTTCATGGTCAACGTCGGTCAACGATGTTTGACAATGAATATCGTGCAATCCGAACATGTAATGGCTCTGATTTCTTTTCCAGAATAAAGACCTCCTACCAGACTACGGATCCAAAACATCAAACAATAAAAATCATAAACATACACAAATCTGTGGCGCCTATCATTAGCTTGTCAGACCACAAACCATGTTCTTGAGCAGTTTTGTAAAACTTGATTTTAAAGCATTTTTGATGCTATAGATCTATGTTATATCAACATAGATCATCATTAAACATCATCTAGCAAAGATCTAAACACTTAAACACAAAAGTTGTCTTAGCATACAAGATCAAAATAGATTTAGGGCTTATACCTTTTATTTTTCTAATTCTTGATCTATGTTCTCCAATCTGATTTTGATTGATCTAGGGCTGTATTAAGAACTAATATACTTATCAATTTTGGAGCTTTGGATGGGAGACAGAGTTGGTGAGAGCAAGCTAGCAAAATGAGTGAATTTTGAGACTTTCTCTCTCTTGAATCTATATATATTGCTTATGTGGTTGCTAGATCTGATCAATTTCGGCTGGAGGCTGATATTTTGTGCTCACAAAGTCAACATAGTTGTTCAACAACTAAAGGTCTTGGCAAAAATTACAAGTTACCAAATAAAGAAATGAAAAAGGGTATTTTGGTCATTTGTATTTTATTTTTAATGGCATACTTGGAATTTGTTCAAACCCTTAGGGTTTAACCCTAAGGTTCTAACCCTTAGGTTTTACATAATTAGTTTCTACAATTTCTAAATTAGGATTTTTATTAGAAAAATAAAATTTCCAAATTACAATTAGGGTTTGTAAAATAGAAATTAAAATAACTAAAATATAATTATGATTTTCTAATCATATTAAAGTTTAATAAACACATTAAGCTTACTAATCTTAATTAGGGTTTTTGAATTTAGGGTTTAGGATTCCCGAATATGAAATTAGGGGTTTTCGTCGTACAATTAGGGTTTTCAACTGTACAATTAATTTTCTAATTATGATATTAGGGTTTCTAATCCTTTATTAGGTTTTATTAATTATAAACCTTGTCCGATCAATCATTGATCAAAAATTTTATACGGTACAAATACATACATATTAATATAATGATATTAATTATATTTTATATCGAATCCGTACCCGTAACTAGGGTTAGGGTTTTTATTCTCCGTTAAGAACAGCTATACTCTTAATTTATTAGCCAATACACAAATTGACCTTCTCGAAACTCGTATCACAGATACTTGTCACAAAATTGATAATCAATATTAATATTAATTAAAAAAAATTATTCGTAAAATTTTGAATATTCGAAATCCCGGGTTATCACATAACAGGGAAGTCCTCACGCTTATCTTCTAATTTTATTGATGTAATGAGAACATTACTTGTGTTAAGTTTAGGGGGGTTTAAATGGTTAGTTTTTGATTTAGTTAATTGATTTCTGTTAGTTTTCTATTTCTGATAAGTTCATAATTGCTTTGTTCATTCAATGGTTTCGTTCATTCATTGGTATATATATAAAAATATGCATTCATTTAGGATTTGTGTTAACAGGTGCATGCATTTAGCGTTTTGCATTAAGATTGAGTATTTATGCTTTGGTACTTTAAATATCGGCCTATGATGATATTGGATTACCCTTTTTCGTACATTAAAATGGATATCATGTGTTGATTAATTGTGGACGTAGTAACCTCATAATATATTCTTGGTTGTTTTCTGATTTCAAGCACATTAACTGAATATCAGTAGCAATTAGGAAATTTATGCAGAACAAATCATGGACACTTACTTGAGCACCATTTTTAATGAAGCATTGGCTTTTACATAAGTTTGGGGGGAATCATGAAAGAAAAATAAAAAAAGAAAAAAAAGCAGCATAATAATTATAGATGAAAATAAAACACTGACTTACTTTTACTTCGTGGCCTTTGTTACTCGAATAAGTAAGCCCTAGGGTATGTCTTTACACCTAGCGCCCTAAAGCCTTCGGATTTGGGAGTCATTGGTCCGATACACAGGTAACATTGAAAAGCCTAAAGGGGTGGACATTGCACGAGTTAGATATGGTAAATAATTAGTGGGAAGAAACATTAAAATGCACCCACTGTGAATAGCATGATTTTCCCTATATTTATGTGGATGCCAAGTTTGGTTGATAATTGGTGAAAAGGGGTGATTGTGTGAGTTTGATCCCATAGATGAATTTGCAGTTGATGACATGATGTTGGGCACACATAGAGGAAAATGGCCAAGGTTGTGTTAGAAGGGTGATGGTGTGCACGGCTATGAATATATATGATGTCATAGTGGATGCAAGTTATGGGGTTATCACTGAGGTGTATGTTTTATCTAGTTGCAAGGGTTGTTGCTCAATTTGTGCATTCATTTGTGTTTAGTGTGTTTATCATAATTGTGTTTTCTTGAGGAAAAGCAATGTTTCAAGTTTGAGGGAATTTGATGAGTAGGTTTTTAACCTACGAATTGATCTCAATTAACTTGGTATATTGTGAGTTTTTGGTTATAATTATGTTACATGTGATGGGTTTTGTTTCATCTTGCAGGAGAATGGCTTGGAGAGGTTAAAGAACATAATTTGGAGAAAAGTAACAAGTTTCTGGACTTTCTGTCTGTGTGGCGCGGGGCACGCCACTATGACCTAAACGCGATGTAGGGCGCGTCGGTCTGACGTCCTTGATGCTGAGTTGGTTTCCATATGCACAGAAGTTGACTTAATTAAGGATTGGTGATTCTCTTATGTAATAAGGTTTGGCTAGGGGTATAAAAAAGGAGTTCTTTCTTAGTTTTAGGGATTCTTCTGACTGACAACAATTGGGGGCTACACAATTGGAGCTTTTGGATCTTGATTGGAGACTTTGAGAGATAGATTTTGGAGGGAAAGATTGAAGATCATCGATAGAGTTTTCCTTCTTCCTCTTAATTTAATTTATGTACTCAAGATATTTTCTAATAATTATTTGTTAGTTTTAATTATGCTGATGAACTAAATTCTTAATTAGGAGTACAATGGAACCTTTTGAGATGGATTAATTAAATTATATTTTTTCTCACTTATTGATTCTACTAAAGTATTTATTATATTTTGTGCGTGATTAAATAATTTTTTGGCCGATAATTAACCTGATATCTTTGATTGAATTGAAATAGGAAATCTTAGATTAGATCTGAATATAATAACACATGAACTTGCTGATTCTTTTGGATAACATAGTAGTGTATGAGACGAAAGTACTTGTATGCCATGCGTAACTGTATTAGGAGTTTATGTTTAATTAATCTGTTTTAAGTGTCTTGCACGAAAGTAGCAAAATAACTGAAATAGATCTTTTTATTAATCATTGAAAGATATTAGTATATTGATAAGCAATCCTAGCTAGCAATTCATTGGATTAATTATGTGGAAATAAGATAAAGCGATTATTGCAAAGTAATTGGGAAAATTATATTCCTATGTTTTAATCATCTGTTAATCAATATTTGTCAATCTAATTAGTTTTTAATTATCTTATTTTAATCAACTTTTACAACCCAATTGGAGTGACTGTTTAAGTGGATTTGAATTGATAAAAACTTGCTAATTAGATTAATTGTTAGTACTTCTTCTTTGTGGGTTCGACAACCTTTATTATCACTTTATTACTTGATTGACCGTGTACACTTGTGCGTATTTGTCATTATATAAATCGAAAAACACTATTTTACATGGCCCAAACGATTTAATTATGAAGTTCAATTGGTGTGGGTCTTTTAAATCATTTATCTAGAAAAATAAAACAAGTAAAATAAATTAAAAATGGGAGAAAAAATGAGGAGATGGGCGGATGAAGGAGGAGGAAATGAGCACATGGCTTTTAAAATTTATAATTTAAAAAAATCAATATAAATCTACCAACTCCCTTATGTGTCACCCCTAAAGCTTAGCTCCAAATATTTGGTTAGATTGGCAAGCAACTTAAGATTAACGAGAGAAATGGGGAGATTTCATTGGGAGATTTATGTGTATATACACAAGCTATATGTATATATTTCAACTTCTATAAAAACCCCTTATATCATTTGTTCTCAAAACTTTACTTCATTTTCTTTCATTTCCTTCCAAAAAGCTAAGAAAGAAAAACAAAATAGAAAAGAGCGATAGAGAGAGAAAATCGTGGGTTACATAAACTTAATCTAGTTATGTATTTTATTGTGATGGTTTTTTACAAAATAATAAATTCATGATCTTAAACCTTATAACACTAGATCTACATGTTTTTTGGTGTTTTTATGCTTAGATCTAACCATTTTACGTGTTGATGAACTTGGAAATCAAAAGAGAACAAAAACCGTTTTTTTGTCAAAAATCTTTGAATTTCAGCCCACTTTGGACCTTTTCCATTTAAAATTCATAAATTATTTTTGAGCTCTGTCAAAGAGTTGAGTTAGGTCTATGAGTTATCTAATGAACCCAAGTGGTAGCACTCAAAAATATTAAACAAACAAACCTTGGTGTCATTTTTGGCAAAACAGTTCGTGCCGACAAAAAACTGGAAAAATCAGAACTCAATTTATGGATTTTACAAGAAAGGGTGATTTTTAAATAAACTGGAATAACTCTTTGTGTACTACTCAGAAAATGAGAAATTTTTACGGGAGTTCGATAATGATAACAGGAGACTACCCCGAAAAATTTGTAATTTTTGGACATAAGGATATTGTATGATAAATAGTGCAAGATCTGACTATTTTGGACCATTAAAAAATAGTAAACGAAATTGAAAAATTCTAGAAAAAATATATGTCATTGAGAACACCATATACTGATATTTCCAAGAAAATAAAAAGTTATGGAGATGTTTTGGTATTTTTAATGCCTTTGTTTGAGTTATGAATAAATGGATAAATTAAGTTATGTGATGTTATAAATGGCGAAAATGTGATTTTATTAACAAAAAGCCCTTAATATGATGTGATCAGATTTTTAGAGTGAATTTTGGTCATTTTGATAAAATGTTGTGTGTATTGCATTTTATGTTTATTAAATAAATGAAATAGTAAGAGATAAACAGTTGAATTTAATTGTTTAAAAGTTTAATAAATGATTAAAATATTATTAAATAATTAATAATATTAGATTATCATAGTATTAAATAATTAATAAATATTAGATTAAAATATTATTATATGATTAATAATATTAGATTAAAATAATATTAATTGACTAATAATATTAGTAATTAATTAAAATTGTTAATAATTGATTAAACTATTATTAAATGATTAATGATATTTGTAAATGATTAAAATATTATTATTGGTTTAAAATATTATTTAAGGTTTAAAATATTATTAAATAATAATAATACTTGTACATAACTAAAATATTATTAAAGAATGCTTAAAATATTATTAAATGATTATTAATATTAGTAATTGATTAAAATATTATTAAATGATTAATAATATTAGTAAGTGATTAAATTATTTTAAATGATTAATAATATTTGTAAATGTTTAAGATATTATTAAAGAGTTATTAAAATATTATTAAATGATTAATAGTATTAGTAATTGTATAAAATATTATTAATTGATTAATAATATTAAGAAGTGAATTAAATATTATTAAATGATTAATAATATTACTAAGTGGTTAATAATATTATTAGCTGATTAATAATATTATCAGATAGCTAATAATATTGAATGATTAAAATATTATTAAAGATTAATAATTGATTAAGATATTATTAAAAGTAAATGATTAGAATATTATTAAGTGATTAATAATATTAAGAAGTAAATGAAATTTTATTAAATGATTAATAATATTATATGAGAGTTTAATATGATGATTATGTGATACTAATATTATCAAGGGATGATAATATTACTAATAGTTTACGGTACTATCTAATGATTGTTTATGTGACTGAATGTTAGATAAAGAGTAGTAGTATTATGATGCATGATGCATTATGCTAATTGAGAGATCAATCTTATTAATGATATGTCTTTCATAAGAGATTATATTAAATTGCGTAGCAATAATCAACAAACGAGACAAGTTCCCTAACTCATACTTGAGTTATTATTTTTAAAGTATGTTAGTGGATAATTATTGTTGATTATTCCACATCTATGATTATTATTGAACATGTAACGACCCCAAAATCTATACAATTTAAATCCCGACTTCGGTCGTTAACCATATATTCAACCTCTAATTAATACATCATTATTCGATGTTAAACTTAATAAAATTGCGAAATAATTAAAACTTTTATACATTTCCTTCTTTCTTGCCCTGAATCGCAACCTTTACATTACATCTCTTTGCTTCAATCTTATATCATGAATCGTTACAACAAAATGACTATACAAAACCTTACATCATAACTACATATCCATATACATTGGATAGCTCAACTTACAATTCAATAATATGTTACGTTCAAAATATGAAATACATTTCTCATAAAACATAAGTAATCTTTGTGAATATAGATCTCTATAACTCACATAGCACGTATCTTTACCTTAAAATCTTGACCTGCAAAAGTGGTTATTTGCAAGAGTGAGCTCGACAGCCCAGCAAAGTCTAACAGTTTTCATGCATCACATAACACATAATAACATGCTCGACATACATCTCATTAAAGTAACATGGCATACATGCTTTTAATTCACATAACAAATATAAAGATTGAGTTCCTTACTCAATCATCATTACTTAGACAAAATAATGCAGTCATATATTGACTTTAACATTTCATGATTTCAACATGCATAACATATCATGCAATTTAAAATAGTTCATCAAGTCCACGTAGAAAATAGGAACCGAAAGACTTGCTTTGATCGTTGTTTACCAATAACAGTTTAACAGCTTACAGCTATCTGCACTTCACGTGCCCTACGCAATTATATAATCATACACATCAAATATTAGTCACATAACAACACATAGTAATTGTAATGTAAATTCTACTCTATGTCTCATAATCTTTCCTATTAATAAATACACAATGTTCAACTTAATTGTGTTAATTTTTAACTTATATCTCACTGTATTTCATATTCGCAGTTCATTCAAGTGCTTAAGTCTTGCTAGGACTACTTATTAGCTTTATATTAAATCCACTCCATATCTTATAATATGTATTTCAATTGAATTGAAACACTTTTTAAGTTCATTAACACTTGGCACGACCTTTCGATGTTTATTCGTCACACGCCCAATTTGCCTCTCTTGTGTATGCTTACTATGCTTCTATAACTCATCTAATACATTATTTATTAATGTTAAGCATCATTATATTTACTATTATTCATGTTTTGTAACTTAGGACACCATCTTTTATGGTCTGGAGCACTATACATGTATATGTGCATGCCCGACACCCTCCGATTGCCTACTAAAACACAATAGTCCTAAAGATGACCATTTTGACTCATCCTAATGACCTCAAATTGAAACACTTAAAGAATGAAAGTTGTAGGTCTACTCGTCCTCATTCCGGATCATCTTGAATCACCTCAATCGGAGTTCGTATGAGGAAGTTATGGCTATTTTACTATAAGAGATCAAAACTGTCCATGTCAGACTACAAATCCGGCGCTGGGGCGCGAGGACTAGGCTATACAGTGGCGTTGGGGCGCAAAATTAGCGCTGGGGCGCGAACTTCTGGCGCCGGGGCGCGAATTTTGGCGTTGGGGCTCAAATTTTGGCGCTGGGGCGCCGAAACTTGCAGAACCCAACCACGAAGAACAGAACAAAGCTACTGTCTTTATTCTTAACAGTAATTAACCCCAATTAACATGTATAACTTATATAAATTACACATATACACACTACCTAACATGCATATACTAGTTTAAATTACTAAACAATAATCATAGAAAACTAAATTCCTTGAAAACCATATTTTAAAACAAAACTCCATGTTTGATATTTGTTAAACACAGTGAACACTGTAATCTCTAATAACCACCAATTTGATTACTTTTAAACTATAATTCTCTGTAGTTCATATCCAATTAACATACCCGACTTTCAATTCTACAATTAGAATACAATCAATTACTAATTTTGTTATCCTACAAAATATGTTCATACTCATATGTTTTTACTGTAAAAACTCTTTTCTTTCTTTTTTGATCGTAATTCACATAATCACGTATATGTATATCATCTTCATACAATCACCTATATGTATATATAGGATATTTATACTATTACAACTTCATAATTTCATACTCAACTATAATATATGAATTACCGAACTTTATACTATAAAACACAGTGAATTTCAAAAACACAGAGACTAAGAAATTATACTATAAAAGATATATGTTAAGATTATAATACATACCTTTTGTTGTTAAAAAATTCGTGTTAAACTCTTATAATAGCTTGAAGAACTCTGCTCTTCTTGCTTCTCTTTCTCAAACTCTCTCAAAACTATCCTATCTTTAAGTTTTTCTCTGACAAAACTTCTTCTCTTTTCTTACTTAGGTTTTAGCACAAATAGAATATACGTAAAATAAAAACACAAACAACGTACGATTTTTAAAACGTCTAAACCGACGCTATACTTAATGTAACATTCCATAATTTTTAAAGTGTGATATTAAATATTTATTAATTTATTTAAGTATTTAATAAAATTGTTATTGTTAAATAAATAATTGTTCAATTTGAGGGATGTGATTTATTTAATTATTTGTTGAATAAATAATTAAATATTAAATATTAAATATTTATTGGCAATATTAAATATTTATTGAATTATATGGCAATTTGAGTTGATGTGATTTAATTAATTATTTGTTGAGTAAATAATTAAGGAGCTAAATAAATTAATTGTTATGAGGTTATATACCAAATTTATTTAATAAATAAGCTAGAGAGCTTATAGTGATTTTAAATAGGTAATAATATTTTAAATGGAAAATTATAATTTAAAATATTAGTTGGTTAAATAAAATTATAGTTATAAAAGAAATTATAATTATATGATAATGATTTATGTGTCAAAGTAATTTAGTAGATTAATGTTTTAATTGATTTATTTAATTAAATAAAGGGTGATTAATAACCTTGTTATAAAGGAGTTATTAAAATAAATTAAAAGAGTTTAATTTAGTTTTGCCAAACATACCTTATTGTATAATAAGTCTTTAATCTATTAGGATTTTAGCAAACAAGGTATAAGGATTAATCTATTATGTTTTAATTCAATTTACCAAACAAGGAGTAAGGATTAATAGATTATTTTTATTTAGACTAGCCAAACAAGCTTTTTGGCTTTTAAATTTTAAAACTCCTATAACTGATATATTTATATCAGTACTTATATTATATCATTAATATATATTATTATTATTAGTACGTTATAATATTATACGTAAGATAGAAGAGAGAGAAAGGAGAAAAAGAGAAAACTCAGAGGAAGAAGAAGAAAAGAAGAAAAAGTAAGAAGAAACTAGAGAGAATTGAGAATTTTTATAAATTTTGGAGAAAAGCTTGATAATCAAAGAGTCAGAGTCATCATCTTCTTCATAATCCAAGGTAGGCCATCTTTTCTTTTGTAAAACTCTAAAAAAAATTTTCTTCCCAAAAAGTCTCTGTGAAAAATTTTATAAACGAAATTTTGTTGTTATGATTATAATTTTGTATGATTATCAATTGTATATGTGTTTCATGAGTTATGCATGATCATAGAGAAATTAATTCATGTAAGTATGTAATTTCTGAAGAAAATATTTTATAGATAGTTTTTATGTATGAATATGGCTTTAGTTAAAATAGAAATTAATGTCTAATTGGTTGTGGTATTGATAAATTGACTGTTAGAATTGCTAGAGTATGTAGAATCATAATCATGATGTGTAGAAATTTTTATTTTGATTTAATAACAAAGTTACAGTGTTAATTTTCATGGAAAATATCAAAATATGGAGTTTTGCCAAAAATAATGAAATTGGATGTTGTATAATTGATGTTTATGCTAATTGATGGATAGAAACATGTTTGGAGTACTCACAATATGTTTATATGATGTCTATATGCAATTTTCATGATAACCAGTCTATTAGATTCGAGCTTTTTGGCCAATTTGGCTTTTTCTTTCATGGTTGCCGAAGCTGTCAGTCGACGCTGACAGTTCGCGCCGCGGCGCGGCCCAGCAGTTCATTGCTGGCGCCGCAGCGCCATCACCATGACGTAAGCGACCTGTTGCACAATCACTGCGCCGCAGCGCCGGCTCGTAGTATAATCGCTGAGCCGCAGCGCCGACTCAGCGCCGCAGCGCGAGCCACAGTATAAACTGTGGCGCCGCGGCGCGGGTTGGCAGAACTGTCTGACAGTTTTGTTTAAATGTACAAAACTTGAAAATAAATGTTATGTATTTATTATAATAATGTTAAATGATAATTTCAGTATTATTAGACTATGAAATATCATGTTATTAAGTATTATCTACTTGAAATATAATTGATTATGTGAATGGGTAATTCAACCCATATGAGGAATGTAATTGTTTATATAAATGTACAATGTTGGTTAGGACTAATTATGTCAATATGACATATGTTTAGGGTATCAATTCAAGTGGTAAAAGTGTAGCTTGTGCTAAAGGCAAGTTTCCTAAACCTACATTTTACATTGAGCAAGTTTCTAAGTCTTAACTTTTGATATTTAGCAAGTTCCTTATTGTATAAGTTTTCTAATCATTGGTGTTATCGAACTAATTATTGTTTCAATTTCGATTATCATATAATGGTGTAAATTTATTTGGAGCAAGTTATTCTTGTACTTAATTTGTGGTTTAGCATGTACAATTATATACATGTTGTGGATGTTTATTATTCAATTAACCTTGTCTTATTATTGTTCAAGCAAGGTAGGTTATAATTATTCAAATTGTATGCTATTAGATTATCCCTAAAGCATGATGTCAATCTATAAACATCAATTAAACTATGATTATTCCATAGTATACAGTTATGTCATTTGTAATCAACTAAACCCTAGTTGATTACCGTTGAATTCTAAATTACCCCATGATGTATCCAAACCAAACTCACTTTGGTACGGACTTGTATTCTAAATACTGAGAAGAACAACTCTTTTATAAGAGGTTACGCTTAGCGTTGAAATGATTGTGTACAATACATTGTACGAAGGGTTGATCCCCCTAAGTACGTGAAGTCCTTATAGTCTTATGACTGTTAAAGTTTAAGTTGAAAAATTACTTATAACTGTGGACATGATTCGTGGTCATTAGACCCTCAGTAAAGGTTAAAGCTTTCCAAAAGTTAATAGAATATATTGTTAAATTCTATTGAGCTTAATGTTGACAAATGATGTAAAAGTTACTGATTTAATTATTGTTATTTCAAGTGGGCCTTGTTTGCTCACTCTTACCTGTAAAATTTCTTACAGCTAAGGTTGAAACTGGTGGTGTGCCTAGTACCAGTAAAGGGAAAGGAAATAAGAAGCAATGCTGAAGACTTGTAATAGTTGAATATTTTATTTTCAGACTTGGTTTAAAGATTGTAATGAAATTTATTTTATTTTTTCCGCATGAATGATTGTTTGTAAAGGTTAGTTAACCTGGGAGATTTATTTAAGTTTAATCCTGTATGGGCAGGTTTTGTTATTCAATTTTATTATAATTGGGTAGTTAGAAATGAATGTTTTGATTGCGTGAACACCAAACCTTGAGGAAATGAAGTACCGGGATTCGGGGGTGTCACAGGTTGGTATCAAAGCTATAGGTTATGAACCTTAGGTGGGGGAAAAAGCCTTAGGAAGTAACCTTTGAAAAGATAGTGGAGATAACTCTTATCGAGTTTTAAGAAAGAAGTAATAAAACACTTATGTGTTTATGTGTTTATAACTTATGTGCTCGCGAGTGTCGAGTAGAATGATTAATAACTAAAACTTTAAAATTTTGTTGTCAGGATGACTAATGTCGAAGAATCCAGTCAGGCTAGGGAGGAGGGACCTCAAATGCCTATAGAGGAGGAGCCTCGCGACATTCAGGTAGTTTGGGAACAACTACTGCAACGGGAGTTACCGTTGGTCACAGTAGTTGAAGATGAGGAGGATGATATGGAGACAGATGAGGAGGATGAGGAAGAAAGGATTCCACTTAACTCGATAACAGGCCGTATTTATGATGAGGTGCATGACCGCAACGTGGAACTTCAGGATACAGTTGAGGAATTGCAAGAGATAGTAGCTGAACAACAGACTGCAATGACACAAAAAGACGGCGAGATCCAGGATCGTGATGAACGACTGACTAACGCCGAGGAGAAATTAATACAGACTGAAGGAGAGAAAGAACAATTGATCGAGATGGTTGCTGAACTGGAGAGCAAGCTGAGAGAAGAAGCTGCTAAGAGGGCAAGAGCTGAAGATGCATACGAGGAAGCTTATCAACGAACTGGAAGAGCAGCGAGAGACGCGTAGGCAAAAAGGATGAAGATGGAAGAGATGGATAAAGTATTTAACACCGCAATTAATCGAGCTCAAGATCGGGTCATGGGATATCCGATTCAGTTCGAGACACTGCCATCATTCATGTTAGATCGCAGAACAATGTTTCAAGTCGTGGAGGAGGAACGTGATAGGGCTACGAAGTACCTTAATAGATCATCGTAAAAAATGCGTCGGTAATGTACGTAATAAGTATTGAATAATGTGTAAGTCCCTAGTGTTAGGTAACCATGGGATATGATAATAATGGTGTTGTCCTGAAACTTTTGTAGTTCAGGAAAGGAATGTAGATAGCAGAGATGCTATTGTGTTATGTTTTCAAAAAGTTTATGAATAAATAAAAGTTATTATTTTATTCAAAGTGTTATGTGCTATGTGGGTATTTCTTTTATAGAAGCAAGTTAATTAGAAATACTTAAAGAAGTTGAGTAATGGTCTAATAGGTGTTTTATTTTAACAGAAAATGCCTCCCAGACGTCAGCCAACACGACAGAGAACCACTGAAGGAACTAACAATAACGACAATGTTGATGCGAATCCCGTTCAACAACTAGTGACACTATTGACAGGAGCGTTGCAGAATCAACCTCAAAACCATGGTACAACGTTTAAGGAGTTTAAGGCGGTTGGACCACCTGAATTCCGTGGGTCCATGAATCCAGTTGAAGCTCAAACTTGGATTATGGAGATAGAGAAGGTGTTCGATGTCGCTAGGGTAGGGGATGACCAGAAGACGGCTTTCACAACTTTCATGTTGAAAGCAGAAGCTAGTTATTGGTGGCAGGCCAATAAAACTCGTGAAGGGCCGGGAGTGATGACCTGGGATAGGTTTAAGGAGTTGTTCTTCGAGACCTATTTCCCGAAGAGTTCGAGGAGTCAGCTGGAAGTACAGTTTCTGGAGCTGAAGCAAGGGACGATGTCGGTATCCGAGTATGCCGCAAAATTCAACGAATTGGCGAGGTTTGCACCATATCAGGTTAGCACAGACGAACGCAAGGCGAAGAGGTTTGAACAGGGACTGAAGCCCTGGCTATACAGTAGGGTTTCCCTGTTCCAGTTGAAGACATTTACAGCAGTAATGGAGAAAGCAGTACTCGCCGAAGGTGGAGGCGAGGCGGTAACAAAATTCAACCAGGAACAAAAGAAGAAGAAGAATGAAAATGAGATGAAGAGTGGAGGTGGTAGCGGTGGAAATAACAACAACAACAACAACAACAACAACAACTTGAAGAGAAAGTGGAATGGGAGTATGGGTACTGGAAACCAGCAAGGTAACCAGCAGAACAAAAAGTTTGAAGCATGTGCGACATTTGGAAAGTTTCACAAGGGTGCGTGCTTGATGGGAAAACGAGTTTGCTACAATTGTGGCCAGGAGGGTCACATCGCCCCAAATTGCACTCAATCAAAGAAGAATGCGTGCTTCACGTGCGAATCCAAGGATCACTTTGCTCGTGAATGTCCTAAGAAGAAGGAGGGAGTGACAACCAGAAGCAAAGGAGATAACAATGGAGGTGCGTGGGCTATTACAGGACCTGCAGCATCAATCAAACCCACAGCCAGAACCTTCAACATGACTGTACAAGATGCTGTGCAATCAAAGGATGTGGTGTCAGGTATTATCCCAATCAATGATATTGATGCATATGTATTATTTGATTCGGGTGCTACTTGCTCGTTTATATCTGATAAATTTGCTAAGAGGTTAGAATTGCCTAGAGAAGAACTGAATTTTCCTTTGAACATAGAAATTGCGAATAAGGAAATAATCCCTGTTAGGTTCGTTTACAAGAACTGTAGGGTGAACATTAAGGGGAATATCTTGTTAGTAGATTTGATTCCGATTAGACTCGGGGAATTTGATGTAATTTTGGGAATGGATTGGTTGTTCAATTATGGAGCAGTAATTGACTGCCAAAAGAAGTGCATAAACCTTATGACTCCGTCAAAGGTAGTATTTTATGGTAGCAAGTCGCCAAGACAAATGAAATGTCTGACGACTATGCAGGCCAAGAAGTTGTTGAGTTAAGGTTGTGTGGGCTATTTAGCTTACATAGTCGATACTCAGAAGAAAGGTGTGAAATTAGAAGAAATACCGGTAGTGAGAGAATTCGAAGACGTGTTTCCAGAAGATTTGCCAGGACTTTCGCCAGACAGAGAAATTGAATTCGTGATCGACTTAGTGCCGGGAACAGCACCGATATCAAAGGCTCCGTACAGAATGGCTCCGGTAGAAATGAAGAAACTAATGGTACAGTTGCAAGAACTGCTAGACAAGAAATATATTCAACCAAGTGTATCGCCATGGGGAGCGCCAGTTTTATTCGTGAAGAAGAAGGACGGGTCAATGCGTCTTTGCATTGATTACAGGGAGTTAAACAAAGTCACTATTAAAAACAAATACCCGTTTCCAAGAATAGATGACTTGTTTGATCAACTGAAGGGTGCTAAGTACTTTTCGAAAATAGATTTGAGAAGTGGTTATCACCAATTGAAGGTAAGAAAGGAGGATATACCACGAACGGCATTCAGAACTCGGTATGGACATTACGAGTTTCTAGTGATGTCTTTTGATTTAACCAATGCACCTGCTGCGTTCATGGATTTGATGAACAGGGTGTTTAAACCATTCCTAGACAAGTTTGTAGTGGTATTTATTGATGACATTCTAGTGTATTCCAAAACTCAAGAAGAACACGTGGAACACTTACGTCTGACATTGGAGACACTAAGAAAGGAAAAACTGTACGCGAAGTTCTCTAAGTGCGAATTTTGGCTCGACCGTGTACAATTTTTGGGGCATGTGATTGACAAAGATGGGATCTCAGTGGATCCGTCGAAAGTGGAAGCAGCAATCAATTGGGAACAACCAAAAACACCGTCGGAAGTGAGGAGTTTCTTGGGACTGGCTGGTTATTATAGAAGATTTATTCAAGATTTTTCTAAGATAGCCACTCCGCTAACAAATTTGACAAGAAAAATTGTAAAATTCGTTTGGACGGAGAAGTGCGAAGAGAGTTTCCAAAATTTGAAGAAGAAGTTAAGTGTGGCACCTGTATTGACTTTGCCAGATAATACAAGAAATTTTGTGGTATATAGTGATCCCTCACATAAAGGGTTGGGTTGTGTTCTTATGCAGAACGGCAAAGTTATTGCCTATGCATCAAGACAGTTGAAGGATTATGAGAAGGGGTATCCGACTCATGATTTGGAATTGGCTGCAGTGGTGTTTGCTCTAAAAATATGGAGACACTATCTTTATGGAGAGAAATGTGAGATCTACACAGACCACAAAAGTCTGAAGTATATTTTCACTTAGAAGGATTTGAACATGCGTCAAAGAAGGTGGATGGAATTAATAAAAGATTACGATTGTGAGATCTTTTATCATCCGGGTAAAGCGAATATAGTGGCAGATGCTTTAAGCAGGAAAGGTCGGGAGAAGTTGATGCTGATAATAACTCAAAAGGAGCTCATTTCAGCAATGACAAAATTAGAGTTGAAAATTAAATTTCCAAAAGAATCTGACGAACAACTATTCCAGATAGAAGCTGATCTAACTTTAGTGAACAAAGTGAAAATTGCTCAATTACAAGATGGAGAGTGTGAAAAAATCAAAGAGAATTTGGGTGAAGGCGGAGATGTAAAATACAAGGTCGATACCGAAGGTTTACTACGGTTCGATGGACGAATTTGGGTTCTAGCAGTGCTAGAGCTGAAAGAAGAAATTCTGACTGAAGCTCATAGCTCAAAGTATTCAATTCATCCAGGAAGCACGAAAATGTATCAGGATTTACGCCGACATTTTTGGTGGCCAAATATGAAAAGAGATGTTGCTGAATGCGTAGCGAAATGCTTGACATGTCAGAGAGTAAAAGCCGAACATCAAAGACCCAGCGGATTACTCCAACCGTTAGAAATACCGGAATGGAAGTGGGAACACATCACAATGGATTTTGTGGTGGGTCTTCCAACTACTCAGAGAGGATGCGATGCGATTTGGGTAATAGTGGACAGACTGACGAAATCAGCGCACTTTTTACCAATAAAGATTAGATTCAATCTTGATCAGTTGGCAAGATTGTACATTAAGGAGATCGTTTCGAGGCACGGAGTGCCAGTATCAATTGTGTCTGATAGAGATCCGCGGTTTACATCAAATTTCTGGAAGAGACTACAAGAATGTATGGGAACACAGTTGCGAATGAGTACGGCTTATCATCCACAAACAGATGGCCAAAGCGAACGAACAATTCAGACATTGGAGGATATGCTGAGAGCATGCGTCATGGATTTTAAAGGAAGCTGGGAAGATCAACTACCATTGGTGGAATTTACTTACAACAATAGTTATCACGCGAGCATCGGCATGCCACCTTACGAAGCATTGTACGGCAGAAAGTGCAGAACTCCACTGTGCTGGGATGAAGTCGGTGAACGCCAACTGTTAGGACCAGAACTGGTACAACAAACTGCTGAAGTTATCAAACTCATCAGAACAAGGTTGGTAGCAGCTCAAGACAGACAGAAAAAGTATGCTGATCAACACAGACAAGATCGTGCATTTGACGTACGAACTTTTGTATTCTTAAAAGTTTCTCCCTGGAAGGGGAAAATTCGTTTCGGTAAAAAGGGAAAGCTAAGTCCGAGATTTATTGGACCCTTTGAAGTGCTGCTAAGAGTGGGAGAAGTGGCTTACAATGTAGCTCTACCTCCAGAGTTGGAAAATATTCATAATATTTTTCATATTTCGGTGTTACGACCATATAAACCCGACTACAAACATGTGATTAAGTATGAACCATTGCAGTTCGAGAAAGATTTGTCTTATGAAGAGGTTCCTATCCAGATAGTAGACAGGAAAGAACAAGTGCTCAGGAATAAAGTGATACCTTCTGTGAAGGTGATTTGGAGGAACCACAACGCTGAAGAGGCTACGTGGGAACTCGAAGAGAAAATGATGAAAGATTACCCTGAGTTATTTGTTTAATCTGTGTCTTCGATTCTGGGGACAGAATCTTTGTAAGTAGGGAAGAATGTAACGAATGATTTGTTTGAATTGTGATTCTGAGGACAGAATCCTTGTAAGGAGGGAATGATGTAACATTCCATAATTTTAAAGTGTGATATTAAATATTTATTGATTTATTTAAGTATTTAATAAAATTGTTATTGTTGAATAAATAATTGTTCAATTTGAGGGATGTGGTTTATTTAATTATTTGTTGAATAAATAATTAAATATTAAATATTAAATATTTATCGGCAATATTAAATATTTATTGAATTATATGGCAATTTGAGTTGATGTGATTTAATTAATTATTTGTTGAGTAAATAATTAAGGAGCTAAATAAATTAATTGTTATGAGGTTATATACCAAATTTATTTAATAAATAAGCTAGAGAGCTTATAGTGATTTTAAATAGGTAATAATATTTTAAATGGAAAATTATAATTTAAAATATTAGTTGGTTAAATAAAAGTATAGTTATAAAAGAAATTATAATTATATGATAATGATTTATGTGTCAAAGTAATTTAGTAGATTAATGTTTTAATTGATTTATTTAATTAAATAAAGGGTGATTAATAACCTTGTTATAAAGGAGTTATTAAAATAAATTAAAAGAGTTTAATTTAGTTTTGCCAAACATACCTTATTGTATAATAAGTCTTTAATCTATTAGGATTTTAGCAAACAAGGTATAAGGATTAATCTATTATGTTTTAATTCAATTTACCAAACAAGGAGTAAGGATTAATAGATTATTTTTATTTAGACTAGCCAAACAAGCCTTTTGGCTTTTAAATTTTAAAACTCCTATAACTGACATATTTATATCAGTACTTATATTATATCATTAATATATGTTATTATTATTATTACGTTATAATATTATACGTAAGATAGAAGAGAGAGAAAGGAGAAAAAGAGAAAACTCAGAGGAAGAAGAAGAAGAAAAGAAGAAAAAGTAAGAAGAAACTAGAGAGAATTGAGAGTTTTTATAGGTTTTGGAGAAAAGCTTGATAATCAAAGAGTTAGAGTCATCATCTTCTTCATAATCCAAGGTAGGCCATCTTTTCTTTTGTAAAACTCTAAAATTTTTCTTCTTCCCAAAAAGTCTCTGTGAAAAATTTTATAAAAGAAATTTTGTTGTTATAATTATAATTTTGTATTATTATCAATTGTATATGTGTTTCATGAGTTATGCATTATCATAGAGAAATTAATTCATGTAAGTATGTAATTTATGAAGAAAATATTTTATAGAGAGTTTTTATGTATGAATATGGCTTTAGTTAAAATAGAAATTAAGGTCTAATTGGTTGTGGTATTGATAAATTGATTGTTAGAATTGCTAGAGTATGTAGAATCATAATCATGATGTGTAGAAATTTTTATTTTGATTTAATAACAAAGTCACAGTGTTAATTTTCATGGAAAATATCAAAATATGGAGTTTTGCCAAAAACAATGAAATTGGATGTTGTATAATTGATGTTTATGCTAATTGATGGATAGAAACATGTTAGGAGTACTCACAATATGGTTATATGATGTCTATATGCAATTTTCATGATAATCAGTCTATTAGATTCGAGCTTTTTGGCCAATTTGGCTTTTTCTTTCATGGTTGCCGAAGCTGTCAGTCGACGCTGACAGTTCGCGCCGCGGCGCGGCCCAGCAGTTCATTGCTGGCGCAGCAGCGCCATCACCATGACGTAAGCGACCTGTTGCACAATCACTGCGCCGCAGCGCCGGCTCGTAGTATAATCGCTGAGCCGCAGCGCCGACTCAGCGCCGCAGCGCGAGCCACAGTACAAACTGTGGCGCCGCGGCGCGGGTTGGCAGAACTGTCTGACAGTTTTGTTTAAATGTACAAAACTTGAAAATAAATGTTATGTATTTATTATAATAATGTTAAATGATAATTTCAGTATTATTAGACTATGAAATATCATGTTATTAAGTATTATCTACTTGAAATATAATTGATTATGTGAATGGGTAATTCAACCCATATGAGGAATGTAATTGTTTATATAAATGTACAATGTTGGTTAGGACTAATTATGTCAATATGACATATGTTTAGGGTATCAATTCAAGTGGTAAAAGTGTAGCTTGTGCTAAAGGCAAGTTTCCTAAACCTACATTTTACATTGAGCAAGTTTCTAAGTCTTAACTTTTGATATTTAGCAAGTTCCTTATTGTATAAGTTTTCTAATCATTGGTGTTATCGAACTAATTATTGTTTCAATTTCGATTATCATATAATGGTGTAAATTTATTTGGAGCAAGTTATTCTTGTACTTAATTTGTGGTTTAGCATGTACAATTATATACATGTTGTGGATGTTTATTATTCAATTAACCTTGTCTTATTATTGTTCAAGCAAGGTAGGTTATAATTATTCAAATTGTATGCTATTAGATTATCCCTAAAGCATGATATCAATCTATAAACATCAATTAAACTATGATTATTCCATAGTATACAGTTATGTCATTTGTAATCAACTAAACCCTAGTTGATTACCGTTGAATTCTAAATTACCCCATGATGTATCCAAACCAAACTCACTTTGGTACGGACTTGTATTCTAAATACTGAGAAGAACAACTCTTTTATAAGAGGTTACGCTTAGCGTTGAAATGATTGTGTACAATACATTGTACGAAGGGTTGATCCCCCTAAGTACGTGAAGTCCTTATAGTCTTATGACTGTTAAAGTTTAAGTTGAAAAATTACTTATAACTGTGGACATGATTCGTGGTCATTAGACCCTCAGTAAAGGTTAAAGCTTTCCAAAAGTTAATAGAATATATTGTTAAATTCTATTGAGCTTAATGTTGACAAATGATGTAAAAGTTACTGATTTAATTATTGTTATTTCAAGTGGGCCTTGTTTGCTCACTCTTGCCTGTAAAATTTCTTACAGCTAAGGTTGAAACTGGTGGTGTGCCTAGTACCAGTAAAGGGAAAGGAAAGACGAAGCAATGCTGAAGACTTGTAATAGTTGAATAGTTTATTTTCAGACTTGGTTTAAAGATTGTAATGAAATTTATTTTATTTTTTCCGCATGAATGATTGTTTGTAAAGGTTAGTTAACCTGGGAGATTTATTTAAGTTTAATCATGTATGGGCAGGTTTTGTTATTCAATTTTATTATAATTGGGTAGTTAGAAATGAATGTTTTGATTGCGTGAACACCAAACCCTGAGGAAATGAAGTACCGGGATTTGGGGGTGTCACACTTAATATACTAAAAAATTATCAGTTACCAAAATAATATATATATTATATTTATATTTTGTTTAATTTAATTTATATTACTAATAAATCAAATTTAAAAATCCAAAAGCCATAGGGCTTTGTTTGGCAAAATTATTTAAATTTAAAGACTTAATATATTTAAGCATTGTTTGACAAAATAAATTACAACTACTTTAATTTATTTTAATAACCACTTATAATATAGTTATTTGTCACACTTCTAATTAACTTAGTTTTCATACTTAATTTAATTAATTCTAATAACAATTCATTGCATAATATAATAATTTATTTAATCATTATAAATTCTCTAACTTAATTATTAAATTAAATTAGATTACTATTTCAAAATAATTACTTTCCTTAACTCATTAATTATTTATTAAACAAATAAATAATCAAATCACATCAAATCAATTAAACAAATACTTATTCAACAATAAACACATCCATTAAATATTTATATAATTAATTAAATATTTAAATATTATAATAAAAATCTGGATTGTTACAGAACATTCATTTTTTTTACAAGTTACCTAACTCAAACTCGAGTTATTATGTTTCAAAGCATGCTAGTGGATTAATTATTGACAATTATTCCACATCTATGATTATTGATATTCGCACCTAGTGCAAGTTTCTTGAATTTTCTTATATATTATCATGTACAAATTATTACCTTGTACAAATTTCTATATCTTGTATAAATTTTATGATATGCAAGTATCCTAACCTTTGCATTTACTTTATGCAATGGATCATTGTGTAATCAGGTTCTCTAAATTTTGTACACGCGAGTTCTCGAACCCTATTCAATTTATACATTTAATACAAGGATCTCAAATTTGTTTTCATATGATTCATATAAACTAAATTGTACTATTCTTTGGATACTAAGTTTAGTTATGCAAGTTTTCTCACTTGTATAAATTATTACAATTAAACAAGTGTCCTTAACCTCAAATTCTTTAATATAGCAAGTTTTGATGCATACTATTGAATCTTGTATGTATACACGGTTTAAAAGTAGTCTAAGCTATTTGATCCGACTAGACATAGTTTTAAATATTTAATTAAATATTATTGAATATGACAGAGTCGTCTAATTCAATTGCTTTGGTTCAGACTCCGGTCTGAGTATGAACATCCCTGAATTGGGAAATTTTTATGCTCCAAAGGTGGTTATGATGAACGCGAATGCCATTCTTGCATGTAGTGTTGATCAATACAAGGCATAATAGATTGATCACCCACCGTGCCCGTATGTTAGACGATTTCCAGATGAATTTCTGTTAAAACCTTTTCAAACTTTAAAATAAAGTTTATGGTCTTTTTAACCGTTCAACATCTATAATCAATATGTTGTTTCGAAATGCAAATGTTTTGATATGTTATGCGGAATTATTTTAAAATTGTTTCACAACTATTGATTCGTTGTAGAAGTATACCTAAAAGAAAACATTTATTTCTTTCAGCTGATGTTTATTAACTAGTTTTACTTGCTGACCAATTTAATGTTGATTCTTGCTTTGAAATTAAATGTTTTCAGCTAAACAAGATCGAATAGAAGTGTCTGGCAAGGACAAGGGTAAAGGAAAGTTGAATAAGTAGTTGGATGCCGTTATTTGTGATAACTAGAGTTTTGTAAGGTGTTAATATATTATCTATCATGTAATGAAGTACTTAAATGTCTTCGTACCTAGAAATAGACAACTCTAATGTAATATTTTTAATTAGTTAATATATTAAGTAGTTTGAATGAATGACATCGTGAAGCACCGATTACGGGTTTCAAGTACCCATATTTTGGGGTGTCATACTTGGTTAGGATGTTAGATGAATGAATGATGGATTTGTTCCATTTTGAATGGAGTAAACATATGTTATGCGAAGTTATGGCAAAATTTTTAGTAAAAAACGTTAACTGTTGAAATCGTAGTTAACTATGATTTCCGGAGATATTTAAAACGAAGATAATGAACCTAAAATCTAGGGTTTCATTAGAATATTGCAATACACGAATTTTAAGAGTTGTAGACTCAAGAATGGACTTTTTCGAACATTAAATGAACGAATTACGGACGATTGAACGAAAAATATTAAAGAACGAAGAATGAATGGTCAATGAAATTTGAACCAAGTAAAAGCCTCGTTAACGGATGTAGAAAAATATTCTATCCCAGGGGGGAATTATAGTATGAAAGATAAGCAAGAAAATGGCTTTGGAACGAACTCGTTCCGCTTTATAACGAAAAAGCTATGTGTTCGAGAAGTAAGCGTTTTAAAATGTTTTAACACTTAAAAAAAATTCAAGGAAACTAGCTTGGGGCCGCAGTGCCGACCAGGAATCTTACAGGGTGCTGCAGCGCTTCAGCGAAGCCCATATTCTGCTAACTTGCATTGCATTGCCGGTTTTGTAAAGTAAACAGTGTAAGACCCCGAATTTTATGAAATAAAAGTATTCAATTTTTCTTATAATTACTATTCAGTAAATGGTTAAATTGATAAAAATTTAAAGTTATGAGTGAAATATGATTTTTTTTCAAAATAAGCAAGTGGTTATAAAATAATCATTGTTGTCGGGGAATATTCGTTTGGTCGTGGAATATTCTTTCTGTCGGGGAATATTCGTACGACGGCGCAGCCATTTGTGGGCCCCATAACAGAATAACTGTCGGGTGAAGAAAACGACAAATTTGAGTTTTTACAAATAACGGCGTAGTTGTTACCGTTAACACTGTTGGAATACCCGGTGGTTAAAATACAGTAATACGCGTTATTGCACAGTAGCACACGGTATTGCATAGTATTTTTAAAATTATTGATTCTTACGTAAGAAGGCATTACTCAATAATTGTTACAGTAATTACTTTTCAATATTTTATTTTATTGATTCAATAATTGCTACGTTGAAATTTTGTATTATTGTTGTTCAATAATTGTTGCTGCACAGTATTTCCCATTATCAGATCAATAATTCATATTATTTGAATAGTATTATTAGATAGCATTATTGGCAATGTCTAGAAAGTTCTGTCTAAGGAGAGGTTTGGTCATCTAATTGCGCGTCAGTAAGGAGAAATCCTTATTGGAAAGCCCCCTCTTTCCTGGGAACGGCCTGGTTGTCATAAATGTGATTCTGTAATATTATTTGTGAATAATTAATTATTGATTCATATGATAAGAAAATATTTATTTTATGTGGATATAAATGAGGGATATATTTTTGTGGTTAAAAAATGAAGGAGTTAATGTTGAGATTTTTATCCGTATTTTTGTCGGAATGGAGGTATTAAAAATTAGGGTTTTTGAGATATTTTGCGGGGGTTATAATTTTTAATCCGACCGTTGGATCGTGGTAATTTTTGGATATGTTATACATATATAAGTTGAGTATATGCCCACAAATTTTGAACCGTTAAAAATGAACGTATGATTTATTATTAATTTTACGAGATGACTGGTTTAGAAATTATTGAATTTTCAGAGTTTATCATTTTGGTGGAAAATTCTAGAATTGGTGGGCCCCACTTGTGGTTGGTGAAGAAATGTACTGAATTATATTTCAAATGTGGTGGGTGGGAATAGTAGCAGGTAAAGCCATCAGGTTGCAGGTCAAACCTATCAAAATTTTCCTATAAATAGAGGGCTAAGTTAGAATTGAAAATCACACCAGAAACATAAGCTTTCTCTCTTTCTCTCTCTATATTATGAAGTATATTTTGTGAATTTTTAGATACTTGGTGAGTTGCTATTCATTAGTGCAAGTTTCCTTCAGCATCATATCCGATATCCAGTCAGAAGTACTGCTCTTTTGAGGTAAGGGATATTATTTTCTTCTTAAATGATATTATTTTCTTCAATATCATTATTCTGAAATATTGATATGAGTTTTTATCAAATTTGGAACTTTTTGTGTCGGGATTACTATTCATGTATACGGCACTATTCACGTATACGGCACTATTCACGAATACGGCACTATTCACCGAAAAATAAATTTTTTTCTTTTTGTCCAAGATGTCTATTATGGTTACTATCTTTGATTGTATCCATGTGTTGATCTTTATTTTTGAATTCTGCTTCACAATTGATTATTATGAAGTATTATTGATCTTGGATAAACTGTTATACGAATCCCTACTATTTGTCCTTCTGTCTCATTGGATTCGTTCTCTTTAAGATATTTTTCATCATCCTCAGTCCTAAAAGATGACATGTTGTTGAATATCTTTGGCCAGTAGTGCAAAGATGAACAGATTTTGAGATAAACATGACCAACTGGTGATACAAATGAATATCTTTGGACGTAGTGCAAAGATGAAGTTATTAGTATGATTATGAACAGGAAATGTGATTTGGTGTAACCATGATCTTTGATGTTTCAGGTAAAGATAGGTGATGAAAATTATCATCGTCCTGGATGAGAAGAGGAATTTAGAACTACAGTTATGATTATGAGTTATTCATATGATTGTGGACCAGAATTGTTGATTGATGTTACATGGATAAAACATTGTTGGTGGATTTTTAACATGGAGAAGATAATAGACTTTATAGTCTATTTGACTCTTCTAATGGATTGCTCGTTCCGCTGCAACTATGGTTGAAATTTTTATCATTTACCATATATTCTAAATCTCTGATTTATTGTTGATGAAGGCTATTGATAATTGAATTATTTTTAGTCATGATATTCTTTTACTGAGCTAGTTGTGCTCACCCTTTTGCTTCACAATTCCTTTCAGGTAATAAGAGTGTAGCTGGGTCGAGCGGGGGTAACAAGGGAATAGAACGGTGGTCATCATTTAGTAGTTATATTTGGTGAAGAAAATAGGGTGAGGCGAACCCAACGTTGGAAGGGTGTTTTGTCACTATCATACAAGATGTCTAATGACATACAACCTCGTGTCATCATAAGACAGGGTTGTGCTCATCCACTTGCTGAGTATATCGATGGGCACTACCTATATAATCTTGGTGTTTGTTTGAAGTATAATTCTCAATTAGAGACAGTGAAGATAATGATAAGTCAAGAGAAGACTCACCATTGGGAAGAATATGATAGTAATCTTCTCGTTTTTCTTTGGGGTCTATTGGGTCAACTAAGGATAATTCTGTGGCCATATGATATCTATCATAACCTAGATGCGTGGCCTCCCATGTACGAAGGTTTCCTTGAGCACTTCCCAAAGATTCTAATTTCTAAAACAGTTTTTGACTATACCTTTATGTAAGGTGTTATTGTGAGGTGATGTCCACGGTTGGAACATGAGTCACATTTGGTATATATTTGTATCCAAACTCACAGCATATGTGTTGTTGTATTTTGCACGACAATTGTTGTAATAAAGTTGTAGTTATTTTCTATACCATGTATTTGACGACTCAGAATGGGTTGGGTGGAATGGACCTATTTTGGGGTCGTTACAGGTGGTATCAGAGCTTAGGGATATGATCTCTGGCGGAGATCGGGGAATACAACTAGGAGGGGAGAGATGAGTAAATCCTTCGCTAGTGTGTCCTACCTAAGCTTATTTGTTGGTCAGTCATAATATTGGGATATTATGTGATATGTTAATTTGTTTAATTAACCCTTGTTTTATGGCAGTATTTGAGAATGGTAGCTGAGAATGCTAAAAATGGAGTGAATGAGACTGTGGGGATACCTCTAATCACTAACCGTGATAATATGATGTCAGACGAAGAAGGAATTAGAGATATCCATGTGGTGAGTGAAGAATTGATAGTTACACCCGAGATAGTCGCAGAGGTAACAGCTGAGACTGAGGAAGAAGAGGAAGAAGAAGTACCAGAGGAGAGTTTATTAGAGGTATTATATGATCAAAATGTAGAATTTCAAAATCGTATTCATGAGTTAGAAGAGCAGGCAGAAGAACGACAGGCGGTCGTGGAACAAAAGGATGCAATAATTCAAGCTTGTGTTACCCGATATGTGATGCTTGAACAGAAGCATTCTTTGGCAGAGTATAAGATGATAAAAATAGAATCTGAGCTGAGAGAAGAAAAAACTGAACGAGTGAGAATAAGTGATGCATGGGCAAAAGCCGCACGACACGTGGATATTGTGGAAAGAGATGTTCGATCTAAGAAGGCTAAAATAGATGATATGAATTTCTCTTTTTGGAAAGCAATTGGGAGAACCCAACATCGAGTTTTGAATTACCCTGTACATAGCGGTCAACCTGAATCCGATATGGATCGAAGATTGATGATTCAGATCGTGAATGAGGAGTACGAAGAGGCAGTTGAGGGAGGAATATGTCCTATAGAAAGGTATATTCCAACGGTAATGATGACGCCAAATGCTACTCCAGACAAGTCAAAGCCGAGTAGTTCGAGGGATGGCAGTTGTCATGACTTCCCAACAAATGAGGAACCCAAATGAAGTTATCATGGGAGATGAGCAATGGAGAAATCATGATGATCTGAGAGATAGAATCTGAAATAGAAGCAAGGTATTCTCAACTCTTCGAAATACCAGGTACGTAAATTTCGGGGACGAAATTTCATAAGGAGGGGAGATTGTAAGACCCCGAATTTTATGAAATAAAAGTATTCAATTTTTCTTATAATTACTATTCAGTAAATGGTTAAATTGATAAAAATTTAAAGTTATGAGTGAAATATGATTTTTTTTCAAAATAAGCAAGTGGTTATAAAATAATCATTGTTGTCGGGGAATATTCGTTTGGTCGTGGAATATTCTTTCTGTCGGGGAATATTCGTACGACGGCGCAGCCATTTGTGGGCCCCATAACAGAATAACTGTCGGGTGAAGAAAACGACAAATTTGAGTTTTTACAAATAACGGCGTAGTTGTTACCGTTAACACTGTTGAAATACCCGGTGGTTAAAATACAGTAATACGCGTTATTGCACAGTAGCACACGGTATTGCATAGTATTTTTGAAATTATTGATTCTTACGTAAGAAGGCACTACTCAATAATTGTTACAGTAATTACTGTTCAATATTTTATTTTATTGATTCAATAATTGCTACGTTGAAATTTTGTATTATTGTTGTTCAATAATTGTTGCTGCACAGTATTTCCCATTATCAGATCAATAATTCATATTATTTGAATAGTATTATTAGATAGCATTATTGGCAATGTCTAGAAAGTTCTGTCTAAGGAGAGGTTTGGTCATCTAATTGCGCGCCAGTAAGGAGAAATCCTTATTGGAAAGCCCCCTCTTTCCTGGGAACGGCCTGGTTGTCATAAATGTGATTCTGTAATATTATTTGTGAATAATTAATTATTGATTCATATGATAAGAAAATATTTATTTTATGTGGATATAAATGAGGGATATATTTTTGTGGTTAAAAAATGAAGGAGTTAATGTGGAGATTTTTATCCGTATTTTTGTCGGAATGGAGGTATTAAAAATCAGGGTTTTTGAGATATTTTACGGGGGTTATAATTTTTAATTCGACCGTTGGATCGTGGTAATTTTTGGATATGTTATACATATATAAGTTGAGTATATGCCCACAAATTTTGAACCGTTAAAAATGAACGTATGATTTATTATGAATTTTACGAGATGACTGGTTCAGAAATTGTTAAATTTTCGGAGTTTATCATTTTGGTGGAAAATTCTAAAATTGGTGGGCCCCACTTGTGGTTGGTGAAGAAATGTGCTGAATTATATTTCAAATGTGGTGGGTGGGAGTAGTAGCAGGTAAAGCCATCAGGTTGCAGGTCAAACCTACCAAAATTTTCCTATAAATAGAGGGCTAAGTTAGAATTGAAAATCACACCAGAAACATAAGCTTTCTCTCTTTCTCTCTCTATATTATGAAGTATATTTTGTGAGTTTTTAGATACTTGGTGAGTTGCTATTCATTAGTGCAAGTTTCCTTCAGCATCATATCCGATATCCAGTCAGAAGTACTGCTCTTTTGAGGTAAGGGATATTATTTTCTTCTTAAATGATATTATTTTCTTCAATATCATTATTCTGAAATATTGATATGAGTTTTTATCAAATTTGGAACTTTTTGTGTCGGGGTTACTATTCATGTATACGGCACTATTCACGTATACAGTACTATTCACGAATACGGTACTATTCACCAAAAAATAATTTTTTTTCTTTTTGTCCAAGATGTCTATTATGGTTACTATCTTTGATTGTATCCATGTTTTGATCTTTATTTTTGAATTCTGCTTCACAATTGATTATTATGAAGTATTATTGATCTTGGATAAACTGTTATACGAATCCCTACTATTTGTCCTTCTGTCTCATTGGATTCGTTCTCTTTAAGATATTTTTCATCATCCTCAGTCCTAAATGATGACATGTTGTTGAATACCTTTGGCCAGTAGTGCAAAGATGAACAGATTTTGAGATAAACATGACCAACTGGTGATACAAATGAATATCTTTGGACGTAGTGCAAAGATGAAGTTATTAGTATGATTATGAACAGGAAATGTGATTTGGTGTAACCATGATCTTTGATGTTTCAGGTAAAGATAGGTGATGAAAATTATCATCGTCCTGGATGAGAAGAGGAATTTAGAACTACAAGTATGATTATGAGTTATTCATATGATTGTGGACCAGAATTGTTGATTGATGTTACAGGGATAAAACATTGTTGGTGGATTTTTAACATGGAGAAGATAATAGACTTTATAGTCTATTTGACTCTTCTAATGGATTGCTCGTTCCGCTGCAACTATGGTTGAAATTTTTATCATTTACCATATGTTCTAAATCTCTGATTTATTGTTGATGAAGGCTATTGATAATTGAATTATCTTTAGTCATGATATTCTTTACTGAGCTAGTTGTGCTCACCCTTTTACTTCACAATTCCTTTCAGGTATTAAGAGTGTAGCTGGGTCGAGCGGGGGTAACAAGGGAATAGAACGGTGGTCATCATTTAGTAGTTATATTTGGTGAAGAAAATAGGGTGAGGCGAACCCAACGTTGGAAGGGTGTTTTGTCACTATCATACAAGATGTCTAATGACATACAACCTCGTGTCATCATAAGACAGGGTTGTGCTCATCCACTTGCTGAGTATATCTATGGGCACTACCTATATAATCTTGGTGTTTGTTTGAAGTATAATTCTCAATTAGAGACAGTGGAGATAATGATAAGTCAAGAGAAGACTCACCATTGGGAAGAATATGATAGTAATCTTCTCGTTTTTCTTTGGGGTCTATTGGGTCAACCAAGGATAATTCTGTGGCCATATGATATCTATCATAACCTAGATGCGTGGCCTCCCATGTACGAAGGTTTCCTTGAGCACTTCCCAAAGATTCTAATTTCTAAAACAGTTTTTGACTATACCTTTATGTAAGGTGTTATTGTGAGGTGATGTCCACGGTTGGAACATGAGTCACATTTGGTATATATTTGTATCCAAACTCACAGCATATGTGTTGTTGTATTTTGCACGACAATTGTTGTAATAAAGTTGTAGTTATTTTCTGTACCATGTATTTGACGACTCAGAATGGGTTGGGTGGAATGGACCTATTTTGGGGTCGTTACAAACAGGCACTGCAGCGCCAGTGCAGAACAAGAGATAGAGAAAGGCTTTTATAAGCATAAAAAATAAGGGATGTTTAAGGATTGATTATGGACTATAATTAAACATAAAATAATATCCTAAATGATGATTAAAACCTCAAGTTTAACAATTAAATATTGATTAAAGGTTATGAAATTGTGAACTCAAGTAGGGAAACGATAGTCGTGAACCGTATTCGCGTTGGACGAACGTCTAAGGCTTACATAGGTTGTAATACCTAGATGTTGAACAAAGATGGTAACTTATGACATTAAAATGTAATAAAGCCATAATGAATGATAAATGACTTAACGAATACTATCAGATTGATAATTCGGATAGGCTATGTTAGAAAGAAGAAGGAGAAGATAGTTAAAACAATATAAATGATTGTTATGTGGCTAGTTATGTGTTAATATGATTAAAGCATGTAGATATATAAAGATTGAGTAAAGTAAAATCTAGAAGTCGCTTGAGGCAAGTTTTCTAAACTCTTGTCTATACTTTGTGTTAGACAAGTTTTGAACTTCATGATATGCTATGCATAAAATGTTTAAGAAATAGTCAATGCCATTAGCTTTGACTGGACAAGGAATTAAAGTATTTTGTTGGTGTATTTACAAATCTTTCAAAATATTATTATGATTATTATCTTATGCTAAATTCTTTGGTATGGATTTAAAGGTAAGCCTGAATATCAATAAACAAAGGTTTTTAAGTCGTAAATCGACTAACACACAAGGTGTCACAAATTAAACATAAATACATTTAATGAAAAAGTGTTGTATAACATAGAGTACTATAGGCTGATCCTAGAAGTGTTCGTAAGGAATATCAGACTTACGCTCCTAGTACTAAGTTGTCTGTAACAAATGAATTTATTGAGTTGTGATTCTTGAGACAAAATCCTTTTAAGGAAGGAAGGATGTTACGAACGAGAATTTTTATGTAACTTAAATTTTTTTATCAAATTAAATAAATATTTTAATGAATTTATTTATTGAGATAAATAAATAATTGATAAAATTGTGCTGTATTAATTTAGTTAAATGTGTACGTTAACTAAATAAATGATGTTAACTAAATTAATGAATGGTAATTTTATTATTTGAAGATTTAATTTAATGAAATAATTAAATTAAATGAATTATTTCATATTTAAGGAACTAATTAAATTAAATAAAATGATGTTCTAATTTAATTTAATAATTAAATTAAATATGTAATAATTTGTTAAGCATAAATATAATTATAATTGTAATTGTAAGTTATTAAATTAATAAAAGTGTGACAACAAAACTATATGACAAGAAAATATAAAAATAATTTGAGTGGGGGTTTTAGTTTGCAAGGCAAACAAAGCCTTGTGGCATTTGGTTAATGTAACAGCTGAGACCTTTGTTGTGATAAACTGATAAACCACGTTTATCAGTTTTACGCATACTGTGTTTTATAAGCTTACTGTGCTTCATGACTTAGAGGAGAAAATACTGAGAGTTAGAGAAGAAGAACAAGAGGGAGAATTATAAAGGATTTGGGAGTCAAGAGGAAGAAAAAGGCTTGTGAAACCTTGTTATTATCTTTACTAAATCAAGGATTAAAGGTATAACCTATTTCTAATTCTAACTCTTAAGTTTTGTAATTTCTAATATTTGAGAATTGGAAGTTGTGTTGGATTCTTGATATATGTGTGTAAAGTATTGCAAAAATCTGATAATCATCATATATAATAATTTTTAGTGGTCAAATTCATGAAAAATCATCTTCTATGTTCTCGAGTTTTCTTGGGAAAAAGGGAAAATTGGGTTGATGATTTGTTAGAGTCGTTGATATTTGTGTTGAAGATGGTTTATAATCTGTTATATGTTGTATTCAAACAATTTTTGAGTATCAAATTCGTGAAATTTAGTTTGAAGAAGAAAAATAAATTAACATTGTTATATATATATATATATATATGAAAGTGGCTTGTTGAGACCAAAAGTTTATGTTCAATCCTTGTTATAATCTGTAAATTGGTTGTGAATTATGTTACTATATCAAGAAACAAAAATAACGCAATTGAAATGGTGTAATTTGGTTAAGAAACAAAGAATTGGTGCTTGAATTCGCTAAAAGTATTGAAATATGAAGAAAATGGCAAGAACATGATTTTAATCCTCTAAATTTGATTATGTAATTTGTTTAAGGTGTTATAATGATTGATTGTATACGTTATGAGGCTTTAGTTAAGTTTGTAGTGTGTGGGTTTATCCATGTTACCATGAAATTGGGATTTTTAGCTTAGAACAAAGACTGTATTCGTGTTTCTAGAAAACTGATTCCGGTGTCTAGCACAGTCGCGCTGTCGCGCGGGCATGCTGGCACACCGGATTCAAACGTAGACATGGCGAAGCCGCGCCAGTGGTCTAGCAGACCTAATAATGAACTATTAACAACATTGTTTTGGGAATATTAACTAAACCTTCTTTAATGGTTGTAAAGGAACCTAAAACGTGTTATAAGACGTAATACCATAATGTAATCACAACGTTGAGACTATAGATTATGAATTAGTAAGTTGTGAAAGTTCGTAATGTGATGTCATGAGAATTGGTGTTGTTATGCAATCACCTTGTCGGCTACTTTTATATAACTATGAGTTCAGATTCATGGTACGTGAATGAGTAGGATAATAAAGTTTTAAGATAGAGATTATAGACTTGACTAAAATGAGAAGTAAACCCATGAAATTAATTTTAGTATAACTAATTGGTATTGTGATCTTAATGGTGTATGTAGAGTGTTTGGAGAACGTTTATTAAACTTGTGTAGCTTACGTACGAGGAAAGTTTCCTAACCTCATTCTCTTTATTATGAATGCATGTTCTCTAACCCTAATTTTTGATTATGCAAGCTCTTGTGTTCTAATTCTTTTACATTGAGCAAGTTTCATTTCCTTAACTTGATATCGTTATGCAAGTTGCACAACTTTTATTGATTAAATTCCTAACTTTTTTTTCTTGCTCTTCAAAGCATAAATTGTTCAAGTTCATTGTCCCAAATGAGATTTTCTAAATCTTTTGGATGTAATATCTTGTATATACAATGTCTATTCAATCGTATATTGTGGATATTCAATCTTCGACTTAATTATTGTTATTTAATATTATATTATGGTGTTGAACCTTCGAATAGCAAATAAACCTTTATTGGTGGACTAATCCATAATTGATGAGTGTTCTAAAATTCTAGAATCATTGTTAAGCTATTCCAAACTAAACTTTCTTTAGTGCGAAAATCCTAAAGTTAAACTGAGATGAACAACCCTAATATAGGGGATTATGTACGCGTTAACGTTTAGATGTTTGTGCACAATATATGGTACGAAGGGCTGATCACCCTAAGTACGAAAGTTAAGGTCTATATAGTCTAATGACTGCTAAAGGTTGAAGTAGAAATACTTAATAACCTTGGGACATAGTTCAAGGTCTTAAAGACCCTCAAATATAAATCCTGAGCTTGTTTTCTATTCTTGATTCATAGAACACGTTCTCTATTATTCAGTATTCATTGTTTAACCTTATGTTATTGCTATTATCATTCATTATATTAGTGAGCAATTGTTTACTCCCTATTGCATTTAACACTGCAACTAAAGTTGAGAAAGTTGATGAGCCGTCTTCTAGCAAAGGCAAGGGCAAGATGTCCAAATGATGAAGACCTGTTTAATTTTATTACTGAACTTATAATATGAGACTAAAATTATTTTGTGATGTATTCCGCAGACTTATGTTATAGTTTAACGTTAGATTACATGGGATTTATTTTAAGATGATGTAACCCTTTAATGGGGAGGATTATTATTTAAATTGTTTAAATCATGTTTTAATCCTTGATATGGGTAGTTAGATGTAAATATTTTGGAAAGTTGATAAGTGGATTCTATATCCATGAATTGATGTCCAATTCAAGCTTAATTGTTGTTAAATCCTTGTTTTTATGATCTTCTTTTACCTGTTTCTTGTTATTCTGTGTATAGGATGGATGGTGTGGTGAATGAGTGAAGAAGGGAGTCATTTGGAGCAATTATGGAAGTAAGCAAGAAGTTTAAGCAATTCAGAAAGCAGAAGGTACCCCCGCCGGGGTGGGCCTATTTTGCTCTTACACCCCCGCCGGGGCGGGGGGTCCTCATGTCTGCGTGAGAGGGCCTATGCCAGCCAGGGCGGGCTATTACTATACAAATACCCCCGCCGGGGCGGGGGTGCCGAATTCTGGGCTCTCCTATCGTTGGTCGAACACTACTGGAACATGGATATTGAGACTTGGATAGCATATGGACTCTAATTTACAAAGGATTTTCAGCCAAAACTTAGTGTTGGATATATATTGACAAAAAAACAAAATCAACAAGGTGGATGATGCAAAGCAATTAACGACAATTAATTACAGATTTTCATAGCGAGCAACGGAGTGAAGAAATTGGAGTACGATCATATCAATTGCGAATTAAGACTAAAATGAAGGGTGTTCTGCGTTATTCTTCTACATTAGTTTATATTTGTAATTGAGAAGATGTTATCTTTAATTTATTTAGTTATTATTTCATTTATTATGAACTAATTACTTTTTAGGCTTAAGACGAATCTTTTAGTGGAACGATGATTATGTAATCTTTGATTTTAGTTTAATAAGCTATTATCCGGTTTATCTATAATAATTTGAGCGTGAATTTATGAATTGTCTGATCAACGATTCTTTGTGGACTTGTATGAACTCCAGAGATGAAATACAGTCTAGACATAGTTGATATAGCATGTGTTCTTGATTTATGTGAATGAACAGAATCTTGATGAATGTTAGTGTAGAGATATGCTTGACATCGCATGTAATCAGATAAAGGACTTGAACTTCAACCTTCTTTAATTGTAATTCACATAGAGATATAGTGAGTTAGTTAATTAAGGTGTTTAACTTAATTCTATCTTAATTGTGGATTTGAAGTTAATACGGTATTATTGCATCGAGAGGTGGCTAGTTCTGCATACGTGTTCTTGGTTAATAAACTAGGATAGTGAGTTAAACTGGAATAAAGGTGTAATAATCAGAGTGATGCTTAGAGTGAAGTCGAAAGCCTAATTCTCTATTATTTTTTTGAAAATTTTGTTTTTAGAAATTGTTGATTGTTTGGTGATTTTATTCTCTTTAATACTTTTAGTTATAAACTAGAAATTGATTAGTTTAATAAAATTAGGATTAATAGGAAATTGGAAATTGTGAGGTTTAAATTCTTACTAAGTCTCTGAGGGAACGATACTCTACTTACTGTTATATTACTTGTTGACCACGTATACTTGCGTGTTGTGTGTAACTAGATTTTACCCAATAAGTTTTTGGCGCCGTTACCGGGGAGTTTAGTATAGATTTTAATATTTTACAATATCAGTTTAATTAGTCCAGTTTTACTTAAACACTTTTTGTTTTTGTTTTGTTCGTCTTATTCTAGGTTTTTAAAGTTGGTTTATGCAAACTTGGTCCAAAAATCCAGACTTGCTTCCTTTTGAGGACGCCATTGAAAGACGCTTCGAAAGGCTAAGTAAGTGGATTAAGGAAATAAGGGACGACTTCAAAAATTCTGATAAAGAAGAAGCAATGGCTGCCAAAGACCAGAAAGTATTGACGGATTTTGCTACACCCAAGGTGACTGAGCTGCAGTCGAGTATCACCAGGCCTGCTATAGCTGCGAATACATTCGAGATCAAGCCTGGGACTATTCAAATGATCCAAAACTCGGTTCAGTTTGGGGGACATACAAATGATGATCTGAACGAGCATTTGATCAGCTTTCTGAAAATATGCGACACTTTCAAGTACAACAAGGTGTCAGATGAAGCAGTTAGACTTTGCTTGTTCCCATTCACTTTGTGGGACAAGGCGAAGAGTTGGTTACATTCTCTACCGTCTGGATTGATAACTACATGGGATGACCTTGCTTAGAAATTTCTTGCAAAATTTTTCCCACCAACGAAGACTGCAAAGATGAGGAACGAGATTACCATGTTTGATCAGCAACATGGAAAGTCATTGTACGAGGCATGGGAGAGACACAAAGAATTGCTCAGAAAATGCCCACATCACGGATTTCCTAAGTGGTTACAGATGAACACATTTTACAACGGACTACATGGGAATCTTAGGACCAGTATTGATGCAGCGTCGAGGGGAGCTTTTATGGCAAAGAATTATGAGGAGGCTTATTAGTTGATAGAGACAATGGCTGCTAACAATTATCAGTGGCCCACGACAATAATGACACAACCTACAGTCGCTGGAGTGTTAGAATTAGATGGAGTGACAGCAATAACAGAACAGATTTCAGCACTATCTAAGACGTTTGATGCTTGGTTAGGGGGACAAACACAACAAAGTGCAGTTATTTATGAATTATATGCGGGTGAACATCCTACGGATCAATGCGCAATCAACCCAGAGTCAGTACAATTTTTGAGTAGCTAGAACAGAATTCCTCAGAATACGTACCCGAATGCATATAATCAAGGGAATAAGAATTTGGTGTGGAACAATAATCAGAATCATCAAGCTCCACGACCATCGTATCCCCCAGGATTTCAAAATCAACAACAACCAGTGCAACGTCAAGAGAGGAAATCAGATTTAGAGGAATTGCTATCAAAGTATATAACGAGCAACGAGGTAGCAATGAAAAATCAAGCAATGGCAATGAAATCACAAGAAATAGCCATCAAGAATTTAGAAAATCAAATGGGACAAATTGCATTGGCATTGAACAACAGACCACAAGGGACTCTACCAAGTGACACTGAAACAAATTCGAAGGAAAATTATAAACAGTGTCAGGCAATCACCTTGAGAAGTGGAAAATATATGGATGGGAAAGGTGTAGAAAATTTAGCTATATCGGATGACAAAGTTGATGACAACAAAGTGGTTGAAGAAAAACAGGGTAAGGATAAGCAAATTGAGAAAATAAAGTTAGATGACAAGCCAGTTGTGTATCCTCCCCCACCTTTTCAGCAAAGAGTTCAAAAGCAGAAACTAGATAAGCAGTTTGCAAAATTTTGGAAGTTTTTAAGAAACTTCAGATTAATATCCCGTTCGCAGAAGCCCTAGAGCAGATGCCCAGTTATGCGAAATTCATGAAAGGAATCATGTGGCATTAACAGAGGAGTGTAGTGCGATATTATAGTGAAATTTGCCACCAAAGTTGAAAGATCCAGGGAGCTTCACCATTCCACGCACGATTGGGAATATGTCATTCAACAAGTGCTTGTGTGATTTGGGGGCAAGTGTGAACCTTATGTCGTTATCAGTTTATACAGAATTGGGTTTGCCAGCTCCAAAGCCTACGAACATTTCATTACAGTTGGCGGATAGGTCAGTCACGTATCGAAGAGGCATTGTGGAGGACATATTGGTTAAGGTAGACAGGTTTATATTCCCCACAGACTTCATTATTCTGGATTTTGAGGAAGATAAGAACATCCCAATCATCCTCGGGAGACCGTTTCTGGCTACGGGTAGGACACTCATCGATGTACAAAAAGGTGAACTAATGATGAGGCTCGGAAGATAAGAAGATTGTTTCCGAATGGATATCATTGATCAGATAATCAGTGAATATATGGGAAAGAGTTTGGTTAATGGCCCATTGAAAATGACATTATTGGGAGATGAAGAATCAGATGATCCAAAATTTGTGGACAACTTGCAGATGCTAGACTCCTTGCCACGAGTTAGCAGATTTAGAGCACCATTTGAACCATTGCACACGGATGAAAAAGCCACAACAAGGATAAAATCGTCATTGGAGGAGCCACCGACTCTTGAACTTAAGACACTCCCTAAACACCTCAGGTATGCATACTTAGGCCATTCTAATTTTTTACCTGTTATTATTTCTGTTGCACTTAACGAATTGTAGGAAGAAAAGTTGCTAAGAGTGCTTAGGGACCACAAATCGGCTATAGGATGGACAATCGCGGATATCAAAAGAATCAGCCCATCCTTTTGCATGCATAAATTTCTGATGGAAGACGATGCAAGACCGACAGTGGAGCAACAGAGACGGCTTAATCTAATCATGAAAGAAGTGGTCAAGAAAGAAATCCTGAAATGGTTGGATGCAGGGATCATCTACCCGATTTTAGATAGTAAGTGGGTCAGTCCGGTGCAATATGTGCCAAAAAAGGAGGAATGACAGTGGTTCAGAATGATGACAACGAGCTAATTCCGACAAGGACAGTGACTGGTTGGAGGGTTTGCATGGACTACAGGAAGTTGAATAAGGCGACCCAAAAAGATCACTTTTCGTTGCCCTTTATCAATCAGATGTTGGATAGATTAGCGGGTGTGACGCCCCAAAATCCAGGTACTTGAAACCCGAACTCGGTGCTTCACGATACCATTTCTATGAGCAAAATAATACTAATAATAATAACAATACTATAAAAGTCAACTTAATTTATATGATTATCAGAGTCTAGCTCCCAAGTACGCAACCTTTAATACATTCATTACAACCCGTGATAGATAATTAATATCATACTTGTCTTAATAATATCAAACTAATACATAAACTATCACAAATCTTATTTGGTTATCTTTCCTTTTCCTTTGTTTCTGCATGAGCTCTCTAGTTCTTCACACTTAGCTGAAAACATTTAAATTAAGCAAGGATGAGCATTTGAGTGCCCAGCAAGTAATAATATATATATATATATATATATATATATATATATATATATATATATATATATATATATATATATATATAATCTGAACGAAATTAAATGTTTTCTTTGTACTATTCTTCTACAACAAGTCAATAGTTGTGAAGTATTCTGAACCGATAAATATAACATAACAACTCTCTTTCAAATTTTTGAAACTACATATTGACTATAACTGGGGTTATGGTGACATGCCATGAACATTGTTTTCATTTTCGAAAAGGTTAAACAGAAATTCATATGTAAACCGTCATAACTTACGGGCACGGGGGGTGATCAACCCGCTATGCCCTGCATTGATCAATACTACATACAAGAACGAGGGTATCGTTCACTCTGTCCGCCTTGGGCGCATAAATATTTTCCCGTGTAAGGATGTTCATACTTGTCTGGGTTCTAAATCAAATGTTTTATCTTGTTTAACAATATTCTATAATGCAACATATATATATATATATATAATATATATATATATATATTATATATATATATATATATATATATATATATATATATACGGGTAATTGACAAAGATATATCAACATGTGATTAAATACAATGATTATCCAAGTGGGGACACTTGTATAACCATTTACAGAAATTAACGAACAGAATATATATATCTGAATTACTATATACTAACATGTTGATAAACAATGAGCGTATATAATATAAGGTTAATAATTTATACAGTAATAATATCATTCGTAAATATTCTTACGCATGTCCATTGCATAAAGAAAATGCAAAGGTAAGATACTTGCCAGAAGCGCTGCTTACAATTTGTAATTTAGATTTATCGCTTATCTCGCGACCTATCATTAATCAGATCATTCGTTCGATTAAAACAACATACTATAACACATAACACTGCTTATTGCAGTCAGCACATACCCTAATCACATTGGCACATAGATTTAACAATCATTGAATCACAAATAATCACTTATCTAATCACATTATCTAAGTTCAGATCAATTTTTGAAACATATCGGTGTACCGACAACTTTATCGGGTATTTATCGAGTCTAAGACTCTTTTCTGTAACTCAATATCCGTACGTATCAGTCATATTATTTTTAAATGACTTAATATAATTTTAAAATATTTATTATAATTTATCATGAATTTTCAAACATCGGAATCATTATTAAATGATTTAAATATTAAACAATTCTATTATTATTAATATTTAATTAATATTAAACTATTAATGAAACCATTGTCAAAATATTAAAGTTATTTATAATAATTCAAAATATTTTTAAAACATTAATATTACCCTTAAATGATTTTTACAACATTTAAAATCATTTTTAAATAATTATCATTAATATTAAGGTATTAATGTTCTATTTATCAAAATATTAAAAGTCATTATTCATAACTTAAAATATTTTTAATTCATTTATATTCTTTTAAATGATTTTTAAATTAATAAAACCATTTATAAACTATTTATTTAATATAATTATTAAATAAATTAAATATCATTAATAATAACTTAATAATCATTAATATTAAATTAATAATGAAATTATTCTTTAAATATTAAAAGTTATATTTTATAACTTAAAATATCTTTAAACACTTTATTATCATTTTAAATAATTTTTATAATATCAAAATCATTTTTAAACTAATTTATTTAATATAATATTAAATAACTTTAACATCACTAATAGTAAATAATTAATGAAATTTAAAGTTATATTTTATAACTTAAAATATTTTTAAACTATTTATTTTCATGTAAAATGCTTTTTCTAATATTAAAATTATTTTTTAAACTAATTTATTTAATATAATTATTAAATAAATCTAATATCATTAATATTAAAATATTAATATTTTTCATGACAAAATATCAAAAGTTATATTTTATAACTTAAAATATTATTATAACCTTTATATAATTTTTAAATAATTTTTAAATCATTAATTCTATTTTTTATCATTTATTTAATACATTATTAAATAACTTAAATATCATTAATATTAATTTATTAATAAAATTTCATCACAAAATATTAAAAGTTATTAAAAATAACTTAAATTATTTTTTTATACCATAATACAATTTTAAATGATTTTCATGTATTAAAATTATTTTTAAATAATTTATTTAATATTATAATTAAATAAATTAAATACTTTTAATATTCTGAAAATATTAAATATTTATGAAATATATTTAAAATAATTAAAAACTAATTTTCAGAATTTAAAATAAAATTTCAGAATTTTCTAAGTATTTTTAATAATTAAAATCTATTTATTTCTATTTTTAATTAATTTTCAAAAAATCTGAAATTAAATAAATTCAAAACCGTCGCTAAAGGGACATTAGGCGACAAAAAGCGTCGCTGAATGTGTTCTTGGTGTTCTTGGCCAATTTCCAGAAACTCATGTCAGAGTTCATGCTACCTTGTTTGACCAGATATAAATCTTAGCCTATTGTGTTTCTGGCCTAGGTTAAAGATTGATCGTATAGTGTTTATGTAACACTACACAAATCAATCCACAATTATCTCAAACAACAACACAACAAGATATTCTAGGCATTCAAAATCATTGTCAGGCCTTTCTTGGGTTTCACCTGAAACCCAGCAGATCGGCTAGGCACCATTTTGATCATTTTAAGTTAGGTTCGGATCACTTTATTGGTGTTATAAAGGTTTAAACCTATAGTGCTCATGCCATAAAACATTTATATACCATTAACGCAGTCCAAAAAAACATCAAAATTTCCAAATCCAACCCGGTCAAAGGTTGTCAGACGGCTGTGCTTAGAGTTTTCTGGAAATTCCCAGAAACGGTAAACATGTTCGACATGCCTTGTTTGACCAACTGCCACGCCGGATCTGTTGATTACTAGTGGAATCTAAGGACATAATTTCAAACTACATATACCAAGCTATAAGTCTGCTACAACAAAAATATCATTACATTAAAAATTTGACAGATCAAGAAGGTTAAAAATATTGTCAGACGGATATTTTAATTTCTGGGTTGCCCAGATTTTTGACCAGTCAACTTCGGTCAACGGAATTTGACCGATCATAACTTGCAATCTAGACTTCAAACAACTATAAATCCATTTCCAGGTTACAGACCACATATCCAACTATAGATCTAACACATAAAACATTATAAATCATGAACATAATAATATCTACGGCCTCCGACATTACTTGTCAGACCATGTTTCAAATTTTTTTCCAGATTTTTTTAAAAAAAAACTGATTTCGTGCATCTGTGTTATGGATCCACGATCCAACAACCCAGATCACTTATAGACACCCTCTAACACATATCTAACAAATCAATTACAACATCTAATAACAAATCATAAGAGTTTCTAAATTAGGGTTCTTATACCTTTAAAGCTTGATCTTTGAATCTGACCTTGTTGATCTGTTATAGGCTTGATATGAACTGATGCTAACTTTGTTTATCACTCTCTCTCACTCTAGATTTTGAAATTTGAGGAGAGAGAAGCTCTTGGAGAGAATGAGAAATAAAGTAGACAATTTCTCTCTCTCAATCCATTTATCTAGCAATGCAATGCAATATAAAATCTGATCTAGCTATCAAATAGAGCTGAAATGCTGAGATTTATTAAGTTAAGGAGTGGGTAGGGTTTGGTCACCAACCACAAATTTCTAGATTTACAAGTTACACTAAATAGTGCACAAAAGGGCATTTTAGTCATTTTCTTTTTATTTCTAGAATTTCCATTTGTTGCAAACCCTTAGGGTTTAGGGTTTGAGCAATCTAGGGTTTAGGATTTGAAAAACCCTTAGGATTTAGGGTTTGGAAAAATTTGATTTTTAGGATTTCCATATTAGGTTTTAAAAATAGAAATTTTAATATTTCTAACTTATAATTAGAATTTTCTAATTATATAAAATTTTCTTAATCATAACTTAAATCTTGGTAATTAGGATTAACATTTCCTAATTAAAATCGCTAATTAAGCAATTAGGGTCAAAATTACGGAATAGGGTTTATAAAATAAATATTAGGGTTTCTAGAAATTTATATTTCTAATTATTAATTAGGGTTTACCTAATTAATATAAAATTATATAACACATAACATACATCCTATATCACAGTTATCTACAGTGTCGAACTCAACTTGAGTTTTAAATTAGGTTTTTCCGTTTAGCAATTAGCTAAATATTATTTAGGGTTTCTAATTCAAAAAATTAGGGTTTTAATTTACAATTAATGTCTCCTATATTTAGGGTTTTTCCTAATTAGCATCAAATATTCATAATACACATAACACAATATCTTAACAGATTTTAAAGTCTAATATGACTTTAAAATTAGGGTTTAACAGTAATACTAGGGTTTTGACATTATACACATAATTCGACCGACATTATCAGCCCACACACATACAGTACATATTTATAGCACTGAAAAATCAAAATTAAATATTAATATATTAGTATTCTTATTCATTGATAAAAATCCAAAGTTAGGGTTTGGATTCCATATCTGATTTATTTTTCGTATGTAACATTATTAATTAAGTTAAAATAATTAACTTAATTAGACTAGCATAAATTCATATAATAAAATAAATAATTATTATAATCATTCTAAAAATTATTTCATATATTATTTAAATAATATATAACCATATTTTCATAGAAAATAATTAATAAAAATATTTCTGCTATAAAATTAATTATTAAAAGAATAAACTTTATAATAGTCAATAATTCTAAAATAAAATTATTTGTAAACATTCATGTAATAAATATATTTTTATTTATTACATAATTACATACACACATTATCTTGTACAAATCCTCATCCTTAAAAAAAATAAAAAAAATAAAAAAATTATACGCAAAATTTTTGATTTAATTTTATAGAAAATATCGGGTTGTTACATTCACCCTCCCTTATAAAGATTCCATCCCCGGAATCACTGTTTTAAAAACCTATACATACCAGGGTACATAGCATACACAATCATTGCGAGTAGATCTCGATCAAAATTGATCGAACTGATCTTTAACTATTCACACAAAGCTTGTCTTTCTGATTAAACGGAAATTTGATTTCTAATAGAACTCAAATTCCTCCTTCAAAAATAACCTATAAAATAACTTACTATATTTATAAGAAAATAATATATAAGAAAATAAAATGGGTTTGAATAATACCTGGAGTTGCATCCCCGACTGCTACAGTTTCTTGAACGGTCATGTTGAAGATGCTTGCGGTTGATTTCGTTGGTTTGATTGTTGATGTTGGTCCCGTCGTCGCCAATGTGTCTTGCTGCCTTTTCCCGAATTCGCATTCCTTGTTTCCCTTCTCCTTCTTGAACAATCTTCCGCCTTATACTCCATTAATTCATACTTAAAACACACAAACTTTCCCTTTATCTCCTTTCCTTTTATCGTTTAGGTGACAAAACTATCTTTTGCCCCTTCGTTATCGTAGCTATCACAAATGCTTCCACCGGGTCAGTTGATCTTCTAAATCCTGGCGATCTGATTGCCTTGAAGTCTTTCACGTTCGTCGATCGATTATCTGGCTGATCTTCTGGCGACTGGTATTTTGTTCTGCATAGCTTGATCGTCCATATTCGCAAAATTCTGTATCAGTTCTGGTTGTCTTCTAGCTTTGTTGACAGGTTCTTCTGTCTGTGTATTTCTTTTTCGTTTCCTTGGCAACATTATCACAATTTATTCTTTATTCTAAGCCTTATCATATACGTATAATCATATAACACAAAACTTTCTATTCAAATAGTCATGTACTCAAAATATTAGATTTTGAAAATTTTGGTTTTCTGCATTAACCAATACTCATATAATTAACTACTATCTTTATACCAACTTATTTCATTAATCACATAAACTCATATTAATAGCACTTGACATACTTAGCACAAATTGCTTTAAACATCCGCTATCCCTTTGTGACTCAAAAGTCGGGAATCGCTGCCACAACTTATACAAAATTTGAAAAATATTACCTTATACCAACATACCTATCATATACATAACATATAATCATACCTATTCAAGCAATACCATTACTACTTATTTCTTACGCCTTCATTAAGGATCAATTGCTTAGTAATCTGTCTATTTTCATTATCCTCAATAATCCATTCACACCTAACTACACCTAGTTCGTCCAACTTTAACATACATTATGAGTTTAAGAACTCAACACTGACCACATATTCTTTAACTATACTTTACCTATCAGTTATACTATTGGTTTTTGGTCCGGTAATATACTTTCCAAAATAACCACCTCATTGAGGTAGCTTTCAATGTGAGCCTCTATTTCAGCTATTGGCTTTGATATTGGCTCGGTTATGGAGGTTGACTCCTTCTTTACGATTTGAGGGTATCTTAATCCTTGTCTATCTGACATCTACACACAAACTATCTTGATTATCACTTAATATATATGCACACAACAATTAATAGTTTTATATAAATTATCTTTTATTTTGTTTGACGATGAATTTATTCAATTCATCTTTTTTTTTCAAACTCTATATGAGTTATTTGTATTTTCAATGTTTTCCTCTGTTCCAAGGTTATAGCCTAAGGTCTAACCCACCTAAGGTTTTTAACCCTAAGCTCTGATACCATGATGTGACGCCCCCAAATCCAGGTACTTGAAACCCGAACTCGGTGCTTCACGATACCATTTCTATGAGCGGAATAATACTAATAATAATAACAATAACATAAAAGTCAACTTTGTAAGACCCCGAATTTTATGAAATAAAAGTATTCAATTTTTCTTTTCAGTAAATGGTTAAATTGATAAAAGTTAATGTTAAGGGTGATATATGAATTTTTTTCAAAATAAACAAGTGGTTATAAAATAATCATTGTTGTCGGGGAATATTCGTTGGTCGTGAAATATTCTTTCTGCCGGGAAATATTCGTACGACGGCGCAGCTATTTGTGGGTCCCATAACAGAATACCTATCGGATGAAGAAAACGATAAATTTGAGTTTTTACAAATAACAGCGTAGTTGTTACCGTTAACACTGTTGAAATATCCGGTAGTTAAAATATAGTAATACGCGTTATTGCACAGTAGCACACGGTATTGCACAGTATTTTTAAAATTATTGATTCTTACGTAAGAAGACACTACTCAATAATTGTTACAGTAATTACTGTTCAATATTTTATTTTATTGATTGAATAATTGCTACGTTGAAATTTTATATTATTATTGTTCAATAATTGTCACTGCATAGTATTTCCCATTATCAGATCAATAATTCATATTATTTGAATAATATTATTAGATAACATTATTGACAATGTCTAGAAAGTTCTGTCTAAGGAGAGGTTTGGTCACCTAATTGCGCGCCAATAAGGATAAATCCTTATTGAAAAGCCCCCTCTTTCTTGGAAACGGTCTGGTTGTCATAAATGTGAGTCTGTAATATTATCTGTGAATAATTAATTATTGATTCATATGATAAGGAAATATTTATTTTATGTGGATATAAATGAGGGATATATTTTTGTGGTTAAAAATGAAGGAGTTAATGTTGAGGTGTTTTATTTGTATTTTTGTCGGAACGGAAGTATTGAAAATCAAATTAGGATTTTTGAGATATTTTGCGAGGGTTATAATTTTTAATCCGACCGTTGGATCGTGGTAATAATTAGATATGTTATACATATATAAGTTGAGTATATGTCCACAAATTTTGAACCGTTAAAAATGAACGTATAATTTGTTATGAATTTTACAAGATGACTGGTACAGAAATTATTAAATTTTCGGAGTTAATCATTTTGGTGGAAAATTCTAGAATTGGTGGGCCCCACTCTTGATTGGTAAAGAAATGTGTTGAGATTTTATTAAAATATGGTGGGTGAGAATAGTAGCAGGTAAAGCCATCAGGTTGCAGGTTAAGTTTGCTTCGGCGTGCTAACATTTTCCTATAAATAGAGGGCTAAGTTAGAATTGAAAAACACACTAGAATTCATAAGTTTTCTCTCTTTCTCTCTCTAGATTATTGAGTGTATTTTGTGAGTATTTAGATACTTTGTGAGTTTCTATACATCAGTGCAAGTTTTCTTCAGCCTTATACCGATCAGAAGTACTGCTCTTTTGAGGTAAGGGATAGTAAGAGATTTTAAGGGTTGTTATGTTTTTCAGTTTCGTAATTTTTTTGACCTTGAAAAATTCTAGAAAAATTTGAAATGATATTTTGATGAGTTTTCTTGATTATGTCCAAAAATGGTGATTTTTGGATGTATAGGTTAAGAGTTATGAATTTTATAAGAAAAGACTATTTTAAAAGTAACAGCTTATAACTTCTTGTGGTTAACTCCAAAATTGATGAAATTTTTATTGGGAGTACATGTATATGATAGGAGTATACTCTGTGAATTTCAGAATTTTTAGATAAAAGTACAATTTTTGATAAATGTCTAAATATTTGGCTGTTTTGGCCATATGAAAAATAGTAAATGACTTTTAAAAATTCTGAGAAAAATATATGTTCACTATGGGACTATATTATGCTAAATCCCAGAAAAGAAATATTTTTGGAACTGATTTGGTATTTTTTCATAAAAATGGTCTAGTTATGAGTAAATGAATTAAATATGTTTTGTAAAGTAAGAAAATTAGAAAATAAGATTTTATGGCTTGAGAATCCTATATGAGGTATATGCAGATTTTTGATGAGGATTTTTGGTTATTGGTGATGAAATCTTAAGAGTTGGCATTTTATGATGATTAAATGCATTATTTAGTAAAGTATAAACAATTAAAATAAATAGTTTATAAGCTTAAAAAATATTATTCTTTCAATATCATTATATCGAAATATTGGTATATATTTTATTGTGTAATTTCTACCTTTTTGTGTCGAGTTTACTATTCATGAGTTACTATTCATGAGTTACTATTCACGAGTTACTATTCATGAGTTACTATTCACGAGTTACTATTCACGACAAAATTAGTTTCTTTTTCTGACCAAATTATAGTTGGTTTATGAATATTACTCTTGAGATTAAATCTATATGTTGATTATATTGATTTTATTTTATAACCCTAATGATGATATTTTTCTTTGACTTGAGTGTAAAGATGGGTAGATTTCTGGTATGATCATGACTATGGGTTCTCTTTGGCCAGTAGTGCAAAGTTGAATTGTTGACTGGTATGATCATGGCCATTGAATTTATAAGTGAATATCTTTAGCTTAAGTGCGAAGGTGAATTGATCAACATGGTTATAATTATTGTTTATATAAATTCTGAAATGATTATATATTTCTTTGAGATATTAATATATTTGGCCTGTAGTGCAAATATGAACTGTTGATGAATATATTTGGCCGTAGTGCAAATATGAACTGTTGAGGAATATCTTTGGCCTGTAGTGCAAAGATGAATTATTGATGAATATCTTTGGCCCGTAGTGCAAAGATGACATGTTGTTGAATATCTTTGGCCAGTAGTGCAAAGATGAACAGATGTTGAGATGAACATGACCAACTGGTGATACAAATGAATATCTTTGGCCGTAGTGCAAAGATGAAGTTATTAGTATGATTATGAACAGGAAATGTGATTTGGTGTAACCATGATCTTTGATGTTTCAGGTAAAGGTAGGTGATAAAAATTATCTTCGTCCTAGATGAGAAGAAGAATTTAGAACTACAGTTATGATTATGAATTATTCATATGATTGTGGACCAGAATTGTTGATTGATGTTACAGGGATAAAACATTGTTGGTAGATTTTTAACATGGAGAAGATAATAGACTTTATAGTCTATTTGACTCTTCTAATGGATTGCTCGTTCCGCTGCAACTATGGTTGAAATTTTTATCATCTACCATATGTTCTAAATCTCTGATTTATTACTGATGAAGACTATTGATAATTTATTTATCTTTAGTTATGATATTCTTTACTGGGCTAGTTGTGCTCACCCTTTTATTTCACAATTCCTTTCAGGTAATAAGAGTGTAGCTGGGTCGAGCGGGGGTAATAAGGGAATAGAACGGTGGTCATTATTTAGTAGTTATATTTGGTGAAGAAAATAGGGTGAGGCGAACCCAACGTTGGAAGGGTGTTTTGTCACTATCATACAAGATGTCTTATGACATACAACCTCGTGTCATCTTAAGACAGGGTTGTGCTCATCCACTTGCTGAGTATATCTACGAGCACTACCAATATAATCTTGGTGTTTGTTTGAAGTATAATTCTCAATTAGAGACAGTGAAGATAATGATAAGTCAAGAGAAGACTTACCATTGGGAAGAATATGATAGTAATCTTCTCGTTTTTCTTTGGTGGCTATTGGGTCAACCAAGGATAATTCTGTGGCCACATGATATCTATCATAACCTAGAAGCATGGCCTCCCATGTACGAAGGTTTCCTTGAGCACTTCCCAAATATTCTAGTTTCTAAAACAATTTTTGGCTGTACCTTTATGTAAGGTACCTTTGTGAGGTGCTGATACATGATGGTGTCCAATGTCACATTTGGTATATATTTGTATCCAAACTCACAGCATATGGGTTGTTGTATTTTGCACGACAATTGTTGTAATAAAGTTGTAGTTGTTTTCTGTACCATGTATTTGACGACTCAGAATGGGTTGGGTGGAATGGACCTATTTTGGGGTTGTCACAGGTGGTATTAGAGCTTAGGGATATGATCTCTGGCGGAGATCTGGAAATAAAACTAGGAGGGGAGAGATGAGTAAGTCCTTCGCTAGTGTGTCCTACCTAAGCTTATTTGTTGGTCAGTCATAATATCGGTATATTATGTGATATGTTAATTTGTTCAATTGACCCTTGCTGTATTCTAGAATGATATCTGAAATACAGGAGATGAGCATTGGAGAAATCATGATGATAGGGAAGATGGAATCTGAAATGAAAGCAAGGTATTCTTAACCCTTTGAAATACCAGGTACGTAAATTTCGGGGACGAAATTTCATAAGGAGGGGAGATTGTAAGACCCCGAATTTTATGAAATAAAAGTATTCAATTTTTCTATTCAGTAAATGGTTAAATTGAAAAAAGTTAATGTTAAGGGTGATATATGAATTTTTTTCAAAATAAACAAGTGGTTATAAAATAATCATTGTTGTCGGGGAATATTCGTTGGTCGTGGAATATTCTTTCTGTCGGGAAATATTCGTACGACGGCGCAGCCATTTGTGGGCCCCATAACAGAATAACTGTCGGATGAAGAAAACGATAAATTTGAGTTTTTACAAATAACGGCGTAGTTGTTACCGTTAACACTGTTGGAATACCCGGTGGTTAAAATACAGTAATACGCGTTATTGCACAGTAGCACACGGTATTGCACAGTATTTTTTAAATTATTGATTCTTACGTAAGAAGGCACTACTCAATAATTGTTACAGTAATTACTGTTCAATATTTTATTTTATTGATTTAATAATTGCTACGTTGAAATTTTATATTATTATTGTTCAATAATTGTCACTGCATAGTATTTCCCATTATCAGATCAATAATTCATATTATTTGAATAATATTATTAGATAATATTATTGGCAATGTCTAGAAAGTTCTGTCTAAGGAGAGGTTTGGTCACCTAATTGAGCGCTAATAAGGATAAATCCTTATTGGAAAGCCCCCTCTTTCTTGGGAACGACCTGGTTGTCATAAATGTGATTCTATAATATTATCTGTGAATAATTAATTATTGATTCATATGATAAGGAAATATTTATTTTATGTGGATATAAATGAGGGATATATTTTTGTGGTTAAAAATGAAGGAGTTAATGTTGACGTGTTTTATTTGTATTTTTGTCGGAACGGAGGTATTGAAAATCAAATTAGGGTTTTTGAGATATTTTGCGAGGGTTATAATTTTTAATCCGACCGTTGGATCGTGGTAATATTTGGATATGTTATACATATATAAGTTGAGTATATATCCACAAATTTTGAACCGTTAAAAATGAACGTATAATTTGTTATGAATTTTACGAGATGACTGGTCAGAAATTATTGAATTTTCGGAGTTAATCATTTTGGTAGAAAATTCTAGAATTGGTGGGCCCCACTCTTGGTTGGTGAAGAAATGTGCTGAGATTTTTATTCAAATATGGTGGGTGAGAATAGTAGCAGGTAAAGCCATCAGGTTGCAGGTTAAGTCTGCTTCGGCGTGCTAACATTTTCCTATAAATAAAGGGCTAAGTTAGAATTGAAAAACACACTAGAATTCATAAGTTTTCTCTCTTTCTCTCTCTAGATTATTGAGTGTATTTTGTGAGTATTTAGATACTTTGTGAGTTTCTATACATCAGTGCAAGTTTTCTTCAGCCTTATACCGATCAGAAGTACTGCTCTTTTGAGGTAAGGGATAGTAAGAGATTTTAAGGGTTGTTATGTTTTTCAGTTTCGTAATTTTTCTGACCTTGAAAAATTCTAGAAAAATTTGAAATGATATTTTGATGAGTTTTCTTGATTATGTCCAAAAATGGTGATTTTTGGATGTATAGGTTAAGAGTTATGAATTTTATAAGAAAAGACTATTTTAAAAGTAACCGCTTATAACTTCTTGTGGTTAACTCCAAAATTGATAAAAATTTTATTGGGAGTACATGTATATGATAGGAGTATACTCTGTGAATTTCAGAATTTTTAGATAAAAGTACAATTTTTGATAAATGTCTAAATATTCGGCTGTTTTGGCCATATGAAAAATAGTAAATGACTTTTAAAAATTTTGAGAAAAATATATGTTCACTATGTGACTATATTATGCTAAATCCCAGAAAAGAAATATTTTTGGAACTGATTTGGTATTTTTTCATGAAAATGATCTACTTATGAGTAAATAAATTAAATATATTTTGTGAAGTAAGAAAATTAGAAAATAGGATTTTATGGCTTGAGAATCCTATATGAGGTATATGCAGATTTTTTATGAGGGTTTTTAGTTATTGGTGATGAAATCTTAAGAGTTGGCATTTTATGATGATTAAATGCATTATTTAGTAAAGTATAAACAATTAAAATAAATTGTTTATAAGCTTAAGAAATATTATTCTTTCAATATCATTATACCGAAATATTAGTATGTATTTTATTGTAGAATTTCTACCTTTTTGTGTCGAGTTTACTATTCATGAGTTACTATTCACGAGTTAATATTCATGAGTTACTATTCATGACAAAATTGGTTTCTTTTTCTGACCAAATTATAGTTGGTTTATGAATATTACTCTTGAGATTAAATCTATATGTTGATTATATTGATTTTATTTTATAACCCTAATGATGATATTTCTCTTTGACTTGAGTGTAAAGATGGGTAGATTTCTGGTATGATCATGACTATGGGTTCTCTTTAGTCAGTAGTGCAAAGTTAAATTGTTGACTGGTATGATCATGACCATTGAATTTATAAGTGAATATCTTTAGCTTAAATGCAAAGGTGAATTGATCAACGTGGTTATAATTATTGTTTATATAAATTCTGAAATGATTATATATTTCTTTGAGATATTAATATATTTGGCCTGTAGTGCAAATATGAACTGTTGATGAATATATTTGGCCGTAGTGCAAATATGAACTGTTGAGGAATATATTTGGCCTGTAGTGCAAAAATGAATTGTTGATGAATATATTTGGCCCGTAGTGCAAAGATGACATGTTGTTGAATATCTTTGGCCAGTAGTGCAAAGATGAACAGATGTTGAGATGAACATGACAAACTGGTGATACAAATGAACATCTTTGGTCGTAGTGCAAAGATGAAGTTATTAGTATGATTATGAACAGGAAATGTGATTTGGTGTAACCATGATCTTTGATGTTTCAGGTAAAGATAGGTGATGAAAATTATCTTCGTCCTGGATGAGAAGAGGAATTTAGAACTACAGTTATGATTATGAGTTATTCATATGATTGTGGACCAGAATTGTTGATTGATGTTACAGGGATAAAATATTGTTGGTGGATTTTTAATATGGAGAAGATAATAAACTTTATAGTCTATTTGACTCTTCTACTGGATTGCTCATTCCACTGTAACTATGGTTGAAATTTTTATCATCTACCATATGTTCTAAATCTCTGATTTATTACTAATGAAGACTATTGATAATTTATTTATCTTTAGTCATGATATTCTTTATTGGGCTAGTTGTGCTCACCCTTTTGTTTCACAATTCCTTTCAGTTAATAAGAGTGTAGTTGGGTCGAGCGGGGGTAATAAAGGAATAGAACAGTGGTCATCATTTAGTAGTTATATTTGGTGAAGAAAATAGGGTGAGGCGAACCCAACGTTGGAAGGGTGTTTCGTAACTATCATACAAGATGTCTAATGACATACAACCTCGTGTCATCATAAGACAGGGTTGTGCTCATCCACTTGCTGAGTATATCTACGAGCACTACCTATATAATCTTGGTGTTTGTTTGAAGTATAATTCTCAATTAGAGACAGTGGAGATAATGATAAGTCAAGAGAAGACTCGCCATTGGGAAGAATATAATTGTAATCTTCTCGTTTTTCTTTGGGGTCTATTGGGTCAACCAAGGATAATTCTGTGGCCATATGATATCTATCATAACCTAGAAGCATGGCCTCCCATGTACGAAAGTTTCCTTGAGCACTTCCCAAATATTCTAGTTTCTGAAACAGTTTTTGACTGTACCTTTATGTAAGGTACCTTTGTGAGGTGCTGATACATGATGGTGTCCAATGTCACATTTGGTATATATTTGTATCCAAACTCACAGCATATGTGTTGTTGTACTTTGCACGATAATTGTTGTAATAAAGTTGTAGTTGTTTTCTGTACCATGTATTTGACGACTCAGAATGGGTTGGGTGGAATGGACCTATTTTGGGGTTGTCACAAACTTAATTTACATGATTATCAGAGTCTAGCTCCCAAGTACGCAACCTTTAATACATTCATTACAACCCATGATAGATAATTAATATCATACTTGTCTTAATAATATCAAACTAATACATAAACTATCACAAATCTTATTTGGTTAGCTTTCCTTTTCCTTTGTTTCTGCATGAGCTCTCTAGTTCTTCACACTTAGCTGAAAACATTTAAATTAAGCAAGGATGAGCATTTGAGTGCCCAACAAGTAATAATAATTATATACATATATATATATATTATATATATATATATATATATATATATATATATATAATCTGAACGAAATTAAATGTTTTCTTTGTACTATTCTTCTACAACAAGTCAATAGTTGTGAAGTATTCTGAACCGATAAATATAACATAACAACTCTCTTTCAAATTTTTGAAACTACATATTGACTATAACTGGGGCTATGGTGACACGCCATGAACATTGTTTTCATTTTCGAAAAGGTTAAACAGAAATTCATCTGTAAACCGTCATAACTTACGGGCAGGGGGGTGATCAGCCCGTTATACCCTGCATTGATCAATACTACATACAAGAACGAGGGTATCGTTCACTCTGTCCGCCTTGGGCGCATAAATGTTTTTCCGTGTAGGGATGTTCATACTTGTCTGGGTTCTAAATCAAAGGTTTTATCTTGTTCAACAATATTCTATAATGCAACATATATATATATATATATATATATATATATATATATATATATATATATATATATATATATATATATATATATATATATATACGGGTAATTGACAAAGATATATCAACATGTGATTAAATACAATGATTATCCAAGTGGGGACACTTGTATAACCATTTACAGAAATTAACGAACAGAATATATATATCTGAATTACTATATACTAACATGTTGATAAACAATGAGCGTATATAATATAAGGTTAATAATTTATACAGTAATAATATCATTCGTAAATATTCTTACGCATGTCCATTGCATAAAGAAAATGCAAAGGTAAGATACTTGCCAGAAGCGCTGCTTACAGTTTGTAATTTAGATTTATCGCTTATCTCGCGACCTATCATTAATCAGATCATTCGTTCGATTAAAACAACATACTATAACACATAACACTGCTTATTACAGTCAGCCCATACCCTAATCACATTGACACATAGATTTAACAACCATTGAATCACAAATAATCACTTATCTAATCACATTATCTAAGTCCAGATCAATTTATGAAACATGTCGGTGTACCGACAACTTTATCGGGTATTTATTGAGTCTAAGACTCTTTTCTATAACTCAATATCTGTACGTATCAGTTATATTATTTTTAAATGACTTAATATAATTTTAAAACATTTATTATAATTTATCATGAATTTTCAAACATCGAAATCATTATTAAATAATTTTAATATTAAACAATTCTATTATCATTAATATTTAATTAATATTAAACTATTAATAAAACCATTGTCAAAATATTAAAGTTATTTATAATAACTCAAAATATTTTTAAAACATTAATATTACCCTTAAATGATTTTTATAACATTTAAAATCATTTTTAAATAATTATCATTATAATTAAGGTATTAATGTTCTATTTATCAAAATATTAAAAGTCATTATTCATAACTTAAAATATTTTTAATTCATTTATATTCTTTTAAATGATTTTTAAATTAATAAAACCATTTATAAACTATTTATTTAATATAATTATTAAATAAATTAAATATCATTAATAATAACTTAATAATCATTAATATTAAATTATTAATAAAATTATTCTTTAAATATTAAAAGTTATGTTTTATAACTTAAAATATCTTTAAATACTTTATTATCATTTTAAATGATTTTTATAATATCAAAATCTTTTTTAAACTAATTTATTTAATATAATATTAAATAACTTTAACATCACTAATAGTAAATAATTAATGAAATTTAAAGTTATATTTTATAACTTAAAATATTTTTAAACTATTTATTTTCATGTAAAATGATTTTTCTAATATTAAAATTATTTTTTAAACTAATTTATTTAATATAATTATTAAATAAATCTAATATCATTAATATTGAAATATTAATATTTTTCATGACAAAATATCAAAAGTTATATTTTATAACTTAAAATATTGTTATAACCTTTATATAATTTTTAAATCATTAATTGTATTTTTTACCATTTATTTAATACATTATTAAATAACTTAAATATCATTAATATTAATTTATTAATAAAATTTCATCACAAAATATTAAAAGTTATTAAAAATAACTTAAATTATTTTCTTATACCATAATATAATTTTAAATAATTTATTTAATATTATAATTAAATAAATTAAATAATTTTAATATTCCAAAAATATTAAATATTTATGAAATATATTTAAAATAATTAAAAACTAATTTTTAGAATTTAAAATAAAATTTCAGAATTTTCTAAGTATTTTTAATAATTAAAATCTATTTATTTCTATTTTTAATTAATTTTCAAAAAATCTGAAATTAAATAAATTCAAAATCGTCGCTAAAGGGACATTAGGCGACAAAAAGCGTCGCTGAATGTGTTCTTGGTGTTCTTGGCCAATTTCCAAAAACTCATGTCAGAGTTCATGCTACCTTGTTTGACCATATATAAATCTTAGCCTATTGTGTTTCTGGGCTAGGTTAAAGATTGATCGTATAGTGTTTATGTAACACTACACAAATCAATCCACAATTATCTCAAACAAAAACACAACAAGATATTCTGGGCATTCAAAATCATTGTCAGGCCTTTCCTGGGTTTCACCTGAAACCCAGCAGATCGACTAAGCACCTTTTTGATCATTTTAAGTTAGGTTCGGATCACTTTATTGGTGTTATAAAGGTTTAAACCTATAGTGCTCATGCCATAAAACATTTATATACCATTAACGCAGTCCAAAAAAGCATCAAAATTTCCAAATCCAACCAGGTCAAAGGTTGTCAGACGGCTGTGCTTAGAGTTTTCTGGAAATTCCCAGAAACGGTAAACATGTTCGACATGCCTTGTTTGACCAACTGCCACGCCGGATCTGTTGATTACTAGTGGAATCTAAGGACATAATTTCAAACTACATATACCAGGCTATAAGTCTGGTACAACAAAAACATCATTACATTAAAAACTTGACAGATCAAGAAGGTTAAAAATATTGTCAGACGGATATTTTAATTTCTGGGTTGCCCAGATTTTTGACCAGTCAACTTCGGTCAACGGAATTTGACCGATCATAACTTGCAATCTAGACTTCAAACAACTATAAATCCACTTCCAGGTTACAGACCACATATCCAACTATAGATCTAACACATAAAACATTATAAATCATGAACATAATAAGATCTACGGCCTTCGACATTACTTGTCAGACCATGTTTCAAATTTTTTTCCAGATTTTTTTTAAAAAAAAAACTGATTTCGTGCATCTAAGTGTTATGGATCCATGATCCAACAACCCAGATCACTTATAGACACCCTCTAACACATAACTAACAAATCAATTACAACATCTAACAACAAATCATAATAGTTTCTAAATTAGGGTTCTTATACCTTTAAAGCTTGATCTTTGAATCTGACCTTGTTGATCTGTTATAGGTTTGATATGAACTGATGTTAACTTTGTTTATCACTCTCTCTCACTCTAGATTTCGAAATTTGAGGAGAGAGAAGCTCTTGGAGGGAATGAGAAATAAAGTAGACAATTTCTCTCTCTCAATCTATTTATCTAGCAATGCAATGCAATATAAAATCTGATCTAGCTATCAAATAGAGCTGAAATGCTGAGATTTATTAAGTCAAGGAGTGGGTAGGGTTTGGTTACCAACCACAAATTTCTAGATTTACAAGTTACACTAAATAATGCACAAAAGGGCATTTTAGTCATTTCCTTTTTATTTCTAGAATTTCCATTTGTTGCAAATCCTTAGGGTTTAGGGTTTGAGCAATCTAGGGTTTAGGGTTTGGAGAACCCTTAGGGTTTAGGGTTTAGAAAATTTGATTTTTAGGATTTCCATATTAGGTTTTAAAAATAGAAATTTTAATATTTCTAACTTATAATTAGAATTTTCTAATTATATAAAATTGTCTTAATCATAACTTAAATCTTGGTAATTAGGATTAAGATTTCCTAATTAAAATCACTAATTAAGCAATTAGGGTCAAAATTACGGATTAGGGTTTATAAAATAAATATTAGGGTTTCTAGAAATTTATATTTCTAATTATTAATTAGGGTTTACCTAATGAATACAAAATTATATAATACATAACATACATCCTATATCCCAGTTATCTACAGTGTCAAACTCAACTTATGTTTTAAATTAGGTTTTTCCGTTTAGCAATTAGCTAAATATTATTTAGGGTTTCTAATTCAAGAAATTAGTGTTTTAATTTACAATTAATGTCTCCTATATTTAGAGTTTTTCCTAATTAGCATCAAATATTCATAATACACATCATACACTGCATAACACAGTATCTTAATAGATTTTAAAGTCTAATATGACTTCGAAATTAGGGTTTAACAATAATACTAGGGTTTTGACATTATACACATAATTCGACCGACATTATCAGCCCACTCACATACAGTACATATTTATAGCACTGAAAAATTAAAATATAATATTATTATATTATATTCTTATCCATTGATAAAAATCCAAAGTTAGGGTTTGGATTCCATATCTGATTTATTCTTCATATATAACATTATTAATTAAGTTAAAATAATTAACTTAATTAGACTAACATAAATTCATATAATAAAATAAATACTTATTATAATCATTCTAAAAATCATTTCATATATTATTTAAATAATATATAACCATATTTTTATAGAAAATACCTAATAAAAACATTTCTGCTATAAAATTAATTATTAAAAGAATAAACTTTATAATAGTCAATAATTCTAAAATTAATTTATTTGTAAACATTCATGTAATAAATATATTTTTATTTATTACATAATTACATACACACATTATCTTGTATAAATCCTCATCCTTAAAAAAAATAAAAAAAATAAAAATTATACGCAAAATTTCTGATTTAATTTTATTGAAAATATCGGGTTGTTACAGCGGGACATGAATACTATTACTTATTGAATGGATATTCTGGGTATAATCAGATCGTCATCGCTCTTGAAGTTCAAGAAAAGACTACGTTCACGTGCCCATACGGCACATTCGCATTCAGGAGAATGTCGTTTGGCTTGTGTAATGCACCCGCTACCTTCTAGAGGTGCATGATGGCCATCTTCTCAAACATGGTGGAGAAAAATATGGAAGTCTTCATGGACGACTTCTCTGTCTATGGGGATGATTTTGATGCATGTCTGGAGAATTTGGTAATGGTCTTACAAAGATGCACAGACACGAATTTGATACTTAACTGGGAAAAGTGTCACTTCATAGTAGAAGAAGGCATAATTTTGGGGCACAAGGTTTCGGCTCAAGGTTTAGAGGTTGATAAAGCGAAGCTGGAAACAATTGAGAAACTTCCTCCATTAAGTTCAGTTAAGGGAATTTGAAGTTTTCTAGGACATGCTGGGTTCTACAGGAGATTCATAAAGGACTTCTCTAAAATTGCAAAACCTTTGTGCAGTTTTTTGGAGAAGGAATCAGTTTTCAAGTTTGATGAGGAGTGCAAATTAGCATTCCAGTTGTTGAAGAAGAAATTGACCACAGCTCCCGTCATTGTCGCGCCAGATTGGACCATGCCCTTCGAATTAATGTGTGATGCAAGCGACTACGCAATTGGGGCTGCTTTGGGTCAACGCTAAGAAAAGGCATTTCATGCCATATAATATGCAAGTAAGACACTCACGGAGAATCAAATGAACTACACAACTACGAAGAATGAATTGCTTACAGTGGTGTATGCGTTCGATAAATTCTGGGCATAATTAATCGGGACAAAGGTAGTAGTTTATACAGATCACTCGGCCATTCGATATTTAATTTTGAAAAAAATATGCTAAGCCACACCTTATCCGATGGATTCTCATTTTATAAGAGTTTGATCTAGAAATAAAGGATAAAAAGGGGACGGAGAACCAAGTCGCCGATCATTTGTCTAGGCTGGAAAATTATAATAAAAAGGAAGAGGATAAGTGCGTAATCAACGAGTCATTCCCTGATGAGCAATTGTTTGGGTTAAATACAGAATTTTCATGGTACGCGGACTTCGCAAATTATTTAGTGAGTAACATTCTTCCCCCTGATCTTACACGACAACTAAAAAAGAAGTTTCTTCATGACATCAAGTGGTATATGTGGGATGAGCCTTATTTATTTAAACAGTACGCCGACAAGATGATTAGAAGGTGTGTGCCCCATAGTGAAGTGAAGAACATACTATATGAATGCCACTCCTCTGCATATGGGGGACACTATGGTAGTGAGAGAACAGCGACAAAAGTGCTTTAAGCTGGGTTTTATTGGCCTACACTATTCAAAGACGCCCACCGATTTGTTAAAACTTGTGATAGGTGTCAACGGGTGGGCAACATATCGAAAAGGAATGAGATGCCACTTCAAATAGAAGTCGAGATCTTCGATGTATAGGGCATAGATTTCATGGGGCCATTCCCTTCTTTATTTACCAATCAGTACATTTTGCTTGCGGTGGACTATGTATCAAAGTGGGTGGAAGCCGTAGCACTCCCGACTAACGATGCCAAGGTGGTTCTCAAATTTTTGTGAAAGAATATTTTTACGAGGTTTGGAAAGTTGAGAGCCATTATAAGTGATGAAGGCAGTCACTTCTGCAATAAATCATTTACAGCTCTCTTGGCGAAGTATGGGGTCAACCATAAGGTCGCTACAGTGTATCATCCCCAAACCAGTGGGCAAGCCGAGGTTTCGAATAGGGAAGTGAAGAGAATCTAGGAGAAGGTAGTGAATCTGAATCGAAAGGATTGGTCTCTTAGGTTGGATGATGCACTATGGGCTTACCGGACTGCGTATAAAACATTGATTGGTATATCACCATACAAATTACTATACGGGAAAGCTTGTCACCTACCTATCGAGTTACAACACAAGGCTTACTAGGCTATTCAGAAACTGAACTTCGATCAAGCAGCTGTGGGGGAAAAGAGATTACTTCAGTTAAACGAGCTCGATGAATTCCGTCTTCAGGCTTACGAGAACTCGAAGTTATACAAAGAAAGGGTCAAGAAATGGCACGATCATAAAATCATGCACCGAACGTTCGAGCCTGGATAATCAGTACTACTTTTTAACTCACGATTTAGGTTGTTCTCAGGCAATCTTAAGTCAAGGTTGTCGGGACCATTCACCATCAAAACAGTTTTCCCACATGGTGCCGTTAAACTCTACAGTCGAAATCCATTGGAAACTTTCAAGGTCAACGGTCAATGGTTGAAGCATTATTAAGGTGGCAAGTCCAATTGGGACGTCATCGCAATCACACTGATCGACGCACCATAAACAGGCAGTAGTCAGGCTGAAAGACTTAAAATCAAGCGCTAATTGGGAGGTAACCCAATCGTATTTTATTTTTCATATTTTTAATCATAACTGTCGAAGTATAGTTTAGTATAATTAGTAATATATGATAAGTTTATTAAGTAGCTATTATATTGTATGAGTCTTGTTAATCTCTCAACCATGCTAGAAATGATCAACAATTTGATTACATTCAGACCAAGTGCAGGAAAACCCACCCCCGTCGGGGCAGGGGTCTCCAGGATAAGTAACCTATATAGTCATTGCAAATTCAGAAAGCCGCCAATTTGGGTTCATATCGTGGGAATTCATCTTATATTCGAGATGAGTAACCCATCCTCAAGTTCTTCATCTTTAATCACCATAATTGTCACAAATTCATAAAGTTTGGGGGAAAGAACTCAGGGTGCACATCAAGTGTTCGATAGAGTGTGTGAGCCAAGTTCAGGGGAAGAAAGAAGGAATTCTGAAATCAATGGCATCTAAACCGACTTCTAAGAGGCAACGGGGAAAGAGTTCCACACCAACACCACCATCACGAACCTTTGACCGACGCAAATTCAAAAGTGTCGCCGTCGCCGACCGTTACTACTATATGGTCACAAAGGCACTTACACCGGAGCGGGGGTTGGCACCGGATGCTCTAGATGGTGAAATGATGCAACAGATTTATCAGAAAGGGTGGAATAAATTCACTAAGGAACCTGAGCCTGCCACTACCAACGTGGTCAAAGAATTCTATGCTAACGCCAAGGACAAAGCACCGTTCAATGCTTTTATGTGTGGGAGGTTGGTTCCGTTCAGTGCCGATGCCATCAACACTTATTATCAGTTACGAGTGCCTCGACAGTGCCAATATGCTCACATGTGTGTTTTCAACCCAGACTTTGAGGCTGTTCTCAAAGAAATGACTAAGCTGGGAACAACATGGTTAAAGGGTCGAAAAGGAGGCACGGTATTTCAGAGCAAGGATCTTAGCTTGTATGGTAAAATTTGGTACGCCTTCTTATGTGCAAAACTATTTCCTTCCACGCACACCTCTGATGTGTCCAAGTAGAAGGCACTACTTCTATATGCGATTGTGCAAGACTTCATCATCGACGTCAGGGCCATAATCAATTTTTCCATTCGCCGGTGCTTACGAGGGAATTTTTTGGGCAGCCTGCCACACCCATCACTCATTTGTGGGTTGTGTCACCAAGCAGGTGTTCGATGGTCCGATGATGAGCCTACTCTGATGCCACTGCAGCTACTAGACACCAAAATGATCATGCAGTATTCAGTGTGGGCCAGAGGTGAGTCACATCCTAGAGGGTTAGGATTTGTGTTTCCATCAGCTTCAGAGGACAAAGTTGACCATGACGACACCTCGGAGGATGAGGATGAGACTATGGGAGAGCAAGGAGTAGAGGCGGAACCACCATCCAACGCCATATCGAGCCCTCGATTTCTTGCGTTTTAACGCTAAATGGAGGAGCACAAAAAAGTAGCACGACGGGAGATGCGGTGACTCGCAGTGCGATAAGACCATATGTTTGATGCAATAAACTTGTCATTCGCATCATTGAACACGACGCTCCAAAGCTTCAATCCAAATGCTCAATTTCCATACCAGCAACCAGGTCTAATGCCATGCTTTCCATCAAGTGATTCGAAGGAAGAAGAAGAACACAACACACAACCACCCCAGGCCTATAGCGATTACAGGGAAGTCCTCAGCTTTTGACTGCTATATTTATACAATGAGGGCATTGTAATTTTTAAGTTTGGGAGAGTAGATTATTTTTGTAGTTCAATGGTTTCATGCATAATGTCATTAGTTAGGGTTGCATTTAGTATTGCACTTTAGTTTTGCATATTAGTTTTAAGCATTTATGTAATCATATAGTTGCTTAGTAGCTTAGGGGCATATTTAGTTTTTATTTATGTTGTTTTATGTGTGCATTCTTGTTATGTGTCACTAATAAAAATAATTGATGTTTTGCATTTATCCAGCAGTATTTGTAGATCATGTTTATTATGGCCAACGATGAAATTGAGATTAAGTAAACAAATACAGTATTCAGTATTAGAACTGTGATGTAGTTTTGAATCATGACTCGGATCTTGTGCTTGTTTGAAACTGGTATGAAAAGGGTATCACGTAATAACGTATGTGTTGACTGATTAGTTTAAATCAATATATAAATAGTTTCTAAAGGATAATGCTAGTATAGATAAGAGAATGACAAGAACAGACAGTGAAGACGACAAATTAGTCAAGAACCTAAGTTTTGGGGAAAGAGTAAGGTATATAAACTTCAGAAAAAAAAAAGAAATAAAAAAGAAAGAAAACAATATAGATCGTGACTAGCCTTGTTTCGGGGCCTTTGTTACTTGAGCAAGTACGCCAGTAGGGGTGTCTTAACACCTAGCGCCCTAAGGTCTTTTATGGTCTAGGAGTCGTTGGTTGAAAGCTTGCTAAGGGGTAGCACTGTTAGCCTAATGGAATGAGCCATTGCATAGTCATTATTAACAAAAAAATAAGAAAAATAAAAGAGAAAAATAAAAATAAAGAGAAGACGGGAAATAAAGGCAAAGAGCCCTCGTAGTTGGAAAAAGAAAGCATGAATACCCTATACAAACCCCTAATCTTGGTAATTATTTGATCTTAGTTTGAACTTATTTGTTTTTGAAATTTTTGAATTTATTATGTATAATTCCTAATAAGAGATTGGTTATGTGTTGAATTCGAATTAATATCAGTTAGCATAGATGTTGATCACACACACACACACACTAAATCAGCGATGACAGTATAAGATTCGAGGAGTGATAAGAAGTTGTTGATGGGTTTTATTATGAAGTGTTGTAGTGTGTGCTTGATTGTTCTGAGGCCGGAGGAATAAATTTGATTCTGGGATACTGTAGGATTCATAGATATATAGTTAGATACATTACATATCCTTGCATTGCATAGCATGTAGTTTGTTTTGTGCTCGAGGTCTAGCACGGTTTAAGTTTGGGGGATTTTGATAAGTGGATTCTATATCCACGAATTAATGTCTAATTCAAGCTTAATTGTTGTTAAATCCTTGTTTTTATGATTTTCTTTTACTTGTTTCTTGTTATTTTGTGTATAGGATGGATGGTGTGGTGAATGAGTGAACTCAGTGTTGGATATATATTGATAAACAACAAAATCAACAAGGTAGATGATGCAAAGTAATTAACGGCAATTAATTACATATTTTCATAGCGAGCAACGGAGTGAAGAAATTGGAGTACGATCATATCAATTGCGGATTGAGACTAAAGTGAAGGGTGTTCTGCGTTATTCTTCTACTTTAGTTTATATTTGTAATTGAAAAGATGTTATCTTTAATTTATTCAATTATTATTTCATTTATTATGAACTAATTACTTTTTAGGCTTAAGACGGATCTTTTAGTGGACCGATGATTATGTAATCTTTGATTTCAGTTTAATAAGCTGTTATCCGGTTTATCTATATTAATTTGAGCGTGAATTTATGAATTACCTAATCAACGATTCTTTGTGGACTTTTATGAACTCGAGAGATGAAATACAGTCTAGACATATTTGATATAGCATGTGTTCTTGATTTATGTGAATAAACAAAATCTTGATGAATGTTAGGGTAGAGATATGCTTGACATCGCATGTAATCAGATAAAGGATTTGAACTTCAACCTTCTTTAATTGTAATTCACATAGAGATATATCGAGTTAACTAATTAAGGTGTTTAACTTTATTCCATCTTAATTGTGGATTTGAAGTTAATACTGTATTAGTGCATCGAGAGGTGGCTAGTTCTGCATACGTGTTCTTGGTTAATAAAATGGGATAGTGAGTTAAACTAGAATAAAGGTGTAATAATCAGAGTGATGCTTAGAGTGAAGTCGAAAGCCTAATTCTCCATTATTTGTTTGAAAATTCAGTTTTTAGAAATTGTTGATTGTTTGGTGATTTTATTCTCTTTAATACTTTTAGTTATAAACTGGAAATTGATTAGTTTAATAAAATTAGGATTAATAGAAAATTGGTAATTGTGAGGTTTAAATTCTTACTAAGTCTCTGAGGGAACGATACTCTACTTACTGTTATATTACTTGTTGACCACGTATACTTGCGTGTTGTGCGTAATTAGATATTACCAAACAAATGTGAGCACCATATCCTGTGGGAATGAAGTACCCGGCTTTGGGGGTGTCACAGGTTGGTATCAAAGCTTTAGGTTATGAACCTTAGGTGAGGAAAACCTTAGAAAGTAACCTTTAAGGACATAGAAAATATAGTGGTGTTAAACTCATATTGAGTTCTAAGGAATGAATTGAGGGAATTCATTAAAGATAAACAATAAAAGACTTTATGTGCTATGTGTTAATAACTTATGTACTCGCGAGTCTCGAAGAATGTCACGTAATAAATAAAACTAAAAACTATTTTGTTGTCAGGATGTCTAACGTTTAAGGATCCAGTCAAGCTAGGGAAGAGATACCTTAGGTACCTAGAGATGAAGAGCCTCGATATGTCTACGTTGTTCGGGAGCAGTTAATCCAGAGGGAGCCTTGTTTGTTGGTGTAACAACCCAATATTTTCTATAAAAATTAAATTATAAATTTTGCGTATAATTTTTTTTTATTTCAAGGATAATGATTTGTACAAGATAATGTGTATATGTAATTATGTAATAAATTAAAAAATATTTATTATATAAATGTTTGCAAATAATTTTATTTTAGAATTATTGATTATTATAAAGCATATTCTTATAATAATTAGTTTTATAGTAGAAATATTTTTATTAATTATTTTTGATGAAAATATAATTATTTAAATAATATATGAAATGATTTTTAGAATTATTATAATAATTATTTATTTTATTATATGAATTTATGCAAGATTAATTAAGTTAATTATTTTAACTTAATTAATAATGTTATATATGAAGAATAAATCAGATATGGAATCCAAACCCTAATTTTGAATTTTTATCAATGGATAAGACTAATAATATAATAATATTATATTTTAATTTTTCAGTACTATAATTATGTACTGTATATTTGTACACTGATAATGATTGGTTAATTATGGGGTATTATGATAAAACCCTAATTTTTACTGACAAACACTAATTTCGAAGTCACATGAGACTTTAAAATCTGTTAAGAAACTATGTTATGTGGTGTATGATGTGTATTATAAATATTGGATGCTATTAGGAAAACCCTAATTATAGGAGATATTAATTGTAAATTAAAACCCTAATTTCATAAATTAGAAACCTTAAATCAATAATTAATTTATTGATAAATGAAAACCCTAATTTAAAACTCAGAATGAGTTCGACCCTGTTATATAACTGTGTTATATGGTGCATGCATGTTATGTATTATATGACTTTTTGATTAATTAGGTATACCCTAATTAATATTTAGAAATATTAATTTCTAGAAACCCTAATATTTATTTTATAAACCCTAATTTATTTAAATTGTAAACCCTAATTGTTGATTTGGAAAGCTTAATGCTAATTAGTGTATCTTAAACCTAATTAGTAAGGTGTTAAGTAATTAAAAACCTAATTAATTAAGAAACCTTAATTTTGTATTTTAGAAACTAAAATTTATTATTTTATTTTATTTTTACAAACCCTAAATTGAAAAATCTAGGAAATTATTTTTAAACCCTAAAATGGTTCAAACCCTAAACCCTAAGGGTTTGCCAAGATTACAATTTTGCCATTTAAATGTTTTACCAAATGATAAAAATGCCCCTTTTGTATTATTAGAGCTATATTTGTAGGTTTTGACAATAGGAGAAGTTAGTGACCAAATCCAACAACCTCATGTGCTCTATATTGACAAATCTCAGCAACAAGACACATAACTTCAGCCAATGCATGCATCTAAGACATATATTTATAGTCCAAGAGAGAGAAAAGTATGTATTATGGCCCATTTGCTCAAATTATTATCAACCAAGGCTCTCTCTCTCTCTCAAAACCCACGAACTTATATAGTAAAATCAGTCACAAAATAAGCCCCACGATTTCCCTTAACAGATCATGAGACTAGAATCAAGAATTGAGGCATAAAGGTATAAAATCCTAAGTCAAAATTTTGATCTTGTATGCTATGATAGATTTGTTGTTTTTATGTTTAAACATGTCATATGTTGTGTTAATCCATGATCTGGGTTGGTACATAGGTGATCCATAAGATCTAGATACTCGAAACAAGAGTTTTCAAAAATCTGGGAAAAATTATTTTTGTGGTCTGACAATGAATGTTAGACCCTGTAGATCGCAGTCTGTTAAGTATTTTTGTTGTTTAAAATTTTTAGTTGTAGTCTGGTATAAGCTCTCTCATCTGGTACAAGTATTAAAGTCAGATCATTAACCGATTGGAAGTTATTCACGGTCAAAACCCGTTGACCGGGCATGACCGGCTAAATTCTGGGTAACCCAGAAACTTAGTATCCAGCGTCTGACAATATGTTTGCAAGCCTTGATCTGTCAGTCTGTTATGTGTTTTGATATTTTTGTTTTAACCGGTTTATAGTATGTTATGTGTTCTTCAGTTTCACGTTACTATATTACTTTGATAAACAACATACTAACATAAATCAATGGTCAAAGTAGCCTTCTCGAACTGATTTTTAAGTTTCTGGAATTTCCAGAAACGGGAAGAACATTCCTTCTGTCAGGCTTTGACCGAATAATAACTTATTAATGTGTTGTTTGTTGGACTGGTCTGTTATTGTTTTTATGTTCTATGACATGAGTACTATCGATTTAAATATTTAGACCACATGAATAATAACTAGAACTGGGTGAGAATCGAGCCACAAAGTAGACAGTCGAAGCTGTCTGGGTTTATGGGTAACCCAGAAAGCCCAGAAGCTTCTGACAGCTACTTTGGCGCTTTGAATATTCCTGATAAGTTATGTTATGAACTAATTTATTGTTGATACTTGTAGTGTTACTGAAACACTACAAGTTCGAAGTTCAAGAAAGCTCAGAAACACTTTGTGCTGGAAATAGCAGGCGGTCAAACTTGACCCCTTGGTCTCTGGTTGTCAGTGTTCTTGAGCACCAAGAACACCTACAGCGACAGAAAGCGTCGCTAAAGGCTACCGCGACGGTTTTAATTATTTTTATTTTCTGATTTTCCGAAAAATGATTAAAAAAATAGAAAATAAATTCTAAAAATTATAAAAATGGTTTTAAAAATTGTTTTAAATTATGAAAAATAACTTTTAATTATTTGGGACATTTTTCATTAATATTTATAATTATTTGAATATTAATGATATTTAATTTATTTAATTAGTGTATTAAATAAATTAGAGAAAAATAATTTTAATATTATAAAAATTATTTTAAAGTAATTTAAATTATATTTGATAACTTTTAATATTTTGTGATGAATTTCATTAATTAATTAATACTAATGGTAATTACAGTTATTTATTTAATATATTAAATAAATTATGGAAAATAGAATTAATGATTTAAAATTATAGAAAAAAATAATTTAAAGGTTATTTAAGTTATAAAACATAACTTTAGATATTTTGTCATGAAAAATATTAATATATTAATATTAATTATATTAGATTTATTTAATAATTATATTAAATAAATTAGTTTAAAAATGATTTTAATATTAGAAAAATCATTTTAAATGAAAATAAATAGTTTAAAATTATTTTGAGTTATAAAGTATAACTTTCAATATTTAAAGTTAAATTTCATTAGTTAATTATTATTAATGATATTAAAGTTATTTAATAATTATATTAAATAAATTAGTTTAAAAATAATTTTTATATTATAATAATTATTTTAAAAGAAAATAAAGTGTTTAAAGATATTTTAAGTTATAAAATATAACTTTTTATATTTAAAGGGTAATTTCATTAATAATTTTATATTAATGATATTAATTTAATATTAGATGATATTAGATTTATTTAATAATTATATTAAATAAATAGTTTAAAAATGGTTTTAGTTATTTAAAAATTATTTAAAAAGGAAATAAATGAATTAAAAATATTTTAAGTTATGATTACGGACTTTTAATATTTTGATAAGTAATACATTAATATTTTAATATTAATGATAATTATTTAAAAATAATTTTAATTTTATTAAAAATCATTTAAGTGTAATATTAATACTTTAAAAGTATTTTGAGTTATTATAAATAACTTTAACCTTTTGACAATGGTTTCATTAATAGTTTAATATTAATTAAATATTAATGATAATAGAATTGTTTAATATTTAAATCATTTAATAATGATTCTGGTGTTTGAAAATGCGTGATAAAAGATAGTAAATGTTTAAAAATTATTATGAGTCATTTAAAAATAATTTGACTGATATTAAGTTACAGTACAGAGTCTTAGACTCGATTATTACCCGATAAAGTTGTCGGAACACCGACATGTTTTAGAAATTGATTTGGACTTAGATAATGTGATTAGATAAGTGGTTATTTGTGATTCAATGGTTGTTAAACCTATGTGCCAATGTAATTAGGGAATGTGCTGACTGCAATAGGTAGTATTATATGATATGATATGTTATTCTAATCAGACAAATGATCTAATTAATGATAGGGCTTGACAGAAAAGATAAATCTAAGTTGTGTAAGCAGCAGACAAGGCAAGTATCTAACTCTTTGTATTTACTTTATGCAACGGGCATGCGTAAGATAATATCTGAATTGTTCATTTCAATTGTTCAAATATTTCAACCTTTGTATATACTTATGCAATGATTCTGTATAAGTAAGTTATTAAACTATAATTGTTGTACAAGTACCTTTATTTTATTATTATTGATTAAATTATATATTCTGATCGTTAATTTCTAAAACATGGTTATACAAGTGTCCCCACTTGGATAATCATTATATTTTATCACATGTTGATACATACTTATCGGTGTTCAGTATGTATAAGTTGAATTAAAAGTCGTCTAAGCTATTTGATCTAGCTAGACATATATTTAAAGTTGTTGTTGAACAAGATAAAACTTTATCCAACTAAATTGTTTTGGTTTGGATTCAAGACTGGTATGAACATCCCAAATATGGAAAACTTTAATGCGCCTAAGGCGGGAATGCTGGACGAAAATATCATCCTTTAATGTAGTATTGATCAATACAGGGCATAACGGGCTGATCACCCCCCCATGCCCGTAAGTAATGACGGTTTACAGATGAAGTTTTGTTTAACCTTTTCAAAAATAGAAAATAATGTTCATAGTTTGTCAACTGATCCTCATTTATAGTCAGTACGTAGTTTTAAAAATTTGAAATCGAAATGATATGTTGTTTATTATCGGTTCAGTTTACTTTACAACTGTTGATTCGTTACAGAAGTATCGTTCAAAGAAAATATTTAATTCGTTCAGCTAACTATTATTGTTGCTATTACTTGCTGGGCACTCAAATGCTCACCCTTGCTTTAAATTAAATATTTTCAGCTAGGCATGAACAACTCAAAGGTTCAGACAAGAACAAGTGAAAAGGAAAGAAAACAGAACATGTTTAAATGGTGTCTTTTGTAATAGTTAGAATGTATTTAAGATAATGATATGTATTATATATCATGTAAAGAATATAGTAAAGGTTACGTACTTGGGATTAGACTCTGATAAATGTAAGTTAAGTTGATATTTATATTATTGTTATTATTATTAGTATTATTCTGCTCATAGAAATGGTATTGTGAAGAACCGAGTTCGGGATTCAAGTACCCGAGTTTAGGGTCTTCACAAGTTGGTATCAGAGCCTTAGGGTTTGAGACCTTAGGTGGGTTAGACCATAGGCTATAACCTTAGAACAGAGGGAAACGTTGAAAATACAAATAACTCATATAGAGTTTAAAAAAAAGAGATGAATTGAATTAGTTCATCGTCAAACAATATAAAAGATAACTTATATAAAACTATTATTTGTTGTGTGTATATATTAGTTGGTAATCAGGATAACTTAGTTGTGTGCATGTCAGCTAGAAAAGGATTAGGATACCCTCAAATCGTAAAGAAGAAGTCAAACCCGTACCCCGAGCCAATATCAAAGTCAATAGCTGAAATAGAGGCTCACATTGAAAGCTACCTCAATGAGGTGGTTATTTTGGAAAGTATAGTACCGGACCTGAAACGATAGTATGACTGATAGGTAAAGTATAGTTAAAGAATATGTGGTCAATGTCGAGTTCTTAAACTCATATGTTTGTGGTGAGTTTTTAAACTCATAATGTATGGTAAGTTGGACGAATTAGGTGTAGTTACAGGTGAATGGATTATTGAGGATAATGGAAATAGACAGATATCTAAGCAACTGATCATTAGTGAATACGTAAGAAATAAGTAGTACTAATATTACTTGAATATGTATGATTCTATGTTAGGTATATGATGGGTATGTTTGTATAAGGTAATATTTTTGAAATTTTATATAAGTTGTGTCAGCGATTCCTGACTTTTGAGTCACAAAGGGATATTGGATGATTAAAGCAATATGTGCTATGGTATGTCAAGTGTTATGAATATATGTCTATGTTGGATTAATGAAATAAGTTGGTATAAAGATAGTAGATATTTAGCTGTATACTGGTTACTACAGTAAACCAAAATTTCAAAATCTAATATTTTGAGTACATGATTATTCGAATAGAAAGACTTGTGTACGATAAGGCTTAGAATAAAGAATAAATTGTGAAAATACCGCCAAGGAGACAAAAACAAAGTACCCAGACAGAAGAACCTGTCAACAAAGTTGGAAGACAACTAAACCCAATACAAAATTTTGCGAATATAGATGATCAAGCTATGCAGAACGGAATACCAGTCACCGGAAGATCAACCAGATAATCGATCGATGAACGTCAAAGACTTCAAGGCCATCGTACTGCCAGGATTCGGAGGATCAACTGACCTGTAGTAACGTTTGTGATAGCTAAGATAATGAAGGGGCAAAAGATAGTTTTCTCACCTATACTATAAAAGGAAATGAGATAAAAGGAAAGTCTGTGTGTTTAAGTGTGAATCAATGGAGTATAAAGTGGAAGAATGTCCAAGAAGGAGAAAAGAGGCAAGTAATGCGAATACGGAAAAAGACAGCAGGACATTGGCGACAACGGGACCAACATCAACAATCAAACCAACGAAATCAACTGCAAGCGTCTTCAACATGACCGTTCAAGATATCGTGGCAGCTAGGGATGCAACTCCAGGTATTACTCAAACCAATTTTATTTCTTATATATATAGTAAAATATTTTATAATGATATTTTGAAGGAGGAATTTGAATTCTTTTAGGAATCAAATTTCCGTTTAATCAGAAAGGCAAGCTTTATGTGAATAGTTAAAGATCAGTTCGATCAAACGATGATCAAGATCTACTTGCAAAGATTGTGTATACTATGTAACCGTGTATGTATAAATTTTTAAAACGGTGATTCCGAGGACGGAATATTTATAAGGGAGGGTGAATGTAACAACCCAATATTTTCTATAAAAATTAAATCATAAATTTTACGTATAAATTTTTTTTTATTTCAAGGACAAGGATTTGTACAAGATAATGTGTATATATAATTATGTAATAAATAAAAATATATTTATTACATAAATGTATATAAATAATTTTATTTTAGAATTATTGATTATTATAAAGCATATTCTTATAATAATTAGTTTTATAGTAGAAATATTTTTATTAATTATTTTCCATGAAAATATAATTATTTAAATAATATATGAAATAATTTTTAGAATTATTATAATAATTATTTAATTTATTATATGAATTTATGGAAGATTAATTAAGTTAATTATTTTAACTTAATTAATAATGTTATATATGAAGAATAAATCAGATATGGAATCCAAACCCTAATTTTGAATTTTTATCAATGGATAAGAATAATAATATAATAATATTATATTTTGATTTTTCAGTGCTATAATTATGTACTGTATTTTTGTACACTGATAATGATTGGTCAATTATGGGGTATTATGATAAAACCCTAATTTTTACTGACAAACACTAATTTTGAAGTCACATGAGACTTTAAAATCTGTTAAGAAACTATGTTATGTGGTGTATGATGTGAATTATAAATATTGGATGCTATTAGGAAAACCCTAATTATAGGAGATATTAATTATAAATTAAAACCCTAATTTCGTAAATTAGAAAACTTAAATCAATAATTAACTTATTGATAAATGAAAACCCTAATTTAAAACTCAGGATGAGTTCGACCCTGTTATATAACTGTGTTATATGGTGCATGCATGTTATGTATTATATGACTTTTTGATTAATTAGGTATACCCTAATTAATATTTAGAAATATTAATTTCTAGAAACCCTAATATTTATTTTATAAACCCTAATTTATTTAAATTATAAACCCTAATTGTTGATTTGGAAAGCTTAATGCTAATTAGTGTATCTTAAACCTAATTAGTAAGGTGTTAAGTAATTAAAAACCTAATTAATTAAGAAACCTTAATTTTGTATTTTAGAAACTAAAATTTTTTATTTTATTTTATTTTTACAAACCCTAAATTGAAAATTCTAGGAAATTATTTTTAAACCCTAAAATGGTCCAAAACCTAACTCAAACCCTAAACCCTAAGTGTTTGCCAAGATTACAATTTTGCCATTTAAATGATTTACCAAATGATAAAAATGCCTATTTTGTATTATTGGAGCTATATTTGTAGGTTTTGACAATAGGAGAAGTTGGTGACCAAATCCAACAACCTCATGTGCTCTGTATTGACAAATCTCAGCAACAAGACACATAACTTCAGTCAATGCATGCATCTAAGACATATATTTATAGTCCAAGAGAGAGAAAAGTATGTATTATGGCCCATTTGCTCAAATTATTATCAACCAAGGCTCTCTCTCTCAAAACCCACGAACTTATATAGTAAAATCAGTCACAAAATAAGCCCCACGATTTCCCTTAACAGATCATGAGACTAGAATCAAGAATTGAGGCATAAAGGTATAAAATCCTAAGTCAAAATTTTGATCTTGTATGCTATGATAGATTTGTTGTTTTTATGTTTAAACATGTCATATGTTGTGTTAATCCATGATCTGGGTTGGTACATAGGTGATCCATAACATCTAGATACTCGAAACAAGAGTTTTAAAAAATCTGGGAAAAATTATTTTTGTGGTCTGACAATGAATGTCAGACCTTGTAGATCGCAGTCTGTTAAGTGTTTTTGTTGTTTAAAAATTTTTAGTTGTAGTCTGGTATAAGCTCTCTCATCTGGTACAAGTATTAAAGTCAGATCATTAACCGATTGGAAGTTATTCACGGTCAAAACCCGTTGACCGGGCATGACCGGCTAAATTCTGGGTAACCCAGAAACTTAGTATCCAGCGTCTGACAATATGTTTGCAAGCCTTGATCTGTCAGTCTGTTACGTGTTTTGATATTTTTGTTTTAACCGGTTTATAGTATGTTATGTGTTCTTCTGTTTCACGTTACTATATCACTTTGATAAATAACATACTAACATAAATCAATGGTCAAAGTAGCCTTCTCGAACTGATTTTTAAGTTTCTGGAATTTCCAGAAACGGGAAGAACATTCCTTCTGTCAGGCTTTGACCGAATAATAACTTATTAATATGTTGTTTGTTGGACTGGTCTGTTATTGTTTTTATGTTCTATGACATGAGTACTATCGATTTAAATATTTAGACCACATGAATAATGACTAGAACTGGGTGAGAATCGAGCCACAAAGTAGACAGTCGAAGCTGTCTGGGTTTATGGGTAACCCAGAAAGCCCAGAAGCTTCTGACAGCTACTTTGGCGCTTTGAATATTCCTGATAAGTTATGTTATGAACTAATTTATTGTTGATACTTGTAGTGTTACAGAAACACTACAAGTTCGAAGTTCAAGAAAGCTCAGAAACACTTTGTGCTAGAAATAGTAGGCGGTCAAACTTGACCCCTTGGTCTCTGGCTGTCAGTGTTTTTGAGCACCAAGAACACCTACAGCGACAGAAAGCGTCGCTAAAGGCTACCGCGACGGTTTTAATTATTTTTATTTTCTGATTTTCTGAAAAATGATTAAAAAAATAGAAAATAAATTCTAAAAATTATAAAAATGGTTTTAAAAATTGTTTTAAATTATGAAAAATAACTTTTAATTATTTGGGACATTTTTCATTAATATTTATAATTATTTGAATATTAATGATATTTAATTTATTTAACTAGTGTATTAAATAAATTAGAGAAAAATAATTTTAATATTATAAAAATTATTTTAAAGTAATTTAAGTTATTTTTGATAACTTTTAATATTTTGTGATGAATTTCATTAATTAATTAATATTAATGGTAATTAAAGTTATTTATTTAATATATTAAATAAATTATAGAAAATAGAATTAATGATTTAAAATTATAGAAAAAAATGATTTAAAGGTTATTTAAGTTATAAAACATAACTTTTGATATTTTGTCATGAAAAATATTAATATTTTAATATTAATTATATTAGATTAATTTAATAATTATATTAAATAAATTATTTTAAAAATGATTTTAGTATTAGAAAAATCATTTTAAATGAAAATAAATAGTTTAAAATTATTTTGAGTTATAAAGTATAACTTTCAATATTTAAAGTTAAATTTCATTAGTTAATTATTATTAATGATATTAAAGTTATTTAATAATTATATTAAATAAATTAGTTTAAAAATAATTTTTATATTATAATAATTATTTTAAAAGAAAATAAAGTGTTTAAAGATATTTTAAGTTATAAAATATAACTTTTTATATTTAAAGGGTAATTTCATTAATAATTTTATATTAATGATATTAATTTAATATTAGATGATATTAGATTTATTTAATAATTATATTAAATAAGTAGTTTAAAATGGTTTTAGTTATTTAAAAATCATTTAAAAAGGAAATAAATGAATTAAATATATTTTAAATTATGATTACGGACTTTTAATATTTTGATAAGTAATACATTAATATTTTAATATTAATGATAATTATTTAAAAATAATTTTAATTTTGTTAAAAATCATTTAAGTGTAATATTAATACTTTAAAAGTATTTTGAGTTATTATAAATAACTTTAACCTTTTGACAATGGTTTCATTAATAGTTTAATATTAATTAAATATTAATGATAATAGAATTGTTTAATATTTAAATCATTTAATAATGGTTCCGGTGTTTGAAAATGCGTGATAGAAGATAGTAAATGTTTAAAAATTATTATGAGTCATTTAAAAATAATATGACTGATATTAAGTTACAGTACAGAGTCTTAGACTCGATTATTACCCGATAAAGTTGTCGGTACACCGACATGTTTCAGAAATTGATTTGGACTTAGATAATATGATTAGATAAGTGGTTATTTGTGATTCAATGGTTGTTAAACCTATGTGCCAATGTGATTAGGGAATGTGCTGACTGCAATAGGAAGTATTATATGGTATGATATGTTATTCTAATCAGACAAATGATCTAATTAATGATAAGGCTTGATAAAAAATATAAATCTAAGTTGTGTAAGCAGCAGACAAGGCAAGTATCTAACTCTTTGCATTTACTTTATGCAACGGGCATGCGTAAGATAATATCTGAATTGTTCATTTCAATTGTTCAAATATTTCAACCTTTGTATATACTTATGCAATGATTCTGTATAAGTAAGTTATTAAACTATAATTGTTGTACAAGTTCCTTTATTTTATTATTATTGATTAAATTATATATTCTGATCGTTAATTTCTAAAACATGGTTATACAAGTGTCCCCACTTGGATAATCATTATATTTTATCACATGTTGATACATACTTATCGGTGTTCAATATGTATAAGTTGAATTAAAAGTCGTCTAACCTATTTGATCTAGCTAGACATATATTTAAAGTTGTTGTTGAACAAGATAAAACTTTATCCAACTAAATTATTTTGGTTTGGATTCAAGACTGGTATGAACATCCCAAATATGGAAAACTTTAATGCGCCTAAGGCGGGAATGCTGGACGAAAATATCGTCCTTTAATGTAGTATTGATCAATACAGGGCATAACGGGCTGATCACCCCCCCGTGCCCGTAAGTAATGACGGTTTACGGATGAAGTTCTGTTTAACCTTTTCAAAAATAGAAAATAATGTTCATAGTTTGTCAACTGATCCTCATTTATAGTCAGTACGTAGTTTCAAAAATTTGAAATCGAAATGATATGTTGTTTATTATCGGTTCAGTTTACTTTACAACTGTTGATTCGTTGCAGAAGTATCGTTCAAAGAAAATATTTAATTCGTTCAGCTAACTATTATTGTTGCTATTACTTGCTGGGCACTCAAATGCTCACCATTGCTTTAAATTAAATGTTTTCAGCTAGGCATGAACAACTCAAAGGTTAAGACAAGAACAAGTGAAAAGGAAAGAAAACAGAACATGTTTAAATGGTGTCTTTTGTAATAGTTAGAATGTATTTAAGATAATGATATGTATTATATATCATGTAAAGAATATAGTAAAGGTTACGTACTTGGGATTAGACTCTGATAAATGTAAGTTAAGTTGATATTTATATTATTGTTATTATTATTAGTATTATTCTGCTCATAGAAATGATATTGTGAAGAACCGAGTTCGGGTTTCAAGTACCCGAGTTTAGGGTCTTCACAAGTTGGTATCAGAGCCTTAGGGTTTGAGACCTTAGGTGGGTTAGACCATAGGCTATAACCTTAGAACAGAGGGAAACGTTGAAAATACAAATAACTCATATAGAGTTTAAAAAAAGAGATGAATTGAATTAGTTCATCGTCAAACAATATAAAAGATAACTTATATAAAACTATTATTTGTTGTGTGTATATATTAGTTGGTAATCAGGATAACTTAGTTGTGTGCATGTCAGCTAGAAAAGGATTAGGATACCCTCAAATCGTAAAGAAGAAGTCAAACCCGTACCCCGAGCCAATATCAAAGTCAATAGCTGAAATAGAGGCTCACATTGAAAGCTACCTCAATGAGGTGGTTATTTTGGAAAGTATAGTACCAGACCCTGAAACGATAGTATGACTGATAGGTAAAGTATAGTTAAAGAATATGTGGTCAATGTCGAGTTCTTAAACTCATATGTTTGTGGTGAGTTTTTAAACTCATAATGCATGGTAAGTTGGACGAATTAGGTGTAGTTACAGGTGAATAGATTTTTGAGGATAATGGAAATAGACAGATATCTAAGCAACTGATCATTAGTGAATGCGTAAGATATAAGTAGTACTAATATTACTTGAATATATATGATTCTATGTTAGGTATATGATGGGTATGTTTGTATAAGGTAATATTTTTCAAATTTTATATAAGTTGTGTCAGCGATTCCTGACTTTTGAGTCACAAAGGGATATTAGATGATTAAAGCAGTATGTGCTATGGTATGTCAAGTGTTATGAATATATGTCTATGTTGGATTAATGAAATAAGTTGGTAAAGATAGTAGATATTTAGCTGTATACTGGTTACTACAGTAAACTAAAATTTCAAAATCTAATATTTTGAGTACATGATTATTCGAATAGAAAGACTTGTGTACGATAAGGCTTATAATAAAGAAAAAAATTGTGAAAATACCGCCAAGGAGACAAAAACAAAGTACCCAGACAGAAGAACCTGTCAACAAAGTTGGAAGACAACTAAACCCAATACAGAATTTTGCGAATATGGATGATCAAGCTATGCAGAACGGAATACCAGTCACCGGAAGATCAACCAGATAATCGATCGACGAACGTCAAAGACTTCAAGGCCATCGTACTTCCAGAATTCGGAGGATCAACTGACCTGTAGTAACGTTTGTGATAGTTAAGATAATGAAGGAGCAAAAGATAGTTTTCTCACCTATACTATAAAAGGAAATGAGATAAAAGGAAAGTCTGTGTGTTTAAGTATGAATCAATGGAGTATAAAGTGGAAGAATGTCCAAGAAGGAGAAAAGAGGCAAGTAATGCGAATACGGAAAAAGACAGCAGGACATTGGCGACAACGGGACCAACATCAACAATCAAACCAACGAAATCAACCGCAAGCGCCTTCAACATGACCGTTCAAGATATCGTGGCAGCTAGGGATGCAACTCCAGGTATTACTCAAACCAATTTTATTTCTTATATATATAGTAAAATATTTTATAATGATATTTTGAAGGAGGAATTTGAATTCTTTTAGGAATCAAATTTCCGTTTAATCAGAAAGGCAAGCTTTATGTGAATAGTTAAAGATCAGTTCGATCAAACGATGATCAAGATCTACTTGCAAAGATTGTGTATACTATGTAACCGTGTATGTATAAATTTTTAAAACGGTGATTCCGAGGACGGAATATTTATAAGGGAGGGTGAATGTAACAACCCAATATTTTCTATAAAAATTAAATCATAAATTTTACGTATAAATTTTTTTTATTTCAAGGACAAGGATTTTTACAAGATAATGTGTATATGTAATTATGTAATAAATAAAAATATATTTATTACATAAATGTTTATAAATAATTTTATTTTAGAATTATTGATTATTATAAAGCATATTCTTATAATAATTAGTTTTATAGTAGAAATATTTTTATTAATTATTTTCCATGAAAATATAATTATTTAAATAATATATGAAATGATTTTTAGAATTATTATAATAATTATTTAATTTATTATATGAATTTATGGAAGATTAATTAAGTTAATTATTTTAACTTAATTAATAATGTTATATATGAAGAATAAATCAGATATGGAATCCAAACCCTAATTTTAAATTTTTATCAATGGATAAGAATAATAATATAATAATATTATATTTTGATTTTTCAGTGCTATAATTATGTACTGTATTTTTGTACACTGATAATGATTGGTCAATTATGGGGTATTATGATAAAACCCTAATTTTTACTGACAAACACTAATTTTGAAGTCACATGAGACTTTAAAATCTATTAAGAAACTATGTTATGTGGTGTATGATGTGAATTATAAATATTGGATGCTATTAGGAAAACCCTAATTATAGGAGATATTAATTATAAATTAAAACCCTAATTTCGTAAATTAGAAACCTTAAATCAATAATTAACTTATTGATAAATGAAAACCCTAATTTAAAACTCAGGATGAGTTCGACCCTGTTATATAACTGTGTTATATGGTGCATGCATGTTATGTATTATATGACTTTTTGATTAATTAGGTATACCCTAATTAATATTTAGAAATATTAATTTCTAGAAACCCTAATATTTATTTTATAAACCCTAATTTATTTAAATTATAAACCCTAATTGTTGATTTGGAAAGCTTAATGCTAATTAGTGTATCTTAAACCTAATTAGTAAGGTGTTAAGTAATTAAAAACCTAATTAATTAAGAAACCTTAATTTTGTATTTTAGAAACTAAAATTTATTATTTTATTTTATTTTTACAAACCCTAAATTGAAAATTCTAGGAAATTATTTTTAAACCCTAAAATGGTCCAAAACCTAACTCAAACCCTAAACCCTAAGTGTTTGCCAAGATTACAATTTTGCCATTTAAATGATTTACCAAATGATAAAAATGCCCCTTTTGTATTATTGGAGCTATATTTGTAGGTTTTGACAATAGGAGAAGTTGGTGACCAAATCCAACAACCTCATGTGCTCTGTATTGACAAATCTCAGCAACAAGACACATAACTTCAGTCAATGCATGCATCTAAGACATATATTTATAGTCCAAGAGAGAGAAAAGTATGTATTATGGCCCATTTGCTCAAATTATTATCAACCAAGGCTCTCTCTCTCAAAACCCACGAACTTATATAGTAAAATCAGTCACAAAATAAGCCCCGCGATTTCCCTTAACAGATCATGAGACTAGAATCAAGAATTGAGGCATAAAGGTATAAAATCCTAAGTCAAAATTTTGATCTTGTATGCTATGATAGATTTGTTGTTTTTATGTTTAAACATGTCATATGTTGTGTTAATCCATGATCTGGGTTAGTACATAGGTCATACATAACATCTAGATACTCGAAATAAGATTTTTCAAAAATCTGGGAAAAATTATTTTTGTGGTCTGACAATGAATGTCAGACCCTGTAGATCGCAATCTGTTAAGTGTTTTTGTTGTTTAAAAGTTTTTAGTTGTAGTCTGGTATAAGCTATCTCATCTGGTACAAGTATTAAAGTCAGATCATGAACCGATTGGAAGTTATTCACGGTCAAAACCCGTTGACCGGGCATGACAGGCTAAATTCTGGGTAACCCAGAAACTTAGTATCTAGCGTCTGACAATATGTTTGCAAGCCTTGATCTGTCAGTGTGACGCCCCCAAAATTAGGTATACATCACACATCTTGGGTCGTCAGATACATAGTACAAAATACAAATACAACTTACTAATACAACTGTCGTGTACAATACGACAAAACATAAACTGTGAGTTTGAATACAAATATTATCTTCTAGAGAGTATTCATACTCAAAAGGAGTCCTCATTACATTTAGTAACACACTATTACATAGAATAGTGAGGACTACTAACTAATACTATCATTCGGACCATCACTCCGTTCCCCGACTTGCCCCAGCTACGTTTTCATTTCCTGAAGAGAACAGTGAAAGAAAGGGTGAGCTCAACTAGCCCAGTAAGAAATATTATGACTTAAATAATGCAGATTAAATTATCAGTAGCCTTCAACAATGTTAAACTGATAAAATATAATAGACATCAAGTTTAACTATAGCGGAACAAGCAATCCATTAAAAGAGTCAAGTAGAAAATAAACTCTACTATCTTTTATGATTTAAAAGGTTTTTCAACAATGTGATCGCTGGGACTCAGCTTAATAAAATAATCCACATCATCGAATCACCCCTGCACTACGGCCAAGGATATTCGTGTATTCATTAATGGTCATGATCATGCCAATAACTGTCCATCAACGCACTACGGGCCTATGAGGACTTTTACCACATCATTTGTAACATTACGGTCATGATTATACCGAATAATCCCTGGTCATAATCATACCAAGTCCATCTATGCACTACAGGCCACAGATGACTTTTAACATTTTATAAACATGAGGATGATGATAATGATATAAGAATTCAATAAAATAAGTTCAAGAATTAATTTATCCAAGAATTAACAACGTCCAAATTGTCAACATGATACTGCTTTGTGGAGTAAAATTTAAGAATGCTTAGAAGAATATTTTCATAAAAAGATACTGGATGAACCGCAATTATCAAGGATATTCCACTAATTTCATGGAGTATAGAACTTAAAACTTAACCAACTGAGTATAGTAAAGAATGGAATAACAAAAGAAATCACCCGGCATGTGATAGACCGCACAGATAGGTTATTCCAACAAAATAATAAATAATGGAACCAGGTCCGGCGTAAACGCACAGACAGGATATTCTGACAGAATAATAAATAATGGAACCAGGTCCGGTGTAAAACACACAGACAGGATGTTCCAACAGAATAATAACAAGACGGAACCAGGTCCGGTGTAAAACACACAGACAAGATGTTCCAACAGAATAATAATAAAAACGGAACCAGGTCCAGTGTAAAACACACAGACAGGATGTTCCAACAGAATAATAATAAAAACGAAACCAGGTCCGGTGTAAAACACACAGACAGGATGTTCCAACAGAATAATAATAAAAACGAAACCAGGTCCATTGTAAAACACACAGACAAGATGTTCCAATAGAATAACAGAAGAATGTCACCAAGTATAGGGTAGACCGCGTATATAGGTTGTTCCAACAGAATAATAAATAATGAAATAACAACAGTTCTCTTCATGAATAAGAAAGAATAACATCCCTTACCGTTTTAAAGAAGAGCTGAAATAAGGAAGTAGTTAAGTAGCAGAATACTCTTCTTCTCTCTCTCTATAATTTCTCTCTATAGTTTCTCTCTCTAGAGTTCAGTGAATTCGTAATAAATAATGAAGGAATGAGCTGCTATTTATAGAAAAATAGAATGCATAGTAACTAATCCATGAACAGTACAGATTGAATACTTTAATCTGACGGTCCATATTTAAAGAATTTTTTTTTAAATAAAATATAATATATTCTATTTATAGAATAACTTTAATAAAGTATTCTATTTTATATAAAAAGATGTTTCTGTTTTATTACGTTAATAATACGAATAAAAAAAACGTCATTATCGCTAAATAATTCATATTATTTAATGACAATAATTGAATCAAACTGAGTGACTTCTCACATAAGCATTAATAATCAATACCGTGTGCTACTATGCAACCACACGTATTACTGTACTTTTACTATCGAGTAGTTCAACAGTATCAATGGTAAAACTTCCGCCGTTATTTTTAATAAAATATTTTTGTCGTTTTCTCAATCCGACAATAATTCCGTTGTGGGGTCCACCAATGATTGTGCCGTTGTACGAATATTCCCTGTTAAAACGAATATTCCCCGACCAATCGAATATTATATAACAACTTGCGTACTTTGTAAAATTTATAAATATTACCCACAACTATAACATTATATCAAATTAACTCCATAATATTCAAAAATGATATTTATAGAAAATTCATCTTTATTTATAAAAGTTGGGTCTTACAGTCAGTCTGTTATGTGTTTTGATGTTTTTGTTTTAACCGATTTATAGTATGTTATGTGTTCTTCAGTTTCATGTTACTATATCACTTTGATAAACAACATACTAACATAAATCAATGGTCAAAGTAGCCTTCTCGAACTGATTTTTAAGTTTCTGGAATTTCCAGAAACGGGAAGAACATTCCTTCTGTCAGGCTTTGACCGAATAATTGTGAGACCCCGAATTTTATGAAATAAAAGTATTCAATTTTTCTATTTTGGTAAATGGTTAAATTGATAAAAGGTTAAAGCTAAGGGTGATATGTGAATTTTTTTTTAAAGTAAACAAGTTGTCATAAAATACATGGCCACTATTCACGAGTTACTATTCACGGGTTACTATTCACCCAAATTACTATTCACTCTAGTATCGTTCACTCGAGTATTTGGGACACTTTTTGTGTCGGAGTACTATTCATGAGTTACTATTCACGAATTACTATTCACAGGTTACTATTCACCCAAATTACTATTCACTCTAGTATTGTTCACTCGAGTATTTAGGATACTTTTTGTGTCAGAGTTACTATTTATGAGTTACTATTCACGAGTTACTATTCACGGGCTACTATTCATCTAAATTACTATTCACTCTAGTATTATTCACTCGAGTATTTGAGACACTTTTTGTGTCGGAGTTACTATTCAGGAGTTACTATTCACGAGTTACTATTCACGGGTTACTATTCACCTAAATTACTATTCACTCTAGTATTGTTCACTCGAGTATTTGGGACACTTTTTGTGTCGAAGTACTATTCACGAGTTACTATTTACGGGGAATATTCGTACGACGGTACAATCATTGGTGGACCCCACAACAGAATTATTGTCAGATTGAGAAAACGACAAAAATATTTTATTAAAAATAACGGCAGAAGTTTTACCATTTATACTGTTGAACTACTCGGTAGTAAAAGTACGGTAATACGTGTGGTTGCATAGTAGCACACAGTATTGATGCTTATGTGAGAAGTCACTCAGTTTGATTCAATTATTGTCAATTAATAATATGAATTATTTAGCGATAATGAAGTTTTGTTTTATTCGTATTATTAACGTAATAAAACAGAAACATCTTTTTATATAAAACAGAATACTTTATTAAAGTTATTCTATAAATAAAATATATTATATTCTATTGTGCATAATCTTTTTATATAAAAAAGAATACTTTATTAAAGTTATTCTATAAATAGAATATATTATATTTTATTTAAAAGATTTTTCTTTAAATATGGACCGTCAGATTAAAGTAAATCAATCTGGACCGTTCATGGATTAGTTACTATGCATTCCATTTTTCTATAAATAGAAGCTCATTCCTTCATTATTTTCTTACGAATTCACTGAACTCTAGAGAGAGAAACTATAGAGAGAAAGAAGAAGAGTATTCTGCCACTTAACTACTTCTTTATTTCAGTTCTTCTTTAAAATGGTAAGGGGTGTTATTCTTTCTTATTCATGAAGAGAACTTATGTTATTCCATTCTTTATTATTCTGTTGGAATAACCTGTATGCGTGGTTTACCCTATATTTGGTGGAATGACCTGTATATGCGGTTTACCCAATACTTGGTGATCTTCTTCTGTTATTCCATTCTTTATTATTATGTTGGAATAACCTGTTTATGCGAAGTACCGCATACTTGGTGAAATTCTTTTATTATTCCGTTCTTTACGATTCTGTTGGAATATCCTGTCGGTGTGAATTTCACCTGACCTGGTTCCATCATTTATTATTCCGTATTTATTATTCTGTCGGAATATCCTGTCGGTGTGAATTTCACCTGACCTGGTTCCATATTTATTATTCCGTTCTTTTGGGAATAACCTGTCTGTGCGGTCTCTATCGCATGCATGGTGAATCCTTCTGTTATTCCATTCTTTATTATTCTGTTGGAATAACCTGTCTATGTGGATTGCCACATGCATGGTGAATGATCCTTTATATTCATTCCTTATTAAATTGTGGAAATGATCTGTATACGTGGATTACCGCATGGCTGGTGAAAATCCATTTGCAGTTTCATATATTCTTTATTATACTCATTTGGTTAAAGTTTTGATTTCTATACTCCATGAAATTAGTGGAATATCCTTGATATTTGCGCTTCATCCAGTATCTTTTCATGAAAATATTCTTCTGAGCATTCTTGACTGTTACTTTACAAAGAAGTATCATGTTGACAATTTGGATATTATTAGTTCCTGGATAAACTAATTCTTGAACTTGTTTAATTGAATTCCTATAACATTGTCATCATCCTCATGTTTATTTTATGTTAAAAGTCATCTTTAGCTTACGTGCATAGATGGACTTAGTATGATTATGACCAGGGATCATTCGGTATAATCATGAACTGTGATGTTATAAGTGGTGTGGTAAAAGTCCTCAGTGGCTTGTAATGCATTGATAGACAGTTTGTGGTATGATTATGACCAGGGATTTTTCGGTATAGTCATGATCATTGATGATTTAATGAATATCCTTGGCCCGTAATACAAGGATGATTAGAAGATGTGGTTTATTTATTCAGCTGAGTCTCAGTGATAAAAGTTGATGAAAATATTTTTAAATTATAGAAGATAGTAGGTTTTATTCTCTACTTGACTCTTCTAATGGATTGCTTATTCCGCTGCAGTTAAACTTGATGTCTATTGTATTTTATCAGTTTAACATTGTTGAAGACTATTGATAATTTATTCTTCATTATCTTAGTCATAATATTTCTTATTGGGCTAGTTGAGCTCACCCTTTCTTTCAATGTTCTCTTCAGGAAATGAGAATATAGCTGGGACGAGTCAAGAAAAGGAGTGATGGTCCGAATGATAGTATTAGTTAGTAGTCCTCACTATTCTATGTAATAGTGTGTTAATAAATATAATGAGGACTCCTTTTGAGTATGAATACTCTCTAGAAGATAATATTTGTATTCAAACTCACAGTTTATGTTTTGTTGTATTGTACACGACAGTTGTATTAGTAAGTTGTATTTGTATTCTGTACTATGTATCTGACGACCCAAGATGGGTGATGTATACCTAATTTTGGGGGCGTCACAGTTGGTATCAGAGCTTAGGGATATGATCCCTGGCTGAGATGTAAGATAAGAACTAGGAGGGGGGGAGACGGGGAATTCCTTCGCTAGTATGACCTACCTAAGTTTATTTGGTATTTAATTGGTCGGTCAGAGTATAGGGATAATATGTGATATGTTAATTAACCCTTGTTTTGTGGCAGTGTTTGAAAATGGCATCTAACAATGTTGAGATAAGCATTAGAGCAAAATAATATGACCATATCGCAGTACGAGGTTAAGTTTGCGGAGTTATCCCGGTTTGCATCCCATTTGGTCGATAATGAGGAGCGAATGACGCGAAAGTTTCTAAGAGGTTTGAAACCCTATATACGTCAATACCTCATCCTCATGTTTATATTCTGTTGAAAGTCATCTGTGGCCTGTAGTGCATAGATGGACTTGGTATGATTATGACCAGGGATTATTCGGTATAATCATGACCGTAATATTACAAATGATGTGAAAAAAGTCCTCATTGGCCCGTAATGCATTGATGGACAGTTTTTGGTATGATTGTGGCTATGGATTCTCTTTGGCCGTAGTGCAAAGACTAGTTGTTTTATGGCATGATCAGGACCGTTGATGAAAACACGATTATCTTTAGCCGTAGTGCATGAATAATTCGTGGTCGTGATACTAAAGAATATCCTTAGCCGGAGTGCAAGGGTGATTCGATGATGTGGATTAATTATTGAGCTGAGTCTCAGCAGTGAAATATTAATTCATAGATGTGGTAAAAGTCATCTGTGGCTTACATGCATAGATGGACTTGGTATGATTATGACCAGGGATTGTTCGGTATAATCATTACCGTAATTGAAAACACGATTATCTTTGGCACGTAGTGCATGGATAATTTATGGTCGTGATACTAAAGAATATCCTTGGCCTGTAGTGCAGGGATGATTCGATGATGTGGATTAATTATTGAGCTGAGTCTCAGCAATGAAATATTAATTCATAGATGTGGTAAAAGTCATCTGTGGCTTACGTGCATAGATGGACTTGGTATGATTATGACCAGGGATTGTTTGGTATAATCATGACCATAATTGAAAATACGATTATCTTTGGCACGTAGTGCATGGATAATTTGTGGTCGTGATACTTGTAAGACCCCAAATTATTAATAAATGAAATTTAATTTCCTCTATTTATTATTCTGAAATAGTAAGTGTTGATTTGATTAATGTGGTCAGTTATGGGTAAAATGCGCAAATATTTTAAATAAGCAAGTGGTTATAGAATATTCATTGTTGTCGGGGAATATTCGCTTGGTCGGGGAATATTCTTACTGTTGGAGAATATTCGTACGACGGCGTAGTCTTTTGTGGGCCCCATAACGAAAAGCGATTGAATGAAAAAAACGACAAAAATAAGTTGTTTATAAATAACGGCATAGTTGTTACCGTTAATACTGTTGGAATACACGGTGGTTAAAGCACAGTAATACGCGTTGTTGCACAGTAGCACACGACAGTGCACCAATTATTGATTCTTACGTATGAAGGCACTACTCAATAATTGTTACAGTAATTACTGTTCAATATTGTATTTTATTGATTCAATAATTGCTGCGTTGATATTTTATATTACTGTTGTTTTAATAATTGTCACTACACAGTATTTTCTATTATCGGAACAATAATTTATATTATCTGAATAATATTATTAGATAACATTATTGGCAATGTCTAGAAAGTTCTGTCTAAGGAGAGGTTTGGTCATCTAATTGCGCGCCAGTAAGGAGAGATCCTTATTGGAAAGCCCCCTCTTTCTTGGGAACGGCCTGGTTGCCAGTACTGTGGTTCTGTAATATTATTTGTGTATAATTAATTATTGATTTATATGATGAGAAAAATATTGATTTTATGTGGATATAGATGGAGAAAATTTTTAATGTGACAATTGTTGAAAATTAATATTTTATCTTTTTCTGATAAAATAATTCATTCAAATATATTATTTTAATAATATATTGATGATGATATTTTTACAATGAATGTGGGATATATGAGTATATGAGGAGGAAGAGTATTTTTGTGGCATTAAATGATTAACACATGTTTTGTGTGTTGGTGGACACAATTCTTGACCGAAAATTTATTATTGACTGTAAAATCGTCCGTTTATGGATTTCGGTCAATTTTTGTTTGGAATTTGGAAAAACTTTCTTCTGCAAAGTTGTAGAGAATTGAATTTTCTATAAAAACTCGCGAGATTCGAATTTTCTGATAAAAGGGCAATTTATTATGAATTATTGAAGTTCCGAAGTTTCCGAAATTATTGATTTTTGGAAGTTTTAATTATTTTTATTAAGAAAAACGTTTTTTCTTACTTTTTCTAGAAGGTTAGCATGTGTGAATTGCTGAAATTCAGATTCAAGAGGTGGGCTTGACAATTATATAAATATATTATTATTATATTCAATTTTCTACTTTGGTGTTCTAAGCATTTTCCTATAAATAGGGTGCTTAGGTTAGAATTGAAAATCACACCAGAAACTGAAGTTTTCTCTCTATTTCTCTCTCTATATTATCGAGTGTATTCTTGTGAGTATTTTGATATCTTGAGTGTTGCTATACGGTGCAAGTTCGTTCAGCGTTATTCCAGTCAGGAGTACTGCTCTTTTGAGGTAAGGGATTGTAAGGGATTGTAAGGGATAGTAAGGGATAGTAAGGGATTGTAAGGGATAGTAAGGGATAGTAAGGGATATTGTCGTAAGGGATGTTATTTCTTCTTAAATGATATTATTTTCTTCAATATCATTATGCCGAAGTATTGATCTGAACTTTTTATCAAATTTAGAACTTTTCATGTCGGGATTACTATTCATGAGTTACTATTCATGAGTTACTATTCACGAGTTACTATTCATGAGTTACTATTCACGAGTTACTATTCATGAGTTACTATTCATGGGTTACTATTCACGAGTTACTATTCATGACAAAATTGGTTTCTTTTTCTAACCAAATTATAGTTGATTTATGAATATTACTCTTGATATTAAAACTATATGTTGATCATATTATTTTTTTTATCATATATAACATTTTTATAACCCTGATGTTGAATTTCTCTTTTACTTGAGTGTAAAGATGAACAGTTATTGAATATCTTTGGCCTATAGTGCAAAGATGAATTGTTATTGAATATCTTTAGCTTAAGTGCAAAGGTGAATTGATTAACATGGTTATAATTATTGGTTATATAAATTCTGAAATGATTATATATTTCTTTGAGATAATAATATATTTGGCCTGTAGTGCAAATATGAACTATTGAGGAATATCTTTGGCCTATAGTGCAAAGATGAGTTGTTAATGAATATCTTTGGCCCGTAGTGCAAAGATGACTTGTTGTTGAATATCTTTGGCATGTAGTGTAAAGATGAACTGTTGATGAATATCTTTGGCCCGTGGTGCAAAGATGAATTTATTAGTATGATTATGAACAGGAACTGTGATTTGGTATAACCATGATATTTGATGTTTCAGGTAAAGACAGGTGATGAAAATTATCTTCGTCTTGGATGCGAAGAGGAATTTAGAATCACAATTATGATTATGAATTATTCATATGATTGTGGAAAGGAACTGTTGATTGATGTTACAGGGATAAAACATTGTTGGTGGATTTTTAAAATGGAGAAGATAATAGACTTTATAGTCTATTTGACTCTTCTAATGGATTGCTCGTTCCGCAGCAACTATGGTTGAAAAGTTTTATCATCTACCATATGTTCTAAATCTCTGATTTATTACTGATGAATGCTATTGATAATTTAATTATCTTTAGTCATGATATTCTTTACTGGGTTAGTTGTGCTCACCCTTCTGTTTCACAATTCCTTTCAGGTAATAAGAGTGTAGCTGGGTCGAGCGGGGGTAACAGGGGAATAGAATGGTGGTCATCATTTAGTTGTTATATTTGGTGAATCATCTAGGGTGAAGCGAACCCAACGTTGGAAGGGTGTTTTGCCACTATCATACAAGATGTCTAACGACACACAACCTCGTGTCATCATAAGACATGGTTGTTCACATCCACTTGTTGAGTATATCTACAAGCACTACCTATATGATCTTGGAGTTTGGTTGAAGTATAATTCTCAATTAGAGACAGTGGAGATAATGATATGTCAAGAGAAGACTCGCCATTGGGAAGAATATGATAGTAATCTTCTCATTTTTCTTTGGGGTCTATTGGGTCAACCAAGGATAATTCTGTGGCCATATGATGTCTATCATAACCTAGAAGCATGGCCTCCCATGTATGAGGGTTTCCTTGAGCACTTCCCAAAGATTCTAATTTTTAAAATAGTTTTTGGCTATACCTTTATGTAAGGTGTCATTGTGACGTGCTATCCAAGGTTGGGACATGAGTCACAGTTGGTATATATTTGTACCCAAACTCATAGCATATGTGTTGTTGTATTTTGCACGACAATTGTTGTAATAAAGTTGTAGTTGTTATCTGTACCATGTATTTGGCGACTCAAAATGGGTTGGATGGAATGGACCTGTTTTGGGGTCGTTACAATACTATTAAGCTGAGTCTCAGCATTATTGATTTTACAATTGTATATCCTTGGCCTGTAGTGCGAAGATTAACTGTTGATTATTGGTTATACAGTTGTAAATCTTTAGCCGTAGTGCAAAGATGAATTTATTAGTATTATTATGAGCAGGAATTGTGATTTGGTATAACCATAATTTTTGATGTTTCAGGTGAAGATAGGTGATGTAAATTTTCTTCTTCCTGGGTGCGAAAAGTAATTCAGAATCACAATTATGATTATGAGTTATTCATATGATTGTGGACAGAAATTGTTGATTGATGTTACAGGGATATGGTCACTGACGGAGATATTAGTCTAGAAGACGAGTAATATACTTCGCTAGGGTGTGACTTACCTAAGCTGAAATTGTTTACTTAATAAGTGGATAAATTGTTGTATGTCGATTAACCTTTGTTTTGAAGGTATATTCTAGAATGATATTCGAAATACAGGAGATGAGAAATGGAAAAATCATGATAGAGCGGAATTATCCGAAAAGGTACAATCCAAAAAGAAAGTAAGGTATTCTCATCTCTTCGAATATCAGGTACGTACGTTAATTTCGAGGGCGAAATTCCATAAGGAGGGGAGATTGTGAGACCCCGAATTTTATGAAATAAAAGTATTCAATTTTACTATTTTGGTAAATGGTTAAATTGATAAAAGGTTAAAGCTAAGGGTGATATGTGAATTTTTTTTTAAAGTAAACAAGTTGTCATAAAATACATGGTCACTATTCACGAGTTACTATTCACGGGTTACTATTCACCCAAATTACTATTCACTCTAGTATCGTTCACTCGAGTATTTGGGACACTTTTTATGTCGGAGTACTATTCATGAGTTACTATTCACGAATTACTATTCACAGGTTACTATTCACCCAAATTACTATTCACTCTAGTATTATTCACTCGAGTATTTAGGATACTTTTTGTGTCGGAGTTACTATTTATGAGTTACTATTCACGAGTTACTATTCACGGGTTACTATTCATCTAAATTACTATTCACTCTAGTATTATTCACTCGAGTATTTGAGACACTTTTTGTGTCGGAGTTACTATTCAGGAGTTACTATTCACGAGTTACTATTCACGGGTTACTATTCACCTAAATTACTATTCACTCTAGTATTGTTCACTCGAGTATTTGGGACACTTTTTGTGTCGAAGTAGTATTCACGAGTTACTATTTACGGGTAATATTCGTACGACGGTACAATCTTTGGTGGACCCCACAACGGAATTATTGTCAGATTGAGAAAACGACAAAAATATTTTATTAAAAATAACGGCGGAAGTTTTACCGTTTATACTGTTGAACTACTCGGTAGTAAAAGTACGGTAATACGTGTGGTTGTATAGTAGCACACAGTATTGATGCTTATGTGAGAAGTCACTCAGTTTGATTCAATTATTGTCAATTAATAATATGAATTATTTAGCGATAATGAAGTTTTGTTTTATTCGTATTATTAACGTAATAAAACAGAAACATCTTTTTATATAAAACAGAATACTTTATTAAAGTTATTCTATAAATAAAATATATTATATTCTATTGTGCATAATCTTTTTATATAAAAAAGAATACTTTATTAAAGTTATTCTATAAATAGAATATATTATATTTTATTTAAAAGATTTTTCTTTAAATATGGACCGTCAGATTAAAGTAAATCAATCTGGACCGTTCATGGATTAGTTACTATACATTCCATTTTCCTATAAATAGAAGCTCATTCCTTCATTATTTTCTTACGAATTCACTGAACTCTAGAGAGAAAACTATAGAGAGAAAGAAGAAGAGTATTCTGCCACTTAACTACTTCTTTATTTCAGTTCTTCTTTAAAATGGTAAGGGGTGTTATTCTTTCTTATTCATGAAGAGAACTTATGTTATTCCATTCTTTATTATTCTGTTGGAATAACCTGTATGCGTGGTTTACCCTATACTTGGTGGAATGACCTGTATATGCGGTTTACCCAATACTTGGTGATCTTCTTCTGTTATTCCATTCTTTATTATTATGTTGGAATAACCTGTTTATGCGAAGTACCGCATACTTGGTGAAATTCTATTATTATTCTGTTCTTTACGATTCTGTTGGAATATCCTGTCGGTGTGAATTTCACCTGACCTGGTTCCATCATTTATTATTCCGCATTTATTATTCTGTCGGAATATCCTGTCGGTGTGAATTTCACCTGACCTGGTTCCATATTTATTATTCCGTTCTGTTGGGAATAACCTGTCTGTGCGGTCTCTATCGCATGCATGGTGAATCCTTCTGTTATTCCATTCTTTATTATTCTGTTGGAATAACCTGTCTATGTGGATTGCCACATGCATGGTGAATGATCCTTTATATTCATTCCTTATTAAATTGTGGAAATGATCTGTATACGTGGATTACCGCATGGCTGGTGAAAATCCATTTGCAGCTTCATATATTCTTTATTATACTCATTTGGTTAAAGTTTTGATTTCTATACTCCATGAAATTAGTGGAATATCCTTGATATTTGCGCTTCATCCAGTATCTTTTCATGAAAATATTCTTCTGAGCATTCTTGACTGTTACTTTACAAAGAAGTATCATGTTGACAATTTGGATATTATTAGTTCCTAGATAAACTAATTCTTGAACTTGTTTAATTGAATTCCTATAACATTGTCATCATCCTCATGTTTATTTTATGTTAAAAGTCATCTTTAGCTTACGTGCATAGATGGACTTAGTATGATTATGACCAGGGATCATTCGGTATAATCATGAACTGTGATGTTATAAGTGGTGTGGTAAAAGTTCTCAGTGGCTTGTAATGCATTGATAGACAGTTTGTGGTATGATTATGACCAGGGATTTTTCGGTATAGTCATGATCATTGATGATTTAATGAATATCCTTGGCCCGTAATACAAGGATGATTAGAAGATGTGGTTTATTTATTAAGCTGAGTCTCAGTGATAAAAGTTGATGAAAATATTTTTAAATCATAGAAGATAGTAGGTTTTATTCTCTACTTGACTCTTCTAATGGATTGCTTATTCCGCTGCAGTTAAACTTGATGTCTATTGTATTTTATCAGTTTAACATTGTTGAAGACTATTGATAATTTATTCTTCATTATCTTAGTCATAATATTTCTTATTGGGCTAGTTGAGCTCACCCTTTCTTTCAATGTTCTCTTTAGGAAATGAGAATATAGCTGGGACGAGTCAAGGAAAGGAGTGATGGTCCGAATGATAGTATTAGTTAGTAGTCCTCACTATTCTATGTAATAGTGTGTTAATAAATATAATGAGGACTCCTTTTGAGTATGAATACTCTCTAGAAGATAATATTTGTATTCAAACTCACAGTTTATGTTTTGTCGTATTGTACACGACAATTGTATTAGTAAGTTGTATTTATATTCTGTACTATGTATCTGACGACCCAAGATGGGTTATGTATACCTAATTTTGGGGGCGTCATAATAATAACGTATTAATGTGTTGTTGTTGGACTGGTCTGTTATTGTTTTTATGTTCTATGACATGAGTATTATCGATTTAAATATTTAGACCACAAGAATAATGACTAGAACTGGGTGAGAATCGAGCCACAAAGTAGGCAGTCGAAGCTGTCTGGGTTTCTGGGTAACCCAGAAAGCCTAGAAGCTTCTGACAGCTACTTTGGCGCTTCGAATCTTGCTGATAAGTTATGTTATGAACTAATTTATTGTTGATACTTGTAGTGTTACAGAAACACTACAAGTTCGAAGTTCAAGAAAGCTCAGAAACACTTTGTGCTGGAAATAGCAGGCGGTCAAACTTGAACCCTTGGTCTCTGGCTGTTAGTGTTCTTGAGCCCCAAGAACACCTACAGCGACAGAAAGCGTCGCTAAAGGCTACCGCGACGGTTTTAATTATTTTTATTTTCTGATTTTCTGAAAAATGATTAAAAAATAGAAAATAAATTCTAAAAATTATAAAAATGGTTTTAAAAATTGTTTTAAATTATGAAAAATAACTTTTAATTATTTGGGACATTTTCATTAATATTTATAATTATTTGAATATTAATGATATTTAATTTATTTAATTAGTGTATTAAATAAATTAGAGAAAAATAATTTTAATATTATAAAAATTATTTTAAAGTAATTAAAGTTATTTTTGATAACTTTTAATATTTTGTGATGAATTTCATTAATTAATTAATATTAATGGTAATTAAAGTTATTTATTTAATATATTAAATAAATTATGGAAAATAGAATTAATGATTTAAAATTATAGAAAAAAATGATTTAAAGGTTATTTAAGTTATAAAACATAACTTTTGATATTTTGTCATGAAAAATATTAATATTTTAATATTAATTATATTAGATTTATTTAATAATTATATTAAATAAATTAGTTTAAAAATGATTTTAATATTAGAAAAATCATTTTAAATGAAAATAAATAGTTTAAAATTATTTTAAGTTATAAAATATAACTTTCAATATTTAAAGTTAAATTTTATTAGTTAATTATTATTAATGATATTAAAGTTATTTAATAATTATATTAAATAAATTTGTTTAAAAATGATTTTTATATTATAATAATCATTTTAAAAGAAAAAAAAGTGTTTAAAGATATTTTAAGGTATAAAATATAACTTTTAATATTTAAATGGTAATTTCATTAATAATTTTATATTAATGATATTAATTTAATATTAGATGATATTAGATTTATTTAATAATTATATTAAATAAATAGTTTAAAAATGGTTTTACTTATTTAAAAATCATTTAAAAAGAAAATAAATGAATTAAAAATATTTTAAGTTATGATTACGGACTTTTAATATTTTGATAAGTTATACATTAATATTTTAATATTAATGATAATTATTTAAAAATGATTTTAATTATGTTAAAAATCATTTAAGTGTAATATTAATACTTTAAAAGTATTTTGAGTGATTATAAATAACTTTAACCTTTTGGCAAAGGTTTCATTAATAGTTTAATATTAATTAAATATTAATGATAATAGAATTGTTTAATATTTAAATCATTTAATAATGATTCTGGTGTTTGAAAATGCGTGATAGAAGATAGTAAATGTTTAAAAATTATTATGAGTCATTTAAAAATAATATGACTGATATTAAGTTACAGTACAGAGTCTTAGACTCGATTATTACCCGATAAAGTTGTCGGTACACCGACATGTTTCAAAAATTGATTTGGACTTAGATAATGTGATTAGATAAGTGGTTATTTGTGATTCAATGGTTATTAAACCTATGTGCCAATGTGATTAGGGAATGTGCTGACTGCAATAGGAAGTATTATATGGTATGATATGTTATTCTAATCAGACAAATGATCTAATTAATGATAGGGCTTGATAGAAAAGATAAATCTAAGTTGTGTAAGCAGCAGACAAGGAAAGTATCTAACTCTTTGCATTTACTTTATGCAACGGGCATGCGTAAGATAATATCTGAATTGTTCATTTCAATTGTTCAAATATTTCAACCTTTGTATATACTTATGCAATGATTCTGTATAAGTAAGTTATTAAACTATAATTGTTGTACAAGTTCCTTTATTCTATTATTATTGGTCAAATTATATATTCTGATCGTTAATTTTTAAAACATGGTTATACAAGTGTCCCCACTTGGATAATCATTATATTTTATAACAGGTTGATACATACTTATCGGTGTTCAGTATGTATAAGTTGAATTAAAAGTCGTCTAAGCTATTTGATCCAACTAGACATATAATTAAAGTTGTTATTGAACAAGATAAAACTTTATCCAACTAAATTGTTTTGGCTTGGATTTAAGACTGGTATGAACATCCCAAATATGGGAATCTTTTATGCGCCTAAGGCGGGAATGCTGGACGAAAATATCGTCCTTTAATGTAGTATTGATCAATACAGGGCATAACGGGCTGATCACCCCCCGTGCCCGTAAGTAATGACAGTTTACAGATGAAGTTTTGTTTAACCTTTTCAAAAATAGAAAATAATGTTCATAGTTTATCAACTGATCCTCATTTATAGTTAGTACGTAGTTTCAAAAATTTGAAATCGAAATGATATGTTGTTTATTATCGGTTCAGTTTACTTTACAACTGTTGATTTGTTGTAGAAGTATCATTCAAAGAAAATATTTAATTCGTTCAGCTAACTATTACTGTTGCTATTACTTGCTGGGCACTCAAATGCTCACCCTTGCTTTAAATTAAATGTTTTCAGCTAGGCATGAACAACTCAAAGGTTAAGACAAGAACAAGTGAAAAGGAAAGCAAACAGAACATGTTTAAATGGTGTCTTTTGTAATATTTAGAATGTATTTAAGATAATGATATGTATTATATATCATGTAAAGAATATAGTAAATGTTACGTACTTGGGATTAGACTCTGATAAATGTAAGTTAAGTTGATATTTATATTATTGTTATTATTATTAGTATTATTCCGCTCATAAAAATGGTATCGTGAAGAACCGAGTTCGGGTTTTAAGTACCCAAGTTTGGGTCTTCACAGTTGGTTGCTAAGGAAGGACAAGAGAATGAGCCTGTGTCTGATCCTGAGAAGGAAGACTCTGAGGAGATAGAGGTGGAGGATGAGGAAGAAGATCTTATGGAGTTTCCACCAAAGTCCATATCGGCTGACATGTATGATGAGCTGTATAACCGAAACATAGAGTTAAAGGATAAGATTGAGGAGTTGAAGGTGTTGGCTAACATGCGTCAGGCTACTATATAGCAAAAGGATGCAAAGATTCAGGAACTCAACTCACGACCTGGGAACACGGAATGGAACCTAGTTCATACAGAGGGACAACAAGAGGAGCTGTTGGCTGAGAATGAGAAGATGAAGACTGAAGTGGAAACGTTAAAAGATGACTTGAAGGAGGAGAGAACTAAGCGTGAGAGAGTAGAGGACGCTTGGATGAAGGCTACTCAGCGTGCAGATCGTGCTGAAGCCAAGGTTCAGACGAAGAAGGCTAAGATGAATGAAATGGATTATGCTTTTCATTCTGTAATTAATAGGGCCAGGATCGAGTCTTTTATTACCCACCTCAATTTGAAGACTTGCCATGATGCATGATGGATCGTAGGACGGCGTATCGTATTATGGAAGAAGAACGTAGAGAATCCTCTCGACGTCTTAACATGCCAAGATACGAAGAATAATAATATATGATTAAATATATGAATAAATAAATTGGAAATCCCTTATTTTGACATAAATAATGGGGTGAGATGAGTATGATATCTTGAAACTTTTCAAGTTCAGGAAAGTTGATGTAAGTAACAGAGATTCTATCCTTATTATGTTTTAAAACATTATAAATGAATGAAATATCAAGTTTATTGAAATGTTATGTGTTAAGCTTTAATCTTTGAATGTTAAAGTTAAAACTTTTAATATTCAACAAATTAAGTAATGAACTAATAAGCGTATATTTTAAACAGAAAATACCTCCTAGAAGAAGACAACCACGTCAACAACCACCTGTTGAAGGGTCTACTAACAACAATAATAACAAGGCCAACGCTAACCCGGTTCAGCAGTTGGTGACTTTATTAACGGGAGCACTTGCGAATCAACCGCAAGTTCAAGTAACGACTTTCAAGGACTTCAAAACGGTTGGACCGCCGGAGTTTCAAGGGTCTATGAATCAAGTTAAAGCCCAAACCTTGATCATAGAAATGGATAAGGTTTTCGATGTTGCTAGAGTCAATGATGATCAGAAAACCGCTTTTGCGACGTGTATGTTGAAATCTGAAGCTAGCTATTGGTGGCACGCGAATAAGGTTCGTGGGGGACAGGGAGTAATAGTGTGGGATAGGTTTAAAGAAATATTTTTCGAGATGTATTTCCTGACGAGTTCTCGAAATCAGATGGAAGTTCAATTCGTAGAATTAAAGCAAGGAACCATGACTATGCCGGAGTATGCAGCAAAGTTTAACGAGCTGACGAGGCTTGCTCCGTACCAAGTCAATACCGATGAGCGCAAGGCGAGAAGGTTCGAACAAAAGTTGAAGCCCTGGCTGTATAGCAAGGTTTCGATGTTTCAGCTAAATACATTTTCATCAGTATTGGAAAAGGCAATTATCTCGAAAGGTGGAAGCAATGCCTTAACCAAATATATCAAGAATAGAAGAAGAGAAAGAATGAGAATGAAAGCAAGGCTTGAGGAAGCAATAGTGGAAGTAACAACCAGAAAAGGAAATGGAATGGAAACTAAAATATGGGAGGACAACAAGGAAGTCAACAAAAGAAGAAGTTTGAAGCTTGTGCTATTTGTGGGAAGAACCACACTGGGTTATGTTTGAAGGGTAAGAGGGTGAAAGTAGTATGCACACAAGCCAATCATGTTTGATGATAAAGCATATACTTTGTATCAATCTTATTTATTTATTAATAAAAAATATTAATTTACTAAAGGTTTTTAATTATCTACATGATGCTGCTTTATAATATGTGATAAACCCATAGTTTTAAGCAATGCTTTTAGAATAATGATGATGATCATTCTAATAAGATCTAAATTCTTAGAAAGCTTAAAACTAAAATAGTTCCCAATCGTTGGATTACTAAATTGGGGATTAGTGAATCCGAATAAATTGGTACACACGTTACTTGCTCATTGGATGGGGATAATTGATCTCATAATCATTTGTGTGGAGACACTAAAGCAAGTTTGTAGGTGCTTATTAGAGAATAAGTTCACTGAACGTGCTCGCTAAGGAATATCTAATGGAGTTTTACTTGCCTGTCAATAGGAATTCCTATAGTGATAGTAGTACAAGAAATCCTTTGACTTGGGATCATCATAGTATCTTGTGTATGATGAGTTATACTTCGACTTATTCCTTAAGACCCTTAGGGTATATCAAAGTGTATGCTTGGGTATAATAAGTTGTACATGGAGATAATGTATGATCAATAAAGAATTTATCACTTCTAATAAAAGAAGAGAAATGTCCTATTTGATTCGATAAATGACAACCCAGTAGTCCTTGGCCAAGGCAGAATGAAATTAGAAAGGAGTTTCTAATTTACATTATTTAGAGTTGTGCATTTAAGAGTCGAAATACATATAATTAAATAAAATAAGACTTGACAATAATTATATGTCTTATATTTAATTGAGACATTGTATATTGGAAGGATTGAATTGTACGGTAACTATTTGCTTAAAGGTTACTTTTATGATTAATGTTAAAATCTATATTATCTAGAAAGTCGTTAATTGCTAGGGAGGCTTATTCCTATTGTAGAATAAATATTATTTATTTAAATAAATTAATATTTTAATTTATTTATTTTAATAAGATTAGAATTGTTCTAATTGATTTATTAACAACCAGTTTAATATGGAGAACCTAAAGGGTCATATCATAAAAGGAAGAATAATTATTTAAGAAGTTAATGGCATAATCGTAATAATAAGTTAAGTATATTTAATTTAATCTATGGTGATAGAATAAATTAAATAGCTTAATATTTATTATTTAGTATTTTAGAAATATTAAATATAAATTAATAAGAAGAGTCTTATTATTATTATTACTATTATATTATTATTTAATTCCTAAAGGAGTTTGAGAATTAATTAATAAAAGTACTCTCATATATTCCTAATAAGATTAGGAGACTAATTAATTAAAAGATTTTAATTAATTATTCATAATAAGAATGGGAGCCAAATTAATTAAAAGAGTTTAATTAATTAAAATAAAACTCAATTCCTTAATGGTTAAGGAGGGTTGCCCACATCTATAAATAAGACTCATCTTATTATGGGTGATAGAGTTGTTGTTGACTTTTTCACAACATATGTGATTCCAATTATTGGAGAATACATCATTTTCTATGAGAGATAGAAAAATTAGGGTTTGCCAAACACCCATCTTCTTGAATCTTTATTCTCTCTTGGTGGATCACCTCTAGAGGCCAAATACTTGGGTGGCTAACGTTGATCAAAGGAAAGAACCAAATCCAGTGGATTCAAGTTGAACGCGAAAAAGATTGGAGGTGAACTTGTACTTGAGGAAGCTCGAATCTTCAAGGGTATGATTCTTATTCTTTATCTTTTCGTTTAATTAATAATTGTGCATAAAGGATGATCTAGGTATAAGGTTTGTAAAATTTTAAACTCTGATTTTTATATGTTTCCGCTTATTTTGTGCAATTTGATTGCGTTCATGAATATTACAAACCTAACAGTGGTATCAGTGCCAAACCTTTATGAGAATTATTAATTGTTTTGATTTGATATGTATATTGATATGTGTTTAGAATAATTTAATTGGGTATAATTTTGTTGTACAAAATTTATTTTAAAGAAAAAAAAGGGGAAATTGTTTTAAAATTGGTACTGTTTAAAAATTTCGCTTTCTGTGATTTGCGCTGGATCATGTTGCAGTTCGGTTAGTATAATATTATATATATATATATATATATATATATATATATATATTATATATATATATATATATATATATATATATATTGGTTAACCAGATTATATGAGATTCATGAGAATCTTCTGGGGCATGCCTTGTTATATATATAATATTATATTACGTTAATAATTTAACATGTTAAGTTGTTAACATATGCTCATTGCATGATTCACCATCTAGATTATTACTGGAAGGTGATTCACGTGATTCCTGAACCACACACACACACACACACCACACACACACACACACACACACACACACCACACACACACACACACACACACACCACAATATATATATATATATATATATATATATTATATATATATATATATATATACATGATTACTTCTTATATTATCATGATATGGTTACACGGTCATCATTCCATAAGCAAAGTAGTAACCATATCATGATAATATAAGAAGTAATCATGTTATATATATATATATATATATATATATATATATATATATATATATATATATATATATATATATATATATATATATATATATATATATATATATATTTTTAATTATTTTATAATTAAAATAAAAGTTTATTTTAATTTTAAAATTGGATTTTATGCTAACTAATTAGAGTTGGAATTAGATTCCATGATAATTAATTAGAGTTGAAATTGGATTTCATATTTCCTTAAATAAAGAGTTTATTTAGATATGAAATAAGATTTCATATTATTCAAAATAAAAGAGTTTATTTGTGAATAGAAATGAAAATCCATGTTTTCTTTAATAATTTTTTTTTTGGAATTGGATTCCATAATTAATTAAAATAAAGGAGTTTATTTTGATTAAAGATTTTGATTAAAATAAAATAGTTTATTTTATTCAAAATTAGATAAATTAAAATAAAAGAGGTTTATTTTGATTTAAATTTGGATTAAAATAAAGGAGTTTATTTTGATTCAAAATTAGATTTTATACTAACTAAATTTGCCCATTAAATGATATCAATATATATATTGAATGTTTATTATTCATGAGATGAATGCTATTTATTGATGTATATAGTGATGTGTATGATAATAAGTGGGATTGATTATTAACTATTGACTAATGTGATTGGATTTTATTTTAGTTGGATGTATGAATGTATGAGTTTTATTAAATGGGGTCTGCGTATCTCGTCTTCTCTAATTTTTCTCTTAAAGTAAATTCTATATCCCTCCTATGTACTTTCCATTGACTGCTGATCAAGGTTTCTATTTATTTTAAATAGTTTTGTAATAGGAATAGTTAGAATTAATTTTGAAGAATTAGAGATCAAGGGGCAATGAGCGCTTGAAGACCCGTTTGTAATAGAGCCCGGGTTTAAATGTAATAGTTATATTTAAATATTAATTATTGCTCCCCTAGGTTTGACCTTTTAGTTCACTTGGTGGCTCTAGTGAACCAAACTAGAATAAAGTCCATAATCAATCCGGGTAGAATATAGTATTCTATATGTGCATGCTTATACTATACATATAATATATATTATGCAAACATGATTCGCATGTTAATTAATATGACGCGTATTTTATATATATATGTGCAAGCGCTAAACAAGATGAGACAAATTAATAACAAACCCCTCAAATTTTTATATTAAGTCTTAAGCGTTCAAAGATATTTGAAAAATCGAACGTCGCCTTCTAGCATGATAAAAATAATAGAGTATCAATTAACTATTATAAGTTTGTTGTGTCACCACAAGGCTTATCTTAATTCTTTGAGATGTTAATTTTATCACATTTGATGCTTATAAAGAAAATTGAACAATGTTGTTTTGTTGTGTCACCGCAAGGACAATATTTTTCTTTTTTGAATATATAGAGTGCTAGGTTGGACTTAACTTGGATAATTTTGATTCGGATGTGCCACCACTTGATCAAAATAATCTAAGAGGCAAAATACAAGGAGTTACATAGTTGATGTAATTGACAAGAGTTGTCTACCTATTTATTTATATATAGTTTGTTGTGTCACCACAAGGCTATATACATTTGAAATGTGATCCTTATTCTCACTAGCAGATCTTTAATTAGATTTTGACGAACTATATAAGTTAGGGTGATATAGTTTGATAAAAATAGTGGGAGATACCAATTTAAAACAAGACCTAAATCATTTCTGTAATTAATAAAAGAATATATGCTAAAATATTGTTAAGAACAAATTCATTTACAGAATTTTACAATGTCTAAATTACTATCACTGTGAAACATATTAGATGTTAATTAATCGGACCGAATTATTCGGATTGGTTAAGAAATTTGAGAATAGTTCTCATGGCTGAAAGACTATCTTATGTCCTTAATACGTCTTTCCTACAATGGTTGCAGACAATGCCTCTGAGGAAGAGATTGGTACTTTTAGAAAGTGGCAAGATGATGCACAGCTGGCTTAATGCATCATGCTCGCATCCATGAGTAATGAACTTCAGCGTCAACATGAAACTATGGATGCTCTTACTATATTTCTGCACATAAAGTAGTTGATGGTGAGGAAAGTAAGACTGATAGATATCAGATATCTAAGGAGCTTTTCCGATCTAGAATGACCGATGACACTACATTACGGACAAAAGTCCTTAACATATTCAATTTGATTGATCAATTAGGACAACGGGTTTTGCCAAGATTTGATCTTGCACTCACTCCCGGACTCCTTTCACAATTGTTGTGAATTTTTTCATATGAACAAGCTAGATATCAGCTTCGCTGATTTGCTCAACATGTTAAAAAATATTGAGAGTCACTTTCCAACTAAGAAATACCAAGTCTTACTGGTAGGGGCCAAAAGATCTTCTAAAAAGAAGAACGATTCTAAGAAGGTAAATAGAAAAGACAAAAATAAAGGATAATAAGAACAAAACTGATATGGATAGCAAAGGAGTTTGCTTCCACTACAATAAGCCTGGGCACTTGAAAGAAACTGCGAGAAGCATCTTGCAGAGCTAACCAGAAGACGCTTAGTGAAGTTCCGGTTACAAATACAATTTTGGTCATGATTTAAAAAACATTTTTCTTTAAGTCAAGGTTCTACTTAGGTATTGGATACCAACTTTGGTTATCATGAATGTAGACACTAGAAATTTTATGTACACTCGAACTTTCAGAATTGTAATTCGGGCATCACTAGGTCAATGCGCAAACCTTTTCTCGGTTGTGTTGGTACAACCAGTTAAAAAACCAACTGGCGACTCTTATAGTCCAATCGTTGACATTACACATGTCGGACCTTTTTCACTTGTTTTTTCAAACAAATCTCACATAAAATGAGAACACAAAAAAACAGGTAACGAAAAGGGACAAATAAAAATCTCGGCGTCGACAAGTGGCGACTCTGCTGGGGACTCCAGTAAGAGGACTTAAGCCGCTACTACAATCTTTTCAAAACTATTATTTACTTGTGTGTGGATGTTGCATTTACATTTATGATGAATGTGTACGAATACATTTCCTTATTGCACTTAATGTTTCGCACCATATCTGCTTGTGATATTAGTGCTTCGCACATGTCATCATTTTCATACGGTGAGACGCGATGTATGTGAATGTATATTGTGTGGTCCCTCAATCAAGAGGCTAACCTGTCGGTGTTTGATTAATGGACTCGTATGAAGACTAATTCCATGAGGCTCATGAAAGGCACCCCCAAATTCGCTCCAGTTGAAAGACCGGATTTAATTCCCGTCTAGTAAATTGCGATGATTTGGGAACCTTCATGCCAAAAAGCCGAGAGAGTAACCTAAGATAGGTTAGCCTTTGATAAACCCAACACGGAGGAAAGTCTCTTTATGCTTTTGTATTACTTACAATATTCATGCCATATTCATGTAATGAGAGATATGAAGAAATGTGTATACACACATGTTTAAAATTGACATGCTATTACGAATAGCTAACATCCATTTTTGCAGGATACAATTCCTAAAACGAACACATCACATAGCATGTTAATTTACATTCCCTAAAGACTAGACTATGCAAGTCTTTCGCAGGGAATCCATCGGACCTACTACCCGGTCAAAATCCAAAAAGGCCGCGGGCCTACAGCCAATTATGTCGTCATCCGACCAGACTGACGTTAAACCAGTTTCTCGCAAGGAATTCGACGAATGAACTGTGTTTCATATGCTGACCTTTGTATATTCCCTGGTGTTCATTATCCAAAAAAGTTTTAAACTCCTGACTTCAAAAAATATGACGGGTTAGGAGATCCTTATGCCCATTTGAAGGTATTCATTGGAGAACTTGGATCTTATATAGAGGATGAGAAGCTCAGAATGCAGCTGTTCCAGAAAAGTATGACTGGAGAAGCCCGTTTATGGTATACCAGATTAGACAACTCCAAGATCCATAGCTGGGAAGAGCTAGAACACGCCTTCCTCACTCAATACAGCTTTCAGTCTCAAATGGCTCCTGACCGGTATCAGATTACCAAGGTCAAGAAATAATCTAATGAATCTTTCAGAGAGTATTCTCAAAGGTGGAGACGCCTGGCTGCCCAAGTTATTCCTTCCATGACAGAATCAGAAATGGTCATGACCTTTATAGACATACAAGAAGCTCCTTTCTATGAAAGAGTGTTAGCTGGCATCGGTAAACCATTTTCTGAAATGATCAAACACGGGGAGATGGCTGAGATGGGATTGAAGTCAGGAAATAAAGCTGTTGCTAAGCACATCCAGTCTGGAAATTATGGAAACAACCCCCGGAGGGTCCATAAAAAGAAAGAGGAAGATGTTTCTCGGAGACTACAGGGTCAAAAAGGTAATCAGAACATGCCTGTTCAAAGGAGAAGTTACACTCCCTTTCAAGCTCAGTCTCCAAATCCTCCATTGCCAAAAGGTGGAGAATTCAAACGCCCTCGAGTGTTGACACCCTTAGGGGACTCCCTCGAGAACATTCTTACCCTTCTGACAACACAGAAGAAAATCACGCATCTTCTTCCACCAGCCAACCCTAATGGACGGGGCTTCAATGCTGCTAAGAACTGTGCATATCATGCCGGGGCACCTGGACATGATACTCAAGATTGTTGGGCCTTGGAACACAAGATCCAAGACTTGATATACAATGGGGAAATCGTAGTTACCAAACCAGATCAACCTCACGTTCAAGAGAACCCTCTTCCTCAACACAAAGAGGAAGAGGTCAACACGATAAATTGGAGCAATTGACAGAGTTCCAATTTCAGTGGCGAGTCATCTCAAACCACCAAAGACGGTGTTGACAAAAGGGATTATGCCAAGTTCCAATTCACAATGGAACGTAAGATGAAAGCTCTATGCAAACAGATCGATCAATTGGCAGAACTGGTGACCTACCATCATCAAGTTACACGCCAATTAGTAAGCTAAGAGCATGCTAGTCTCCCTCCTCTTGTCAGGAATATTCCTTCGTCACCTTTAGAAAGTGAAACTTTGGAGGGCAAAGTGGTAAATAGAGCGAATGCCAAAGCTCGTCGTGATTTTGCTAACAGAAAGGAATTCACACATTTGGCCAACCCATGGAGGAAATCCTTCAGATGCTAATCAATGAAGGAAGGATCAATTCCCTTTTACCTCCAATCAACCCCCGTTCAGGACGGTACAATTATGATGGAGTATGTCAATATCAGTCCCATTCTCGCGGTCACAACACAGAAGAATGCTGGGCACTCCGCCACCTTATCTAGAATCTCATTGATAGCGATGTCCTGCAACTAGCATACAATGATATTGTGCTACGTGGAAGTGAGAATATCTATCCTACTAAGTGGAAGGGATCTATAGCAGTTATCTCTACAGAGGCTGATGACAATATCAAGCCACTCACTATACAAACCATTCAACTCAGAGGAAACAATAATCCTTTGAAAGTGGCTACTCCCGAGCCAATTAACTTACCATGCAGAGCATAATATTCTATTGTTGGCTTGCATACAGTTCTGTGGTATTATAGAGAAGGTGAAGGATCCACCTCACATACAATTGCTACAGTGTCGAAGGAAAATCTACTGTATCTTCTCCAACGGGTGATGAAATCTACCATCAAATTAAAGAGAAAAATACCCGTGGAGAAGATTGAAAAATTCATCCTCACTATGGGTCATCACGAAGCCAAGGTGGTTCTAAGCTTGAGAGAAGATCCACACCAGATTTCAATTTTGGACTTAGTACTAACTTCTGAGGATCACCAGAAGATCTTATTGAAGGTTTTGGAAGAAGCCTATCTACCAGAATTAGTGGATACAGAAAAGTTTTAACACTTGGTTGATCACATTTTCAACAACAATGTGATATCCTTCACTGATGATGATATATCGCCCGAAGGGACCAGTCATTGCAAGCCGTTACATATTGCGGTCTTATCCTCCGGATATATGTTTGCTGGAGTATTGATAGATGGAGGCTCATCCCTAAATATCTATCCACACGCCACATTGTTGAAGATGAATGTTAATCTCAACCGAATCTGGGGTAGCCATACGGTCATCAAAGCTTTTGACGGAGCCCGCCGAAATTTGGTCGGAGTAATTAAGCTGCCCATCGAAATTGGTCCCCATACATTTTGCGTATCTTTCCACGTGCTCAAGATAGATTCGGGATACAACCTGTTCTTGGGAAGACCGTGGATTCATATGGTTGGGGCATTCCCCTCCACCCTTCATCAGCAACTGAAATACATTATCAAAAATAGCCTAGTCACAATCATTGTTGAACCGGAGTGTCCTCAACATGGGGACATTCCATTCATCAACGCTAATGCAGATGTTGAGCCGGTCAGTTTTCATGCCTTGAAAGTGAGTAATACTCAGTACCATGCTATTGGAACGACATTTCTCGTACCCAAGATCTCTGTCGAAGTAATGTCGACTACTCAGGAAATGATTTCCTTGGCTCATCAGCCAGGACAAGGGCTGGGTAAAGATCACCAAGGTATTAAATACCTCATTCAAGTAGCCAGGCAAACTTGGACAGCTGGACTAGGCTATTCTGCCAGTTCTAGTCAGAGAAATCCTCATAAGCATCCTCAGATTCCTTCAGCTTCAACCACGAGGCGTTTATCTTAGCCTTTAAACTCTGAGTCCGCACAACCTCCTGTAAGGGGCCAACTAACGTGATGGCTATCCTATTTCCCAAGCCAGTGCCATTCAAAGCAAAAGAAATCTTTGTTCCCGATCCCGCAGTGGAAGAAGAGAAACAAAGAATTAAGAAAAACATTGTCCGAATAATGTCGGGCATACGCATCATCGTCCATGATGAGCATACAAATAGATACACCCCAGACGATGATTGCCCAGACGTATTGGCCATCATTCGGGAAGAGGAGGATGATGATAACTCCTCTATCAATGCAGTCCGCCCAGACTTTATCCTTGCCAATTGGAGCAGCATTCCTTGCATTGGTCGACAAGGGTAAAGAGGGAAGAAACTCTTTCTGCCCTATAGATATCATAACTGCTTACTTTTTTGTACAATATTAGCAGTTTATTTTGTCAGTACATGCTAACACTGTGTATGATCAAAATGTTTTATATGTACTAAGTGAAAGCATATTTTGTTTCAGGACCCGAAATTTAGATGTGCCTGTACTTGCTGATACGGTGCCTCTTCTCCACAAGGATTGTACCTTTGATGTAGAGATGAATTCAGCCTTGATGGAAATACATGAGGCCATTGAGGTGCCTCCAAAAATTGAAGAATGGGTCAAAGACAAACCTAAACCCAACCTTGATCAAACCACTTCCTTCAGTCTTGAAACCTTAGAAATCCCTAAGTTAATCCAGATTTGTTCAGACCTTACCCCAAACCAACGGAATGACATGGTTACGCTATTAACCCAATTCTAGGATATTTTTGCATGGTCTCATGAAGACATGGTGGGTTTGTCCACTGACATTGTTCTTCATCGCCTTCACATTAAAGAGGGATTTAAGCCAGTCAAGCAGAAGCTTAGGCGATTGAAACCTGAGTGGAGTTTAAAGGTGAAAGAAGAAATTATGAAACAATTTCAAGCTGGCATCATCATGGTGTCTACATATCCTGAGTGGATATCCAACATCGTGCCCGTGCCTAAACATGGAGGAAAGGTGCGAGTTTGCATGGATTACAAGGATTTGAACAAAGCTTGCCTTAAAGATAGCTTTCCTGTGCCATTCATCCATATTCTCATTGACAATACTGCTTAATACAACATGTACTCCTTTGCTGACTGCTTTGCGGGTTACCATCAGATCATGGTTGTTGAGGAAGATCATGAGAAAACTGCTTTCATCACTCCTTGGGGAACCTTTTGCTATAGGCGGTTGTCATTCGGCCTCATTAATGCCGGAGCTACCTATCAGAGAGCTATGGTGGCTCTTTTCCATGACTTAATGCACAAAGAGATAGAGATCTATGTGGATGACATCATTGTCAAATCCCAGAAGGAGGATGACCACTTAGACCATCTTAAAAAGCTATTCAACAGGTTGCGCTAGTACAACTTGAAGTTGAATCCAGCCAAGTACGCCTTTGGTGTTAAATCAGGTAAGTTGCTCAGATTTCTAGTCAGTCATAAAGGGATTGAGCTGGATCCTACCAAAATCCAGGCCATTACGGAAATGTCCATTCCTTAGGTAGAGAAGGAAATACGGGAATTTTTGGGAAGAATCAACTTCATTAGCAGGTTCATTTCTCAACTCACAACAACCTGTGAGCCTATCTTCAAGCTGTTAAGGAAAAACTCTTCCATGAAATGGAACGACGAGTGCCAGAAAGCCTTCCTTACAATCAAAGAACAGCTAGTTAAAGCTCCCGTTTTGGTACCACCCAAAGATGATGCTCCTCTATTCATGTACCTGTCCGTAAGTGACAATGCCATGGGCTGCATGCTGGGACAGAAAGATGATAGAGGTCAAGAACGAGCTATCTATTACCTCAACAAAAGATTCAGCAGCAGTGAACACAAGTACACTCTGATTGAGAGGACTTGTTGTGCTTTAGCAAGGGCTTCCATGAGGTTACATCATTACCTCCATAGTCACACAACCCATCTCATATCCTGCATGGATTCTCTCAAATACGTGTTCAGCAAACCCATGTTAAATTGCCGACTGTCCAGATGGCAGTTGATCCTACAACAATTTGACATCGTCTACGTGACTCAAAAGTCCATTAAAGGTCAAGGGATTGCGGATCAACTAGCCACTTCACCTACAGGGGATTTCAAACCCTTGGAGACATACTTCTCCGATGAAGGGGTCATGACAGTTCTGTAACACCATCAGTACAATACACTCTAAGCATGGAAGATGTATTTTGATGGAGCTATTAATACGGAAGGTTCTGGAGCTAGAGCAGTTCCAGTATCCGGTATGGGGGAGCAGTATCCCGTCGCTGTCAAATTATAGTTTGTCAGCACCAATAATATAGCTGAGTATGAAGGTTGTCTCGTGGGGCTAAAACTTGCCCGTTCAATGGGCATCAGGAGGTTAACTATCTTTGGAGATTTGGAGTTAGTGGTCAGATAATCCACGGGAATCTATCAAACCAAAGAGCTACATTTGCTGCCTTACCATCGGCAGGTCTTGAAGATGGCTTTGGAGTTCGAAGAAATCTCATTTCTACATATTCCTCGTAGTAGGAATGATTTTGCGGATGCATTAGCAACTTTGGCCTCCTTGATACACATCTCTGACAAGGGACATTTGCCAAGCGTCACAATTGCCCTGCACAAAGCACCAGCATATGGGAACTATGTTGGAGAAGTATCGGATGAGCTACCTCCCATCCAATATCCTTGGTATCAGCATATCAAGGAGTACATATGAGACGGATCTACACCCGCTGAGGCGAGCCCAACTGAGAAGAGGCGGATCCATCGACTTGCTATGAAATTCTACCTGAGCGGAGATGCACTCTACAAGAGAGATGCAGGACTAGGTCTCCTCAGATGTCTGGATAAGGATCAAGCTTAGAGACTCATGGATGAGATCCATGGTGGAGTCTGTGGCCCACACATGAGTGGCCCCCTCCTTGTCAAAAAGATCCTCAGGACGGGACATTATTGGCTATCTCTCAATGCTAACTGCGATGACCACGTTAGGAGATGTTATCAATGCCAGATTTATGGGAATGCTATCCACGCCCCTCCAAGGGAACTCCATAATATGAGTTCGCCTTGGCCCTTCTCAATGTGGGGAATGGACATGATTGGGCCCATTGAGCCTAAAGCCAGTAATCGATTCATCTTCACTATGATTGACTACATTACCAAGTGGGTAAAAGCAGCCTCCTTCCCTAGGGTTACCAAAGAAGTCATCATTGCCTTCATCAGAAATAATGTCATTTGTCGATATAGACAACTAGAGGTGATTGTATCAGACAATGCTAAGAACCTCAATAACAAAATGATGGAGGAATTATGCAGTAAATTCCACATCCAACATCTTAACTCCGTCATCTACCGTCCAAAGATGAATGGTGCTATTGAAGCGGCTAACAAAAATATCAAGAAGATCATGCAAAAGATGTTCGCCAACCACAAAGGATGGCCTGACTTATTGCCTCTTACTCTGTTAGCCTACAGAACATCTATGCGCACTTCGACTGGGGCAACCCCCTATGCATTAACCTATGGGATGGAAGCAGTACTCCTCATAGAAGTAGAAATGGAATCCCTTAGAGTGTTGATAGACGCTCTGCTGGATGAAGACCAATGGGTACAAGACAGATATCACCAACTATCTCTGATAGACAAAAGGTGAACCGCGGCTATCTTCCATGGTCAGTTATATCAACAAAGGATCGCCAGATCCTATAATAGAAAAGTCCGGCAACAGCAGTTTAAACAACATTACTTGGTTTTGAATAAGATCATTGACAACCAAGATCAGTCCAAGGGAAAATTCACTCCTAACTGGGAAGGCCCGTTTGTTGTCAAGGAAGTATTGACAGAAGGTGCTCTCAGATTACAAGAAATGGACGGCGATGAATTTCTATAGCTTATCAACTAGGACACCGTGAAACGGTACTATGTATGAAGTTACCATCAAGCAAACATCCTGGTGTTGGATCATCAAATCATCAGTTATTCTGGTTCTTTAACCCTTTACCACATACAACTCTTTACCACACTTTGCCCCTCAGGGAAACATACCTTTCAAGCTAGCAGCCTGGCTTCTTTGCGCTCATACAACTTAGGTCATCCCACCGTGGATTGAACCTCTCGCGTTTGCAGTTTAGCTACCCATACATGGGATCAAACTTTTCACACCTACAGTTTATCCTCAACCTTGGATTAAACTTTCTCTTTCCCGCATTTTGACCTGCACATGGGATTACGCTTTTCAACTCACCCTGAGGGGTGAACTACGTCGACCTGATCTCCTTGATACACGAGAGTACGTAGGCAACCATATTCTATATGGTCCGGTCGCAATAAACAACAAAAACATTTCTACCCTTTTCTAAAAAAATAAAAACCACAAAAACACTTCTACAACCTTCTTCATCAATAAAGTTTCTACACCCATCTGCCTTTCACAAATAGCGTTGAACCTCTTACACCAGGTTCGAACTACGCAGACTTGATCTCCTCTTCAATAGGAGTACGTAGGCAGCCATTCATGGTTCGGTCTAACCCCCTAGCAAAACACAAACCTTTGTTAACTGTACTAGGATCAAACTTCAATCTACCACATTTCATTGGCTTCAAACCAAAGGGATGGAATTAACCAACCTCTCCTTATAAATAGGAGATTCGACGACCATCTAAGCTGCGGTTGGTCCTCAAAGAGAAACACGAATCCATAAGAGATGGAATTAAATAGGCTCCTCCTAAATAGGGGTACTGGCGACCATCTGTGGTTCGGTCAACCTTAGATAGGAAAGCCACACTCCTCTCCACATTTCCATACAGAAACCAGTCCCAAAATACCGAAAAGATGGTAGGGATACACAAAGATCCATGATCCATTCTGAACTATTCAGAGACAACTCAATGTCCATCCAGCAAGGAGGAATTCAGAATACATCAAGATCACAAGCCCTGAAGAAACATGCAAACTATCAAGCAAATATCAGAGCATATCTAAAAAGGAAGTGAGCAAAAATATATTTTACTGCTATATATAATGCTGTTTGATATATACAATATAAACTGTACATAACAAAATGGCAAAGCTAGTCTGTGCAGAAAAATACAAGCCCATCTACAAATCGGTGTATATGCGAGCTAACAAGCCCAACATGGTATCCCTCTCCAAAGAAGGAGGCAAAGCTGTGGTCTCCTGTATGAGGATATCTACACTACCCAACAGATTTATAGCCATCTACATGGTGACCATGTACTCATCAATGTACGTGCTCATCTCTTCGATCATGCCAGTGGTAAGGGACCTCACTGTAGTACTATCTGTGACAGCTACATCCCGGGCAGATATGGCACTATCCCACTCAACTATCACTGCATCTCTGGCTGATCTGGCCTCATCCCGCTAAATAACAGCGGTATCTCTACGAGCCAATGCCTCGTCTCTATCTAACAGAGTTGCGTCTCTCCCATTAAGGGCAGTCAACATCAAAGATCGAGCCTGATCTCTCTCAAAGGTCATCAGATGAAGACACTGCTTAAAGTACTGTGTTGAATGTTGAATCACGACAGTGCTAGTACTGGGAGAATCTAAAAGAGATGCTGGCAACCCGGCACCTAACTCCTCCTCGGTGTGAGAATCAATGTCCTCCATGGGCTCTCCACCATCTGAGTCAATACTTGGCAATGTGGATACTACCTCAGCCGGTGAAGTCTTTGTCTCCATCCATGTGGAATACTCTGCAGAATAACCTGGATGACTAATAGAGAAAGCGGCTACCTCGCGCTGATCCCAACATGCATACACATGGGATCGGTCCTCTGCTGAAAGGATGAAAATCCTGAAACTGGTCAAACTGCGACATCACGGCCAGTGGATGGTAAGTAGTCATACCCCTCAAACCAGCCAGAGGGGATGTAATCCATGCCCGAAGCATGAGTAATGAAGCTGTAAGGTGAGCTGAGCCCTGAGCACGACAATATACTAAACGAGTCTTAGATCCCAACTAAGAAAGCAGACCAAGATGTAGCATCCGTACACTCCGCAGGTTGAAATGAATATGTCATTACTATATCATGGGTGAAGCAATACCCATGGTGTCTGAAAGTGCCAATCGGTCTCAGGTGTGACATAAACCTCACGTATAGCATGACCGAACTGCCCGTAAATACTCCTGTCGGATAAGTGCAGCAGTATGTAGCTGACCTTAATGTCTCGGCTATAATCATAGGTATGATGGTACGACCCTCCCTGAGAGCTCTCACCTCCATGATAACTCCTATGTCCAACTCATCCTTATATAGTGGCATGTAGATATATGACAGTATGCACAATAGCAGTACATCAACCCTGGCCAGACGCCAATGAGCCTTCGGTGTGGTGAAATCCCCGGAATGTCGTCTATAACTATCCTCAAAGCCAAATCTGTTAAACAGAAAACACTAGGATATAACGTGGCCAGATGTCAACTTATCCTGCACTACTCTACGCCTTAATCCAGTGAGGGTCATGAACCGTCGACTCATGTCCCCCAAAGCCATATGCACGCAAGGTCTGTCCAGTGGCAGCATCGTCAACCGTGCATACTCCTCCATAGTGGGAGTCAACTCCTGGGTCCCAAATCGAAAAACCTGCCTCTCCGATACCCAGTGCTCCAGCATGCCATCCACGAATCTTGTGGGAACCTGAAACATCAACAGGGTCATAGTATGCTGCAATAAATGATCTACGGTCACCCTGTCTGATGGTGACATGCTATCATACCAAGATCGGATACCAGATACCACCAATAATGGTGGGATATGATCAATACGGCTAACTGTCGAAGAAGACATCTGCACGGGCCGTGTAATAAGACCATCTAGGGGTCAATGCTGACTATCTCTAGACATACATACATATGCATAACATGATACATGCATTACAGATAATAGATGGCAATATGATATAGGGAATGGAAAAACTGTACATACATTCCTAAGTATATCATCATCTAATACATCATCTCTATACAGCTACAAATACAGGAAAATGGAGCACATATGCCCTACTGCTGACAGAGGCCTATCAAAAGATATAGCAAGAATGGGGCACAACCACCCAATAGCTGACAGAGGCCTATCAAAAGAAATAACGAGAATACACATCAGAAGAAGACAATGGTGTCGATGTCCACATCATCAATCCTGTCCACCTGATGTAACTTCTCCTGAGTAACTGGATCTCTATCAACAGGGATATCAGGCCTATACAAATGAGGATTTGCGCCGGCAAAACCAAATGAGTCATCTGAGGGGCCAGCGCCTGAGCTGGAAGGATCAAACGAATCTGCCTCTACCAGATCTCTGCCCAAATGCTAGATAAAGATATGTGCTTGGTCCAACTACCGGGCCAAACTGTCAATCTGTGTCACATGAGTCGGATCTCAGACACAGGCTAGCCAATCTGTCATCATCACAGATCTTGGAACCATATCCCCCAAGAACTAAGTGGCGCGGGACTGGGTTCCAATAGTCCGAGGGAACAACCAACGCTAGAATACATCCTGAGTACAGGGTCCCTCTAATAATGCAAAACTGTCAACACCCAACAATGGGATATCAATGACGGGTGACTGCGACACAGGCGAATAACGCCTAGCAGGAGGCAAGATCGGCATACGGATCTCCCCTGTGGTGCTCCTAATAGCACGCTCTCCTAAATAGATCTCCCAACCTCCATCCGTGAAGAGAGGAACTCTCCTGGTGGAAATCACGTACTCGACTCCAGTCGGGTACCCATCCTCAAAACCGATGGCCAAATTTTCCCAGAATAGGGAATCCATGTGATAATGTCAGTTGTCAACAACTCTAGCTGCAAGCGGCAGTGAGTGAAACCCTCAACTACAGGGACCTCCGCCAATATAGAATGATGCCATCGTCGTCCTCGTGGGTAGGTATCCATTCCAAACACACTCACCGGATGCAAGCATGGGAGTCTCTCATAGGTACAAAATTGCCAACACAACGGCAAAACATCTGATGTCAGTTAACACTCTTAACCTATACATGGTAAATGAAAAGAGAAATACTTACCAGCATAAATGGGTAAAATCCTAACCAAGCCTCGGTCAAACCCTGTGAGCGCATACGCATGCCCCTGAGAAAATAGGCGAAGGTGTAGGAACCCCAATCATACTATCCAATACGATCCACATGACGTGTGGCGCTAATCAAAGCGGATGACACCATGGAAGAGTTATCTGCTATGAAGCAGCCCCTAATGATCATCAGGAATAATTGCCAAAGAATACGATCCCTGGCTCTAACATCATCTGGCATGGGCTCGCTCAATAGCCCACTCATAGCATCTACGCTCAAAGGACCTGCACGGACAGTTCTGCCCTTGAGCGCTTCCACCGGAACTCCTAATAAGGATCTGACGGCAGTAGGGGTAATATCCGCTATACAAGGCACTGGCGCCCCTCCAAACTCCATGTCTGTGATAAATCGCCAATCTATCGGCGTCATCATCACCTCACAGTCTAGCAAATGGAGTGACTGAGTCTGGTGAAACCACCGCTCAGGCAATGCCCTGAGGTAACCCCAGGGACAACGCTGGGGAAGGATGGAGAAGAATGCCCCGAATCCCCAGTCATGCACTACTACTCTATACTCAGGATGAAGAGCCTGATACATGGAGTGTATGCTAAACCAATTCCCTCAAGGTTGTGTAAAGCTGGGAACCTACATACAATGTTGATCAACATCAAGACCCTTTAATTCTCATCAAATAGGAAAGAAGGAAGATCATGTTCTAATGTCATACCTCGTTAGCATGCAAATACATCGAGGGATGTCTACTAAAGTCACCCAGAAGCTCTGGGTTTGCTACCTGAATACTCGGGAGCTCCCTAAGTGGAACATGTGCAGTAGGAGCGGGGTCCGTAACCGGAACATCCTCCTCGTCCTCGACGTCCAGCACATCAACCTGGACTGGACGTATCACCGCCTCCACCAATCGACGAGGCTGTCTAATGGAACGGGGTTGAGGCACTTCAGAAGCCCTCCTCCGTACACCAGAAGTGCTCCTACGGGAACTAATCGGGTGATCCGGATCCATAATAACTGGACAACAAGTCTCCAAATCGCCTCAGAAAGGGTGTGGTATTTTCTAAGCTGGAGCTTTTCTAAATGCATCTTATGACTACATGCATGCATGCGTTTACCTTAACATACAATAGAGTTAAAATGCATGACTACCCAATGCCTACATTTTGGAAAATTTTGCCATAGTCTCCTTTGTAAATAGCATTATCCATATGCACATAGGCATGACTAGGTGGCCATTCAATAGCACACCTGCCCACAGTCATATATATACTATATGCAATAAAAATCAAAATCTTCAACACATAAGGTTAACCTCAATGCTAAAAGTACTTTGCCTTCTTACCTTATGCTCAAATGTCCTCAAATAGGATAAATATAGCAGAAAAGGTGGCAATTTGACTGTCTCAAAAGTCAAAATCTTTCACATCATTATGTTCAGCATGGTTTAACACTAACATTTACTATGTTGAATATTTTTTATCAAGTCATTTGTGCATACATAATCACTACTATGTGTTTAGATGCATTTCATATGATAAGCCATTTTCCAACGGATAAAAACTGGAAAAAAGTACATGTATACGTTACCAGGAAAGTGTAGAACACTTGTACGGTGACAGAATTTGCAGAAAGACGTCCGAACTCAGCAGATCTGAAGGAGGCTCTCGGATTTGTTTTCGCAATACAAGTTAAAAGTGACTTGTGAGACCAACTTGCAGGATATTAGTATCCACGGTTGGCCGCAGGTCCATCTACGGCTGAAGTAGGTGTACCTGTGGCACCCCTATGTGGGCCTCATCCCTCTGGCTCGGTCCAGTTCAAGTTACAAAAGAGTTTTCATAGATTGAAAAGGTCAAATCAGGAATAAGAATGCTACGCGATTGAACAGAATAGCCTACAATCCTGGTCTTCTCAAATAGAACCTTAGTCTGTACATTGGTATTCGCCCGAGCACGAGGTATATTATGCCAATGATCTCTGTTGTTACAAAATACATTTGGCAATACCTTGCACAGGTCCAATGCCGCCAGCTCCTGGTCATTACCCTAAAGACCAACGTTAGTCCCCGACGGGGGTTACAACGTCAGTCCCCGATGGGGGTTACAACATCAGCCCCCGACGGGGGTTACAACGTCAGTCCCCGACGGGGGTTGCAACGTCAGTCCCCGGTGGGGGTTACTACGCATGTTTTCGTTGATACACATATCAGCGAAGGTCAAGCAACCTTGATATCAGTTCAGCCGTTGGCAAGTAAACCCAACGTCACATCAGAAACCATCCGATGATTGCATCAGTTGATACACACATCAACAAAGTCCAAGCAGCCTTGGCATTTATCCCCAGTAGGGAGTTAATTCGTTGATATACACATCAACAGAGGATCAGATGTATCCCCGACAGGGGTTACAACGCGTGGTCAGCCGTTGGTTCACACGTCAACGAAGGTCAGGCAACCTTGACAACATTTGCTACTGGCAGTAAAACCAACAGAACAGTGACATACCCTGGCGATACAAACCAGGAAAGGTCAGCGTCATCAAGGAGGATTGATGACAGAATATGTTATAAACATCCTCAAACAGACAAAGCTTTATCCCCACAGATCTCTTACACATAAGAGGCAATTCTTCAGAATTAAGTCTGTATCAAGGATTAAGGACTTTAGTGATAGCTCTAACGTCAACTGTAACGACCCCAAAATCCATACAATTTAAATCTCAACTTCGGTCGTTAACCATACATTTAATCTCTAATTTTACATCCTTATTCGATATTAAAAACACTAAAATTGCGGAATATTTAAAACGTTTATACATATATGTTCACTGTAATTTCACTTCCTTTTTCTTTAACACGTAATTAACATGAAATCTTATAAGCATACTACACATACAATCACATATCTATATATGCCAGTATAACAATTACAAAAACATAATTTTACAAGAATTTTGTAAAAGCCTTCTACTCAGTGAAAAAGAAATACACAGAGACATATAAATTATATGTGTATCTAATATTAAGGTAATAGACATACCTTTTGTTGTTAAGAAATTCGTGTTAAACTCTAATAATAACTTGAAGAACTCAGCTCTTGTTGCTTCTCTTTCTCAGACTCTCTCAAACCTTTCTGAACTTTTTCTTTCTCTGTAGCTTTTCTTAGGCTTAAGCCAAACAGTATACGTAAAACCAAATAAACTAAAACCCAAACGTACGAAACTGCCATATACTTAATAACCCTATTAAAATATCAGTTACCAAATATATTATATATTATTTATATTTTGTTTAATTTAATTTATATTACTAATAAATCAAATTTAAAAATCCAAAAGCCACAGGGCTTTATTTGGCAAAATTATTTAAAATTAAAGACTTAATATATATAAGCCTTGTTTGGTAAAACTAAATTAAAATTACTTTAATTTATTTTAATAACTAATTATAATATAGTTATTTGTCACAATTCTAATTAATTAAGTTTTCATACTTAATTTAATTAATTCTAATAACAATTCGTTGCATAATATAATAATATTTAATCATTATAAACTCTCTAACTTAATTATAAAATTAAATTAGATTACTATTTCAAAATAATTACTTTCCTTAACTCATTAATTATTTATTAAATACATAAATAATCAAATCACATCAAATCAATTAAACAAATACTTATTCAACGATAAACACATCCATTAAATATTTATATAATTCAATAAATATTTAAATATTATAATTAAAAATCTAGATTGTTACATCATTCCCTCCTTACAAGAATTACGTCCTCAGAATCACAACTCAAACCACTCATTCGTTACAATCTTCCCTACTTACAAAGATTCTGTTCCCAGAATCGAAGACACAAATTAAACAAATAACTCAGAGTAATCTTTCATCATTTTATCTAAATATAGGTTTTATATTTCATACTACATTCATTACTTTAACGAATTCTAGGTTTTATTTCATAACCTTCACTTGAACTCAATTATATTATGAGTATTATATTCTTAACCCATTCATTTCCTTTTCTAAGGATCGTTATCATCAACACTCGGGAAATTACATTCACCCTTTCTTCTAAGAATTTCGTCCTTGAAATTTTATTTATTAATCTTTATTCATTCAATCTATCAAGGTAGATTTTTACGTCACTACTTCATTCATTCATTGGTTTCTATAACCACTTTCTTTCCACAAAGATCATTCTATAATTAATAATTGTTCTATTAAAAGTTTCACATTATTCTTTGATAACTCATCTACTTCTCACTTCAAAATCTCTTTTCTAAGGAATACTTTCCTTTTTCACTTCCATCTCGCAGAATAACAAGAATCTTCCACAATTGTTCAATAATTGGGAAGTAGTATGAATAACTCAGGAATTTAAAAGATTCCAAATCATGCTGAGGGGTCACAAGACCGTGAACTCTATTCTCGGTTTACTAGTGCTTCAACTCAATCCTTCACACTGCAAACCAGAGTGTTTATCAATCACAAAGAATGAAAACACCCTCCTCACGTACACTAGGTTGCCAGCCTTTTGTACCACTACGTTGGGGCGCAACGTAGTGTTTTGTAACGACTATATGCGTTACGCTCGGAACCATTGTCCCCAAAAACATGTCCCCTTATAGGGTTGTTCAACTCAGCTTTTTAACATCTGAATCCGCACCAACAATTTTGGTTTGGCAAAACTTTTCAATGAACGTTTAAATTTCATGAACATCTTTCAATATTTGTCTAGCTGAATCAAATAGCATAGACCTCTACAACAATTTGGACATCAACCGAAATATACATATACATACATACATATGTATTCTCATATCTTAGATAAATCTCAAAATTCTTTTTATGACGTCATGATACCGCACTGTATTTACAGTCCGTTGAGGATTCCGTCATTTGGTGATTTTATCATACTACATCATACCATAGTGGGTTGACGATCCTTAGATCACATCCAACACTAGATAATACTGCATTGATGACTCCATCATTTTTATCATCTTTGCACTAGGTTACATGATGAATTAATGATATAAAATATATTTTGATATATTGCAAATCATTTTTGTCTAGCCGAAGCAATTAGCATAGACATACAAATAACAATATTGTTGTTAAAACTAATTGGTTCCATCATTTGATCCAATATTTTTCAAGAAAATAGAAGTGTAAACATCAGTACGAAGTCAATAAATTTCGAAAGTCTAGTATAACTAGTAGATTTAGAATATCTATGCTTCCACCATTAAATCCACTTTCTATAATGATCCATTGCTTAATAGGTTTATCTATTCCTATCATCCTCAATACTCTAATCACACTTTTCTATACCCAGTTCCTCAAACTTACCACACGTTATGAGTTCAGGAACTTGCCACAATCATATGAGTTTAAGAACTTATCCTAGTCAGACTATAGGCGTCCATTTGTTGAGGGGTTCAAAAACATACCATATAATTATTAGTCACGAACCTACCATAAGTATGAGTTTTGAGAACTCGCACTTAACCTTATAATATTCTCTAACTATACTCTACCTATCTATTATACACATGAGAAAAGAATCACCTTCTCAACATGCATATAGCAAATAGCGCGACACAAACATTCCAATGATTATCATTGTGATAAACTAAGTGCAAGCACAAAACCCTCGCTCATACAAAGATTTGTACAACTCAGCCATCACAGGAGTCCTCAATTGAAATCTCACCTAACTCTATCTTTCTTTTAACTTGCTCTTTGCTCGATACGAATTCCTCGTATCACATCATCTATAACTCCTCATGAGTTATCTCGTACTATTTCATAGTACACCATCTTCATAGCATTAAGCTATAATCATTCAAACATTACAGACCATCTTTCTTTTATAACTTAAATAGATCATGTCGTGACCTTATTCTATAATCATCTCTCTTAAAATTCTTTTCTTAACTCGTGATCGTTTTGTTTTACGATCCTCATTCTTTCCTTTTCATCATTTACGACATTATTCGTTATCTTGGCTATTGGAGTTAGGAAACTCCAATTTCTTATCTTTATATCTCTTCAAGATTCTTCTTTGAATCTTCTTGTTTATAAAATATTTCTTCCTTTAAGAATTTCTAACTTCATTTACATAGCTCAAAATTTCATTCGAGTTCTACACTTTCATCATACGTGTCCATTTCTACACTTGGTACACATCGAGTCTCTAACAGTTTCAATATGGTTCGCTGAGTGGTTTCCCACAAACAACCGACAAACAAGGTTCCGAGTTGCTAGTTCGTATATACCTCCTCTCTATGAAGGAATCGTTTAGCCCAGATACCATACATCAACTACTAAAGAGTACAATTGCACCATACTTGAATATAACTCTCTATTATTGACCTCTTTATCATTCTCTTCTTATAGACATTGTCTATTTATTATCATCTTACATCCTTATTATTGGAGTTGGGTAACCCCACTTTCATATTCTTTATAACTCTACGAGATTCTTCTTTAAATCCTCTTACGCATGTTTTAATCCTTCCTTTATAAATTTCTTAAATTACTTCTTATTGATCAAACTCTATCTGAGCTTATTCTTTCATTATCTTCACATTCATTTTCTAAGGTTATAGCCTACGGTACTCCTACCTAAGGTTTATAACCTACAACTTTGATACCAACTTGTAACGACCCCAAAATCCATACAATTTAAATCTCAACTTCGGTCGTCAACCATACATTTAATCTCTAATTTTACATCCTTATTCGATATTAAAAACACTAAAATTGCGGAATAATTAAAACGTTTATACATATATGTTCACTGTAATTTCACTTCCTTTTTCTTTAACACGTAATTAACATGAAATCTTATAAGCATACTACACATACAATCACATATCTATATATGCCAGTATAACAATTACAAAAACATAGTTTTACAAGAATTTTGTAAAAGCCTTCTACTCAGTGAAAAAGAAATACACAGAGACATATAAATTATATGTGTATCTAGTATTAAGGTCATAGACATACCTTTTGTTGTTAAGAAATTCGTGTTAAACTCTAATAATAACTTGAAGAACTCAGCTCTTGTTGCTTCTTTTTCTCAGACTCTCTCAAACCTTTCTGAACTTTTCCTTTCTCTGTAACTTTCCAAACAATATACGTAAAACCAAATAAACTAAAACCCAAACGTACGTAACTGCCATATACTTAATAACCCTATTAAAATATCAGTTACCAAATATATTATATATTATTTATATTTTGTTTAATTTAATTTATATTACTAATAAATCAAATTTAAAAATCCAAAAGCCATAGGGCTTTGTTTGGCAAAATTATTTAAAATTAAAGACTTAATATATATAAGCCTTGTTTGGCAAAACTAAATTAAAATTACTTTAATTTATTTTAATAACTAATTATAATATAGTTATTTGTCACAATTCTAATTAATTAAGTTTTCATACTTAATTTAATTAATTCTAATAACAATTCGTTGCATAATATAATAATTTATTTAATCATTATAAACTCTCTAACTTAATTATAAAATTAAATTAGATTACTATTTCAAAATAATTACTTTCGTTAACTCATTAATTATTTATTGAATAAATAAATAATCAAATCACATCAAATCAATTAAACAAATACTTATTCAACGATAAACACATCCATTAAATATTTATATAATTCAATAAATATTTAAATATTATAATTAAAAATCTAGATTGTTACATCATTCACTCCTTACAAGAATTATGTCCTCAGAATCACAACTCAAACCACTCATTCGTTACAATCTTCCCTACTTACAAAGATTCTGTTCCCAGAATCGAAGACACAAATTAAACAAATAACTCAGAGTAATCTTTCATCATTTTATCTAAATATAGGTTTTATATTTCATACTACATTCATTACTTTAACGAATTCTAGGTTTTATTTCATAACCTTCACTTGAACTCAATTATATTATGAGTATTATATTCTTAACCCATTCATTTCCTTTTCTAAGGATCGTTATCATCAACACTCGGGAAATTACATTCACCCTTTCTTCTAAGAATTTCGTCCTCGAAATTTTATTTATTAATCTTTATTCATTCAATCTATCAAGGTAGATTTTTACGTCACTACTTCATTCATTCATTGGTTTCTATAACCACTTTCTTTCCACAAAGATCATTCTATAATTAATAATTGTTCTATTAAAAGTTTCACATTATTCTTTGATAACTCATCTACTTCTCACTTCAAAATCTCTTTTCTAAGGAATACTTTCCTTTTTCACTTCCATCTCGCAGAATAACAAGAATCTTCCACAATTGTTCAATAATTGGGAAGTAGTATGAATAACTCAGGAATTTAAAAGATTCCAAATCATGCTGAGGGGTCACAAGACCGTGAACTCTATTCTCGGTTTACTAGTGCTTCAACTCAATCCTTCACACTGCAAACCAGAGTGTTTATCAATCACAAAGAATGAAAACACCCTCCTCACGTACACTAGGTTGCTAGCCTATTGTACCACTACGTTGGGGCGCAACGTAGTGTTTTGTAACGACTATATGCGTTACGCTCGGAACCATTGTCCCCAAAAACATGTCCCCTTATAGGGTTGTTCAACTCAGCTTTTTAACATCTGAATCCGCACCAACAATTTGGTTTGGCAAAACTTTTCAATGAACGTTTAAATTTCATGAACATCTTTCAATATTTGTCTAGCTGAATCAAATAGCATAGACCTCTACAACAATTCGGACATCAACCAAAATATACATATACATACATACATATGTATTCTCATATCTTAGAGAAATCTCAAAATTCTTTTTATGACATCATGATACCGCACTGTATTTACAGTCCGTTGAGGATTCCGTCATTTGGTGATTTTATCATACTACATCATACCATAGTGGGTTGACGATCCTTAGATCACATCCAACACTAGATAATACTGCATTGATGACTCCATCATTTTTATCGTCTTTGCACCAGGTTACATGATGCATTAATGATATAAAATACATTTTGATATATTGCAAATCATTTTTGTCTAGCCGAAGCAATTAACATAGACATACGAATAACAGTATTGCTGTTAAAACTTATTGGTTCCATCATTTGATCCAATGTTTTTCAAGAAAATAGAAGTGTAAACATCAACACGAAGTCAATAAATTTCGAAAGTCTAGCATAGCTAGTAGATTTAGAATACCTATGCTTCCACCATCAAATCCACTTTTTATAATGATCCATTGCTTAATAGGTTTATCTATTCCTATCATCCTCAATACTCTAATCACACTTATCTATACCCAGTTCCTCAAACTTACCACACGTTATGAGTTCATGAACTTGCCACAATCATATGAGTTTAAGAACTTATCCTAGTCAGACTATAGGCGTCCATTCGCTGAAGGGTTCAAAAACATACCATATAATTATGAGTCACGAACCTACCATAAGTATGAGTTTTAAGAACTCGTACTTAACCTTATAATATTCTCTAACTATACTCTACCTATCTGTTATACACATGAGAAAAGAATCACCTTCTCAACATCCATATAGCAAATAACGCGACACAAACATTCCAATGATTATCATTGTGATGAACTAAGTGCAAGCACAAAACCCTCGCCCATATAAAGATTTGTACAACTCAGCCATCACAGGAGTCCTCAATTAAAATTCCACCTAACTTTATCATTCTTTTAACTTGCTCTTTGCTCGATACGAATTCCTCGTATCACATCATCTATAACTCCTCATGAGTTATCTCGTACTATTTCATAGTACACCATCTTCATAGCATTAAGCTATAATCATTCAAACATTACAGACCATCTTTCTTTTATAACTTAAACAAATCACGTTGTGACCTTATTCTATAATCATCTCTCTTAAAATTCTTTTCTTAACTCGTGATCGTTTTGTTTTATGATCCTCATTCTTTCATTTTCATCATTTATGACATTATTCGTTATCTTGGCTATTGGAGTTAGGAAACTCCCATTTCTTATCTTTATATCTCTTCAAGATTCTTCTTTGAATCTTCTTGTTTATAAAATATTTCTTCCTTTAAGAATTTCTAACTTTATTTACATAGCTCAAAATTTCATTCGAGTTCTACACTTTCATCATACGTGTCCATTTCTACACTTGGTACACATCGAGTCTCTAATAGTTTCAATATGGTACGCTGAGTGGTTTCCCACAAACAACCAACAAACTAGGTTCCGAGTTGCTAGTTCGTATATACCTCCTCTCTATGAAGGAATCGTTTAGCCCAGATACCATACATCAACTACTAAAGAGTACAATTGCACCATACTTGAATATAACTCTCTATTCTTGACCTCTTTATCATTCTCTTCTTATAGACATTGTCTATTTATTATCACCTTACATCCTTATTATTGGAGTTGGGTAACCTCACTTTCATATTCTTTATAACTCTACGAGATTCTTCTTTGAATCCTCTTACGCATGTTTTAATCCTTCCTTTATAAATTTCTTAAATTACTTCTTATTGATCAAACTCAATCTGAGCTTATGCTTTCATTATCTTCACATTCCTTCTCTAAGGTTATAGCCTACGGTACTCCTACCTAAGGTTTATAACCTACAGCTTTGATACCAACTTGTAACGACCCCAAAATCCATACAATTTAAATCTCAACTTCGGTCGTTAACCATACATTTAATCTCTAATTTTACATCCTTATTGGATATTAAAAACACTAAAATTGTGGAATATTTAAAACGTTTATACATATATGTTAACTGTAATTTCACTTCCTTTTTCTTTAACATGTAATTAACATGAAATCTTATAAGCATACTACACATACAATCACATATCTATATATGCCAGTATAACAATTACAAAAACATAGTTTTACAAGAATTTTGTAAAAGCCTTCTACTCAGTGAAAAAGAAATACAGAGAGACATATAAATTATATGTGTATCTAGTATTAAGGTCATAGACATACCTTTTGTTGTTAAGAAATTCGTGTTAAACTCTAATAATAACTTGAAGAACTCAGCTCTTGTTGCTTCTCTTTCTCAGACTCTCTCAAACCTTTCTGAACTTTTCCTTTTCTCTGTAGCTTTTCTTAGGCTTAAGCCAAACAATATACGTAAAACCAAATAAACTAAAACCCAAACGTACGAAACTTCCATATACTTAATAACCCTATTAAAATATCAGTTACCAAATATATTATATATTATTTATATTTTGTTTAATTTAATTTATATTACTAATAAATCAAATTTAAAAATCCAAAAGACATAGGGCTTTGTTTGGCAAAATTATTTAAAATTAAAGACTTAATATATATAAGCCTTGTTTGGCAAAACTAAATTAAAATTACTTTAATTTATTTTAATAACTAATTATAATATAATTATTTGTCACAATTCTAATTAATTAAGTTTTCATACTTAATTTAATTAATTCTAATAACAATTCGTTGCATAATATAATAATTTATTTAATCATTATAAACTCTCTAACATAATTATAAAATTAAATTAGATTACTATTTCAAAATAATTACTTTCCTTAACTCATTAATTATTTATTAAACAAATAAATAATCAAATCACATCAAATCAGTTAAACAAATACGTATTCAACGATAAACACATCCATTAAATATTTATATAATTCAATAAATATTTAAATATTATAATTAAAAATCTGGATTGTTATATCAACATCCTCAAAGATTTGGATCATGCACATCCATTCTGGTCATCATTACCAATCCCCAGCAGAAGCAACAGGGAGCCAGAAATCATCCCCAGCTTGTTGGAAAGCAATGCATATACATCATACACTTGCATCATATTACTCCATATTGCAATATGTTTATCTTGTTGCATTTCAAGTGTCCAGGATTCTTTATCCTACTCATGCATCGCATTGCATGAATATGATAAAGTGGGGCATCTGTAGATACTCAAAATTTTCTGTACACCTGTCACTAACATTGCAGGAGGACATATTCTCTTTTAAGAGGGAACCCTAGAAGACAGTTCATATCCAGTCCGAATACTAAGTTCAACATCAACCCCGGAGTACACACCGGGAGTAACAATTCTAACTCCAGAGATAACCCCGAGGCATGCAGATCCAATACCGGAACACACACCGGAGAAGACTGATTAATCTCAGAGATAACCCCGAGGTATCCAGTCTTAGTCCCAACCATGGAAATAGCTACCAACCTTGGCGATAACCCCAAGGAATGCAGTTCCGGTGATAACCCCAGAAATGCTTGTTTCAAATGCAAGCAGCTTTAATCTCGACGCTCACAACGAGATACTCAGTACCAACCCGGATATAACACCGGGAGGACAAGCATACCTCAGAGATGATACTGAGGACCTTCAACCATTGCAGTAGTCCAATCTCAGAGATAACCCTGAGCAATATCTGCTTTATCAGCCCAAATCGGAGATAACTCCGGTGAGGGGCTAAGTCATCATCTCGCCACCATGATGCCACATCACGTCGTCTCAACATTTCAGACATACATTTCTACACAGCAATGTCCCACAAAAGCTCAGAAGAACCAATCCCGAGTGACTATTGCACAGGATAACGGATAGAATTTGAAGCTGAAGACCAATGGCATCGTCCCATCTTCATGATTTTGTACAACCTCTAATCCCATGTCATTGCGTAACTCTCGACAACGGCGGTCCAAAATAGGTCCAATAAGCTCAGTCGGATGCCCGGATTGCAATTTTAAAAGTTTGAGTGGACATCACGTTGCCCGCAAAACCCGGGGCAACTCGGGTAGCCTCTGGTACACTTGCGGCTCCAGCCGCAGGTCTACCCTCTATAAATAGAGGGCTTGGGGTGGCCATTTTAAGAAGAGAAAGAGCGAGCAAGCCCTATCCAATTTACTCCGTACTTGCAATATACCGAGTGCTTTCCCATTTTAAACACCTGTGAGCTCACATATAGCTATTTTTGTACCTATAAAAGCCAGTGTTTATCTACTTTAAAGATATAGAAATCTTCTTTGGCAGCCCACTGTAAGCCTTCTTACACACTTTAAAGCATTTCTCTCCATCTTTGCACACACCCTTCTTTAAGTTGAGAGTCGTGTTGCGTTTGTTTTCCCGGACTTCGGTCCGTGATTTTATTTCAATTTGTATATACATATATATATATATATATATATATATATATACATATATATATATGGACTAACATTATCGAAGTCTAGGCTCAATCGAGGCATAACTCGATAATGTTAGTCCATATATATATATATATATATATATATATATATATATATATATATATATATATATATATATATATATATATTAACTGTTGTCGGACTTTGTTCAATGAGCCTGGATTTTATATCCGGTGCGTTTATTGCTTCAATATATATATACTTATATATATTAACTGTTGTCAGACTTTGTCCGATGAGCCTGAATTTTATATCCGATGCATTTATCGCTTTTATATATATATATATATATATATATATATATATATATATATATCAGAGCCATGTTGTTTCTATTCTAGTTGCCAGTAAGATATTTACAATTGTTCTTCCGCAACCGTTTTCAGAATTCCTCTTTTATTCTTATTCAGAAGTCACCTGATTTACTGTAGTCCACCTTGTTCTTGTCAAACCTTTGTAAGTCTCTTAGGTGAGCAGTGTTGGTTTTTGAACATAGGTATGAGTCTGCCTAAGGTAATAGGGTATGAATGGAAGAATAATGAATAAAAATTTATTTTGAACTTGGTAAAGATGAATAGATTGTTTAGATCTAACTCCTCAACTAGTAACCGGTCGACTTTGCCTCCTGTTCCAGACATAGTTAACCAAGAAATTCACAGTTATGAAAACATCAGTCAAGCTTTGCACAATTGGAATATACCTAGGGTCTCCCCTAAGGAAATATATCAGTCAACATTTTTGGACAATTTTAAAACAGATTATAATGTCAAAACCGTTGAAAAGGTTTATGCCATTAATAAAGAATACGAAAATTGTAGTCTTTTAGATCCCAAAGTCATCAAAAAACATAAAAAGAAAGGTTACAATTTTATTCACATCGGATTAGTTCAAGTAGCAGTAAAACCTTTAAACATTAAAGGAATTAATTCAAGTATTTATCTCTGCTTAAGAGATGCTCGATTCTTGAATTACTATCCTAGCATGATCGGCGCAATGGAATCTAGTCTGCATAATGGACCTATCCATTTTAATTGCTTTCCTGATTTCACGTTGAGCCTAAGTGATAAAAATTTATTAAAAGCCTTGACATTAAATATTAAAACTGCTGGAGAAATTACTCAAATGATTGAGGGTTCTCAGCCAATAGCTTTGATTTACCGGATTTATTATAAGACCATGAAAACTAACCTAAACGTTCATGCTCTCAATAAAAGTCTGAAAGATCAAACTGTCTTAATTCAAAGTTCAACTAGTGATGCTAATATTCAAATTCCGAGAACCATTCTGTGGAAAGATATTACTCTCCCTAGTCAATGGATTTTACCTAGTGAAATACCTGAACAACCTGTAGTTAACAATCTAATAAACCTTGAGAATGTTAGACAATTTTCTGATGGAACCGTAAAAATAAGTTTTGAACGCAGTAAAAGACCGATTATTATTGAAGACTCTGCTAGTACAATAGCATCTTCAAGAAGAGACACTGAAATTCTTATTAACCCTTCTTTAAGAGATCTTAAATTAAAACGTATTTTAAATCAAGGTCAAGCTAGTCACCCATGTTATACTCAAAAGGATCTAGTAGAAGAAGAGAATTCTTCCTCTCCTACTTCTTCTGAGCTTCCCACTCAGTCTGATTTTGAAATTCCGATTAACAATCAGTTAAGAGTTATTAAAAAAGATTTTATTCTTGTTTGGGATAATCTTGTAAAAGATTTTAATTCCAAATATAATAAAGATAAAAGACATTTATTTCGTTCAATCCATCCAACAGAAAAGGAGCGAGACAAAATTGTTAATAGATGGAAACGATTCATAAAAAATGAAAAAATAAACATTACCTTTTTTGATTGGTACGACCAATACCAAAGTAAGTGTAATGTTATAACAAAAAGTCAATGGGTAAAAGAAGATAAGTCTAAAGTCTGTTCTAGCCATCCCCCGCTAGAAACGATCCTTATCCCAGTTAAAAACACATCTGTTGTTGCCAGCCCCTTTAAAATTTCTGATGGCAATAAAGATGATAAAAAAATTATTGAACAATTAAATTTTAGTAATCAATATCTAGCAACTGTTGGAAAACAGCTTGATAGAATTGAAGAAAAATTTGAAGAAACAAGTATAAAACGGCCTGATGTAAAAATTGAACATCCCTTGATTAACTTACCTGAAAATAGAAGTAAATTAGGTTTACCTAATGATGATAGCAACTTAATTAAATCTATTGACAAGTTATTCAAAAAACTAAAAACAGAATCTGGTCCAAGTGGTACTGTCTCTACTTTAGATCAAGTTGAAACTGAAGTTGAAAGTGATAGTCAAACTGACTATTCTAATTCTACTTCAAACCCAGATTTAAATGACCAATTGAATAAGTTAACAGTCAAAAACACTAGTATAACCAGGAATTGGTATTCTAGACCTACTCCTCCAGATTTGCAATTCGAAGAGAGAAATCTAAATAAACAATTTTCTGTTTCAGCTAATAAAATTTATAAATGGAACATTGATGGTCTTAGTGAACAAGAAATTCTAAACAAATTAAATCACATGTCTATGGTAGCAAATAGCTATATCACTAAATTCAACAATCTGTCACAACCAGAAATCGTTGAATTAATAGCTAGTGGATTCACGGGTATTCTCCGATCTTGGTGGGAAAGACATCTCACAGAAGATACTAGACTATCGATTATTCATGCTATTCAGTTAGACGATGACGGTAACCCCATCTTTGATGAAGAGGTCGGTGTTGGTCCGCCAGATGGAGTAAATACTCTAATTTTTACCATAATAAAACATTTTGTAGGAACCCCTAGTAACATAACAGAAAGAATTCACGATCAACTCAGTAATCTCACTTGTCCCACTCTTAGTGACTTCAGGTGGTACAAGGATGTGTTTACCTCTAGAGTTATGCTGCGAAATGATAGCAACAAGCCTTTCTGGAAAGAAAAGTTTGTAAATGGTTTGCCTTCATTATTCGCTCATAAAGTTAGAGAAGAGTTGAGTAAAAACTTGGGATATATTGATTATGATAATCTCACTTATGGTGACATAATCAGTTATATTCAAAAAATTGGTTTAAAAATGTGCATTGATTTTAAATTAGCTAAACAAGCTAGTAAAGACAAGAAAAAGGCAAAATATGAGTTAGGAACATTTTGTGAACAATATGGTCTGCCTCCAATTGCTCCCTCTAGAAGAAAGCATAAACACGGACATATTGATCATCCTAAAACACATAAATGTTACAAACGTAAATATGCTCATAAAAAGGATAATAATCAAAACGATTATTATAATAAACCCAAACCAATTAATAAAAAATATAATAAAGGTACTAAAAAATATGATAAGAGTAAAATCGTTTGCCACAATTGTGGGCAAAAAGGCCACTACAAAAGTGAATGTAAAGTAAAACAAAAATTATCTCAGTTAAATATCTCTAATGAAGATACAGAACAATTATTAGAGTTAATGAGAATAGAAAACAATGCAGATAATGATGAAGGATCTGACATCCCCTATTCTTCTAATAATAGTACCAGTAACAATGAGGCTGATAGTAACGAAGAAGAAGTCACTATTTGTGCTAATAACTGTAATGAAAATTGTTGCACTAAAAGATTAAGTGTTATTACCAAAGAGGATGAAGAAAGCTCTTTGTTAATCGACTTAATTAGTAAAATTTCTGACCCTGAACTTAAAGTTCAATATACTAAGCAATTAAAAGATTTATTAACCAAAGATACTAGAGTTAAAGACAAGATTTTTAAAGCTAAAGATAAACCGATATTCAGCCTTAATAAAACTCTAGAAAGATTTAAAACCCCAGTTAAAGAAGTTACCCTTCCAGAGTTAAATCAAGAAGTTAATAAACTTAAAAAGGAAATCTCTAATTTAAAAATTGAAGTCTCTAATTTAAGAAAAGACTTAGAGATTCAGAAATCTGATCTTCAAGTTCATGATTCCTCCTCTAGTGATGAAGATCACGATGAGCCAGAATCTTCAGGAATCAAAGAAGAGCCAGATCTATTCGTTCAAGGTCTTTCTCTTAAAAGAGTAAAAGATATTACCATTCAAAAGTGGTATATCTCCATTAATTTGGTTGTTGATAAAACCTTTTCAATAAAACTTCCCGCCTTAGTTGATACTGGTGCGGATTTAAATTGTATCCAGGAAGGTCTTATTCCAACCAAGTACTATAAGAAGACTAATGAAAAATTAAATTCAGCCAATGGTAGTCAGATGGAAATAAAATATAAATTGCCTAATGTGCATATCTGTCAAGATGATATGTGTTTTAAAACATCATTTGTTTTAATTCGCAATCTTACTGATAAAATCATTTTAGGGTTACCATTTATATATTTATTATATCCATTTACTACCAGTAATGAAGGATTTAAGCTGTAATCATTTAGGTAAAAGAATAACATTTAAATTTCTTATTAAACCAAAAGAGAGAGATTTAAAATTTATTCAAGAAGAGTCCATATCTAAATCATTAAATTTATTAAATTGTAAATCCACCCATTTAAATTTTTTAAAAGAAGAAATTAAATACAAAAGAATTGAAGAACAACTTCAAAATAAAGATATCCTTGAAAAAATTGAAGAATTAAAATCTTATTTAAAAGACAACCTTTGTTCTGATTCTCCTAATGCCTTTTGGCATCGGAAAAAACATGTTGTAAGGCTCCCTTACGCTAAGGAATTCAAAGAACATTTGATTCCTACTAAGGCCAGGCCTATTCAAATGAATCACGAAAAGATGGAGTTATGTAAAAAGGAAATTAATGATCTCCTTAGTAAAAATTTAATTAGGCCTAGTAAATCCCCATGGTCATGTCCTGCCTTTTATGTTAACAATGAAGCAGAAAAGGAAAGAGGTGTTCCCAGGTTAGTAATCAATTACAAGCCATTAAACAAAGTCCTAGAATGGATTAGGTATCCCCTACCTAATAAGGATGACCTCATTAACCGACTAAGTAATGCCACCATTTTTAGTAAATTCGACCTCAAATCGGGTTTTTGGCAAATTGCTATTCACCCAGATGACAGATACAAAACTGCATTCACCACTCCTTTCGGTCATTACGAATGGAATGTCCAAGCATTTGGCTTAAAAAATGCTCCCAGTGAATTTCAGAATATTCTCAATGACATTTTGAATCCTTTTAGTCATTTTATTGTTGTGTATATCGATGATATTCTCATTTTTTCCAATTCCATTGAAGAACATGTCAAACATTTGAAATCGTTTTTCAAAACGGTCAAAGACAATGGACTTGTTCTTTCGCTTTCCAAATGTAGCTTGTTTCAAGCTAAAGTTCGGTTTCTTGGATTAATTATATATCGCGGACTCATACGGCCAATTGATAGAGCTATTCAATTCGCCGACAGATTCCCAGATAAAATTACCCATAAAACCCAACTGCAGAGGTTTCTGGGCTCGCTCAATTATATTGGCAAGTTCTATAAAAACCTCAGGAAAATTTGTAAACCTCTCTTTCAGCGTTTGCAAGGCAATCCTCCTCCCTGGACTGACATTCATACTTCTGTCGTCCAACAAGTTAAAAAATACATCAAGGAATTGCCCTGCCTTGGTATTTCCAATGATTCTGCATTTAAAATTGTTGAAACTGACGCCTCTGATATTGGATTCGGAGGTATTCTCAAGCAAAAGTTAACTCCTGATTCCCCAGAACAGATCGTCCATTTTCATTCCGGTGCATGGAATAGTACACAGTTAAATTACAGTACTATTAAAAAAGAAATACTTTCTCTTGTATTATGTATTAATAAATTTCAAATTGACTTATTAAATCAAAAATTTTTAGTCCGAATTGACTGCAAATCTGCAAAATATGTGTTAGAGAAAGATGTTGAGAACATAGCTTCTAAACACTCCTTTGCTAGATGGCAAGCCCTTTTAAGTATCTTTGATTTTGAAATTGAATACATTAAAGGTAGTAACAATTCCATTCCTGATTTTCTCACTCGGGAATTTATTAACACAGGTACTGTGCATCCTTCATGAGTATCCGTGGTACATCAACCTCTCGTGGTCCGGGTCGCCCTACTGGCCCAAGTAATCAGCCAAGAGGAGCCTTGGTTCCTCATCCAGTTAACCCAATTTATCAAACCAGTAACAAATTTACTGTCCTTGGGACAATGCCCAAGCCCTATAGTTCAGCCTTAGCTAGTAACCCAATTCCCGTCGACCCCTTTCAGTCAAAAGCCTCTAGTTCAAATCCCAGTAATCCTCCCTCTGAGTACATGCTTAGGTGGACCAATCTCTTATTTCATATTGAACCTCATATGAAACCCAGAAATGACCCAGTAAAATTGACTTCCCAGTTCTTCCCTTCTGGTTGGCATTTCATGCCTCTTGCTCCTTATAAATCCCTTGTGTATTATAAGGACATTCTTGTCGAAACAGAGTCAATCTTTATTAAACCCATTTATGCCAACAATGATAAAGCCAAAGTTCTTTACCATTCGTTGTATATTAAACAGTTTATTCAGATGTCTGAATGGGGAAAACATCCCTCTGATCTTATGCAGCTTTCAAATCAGGATAACTCTTTTTGTTATTATGATTATATGGAAGCTTGGTATAAAGTTTTCCTCCATCAAAATGAGTCACACAGTCATTCTTGGTTTGTTCAATTTGACCATAAGTTCAAAAGTCACTTCCCATATTGGTTTTCCCATTGGTGGTCGAGATTTGGTTCTACTTATGACCTTCTTCCCGATCCCCTAAAAGTTCAACTCAATCACTTTTGCAATCACAAAAAATTAGATTCAGCATATGAAGGTGTCCCAGTCCTTCTTCACTTTGTCAGTAAATATAAGATTCCCTGGATTCTCCGATGGGAATACAGCATTCAAAACCCCACCAGTGAAGTAGGTCACAATGCTTCCCCTACATCTCCGTCGGCAGATCCTTTTCCCTGTGTCACTCGCCAATGGTTTGTCAAATGGTGGGATAAATTTGATGTTAATAGAATTATAGGTCAAGTTCAGTTAGAATTCCCTGCTTCTCCTCTCAAGGTTCTCCCAGTCTCTACAGCAGAACCTTCTAGTAAAAAATCAAAAGAGTCCAGAGTCAGTCCCACTGGTTCGACTTGTTCCCGTAGCATTTCTGATTTTAAAGATTGTTTCGGAAAAGAGTTAAAATTAATTGCCCAGGCATTAAATAAAAGAATTGATGAGCTTCATGAGGATGCCTCTACAGGTTCTTCATCAGCTTCCCACAGTCAGTATGATGAAGATGATGACCCTTACGGCACCATCAATCTACAGGATGCTCAGGACCCATTTGCCTGACATTTCTTCTCAGTCACATGCACCTGCTCCCTGCAGCCAGTCAAAAGATGCCCTCAGCCGAAAGCATCTTCGTCTTTTCCACCGAAAGCATCTCCTTTCCACCGAAAGCATCTCTCAAGTCAAAAGTTGTGGCCACTTTGTCAAAAGTTGCCAGACGCGTCAATGAATAGTAAAAAAAGTCAGCACTGTTCATGAATAGTAACTTTTGTCTGTAATCATTTATTTTGTAATAGTAACTTTGTAATAGTTCTTTCCTTATTCTATAAAAGGAAACCGAACTTAGTTTTTGAGGCAGACTTCGAAAGACTCTGAGTTCCTTCTCAGATGAATCTTTAGCCTCTACCGCTGATAAGCCTTTCCTAGCCCCTCTTTCTACTACTCTACCTTTCTTCAATGTTCTAAGTAAGTCAAGTTAATCCCATTTGTAATTTGTAAATTGTAATCCGTACCTTTGTAACAATTTTATTTTCAATCAATAAAATTATATGTTTTAGTAATTAAACTGATTTACTATATTTGCACATCCGCCTCCGTCTTCAATGGTGTATATATATATATATATATATATATATATATATATATATATATATATATATATATATATATTTATATTTTGTCCCACCTGGAGTTTACTTCGTCGTGGTTGACCGTTTTTACTACTTTCTGTACATTTTATCCCACCTGGAGTTTCCTTCGTGGCGGTTGATAGCTTTTACAGCTTTATTTACATTTCTGATCCCCCATGGAGGTGCTTCGTAGTTGGTGATCATGTCTGTATATATATATTTACGGCTTTTATATATATACCTGCTTACTGCGTTTATATCAATTGCGTCATCATGTGAGCCTAGGAATCATGTGATCACAGATTCAGTCCACTGAATCTAGATTCAGTTTTCGTGATGGACCTTTTCAGCTGTAAGCAGCTTGTAAATATATCTGCGATGTCTGAATTACCTCAGATGGTTTTCGTACCCATGAGGAGTTCAGCACCTTTTGTACATTATTTTCATACAGATGCCTCGCATTTGTAAAATAAAATTAATCCAGCCGAATACGGAATAAAATAGAAGTATCAAATGCCTCAATTACTATTGAGCACAAGGGTTTGAAAAAATCTATTTTCTAAAACATCACTACTATATCTTGTTTAAAACTAAATTTTTACATAAATTCAAACCCTTTGTATATAGGTGCAAACGAGGCATAGCACTACTTCCAAATAACAGCACATTGACCCACACACACACACACACACACACACACATTCAGATAATAGTTTCTTGAAAAGTGGCGGTCACCGTGGTAACACGGATGTCGGGGGGTGCCTAACACATACCCGTTTAGCAGTGTCACATCACTGGATCAATGTGTAAACCTTTTCTCTGTTATTTTGGTACAACCAGTTAAAAAACCAACTAGCGACTCTTATAGTCCAATCGTCGACGTTACACATGTCGGACCTTTTTCACTTGTTTTTTCAAACAAATCTCACATAAAATGAGAAAAAAAAAACAAGTAACGAAAAGGGACAAATAAAAATCCCGACGTCGACAATAAATATATATTTATGAAGGAACCAAGTAGAAGTAGAAAACTAAACAAAGATAAGTAATCCTATGTGTGGAAAATGAAGCAAAGGTTGCTGCATTAGCCATAAGAACTTATAGTTTAGCATTACCTACGTGCAAGTCTATTAAGTCAATAAGTTGTTATTGTATTATAGTTCTTGTTAGAAACATTATTTCCATTTTGTTGTTGGGCAATGAAATCTTTAGTATTATATTTAAAAACAATTGTAGTTCTATTTATAATAATAATGTTTTGTATAGAACTGGAATATTACTTAATGGATTTTGTATACTTGATTTACGTGAAAATAATTTTACAAATTGAACAAACTAGTATAAAAAAAGGAGATGATTGTTCAAAATGTTGAACGTGTGTATTTGCTGAAATACAATTGTGAATTATTTGAAAGGTTCAAAGAATTCAGAAATGAAACAAATTGGCAAAGTATTAGGATGATTTGATCGGATCAAGGAAGGAATAATTGTACAATGAGTTTCTATATCATCTCAAATGGTTTTCTCACAACGGACGCCTCCAGATACGCAATAATTGATTGATTTATCTAAAAGAAAAAATTATATCTTGTTGGACATGATGCGGTCCATAATGATTTTATCGACATTCTAGTATCCTTCTGGGATAATGTCCTAGAAATGGCTTCATATCTACAGAAAAGGTAACCTCAAATTTCAGCCACAAAACTCTATAAAAGTTATGGACAGGAAGGATTCCTAATTTTAAGTAAGTTAAGATAAGTGGTTGTCCAACTTATGTGAAAAGGTTTCAAAGGATAAGCTTGGGTCAATATTTGACAAGTACAGATTTGTGGGACATCCTAAAGTAAGTTTAGGGTATATGTTCTATAATCCTACTTAGCAAAAGGTGTTTGTTGCGAAATACGCTTCCTTCTAAGATAAATGTGTTTATCATTGAAGGGGCTAGTGGGAGGATAATAGATCTTGAAGAGTTCAAGAACTGCAAAGCACTATAAGTAAAATAAGAGGAACCTGTAGATAGACCTATTGTACCACAATCGAATCGTAAATCTGGAATAGTACCGAAGATACCTGGGAGGTATGGATTCATCATAGATAATGATGATGAGGTACACATCATAGAAGATGATGATCCAGTTATATACGATGAGGTAAGAGTTGTAGACACTCGGAGAAATAGATTGAAGCAAGCTTCTCAATTATAGAACATTTATTTTGATGAGACAATCAAAAGAGTTTGATTTTATCAAAAACAAGAATGAACCTAATGTGTACAAAAGGGTCAGTTGGAGCGTCGTGACATTTCTAGTATTATATATCGATATACTACGGATAAGGAATGACATACTGATGCTACAATCAGCAAGGATAAAGTTGTCTAAATATTTCTCCATGAATAATTTGGGAAGAGTATCTTAATTGGGGATACAAATCTATATAAATAGATTCAAGAGGATGCTCGACTTAACCCAAGAAACGTATATTCATTTGATGCTAAAATTGTTTAGCATGGCAAACTCCAAGAAATGTCTGATGTTGATAAGTCATGGAGTGTATCTCTCCTAATAGTCTCCAAATAATCTAAATGAGAGATCGCATGAGTAACTATCATGTATGTCATGAAATATAAGAGACCTGATGTTGATCAGTTATATTCTGGAGAAGTTCACTATGAGTCAGTGAAAAATATCTTAAGTACTTAACCGACACTAAGGATGTGATCATATTCATGGTGGGTCTGAATTAAAACTAGAGGGCTTAACAGACTCAAGTTTTTCAGACAAACCAAGACAACAGAAAATTCACTTTAAGGTAAAGCGTTACCTTGAACGGTGGCGTAGTGAAACTAGAAAGGATCCAAACAGCAAAGAGTTGCTGGTTTAGTGATAAAGACAAAGTATATAGCTATAAATGAAGCTACAAGTTGATTGTTTGGATAAAAAGTTCATTACAAAACTAGGAATAGTTCCCAAGTCTCATCTTGGATCTAAACATGTGTTGTGACACTTTCATTTGATTATAAAAATCATTGAAAGATGGGAAATCACTATAGAGATAGTGTACTCTAAAGAATAACATTACATATCCATTAACTAAAGCTTATCCAACAGTAGGATAATCATCACTTAGAGAAGAAGGGTATGAGATACCATGGCGATTGGCTTTAGTGCAAGTGGGAGATTGAAAGTAGTATGCACACAAGCCAATCATGTTTGATGATAAAGCATATACTTTGTAACAATCTTATTCATTTATTAATAAAAAGTATTAATTTATTAAAGGCTTTTAATTATCTAATGATGCTGTTTTATAATATGTGATAAACCCATAATTTTAAGCAATGCTTTTAGAATAATGATGATGATCATTCTAATAAGATCTAAATTCTTAAAAAGCTTAAAACTAAAATAGTTTCCGGTCGTCGGATTACTAAATTGGGGATTCGTGAATCCGGATAAATTGGTACATACGTTGCTTGCTCATTGGATGAGGATGATTGATCTCATGATCATTTGTGTGGAGACACTAAAGCAAGTATGTAGGTGCTTATTTGAGAATAAGTTCATTGAACGTGGCTCGCTAAGGAATACCTAACGGAGTTTTACTTGCCTGTCAATAGGAATTCCTATAGTGATAGTAGTATAAGTGATCCTTGAACTTGAGATCATAATAGTATCTTGTGTATGATGAGTTATACTTTGACTCATTCCTTAAGACCCTTAGGATATATTAAAGGGTATGCTTGGGTATAATAAGTTATACATGGAGATAATGTATGATCAATAAAGAATCTACCACTTCTAGTAAAAGAAGAGAAATGTCCTATGTGATTCGATAAATGACAACCCAGTAGTCCTTGGCCAAGGCAGAATGAAATTAGCATTATTTGGAGTTGTGTATTTAAGAGTCGAAATACATATAATTAAATAAAATAAGACTTGACAGTAATTCCATGTCTTATATTTAATTGGGACATTGTATGGTAGATGGATTGAATTGTACGATAACTATTTACTCAAAGGTTCTTTTATGAATAATGTTGAAATCTATATTATCTGGAAAGTCGTTAATCGCTAGGGAGGCTTATCTCTATTGTAGAATAAATATTATTTATTTAAATAAATTAAAATTTTAATTTATTTATTTAAATAAGATTAAAATTGTTCTAATTGATTTATTCACAACCGGTTTAATATGGAGAACCTAAAAGGTCACACCACAAAAGGAAGAATAATTATTTAAGAAATTAATAGCATAATCGTAATAATAAGTTAAGTATATTTAATTTAATCTATGGTGATAGAATAAATTAAATAACTTAATATTTATTATTTAATATTTTAGAAATATTAAATATAAATTAATAAGAGGAGTCTTCTTATTATTATTATTTAATTCTTAAAGGAGTTTGGGAATTAATTAATAAAAGTACTCTCATATATTCCTAATAAGATTAGGAGGCTAATTAATTAAAAGATTTTAATTAATTATTCCTAATAAGATTGAGAGCCTAATTAATTAAAGGAGTTTAATTAATTAAAATAAAACTCAATTCCTTAATGGTTAAGGAGGGCTGCCCGCATCTATAAATAAGAGGAGTCTTATTATGGGTGATAGAGTTGTTGTTGACTTTTTCACAATATACGTGATTCCAATTGTTGGAGTGTACATCCTTTTCTATGAGAGATAGAAAAACTAGGTTTTTGCCAAACACCCATCTTATTGAATCTTTATTTTTTCTTGGCGGATCACCTCTAGAGGCCAAACACTTGGGTGGCTAATGTTGATCAAAGAAAGGAACCAAACCCGGTGGATTCAAGTTGAACGCGAAAAAGATTAGAGGTGAACTTATACCTGAGGAAGCTCGAATCTTCAAGGTTATGATTCTTATTCTTTATCTTTTTGTTTAATTAATAACTGTGCATAAAGGATGATCCGGGTATAAGGTTTGTAAAATTTTAAACTCTGATTTTTGCACGTTTCCGCTTATTTTGTGCAATTTGATTACGTTCATGAATATTACAAATCTAACAGAGGGTGTGTTTCAATTATGGTCAGGAGGGTCACATTGCACCAAATTGTGTTAGCCCAAAGAAGGGAGCATGTTTCAGTTGTTGGTCGAAGGATCACATGGCTCGTGATTTCCCTAAAAAGATAGCGGGAAGCGCAAGTGGAGGAAAATGAAACAATAGTGGTGGTACTTTAACTATCACTAGACCAGTGCAATCAAGCCGACCTACTGCTAGGACTTTTAATATGACTGTGCAAGATGTTGTGCAGTCAAAGGACGTGGTGTTGGGTATCATTCCGATTAATGGTATTAATGCTTATGAGCTATTTGATTCGGGTGCTACTTGTTCATTTATATCCGATGATTTTACTTAGAATTTAGATTTGCCTCAAGAAGAATTAGATTTTCCTTTAAGCATAGAGATTGCGAATAGGGAAATGTGTGACAACCCAAGAATTTTGAATTTTTTTAAAATTTTTATTAATTAAATTAAGGTTCAAAATTAGAACCTAGACAGAAAATAAGTATATGCGTTTGATATTTTTAAGATAGAATTTTGAGGATTTCAAAATTCTGTGAAGGATTTAGGTAAATTATTCAGGATTAAGGAAAACGTGATTATGTTCTGTGTATATGTGTACAGTATGTGGTTAAGGGTCGAGGGTTGACCAGATAAACGATATCTGTAATAAACCCTAAATATATTTTAAGAACGTCAAAGTTGTCGCAATGATCAAGTTCTCGCAATCCAATAACAGATCCAAGGGTCAGAATCCAAGATCAAAGCTCAAAAGGTATAAGAACCCTAAATTTCGAAATCCTTTGATCTTGTGTTAAATGTTATAATTTGTCGGTTAAAGTTGTGTATTAGGGTGTTAGTAAGTGATCTGGGTTGTTGGATCATGGATCCATAACATCTAGAGGCACGAAGATCAATTTTTCAAAACTGGTCAAGAATCCTATTTTTAAGGTCTGACAGTCAAATGTCAAGGCCTGTAAATCCTTCTCTGTTTTTGAGTTTTGTGATTTTATGTTATACATATGTTCTATGACATGTAGACTGTGATCTGAAACTGGAAACATGACTAGATCATGAATATATTGAGAGATAAGAGCGGTCAAACCTCGTTGACCGTTCACAAAAACTGATTTCTGGGCAGCCCAGAAATCTCAGTAACCTCTGACAAGGTTTTGCAGGCGATAGATCTTGCTATGTGTTAATGTTTCGTCCAGGTTATTGTGTTTCCATCGTAGATTGGTATAGGGACTACACGATCGTGCCTTTAAATTACACATATCATGATCAGGATCGGAATTAATCGCGGTCAAATATGCGTTGACCAACTGCCTTGGACAAATTCTGGGAAACCCAGAATTCTTTTAAGAACAGTTTCAGACCACTAGTTTGACCGGCCCAGATTGTACATTTGTGATGTTGTTATGATTATTTGTTGTTATGTAGATGAAGCCTGACATCTCCACTACAGGATACATCCATTACTTTACACAAACAAAACCCAGAACGCATGATAGGAGGATTCAAAGTAGGCACCATGAACTGCCTGGGTTTCTGGGTTACCCAGAAAACCCAGACCAGTCTCTGACAAGAAGATTGAGAGCTTAGATCTATCAGTTGTATTGTTGTGTGGCCATGAAGTTAGTTGTTAGTTGTTTTATTACATGCGTACTACAATATCAATGCTCAAACAAACCCAGAAACCTGTTAGAAGAGAAATTATAACCGGTCAAACCACCCCCCTTACACACTGACATGCTTTTCTGGGCTTGAGGAAGAACGGCTGAAGAACACTTTCAGCGACGGTTGTGTCACCAAAGCCACCTTTAGCGACACTTAAATTAGGAAAATTAATTATTTTATTAAATAAATAGAAATAAATGATTTTTAATTATTAAAAATACATAATAAATTATGAAAAATTATTTTAAAGTCCGAAAAAATAGTTTTTAATTATTTTAACTATATTTCATAAATATTTAATATTTTTGGAATAAAAATGATATTTAATTTATTTAATTATAATATTAAATAAATTATTTAAAAATGGTTTTAATTCATGAAAAATCATGAAAAATAATATTATGTTATAATAAAATATTTTAAGTTATTTTCAGTGACTTTTAATATTTTAGGATGAAATTCATTAATAAATTAATATTAATGATAATTAGTTTATTTAATAAACGTATTAAATAAATTATGAAAAAATAGAATAAATGGTTTATAAATCATATAAAAATGATTTAAGTGTTATAAAAATATTTTAAGTTATAAAATATAACTTTTGATATTTTATCATGAAAAATATTAATATTTTAAGCAATTATCGGATAATGAATTTAAGTGATTAACAATCATATAAATATGATTTTAAAGTATTAAAAATACTTTGTGATATTATAAATATATTATATTATTATGACATGTATTTCATTAATATTTGATAATAAATAAATATTAATGATAAAAGAATTAAGTACTATTTAATTTATTTAAATACGTGTTTAATGATTGAAAATTTATGATAAATGGTAATAATTATTTAAATATTATTACGAGCTTACGAAAAATATTTCGACTGTTATTAAAATTATCTGAGTTAATTGTTAAGTGTTTATGCAGAGTTTAATTGAACTTTGACTCGATGAAAGTCCGACTAGACCGTCGGGACGTTAGAATTTTGTCGAAATCAAGATAGACTATAATTGTTTGACTTGATACCGAGTCTTATGTGTGTTATAGACTGATAGGGTTATGTGTTATGTGTTTAGGTTATTTTATGTATGTCTATATATATAATAGTATTATATTGTGATGATATTATTCTAATATTGGAGATCTATATTACTAATATTAGGTCTTCGGATAAAGCGTTATAAATTGTGTTGCGGTAATCAACGGTTCAGGCAAGCTTGTTTTACTTAACTCTATTAAGAGTTGTATTTCATTGGATAAGCTTATGGTTAATCATTGCTGATTGCCATATATAATTGTACTCTATACATATTGCATGTATAAGTCAGGTATGAATGGCTGATCACCTTCATTACCCTTCGGTTCAGAAATATTTGTTCATGTATAATACTCGTTCAGTCATAAACTTGTTCCTGTAGTTCACAATTATATTATTGAATTATAGCCAGCTTATTATTCAGACTCTTTCAATCATGATATATCGTTATATTATTGAACTTAAACTTGCTGGGCAATCCTTATGTTCACCCTTGCTATATCATGATAAAACATTGCAGATTAAGGCGAATGCGTCGGATACAAGGACATGTTAAAGACAATTCCAACGTTAGGATATGTGTGCAGCTAAATTGTATAAGTATTGTATGTTAATAATGTTATATGTTAGAAAAGTTATGAAATGCGTATTAAGTTAAGGTTACTCGACCTTGGGGAATAGTGAGTATACGTATTGTATAAACAATTTATGTTTATATCTTCCGCAAATAGTAATAGTTGTATAGAATGATCGAACCGGATCCGAGGTGGTTTGGGACTTGGATTCGGGGCCCTCACAGTTGGTATCAGAGCTGTTGGTTATGAAGCTTAGGTAGGAATACCTAAGACTAATAACCGCAGTGATTAGGATATGGACTAACTCAAATAGAGTTAGTTGGTCGGTAAGATTCAAAGTCGAATCTCGGCGAGTTATATGATACAGAGTTCCCTAACTCTGATAATAAAGTTGAACAATAAGTGGTGAATAGATAGAGTCTAAAAGACTCAAAGTACAGTGAGAGAAGATCGTAAAACAAAACGATCAAGACATAGACATAAATAATAATATATACGATAAGATCACCCCGTGATCTGATAAGATGATAGCAGGGAGAAGAATCAATCTAATGATTGAACAGTTTACAGCAAGATGTTGTGTGTAAGCTGTACTATGAAATAGTACTATGAAAACTCATGAGATAGTTATGGATTATGAATACGGATTAAATGAAATTCGTATTGAGAAGGGTGTTAAGATTAGGTGGGGATTTCAATTGAGGACTCATGTCAGCAACTAAGTTGTATGATTCTTTGTATGGGCGGGGAATTTGTACTTGGTTTTAGAATCACTTAGCTTCCTGATCGATATAGTGGTTAGATTGACCAATTCTTTGTATGGGCGGGGAATTGTGTGCTTAGCTTCCTATATTGATTAGTGGCCGAGTTTGGTTTGACGACCACTTAGTTTCTGATACTGATAATCATTGAAATGTTTGTGTCGCGCTAGTTGCTATATGCATGTTGAGAGGGTGATTCCTTTCTCGCGTGTATAAAAGATAGATAGGTCATAGGTAGAGGATATAAGGTTAAGTACGAGTTCTTAAAACTCATACTTATGTGACATACTTGATTCATAGTTATATGAAATGTTTATGAACTCCTCAGCGAATGGACGCCAAAGGTCAGACTAGGACAAGTTTTTAAACTCATATGATTGTGGTAATTTATGGATTCATAAGTGTGGTTTGACGAACTGGGTATAATGGTGTGTAATGGAGTATTAAAGACTATACTAACAGATAGATTGTTAAGCAAATAATTGTTAGTGAAGAATTAAGTTTTTTAGTTTTTTTTAAAACTCCTAGCTATGCTAGATTTCGAAATTTTGACATCAAGCTAAATACGCACTGCGTGCTTTTAAAAAAAATTATTTTAATTATCACTCATGTACCAGGTAAACTGGTGCAGAGATGATATAAATTTGATGGAGTTATCAATGCAGAATTACTTAGTGTTGGATGTGATCTAAAGATCGTCAGCCCACTATGGAATGATGTAGTATGACAAAGTCATATAATAACAGCATCCTCAAATGGACTATTAATACAGTACGTCATCATGGCGTCATTCTCAAAAAAATATTTTCAATAAAAACTCTAAGTGTTCATTGAAAGAAATTTTCCCGAACCAAATTGTTTTGGTGCGGAATCCTATAAGACTGCAGTAGAATTTTGTGCCTATGGCAGTGATGAGAAACAGATAAAATCAGTACTTAATAAGTACAGGACATACTGGATTAATTACTCACTATGTCCGTAAGTTATGACGGTTTGCGGATGAATTTCCTAAAACCTTTTCGAAAATGACAGACAATAGTCTGTAAAACCCCTCAGCAAAATTTGAAAATTTTTAATTCTTGTGAGAAATGTATTGGGTAGTATGTGAGAATCTATGGTGTATGGTGTATAGAGTAAGGTGTAAGGTGTAAGGTAAATTTCAGGGACGAAATTTTAAGAAGAAGGGGTGAATGTGACAACCCGAGAATTTTGAATTTTTTTTAAATTTTTATTAATTGAATTAAGGTTCAAAATTAGAACCTAGACAGAAAATAAATGTATGCGTTTGATATTTTTAAGATAGAATTTTGAGGATTTCAAAATTCTGTGAAGGATTTAGGTAAATTATTCAGGATTAAGGAAAACGTGATTATGTTCTGTGTATATGTGTACAGTATGTGGTTAAGGGTCAAGGGTTGACCAGATAAACGATATCTGTAATAAACCTTAAGTATATTTTAAGAACGTCAACGTTCGGTTAGAAAACCCTAGCGTTTAACAAGAAACCCTAGAAACCGATTCTAGAAACCCTAATTTCAGTTCCGGGAATCCGAAATCCTAATTCGATGCATGAAACCCTAAATCGGGAACCTAATGGCGTAGGTGTAACTAATTATAATATTAATTAGGGTAGCGCTTAATTAGTTAGCAAACCCTAAAATTTGTTAAACCCTAATTTATGGGTTAAAAACCCTAATTTTATAATTAGAAAAACCTAAGTGTTAATTTAGTAATCTAATGTTAATTAGGAAACCTTAATCCTAATTTTCAAGTTATGGTAATTAGAAAGCCCTAATCTAATTACGAAAATCTAATTTCTATTTTAAGAAAAATTAATTTTTCTATTAGAAACCCTAATTAGTGGTTTATAAACCCTAATGACCATTTTCACCCTAATTACGTAATTAGCAATTTTAATTAGGTATTATTAATCCTAATTAGCAAGATTTAATTTGTTATTATGAAATTTGAATATAATTAGAAAATCCTAATTATAATTTAGAAATATTAATTTTCAATTTTTAAAACCTAAAATTGGAAATTTTAGAAAATTAAATTTGCAAAACCTAAGAGTTTCAAACCCTAAACCCTAAGAATGCCCTAAACCTTAAATTTTCCCAAGCCCTAAACCCTAAGGGTTTGGTCAATTGTCCAAAATGACCATTCTAGAATTAAAATTAAATGGAAAATGACCATTGTGCCCTTATTGCATTCTTTAATAGGTTGGTGTATAAATCTTGCCATATATTTGGTTGGTGAGCAACTACACCTACTCCATGTGCCTTAAATCACAACAATTCAGCCACATTGACTGCCATGTGCATTGCATTATCATTTATATAGATTAAAATTAAGAAAAAAGTCTCACTTTCCATTTTATTTTGTCCAAGTTCCTTCTATCTCTATATTTTCCGATCTTAGAGTGAGAGAGTGTGAGACACCAAGCCATGATCAAGTTCTCACAATCCAATAACAGATCCAAGGGTCAGAATCCAAGATCAAAGCTCAAAAGGTATAAGAACCCTAAATTTCGAAATCCTTTGATCTTGTGTTAAATGTTATAATTTGTCGGTTAAAGTTGTGTATTAGGGTGTTAGTAAGTGATCTGGGTTGTTGGATCATGGATCCATAACATCTAGAGGCACGAAAATCAATTTTTCAAAACTGGTCAAGAATCCTATTTTTACGGTCTGACAGTCAAATGTCAGGGCCTGTAAATCCTTTTCTGTTTTTGAGTTTTCTGATTTTATGTTATACATATGTTCTATGACATGTAGACTGTGATCTGAAACTGGAAACAGGACTAGATCATGAATATATTGAGAAATACGAGCGGTCGAACCTCGTTGACCGTTCACAAAAACTGATTTCTGGGCAGCCCAGAAATCTCAGTAACCTCTGACAAGGTTTTGCAGGCGATAGATCTTGCTATGTGTTAATGTTTCGTCCAGGTTATTGTGTTTCCATCGTAGATTGGTATAGGGACTACACGATCGTGCCTTTAAATTACACATATCATGATCAGGATCGGAATTAATCGCGGTCAAATATGCGTTGACCAACCGCGTTGGACAAATTCTGGGAAACCCAGAATTCTTTCAAGAACAGTTTCAGACCACTAGTTTGACCGGCCCAGATTGTACATTTGTGATGTTGTTATGATGATTTGTTTTTATGTAGATGAAGCCTGACATCTCCACTACAGGATATCCAGATTTTATGAATAAAGATTTAATTTTTTCGAAATATTTTTTTAAAATATTATAGTGTGAATTTGAGATAATGTTATAGTTGTGGGTAGTATTTATAAATTTTGCAAAGTATGCAAATTATTGTATTATATTCGATTGGTCGGGGAATATTATTTTTGTCGGGGAATATTCGTACGACGACACAATTATTGGTGGACCCCACAACAGAATTATTGTCAGATTGAGAAAACGACAAAAATATTTTATTAAAAATAACGGCGGAAGTTTTACCATTGATACTGTTGAACTACTCGGTAGTAAAAGTACAGTAATACGTGTGGTTGCATAGTAGTACACGGTATTGATTATTAATACTTATGTGAGAAGTCACTCAGTTTGATTCAATTATTGTCAGTTAATAATATAAATTATTTAGCGATAATGAAGTTTTGTTTTATTCGTATTATTAACGTAATAAAACAGAAACATCTTTTTATATAAAACAGAATACTTTATTAAAGTTATTCTATAAATAGAATATATTATATTTTATTTAAAAAAAATTTCTTTAAATATAGATTGTCAGATTAAAGTAATCAATCTGGACCGTTCATGGATTAGTTACTATGCATTCTATTTTCCTATAAATAGAAGCTCATTCCTTTATTATTTTTTTACGAATTTACTGAAACTCTAGAGAGAGAAACTATAGAGAGAGTTCTTCTTCTATAATCTTGAGCGTATTTCTTTAGAGTTTAAGAAAGCTTTGAGCGTAGTACAAGTTTCTTCGAGTATATTCTCGCCCTACCAGTCGGAATACTCTTCTTTCAAAGGTAAGAGATATTATTTGTTGTACCTGTAAGGGGTATTATTTCTTTTGTATTCATGAAGAGAACTTCGGTTATGCCATTATTTATTATTCTGTTGGAATAACCTATATACGTAGTCTACCCTATACTTGGTGACATTCTTCTATTATTCTGTTGGAGCATCATGTCTGTGTGTTTTACACCGGACCTGGTTCCATCTTTATTATTATTCTGTTGGAACATCCTGTCTGTGTATTTTACACCGGACCTGGTTCCGTCTTTATTATTATTCTATTGGAAGATCTTGTATGTGTGTTTTACACTGGACCTGGTTCCGTTTTTATTATTCTGTTGGAATATCCTGTCTGTGTGTTTTACACCGGACCTGGTTCCGTCTTTATTATTCTGTTGGAATATCCTGTCTGTGCGTTTTACACCGGACCTGGTTCCATCTTTATTATTCTATTGGAACATCCTGTCGGTGTGAATTTCACCTGACCTGGTTCCGTTATTATTATTCTGTTGGAATAACCTATCTTTGTGAAGTACCGCATGCATGGTGATTTCTTTTGTTATTCTATTCTTTATTATACTCAGTTGGTTAAATTTTTGACTTCTATACTCCATGAAATTAGTAGAATATCCGTGATATTTGCGCTTCATCCAGTATCTTTTCATGGAAATATTCTTCTGAGCATTCTTAAATTTTACTCTACATAAAAGTATCATGTTGATAATTTGAACGTTATTGGTTCCTGGACAAATTAATTCTTGAACTTGTTTTATTGAATTCTTATATCATTGTCATCATCCTCATGTTTATATTATGTTGAAAGTCATATGTGGCCTGTAGTGCATAGATGGACTTGGTATGAATATGACTAGGGATTATTCGGTGTAATCATGACCGTAATGTTACAAATAATGTGGAAAAAGTTCTCATTGGCCCGTAGTGCATTGATGGAAAATTTTTGGTATGATTATGGCTATGGATTGGCCGTAGTGCAAAGATGAATTATTTTATGGCTTGATCAGGACCGTTGATGAAAATACGATTATCTTTGGCCCGTAGTGCATGGATAATTCGTGGTCGTGATACTAAAGAATATCCTTGGCCGTAGTGCAGGGGTGATTCGATGATGTGGATTATTTTTTTAGCTGTGTCTCAGCAATAAAAGTCGTGAAAAACCTTTTAAATCATAAAAGATTGTAGATTTTATTCTCTACTTGACTCTTTTAATGGATTGTTGGTTCCGTTGCAGTTAAACTTGATGTCTATTGTATTTTATCAGTTTAACATTGTTGAAGACTAATGAGAATTTATTCTGCATTATCTTAGTCATAATATTTCTTACTGGGCTAGTTGAGCTCACCCTTTCTTTCACTGTTCTCTTCAAGAAATAAGAACGTAGCTGGGACGAGTCGGGAAACGGAGTGATGGTCCTAGATGATAGCATTAGCAGGCCTCACTATTCTATGTAATAGTGTGATAATAATTGTAATGAGGACTCCTTTTGAGTATGAATACTCTCTAGAAGACAATATTTGTATTCAAACTCACAGTTTATGTTTTGTCATATTGTACACGACAGTTGTATTAGTAAGTTATATTTAAATTCTATACCATGTATCTGGCGACCCAAGATGGGTGATGTATACCTATTTTTAGGGGCGTCACAATTGGTATCAAAGCTTAGGGATATGATCCCTGGCTAGGATGTGAGAATAGAACTAGGAAGGGAGAGACGGGAAATTCCTTCGCTAGTATGACCTACCTAAGTTTACTTGTTATTTAATTGGTCGGTTAGAGTATAGAGATAATATGTGATATGTTAATTAACCCTTATTTTGTAACAGTATTTGAAAATGGCATCTGAAAATGTTGAGATAAGCAATGGAGCACAGGAGACCGTTGAGTCTCCACAGATCAATAATCAGGACAATGTGCAATAGGATGGCGATAATCCTCCTGTAAACAACAACACTGATCAATTGATGAACGACGGTACGTTTAAGAGCTTTTTAGAATTCATGCAACATCAGGCGAAGGCGGCTCCTATTCATAATGCAGGAGGAAACAATGGCAACCCATGGTTGGTCACCGCTAAGCAATTCAAGGAGCTGGGACCACCGGAGTTTTTGGGAAAGCCAGAACCACTTAAGGCGGAGACGTGGTTAAAGCAGATCACCAAGATATTTGATGTCTTAGGATGCTCCGAGGACCAAAATGTTCCTTTTGCCACCTTTATGTTGCGTGAAGAGGCAGATCACTGGTGGGAATCTGTAAAACGTACCCAGCCTGACGCACTCAAGATGTCTTGGGAGAAATTCTAGGAGCTGTTCAACGACAAGTACTTTCTCGAAAGCATTCGTCACATGAAGGAGGTGAAATTTATCAAGTTGGAGCAAAACAACATGACCGTGTCGCAATACGAAGCCAAGTTTGCCGAGTTATCCCAATTTACGTCCCACTTGGTTGATAATGAAGAAAGAATGACGCGGATGTTTTTAAGAGGTTTGAAGCCTGAGATACGTCAATATCTTATCTCTCATAAACTGTGTTTGTATTCAGATGTTATAAATAGGGCTCAGTTAGTGGAGCGCGATAACGAGTCAAAGCAATCAAAAGAGAACGATCGACAAAATGATAATACTGGTGATAACAGTCATCAAAGCGGTGACAATAAGCATGGAGGGAATCAACATGCCAAAAATGGTAACCACTTCGGTGGTAATCATGGTCAAAACAATAAGAATGGACACTTCAAGAAGAGAAGGTTCAACAATGACGTGAAGACGTCGGTACCAGCACTCGTTTCAAAGGAAGAAGAACGACCACCGGTTATATGTTTCAAATGCGGACAGGAGGGACACATCCGTCCAAACTGTACGCAGCAATCTAAAGCGTGTTTTAATTACGGAAGAGAAGGTCACCTAGCTCGATTTTGTCGTATGGTGAAGTCAAGTCCAGCTGAGATAGTGATGCCAAAGGATGTCCCAGACAAGCCAAAGCCGGTAGTTTAAGAGAGAGCGTTTTTTTTCGTGACGAGGAACCTGAATAAAATTATCACGGGTATGTTAGTCATAAACTCATTTGAAGTCTATATCATGTTAGAAACCAGTTCTACTCACTCTTTTATCTCACCTAGTTGTGTTCAATGTTTGAACTTAACTCCGGAGAAGTTAGACTTTGATTTATCTGTTGAAATTTCGTTGGGATAAACCTTCGTTACCTCCACTATTTATAAATCTTGTTCAAATCAACACTTTCACGTTACCTGTCGATCTTATCTCTTTGAAAATACTTGTATTGATGTGATTTTTGAAAACGATTGGTTAACTGCTCATCATACTTTTCGTAAGGTTGTTAGATTTCATATTCCTAACCAACCTATTATGCGAATTCAAGTAACCAAATCACTAAAGTCAATCATTGTCATATCAAGTCATAAGTAAAAATCTACGTTCCTTTCGTTGTTGACTTCCTGGTGTGGAATGCACCAAAGAAAGACTTTCCGTAGGAGACGTTGTAAATGACGATGGCAAGTTGATAGGTATCAATGTGACGTATTATCCAAGTCTTGGATGAGGGTCACAGTTTTGAATGATATTCTATTGTTAATAAATTTCCTGACGTATTCTTGATGACTTCTTAGCCTACCCTAGAGCGTGAAATCGAATTTTGTATTGACCCCAGTACAAAACCTATTTCTTAAACCCTCAAATATTTCTTCAACTAAAATGAACGTATCATGCGCCAAAGACGTTGGCTCGAGCTGTTGAAGATTACGATCGTACTATTTAATATCATCGTGAAAGAGCGAACGTGGTAGCTGACGTGTTGAGTAGAAGATCGTATGCGTTTACGACTACGATGTTGTTAACACAAAGACTCATTTCGTATAACTTACAAATAATGAAAATAGAGTTAAAGACTCTAGGGACCCACAAGAAGATAATGAATATACGATTAGAATCGACTTTAATCGATAAAGTTAAAGTCGTGCAAGCTACGGACCCGGAGCTGATGAATACTAAGAAGAAGGTTCAAGAGGGCGTTATTTTAAAAGCAAGAGTTGCTGAAGAAAGGAAATCTCAACCCTCGATTTAATTGGCCCATTTGAAATCCTCGATTGAGTAGGAACGGTGGCTTATAGACTCGCTTTACCGCCAAGTATGTTGTGTGTTTAAAACGTTTTTAACATATAGATGTTACGTAAATATGTGGACGACCCGAACCACATTATTAATTTAGAACCGGACGAGATAGCGGATGATTTAACGTTTGAGGAGATACCTGTTAAAATCCTGGAATGTATTCAACACTTAAAGATTATACCTCAAGAGTTAGAATCTGACAAAGTGTCCTCATCTGTTTGGCATACCAGGTGCGTACGAAAATTTCCAGGGCAATATTTCATAAGGAGGGGAGATTGTGAAAACCCAGATTTTATGAATAAAGATTTAATTTTTTCGAAATATTTTTTTAAAATATTATAGTGTGAATTTGAGATAATATTATAGTTGTGGGTAGTATTTGTAAATTTTGCAAAATATGCAAGTTGTTGTATTATATTCGATTGGTCGGGGAATATTATTTTTGTCGGGAAATATTCGTACGACGGCACAATTATTGGTGGACCCTACAACGAAATTATTGTCGGATTGAGAAAACGACAAAAATATTTTATTAAAAATAACGGCAGAAGTTTTACCGTTGATACTGTTGAACTACTCGGTAGTAAAAGTACAGTAATAAGTGTGGTTACATAGTAGTACACGGTATTGATTATTAATGCTTATGTGAGAAGTCACTCAGTTTGATTCAATTATTGTCAGTTAATAATATGAATTATTTAGCGATAATGAAGTTTTGTTTTATTCGTATTATTAACGTAATAAAACAAAAACATCTTTTTATATAAAACAGAATACTTTATTAAAGTTATTCTATAAATAGAATATATTATATTTTATTTAAAAGATTTTTCTTTAAATATGGACTGTCATATTAAAGTAATCAATCTGGACCGTTCATGGATTAGTTACTATGCATTCTATTTTCCTATAAATAGAAGCTCATTCCTTCATTATTTTCTTACGAATTTACTGAAACTCTAAAGAGAGGAACTATAGAGAGAGTTCTTCTTTTATAATCTTGAGCGTATTTCTTTAGAGTTTAAGAAAGCTTTGAGCGTAGTACAAGTTTCTTCGAGTATATTCTCGCCCTACCAGTCGGAATACTCTTCTTTCAAAGGTAAGGGATATTATTTGTTGTACCCGTAAGGGGTATTATTTCTTTTGTATTCACGAAGAGAACTTCTATTATTCCATTATTTATTATTCTGTTGGAATAACCTGTATACGTAGTCTACCCTATACTTGGTGACATTCTTCGATTATTCTATTGGAACATCCTGTCTGTGTGTTTTACACCGGACCTGGTTCCGTCTTTATTATTATTCTGTTGGAACATCCTGTCTGTGTGTTTTACACCGGACCAGGTTCCGTCTTTAATATTATTCTGTTGGAACATCTTGTCTGTGTGTTTTACACCAGACCTGGTTCCGTCTTTATTATTCAGTTGGAATATCCTGTCTGTGTATTTTACACCGGACCTGGTTCCGTCTTTATTATTCTGTTGGAATATCCTGTCTGTGCATTTTACACCGGACCTGGTTCCATCTTTATTATTCTATTGGAACATCCCGTCGGTGTGAATTTCACCTGACCTGGTTCCATTATTATTATTCTGTTGGAATAACCTGTCTATGTGAAGTACCGCATGCATGGTGATTTCTTTTGTTATTCTATTCTTTATTATACTCAGTTGGTTAAAGTTTTGACTTCTATACTCCATGAAATTAGTTGAATATCCGTGATATTTGCGCTTCATCCAGTATCTTTTAATGGAAATATTCTTCTGAGCATTCTTGAATTTTACTCTACACAAAAGTATCATGTTGACAATTTGAACGTTATTGGTTCCTAGACAAATTAATTCTTGAACTTGTTTTATTGAATTCTTATATCATTGTCATCATCCTAATGTTTATATTATGTTGAAAGTCATCTGTGGCCTGTAGTGCATAGATGGACTTGATATGATTATGACTAGAGATTATTCGGTGTAATCATGACCGTAATGTTACAAATAATGTGAAAAAGTTCTCATTGGCCCGTAGTGCATTGATGGAAAATTTTTGGTATGATTATAGCTATGGATTCTCTTTGGCCGTAGTGCAAAGATGAATTGTTTTATGGCATGATCAGGACCGTTGATGAAAACACGATTATCTTTGGCCCGTAGTGCATGGATAATTCGTGGTCGTGATACTAAAGAATATCCTTGGCCGTAGTGCAGGGGTGATTCGATGATGTGGATTATTTTTTTAGCTGTGTCTCAGCGATAAAAGTCATGAAAAACCTTTTAAATCATAAAAGATAGTAGATTTTATTATCTACTTGACTCTTTTAATGGATTGTTGGTTCCGCTGTAGTTAAACTTGATGTCTATTGTATTTTATCAGTTTAACATTGTTAAAAACTAATGATAATTTATTCTGCATTATCTTAGTCATAATATTTCTTACTGGGCTAGTTGAGCTCACCCTTTCTTTCACTGGTCTCTTCAAGAAATGAGAACGTAGCTGGGACGAGTCGGAAAATGGAGTGATGGTCCTAGATGATAGCATTAGTAGGCCTCACTATTCTATGTAATAGTGTGATAATAATTGTAATGAGGATTCCTTTTGAGTATGGATACTCTCTAGGAGACAATATTTGTATTCAAACTCACAGTTTATGTTTTGTCGTATTGTACACGACAGTTGTATTAGTAAGTTATATTTGAATTCTGTACCATGTATCTGGCGACCCAAGATGGGTGATGTATACCTATTTTTGGGGGCGTCACAGGATACATCCATTACTTTACACAAACAAAACCCAGAACGCATGATAGGAGGATTCAAAGTAGGCACCATGAACTGCCTGGGTTTCTGGGTTACCCAGAAAACCAAGACCAGTCTCTGACAAGAAGATTGAGAGCTTAGATCTATCAGTTGTATTGTTGTGTGGCCATGAAGTTAGTTGTTAGTTGTTTTATTACATGCGTACTACAATATCAATGCTCAAACAAACCCAGAAACCTGTTAGACAAGAAATTATAACCGGTCAAACCACCCCCCTTACACTGACATGCTTTTTTGGGCTTGAGGAAGAACGGCTGAAGAACACTTTCAGCGACGGTTGTGTCACCAAAGCCACCTTTAGCGACACTTAAATTAAGAAAATTAATTATTTTATTAAATAAATAGAAATAAATTGTTTTTAATTATTAAAAATACATAATAAATTCTGAAAAATTATTTTAAAGTCCGAAAAGTAGTTTTTAATTATTTTGAGTATATTTCATAAATATTTAATATTTTTGGAATATAAATGATATTTAATTTATTTAATTATAATATTAAATAAATTATTTAAAAATGATTTTAATTCATGAAAAATAATATTATGTTATAATAAAATATTTTAAGTTATTTTCAGTGACTTTTAATATTTTAGGATGAAATTCATTAATAAATTAATATTAATGATAATTAGTTTATTTAATAAACGTATTAAATAAATTATGGAAAAATAGAATAAATGGTTTATAAATCATATAAAAATGATTTAAGTGTTATAAAAATATTTTAAGTTATAAAATATAACTTTTGATATTTTGTCATGAAAAATATTAATATTTTAAGCAATTATCGGATAATGAATTTAAGTGATTAACAATCATATAAATATAATTTTAGAGTATTAAAAATACTTTGTGATATTATAAATATATTATAATATTATGACATGTATTTCATTAATATTTGATAATAAATAAATATTAATGATAAAAGAATTAAGTACTATTTAATTTATTTAAATACGTGTTTAATGATTGAAAATTTATGATAAATGGTAATAATTATTTAAAAATTATTACGAGCTTACGAAAAATATTTCGACTATTATTAAAATTATCTGAGTTAATTGTTAAGTGTTTATGCAGAGTTTAATTGAATTTAGACTCGATGAAAGTCCGACTAGACCGTCGGGACGTTAGAATTTTGTCGGAATCAAGATAGACTATAATAGTTTGACTTGATACCGAGTCTTATGTGTGTTATAGACTGATAGGATTATGTGCTATGCGTTTAGGTTATTCTATGTATGTCTATATATATAATAGTATTATATTGTGATGATATTATTCTAATATTGGAGATCTATATTACTAATATTAGGTTTTTGAATAAAGCGTTATAAATTATGTTGCGGTAATCGACGGTTCAGGCAAGTTTGTTTTACTTAACTCTATTAAGAGTTGTATTTCATTGAATAAGCTTATGGTTAATCATTGCTGATTGCCATGTATAATTGTACTCTGTACATATTGCATGTATAAGTCAGGTATGAACGGCTGATCATCTTCATTACCCTTCGGTTCAGAAATATTTGTTCATGTATAATACTCGTTCAGTCATAAACTTGTTCCTGCTAGTTCACAATTATATTGTTGAATTATAGTCAGCTTATTATTCAGACTCTTTCAATCATGATATATCGTTATATTATTGAACTTAAACTTGCTGGGCAATCCTTATGCTCACCCTTGCTATATCATGACAAAACATTGCAGATTAAGGCGAATGCGTCGGATACAAGGACATGTTAAAGACAGTTCTAGCGTTATGATATGTGTGCAGCTAAATTGTATAAGTATTATATGTTAATAATGTTATATGTTAGAAAAGTTATGAAATGCGTATTAAGTTAATGTTACTCGACCTTGGGGAATAGTGAGTATATGTATTGTATAAACAATTTATGTTTATATCTTTCGCAAATAGTAATAGTTGTATAGAATGATCGAACCAGATCCGAGGTGGTTTGGGACTTGGATTCGGGGCCCTCACAAAGTGATTCTTATTAGGTTTATATACAAGAATTGTAGAGTGGTTGTGACAACCCGAGAATTTAGATAAATTATATAATCCTAAAATGATGGATTAAAGGTTATATGCGACAAACGAGATTTTGTAATTTAATTTTAATATTTATTGAATTAAATAAATATTTTCGATGATTTAATTATTAGATTAAATAATTAATTGATGCAATTGTGATAGATTAATTTAATTATATGTGTTATATTTATTAAATTAATGTAGAGAATTTTATTATTCAAAGTATGTAATTATGTGAGTTTATTGAATTAAAAGAAATATTTAATAAGCCTAATATTATTTTATAATTAATGAGAAAATTAGTTATATGACTATGTGAATTAATGAGATATTATTATATTTTATTCAAATTAAATTAAATAATATATTTGAGTTATTGTATAAATGGGTGTGACATTATTAAACTATGGTATAAAGGATATATTAAATTAAATGGTTTTGAACCATTTAAGGCTTGCCAAATGAGGACTTAGTGGAGGTTGAATACAGTTAACCATTACTGGGTAACTGACCACCACTCTGAGCTCAGTTTCTTTTTATAAAAATCGTATACGTCTTCTTTATTTTCATTTTTTTTGCTAAGTCTGGAAAATAGTTAGAGAGAATTTGAGAATTTTCAGAGAGAATTCAGAGGATTTTTGTGAGAAACTCTGTGATTGAAGAAGTACTTGAAAAAGGGTTTTCATCTCTACTCATCTACGCTTTGGGTAATTTCTTCAACCCAATTTTAATTGCGTTGTTTGAGTTTTATAAGAAAATGGTTTCATGTTTTGTTAAAACTTGGGAAAAGGGTAAGATTATGTGATATATGTGATAAGAAGTTTAATATAACATGTTTTACTATATATAGTATATTTCATATCATCAATTTCATAAAAATATATGTCGTATATATACTTTCTCAAAATTACAGAGTATAAAATATGGCCATATGGCCTTACGTACCAAATTTTATGGGTTAATCATATGTAGTATCATAAATTTATACTTTTATGTAATTATGTATGATAAAACAAAGAGAACAAACTTTAAATGAACGGATTCGGTGTTATAACGAAACCGCAGTGTTGATTTTCATGTTTTTCGATTCAAAAGTTTTAAAAACATCAAGAACAGAAAATTACATGTTTTAATTCTGCAATTTATGTGTTTTAACATGTTAAAATCATGCTAGAAGGGCTAAGTAATAGTTATGTGTATAAAATAATGCCTGAGTATGCTTAATTTCATGTATTAATTTAAGAAATTGGTAGAAATTGGCATGTTCTGTAATCTTCACGAACTGTAGGTTTTGAGTCTGGTTCGCCGCGCCGCAGCACCGGCTATAGGCAAAAGAACTACGCCGCAGCGCCAGTAACCTGGCCGTAGCGCGGGCCACGCCACATCACCGAAAGTAAGCGTGACAGTGGCGCCGCAGCGCCATTCTCCAGAATGTCCAGAAGTAGAAGTTTTAAAGTGTTTAAGTCCATGAATGTGATAGTAACCTAAATTAATGAACATAAAAATATGTTGGAAGTATAATGAGATGTTAAAATAGATTCTTAACATGTCAATAACGCATTTACGTGTGAATTGAATTATTAAATGCATAGTTAAATTATTGTTCGCGAAGTGTATATTATGTGACAATAAGTGTGGTAATTTGACTAGTATAGTCGTAACCAAAGTTTAGACAAAAGAATGAACTTGTGATGACTAGTTACGTTATAATTGACTGGAATTGTGAATGAAAATTATATGTAGGATTAATTCAAGGAACGTGTATAATTAACGTGTAATCTACGCACGAGGCAAGTTTCCTAACCTTACTTGTTATCATTATTCAAGTTTATAAATTTCGTCGAGTAAATTCTCATTATTATTAATCAAGTTCAATTTGTTATATTAAATATTATTTATCTTTTTAAAGTATGATTCTGTTACACAATACTTGTTCTATTGTATACCTCTTGAGATTGTTATCCAATTTAAATATCATTTATTGTTGAACCATATTAGACTAGTGAACCTTATTTGATTCGACTAGTCCATAGTTGATGAACGTTCTAAATTTCAGAACTCTTATTGATTTATCTAAACCAAATTTCCTTTGGTGCGGACTCTAATGTTAAACTCAGATGAACAACCCTGTATAGGGATTACTTATGCGTTAGCGTTAAGATATTGTGCACAGTATGGTACTAAGGGCTGATCCCCCTAAGTACGAGAAAAATAGTCCATAGTCTTATGATTGTTAAAGGTTTCAAGTATAACCCTTGATACCTAGGACATAGTTCAAGGTCTTATGACCCTCGGAATTCTTTTGATTCTTGTTATTCATTCTTGATTCAAAAGTTGAGTTTTATTTCAGAAGTCTTTGATTCACTCGCATGTTATTATATTGTTATTTCATTGTTATACTTGTGGGCAATCGTGCTCACTTTTGCGTAATAATAACATTGCAGTTAAGAACGAAGGATCCTACAAGCCTTCTTCTAGCAAGGGCAAGGGAAAGATTAACAAGTGATGAAGACTTGTTGTTTTATGTGATGTTGAACTGATGTGTTAAAACTTATATTGATGTTGTGTAAGACTATAAATTGTTTATGTTTCCGTAGTTAAGATTTAAGGTTAGTATGACCTGTGATTGATGTATTTAATTCAGATGATGTAACTCCTTAAGGAGATGATTGATTTCTACCTATTAATGTTTTTATTTATTATAGGTAGATAAATATATGATATTTGAATAGTGAACACCAAATCATGTGAAAATTAAAGTACCGGATTTGGGGGTGTCACATTATATGATTGATCTAGACTGAAAATAAGTGTATGGATTTGAAGTTTCTGTGAAGAAATTTTAAGGAATTCAAAATTCTGTGAAGGATTTTGGTGGATTTAAAATCTTTTGGTGAAGATGTACAAGGTTAAGTATCTAAGTGTATACGAGTTGGTATATGTGGTCATATGAGTGTATAGTTTGGGGATAAGGATCAAATTTTGATCAGATGAGTTACACTGATGACAAACCTTAAAATTATATTGAGAACGTTAAGGTTAAGTTATTAAACCCTAATCAGGGATTTTATGTGTACAGTTGTGATTTAAGATTAAGGAATTGATTTGATAAGCTATAACTTTAGTAAACCCTAAAGTTGGGTTAAGAACGTCATGGTTAAGATTAGAAAACTCTAATGACTGTTTAGAAACCCTAGCGATACGTTTGGAAACCCTAATTTTAGTTTCGGGAATGTGAAACCCTAATTCGGATTATCAAAACCCTAATTCGGGAGCTCAAATGTTAAGTGTAAATGGCTAAGTGCTAAATGTTATGGGATAAAAAGGAAATGTCCAAAATACCCTTCAAATTGTAGGGGAAAAGACCAAATTACCCTTAGTAGGTGTGAAATGATGAAAATACCTTTTTACTTAAAATTTAAGTAAAAGATATGACAAATCTTTGGTGAGTCATCATGCTAGCTTATCACATGTGCTCAAAATATATCTAATATATCAGCTCATGTATAGATTGCATGTTATAAGTGGTCAAAGTGAGTTAACCGATCATGAAAACTGGATTTATAGGCAACCCAGAAACCCAGAATTTCTGACAACCACTTTTGAAGCCCTGGATCCTGCTGATGTTTATGTTTTAGACCATGTTGTTGTTTTGATGTTGTAGTCTGACATATGGACTAACCATTCATGCCCTTAGATTAATCAGATCCTTAGCAGAATGACTGAGAATTTTGGTCAAACATGAGTTGACCAACTGCCTTAGGAATTTCTGGAAAACCCATAAACCGTGAAGAACAGCTCCTGACATCACTTTAACCGGCCTTGATCTCTCACCGGTTATGTTGTTTGACTGAACTATTGTTATAATGTTGTTCTACGACATAAGTACTAGCATCTGGTATCATAAAACCACTTAGAGCATGACCAGAGACCGGATTAATCAGGGTTCAAAAAGAGGCCCTTGACACTACTTGAGTTTCTGGGCAACCCAGAAACTTAAGAACATGTCTGACAAGCTTTTCTGGAGTCTAAATCTTGCATATTTGATATGTTTGGGCTATAAAACTTGCTGGAGATTATAGTATTACATCAATGCTACAATCCTATATCACTAGACTGCCCAGAAACCTTATGAGCAATAATTTATATCCGGTCAAACATACCACTCTACACACTGCCTATGAATGTTCTGGGCATGCTCAACAACATGAAGAATACCTATAGCGACGGTTCTGTCGCTATAGGCAGCCTTTAGCGACATTTTTATTATGAAATTAATTATTTTAATTAAATAAATAGAGAAAAATAGTTATTAATAATTAAAAATTCATATTAAATTCCTAAAAATTATTTTAAAGCCTGAAAATGAGTTTTTACTAATTTTGAGTATATTTTATAAATATTTAATATTTTTGGAATATTAATGGTATTTAATTTATTTAATTATACTATTAAATAAATTACTTCAAAATGATTTTAATACTTGAAAAATCATTTAAAAATATATTATGGTGTTAGAAAATATTTTAAGTTATTTTTAATGACTTTTGATATTTTGTGATGAATTTCATTAATAAATTAATATTAATGATAATTAATTTTTTCAATAATTATATTAAATAATTAAATTATGGAAAATTAGAATTAATGATTTAAAAATCATATAAAAATAATTTAAGGGTTAGAAAAATATTTTAAGTTATAAAATATAACTTTTGATATTTTGTCATGAAAATATTAATATTTTAATATTAATGTAAAGTATTGGATAATGGATTTAAAGGTTTAAAAATCATATAAATGTGATTTTATGTTATTAAAAATACTTTGTAATATTATGAAAATCTTATAATATTATGTTATGATTTTCATTAATATTTTATATTAAATAAATATTAATGATAAGAGAATATTGTGGTATTTATATTATATAAATACGATATTAATGATTGAAAAATCATGATAAATGATAAAAATTGTTTGAAAATTATTACGAGACTTTGAAAAATATGTTGACTGATAATAATTATCTAAGTTAATTGTTAAGTGTTTAGACCGAATCTTAGTGATATTAGGCTTGAGAATTATCCGATTAGATCGTCGGGATGCCAGAATTGTGTCGGATTCAACTCAGACTAAACTAGTTTGACTTGATATCGAGTCTTAAGTAATTTGTTGACTAATAGGAATATGAGTTATGTGTTTAGGATTATTTTAAAAATATATTTATAACAGTATTATATTGTGATGATATTATTCTAATATTGGAGATCTATATTAATAATATTAGGTCTTCGGATAAAGCGATATAAAATGTGTAGCAGTAGTCGGTGATACAGGCAAGTTCCTAACCTTGAACTTCTAATTATTGTGCAAGTTCTCTAACTCGACCTCGAGTTGTTTAATTCGAATATGCTTATGGTTAATCATTGCAGATTACCATGTCTATAAATTATTGATTCGCACTCTATGCATATTGCATATGTTCATCAGGTATGAAAGACTGATCACCTTCATTACCATCTAGTCTAGTTATAATTGTTCATGTTCATTCTAGACCATTCAATTCCTATTGTACTGGTCGTTCAATTATGAAATTTGTTCATGCTAGTTCACAACTATATTGTAGAACTTTAGTCAACTTATTATTCAAATTCTATCAATCATGATATATCCTTAATTAAATTTAAACTTGTTGGGCAAATTTGTTGCTCACCCTTGCTATATCATGATAAACATTGCAGATTAAGACGAATACGTCAGATACAGGAAAAGCTAGTGACATTGTATGTCAGATAGAATATGGAATACAGGTATTACGTGAAGGTTCTCGACATTGGGTATAGTGTGTAAGTTTATTGTATAAATAATTTATGTTTATATCTTCTACAATAGTTATAGAATGATTGTACCAGATCCGCGGTGATTAGGACCGGGATCTGGGGCTTTTACAGTTGATATCAAAGCTGTTGGTTATAAACCTTAGGTAGGATTATCTTAGGCTAATAACCACAGTGATTAGGATAAGGACTAACTCAAATAGAGTTAGTGAGTCGATAAGATTCAAAGACGAATCTCGACGAGTTATAAAAGATACAGAGTTTCCTAACTATGATATTAAAGGTGAATAGTAGTGGTGAATTGATAGAGTCTAAAAGACTAAAAGTACAGGGATAGGAGATCGTAAAACGAAAAAAATCAAGATATAGAAATGAATCGTAATATATACGATGAGATCACCCCGTGATCTGGTGAGGTGATAGCAGAGAGAAGAATCAATCTAATGATTGAAAAGTTTATAGTAAGATTGCTGTGTGTCAGTTGTACTATAAATTGGTACAAATTCAGGAAAGGATTATGAATACGGATTAAACGAAATTCGTATTGAGAAGTGAGTAAGGAATAAGTGGGATTTTAGTTGTACTATAAATTGTGTCACGTTGTTTGCTATATACGTGTTGAGAAGGTAATTCTTTTCGCATGTGTATAATAGATAGGTAGGTTATAGGTAGATAATATAAGGTTAAGTACGAATTCTTTAAACTCATACTTATGGTAAGTTTGTGACTCATAAATATATAAAATGCTTATGAACCCCTCAGCGAATGGACGCCAAAGGTCTGACTAGGACAAGTTCTTAAACTCATATGATTATGGAAAGTTCATGAACTCACAAGTGTGGTTTGACGAACTAGGTATAGATATGTGTGAATAGAGTATTGAGGGTAATAGGAATAGATAAACTATTTATGAAATTGATCATTAGTGGAGACATGAGTTTTCCAAATCTTGTAGCTATGCTAGATTCAAAATTTTTGACATCAAGCTAAATACGCACTATGTGCTTTTGAAAATGAATTTTTATTCTCAACTCCTGGTGACCATTGTGTATGCGTGGACTTCGGGCCACCGACACCTCGTTTACCTGCTGAGATGATAAAACTGAATTGCAACGATTTTTGAACAGTTTCAGGTATAGTATATGCTACTTGTTTCGGCTAGACGATAATGATTTGAAATTTTAAAATATATTTTTATTTATCACTTATGTACCATGTAACCTGGTGCAGAGATAATAAAAAGTAAATGAAGTTGTAAATACAGGAATACTTAGTGTTGAATTCGATCTAAAATCGTTATTCCATTATTGTATGATGTGTTATGACAAAGTCATTCAAGGACGGCATCCTCAAACGGGCTGTTAATATAGTACGACATCATGACGTCATTTTCAAACTAAATATTTTCGAAATTTTAATTTGCCAACGGCGTTTGGCTATACACATTCGTATTTCGATTGAAGTTAATTATTGATATGGGTCTAAGCTATTTGATTCGGCTATACCAATTTTTATAAAAAATTTCTTAGCATTATTTGAAACTTTCCCGAACCAAATTGTTTTGGTACAAAATTCGATAAGACTGAGGTAAAATTTTTGTGCCTATGGCAGTGACGAGAAACAGATCAGACCAGAAGTACTTAATAAGTACAGGGCATAAAGGGCTAATTACCCACTATGTTTGTAAGATAAGATGGTTTGCGGATGAATTTATGTATAAACCTTTGCAAAAATGAAAATTCATAGTCTAAATGACTCCTCAGCACTATTTAAAAAATTTTACTCTTGTGAGAGGTGTATTGGGTAGCATGTGATGATGTGTATGAAAGGTGTAAGCTGTATGGTATAAGGTGTACGGTAAATTTTGGGGATGAAATTCTTAGAAGAAGGGGTGAATGTGACAACCCGAGAATTTAGACAAATTATTAAATCCTAAAATGGTAGATTAAAGGTTATATGATAGACCTAGACTGAAAATAAGTGTATAGATTTGAAATTTATGTGAAGAAATTTTAAGGATTTCAAAATTATTTGAAGGATATATGTGGATTTAAATTCTTTTGGTGAAGACATACAAGGTTAAGTATCTAAGTGTATACGAGTCGGTATATGTGGTCATATGAGTGTTTAGTTTGGGATAAGGATCAAATTTTGAACAGATGAGATACATTGATGACAAACCTAAAAATTATATTGAGAACATTAAGGTTAAGTTATTAAACCCTAATCAGTGATTTTATGTGCACAGATGTGATTTAAGATCAAGGAATTGATTTGATAAGCTATAACTTAAGTAAACCTTAAAGTTGGGATAATAACGTCATGGTTAAGATTAGAAAACTCTAACGACTATTTAGAATCCCTATCGATACGTCTAGAAACCCTAATTTTAGTTTTGGGAATGCAAAACCCTAATTCGGATTATCAAAACCCTAATTCGGGAGCTCAAATGTTAAGTGTAAATGGCTAAGTGTTAAATGTTATGGGATAAAAAGGAAATGTCCAAAATACACTTCAAATTGTAGGGGAAAATAGCAAATTACCCTTACTAGGTGCGAAATGATGAAAATACTGTTTTACTTAAAATTTAAGTAAAAAAATATGGCAAATCTTTAGTGAGTCATCATGCTAGCTTATCCCATGTGCTCAAAATTTATCTAATATATCAGGTATGTGTGCCACCTTGCAGGATATGGTGCATGAATCAAAGATTATAACTTAAAAAGTTAAGTAAAATACTTACTTTACTTATCATACTTGCCAAGCCTATTCTCTCTTTAACTTTTCGAAATCTAGAGTGAGAGAGAGTGAGAAGATAAGCCGTGATCAAGCTTTAGCTTTCCAAGAACAGCAACAAGGATCAGAAATCAAGAATCAAAGCCTAGAAGGTATAAAACCCTAAACTTAGAAATCTATGTGCTTCATGTTATTTGTTGTTGTTTGTTGGTTAAAGTTGTGTTAAGGGATGTTATTTAGTGATCCAAGATATTACATTAAGGATCCATAACATCTAGAAGCCAGAAAATCATGTTTTTAAGCTAACCAAGAAACCTAAAAATATGGCCTGACAGTCATATGTCAGGGCCTCTAGATCTTTACTTGTTAGATGTTATGTGTGTTTTAAGTTATAGATATGTTCTATGCCATGAGGACTATGATCTGGAACTGGAATCAAGGTCAGCTCAAGTATAGATTGCATGTTATAAGTGGTCAAAGTGAGTTGACTGTTCATGAAAACTGGATTTCTGGGCAACCTAGAAACCCATAATTTCTGACAGTCACTTTTGAAGCCATAGATCTTGCTGATGTTTATGTTTTGGACCATGTTGTTGTTTTGATGTTGTAGTCTGACATATGGACTACACGTTCATGCCCTTAGATTACTCAGATCCTTAGTAGAATGACTGAGAATTGTGGTCAAACATGAGTTGACCAACTGCCTTAGGAATTTCTGGAAAACCCAGAAATTGTGAAGAACAACTCCTGACATCACTTTGACCGGCCTTGATCTCTCACCTGTTATGGTGTTTGATTGATATATTGTTATAATGTTGTTCTACGACATAAGTACTACCATCTGGTATCATAAAACCACTTAGAGCATGACCAGAGACCGGATTAATCAGGGTTCAAAAAGAGACCCTAGACACTACTTGAGTTTCTAGGCAACCTATAAACTCTAGAACACGTCTGACAAGCTTTTCTGGAGTCTGAATCTTGCAGATTTGATATGTTTGGGCTGTGAAACTTGCTGGAGATTATAGTATTACATTAATGCTACAATCCTATATCATTAGGCTGCCCAGAAACCTTATGAGCAAGAATTTATATCCGGACAAACCTACCACCCTACACACTGCCCATGAATGTTATGGGCATACTCAAGAACATGAATAACACCTATAGCGACGATTCGGTCGCTATAGGCAGCCATTAGCGACGGTTTCATAATGAAATTAATTATTTTAATTAAATAAATAGAGAAAAATAGTTTTTAATTATTAAAAATTCATATTAAATTCCTAAAAATTATTTTAAAGCCCAAAAATGGGTTTTTAATAATTTTGAGTCTATTTCATAAATATTTAATATTTTTAGAATATTAATGGAATTTAAGTTATTTAATTATAATATTAAATAAATTACTTAAAAATAATTTTAATACTTGAAAAATCATTTAAAAATATATTATGGTGTTAGAAAATATTTTAAATTATTTTTAATGACTTTTGATATTTTGTGATGAATTTCATTAATAAATTAATACTAATGATAATTGATTTATTTAATAATTATATTAAATAAATTATGAAAAATTAGAATTAATGATTTAAAATCAAATAAAAATGATTTAAGTGTTAGAAAAATATTTTAAGTTATAAAATATAACTTTTATATTTTGTCATTAAAAAATTAATATTTTAATATTAATGTCAATTATTGGATAATGGATTTAAAGTTTTAAAAATTATATAAATGTGATTTTATAGTATTAAAAATACTTTGTAATATTATAAAAATATTATAATATTATGTTATGATTTTCATTAATATTTTATATTAAATAAATATTAATGACAAGAGAATAATGTGGTATTTATATTATATACATACGATATTAGTGATTGAAAAATTATGATAAATGATAATAATTATTTGAAAATTATTACGAGACTTTGAAAAATATGTTGACTGATAATAAAATTATCTAAGCTAATTGTTAATTGTTTAGACCGAGTCTTAGTGATATTAGGCTCGAGAATTATCCGACTAAATCGTCGGGACGTCAGAATTGTGTCAGATTCAACTCAGACTGGACTAGTTTGACTTGATACCGAGTCTTAAGTAATTTATTGTCTAATAGGAATATGTGTTATGTATTTAGGATTATTTTATAAATATATTTATCATAGTATTATACTGTGATGATATTATTCTAATATTGGAGATTTATATTAATAATATTAGGTCTTCGGATAAAGCGATATAAAATGTGTAGCAGTAGTCGGTGATACATGCAAGTTCCTAACTTTGAACTTTTAATTATTGTGCAGTTTCTCTAACTCGACCTCGAGTTGTTTCATTCGAATATGTTTATGGTTAATCATTGCTGATTACCATGTCTATGAAATATTGATTCGCACTCTGTGCATATTGCATGTGTTCATTAGGTATGAAAGGCTGATCACATTCATTACCATCTAGTCAAGTTATAATTGTTTATGTTCATTCTTGACCATTCAATTCCTATTGTATTAGTCGTTCAGTTATGAAATTTGTTCATGCTAGTTCACAACTATATTGTAGAACTTTAGCCAGCTTATTATTCAAATTCTTTCAGTCATGATATATCCTCAACTAAATTTAAACTTGCTGGGCAAATTTGTTGCTCACCCTTGCTATATTTTGATAAACATTGCAGATTAAGATTAATACGTCAGATACAGGAAAAGCCAGTGACATTGTATGTCAGATAGAATATGGAATATAGGTATTACGTGAAGGTTCTCGACCTTGGGGATAGTGTGTAAGTTTATTGTATAAACAATTTATGTTTATATCTTCCGCAATAGTTATAGAATGATTGTACTAGATCCGCGGTGATTAAGACCAGGATCTGGGGCTTTTATAATTGGTATCAAAGCTGTTGGTTGTAAACTTTAGGTAGGATTATCTTAGGCTAATAACCACAGTGATTAAGATAAGGACTAACTCAAATAGAGTTAGGGAGTCGGTACGATTCAAAGATGAATCTCGACGAGTTATAAAAGATATAGAGTTCCCTAACTCTGATATTAAAGTTGAACAGTAGTGGTGAATAGATAGAGTCTAAAAGACTAAAAGTACAAGGATATGAGATCGTAAAATGAAACAATCAAGATATAGAAATGAATTATAATATATACGATGAGATCACCCCGTGATCTGATAAGGTGATAGCAGGGAGAAGAATCAATCTAATGATTGAAAAGTTACAGTAGATTGTTGTGTGTCAGTTGTACTATGAATTGATACAAATTCAGGAAAGGATTATGAATACAGATTAAATGAAATTCGTATTGAGAAGGGAGTTAGGAATAAGTGGGATTTCAGTCGTACTATAAATTGTGTCACGTTGTTTGCTATATACGTGTTGAGAAGGTAATTCTTTTCGAATGTGTATAACTGATAGGTAGGTTATAGGAAAAGAATATAAGGTTAAGTACGAGTTCTTAAAACTCATAATTATGGTAAGTTCGTGACTGATAATTATATGAAATGTTTATGAACCTCTCAGTGAATGTACGCCAAAGGTCAGACTTGGACAAGTTCTTAAACTCATGTGATTGTGAAAAGTTCCTTAACTCATGAGTGTGGTTTGACGAACTGGGTATAGATATGTGTGAATGAAGTATTGAGGATAATAGGAACAGATAGACTGTTTAATCAATTAATCATTAGTGGAGACATAAGTTTTCCAAATTTTGTAGCTATGCTAGATTCAAAAATTTTTCCATCAAGCCAAATACGCACTATGTGCTTTTGAAAATAAATTTTTATTCTCAACTCCTGGTGACCATTGTCTATGCGTGGACTTCGGGCCACCGACACCTCGTTTACCTGTTGAGATGATAAAACTGAATTGCAACGATTTTTGAACGGGTTAAAGTATAGTTTGTGCTACTTATTTCAGCTAGACGATAATGATTTGAAATATCAGAATATATTTTTATTTATCACTTATGTACCATGTAACCTGGTGCAGATATGATAAAAAGTAGATGAAGTTGTAAATACAGGAATACTTAGTGTTGAATGTGATCTAAAATCGTTATTCCACCATTGTATGATGTGTTATGACAAAGTCACCCAATGACGGCATCCTCAAACAGGCTGTTAATACAGTACGACATCATGACGTCATTTTCAAACTAAATATTTTCAAAATTTTAATTTGCCAACGACGTTTGGCTAGACACATTCGTATTTCGATTGAAATTAATTATTGATATGGGTCTAAGCTAGTTGATTCGGCTAGACCAATTTTTATAAAAAAATTCTTAGTATTCTTTGAAACTTTCCCGAACCAAATTATTTTGGTACGAAATTTGATAAGACTGAGGTAAAAATTTTGTGCCTATGGTAGTGATGAGAAACAGATCAGACCAACAGTACTTAATAAGTACATGGCATAACAGGCTAATTACCCACTATGTATGTAAGATATGACGGTTTGCAGATGAATTTATGTATAAACTTTTGCAAAAATGAAAAATCATAGTCTAAATGACTCCTCAGCACTATTTGAAAATTTTTACTCTTGTGAGAGGTGTATTGGGTTGCATGTGATGATGTGTATGAAAGGTGTAAGCTGTATGGTATAAGGTGTAAAGTAAATTTCGAGTACGAAATTCTTAGAAGAAGGGGTGAATGTGACAACCCGAGAATTTAGACAATTTATAAAATCCTAAAATGATGGATTAAAGGTTATATGATAGACCTAGACTGAAAATAAGTGTATGGATTTGAAATTTCTGTGAAGAAATTTAATGATTTCAAATTCTGTGAAGGATTTTGGTGGATTTAAAATCTTTTGGTGAAGACGTATAAGGTTAAGTATCTAAGTGTGTACGATTTTGTATATGTGGTCATATGAGTGTGTAGTTTGGGATAAGGATCAAATTTTGATCAGATGTGTTACATTGATGACAAACCTTAAAATTATATTAAGAACGTTAAGGTTAAGTTAATAAACCCCAATTAGTGATTTTATGTGTACAATTTTGATTTAAGATCAAGGAATTGATTTGATAAGCTATAACTTAAGTAAACCCTAAAGTTGGGTAAAGAACGTCATGGTTAAGATTAGAAAACTATAACGACTGTTTAGAAACCCTATCGATACGTTTGGAAACCCTAATTTTAGTTCTATAAATGCAAAACCCTAATTTGGATTATCAAAACCCTAATTCGGTAGCTCAAAATTTAAGTGTAAACGGCTAAGTGTTAAATGTTGTGGGATAAAATGGAAATGTCCAAAATACCCTTCAAATTTTAGGGGAAAAGACCAAATTACCCTTAGTAAGTGCGAAATGATGAAAATACCTTTTTACTTAAAATTTAAGTAAAATATATGGCAAATATTTGGTCAGTCATCATGCTAGCTTATCCCATGTGCTCAAAATTTATCTAATATATCAGATATGTGTGCCACCTTGCAGGATATGGTGCATGAATCAAAGATTATAACTTAAAAAGTTAAGTAAAATATTTGCTTTACTTATCATACTTGCCAAGCCTATTCTCTCTCTAACTTTTCGAAATCTAGAGTTAGAGAAAGTGAGAATATAAGCCATGATCAAGCTTTAGCTTTCCAAGAACAGCAACAAGGATCAAAAATCAAGAATCAAAGCCTAAAAGGTATAAAAGCCTAAACTTAGAAATCTATGTGCTTCATGTTATTTGTTGTTGTTTGTTGGTTAAAGTTGTGTTAGGGGATGTTATTTAGTGATCCAAGATGTTACATTAAGGATCCATAACATCTAGAAGCCAGAAAATCATGTTTTTAAGCTAACCAAGAAACCTAAAAATATAGCATGACAGTCATATGTCAAGGCCTCTAGATATTTACTTGTTAAATGTTATGTGTGTTTTAAGTTATAGATATGTTCTATGCCATGAGGACTATGATCTGTAACTGGAATCAGGGTCAGCTCATGTATAAATTGCATGTTATAAGTGGTCAAAGTGACTTGACCGTTCATGAAAACTGGATTTCTGGGCAACCCAGAAACCCAAAATTTCTAACAGTCACTTTTGAAGCCATAGATCTTGCTGATGTTTATGTTTTGGACCATGTTGTTGTTTTGATGTTGTAGTCTGACATATGGACTACACATTCATGCGCATAGATTACTCAGATCCTTAGCAGAATGACTGAGAATTGTGGTCAAACATGAGTTGACCAACTGCCTTAGGAATTTCTAGAAAACCCAGAAATCGTGAAGAACAACTGCTGACATCACTTTGACCGGCCTTGATCTCTCACCTGTTAAGTTGTTTGATTGATCTATTGTTATAATGTTGTTCTACGACATAAGTACTACCATCTGGTATCATAAAACCACTTAGAGCATGACCAGAGACCAGATTAATCAGGGTTAAAAAAGAGACCCTTGACACTACTTGAGTTTCTAGGCAACCCATAAACTCTAGAACACGTCTGACAAGCTTTTCTGGAGTCTGAATCTTGCAGATTTGATATGTTTGGGCGGTGAAACTTGCTGGAGATTATAGTATTACATCAATGCTACAATCCAATATCACTAGACTGCCCAGAAACCTTATGAGCAAGAATTTATATCCGGTCAAACCTACCACCCTACATACTGCCTATGAATGTTCTAGGCATGCTAAAGAACATGAAGAACACCTATAGTGACGGTTATGTCACTATAGGCAGCCTTTAGCGACAGTTTCATTATGAAATTAATTATTTTAATTAAATAAATAGAGAAAAATAGTTTTTAATTATTACAAATTCATATTAAATTCCTAAAAATTATTTGAAAGCCTAAAATTGGGTCTTTAATAATTTTGAGTATATTTCATAAATATTTAATATTTTTTAGAATATTAATGGTATTTAATTTATTTAATTATAATATTAAATAAATGACTTAAAAATAATTTTAATACTTAAAAAATCATTTAAAAATATATTATGGTGTTAGAAAATATTTTAAATTATTTTTAATGACTTTTGATATTTTGTGTTGAATTTTATTAATAAATTAATATTAATGATAATTGATTTATTTAATAATTATATTAAATAAATTATGGAAAATTAGAATTAATAATTTAAAAATCATATAAAAATAATTTAAGGGTTAGAAAAATATTTTAAGTTATAAAATATAACTTTTGATATTTTGTCATGAAAATATAAATATTTTAATATTAATGTCAATTATTGGATAATGGATTTAAAGGTTTAAAAACCATATAAATGTGATTTTATGGTATTAAAAATACTTTGTAATATTATAATATTATGTTATGATTTTCATTAATATTTTATATTAAATAAATATTAATGATAAGAGAATAATGTGGTATTTATATTATATAAGTACGATATTAATGATTGAAAAATCATGATAAATGATAATAATTATTTGAAAATTATTACGAGACTTTGAAAAATATGTTGACTGATAATAAAATTATCTAAGGTAATTGTTAAGTGGTTAGACCGAGTCTTAGTGATACTAGATCGTCAGGATGTCAGAATTGTGTCGGATTCAACTCATACTGAACTAGTTTGACTTGATACCGAGTCTTAAGTAATTTGTTGACTAATAGGAATATATGTTATGTGTTTAAGATTATTTTATAAATATATTTATAATAGTATTATACTATGATGATATTATTCTAATATTAGAGATCTATATTAATAATATTAGGTCTTTGGATAAATCGATATAATATGTGTAGCAGTAGTCGGTGATACGAGCAAGTTCTTAACCTTGAACTTCTAATTATTGTGCAAGTTCTCTAACTCGACCTCGAGTTATTTCATTTGAATATGCTTATGGTTAATCATTGTTGATTACCGTGTCTATGAATTATTGATTCGCACTCTGTACATATAGCATCTGTTCATCTGGTATGAAAGGTTGATCACCATCATTACCATCTAGACCAGTTATAATTGTTCATGTTCATTCTTGACCATTCAATTACTATTGTATTGGTCGTTTAGTTATGAAATTTGTACATGCTAGTTCACAACTATATTTTAGAACTTTAGCCAGCTTATTATTCAAATTCTTTCAATCATGATATATCCTCAATTAAATTTAAACTTACTGAGCAAATTTGTTGCTCACCCTTGCTATATCATGATAAACATTGCAGAATAAGATGAATACGTCAGATACAGGAAAAGCCGGTGACATTGTATGTCGGATAGAATATGGAATACAGGTATTCCGTGAAGGTTCTCGACCTTGGCGATAGTGTGTAAGTTTATTGTATAAATAATTTATATTTTTATCTTTCTCAATAGTTATAGAATGATTGTACCAGATCCGCGGAGATTAGGACCGGGATCTGGGGCTTTAACAGTTGGTATTTAAAGCTGTTGGTTATAAATCTTAGGTAAGATTATCTTAGGCTAATAACCACAGTGATTAGGATAAGGACTAACTCAAATAGAGTCAGTGAGTCGGTAAGATTCAAAGACGAATCTCGGCGAGTTATAAAAGATACAGAGTTCCCTAACTCTGATATTAAAGGTGAATAGTAGCGGTGAATAGATAGAGTCTAAAAAACTAAAAATACAGGGATAGGAGATCGTAAAATGAAACAATCAAGATATAGAAATGAATCGTAATATATACGATGAGATCACCCCGTGATCTGATAAGGTGATAGCAGAGAGAAGAATCAATCTAATGATTGAAAAGTTTATAGTAAGATTGATGTGTGTCAGTTGTACTATAAATTGGTACAGATTCAGGAAAGGATTATGAATACGGATTAAATGAAATTCGTATTGAGAAAGTAGTAAGGAATAAGTGGGATTTCTGTTGTACTATAAATTGTGTCACGATGTTTGCTATATATGTGTTGAGAAGGTATTTCTTTTCGCAAGTGTATAAAAGATAGGTAGGTTATAGGTATAGAATATAAGGTTAAGTACGAGTTATTAAAACTCATAGTTATTGTAAGTTTCTGACTCATAAATATATGAAATGTTTATGAACCCCTCGGTGAATGGACGCTGAAGGTCTGACTTGGACAAGTTCTTAAACTCATATGATTGTGCAAAGTTCCTGAACTCTTGAGTGTGGTTTGACGAACTGGGTATAGATATGTGTGAATGGAGTATTAAGGATAATAGAAACAGATAGACTGTTTAAGCAATTGATCATTAGTGGAGACATAAGTTTTCCAAATTTTGTAGCTATGCTAGATTCAAAATTTTTGACATCAAGAAAAATACGCAGTATATGCTTTTGAAAATGAATTTTTATTCTCAACCCCTGGTGACCATTGTGTATGCGTGGACTTCGGGCCACCGACACCTCGTTTACCTGTTGAGATGATAAAACTGAATTGCAACGATTTTTGAATGGTTTAAAGTATAGTACATGCTACTTGTTTCGGCTAGACGATAATGACTTGAAATATCAAAATATATTTTTTTTATCACTTATGTACCATGTAACCTGGTGCAGAGATGATAAAAAGTAGATGAAGTTGTAAATACAAGAATACTTAGTGTTGAATTCGATCTAAAATTTGTATTCCACTATTATATAATGTGTTATGACAAAGTCACTCAATGACGACATCCTCAAACAGGCTGTTAATATAGTACGTCATCATGACGTCATTTTCAAACTAAATATTTTCAAAAATTTAATTTGCCAACGGCGTTTAGCTAAACACATTCGTATTTCGATTGAAATTAATTATTGATATGGGTCTAAGCTATTTGATTCGGCTAGAACAATTTTTATTAAAAAATTCTAAGCATTCTTTGAAACTTTCTCAAACCAAATTATTTTGGTACATAATTCGATAAGATTGAGGTAAAAATTTTGTGCCTATGGCAGTGATGAGAAACAAATCAGACTAGCAGTACTTAATAAGTACAGGGCATAACGGGCTAATTACCCACTATGTCTATAAGATAAGACGGTTTGCGAATGAATTTATGTATAAACCATTGCGAAAATGAAAATTCATAGTCTATATGACTCCTCAGCACTATTTAAAATTTTTTACTCTTGTGAGAGGTGTATTTGGTATCATGTGATGATGTGTATGAAAGGTGTAAGTTGTATGGTATAAGATGTAAGGTAAATTTCGGGGACGAAATTCTTAGAAGAAGGGGTGAAGTGACAACTCGAGAATTTAGAAAAATTATAAAATCCTAAAATAATGGATTAAAGGTTACATGATAGACCTATACTGAAAATAAATGTATGGATTTGAAATTTCTGGGAAGAAATTTTAAGGATTTCAAAATTCTTTGAAAGATTTTGGTGGATTTAAAATCTTTTGGTGAAGATGTACAAGGTTAAGTATTTAAGTGTATATGAGTCAGTATATGTGGTCATATGAGTGTATAGTTTGGGGATAAGGATCAAATTTTGATCAGCTGAGTTACATTGATAACAAACCTTAAAATTATATTGAGAACGTTAATGTTAAGTTATTAAACCCTAATCAGTGATTTTATGTGTACAGTTGTGATTTAAGTTCAAGGAATTGATTTGATAAGCTATAACTTTAGTAAACCCTAAAGTTGGGTTAAGAATGTCATGGTTAAGATTAGAAAACTCAAACGACTATTTAGAAACCCATATCGATGCATCTGGAAACCCTAATTCGGATTATCAAAACCCTAATTCAGGAGCTCAAATGTTAAGTGTAAATGGCTAAGTGTTAAATGTTATGGGATAAAAAGGAAATGTCCAAAATACCCTTCAAATTATAGAGGAAAATACCAAATTACCCTTAGTAGGTGTGAAATGATGAAAATACCCTTTTACTTAAAATTTAAGTAAAAGATATGGCAAATCTTTGGTGAGTCATCATGCTAGCTTATCCCATGTGCTCAAAATCTATCTAATATGTCAGATATGTGTGCCACCTTGCAAGATATGGTGCATGAATCAAAGATTATAACTTAAAAAGTTAAGTAAAATACTTACTTTACTTATCATACTTGCCAAGCCAATTCTCTCTCTAACTTTTTGAAATCTAGAGTGAGAGAGAATGAGAAGATAAGCCATGATTAAGAACAGCAACAAGGATCAGAAATCAAGAATCAAAGCCTAAAAGGTATAAAACCCTAAACTTAGAAATCTATGTGCTTCATGTTATTTATTGTTGTTTATTGGTTAAAGTTGTGCTAGGGGATGATATTTAGTAATCCAAGATGTTACATCAAGGATCCATAACATCTAGAAGCCAGAAAATCATGTTTTTAAACTGACCAAGAACTCTAAAAATATGGCCTGACAGTCATATGTCAGGGACTCTAGATCTTTACTTGTTAGATGTTATGTGTGTTTTAAGTTATAGATATGTTCTATGCCATGAGGACTATGATCTGGAACTTGAATCAGGGTCAGATCATGTATAGATTGCATGTTATAAGTGGTCAAAGTGAGTTGACCGTTCATGAAAACAGGATTTCTGGGCAACCCAGAAACCCAGAATTTCTGACAGTCAATTTTGAGTTAGACCATATTGTTGTTTTCACTTTCTAGTCTGACATATTGAAAACACATTCATGCCCTCAGATTACTCAGATCTTTAGCAGAATGACTGAGAATCGTGGTCAAACATGAGTTGACCAACTGCCTTAGGAATTTCTGGAAAACCCAAAAATCGTGTAGAACAACTCCTGACATCACTTTGACCGGCCTTAATCTCTCACCTGTTATGGTGTTTGACTGATCTATTGTTATAATGTTGTTCTATGACATAAGTACTACCATCTGGTATCATAAAACCACTTAGAGCATGACCAGAGACCGGATTAATCAGGGTTCAAAAAGAGACCCTTGACATTTCTTGAGTTTATGGGCAACCCAGAAACTCAAGAACACGTCTGACAAGCATTTTTGGAGTCTGAATCTTGCAGATTTGATATGTTTGGGTTATGAAACTTGGTGGAGATTATAGTATTACATCAATGCTGCAATCCTATAACACTAGACTGCCTAGAAACCTTATGAGCAAGAATTTATATCCGATCAAACCTACCACCCTACACACTGCCTATAGTAACGGTTCTGTCGCTAGGCAGCCTTTAGCAACAGTTTCATTATGAAAGTAATTATTTTAATTAAATAATTAGAGAAAAATAGTTATTAATAATTAAAAATTCATATTAAATTCCTAAAAATTATTTTAAAGCCTAAAAATGAGTTTTTAATAATTTTGAGTATATTTTATAAATATTTAATATTTTTAGAATATTAATGGTATTTAATTTATTTAATTATAATATTAAATAAATTACTTAAAAATAATTTTAATACTTGAAAAATCATTTAAAAATATATTATGGTGTTAGAAAATATTTTAAGTTATTTTTAATGACTTTTGATATTTTGTGATGAATTTCATTAATAAATTAATATTAATGATAATTGATTTATTCAGTAATTATATTAAATAATTAAATTATGGAAAATTAGAATTAATGATTTAAAAATCATATAAAAATAATTGAAGGGTTAGAAAAATATTTTAAGTTATAAAATATAACTTTTTATATTTTGTCATGAAAATATTAATATTTTAATATTAATGTCAAGTATTGGATAATGGATTTAAAGGTTTAAAAATCATATAAATGTGATTTTATGTTATTAAAAATACTTTGTAATATTATGAAAATCTTATAATATTATGTTATGATTTTTATTAATATTTTATATTAAATAAATATTAATGATAAGAGAATATTGTGGTATTTATATTATATAAATACGATATTAATGATTGAAAAATCATGATAAATGATAATAATTGTTTGAAAATTATTACGAGACTTTGAAAAATATGTTGACTGATAATAAAATTATCTAAGTTAATTGTTATGTGTTTAGACCGAGTCTTAGTGATATTAGGCTTGAGAATTATCCGATTAGAACGTCCGGATGCCAGAATTGTGTCGGATTCAACTCAGACTGAACTAGTTTGACTTGATACCGAGTCTTAAGTAATTTGTTGACTAATAGGAATATGAGTTATGTGTTTAGGATTATTTTATAAATATATTTATAACAATATTATATTGTGATGATATTATTCTAATATTGGAGATCTAAATTAATAATATTAGGTCTTCGGATAAAGCGATATAAAATGTGTAGCAGTAGTCGGTGATACAGGCAAGTTCCTAACCTTGAACTTCTAATTATTGTGCAAGTTCTCTAACTCGACCTCGAGTTGTTTAATTCGAATATGCTTATGGTTAATCATTGCAGATTACCATGTCTATAAATTATTGATTCGCACTCTATGCATATTGCATATGTTCATCAGGTATGAAAGGTTGATCACCTTCATTACCATCTAGTCTAGTTATAATTGTTCATGTTCATTCTAGACCATTCAATTCCTACTGTACTGGTCGTTCAATTATGAAATTTGTTCATGCTAGTTCACAACTATATTGTAGAACTTTAGCCAGCTTATTATTCAAATTATATCAATCATGATATATCCTCAATTAAATTTAAACTTGTTGGGCAAATTTGTTGCTCACCCTTGCTATATCATGATAAACATTGCAGATTAAGACGAATACGTCAGATACAGGAAAAGCTAGTGACATTGTATATCAGATAGAATATGGAATACAGGTATTACGTGAAGGTTCTCGACCTTGGGTATAGTGTGTAAGTTTATTGTATAAACAATTTATGTTTATATCTTCTGCAATAGGTATAGAATGATTGTACCAGATCCGCGGTGATTAGGACCGGGATCTGGGGCTTTTACAGTTGGTATCAAAGTTGTTGGTTATAAACCTTAGGTAGGATTATCTTAGGCTAATAACCACAGTGATTAGGAAAAGGACTAACTCAAATAGAGTTAGTGAGTCGATAAGATTCAAAGACGAATCTCGACGAGTTATAAAAGATACAGAGTTTCCTAACTATGATATTAAAGGTGAATAGTAGTGGTGAATAGATAGAGTCTAAAAGACTAAAAGTACAGGGATAGGAGATCATAAAACGAAAAAAATCAAGATATAGAAATGAATCGTAATATATATGATGAGATCACCCCGTGATCTGGTATGGTGATAGCAGAGAGAAGAATCAATCTAATGATTGAAAAGTTTATAGTAAGATTGCTGTGTGTCAGTTGTACTATAAATTGGTACAGATTCAGGAAAGGATTATGAATACGGATTAATCAAAATTCGTATTGAGAAGTGAGTAAGGAATAAGTGGGATTTTAGTTGTACTATAAATTGTGTCACGTTGTTTGCTATATACGTGTTGAGAAGGTAATTCTTTTCGCATGTGTATAATAGATTGGTAGGTTATAGGTAGATAATATAAGGTTAAGTACGAATTCTTTAAACTCATACTTATGGTAAGTTTGTGACTCATAAATATATGAAATGTTTATGATCCCCTCAGCGAATGGACGCCAAAGGTCTGACTAGGACAAGTTCTTAAACTCATATGATTATGTAAAGTTCCTGAACTCACGAGTGTGGTTTGATGAACTAGGTATAGATATGTGTGAATAGAGTATTGAGGATAATAGGAATAGATAAACTGTTTAAGAAATTGATCATTAGTGGAGACATGAGTTTTTCAAATCTTGTAGCTATGCTAGATTCAAAATTTTTGACATCAAGCTAAATACGCACTATGTGCTTTTGAAAATGAATTTTTATTCTCAACTCCTGGTGACCATTGTGTATGTGTGGACTTCGGGCCACCGACACCTCGTTTACCTATTGAGATGATAAAACTGAATTGCAACAATTTTTGAGCAGTTTCAAGTATAGTCTATGCTACTTGTTTCGGCTAGACGATAATGATTTGAAATTTTAAAATAAATTTTTATTTATCACTTATGTACCATGTAACCTGGTGCAGAGATGATAAAAAGTAAATGAAACTGTAAATACAGAAATACTTAGTGTTGAATTCGATCTAAAATCGTTATTCCACTATTGTATGATGTGTTATGACAAAGTCATTCAAGGACGGTATCCTCAAACGGGCTGTTAATACAGTACGACATCATGACGTCATTTTCAAACTAAATATTTTTGAAATTTTAATTTACCAACGGCGTTTGGCTATACACATTCGTATTTCAATTGAAATTAATTATTGATATGGGTCTAAGCTATTTGATTCGGCTAGACCAATTTTTATAAAAAAATTCTTAGCATTCTTTGAAACTTTCCCGAACCAAATTGTTTTGGTACATAATTCGATAAGACTGAGGTAAAATTTTTGTGCCTATGGCAGTGACGAGAAACAGATCAGACCAGAAGTACTTAATAAGTACAGGGCATAACGGGCTAATTACCCACTATGTTTGTAAGATAAGATGGTTTGCGGATGAATTTATGTATAAACCTTTGCAAAAATGAAAATTCATAGTCTAAATGACTCCTCAGCAATATTTAAAAATTTTTACTCTTGTGAGAGGTGTATTGGGTAGCATGTGATGATGTGTATGAAAGGTGTAAGCTGTATGGTATAAGGTGTAAGGTAAATTTTGGGGATGAAATTCTTAGAAGAAGGGGTGAATGTGACAACCCGAGAATTTAGACAAATTATAAAATCCTAAAATGGTAGATTAAAGGTTATATGATAGACCTAGACTGAAAATAAGTGTATAGATTTGAAATTTATGTGAAGAAATTTTAAGGATTTCAAAATTATTTGAAGGATATATGTGGATTTAAATTCTTTTGGTGAAGACGTACAAGGTTAAGTATGTAAGTGTATACGAGTCGGTATATGAGGTCATATGAGTGTATAGTTTGGGATAAGGATCAAATTTTGAACAGATGAGATACATTGATGACAAACCTTAAAATTATATTGAGAACATTAAGGTTAAGTTATTAAACCCTAATCAGTGATTTTATGTGCACAAATGTGATTTAAGATCAAGGAATTGATTTGATAAGTTATAACTTAAGTAAACCTTAAAGTTGGGATAATAACGTCATGGTTAAGATTAGAAAACTCTAACGACTATTTAGAATCCCTATCGATACGTCTAGAAACCCTAATTTTAGTTCTGGGAATGCAAAACCCTAATTCGGATTATCAAAACCCTAATTCGGGAGCTCAAATGTTAAGTGTAAATGGCTAAGTGTTAAATGTTATGGGATAAAAAGGAAATGTCCAAAATACACTTCAAATTGTAGGGGAAAAGATCAAATTACCCTTAGTAGGTGCGAAATGATGAAAATACTGTTTTACTTAAAATTTAAGTAAAAAATATGGCAAATCTTTAGTGAGTCATCATGCTAGCTTATCCCATGTGCTCAAAATTTATCTAATATATCAGGTATGTGTGCCACCTTGCAGGATATGGTGCATGAATCAAAGATTATAACTTAAAAAGTTAAGTAAAATACATACTTTACTTATCATACTTGCCAAGCCTATTCTCTCTCTAACTTTTCGAAGTCTAGAGTGAGAGAGAGTGAGAAGATAAGCCATGATCAAGCTTTAGCTTTCCAAGAACAGCAACAAGGATCAGAAATCAAGAATAAAAGCCTAGAAGGTATAAAACCCTAAACTTAGAAATCTATGTGCTTCATGTTATTTGTTGTTGTTTGTTGGTTAAAGTTGTGTTAGGGGATGTTATTTAGTGATCCAAGATATTACATTAAGGATACATAACATCTAGAAGCCAAAAAATCATGTTTTTAAGCTAACCAAGAAACCTAAAAATATGGCCTGACAGTCATATGTCAGGGCCTCTAGATCTTTACTTGTTAGATGTTATGTGTGTTTTAAGTTATAGATATGTTCTATGCCATGAGGACTATGATCTGGAACTGGAATCAGGGTCATCTCAAGTATAGATTGCATGTTATAAGTGGTCAAAGTGAGTTGAGTGTTCATGAAAACTGGATTTCTGGGCAACCCAGAAACCCAGAATTTCTGACAGTCACTTTTGAAGCCATAGATCTTGCTGATGTTTATGTTTTGGACCATGTTGTTGTTTTGATGTTGTAGTCAAACATATGGACTACACATTCATGCCCTTAGATTACTCAGATCCTTAGCAGAATGACTGAGAATTGTGGTCAAACATGAGTTGACCAACTGCCTTAGGAATTTCTGGAAAACCCAGAAATCCTGAAGAACAACTCCTGACATCACTTTGACCGGCCTTGATCTCTCACCTGTTATGGTGTTTGATTGATCTATTGTTATAATGTTGTTCTACGACATAAGTACTACCATCTGGTATCATAAAACCACTTAGAGCATGACTAGAGACCGGATTAATCAGGGTTCAAAAAGAGACCCTAGACACTTCTTGAGTTTCTAGGCAGCCCATAAACTCTAGAACATGTCTGACAAGCTTTTCTGGAGTCTGAATCTTGCAGATTTGATATGTTTGGGCTGTGAAACTTGCTGGAGATTATAGTATTACATCAATGCTACAATCCTATATCATTAGGCTGCCCAGAAACCTTATGAGCAAGAATTTATATCCGGACAAACCTACCACCCTACACACTGCCTATGAATGTTCTGGGCATACTCAAGAACATGAATAACACCTATAGCGACGATTCGGTCGCTATAGGCAGCCATTAGCGACGGTTTCATAATGAAATTAATTATTTTAATTAAATAAATAGAGAAAAATAGTTTTTAATTATTAAAAATTCATATTAAATTCCTAAAAATTATTTTAAAGCCCAAAAATGGGTTTTTAATAATTTTGAGTCTATTTCATAAATATTTAATATTTTTAGAATATTAATGGTATTTAAGTTATTTAATTATAATATTAAATAAATTACTTAAAAATAATTTTAATACTTAAAAAATCATTTAAAAATATATTATGGTGTTAGAAAATATTTTAAATTATTTTTAATGACTTTTGATATTTTGTGATTAATTTGATTAATAAATTAATACTAATGATAATTGATTTATTTAATAATTATATTAAATAAATTATGAAAAATTAGAATTAATGATTTAAAATCATATAAAAATGATTTAAGTGCTAGAAAAATATTTTAAGTTATAAAATATAACTTTTATATTTTGTCATTAAAAAATTAATATTTTAATATTAATGTCAATTATTGGATAATGGATTTAAAGGTTTAAAAATTATATAAATGTGATTTTATAGTATTAAAAATACTTTGTAATATTATAAAAATATTATAATATTATGTTATGATTTTCATTAATATTTTATATTAAATAAATATTAATGATAAGGGAATAATGTGGTATTTATATTATATAAATACGATATTAGTGATTGAAAAATTATGATAAATGATAATAATTATTTGAAAATTATTAGGAGACTTTGAAAAATATGTTGACTGATAAGAAAATTATCTAAGCTAATTGTTAATTGTTTAGACCGAGTTTTAGTGATATTAGGCTCGAGAATTATCCGACTAGATCGTCGGGATGTCAGAATTGTGTAAGATTCAACTCAGACTGGACTAGTTTGACTAGATACCGAGTCTTAAGTAATTGTTGTCTAATAGGAATATGTGTTATATATTTAGGATTATTTTATAAATATATTTATCATAGTATTATACTGTGATGATATTATTCTAATATTGGAGATTTATATTAATAATATTAGGTCTTCGGATAAAGCGATATAAAATGTGTAGCAGTAGTCGGTGATACATGCAAGTTCCTAACCTTGAACTTTTAATTATTGTGCAGTTTCTCTAACTCGACCTCGAGTTGTTTCATTCGAAAATGCTTATGGTTAATCATTCCTGATTACCATGTCTATGAATTATTGATTCGCACTCTGTGCATATTGCATGCGTTCATCAGGTATGAAAGGCTGATCACATTCATTACCATCTAGTCAAGTTATAATTGTTTATGTTCATTCTTGACCATTCAATTCCTATTGTATTAGTCGTTCAGTTATGAAATTTGTTCATGCTAGTTCACAACTATATTGTAGAACTTTAGCCAGCTTATTATTCAAATTCTTTCAATTATGATATATCCTCAACTACATTTAAACTTGCTGGGCAAATTTGTTGCTCACCCTTGCTATATTATGATAAACATTGCAGATTAAGATGAATACGTCAGATACAGGAAAAGCCAGTGACATTGTATGTTGGATAGAATATGGAATATAGGTATTACGTGAAGGTTCTCGACCTTGGGGATAGTGTGTAAGTTTATTGTATAAACAATTTATGTTTATATCTTCCGCAATAGTTATAGAATGATCGTACTAGATCCGCGGCGATTAAGACCAGAATCTGGGGCTTTTATAATTGGTATCAAAGCTGTTGGTTGTAAACCTTAGGTAGGATTACCTTAGGCTAATAACCATAGTGATTAAGATAAGGACTAACTCAAATAGAGTTAGGGAGTCAGTACGATTCAAAGATGAATCTCGACGAGTTATAAAAGATATAGAGTTCCCTAACTCTGATATTAAAGTTGAACAGTAGTGGTGAATAGATAGAGTCTAAAAGACTAAAAGTACAAGGATATGAGATCGTAAAATGAAATAATCAAGATATAGAAATGAATTATAATATATACGATGAGATCACCCCGTGATCTGATAAGGTGATAGCAGGGAGAAGTATCAATCTAATGATTGAAAAGTTACAGTAGATTGTTGTGTGTCAGTTGTACTATGAATTGATACAAATTCAGGAAAGGATTATGAATACAGATTAAATGAAATTCGTATTGAGAAGGGAGTTAGGAATAAGTGGGATTTCAGTCGTACTATAAATTGTGTCACGTTGTTTGCTATATACGTGTTGAGAAGGTAATTCTTTTCGAATGTGTATAACTGATAGGTAGGTTATAGGAAAAGAATATAAGGTTAAGTACGAGTTCTTAAAACTCATAATTATGGTAAGTTCGTGACTGATAATTATATGAAATATTTATGAACCTCTCAGTGAATGTACGCCAAAGGTCAGACTTGGACAAGTTCTTAAACTCATGTGATTGTGAAAAGTTCCTTAACTCATGAGTGTGGTTTGACGAACTGGGTATAGATATGTGTGAATGAAGTATTGAGGATAATAGGAACAGATAGACTGTTTAATCAATTAATCATTAGTGGAGACATAAGTTTTCCAAATTTTGTAGCTATGCTAGATTCAAAATTTTTTCCATCAAGCCAAATACGCACTATGTGCTTTTGAAAATAAATTTTTATTCTCAACTCCTGGTGACCATTGTGTATGCGTGGACTTCGGGCCACCGACACCTCGTTTACCTGTTGAGATGATAAAACTGAATTGCAACGATTTTTGAACGGGTTAAAGTATAGTCTGTGCTACTTATTTCAGCTAGACGATAATGATTTGAAATATCAGAATATATTTTTATTTAATACTTATGTACCATGTAACCTGGTGCAGATATGATAAAAAGTAGATGAACTTGTAAATACATGAATACTTAGTGTTGAATGTGATCTAAAATCGTTATTCCACCATTGTATGATGTGTTATGACAAAGTCACCCAATGACGGCATCCTCAAACAGGCTGTTAATACAGTACGACATCATGACGTCATTTTCAAACTAAATATTTTCAAAATTTTAATTTGCCAACGGCGTTTGGCTAGACACATTCGTATTTCGATTGAAATTAATTATTGATATGGGTCTAAGCTAGTTGATTCGGCTAGACCAATTTTTATAAAAAAATTCTTAGTATTCTTTGAAACTTTCCCGAACCAAATTATTTTGGTACGAAATTTGATAAGACTGAGGTAAAAATTTTGTGCCTATGGTAGTGATGAGAAACAGATCAGACCAACAGTACTTAATAAGTACATGGCATAACGGGCTAATTACCCACTATGTATGTAAGATATGACGGTTTGCAGATGAATTTATGTATAAACTTTTGCAAAAATGAAAAATCATAGTCTAAATGACTCCTCAGCACTATTTGAAAATTTTTACTCTTGTGAGAGGTGTATTGGGTTGCATGTGATGATGTGTATGAAAGGTGTAAGCTGTATGGTATAAGGTGTAAAGTAAATTTCGAGTACGAAATTCTTAGAAGAAGGGGTGAATGTGGCAACCCGAGAATTTAGACAATTTATAAAATCCTAAAATGATGGATTAAAGGTTATATGATAGACCTAGACTGAAAATAAGTGTATGGATTTGAAATTTCTGTGAAGAAATTTAATGATTTCAAATTCTGTGAAGGATTTTGGTGGATTTAAAATCTTTTGGTGAAGACGTATAAGGTTAAGTATCTAAGTGTGTACGATTTTGTATATGTGGTCATATGAGTGTGTAGTTTGGGATAAGGATCAAATTTTGATCAGATGTGTTACATTGATGACAAACCTTAAAATTATATTAAGAACGTTAAGGTTAAGTTAATAAACCCCAATTAGTGATTTTATGTGTACAATTTTGATTTAAGATCAAGGAATTGATTTGATAAGCTATAACTTAAGTAAACCCTAAAGTTGGGTAAAGAACGTCATGGTTAAGATTAGAAAACTATAACGACTGTTTAGAAACCCTATCGATACGTCTGGAAACCCTAATTTTAGTTCTGTAAATGCAAAACCCTAATTTGGATTATCAAAACCCTAATTCGGTAGCTCAAATTTTAAGTGTAAACGGCTAAGTGTTAAATGTTGTGGGATAAAAAGGAAATGTCCAAAATACCCTTCAAATTTTTGGGGAAAACACCAAATTACCCTTAGTAAGTGCGAAATGATGAAAATACTTTTTTACTTAAAATTTAAGTAAAATATATGACAAATCTTTGGTCAGCCATCATGCTAGCTTATCCCATGTGCTCAAAATTTATCTAATATATCAGATATGTGTGCCACCTTGCAGGATATGGTGCATGAATCAAAGATTATAACTTAAAAAGTTAAGTAAAATACTTGCTTTACTTATCATACTTGCCAAGCCTATTATCTCTCTAACTTTTCGAAATCTAGAGTTAGAGAGAGTGAGAAGATAAGCCATGATCAAGCTTTAGCTTTCTAAGAACAGCAACAAGGATCAAAAATCAAGAATCAAAGCCTAAGAGGTATAAAACCCTAAACTTAGAAATCTATGTGCTTCATGTTATTTGTTGTTGTTTGTTGGTTAAAGTTGTGTTAGGGGATGTTATTTAGTGATCCAAGATGTTACATTAAGGATCCATAATATCTAGAAGCCATAAAATCATGTTTTTAAGCTAACCAAGAAACCTAAAAATATGGCATGACAGTCATATGTCAGGGCCTCTAGATATTTACTTGTTAAATGTTATGTGTGTTTTAAGTTATAGATATGTTCTATGCCATGAGGACTATGATCTGGAACTGGAATCAGGGTCAGCTCATGTATAGATTGCATGTTATAAGTGGTCAAAGTGAGTTGACCGTTCATGAAAACTGAATTTCTGGGCAACCCTGAAACCCAGAATTTCTAACAGTCACTTTTGAAGCCATAGATCTTGCTGATGTTTATGTTTTGGACCATGTTGTTGTTTTGATGTTGTAGTCTGATATATGGACTACACATTCATGCCCTTAGATTACTCAGATCCTTAGCAGAATGACTGAGAATTGTGGTCAAACATGAGTTGACCAACTGCCTTAGGAATTTCTGGAAAACCCAGAAATCGTGAAGAACAACTCCTGACATCACTTTGACCGGCCTTGATCTCTCACCTGTTATGGTGTTTGATTGATCTATTGTTATAATGTTGTTCTACGACATAAGTACTACCATCTGGTATCATAAAACCACTTAGAGCATGACCAGAGACCGGATTAATCAGGGTTAAAAAAGAGACCCTTGACAGTACTTGAGTTTCTAGGCAACCCATAAACTCTAGAACACGTCTGACAAGCTTTTCTGGAGTCTGAATCTTGCAGATTTGATATGTTTGGGCTGTGAAACTTGCTGGAGATTATAGTATTACATCAATGCTACAATCCTATATCATTAGGCTGCCCAGAAACCTTATGAGCAAGAATTTATATCCGGTCAAACCTACCACCCTACACACTGCCTATGAACGTTCTAGGCATGCTAAAGAACATGAAGAACACCTATAGTGACGGTTATGTCACTACAGGCAGCCTTTAGCGACAGTTTCATTATGAAATTAATTATTTTAATTAAATAAATAGAGAAAAATAGTTTTTAATTATTAAAAATTCATATTAAATTCCTAAAAATTATTTGAAAGCCTAAAATTGGGTCTTTAATAATTTTGAGTATATTTCATAAATATTTAATATTTTTTGAAATATTAATGGTATTTAATTTATTTAATTATAATATTAAATAAATGACTTAAAAATAATTTTAATACTTGAAAAATCATTTAAAAATATATTATGGTATTAGAAAATATTTTAAATTATTTTTAATGACTTTTGATATTTTGTGATGAATTTTATTAATAAATTAATATTAATGATAATTGATTTATTTAATAATTATATTAAATAAATTATGGAAAATTAGAATTAATGATTTAAAAATCATATAAAAATAATTTAAGGGTTAGAAAAATATTTTAAGTTATAAAATATAACTTTTGATATTTTGTCATGAAAATATAAATATTTTAATATTAATATCAATTATTGGATAATGGATTTAAAGGTTTAAAAATCATATAAATGTGATTTTATAGTATTAAAAATACTTTGTAATATTATAATATTATGTTATGATTTTCATTAATATTTTATATTAAATAAATATTAATGATAAGAGATTAATGTGGTATTTATATTATATAAGTACGATATTAATGATTGAAAAATCATGATAAATGATAATAATTATTTGAAAATTATTACGAGACTTTGAAAAATATGTTGATTGATAATAAAATTATCTAAGGTAATTGTTAAGTGGTTAGACCGAGTCTTAATGATATTAGTCTCGAGAATTATCCCACTAGATCGTCGAGATGTCAGAATTGTGTCGGATTCAACTCATACTGAACTAGTTTGACTTGATACCGAGTCTTAAGTAATTTGTTGACTAATAGGAATATGTGTTATGTGTTTAGGATTATTTCATAAATATATTTATAATAGTATTATACTGTGATGATATTATTCTAATATTAGAGATCTATATTAATAATATTAGGTCTTTGGATAAATCGATATAATATGTGTAGCAGTAGTCGGTGATACGAGCAAGTTCCTAACCTTGAACTTCTAATTATTGTGCAAGTTCTCTAACTCGACCTCGAGTTATTTCATTTGAATATGCTTATGGTTAATCATTGTTGATTATCGTGTCTATGAATTATTGATTCGCACTCTGTACATATAGCATCTGTTCATCTGGTATGAAAGGTTGATCACCATCATTACCATCTAGACCAGTTATAATTGTTCATGTTCATTCTTGACCATTCAATTCCTATTGTATTGGTCGTTTAGTTATGAAATTTGTTCATGCTAGTTCACAACTATATTGTAGAACTTTAGCCAGTTTATTATTCAAATTCTTTCAATCATGATATATCCTTAATTAAATTTAAACTTACTGAGCAAATTTGTTGCTCACCCTTGCTATATCATGATAAACATTGCAGATTAAGATGAATACGTCAGATACAGGAAAAGCCAGTAACATTGTATGTCGGATAGAATATGGAATACAGGTATTACGTGAAGGTTCACGACCTTGGGGATAGTGTGTAAGTTTATTGTATAAATAATTTATGTTTATATCTTTCACAATAGTTATAGAATGATTGTACCAGATCCATTGAGATTAGGACCGGGATCTAGGGCTTTTACAGTTGGTATTAAAAGATGTTGGTTATAAATCTTAGGTAAGATTATCTTAGGCTAATAACCACATTGATTAGGATAAGGACTAACTCAAATAGAGTCAGTGAGTCGGTAAAATTCAAAGACGAATCTCGGCGAGTTATAAAAGATACAGAGTTCCCTAACTCTGATATTAAAGGTGAATAGTAGCGGTGAATAGATAGAGTCTAAAAAACTAAAAATATAGGGATAGGAGATCGTAAAATAAAACAATCAAGATATAGAAATGAATCATAATATATACGATGAGATCACCCCGTGATCTGATAAGGTGATAGCAGAGAGAAGAATCAATCTAATGATTGAAAAGTTTATAGCAAGATTGATGTGTGTCAGTTGTACTATAAATTGGTACAGATTCAGGAAAGGATTATGAATACGGATTAAACGAAATTTGTATTGAGAAAGTAGTAAGGAATAAGTGGGATTTTTGTTGTACTATAAATTGTGTCACGATGTTTGCTATATATGTGTTGAGAAGGTATTTCTTTTCGCAAGTGTATAAAAGATAGGTAGGTTATAGGTATAGAACATAAGGTTAAGTACGAGTTATTAAAACTCATACTTATGATAAGTTTGTGACTCATAAATATATGAAATGTTTATGAACCCCTCAGTGAATGGACGCTGAAGGTCTGACTTGGACAAGTTCTTAAACTCATATGATTGTGAAAAGTTCCTGAACTCATGAGTGTGGTTTGACGAACTGGGTATAGATATGTGTGAATGGAGTATTAAGGATAATAGAAGCAGATAGACTGTTTAAGCAATTGATCATTAGTGGAGACATAAGTTTTCCAAATTTTGTAGCTATGCTAGATTCAAAATTTTTGACATCAAGAAAAATACGCAATATGTGCTTTTGAAAATGAATTTTTATTCTCAACCCCTGGTGACCATTGTGTATGCGTGGACATCGGGCCACCGACATCTCGTTTACCTGTTGAGATGATAAAACTGAATTGCAACGATTTTTGAACGGTTTAAAGTATAGTACATGCTACTTGTTTCGGCTAGACGATAATGATTTGAAATATCAAAATATTTTTTTTATCACTTATGTACCATGTAACCTGGTGCAGAGATGATAAAAAGTAGATGAAGTTGTAAATACAAGAATACTTAGTGTTGAATTTGATCTAAAATCTTTATTCCACTATTAAATAAAGTGTTATGACAAAGTCACTCAATGACGACATCCTCAAACAGGCTGCTAATATAGTACGGCATCATGACGTCATTTTCAAACTAAATATTTTCAAAATTTTAATTGTCCAACGGCGTTTAGCTAAACACATTCGTATTTCGATTGAAATTAATTATTGATATGGGTCTAAGCTATTTGATTCGGCTAGACCAATTTTTATAAAAAAATTCTAAGCATTCTTTGAAACTTTCTCAAACCAAATTATTTTGGTACAGAATTCGGTAAGACTGAGGTAAAAATTTTGTGCCTATGGCAGTGACAAGAAACAAATCAGACCAGCAGTACTTAATAAGTACAAGGCATAACAGGCTAACTACCCACTATGTCTATAAGATAAGACCGTTTGCGAATGAATTTCTGTATAAACCATTGCGAAAATGAAAATTCATAGTCTATATGACTCCTCAGCACTATTTGAAAATTTTTACTCTTGTGAGAGGTGTATTTGGTAGCATGTGATGATGTGTATGAAAGGTGTAAGTTGTATGGTATAAGCTGTAAGGTAAATTTCGGGGACGAAATTCTTAGAAGAAGGGGTGAAGTGACAACCCGAGAATTTAGAAAAATTATAAAATCCTAAAATAATGGATTAAAGGTTACATGATAGACCTAGACTGAAAATAAATGTATGGATTTGAAATTTCTGGGAAGAAATTTTAAGGATTTCAAAATTCTTTAAAAGATTTTGGTGGAGTTAAAATCTTTTGGTGAAGATGTACAATGTTAAGTATCTAAGTGTATATGAGTCAGTATATGTGGTCATATGAGTGTATAGTTTGGGGATAAGGATCAAATTTTGATCAGTTGAGTTACATTGATGACAAACCTTAAAATTATATTGAAAACGTTAAGGTTAAGTTATTAAACCCTAATCAGTGCTTTTATGTGTACAGTTGTGATTTAAGTTCAAGGAATTGATTTGATAAGCTATAACTTTAGTAAACCCTAAAGTTGGGTTAAGAATGTCATGGTTAAGATTAAAAAAATCGAACGACTATTTAGAAACCCATATCGATGCATCTGGAAACCCTAATTTTAGTTTTGGGAATGCAAAACCCTAATTCGGATTATCAAAACCCTAATTCAGGAGCTCAAATGTTAAGTGTAAATGGCTAAGTGTTAAATGTTATGGGATAAAAAGGAAATATCCAAAATATCCTTCAAATTATAGGGGAAAATACCAAATTACCCTTAGTAGGTGCGAAATGATGAAAATACCCTTTTACTTAAAATTTAAGTAAAAGATATGGCAAATCTTTGGTGAGTCATCATGCTAGCTTATCCCATGTGCTCAAAATCTATCTAATATGTTAGATATGTGTGCTCAAAATATGTTGACTGATAATAAAATTATCTAAGTTAATTGTTAAGTGTATAGACCGAGTCTTAGTGATATTAGGCTCGAGAATTATCCGACTAGATCGTCGAGTTCTCAGAATTGGTCGGATTCAACTCAGACTGAACTAGTTTGACTTGATACCGAGTCTTAAGTATTTGTTGACTAATAGGAATATGTGTTATGTCTTTAGGATTATTTTATAAATATATTTATAACGGTATTATACTGTGATGGTGTTATTCTAATATTGGAGATCTATATTAATAATATTAGGTCTTCGGATAAAGCGATATAAACTGTGTAGTAGTAATCGGTGATGCAGGCAAGTTCTTAACCTTGAACTTCTAATTATTGTGCAAGTTCTCTAACTCGACCTCAATTTGTTTCATTCGAATATGCTTATGGTTAATTATTGCTGATTACTATGTCTATGAATTATTGATTCGCACTCTGTGCATATTGCATGTGTTCATCAGGTATGAAAGGTTGATCACCCTCATTACCATCTAGTCATGTTATAATTGTTCATGTTTATTCTTGAGCATTCAATTCCTATTGTAATTGTCGTTCAGTTATGAAATTTGTTCATGCTAGTTCACAACTATATTGTAGAAATTTAACCAGCTTATTATTCAAATTCTTTCAATCATGATATATTCTCAATTAAATTTAAACTTAATAGGCAAACTTTGTTGCTCGCCCTTGCTATATCATGATAAACATTACAGATTATGACGAATACTTTAGATATAGGAGAAGCCAGTGACATTGTATGTCGAATAGAATATGGAATACATGTATTACATGAAGGTTCTCGACCTTAGGGATAGTGTGTAAGTTTAATGTATAAACAATTTATGTTTATATCTTCCACAATAGTAATAGAATGATTGTACCAAATCTGTGTTGATTAGGACCGGGATCCGGGGATTTTACAGTGGTTATAAAGGGTTACGAGATGATGGTGGATTTGATACCAATTAAACTTGGGGAGTTTGATGTCATTTAGGGAATGGATCAGTTGTTCAATTACGGGGCAACAATTGATTGCCAAAAGAAATGTGTTAACCTTATGACTCTGTCAAAGGTGGTTTTCTATGGCAGCAAGTCACCTCCACTAGAAAGTTATCTGACAGTGATACAAGACAAGAAGTTACTAAGATAAGAATGTGTAGGATACTTGGCTTACATAGTCGATACACAAAAGAAGAGTGTGAACTTAGAAGAGATATCGGTCATTAGAGATTTTGCGGACGTATTTCCAGACGATTTACCTGGACTTCTGCTAGATCGAGAAATTGAGTTCATGATTGATTTAGCACTAGTAACGGCCCCGATATCTAAAGCCACATATAGAATGGCCCCAATAAAGATGAAGGAATTGATGGTACAATTGCAAGAATTATTAGGTAAGAAGTATATCCAGTCGAGCGTGTCGCCGTGGGGAGTGTCAGTGTTATTTGTTAAGAAGAAAGATGGATCAATGCGGCTCTGCATTGATTACCGAGAATTGAATAAGGTCATGATTAAAAATAAATATTCATTATCAAGAATCGATCAACTGAGCGGAATAATAACAATAATATAAATGTGAGACCCTAAATTCAGGTACTTGAAACCCGAACTCGGTGCTTCACAATACCATTTCTTTGAGCGGAATAATAACAATAATATAAATATGAGACCCTAAATTTTATGAATAAAGATTTAGTTTTCTAGAAATATTTTTTTAATATTATAGTGTGAATTTGAGATAATGTTACAGTTGTGGGTAGTATTTATAAATTTTGCAAAGTATGCAAGTTGTTATATAATATTCGTTTGGTCGGGAAATATTCTTTTTTTCGGAGAATATCCGTACGACGGCATAATCATTGGTGGACCCCACAACGGAAGTATTGTCGTAGTAAGAAAACGACAGAATTATCTTTTTCTAAAAATAATGGCGAAAGTACTACCGTTAAAACTGTTGAACTACTCGGTAGTAAAAGTACATTAATACGCGTGGTTGCATAGTATCACACGGTATTGATTATTGATGCTTACGTAAGAAGTCACTCAGTTATACTCAATTATTGCTACAGTAATTGCTGCATCATATCTCTCATATTATTGATTCAATTATTGTCACAGTAGCATCTGTATAATATGTTAGATTATTAGATCAATAATTGAGACGACGAAGTTATTAATATTATTATTTGTAGTATTAACGATGTCTAGAAGTTCTGTCAAGGAGAGGTTTGGTCACCTAATTGCGCGTCAATAGGGAGAAATCCTTATTGGAAAGCCCGCACTTTTCTGGGAACGATCTGGTCGATTAATATTGTGAATTATAATAAAGTTGATAAGTTTTGTTTTATTATTATTATAAATGTAATAAAACAGAAAACTTTTTATATAAAACAGAATGATTTTATAAAGTTATTTGTTTTATCAGACTATAAATAGAATATATGATATTCTATTATGCATAGTGTTTGTATAGTGTCTGTATAGTATTTGCATAGTAAAATCTTTTTATATAAAACAAAATATTTTTATAAAGTTATTTGTTTTATTAGATTATAAATAGAATATATAATATTCTATTATGCATAGTGTTTGCATAGTGCCTGCATAGTATTTGTATAGTAAAATCTTTTTATATAAAATAGAATATTTTTATAAAGTTATTCGTTTTATTAGATTATAAATAGAATATATTTTATTTTATTTAAAAGATTTTGTTTTATTAGAATATTTTATTAATACTGCATAGTAAATTAATATGGACCGTCCGTTTAAAGGTAAATCAATATGGACCGTTCATGAATTAGTTACTATTCAGTCCATTCTCCTATAAATAGAAGCTCATTCCTTCATTATTTTTTACGAATTCACTAAAACTCTAGAGAGAAAAACTATTGAGAGAAAGAAGAAAAGTATTTTGCTACTTCACTACTCCTATATCTAGTTTCTTCTAAGGTAAGGGATATTATTTGTTGTACTCGTAAGGGGTATTATTTCTTTCGTATTCATAAAGAGAACTTCTGTTATTCCATTCTTTATTATTATGTTGGAATAACCTGTATATTCGAAGTACAACATACATGGTAAAATTCTTCTGTTATTCCATTCTTTATTATTCTGTTGGAATATCCTGTCAGTGCGTATTACGCATGACCTGGTTCCATTATTAATTATTCTATTGGAATAACCTGTCTGTGCGGTCTATCGAATGCATGGTGAATTCTGTTGTTATTCCATTCTTTTTTATTCTGTTGGAATATCCTGTCTGTGCATTTACACATGACATGGTTCCATTATTTATTATTCTATTGGAATAACCTGTCTGTGAAGTCTATCGCATGCCTGGTGATTTCTTCTGTTATTCCAATCTCTATTATTCTGTTGAAATAACATGTCTATGTGGATTACCACATGCATGGTGAATGATCCTTTGTATTTATTCCTTTATTAAATTATGGAAATGATCTATCTACGTGGATTACCGCATGACTGGTAAAAATCTATTTGCAGTTTCATATATTTTATTATACTCAGTTGGTTAAAGCTTTAGCTTTTATACTCCATGAAATTAGTGGAATATCCTTGATATTTGCGCTTCATCCAGTATCTTTTCATGAAAATATTATTCCGAGCATTCTTGAATTTTACTTTACAAAGCAGTATCATGTTGACAAATTGGACGTTATTGGTTCTTGGATAAATTAATTCTTGAACTTGTTTTATTGAATTCTTATATCACTGTCATCATCCTCATGTTTATATTATGTTGAAAGTCATCTGTGGCCTGTAGTGCATAGATGGACTTGGTATGATTATGACCAGGGATTATTCGGTATAATCATGACCGTAATGTTACAAATAATGTGGTAAAAGTCCTCATTGGCCCGTAGTGCATTGATTGACAGTTGTTGGCATGATCATGACCATTGATGAATACACGAATATCCTTGGCCCGTAGTGCATGGATAACTTGTGGTTGTGATACTAATGAATATCCTTGGCCGTAGTGCCGGGATGATGTGGATTATTTATTAAGCTGAGTCCCAGCGAAAAAGTGATGAAAAACCTTTTAAATCATAAAAGATAGTAGATTTTATTCTCTACTTGACTATTTTAATGGATTGCTTGTTCCGCTGGAGTTAAACTTGATTTTTGTTATATTGTATCAGTTTAACACTATTGAAGGCTAATAATAATTTCTTCTGCATTATCTTAGTCATAATACTTCTTACTGGGATAGCTGAGCTCACCCTTTTACTTTCATTGTTCTCTTCAGGAAATGAGAACATAGCAGGGACTAGTCGGGGAACGGAGTGACGGTCCAGATGATAGCATTAGTAGTCCTCACTATTCTATGAAATAGTGTGATAATAAATGTATTGAGGACTTATTTTGAGTTTGAATACTGTCTAGAAGACAATATTTGTATTAAAACTCACAGCTCATGTTATATATTTAAGATTGTATTTGTATTATGTACCATGTATTTGACGACTCAGAATAGGTGATGTATACCTATTTTGGGGGCGTCACAGTTGGTATCAAAGCTTAGGGATATGATCACTGTCTGGGATGTGAGACAAGAACTAGGAGGAGAGAGACGAGGAATTCCTTCGCTAGTATGACCTAACTAAGTTTATTTGGTATTTAATTGGTCGGTCAGAGTATAGGGATAATATGTGATATGATAATTAACCCTTATTTTGTGGCAGTGTTTGAAAATGGCAGCTAAAAATGTTAACAATGGAGTGAATAAGACCGTTGAGACACTTTTAATCACTAACCAGATTAATGTCATGTCAGACGAAGAAGAAATTAGAGATATCTACGCGGTGAGTGAAGAACTAATAGCTGCACCTGAGCTAGTCGCAGAGGTGGCAGCTGAGAGTGATGAAGAAGAGGAATAAGAGAAAGAAGAAGAAGAAGAGGAACTTGAGGAGAATTTATTAGAAGAAATTTATGATCAAAATGTAGAATTGCAAAATCATATTTATGAGTTAGAAGAACAAGCTAAAGAATGGCAGTCAGTCATGGAACAAAGGGATGCAACAATTTAAAATTATGTTAACCGATGTGCGATGCTTGAACAGAAGCATTCTTTGGCAGAGTATAAGATATTAGAGCTGGAATCTGAGAATTCTATTATCAAAATTCTGATGAAAGAAGAAACAACTAAACGAATGAGAATGGATGATGCATGGGTAAAAGCCGCAAGACGCGCTGATATTGGAGAAAAAGGCGTCCGATCCAATAAGGCCAAAATAGATGAAATGGATTTCACTTTGTGGACAGCAATTAGGAGAATCCAACATCGAGTTTGGAATTACCCTGTGCCGAGCGGTCAACCCTAATTCAATATGAATCAGAGAGTAATGATTCAAATCATGGATCAGGAATGCAACGAATCAATTGAGGGTTGAATGTACTCCATAGCGAAGTTAAGTCCAGTTGAGACGATGGCACTAAAGGCGGATACAGATAAAATAAAGTCGGTGGTTTCAGGAATAGCATTTTTCGTGACTTCTCAAAAAGCGAGTAACCCGAACGAAGTTAGCACGGGTTAGTTAATTATAAATTCTTGCAAAATCTATACCTTATTCGATACCGGTTTTACCTATTCTTTTATCTCCCTTGCTTGCGCTCAACGTTTAAATTTGACTTCAGAGAAATTAGACTTTGACTTGTTGGTTGAAACTTCGATATTAGAAACCTTCGTTACCTCCACTATTTATAAATCTTGTTGATTCAAATCGACAATTTCATGTTACCTGTCGATCTTATCTGTTTGAAAATACTTACCTTTGATGTGATTTTAGGAATCGATTGGTTAACTACTCATCAAGATTTTCGTAAGGTGGTTAGCTTTCATATTCCTAACTAACCTATTATGCGAATTCAAGCAACCAAACCACTAAAGTCAATCATTGTCATATCAAGCCATAAGTAAAGAGCCCCGGTCCTTTCATTGTTGACTTCCTTGTGTGGAATGCACAGAAGCCATACTTTCCGTAGGGGATGTTGTGAATGACGATGGCAAGTTGATAGGTATCAATGTGACGTACTATCCAAATCTTGGATGAGAGTCACAGTTTTTAATGATATTTCTATTGTTAATAAATTTTCTAATGTATTCTTGAAGACTTCTTATCCTACCCCTAGAGCGTGAAATCGAATTTTGTATTGATCCTAGTACAAAACCCATTTCTAAAACCCTTAAATATTTCTTCAACCAAAATGAACGTATAGTGCGCCAAAGACGTTGGCTCGAGCTGTTAAAGATTATGATCGTACCATTCAATACCATCGTGGGAAAGCGAACGTGGTAGCTGACGCGTTGAGTAGAAGATCGTATGCGTTTACGAGTGCGATGTTGTTCACACAAAAATCCATTTTGTATGACTTACAAAGGATGGAGATAGAGTTAAAGACTCTAGGGAGCCATGTGATGATGACGAATATATGAGTAGAATCAACGTTAATCGATAAAGTTAAAGCCGCTCAAGCTACACACTTGAATCTGATGAATGTTAAGAAGAAATTTCAAAAGGGCGTTATTCTAGAAGCAAGAATCGACAAAGAGAGGAAATCTTAACCCTCGATTTAATTGGCCCATTTAAAATCCTCGATCGAGTAGGAATTGTGGCCTATAGACTCATTTTACCGCCAAGTTTGTCGCATGTTCATAACGTTTTTCACTTATTGATGTTACGTAAATATGTGGACGACCCAAACCACATTATTGAATTAGAATTAGACGAGATAGTAGAAGATTTAATGTATGAGGAGATACGTGTTAAAATCTTGGATAAGAAGGATTATATTCGACACTCAAAGGTTATATCTTAAGAGCTAGAATTTGAAGTGAAGTCAAGGTATCCTCACCTATTCGGCATACCAGGTACGTAAATAAATTTTGAGGGTGAAATTTTATAAGGAGGGGAGATTGTGAGATCCCAAATTTTATGAATAAAGATTTAATTTTCTCGAAATATTTTTTTTAATATTATGGTGTAGATTTGAGGTAGTGTTATAGTTGTGGGTAGTATTTATAAATTTTGCAAAGTATGCAAGTTGTTATATAATATTCGTTTGGTCGGAAAATATTCTTTTTGTCGGGGAATAACCGTACGACGGCATAATCATTAGTGGACCCCACGACAGAAGTATTGTCGTAGTAAGAAAACGACAAAATTATCTTTTTATGAAAATAATGGCAAAAGTGTTACCGTTAAAACTGTTGAACAACTCAGTAGTAAAAGTACAATGATACGCGTGGTTGCATAGTAGCACACGGTATTGATTATTGATGCTTATGTAAGAAGTCACTCAGGTATACTCAATTATTACTATAGTAATTGATGCATCATATCTCTCATATTATTGATTCAATTATTGTCATAGTAGTATTTGTATAATATGTTATATTATTAAATCAATAATTGAGACGAAGAAGTTATTAATATTATTATTTGTAATATTAACGATGACTGGAAGTTCTGCTAAGGAGAGATTTGGTCACCTAATTGCGCGCCAATAGGGAGAAATCCTTATTGGAAAGCCTCCTATTTCCCGGCAACGACCTGGTCGATTAATATTGTGAATTACAATAAAGGTGATAAGTTTTGTTTTATTATTATTATAAATGTAATAAAATAGAAAACTTTTTATATAAAACAGAATACTTTTATAAAGTTATTTGTTTTAATAGACTATAAATAGAATATATGATATTCTATTATGCATAGTGTTTACATAGTGTTTGCATAGTAACATCTTTTTATATAAAATAATATATTTTTATAAAGTTATTTATTTTATTAGACTATAAATAGAATATATAAATTCTATTATGCATAGTATTTGCATAGTAAAATCTTTTTATATAAAACAGAATATTTTTATAAAGTTATTCGTTTTATTAGATTATAAATAGAATATATTATATTTTATTTAAAAGATTTTGTTTTATTAGAATATTTTATTAATACTGCATAGTAAATTAATATGGACCGTCCGTTTAAAGGTAAATCAATCTGGACCGTTCATGAATTAGTTACTATTCAGTCCATTTTCCTATAAATAGAAGCTCATTCCTTCGTTATTTCTTACGAATTCACTGAAACTATAGAGAGAGAAACTATAGAGAGAAAGAAGAAAAGCATTCTGCTACTTCACTACTCCTATATCCAGTTTCTTCTAAGGTAAGGGATATTATTTATTGTACTCGTAAGGGGCATTATTTCTTTCGTATACTTGACGAGAACTTCTGTTATTCCATTCTTTATTATTATGTTGGAATAACCTGTATATGCGAAGTATCGCATACATGGTGAAATTCTTCTTTTATTCAATTCTTTATTATTCTGTTGGAATATCATGTCTGTGCGTATTACGCATGACCTGGTTCCATTATTTATTATTCAGTTAGAATAACCTGTCTGTGCGGTCTATCGCATGCGTGATGAATTATGTTGTTATTTCATTCTTTATTATTCTGTTAGAATATCATGTCTGTGCGTTTACGCATGACCTGGTTTCATTTTTTATTATTCTGTTGGAATAACCTGTCTGTACGGTCTATCGCATGCTTGGTAATTTCTTTTGTTATTCCATTCTTTATTATTCTGTTGGAATAACCTATCTATGTGGATTACCACATGCATGATGAATGATCCTTTGTATTCATTCCTTTATTAAAATGTGGAAATGATCTGTCTACGTGGATTACCGCATGACGGGCGAAAATTCATTTGTAGTTTCATATATTCTATTATACTCAGTTGGTTAAAGCTTTGACTTTTATACTTCATGAAATTAGTGGAATATCCTTGATATTTGCGCTTCATCTAGTATCTTTTTATGAAAATATTCTTCCGAGCATTCTTGAATTTTACTCTACAAAGTATTATCATGTTGACAATTTGGACGTTATTGGTTATTGGATAAATTAATTCTTGAACTTGTTTTATTGAGTTCTTATATCATTGTCATCATCTTCATGTTATATTATGTTGAAAGTCATCTGTGGCCTGTAGTGCATAGATGGACTTGGTATGATTATGACCAGGGATTATTCGGTATAATCATGACCGTAATGTTACAAATGATGTGGTAAAAGTCCTCATTGGCCCATTGTGCATTGATGGACAGTTGTTGGCATGATCATGACCATTGATGAATACACGAATTTCTTTGGCCCGTAGTGCATGAATAATTTGTAGTTGTGATACTAATGAATATCCTTGGCCGTAGTGCAGGGATGATGTGGATTATTTATTAAGCTGAGTCCCAGCGATAAAATTGATGAAAAACCTTTTAAATCATAAAAGATAGTAGATATTATTCTTTACTTGACTCTTTTAATGGATTGCTTGTTCTGCTACAGTTAAACTTGATGTTTGTTATATTGTATCAGTTTAACACTGTTGAAGGCTAATGATAATTTATTCTGCATTATCTTAGTCATAATACTTCTTACTGGGCTAGTTGAGCTCACCCTTTTACTTTCATTATTCTCTTTAGGAAATGAGAACGTAGCAGGGACTAGTCGGGGAACGAAGTGACGGTCCAGATGATAGCATTAGTAGTCCTCACTATTCTATGAAATAATATGATAATAAATGTATTGAGGACTTATTTTGAGTTTGAATACTGTCTAGAAGACAATATTTGTATTTAAACTCACAGCTCATGTTGTATATTTAAGATTATTTTTGTATTCTGTACCATGTATTTGACGACTCAGAATAGGTGATGTATACCTATTTTGGGGGTGTCACAAAAAATACCAAACTTAATTTAAATATATCAGAGTCTAATCCCAGGTACACGACCTTTAAACATTTATTACATGATAATTAATAAATATCACTGTCTTAATAGAGTCTAACTATTACGTAAGATATCGTAAGTTTATTTTGTCATCTTTCATTTTCCTTTGTTCTTAGCAGAACCATCTGGTTATTCACACTTAGCTGAAAATATTTAAATTTAAAGCAAGAATGAGCATTTGAGTGCCCAACAAGTAATAAAAATAATAAATATTAGCTGAAAGGATTCAATGTTTTCTTTGAATGACACTTCTACAACGAACCAACAGTTGTGAAGTAAGCTGAACCAATAATACCAATATTTCAATTCTATATCAAAATTTTAAAACTATGTACTGACTATAAATGGAGAGCAGTCGACAGACTATGAACTTTATTTTCAATTTTTGATAAGGTTTAGCAGAACTTCATCCGTAAACTATCATAACTTACAGGCACAAGGGTGATCTTCCCAATGTGCCCTGTATTGTTCAATACTACATACAAGAACGATAATTTCATTCATCTTATCCGCCTTAGTCGCACAAATGTTTTCCCATGTTCGGGATGTTCTTACTTAGTCGGGAATTCAAATCAAAATAATTTGATTAGATACAATAAAGTTCTATCATGTTCAACGATATTTTTAAATCGGTGCCTAGCTGAGTCAAATAACTTAGACGACTTTTAATTAATGTATACATACCGGACATCAATAGGTATGTATCAACATGTACAACAGTTATCCAAGTAAGGACACTTGTATAATCAATATTATAAATTAACGAATAGAATATGTATCAGGATTATACAATAATACTGCATTGATAACCAATGATCGGATAATTTAAGAACTTGTGTGAATACAAATGTTTGGATACATAATCAATTACAATAGAGTTAATAATCTGGCATAACGATAATATAATTCTGAAACTTTCTTACTCATGTCCATTGCATAAAATAAATATATAGTTAGGATACTTGCCTGATCTGCTGCTTACACAACTTAGTTTTATCTTTTATATCGAGGCCTATCATTAATAAGATCATTCGTTCGATTAGAATAACACATAATAATGCTATTTGTAGTCAGCACATAACCTAATCACATTGTCACATAAGTTTTGTAGTCATTGGATCACAAACAAACACGTATCTAGTCAAACTATCTAAGTCCAGATCAATTTCTGAAATATTTCGGTGTACCGACGGCTTTATCAGGTAATTATTGAGTCTAAAACTCCATTTTGTAGTTCAATATTCGTTAAGATAATTTAAATATCAGTAATATTATTTTTTCATGCTTTATAATAATTTTTAAATAATTATTATAAATTATCATGACTTTTCAAACACTGAAACCATTTTTAAATGATTTACATATTGAATAATTCTATTATCATTAATATTTAATTAATATTAAATTATTAATAAAACCATTGTCAAAATATTAAAGTTATTTACAATAACTCAAAATATTTTTAAAATATTAATATTACCCTTAAATAATTTTTAAAATATTTAAAATCATTTTTAAATAATTACCATTAATATTTAAATATTAATGTATTATTTATCAAAATATTAAAACTCATTAAGTATAACTTAAAATATTTTTAAACCATTTATATCATTTTTAAATTAATAAAACTATTTTTAAACTATTTATTTAATATAATCTATATAATAAAATAGAACTTATTTTGAATCTTTCATTTGACAAAACACAAGGACGGTTCAGATTCATTCTAACTTAATTCTTTTAACTTAATCTAAAGGCTCATATTTCTTCCCGTCCAAATCAAATTCACCACTACACCATACTATCTTTCATTTTCACACACAAAATTATTTTGTCTCCCCTCTTCTTCACACACACAAAAATAAATAATAATAATAATAATTATTATTATTATAATAATAATAATAGTAATAATAATAATAATAGTAGTAATAATAATAGTAATAGTAATAATAATTATAATTATAATAATAATAATAATAAAAATAATAATAGTAATAGTAATAGTAATAACAATAGTTATTATAATAATTATAATAATAATAATTATTATTATTATAATAGTAATAGTAATCTATATAATAAAGATTCAGATTCATTCTAATTTTAATTCAAAATAATAATAATTAATATAATTATAATTATTATAATAATTATAATACTACTACTACTAATAATAATAATAATAATAATAATAATAATAATAATAATAATAATAATAATAATAATAATAACAATAATAATAATTATAATAATAATTATAATTATAATAACAATAATACTACTACTACTAATAATAATAATAATGATAATAATAGTAATAGTAATAACAACAACAACAACAACAACAACAACAACAACAACAACAACAACAACAACAACAATAATAATAATAATAATAATAACTTTTATAATAATAATAATAATAATAATAATAATTATAATAATGACAATAATAATAATAATTATTATAATAATAATAATTATTATTATAATATTAATAATAGTAATAGTAATAACAACAATAACAACAACAACAACAACAATAACAACAACAACAACAACAACAACAACAACAATAATAATAATAATTATTATTATTATTATTATTATTATTGTGGTGGTGTGGTGAATTATGATAATTGTTATTGATGATTGTAAGTTTTGTAGACAAATTCAGATTTTTTTGAATATCTATTTTTAAAGGAAAATTAATTATTGTGATAGTGTGGTAAATTATGATAATTGTTATGTCTGATTGTAAGTTATTTTAAGTTGCAAAGAGTATTTAGGTAATATAGTATTTTTCGAATTTTAATCTAATTTTTCGTTATGGCGTGCCTTCTTGCACGCGCAATTACTAGCTATTAAATAAATTTAATAACATTAATATTAAATTATTAATAAAATTTACCTTTAAATATTAAAAGTTACATTTTATAACTTAAAATATTTTTAAACTCTTTATTTCCATTTAAAATGATTTTTATAAGATTATAATCATTTTAAAACTAATTTATTTAATGTAATTATTAAATAAATATAAATATTATTAATATTAAATAATTAATAAAATTTGCTTTAAAATATTAAAAGTTATATTTTATAACTTAAAATATTTTTCAATACGTTATTATCATTTAAAATAATTTTTAATATAATAAAATCATTTTTAATTAATTTATTTAATGCATTTATTAAATAAATTAAATATCAATAATATTGAAATAAATACCAATATTTATTAAAAGTATGTCAAATTATTAAAAGTTATATTTATAACATAAAATAAATTTTAAAATTAATTTTGTAATTTTTTAGAAATTTATTTCTATTTTTAATGAATTTTTAGAAATTTAGAAAACTAAAATAATTAAATCCGTCGCTAAAGGCTTTAGCGACGGTTTCTGTCGCTGATGGTGTTTTTGAGCTCAAGAACACTAACAATCAGTGTTCAAGAGGCTACCTTTGACCAAACATAAATCTTTGTACAAGTTGTTTATAGGCATGCTAAGACATTGATTGTGTAATGTTTATGTAACACTACAAATAGCAACAACAATCTAGGACATTAAACATCATATGATCAAGATATGATGCTCTAAAGTCGCTGTCAGAGCTTCTTGGGTTTTTCTGGGTAACCCGGAAACCCAGTAAGCTCCGAGGGTCCACATTGAGGCTTAAAAATCTTAGAGTTCCGGTTGATGTTATAGTGGTGTAATGGGTCAAACTTGTAGTCTACACGACAAGGTACAAATGCCATTCATTAGAGCAGTCAAACTACATCAGAATCACAAGCTAGCATCTGGTTAAACCTTGTCAGAAAGGATGTTCTTCCGATTTCTAGGAATTCCAAAAACTTAAAATCAGGGTCGAGTAGGCTACTTTGACCATCGATTACATTCATTCTGTTGTTTATCTAAGATATCTAGGAGCATGAGTATGTAGTACACTGATAAGTGGGTTTTATACCTACTTATTGGATATCAATTCACGCGAACTGTGCCTATCTCAAGCACATTTTAGTGTGTTTTTAGTTGCATTTCGTAATATTTTGCATTGCATGTATTGAGAACTCCTTTGGTGTAAAAGTGCAGAAAATGGCATGAGCTCGGCATTTGAAGATGACATGTGATCAATGAAGGCATAACATGAGGATCGAGTGAACAAAAGAGCTAAGCAGTAGTGAACAAAAGAGGGAAAGTTGCATGTTAAAGCATCAGTAGTTGAATACAGAAGCAGTAGCAGCAGCAGAACCTGAGGATTCAAAGTTGATAAGCTGCGCGACCGCGCGGCTACATAGGCTAACACTCGCGCGCCCGCCTGATCACCCGGCTTGGCCATATTTTAAAGACGCGCGCCCGCGCAAGAAATACAAAGGAGAAGCGCGCGGCCGCGCGCGACAGTGACTGAAGCTGCTGACTTTATTTTAATTTGCATAACTGAGAGGGGAGTGAATGAGGGTTTATATATTAGACGTATTTTTAGTATGTAGTGGCGATTCCACCCTTAGGGGATCATAACATATTATATATGCTCTTTTCTTCTCTTTCTTTTTAGATTAGATTAGAACCCTAGATTAGATTGAAGTTGAAGATTGAAGCAATTGGAGAGTATAGGAAATTCAGAATTGGAGCAAGAGAGATAAGATTTGCATTCCTAATTCCCTAACTTCTCTTTACTTCTATCTTTATTTCTCAATGTGTAATCTATTTTGGATGATGGATTTTGATTCTATGATGAGCTAAACTATATTTTGAGATTAAAATGGAATCTATTGCTTAGTTTATTTCGATATACTTAATTGTTAACATTATTGATTGCTATGGGATTATCTATTAAGATTTTTGCTTATTTGCTTAGTTGATTGACCATCAATTACTGTGATCACCCATATGGACTTGAGAGATGAAGTATGGGTTTAGATCTGATCTTGATAGCTTGTGTTTGTATGTTCTACATTATGATGGGATGTATGATTTGTGCTTAGGATAGACATATACCGAAGCACCATTCGTAGTCAATTGAGAACTTGGAATTAAACCCTAATTATTTGTAAATCACATAGACATATAGTGGTTTAGGTAATGTGGGTGTTCATATATATTCTATCAATTGTGGATTATATGTGATATGGGTATGATACATTGAAAGATGGCTATACTTTACTTTAGTGTTCTCGACTAACAAACCGGTACAATTAGTTTGGTTTAGCATGAAGTGTATGGATTTGAATGAGTCAATAGATGAAATTGTAATCTCAGGTCTTCATTATCTAGTCTCACTCTAGAAATAGTTAGGTTTATTTAATTTCATAGTATAAATATAAAATATTATTTCATTCGTTTAAATAAGACTGAAATGGTTATGGGCTAGTGCTTGGAAAACTTTATTAGATAATTCTCCGTGGGAACAATACTTTACTTACTCTTTATTACTTGTTGACCGTGTATACTTGCACGCATATATTGATCAGTAAAACGACCAACAAGTTTTTGGCGCCGTTGCCGGGGAATTATTTTAATAATTTTTGCCAACATTAATTTCAATCAAATTAGTCTTAATTTAAACAATTTACTTTATTTTATTTTATTTTAATTATCTTCCTATATTTCTCTCTTTTCAGGTACCATAGATGACTTTGCTTATCAATTACCTTATGCGAATATGCCTCAACCAAGGGACATAAGCATTGAGGAACTCAATGTATTTTCTACATTGTTAGCACAAATTACAATACTTTCGGAGAGGTTGGATGTTCTTGCACCCCAACATACTCGAGAGATAGTAGTTAGATGTGAATATTGTGCTGGCGAGCATCCAAGTTATCAGTGCAACATTAGTTTTGGACAAGTACAGTATGGGGGTGATTACTCCAACAACTATGCTCATCCCAATTATCATCAAGGTTGGGGTTATCACCAAGATTATGAATGGAGTTATAACTATTAAGACCAATACTGCGTTCCAAGTCCAACATATCCATCAGATTTCTCATATACACCTCCAATGCAACAAGAAGAAAATTCAAGGTTGAAGGAATTCATGTCAAAAAGCATAGCAGGCCATGAAGAGATGATAATGAGTCGGGAGTTATCAACCCAGAATCTTAATTGACAGATGGAACAACTTATTAAATCTTCAAGGAATGGTCCTCAATGCATGGATTTCAAAATTGAAAAAGATAATTCAAGAGTGGAGGATTTGTGGTTCAAGTTTGTAGCATCAACTGAGGAGAAGATGATTGAGCAAGAGAGGTCAATTCAAATTCTGCAGAATCAAATGGATCAAATACTCGAGCCTTGAACAATCGCCCTCAAAATAATTGGTACTATGACATGGATGATGAAACTGATGGAGAGCCAGAAGTGTACATGCCACTGGATGAACTGAAAGGAGTGGACACTGAGGAAACAATTGGGGGTATGGAAAATGAAGATCATGAGCTGACTTGTATAATACCCCAAGTGCCTTCTCAGTTAGAGTTAAAAAATTCAGTGAACTTTTCACACCCATGTCCCCTTGGTAGTCACATCCGAAGTAAGAATTTCTGCAAGTATGAGGCCTCTTACAAACCATGGTGGGCAGAGGAAGAGATAAAAGAAGAAGAAAAGCCCGTTGAATCTTTCATGCCTCAATGCAAAAATCTGTTCACAGATGCAACGGAAGAAGCACCTGGCGATGCAATAGAAATGGAGACATCATGTACAGGAAATATGATAGGTGGCTTCAATCCGAAGACTCTTATGATGGGGAACCTCCCAATGCACATTACAGTTCTAATGGATGGATGGTTCCTAGATTATCTTAGAGGAATTAGTAGTGTTGTCAAGAAAAGAGTCCAGCTAACGGACTATAAACCGACCGCTAGATGGGAGGCAACCCATTACTTCTATCTTTACTTTTTATTTATTCAGTTTTAGTTATTTTTGTTGGTTCATTTTCACTCTCAATTATGATAGTTTGATTAGCTTTGCATGAATATCTTAGTGGCTGAATTTGGATATGAGTATGTCTGTGCATAGCATCGAAATTATGGTATTACGGTAGACATTCATGCTTACTCAGTAATTCATGCCTTGACAGTGTTTATTGATGTCTATGTAGGTATATTGGGCTGAATTCATCACTGATTTGAAGTACTGGAAATGAAAGTTGGCAGTGCAGGAAACAAGGTCGCGCGGCCGCGCCATGATTGTAGTACAAAACCGCGCGCCCGCGCCACATGTACATTTAAAACTCGGGCAGCCGCGCGCGGCACCTGAAGTGGAAATTTGTTGTGCCATATCCACCACCAAATTCACCACCCGACGAGGGCGGTGCAGCTGAGCATTAGGGGAGTTTTCTCTAACCCTATGCCTTTATTCATTGGGGCAATGAATATTATAAGTTTGGGGGTATTGGGGTTGTAGGGTAATGCATATAGTATCTGCATGTTTAGTTTACAATTTCATGATAGTTTAACAGTTGCATGTTTATGTAGTAGATAATAATTGCATGTTATATTGTTCTGTTTTTTTAGTCATTATTATGTGTATCAGTTTATGTTTAGTGCATGTCTCACAAATTCTAGCTTTATGGAAATTTTGTCTAGCATATGATGAATGTGAATTTTGAAGGATTGTTGAATATGTTCGATAACATGAACTTAGGTATAATGTTTTACATAATGTAATTCATGATGCTGTTTAGATGCTTTCGGTTTGCACAGCCGTGTTCACAATTACTTGTAGGCATAAGAATTATGTGTTGCATTGCTTGATAGGAAATGTGGTTTTAAAAAGAGAACTATGTGGAAAATGGACTTCTACTATGACAAACATTGATAATCAAACTCTGGGGACATATGGGTATGATATATATAATAAAAAAACAAAATAAATAAAAATAAAATTAAAAAATAAAATTAAAAAATAAAATTAAAAAATAAAATAAAGTTGATAACGTAGCTAGTCTTATTTCGGGGCCCTGGTTACTTGAGTAAGTACGCCCGTAGAGGTGTCTTAACACCTAGCGCCCTAAGATCTTTTATGGTCTGGGAGTCATTGGTTAAAAGCTCGCTAAGGGGTAGCAGTGTAGCCTAATGGAATGAGGCATTTCACAGTCATGTGAAAAAAAAAATAGCAATAAACACCGCGGGAAAGAGCGAAAATCACCCTCGTGAGTAGAACTAAAGCAGTTAAGCCCATTGTTGAACCTTAGTTTGTTTTAATATATTGGAATAGTCTTTGTTGCATAAGTATACACGAGTCTTGATTTAGACTGTAATTTTCTGTTTTGAGCAGTTTAGAATGTGTATTCTTTGCTTAAATCAAGTTTTGGTGAACACAACACACACACACACAACATCTTTATAGCATATATGAATTATCTGAGTGCATGATATTATGCTTATAGTTTGGTTTGAATTTATATTCTTGAATCTCAATAATTCACTGAGGCATTTTGGACTGAAATTCTGTTATAGCTGGAACAATGTGAGACTCGTTTGCATCATGATTTAGTAGCATAGCATGTCGTTGCATTTTCAGTATCTTATGTTGTATGCATTGCTTGAGGACAAGCAATAGTTTAAGTTTGGGGTTATTTGATAAGTGGGTTTTATACCTACTTATTGGATATCAACTCACGCAAACTATGCCTAGCTCAAGCACATTTTAGTGTGTTTTTAGTTGCATTTTGTAATATTTTGCATTGCATGTATTGAGAACTCCTTTGGTGTAAAAGTGCAGAAAATGGCATGAGCTCGACATTTGAAGATGACATGTGATCATGAAGGCACAACATGAGGATGAAGTGAACAAAAGAGCTAAGCAATAGTGAACAAAAGAGCAAAAGTTGCATGTCAAAGTATCAGTAGTTGAATATAGAAGCAGTAGCAGCAGCAGAGCCTGAGGATTCAAAGTTCAGAAGCCACGCGGCCGCACGGCTACACAGGCTAACACTCGCGCGCCCGTGCGATCACCCGACTTGACCAGATTTTAAAGACTCGCGCCCGCCCAAGAAATACAAAGGGGAAGCGCGCGGCCGCACGTGACATTGACTGAAGCTGCTAACTTTATTTTAATTTGCGTAACTGAGAGGGGAGTGAATGAGGGTTTATATATTAGACGTATTTTCAGTATGTAGGGGCGATTCCACCCTTGGGGGATCATAACATATTATATATGCTCTTTTCTTCTCTTTCTTTTTAGATTAGATTTGAACCCTAGATTAGATTAGAGTTGAAGATTGAAGCAATTGGAGAGCATAGGAAATTCAGAATTGGAGCAAGAGAGATCAGATTTGCATTCCTAATTCCCTAACTTCTCTTTACTTCTATCTTTATTTCTCAATGTGTAATCTATTGTGGATGATGGATTTTGATTCTATGATGAGCTAAACTCTATTTTGAGATTACAATGGAATCTATTGCTTAGTTTATTTCGATATACTTCATTGTTAACCTTATTGATTGCTATGGGATTGTCTATTAAGATTTATGCTTATTTGCTTAGTTGATTGGCCATCAATTACTGTGATCACCCATATGGACTTGAGAGATGAAGTATGGGTTTAGATATGATCTTGATAGCTTGTGTTTGTATGTTCTACGTTGTGATGGGATGTATGATTTGTGCTTAGGATAGACATATATCGAAGCACCATTCGTAGTCAATTGAGAACTTGGAATTAAACCCTAATTATTTGTAAATCACATGGACATATAGTGATTTAGGTAATGTGGGTGTTCATGTGTATTCTATCAATTGTGGATTATATGTGATATGGGTATGGTACATTGAAAGATGGTTGTACTTTACTTTAGTATTCTCGACTAACAAACTGGTACAATTTGTTTGGTTTAGCATGAAGTGTATGGATTCGAATGAGTCAATAGATGAAATTGTAATCTCAGGTCTTCATTATCTAGTCTCACTCTAGAAATAGTTAGGTTTATTTAATTTCATAGTATAAATATAAAATATTATATCATTCGTTTAAATAAGACTGAAATGGTTATGGGCTAGTGCTTGGTAAACTTTATTAGATAATTCTTCGTGGGAACGACACTTTACTTACTCTTTATTACTTGTTGACCGTGTATACTTGCACGCATTTATTGATCGGTAAAACGACCAACATACACATAACAAGATACATAAAACGACCAACATACATTAACAACATCAACATAGCAAACAAATGTAAGATCTGGGCCCATGAACTTTTTGTCAGACACTAATGAACGAGTTCTGGGTTACCCATAAAATGCAAAGTCATGGTCGGTCAACATAGTTTGACCTTCCATAACTTGAAATCTACACATGATCTAAGCATGATTTCAATTCCAGATCAAAGTCCTCCTAGCATACTACATGTTAAAACTTTTAAACAACCAACAACATAAACAGAATGAAATCTATGGGGTCATTAAAGATCAGATTTGAGTTTAGGGTTTATACCTAACTTGAACAATACTTGAATTTGGCTTCTGATTTGTTAGTGGAGGTAGTGGGGACTTGATAATGGACTGATATACTAAAGAAATTCATGGGTCTAGGGTTGAGAAAGTTTAGTTGGGTGCTTGGTGAACAAATAAGCTAAATAATGGACCTTTCTCTATCTAATGCTATATATATTAAGTATGCAATGAATTGGCTGATCAAAAAGGGCTGAATGTTGGAGTTTAAGTCACATGGAAAGTCAATAGTTGTTGAACAACTAAAGTTTTGTCAAGTTTGACAAGTTAACTAACAATAATGCAAGAGGGGGTAGTTTAATCATTTGGCATTTAAATTTAATGGCAAAATTATAAATTGGTAAACCCTTAGGGTTTGACCCTTAGGGTTTGACCCTAAGGTTCCACAAATTTTGATTTTTTTTTCTAGGATTTCAAAATTAGGCCAAAAATGGAAATTTACTTTCTAAAAATTACAAATTAGGATTACTAAATTAGTTTAGGTCTTCTAATTACTTAGAACTTACAAATTAGATTTCTGAATTTACTAATTACAGTTAGCTTTCCAATTTAGCGATTAGGGTTACCAATGTAGCAGTTAGGGTTCCTAATTTAGAAATTTGGGTTTCTAACAATTAGGGTTTCAAAATATTAATTAGGGTTTCTCTAATTAACATTAAATTCTATAATACGCAGCATAAATCATATAACACACTCACTACACATTCTTGAATCTCCCATTTGAGTTTCAAAATAGGGTTAAACAATTTAATGCTAGTGTTTGTTCATGATACAACATAATTGACCAACCATTATCAGTCCACACATACAATACATATTTATAGCACTGAAATATAATAATAATTATTATAATATTATTCTCATGTCTTATTCAAAATCCGTACTTATGGTTTTTAATCCATATATGATTTATCTTGCATATATAGTATTATTAATTAAGTAAAAATAATTAATATAACTAACATGAATAAATTCATGTAATAAAATATTTATTATAATAATTCGAATAATCATTTCATATATTATTTAAATAATACAATAATCATATTTTCATGGTAAATAAATAATAAATATAATTTTATTACCAAATTAATTTATTATAAGAATATAATTTATAATGATCAATAATTCTTAAAAAAAATATTTGTAATTATTCGTGTAATAAATATATTTTCATTTATCATATATATACATATACTTTACCTTGCACACATTCCCACCTTTTTTAAAGAAAATTATACGTAAAATTTCTTATTTATTTATATAGAAAATATTGGGTTATTACAAAGTGGATATCATCAATTGAAAGTAAGAAAAGAAGATGTACCGAAAATGGCATTCAGAACTCGGTATGGTCATTACGAGTTTCTGGTTATGTCATTTGGTTTAACCAATGCACCAACATCATTCATGGATTTGATGAATAGGGTGTTTAAATCTTTCTTAGATAAATTTGGTGGTGTTTATTGATGATATATTGGTGTATTCTAAGACCAAGAAGGAACATGTTGAACACTTAAGGGTGATGTTGGAAACATTGAGGAGAGAGAAATTGTACGCTAAATTCTCAAAATGTGAGTTTTGGCTAGAACGTGTGCAGTTTCTTAGGCATGTTATTAAAAAGGACGGAATCTAGGTAGATCCATCGAAAGTTGAAGCTGTAATAAACTGGGATCAGCCGAAGACACCGTCAGAAGTAAGAAGTTTCTTAGGATTGGCAAGTTACTATAGGCGTTTTATTCAAAACTTTTCCAAGATCGCAACTCCGTTGACGAATTTAACTAGGAAGGAAGTTAAGTTTGTTTGGACAGAGAAGTGTGAGGAAAGTTTTCAAGAATTAAAGAAGAGATTGAGTTCAGTACCTGTGTTATCATTGCCTAATAATACAGGGAATTTTATGGTTTATAGTGACGCATCACATAAAGGACTAGGCTGTGTGCTTATGCAGAATGACAGAGTTATTGCGTATGCATCATGTCAATTGAAAGATTACGAGACATGATATCCGACTCATGACTTGGAGTTGGCTGCGGTGATGTTTGCCCTGAAAATTTGGAGACATTATCTGTATGGAGAGAGATGTGAGATATATACTGACCATAAAAGTCTGAAGTATATCTTTTCATAGAAGGATTTGAATATGCGACAGAGGAGATGGCTGGAGCTGATTAAAGACTATGATTGCGAGATTCTTTATCATCCCAGAAAGATGAATGTTGTTGCTGATGCCTTAAGTAGAAAGGGTCGGGAGAAATTAATGATGTTAACTGCTCAAGAGAAGCTAGTAGCAGAAGTGGCAAAAATGGAGTTAGAAATTAAATATCCGATAGAATCAGATGAAAAATTGTTCCAAATAGGGAGCAATTCAATTTTGGTGGATAAGGTAAGAAATGAACAACTTCAAGATGAAAACTATGAAAAGATAAGGACAAAAGTGTCTAAGGGTGAGGAAGACAAATTTAAAGTTGACTCAGAAGGGTTACTTCGGTTCGAAGGGAGAATTTAGGTTCCGCCAGTACCAGAAATTAAAGAGGAAATTTTGAGTGAAGCTCATAACTCACGATATTTGATTCACCCTAGAAGTACAAAAATGTACCCGGATCTCAGACGTCATTTCTGGTGGTCGAATATGAAAAATGATGTTAATGAATGTGTGGTAAAATGCTTAAAGTGTCAGAAAGTTAAAGCTGAACATTAAAGGCCAAGTGGATCGTTGCAACCGTTAGAATTACCAGAATGGAAATAGGAGCATATCACAATAGATTTTGTGGTAGGTCTTCCAACGACTCAGCAAGGTTACGATGCAATCTAGGTGATTATTGACCGATTGACGAAGTCGGCACACTTTTTGGCAATCAAGATTAGATTTAACCTAGATCGGTTGGCAAAACTATATGCGAAGGAAATCATTTCAAGACACGGTGTCCCGGTGTCCATTGTATCAATTAGAGATCCACGTTTCACATCAAATTTTTGGAAACGACTATAGGAATGTTGGGGACGCAGTTGAGAATGAGCACATCGTATCATCCTCAAACAGACGGACAAAGTAAGAGGACAATCCAGACATTGGAGAATATGCTCAGAGCATGTATTATGGATTTTAAAGAGAATTGGGATGACCATCTGCCATTGGTTGAATTTGCCTATAATAACAGTTATCACGCAAGTATTGCCATGCCGCCTTACAAAGCGTTGTATGGTAGGAAATGCAGAACTCCGTTATGTTGGGACGAAGTAGGTGAACGACAGCTATTAGGTCCAAAATTGGTGCAACAAACTGTTGAGATCATCAAGGTAATTCGGGCAAGATTGATAGCTGCACATGATAGGCAGAAGAAATATGCCGATTAACACCGACAAAATCGGGAATTTGAGGTTAGTAGTTTTGTTTTCTTAAAAGTGTCTCCCTGGAAAGGGAAAATCCGGTTTGATAAAAAGGAAAAACGAAGCCCTAGATTTATAGAACCTTTTGAGGTGCTACGACGAGTTGGTGAAGTGGCGTATGAGGTAGCTCTACCTCCGAAATTAGAACATATTCTTAACATTTTCCATGTTTCGATGTTAAGGCTATATAAGCCCGATTACAAGCATGGTATAGAATATGAACCATTACAGTTTGACAAAGACTAGTCTTATGAAGAATTTCTAGTTCAAATAGTGGATAAGAAAGAGCAGGTTCTTAGAAACAAAATAATACCTTATGTTAAAGTAATTTGGAGAAACCACAATGCTGAACAAGCTACGTGGGAACTTGAAGAAGTTATGATGAAAAATTACCCTCAGTTGTTTGCTTAATTTTGTATAGCGATTTTGAGGACAAAATATTGTTGAGGGAAGAATTTAACGAATGAATTTATTGAGATGTGATTCTGGGGACAGAATCCTTTTAAGGAGGAAATTATGAAACGAACGAGAATTTTTATGTAACTTAAAAATATTTATCAAATTAAATAAATATTTTAATGAATTTATTTATTAAGATAAATAAATAATTGATGAAATTGTGGTGTATTAATTTAGTTAAGTGTGTATGTTAACTAAATTAATGAATGTTAATTTTATTATTTGAAGGTTTAATTTAATAAAATGAATTATTTAATACTTAAGAAAATAATTAAATTAAATAAAATAATGTTCTAGTTTAATTTAATAATTAAATTAGATATCTAATAATTTGTTAAGCATAAATATAATTATAATGAAAATTATAATTGTAATTGTAAGTTATTAAAAGTAATAAAAGTGTGACAATGAAACTATATGACAAGGAAATATAAAAATAATTTAAGTGGGGGTTTTAGTGTGTAAGGCAAACATAGCTTTGTGGCTTTTGATTAATGTAACAGCTGAGACCTTTGCCGTGATAAACTGATAAACCACGTTTATCAGTTTTACGCATACTGTGTTTTATATGCGTATTGTGCTTCATGACTTAGAGGAGAAAATACTGAGAGTTAGAGAAGAAGAATAAGAGGGAGAATTACAAAGGAATTGAGAGTCAAGAGGAAGAAGAAGGCTTATGAAACCTTGTTATTATCTTTGCTAAATCAAGGATTAAAGGTATAACCTATTTCTAATTCTAACTCTTAAGTTTTGTAATTTCTAATATCTGAGAATTGGAAGTTGTGTTGGATTGTTGATATATGTATGTAAAGTATTGCAAAAATCTGATAATCATCATATATAAGTAATTTTTAGTGGTCAAATTCATGAAAAATCATGTTTTATGTTCTTGAGTTTTTTGGGAAAAAGGGAAAATTGGGTTGATGATTTGTTAGAGTAGTTGATATTTGTGTTGAAGATGGTTTATAATCTGTTATTTGTTATTTTTAAACGATTTTGGGGTATCAAATTCGTGAAATTTAGTTTAAAGAAGAAAATTAAATTAATAGTGTTATATATATATATATATGAAAGTTGCTTATTGAGACCAAAAGTTTATGTTCAATCCTTGTTATAATCTATAAATTGGTTGTGAATTGTTTCAGTATGTTAAGAAATGAAAACAATACAATTGAAATGGTGTAATTTGGTTAAGAAACAAAGATTTGGTGGTTGTGTTCTCTAAAAGTATTGAAATACGAAGAAAATAGCATGAACATGATTTTAATCCTCTAAATTTGGTTATGTAAGTTGTTTTAGGTGTTAGAATGATTAATTGTATATGTTATGAGGCTTTAGTTAAGTTTGTAGTGTATGGGTTTATCCATGTTACCATGAAATTGGATTTTTGGGTTTAGAACATAGACTGTATTCGTGTTTCTGGAAAGCTGATTCTGGTGTCGAGCGCGGGCGCGCTGCCTCTGGGCCCGGGCGCGCTGCCGCGCGGGCACACCGAATTCAAAGGTAGACATGGTGGGGCGCACTAGTGGTCTAGCAGACCCAGTAATGAACTGTTAACAACATAGTTTGAGGAATGTTAAATAAACCTACTTTAATGGTTGTAAAGGAACCTAAAACGTGTTATAAGACGTAATAACATATCGTAATGATAACATGTAGACTATAGATTATGAATTAGTAAGTTGTGAAAGTTCGTAATGTGATGTCATGAAAATTGGTGTTGTTATGCAATCACCATATTGGGTACTGTTATATAACTAGGAGTTCAGATTCATGGTACATTAATGAGTAGGATAATCAAGTCTTAAGCTAGAGATTATAGACTTGACTAAAATGAGAAGTAAACCCATGAAGTTAATTTTAGTATAACTAATTGGTATTTTGATCTTAATGGTGTATGTAGGGTGTTTGGCTAACGTTTATTAAACTTGTGTAGCTTACGTACGAGGCAAGTTTCCTAACATCATTCTCTTTATTATGAATGCAAGTTCTCTAACCGTAATTTTTGATTATGCAAGCTGTTGTGTTCTAATTCTTTTATATTGAGCAAGTTTCATATCCTTAAGTTGATATCGTTATGCAAGTTCCACAACTTTTATTGAGTAAATTCCTAACTTTTGTTTCTTGCTCTTCAAAGCGTAAAATGTTCAAGTTCGTTGTCCCAAATGAGATTTTATAACTCTTTTGGATGTAATATCTTGTATATACAATGTTTATTCAATCGTATATTATGGATATTAAATCTTTAACTTAATTGTTGTTGTTCAATCTTATATTATGGTGTTGAACCTTCGAATAGCAAATAAACCTTTATTTGTTGGACTAATCCATAATTGATGAGTGTTCTAAAATTCTAGAATCATTGTTAAGCTATTCCGAACTAAACTTCCTTTAGTACGGAAATCCTAAAGTCAAACTGCGATGAACAACCCTAATATAGGGGATTATGTACGCGTTAGCGTTTAGATGTTTGTGCATAATACATGGTACGAAGGGCTGATCCTCCTAAGCACGAAAGTTAAGGTCTGTATTTTCTAATGACTATTAAAGGATGAATTAGAAATACTTAATAACCTCGGGACATAGTTCAAGGTCTTAAAGACCCTCAGATATAAATCCTAAGCTTGTTTTCTATTATTGATTCATAGAAAAAGTTCTCTATTATTCAGTATTCATTGCTTAACCTTATGTTGTTGCTATTATCATTCATTGTATTAATGAGCAATTTTTTTCACACTCTTACATTTAACACTGCAGCTAAAGTTGAGAAAGTTGATTAGCCGTCTTCTAGCAAAGGCAAGGGCAAGAAGTCCAACTGATGAAGACCTGTTTAATTTTATTACTGAACTTATAATATGAGACTAAAATTATTTTGTGATGTACTTATGTAAAAGTTTAAGGTTAGATTACCTGGGATTTATTTTAAGATGAAGTAACCCTTTAATGGGGAGGATTATTTTAAGAAATAGGGCGTTGCAGCGCCACTTAGTGCCTGTTAACTAGTACAGGGGCTACAACGTCGGTTCTGTGAGTAAACAGGAGCGATGCAGCACCGAGACCGAGCTGCAGTGCCGTTTTCAAGTCTTTATCTCGTGCGGTAGCGCCAGACTAGCGCCGGTCCTCAGTACAAACTAGGGTGCTGCAGCTCAACTTAGTTGTTTGGCCTAGAATTTTAATTTTTAATATATAATTCTATAATTGTTTGTAACGCCCGAGAATTTAGGATTTTTAATGAATTAAATTTTTATATTATTATGTGAATTAAATGAAAATTTAATTGATTTATTATGTGAGTAAGATATTCATAGGTCGTTCTATGACCTAGAATGTGCAGATGTGGTTAGTATTCTGGCTATGTGCTAGCATTAATTATTTTGAATTATCAAGACGAAAATAAATGTTTTTCGAGGATTTTTTCGTAAAAACACTATTCATCCAATTTCGTTCGGAGCTTAGGTTTGGAATTCCGAGAAACGTGTAATGATAGAATATGAAGATATAATGGAATATTCGATAATATTTCAGTTATGGCAAAAACGAAGTTTTCGCATGTGGACTTAAAACCTAAGGGTTGGTAAAAGCGATTTTCGAAAAGGAAATGTAATGCGTATAATCATTTCGATTGTTATACGTATGAGATACGACTATTATACTAGTTCGAATACGAGTATGGTATGAAGAATAGTACGACATATAATACGAATATTGTATGAGTACTAGACGAAGAGAATACATAAGTTATACGCATGGAATATGATTAGTTCTAATGGATTAGGAGTTAAGGATTTTGTGTAAATCCAATTGGACTTGGATTAATAGCAAGCCCAATGAAGTATGTAATCAAGCCCAAGTCAATGCCCAATATTAATTTAAGACAAGCCCAATCCAAGAAGTTAAATCGCGGGTCGAACCGGCGGGTCACGGGATGGGTAAAACCCATGGAGCAACTCATGGGAAGACCCATGGGCATGTGGGCCAGCCACTTGGCCACCAAGTAAAGTGATTACTTGGTGGCTAAGTTGTTGAGGAGGTGGAATAGTAAGGAGGCCTCTTTGACCATTTTTCCCTCCATTTGATTTCCTATAAATACAAAGCTTGTGTTGGTCAATTAGTGTTTTACAAACCTTGTCCAATACATATTGAGAGAGAGAAAAGCTAGAAACAAGTAATCAACTTATTTCCAAGCAAAACATAAGATGTTTATCAAAAATGCAAAGAACGACAAAGGTAATATTCTTGTAAACCTTAGTCTTCATCTCTTTCGATTTCTTTCTAGTAGAGAATCGAGAATTGGTGGAGCATGCTTATTGAGGAGGAATAAGGATGACTATTAATAATGAAAACATTGATAAGTCATGATCAAATAGAAATCTTAAGTGTTTACGTAAGTTAAAAACCGTAGAAAGTCATGAACGTGAACTTAGTTATGATAGGATGATTTGAAAACCATCATAGCTAGGGTATGTGCATATTATTTGGTTAGGATGTAGATGATGAATCAATGGAGTGTTCCATTTGATTTAGCTTATAGAACACGAGTAACGAAGTTATGGTGAATTTTGCGAAAATTGACGTTAAACTTCGAAATTGTAAAAATCTCAGATTAAGGGTTAAAAGTTGTCGTGTGACTTGGAAACTTCAGTTTTTAATGTCAACACGTGAGATAAGGTATTTAAGAGTCGTGGACGCAAGAATCGTCGAATTCCGACTTATAACGAAGAAAACGAGTATTGAACGCTCGAAAACGATAAACGAACGCTCAAAATGAACCAAAAGGTGAATTTTGAGTTAACAAATTTGAAAATGTAAAATTCTTATATGAGCGTCTAGAGTATGTAAATTGTGAGTTGTGGGCTTTTGAATGAGCCAATTCGGATGTAAAACGAATAAGTTATGAAGCCGGGAAATTCGTTGAAAAAACCAACTGTCATGACCAACTGGTGCATAGGGGCAGCGTCGCACCGCCAAACCTAGCATAAAGGGCTGCGCCGCATCGTCGGATCTGACCTTTTCCTCTGTTAATTGGCGCTGCATCGCCAAGGTTATACTAGAGACTGGCGCCGCAGCGCCGGCAGTGTAAAATAGTTGACCAAGTTAGGGTTTTATTCCATTTGAATATAGACCAAAGGTAAGACGATGAATGTACTTAATGTACATAATAAGGCTGACTTTAAATCACTTATAAAGTGATAACGTTAGAAGATTAGATATGGTTTAATTGGAATTAAATGAAGAACGCAAGAACGTAATAAGTAAACTGTGAATGATATTCCACGTTGGTATTTCACCAATGATGATCGAAAGTCGATTAATAATGTAAGAACGTTAACGAGCTATAATGAAGCATAGAAAGTTGAATTGACTTTATTAACGAAATAAATTCAAGTAAGACATAAAAGAGAAAGAAGTTGGTTAAAACCATAAAGTTAGTTTGTTTGGTAACTATTACAGTGTGCTATGTGAATATATCATGTAGATCCTGTAAAAACTTAGAATTGATTGAATATTATATTCGAAGACGCTTGAAGGCAAGTTTTCTTAACGCTTATCTAACCTCCGTGTTAGATAAGTTTTCAATGATTCATGTTCTGAAATGCATAAATGGTTTTAAAGAAAGAGTCGATGCATGTTTTAACTCGGCTAGACTAGTCTTGAAGAATTGATTGATTTGTTTATAAGTCTTTTAATATAGAACTGTTAATGCTATCCTATGCCAAGTATTTGGTACGGATGAGAAGGTAAGTTTGTCTATGAACAAACAATAGTATTTTCATCGATTATTCGATGGGCACGCAAGGTTGCCAAAAGTTAAACGTAAATACGTTTAACGGAAGAGTGTTGATCAACATAGGGTACTATAGGCTGATCACCTAGATGTACTCGTAATTAATGCCGGATGAATGGCCTTAGTACCGGATGTCCTTTTCAAGTATGAAAACGGAAAGAGTGTGTTCATGGTCTTTTGACCGGTTCAGAGTTCCTAAGTTATTATATATATATTCTTTGGAATCATGGTTATGAAATGAGAAGTATCAGTCAATGTTTCATAGTGCTTCATGGCTACTTGTTCAGTTATGGAAGATAATCATATAATTCTCAATGTGGTATTCATATTATCCTTTGTTAGACTTGCTAAACTAGTTATGCTCACTTCTTGCTTGAATTATATGATTGCAGCTAAAGTCGAACGAACTAAGAGTTCTAAGAGAGATAAGGGCAAGGCTAAGATGGATAGTTGATTATCCTGTAATAGACTAGAGTATTTATATGTAATATACTTATGAATAACAAAGAATGTATTCGGCTTATGAACCTGGGAAATGGATTTATTACTATTGTAATAAGAATATAGTAAGTACACTCATTTTCTTGTTATCTTAATGGAATGACAGTATGAATGGTAGTATCGTGTAGCACCATCTGTCGGGTTGGAAGATACCCGGATTTGGGGGCGTTAAAGGTTGGTATCAACGCTTTAGGTTATAAAACTTAATGGGGGAAGAACCTTAGGCTATTAACCTCGTTAGGAAAGGAAAAGTCCAAAGAAGGTTAACTCGAGTCAAATGAGTTAATAAGGTATTGAGAAAACTTAGTACCGAAAGATCTAAAAGATGGAAAGTAACCCTAAATGGATTAAATGCGATTTGTACTTATATTATTATGTATTATGTACTAATCAATTTGTTTTGTGTTATTGTAGATGTAAATCGATAGCTTTATGTATAGGGATATACATGTGGTAAGCGAGGAGTCCGTGAACAGAGTAGAGCCAGTACCTATGCCTGTAGTGCAAATACCTTTTATGATTCTAGAAGAATCAGAGCCCGAGGAGTATTTTTTGGAGAAGGACTATTCCGAGGAGACTATGGGATTGGCATCATATTTGAATATAATGATAGATGTGGAGGATGATATGGAGGTAACATCGATTAATACGATGATGCATGCATTAGAGTCGACACCTATAGATACGATGAGGGCGATGTATCTCTCGGTGCTTGACCGTAACGTGCAACTACACAATATGGTACAGAACCAGAAGGAAGAGATCAATGATTTCTATGGTGCCAAGGAGTCAGCAGAATCAGACTTTGGGATAGAGCATGATGAGAAGGTGCTCATGACAGACAAGGCTAGGGATTACAAGAACGAGGTCGTAGAACTTCGTAAGAAATTGGCTGAAAAAGACCAAAAAATAGCTCGAATGTCATATATCAATGACAGTGCGCACAAGGATTTCAATCTCAAAATAGCTTGTTATTCTATTGAGTCGGGACAAACTCGACATACTATAAGTCGAGATATTGTGTCGATTCTAGCGAACGAGAAGCATGAGAATGCGATTAGGCAGTATTAGTAGTAAGAATGGTAAATATTTTTGTGTAGTGACGTAAAACCTTCTTTTGTATAATTAAAGGGTAGTCTGTTTGTAAATCCTAATTTTTGTGAAAGTCAATCGCGGGATATAAATGTAATACCTTTTGGCTATGGAAAGTAAGTTGTAAATAGTCTTGAACTATAAATGAGCATATTAATATAAGGAAGTTTTTTTTAATGTGCTTTGTTGTGTATGAATTATTGTTCATTTGTTCGACGACTAATAACTAAGTAAGCAAATAAGTAATAATGGGACTTTATTTATTTAATCAAAAATACCGCCAAGAAGAAGACAACGTAATCAAGAGGCGGAATCGCATAACGATAACCAGGGGGTCCAAATAACCCTATGCAAGAGTTCGTTAATTTATTAATGGCTGCATTTAACCAAGCCGGTGGTAGAACACCCGCAGGACCTAGGGTGGCCCGAACGACTACCTTTAAAGAATTTAAAAGTGTAGGTCCGCCTGAGTTCAGGGGAACGAAGGACCCAATGGAGGCCCAGACATGGGTCAAGGAAATAGAAAAAGCGTTTGTTATTACAAACGTAGCTGAGGCGCAAAAGACTTCTTTTGCGACTTACATGATGAAGGGGGAAGCCAACTACTGGTGGGAGGCTCACCAGGGTGGGGCTAGAACTGACGCTGTTACATGGGAACAGTTCAAGAAGGTATTCTTCAAGAACTATTTCCTTATTACATGAAAGGGCGAATGGAGATTAAGTACCTAGAACTTAAGCAAGGGGACATGACGGTTCCCCAATATGCGGCCAAATTCAATGAATTGGCAAGGTTTTCTCCACACCAAGTGGACACGGAAGAAAGAAAAGCTCGTAAGTTTGAACATGGCTTAAAACCCTGGCTCTATAGTAGGATTTCGATTTTTCAGAGTGCTTCCTATGGGACCATTTTGGAAAAAGCGATAATAGCAGAGGGTGATAGTGAGGCGTTAACCCAATACCACAAGGAACAAAATAATAAAAGTAAGGGAGAGGGAGGAAATAAGGCAGAGGTTGCCAGTGGTAGTGGCAATATGCCTAAAACAAAGAATTTTAACCCTGGGAATACAGGGGTAAAATAAGGAGATCCTAAATGTAGGATGGAGGCATGCAAGACATGCGGAAAGACATATCTGGGAGTCTATCTAAAAGGGAAAATAGGTTGTTATAATTATGGGTAGGAGGAACACATATCACCCAACTGCCCTAATCCTAAGAAAAGTCGTGGCTATTTTGTTTGTGGGTCGATGGACCACATGGCAAGAAATTGCCCGAAGAAGGGGGCGGAGGTCAGTAAGGGTTCTGGTAATGGTAATTTAGTCATTACTAGACCAACACCATCATTGGGTAGACCCTCAGCCCCTAACGTTTAATATGACTGTCTAAGATGCGGTTGCATCAGCGGATGTAGTAGCAGGTATCATTCCCGTCAATGAAATAAATGGTTATTTGACTCGGGTGCTACTTGTTCTTTTATAGCATGTGGATTTGCTAAGCAACTGGGATTAAATCCAGAAAAGATAGAAATACCTTTAAACGTTAAGGTAGCAAACGAAGAGATAATTCCCATTGAACACATTCATAGGAATTTTTTCGTAGTTATTAGGGGTAACAGGTTATCGGTAGATCTTATACCGATAAGGTTAAGAGATTTCGATGTGATTCTCGGTATGGATTGGTTAATTAACCATAGAGCGATAATAGATTGTCATAGAAAGAGTGTAAACCTAAGGCTTTCTAAGAAACCTGAGGTGGTGTTTTATGGTAATAAATCACTAGGAAGATCTTGTTGTCTAACCATGACACAAGCTAGGAAGATGTTAAAGAAGGGGTGTAAGGGTTATCTGTGCCATGTTGTGGATACCCAATGGGTGGAAGCATCATTAGAACAGATAGCGGTAGTTAAAGAGTTTGCGGATGTGTTTCTAAAGGAGCTACCCGGTATTCCGCCAGATAGGGAGGTAGAATTTGTGATTGATTTGATGTCGGATACGACACCAGTTTCAAAGGCACCATATAGGATGGCGCCAATAGAGATGAAGGAGTTAATGGTTCAATTACAGGAACTATTAGATAGAAAGTTCATTCAACCGAGTGTGTCTCCGTGGGGAGCACCCATATTGTTTGTAAAGAAGAAGGATAGGTCGTTACGACTTTGTATCGACTATTGAGACTTGAACAAGTTAACGATTAAGAATAAATACCCGTTGCCCAGGATCGATGATCTATTTGATCAGTTGAAAGGGGCAAAGTATTTTTCGAAGATAGATTTACGTACGGGATATCATCAACTGAAAGTGAGGAAGGAGGAAGTACCTAAAATGGCGTTCGGAACTCGTTATGGGCATTACGAGTTTCTGGTTATGTCATTTGGGTTGACAAATGCGCCAGCCGCATTCATGGATATGATGAATAGAGTGTTTAAACAGTAGTTGGACAAGTTCGTTGTAGTTTTCATTGATGATATTCTAGTCTATTCTAAGACGCTAGAAGATCATGCTGAATATTTAAGAATTATGTTGGAAACACTACAGAGAGAGAAGTTATATGCGAAATTCACCAAGTGTGAATTTTGGCTTGAACGAGTGCAGTTTCTAGGACATGTTATAGATAAAGATGGTATATCCGTAGATCTAGCGAAGGTGGAAGCAGTGAATGAGTGGAAGTAACCGAAAATGCCAACCGAGGTTCGGAGTTTTCTGGGGTTAGTGGGATACTATAGAAGGTTCATTCATGACTTTTCTAAAATAGCTACTCCGTTGACAAACCTGACACGGAAATCGACAAAGTATGTGTGGACGGAAAAGTATGAAAATAGTTTTTAAGAACTAAAAAGAAGGTTAAGTGAGGCACCTGTATTATCCTTACCAGATGATACAGGGAACTTTTTAGTATATAGCGATGCTTCATATAGAGGACTTGGTTGGGTGCTCATGCAGCATGGCAAGGTCATTGCGTACGCGTCACATCAGTTAAAAGATTATGAGAAGGTTTATCCAACTCATGACCTTGAATTGGCAGCTATAGTGTTTGCCTTAAAAATATGGAGACATTATTTATACGGGGAGAAGTGTGAGATATACACGGACCATAAAAGTCTGAAATATATCTTCACATAGAAGGAATTGAATATGAGCCAGAGAAAGTGGTTAGAGTTGATAAATGATTACGACTTTGATATCTTGTATCATCGAGGGAAAGCGAATGTAGTAGCCAACGCGTTAAGTTGGAAGGGTAGGGAAAAGATGTCAATGTTAACGACTCAGAATGAGTTAATAACAGAGATGACAAGGATGGAGTTAGAAGTTAAGTTACCAAGTGAAGCGATGGAGATGTTATTCTCAATAGACACTCTACCAACGATAGTGGAACGGGTTAAGGAAGTATAGATAAGTACTGAAGAATGTGAGCGAATGAAAAAGATAGTGAAGGATGACGTGAAGACTAAGTATAACCTTGATAAAGACGGTTTACTTCATTTTGAGAGAAGAATTTGGGTTCCAAATGACTCCGAGTTGAAAGACAAAATTATGTGTGAGGCTCATAGTTCGAGGTACTCGATACATCCTGGTAGTACTAAGATGTATCAAGACCTTTGTCAGAACTTTTGGTGGCTGAACATGAAGAGGGAGATTGTAGAATACGTTAGTAAGTGCTTAACTTGTTAGAAAGTTAAGGCTGAACATCAACGACTGAGTGGGTTATTGCATCCACTGGAGATTCTGGAGTGGAAATGGGAGCATATCACCATGGACTTTGTGGTGGGACTTGTAGCATCCCCAGATCCCGGTCCTAATCACCAAGGATCTGGTATACTATTTCTATAACTATTGCGGAAGATATAAACATAAATTGTTTATACATTAAACTTTTACACATCATTCCCAAGGTCTACAACCTTAACTTAATACATACCTTCAATATCTTAAAGGTTTACAATATTATTTTCGTCAGAAAATTTAATAGAACTAACTGCACCATAATTTAATCTTGCACTTTGTCTTTGCTTCTGTCTTTACGCAAGCTTCCATCTTAATCTGAAAATTTTATCATGATATAGCAAGGGTGAGCATCAAATTTGCCCAGCAAGTTTAAATTCAATAAAGATATATCATGATTGAAAGAATTGAACAATAAGCTAGCTAACTTTAAACAATATAAATATTGTGAAAGAGCATGAACAAATTTTCTCAGCTGAACGACCAAGTCAATAAAAATGAATGGTCAAGCATAAACATGAACAGATTAACAGAACCAAATGGTAATGAAGGTGATCAGCCTTTCATACTTGATGAACATTTACAATATGCACAATGTGCGAATCAATAATCAATATAGACGTGAATAATCAACAACAATTATTCATTAACATGCTTTGAACATACAACTCAAGTTTGAGTTAGGAAAAACTTGTCTGATTCGTTGACTACTGCTATGCAGTTTAAGTTAACTTCTTTTGGTAAGACCTATCATTAATAATAAGATTGGTCTTTCAATCAGCATATTCTACTTTGTATCATAATACAATTACTTTGTCAATAGATTATCTAACACTTAATCAAATATTAGATAACATCCTAACACATCGGTATTATTATCATTCTTGGATAATTCTTCAATCACTGTATCATATTCATTATGATTAAACACTTAATCTTATACATTATAAGTTCTTCTTTATACTCTAATAAGTCAAATACTAATCCAACAACCTGGATTCAAATTTAACAACCAAATTGCCAATCCAGCAGACTGGATACAGAATCCAGCAACCTGGATTCAACAAATTTCCAATCCAGCAAGCCAAACTGCAATCCAGCAAACTAGATTACAAATCCAGGAACTAGATTGTAATCCAACAAGCTTGATTCAACAAATTTTTAATTCAGTAAACTTCTTTTCAATCCAACAAGCTGGATTCATCAGATTTTCTAATCCAGCAAGCTGGATTCCATATCCGTTTCACGAAAATAACAAATCAACTTATTATTTTTCTATCCTTTGTACAAACATGTATACACATATTTCATACACAAAAAGTATTTTTCCAAAATTTTCCAACTTCCTTTGGTATTTTTTAAAAATCACTTTTAGTTAATTACTTAAGAAATTAGCTACCTCATGCTTAACTCCAAAAATTCCCATCTCTTGACACAATCTTATACGTGTTAACGTGACACTCCAGTTTAAATTTCGTGGCCATCGGAGTTATAGAACTCCGGTTATAGCCATTTTCGTCGGAAAATCACAAAAATTGAAATAGTCATAACTTGGTCATTTTAAGTCGGAATAAGCTCATTTTTTGACAGGAGGTACTTAATACCATATATTTTCATGTCCCAAAAGGCCGTAATATTTCTCACAAATTAAGTTGCCAAAAATGCCCTTTTAAATTTTTGGGCAGAAGCTAAATGTCATTTTGCAGTTTTTCGTGCTTTATTAAACATTTTTCATACGGAAATCTACAAATCCTTTTTCAGTGATTTCACTTGGAGATGTTAGATAACTTATCATAGTATCCTCCCAAATTTTCCAGAATTTTTGGAATGCCAGAAAAATGACGAAACTGTCCCTACACTTGACTGTCCAAAACAGTCTATTTTTCCTTAAAAACACAAAACTATTTTTGATAAATCAGTCACTATGGACTGTGTACTCAACATTTTTGAGTTTTACCACTTGGGTTTAGTAGTTAACTTACATATCTAGCACCTCTCTTTGACGGATCGCAAAATGAAGGTTTAGATCAAAAACGGTGGAAATCTAAAGTACTTAGAAATTTTTAGGCTCATAAACTAGAAAAATCACTTTTCTTTATTTTTGATTTCCAACTAAATCAACACCCAATATGGGTATATCTAAACATTAAACACTCAATAACAAGTATATTCATGGTTTTTTAGTTTAGAAACATAGTTTCAAGATTTGATTTACAATAATCAAAAAATTACATAACAAAAGGTATTTATACATTTGATTTTCATGCTCTTCTTCCTCTTCTTCTTCTTTGTTTGATTATGGAGCTTTGATGTCTCACCAAAAACTCATCTTCCTCTCCTCCATGGCTGCCGGACCATAGCTCTCTCTCTCTCTATTTAGTTCATTTAGTTAGAAAAATAAAAGAGATGAAAGAGAAACAAAATAAGATATATATATATATATATATATATATATATATATATATATATATATATATATATATATATTACTATCTCAATCCTTCTCCTTTTCTCTCCCAAGCCATCCGGCCATGTGGCCTCAATTACTCCCATCAATTCACTCTCTTTCTAACCACTAAATGATTGCTTACAAGAGAGAACAAAGTGTTGGCCAATTAACACTTTGACACATAAGAGGAGTTGGTATGAGTTGGCCACCAACTAAAGTGAATAAACCACATTCATCCCTCCTTTCCTATCTTCTCCATGTCCGGCCATATGGCTAAAGATTGGCCAAAATTGCTTTTTGTTTTAACTCTTATTTAGTATATCAAATGACAAAAAGGCCCCTCTCCCAATGGGCTAAATGTTGGGTCAAACTTTTAATTCTTTTGAGCTACTAAATTTAGTTTGTTTGGGCTTTCTAATCTATAATCTCTTGGGCTTTGAATTTATTTTCTTTGGGCCATCCAATATTTCATTTGGGCCATAACAAAATATAATATTTCCAACACTCTTAATAGTATCATTCCCTAATTATTTAATTAGAGTTTTCATTTCCTCAATTATACATAATTCCTTACTCATGCACATTTATTTTCTTAACCCAATTAGACTTGCTATAATTAGGTTATAAAATTACTTAACCGAGATGTATAAAATAAATCTCTTAGAATTAGTATATATTTTATATACCATAAATCTCTCATCCCATAACCCTTAAGTTATTTAATTCTTCATTCCTAATATATAATTAGGATCATACTAGTTTCTTTTATTTGTCATCACATAATATTCGTATTCACTTACTCACATAATCATTAAATAAATTGTGACATGCTCCACAATTCTCTTAGATTAGGTCACTAGTATATATATAAATACTAGGACCACTAAATAACATTAACCATTTAGGTCATTTAATTCTCATACTTAATTACATAACTTATTCAAGTTATACAATTTATATTGTATAATTAAATTTAATTTCCTCTTCCTTTCCATAAATTGTTTTCAAACAATTTATTTATATATTAAATATATAATTTAATATTTTCAATCATTTATTCAAATATGAATTTAATTTACTAACTACTTTGATACCAATATTCATATCTACATATTGGATCTCATCTCATATTTTAGCTTTACCTTATTTGGTATAATATTAAATATTATACCATTATCCATATAACATTTTTCACTTCTCACACTGATTTTGACTTTTCTCCATAAAAAGTAAACTGTTGACTTTGACCAAAAGTCAACCTTTACACATTTTGTGTTTACTATCCATTTTGACTAAACTTGACGTTCCGGACGCAACCGAGCAGTCTATGCTTCAAAATTCTATCTCTAACTCAAATTTTGAGTTTTAAATTACTCCCTTCTTATTGCTAATCGTATTAACTAACGACTTTAAAATTATTTATCTTCTTATTTATAGGTTACTAGCATAGTTTTATCTTGATCCTTATATCATTAACTTAATTCATCATTCCTCTTGCTAAAATATATATATAGCACCTTGCTAAGTATATATATTTCTATACATATACTCATCTTCGTTTAACCTTATAACATCTCTTCATGTGAAATCTTATCTCCTTAATAAAATTTCCATATGTACTTATATAACATTTCTTAGACTATTCAGTTCATATAGAATTTACAGATATCGTAATACCTTATTCTCGATATTTCTTCAAGTACATATTAATTCATTTCTAGGTTTTTGGAATTTTTTGTAACCCATATTTCTTTATTCTCATTCAATTAAGAAACCATATAGGTTCTTCTTAAAAATTTTGAAATCTTTAAAATTTCTTCACAGAAACGTCAATTCCATACACTTATTTTCTGTCTAGGTTCATCTTATAACCTTTAATCCATCATTTTAGGATTTTTAATAATTATCTAAATTCTCGGGTTGTCACAGGACTTCCAACAACGAGGAAAGGATACGATGCTATTTGGGTAATAGTGGATCGATTAACCAAATCGGCTCACTTTCTACTAATAGGAGTTAGGTATAACCTATAGCAGTTAACTAAGCTTTATGTCAAGAAAATCATTTGTAGACATGGAGTACCTGTTTCGATTGTGTCCGATCGTGATTCACAATTCACGTTGAACTTTTGGAGGAGTTTACAAGAGCAAATGGGAACGCATTTAAGATTAAGTACGGCATATCATCCACAAACGGATGGATAAAGTGAACGGACAATTCAAACGCTAGAAGATATGTTAAGATCTTGCGTGATGGATTTCAAGGGGAGTTGGGACGAACATCTACCTTTGGTAGAATTTGCTTACAATAATAGTTTTCACGCTAGTATAGGCATGCCGCCTTATGAAGCATTGTATGAGAGGAAGTGCAGAACACCACTTTGCTGGGATGAAGTAGGTGAACGTCGAATGTTGGGACCTGAGATGGTTCAACAAATGGTAGACATGGTTAAGCTAATCCGAACTCAATTGGTAGCAGCTCAAGATAGACAAAGGAAGTATGCAGATCCTCATCGAGAGATGAGAGAATTGGAAGTAGGTTCATATGTCTTTCTAAAGGTGTCGCCTTGGAAAGGGAAGATACGTTTTGGGAAGAAAGGGAAGTTAAGTCCAAGGTTTGTAGGACCTTTTGAAATTTTAAGAAGGGTAGGAGAGGTATCTTATAAAGTAGCTTTACCTCAAGAAATGGAAAGAATACACAATGTGTTTCACGTGTTAGTGTTACATCCTTATAAATCGAACTACAAGCACTGATGAGTGAATTTTATACCCAGAATTGAGTGAGTTTGAGCTTAATCTTTTGGATGTTTTTAAGTGTTTGTGTCTATTTATGCATGTTTTACGTTGTTTTGTAGGAATTGGGATAAAAATTACTTGGATCAACGTTTGGGGTGGCTAGATTCGCGTTTTCGGCTTGCCATTTACATAGCAGTCACTTCAGAGCCAATTTTAGTAATGCTCCAAACCTTATTTCGAAACACTTAAAGAAAAAACATTGTAGATCTACGTCTCCTCTTTCCGGAATATCTTGAATGATCAAAATCGGAGTTTGATCAAAATTGGAGTTTAGACGAAGAAGTTATGGCCATTTTCCCAAAGGACGTCGGAGCAAAAAATGTCAAAAAAGTGGCCAGCACCGGGGCGCCCAAACCAAGCCTATTTGCAGTGTCGGGGCGCTAGGGGGTAGAATCCCAGCGTCGTGCCCAGCGCCGAGGTGCTGGGGAAGAGATTGGGCAAGCTTGGGCGCGTTTTGGGGCGAATTTTAACACTTTTTTGAGTCCAAATAGGCTTGGGTTTGTTCCTAAGGTAAAAATTGGACATGTAACCTATAAATACATGATGTAAGACATAAAATAAAGGGGAGATTACATAGATTAGATTAGAGATACACTCCATTAGATTAGACATTAACCCTAGTTCTTATTAGTTTTGGAGATTGAAGAAACTTGGAGATCATTGAAGATCAAGAGCAGGAGCAAGAGGGGAGCATCAGATTTATTGACAACAGATTCTATTCTCTTCTTTTCTCTTATTTTTATCTTTTAATGTCTATTCAATTGTGGATTCTTGGTTTTAATTCATTAATTATGAATTAACTCTTTCATTAAGATTTCAATTGAACCTTTTATGTCTATAAATTAGTTATTTGATTTATTCCAATTATTTATGTCAAAGTGAATTATTTATCTTGTCTTGTGCTTATTGTTTAATTATCTGATCAGTAATTACCTTATTACTCTAGAAGGAATTGAAAGAGGAATTCTACGGTTAGAACTGGGCATGATAACATGTGACTTGGTTATTTGCATGACGAATAATTAGGTTTGTGGATTGAATGGAAATACCTGTTCACCGCATATAACATATAAGGAATTGGCATTGAAGGAATTTAATTCAATTATTTTGCATGGGAATATAGTAAGATTAATCTGGATTAAATAAAAGTCAATTGATCACTTGAAAAAGGGCTTTTGGCATTTGAGAATTTTTGTTAACAATTCAGTAGGAATGATAATTGGGATAATTGGATAATTAATTTATAGTTCATAATTGGGGATATTGAAGTCTTAACCTTTATTTATTTGAATTAATTTTAGAGTAATCTAATTTTAATTGATTAATTTAGTTTCCTTAATTAAAAAAAATCACAATTTATGGTTGTTTAAATAAAATTGATTTGGTTAAGAGTTAGTACTTGGTAATTTTTATTAAATAATTCCTCGTGGGAACGATAATTTTCTTATAACTTTAGTACTTGTTGATCGTGTATACTTGCACGTATATTTTGATTGTGAAATAGATCAACAAGTTTTTGGCGCCACTGCCAGGAAATTAGTTTAATAATTTGCCAATATTAATTTTTATCAAATTAGTTTTAATTTAAACATTTTTTTTATTATTTTCTTTAATTCTCTTTCTATTTTTTTTCTTTCTTGCTTTTCAGTTACCATGTCGGAATTTAATTATCAATGGTCGTATACAAGAATGACTCAGCCAAGTGGAGCGGAGATTGACAGACTCGAGAAACTTTCTGCATTGTCAGGACAGATTGAGATACTTTCAAGGATGTTTGAAGCTCAACGTCGTCAAAGTGTGGCGGTTACTTGTGATTGTTGTGCTGGAAATCATATGAGTCATCAATGCGTTATTAGTTTCGAGCCGGTACAGTATAGTGGTGATTACCCCAATAATTATGTCTATCCCAACAACTATCATCAGGATTGGGGGTATCACCCGAATTTTTCATGGAGTAACAATCAAGCTCAAGCACCTAGACAGCAAAACACATCCGGATTCCAAAATTAGACTCAACAACAACCAGAGAGGAAATCAAGTTTGGAAGAAAACTTGGAGAAATTTATTAAAGCTTCTGAAAAAAAGAACGAGGAACATGAAAAGAAATTTAATCAAATGGAGCTGAATATGCAAAGCCAAGGTGCGTCGATCAAGAATCTGGAAAATCAATTGGGTCAGATAGCACATGCGTTGAACAACCATCCTCAATACACTTGGCTCTATGACATGGATGACGAGATTGATGATGAGCCCGAACCAAATCTGCAACCGGATGTGCCAAATAATATAGATGTTGAAAGAGAGGAAACAATTGGGAACCAACAAAAGGAGATCAGCGAAGATTTAACTATAAGATTCAACGAAGATGAACCGATTTCGTTAGTATCCCATGTGCCTCCTCCACCAAAGTTCAATAATCCGGGCAGTTTTGCAAAACCATGCCCAATTGGCAGTCATGTCGTAGACAAAGCTCTTTGTGACATAAGAGCTAGTACAACTTTGGAGTCATGGAGGGTTGAAAAGGAGAAGATAGAGGAAGATCCCATTGTGTTTACTAAGCTTCAACGCCCCAATCGGATCATAGACATAATGGAGAAAACACCTAGTTGTTGGACGTTCTTAATAGGGAACCTATCTATAAAGAGCATGCTAGGTGACTTTAATTCAAGGGGTTTTGCTAATGGGAACCTCCCAAAAGAGACATTGCTACTGATTGATGGAGGGTTCCTCAATTATCGTAGGGGAATTGGATAGAGATTTGAAGAAGTCAGGCTGAGACTATAAAATAAGCGCTTATTGGGAGGCAACCCAAGTTTAATTTTTAATTTTTAGTTTTATTAGGTTCTATATTAGTAGTTTTGAATTTGCATTTATTTAGAATTTAATAAAATTGTTTCTATCATGGTTTACAGGTTATTCAAGTCAAATTCAAGTGTGGTGCCCAATTTGTTCCATGTGCTTAGCCTATTCTCCAAACTTAGCGGACAAAGAGGAAGATTGCTATATTTTCAGGGAAGTCCTCTGCTTTACTTTTTTTTATTTTAGTCATTGAGGACAATGTCTAGTTTAAGTTTGGGGGCATTTTAGTGTCATATTGCATATAGTTAGTTATCTTCATGGTAGTTCATTATTTTTTTGTGGTAGCACTATTTTTTTAGGTTGCATATAATACATGGTAGTTATTGGAATATTCATATATGTGTTGCATTAGTATGTGTTCATGTAGTATAATTGCATTTTTATTATTATTATTTTTTTGGCCTATGATAAGATTGGTATTAATTGTTAACTTGAACAATGTTGATAATTGATGATGAGTTCTAATTTTTGTCATGATGATAATCTGAGCATGTCTTAAACTTATGTAACCGGTTAACACTTAAAGTTTAACTGTTTTAATCCACTTGGTTCAAGGGTTTTATAATTTATTTCTGAGGGGAAATCTTGGTTAAAATTTAAGGAAATTAGTGAATTGGCGATAAAGGTTGAAATGACGTAAAAGCTTGAGTTTGGGGGAATCTATGGGATATATATATTGCAAAAAGAAAAATAAAAGAAAAGATGAAAAGAAAAAAAAAATAAAAAATCCAGAAAAGAATGAATAAACACCGTGGCATGCTTGTCTAGTTTTGTGGCCTTTGTTACTTGAGTAAGTAAGCCCGAGGGGATTGTCTTTACACCTAGCACCCTAAGGTCTTAATGGCTTGGGAGTCGTTGGTCGAAAGCTCGTTAAGGTAACAGTGAAAAGCCTAAGAGAATAAGACATTGCACATCCATGAGAAAAAAAATGAAAAAATAAAACACGAGAAAGAGCAAAAATGCCCTCGTGATTGAATAAAAGTAGAAATAAATCTTGTATTTACCCTTAGACTTGGTAATTGCTTAGTTTTAACTGGAGTTGTCATGTTCACAAAAGTAATTGAATTGGAAATGAAATTTTCTTTCTAAGAAGTTTGTTATGTGATTATCTTGAACTATGGTTGGTTAGAATGGTTAACAAGCACACACACACAACATGGGTGGTGACTGGTTTGGATTGACTAATTGGTTAGAGTTTTGGACTTTGATTTGATCGGATAAATTGTTTGAGTATCAATGGTATCTTTGAGGCCTGTTGCTATATATCATATTGATTTATTACTGGGTTCGTAGGTATATTAGGAAGTAGATCATGCATATGCATTCATGTAGTTGAGTTCGGTTGTTTATTTTTAGTTCTTTTGTGTTTTTTCTTGAGGACAAGCAAAGGTTTAAGTTTGGGGGTATTTGATGAGTGAATTTTATACTCAAAATTGAGTGCGTTTGAGCTTAATCTTTTGGATGTTTTTTAAGTATTTGTGTCTATTCATGCATGTTTTACGTTGTTTTGTAGGAATTGGGATAAAAGTTACTTGGATCGACGTTTGGGGTGGCTAGATTTGCGTTTTCGGCTTGCCATTTACATAGCAGTCACTTCAGAGCCAATTTGAGTAATGTTCCATACCTTATTTTGAAAAACTTAAAGAATCAAAATCGGAGTTCAGACGAAGAAGTTATGGCCATTTTCCCAAAGGACGTCGGAGCAGAAAATGTCAGAAAAGTCTCCAGCGCCGGGGCACCCAAACCAAGCCTATTTGCAATGCCGGGGAACTAGGGGACAGAATCCCAGCAACGTTCCCAGCACCGGGGTGCTGGGGAAGAGATTGGGCAAGCTTGGACGCGTTTTGGGGCGAATTTTAACACTTTTTTGAGTCCAAATAGGATTGGGTTTGTTCCCAAGCTAAAAATTGGACTTGTAACCTATAAATACATGATGTAAGACATAAAATAAAGGAGAGATTACATAGATTAGATTAGAGATACACTCCATTAGATTAGACATTAACCGTAGTTCTTATTAGTTTTGGAGATTGAAGCAACTTGGAGATCATTGAAGATCAAGAGCAGGAGCAAGAGGGGAGCATCAGATTTGCTGACAACAGATTCTATTCTCTTCTCTTCTCTTATTTTTATCTTTTAATGTCTATTCAATTATGGATTCTTGGTTTTAATTCATTAATTATGAACTAACTCTTTCATTAAGATTTCAATTGAACCTTTTATGTCTATAAATTAGTTATTTGATTTATTCCTATTATTTATGTCAAAGTGAATTGTTTATCTTGTCTTGTGCTTATTGTTTAATTATCTGATCAGTAATTACCTTATTACTCTAAAAGGAATTAAAAGTGGAATTCTAGGGTTAGAACTGGGCATGATAACATATGACTTGGTTATTTGCATGACGAATAATTAGGTTTGTGGATTGAATAGAAATATCTGTTCACCGCATGTAACATATAAGGAATTGGCATTGAAGGAATTTAATTCAATTGTTTTGCATAGGAATATAGGAAGATTAATCTAGATTAAATAAAAGGCAACTGATCACTTGGAAAAGGGCTTTTGGCATTTGAGAATTCTTGTTAATAATTCAGTAGGAATGATAATTGGGATAATTGGATAATTGATTTATAGTTCATAATTGGGGATATTGAAGTTTTAATCTTTATTTATTTGAATTAATTTTAGAGTAGTCTAGTTTTAATTGATTAATTTAGTTTCCTTAATTAAAAAGATCACAATTTATGGTTGTTAAAATAAAATTGATTTGGTTAAGAGTTAGCACTTGGTAATTTTTACTAAATAATTCCTCGTGGGAACGATACTTTTCTTATAACTTTAGTACTTGTTGACCGTGTATACTTGCACATATATTTTGATTGTGAAATAGATCAACAAGTTTTTGGCGCCTCTGCCGGGGAATTAGTTTAATAATTTTGCCAATATTAATTTTTATCAAATTAGTTTTAATTTAAACGTTTTTTTATTATTTTCTTTAATTCTCTTTCTATTTTTTTTCTTTCTTGCATTTCAGTTACCATGTCGGAATTTAATTATCAATTGCCGTATACAAGAATGACTCAGCCAAGGGGAGCGGAGATTGACAGACTCAAAAAACTTTCTGCATTGTCAGCACACATATTGAGATACTTTCGAGGATGTTTGAAGCTTTTGAAGCTCAACGTCGTCAAAGTGTGGCAGTTACTTGTGATTATTGTGCTGGAAATCATACGAGTCATCAATGCGCCATCAGTTTCGAGCCGGTACAGTATAGTGGTGATTACCCCAATAATTATGTCTATCCCAACAACTATCATCAGGATTGGGGGTATCACCCGAAGTTTTCATGGAGTAACAATCAAGCTCAAGCACCTAGACAGCAAAACACATCCGGATTCCAAAATCAGACTCAACAACAACTAGAGAGGAAATCAAGTTTGGAAGAAACCTTGGAGAAATTTATTAGAGCTTTTAAAAAAAAGAACAAGGAACATGAAAAGAAATTTAATCAAATGGAGCTGAGTATGCAAAGCCAAGGTGCATCGATCAAGAATCTGGAAAATCAATTGGGTCAGATAGCACATGCGTTGAACAACCATTCTCAATACACTTGGCTCTATGACGTGGATGACGAGACTGATGATGAGCCCGAACCAAATCTGCAACCGGATGTACCAAATAATATAGATGTTGAAAGAGAGGAAACAATTGGGAACCAACAAAAGGAGATCAATGAAGATTTAACTGTAAGATTCAACGAAGATGAATCGATTTTATTAGTGTCCCATGTGGCTCCTCCACCAAAGTTCAATAATCCGGGCAGTTTTGCAAAACCATTCCCAATTGGCAGTCATGTCATAGGCAAAGCTCTTTGTGACATAAGAGCTAGTACAACTGTGGAGCCATGGTGAGTTGAAAAAGAGAAGATAGAGGAAGATCCCATTGTGTTTACTAAGCTTCAATGCCCCAATCGGATCATAGACATAATGGAGAAAACACCTAGTTGTTGGACGTTCTTAATAGGGAACCTATCTATATAGAGTATGCTAGGTGACTTTAATTCAAGGGGTTTTGCTAATGGGAACCTCCCAAAAGAGACATTGGTACTGATGGATGGAGGGTTTCTCAATTTTCGTAGGGAAATTGGATAAAGAATTGAAGAAGTCAGGCTGAGACTATAAAATAAGCGCTTATTGGGAGGCAACCCAAGTTTAATTTTTAATTTTTAGTTTTTATTAGGTTTTATATTAGTAGTTTTGAATTTGCATTTATTTAGAATTTAATAAAATTGTTTCTATCACGGTTTACAGGTTATTCAAGTCAAATTCAAGTGTGGTGCCCAATTTGTTCCATGTGTTTAGCCTATTCTCCAAACTTAGCGGACAAAGAGGAAGATTACTATATTTTCAGGGAAGTCCTCTATTTTAATTTTTTCTATTTTAGTCATTGAGGACAATGTCTAGTTTAGGTTTGGGGGCATTTTAGTGTCGTATTGCATATAGTTAGTTATCTTCATGGTAGTTCATTTTTTTGTGTTAGCACTATTTTTTTTAGGTTGCATATAATACATGGTAGTTATTGAAATATTCATATATGTGTTGCATTAGTATGTGTTCATGTAGTATAATTGAATTTTTTTTATTTTTTTTTTTGGCCTATGATAAGATTGGTATTAATTGTTAACTTGAACAATGTTGATAATTGATGATGAGTTCTAATTTTAGTCATGATGATAATCTGAGCATGTCTTATACTTATGTAACCGGTTAGCACTTAAAGTTTAACTGTTTTAATCCACTTGGTTCACAAAAGTAATTGAATTGGAAATGAAATTTTCTTTCTAAGAAGTTTGTTATGTGATTATCTTGAACTATGGTTGGTTAGAATGGTTAACAAGCACACACACACAACATGGGTGGTGACTGGTTTGGATTGACTAATTGGTTAGAGTTGTGGACTTTGATTTGATCGGAAAATTGTTTGAGTATCAATGGTATCTTTGAGGCCTGTTGCTATATATCATATTGATTTATTACTGGGTTCGTAGGTATATTAGGAAGTAGATCATGCATATGCATTCATGTAGTTGAGTTCGGTTGTTTATTTTTAGTTCTTTTGTGTTTTTGCTTGAGGACAAGCAAATGTTTAAGTTTGGGGGTATTTGATGAGTGAATTTTATACTCAGAATTGAGTGCGTTTGAGCTTAATCTTTTGGATATTTTTTAAGTGTTTGTGTCTATTCATGCATGTTTTACGTTGTTTTGTAGAAATTGGGATAAAAGTTACTTGGATCGATGTTTTGGGTGGCTAGATTCGTGTTTTCGGCTTGCTATTTACATAGCAGTCACTTCAGAGCCAATTTGAGTAATGTTTCATACCTTATTTCGAAAAATATAAAGAATGAAAGCTGTAGATCTACATCTCCTCTTTTCGGAACATCTTGAATAATCAAAATCGGAGTTCAGACGAAGAAGTTATGATCATTTTCCCAAAGGACGTCAGAGCAGAAAATGTCAGAAAAGTGGCCAGCGTCGGGGCACCCAAACAAAGCCTATTTTCAGCGCCGGGGCGCTAGGGGGCAGAATCCCAGCGTCGTGCCCAGCGCCGGGGTGCTGGGGAAGAGATTGGGTAAGCTTGGACGCGTTTTGGGGCAAATTTTAACACTTTTTTGAGTCCAAATAGGATTGGGTTTGTTCCTAAGCTAAAAATTGGACTTGTAACCTATAAATACATGATGTAAGACATAAAATAAAGGGGAGATTACGTAGATTAGATTAGAGATACATTCCATTAGATTAGACATTAACCCTAGTTCTTATTAGTTTTGGAGATTGAAACAACTTGGAGATCATTAAAGATCAAGAGCAGGAGCAATAGGGGACGATCAGATTTACTGACAACAGATTCTATTCTCTTCTCTTCTCTTATTTTTATATTTTAATGTCTATTCAATTGTGGATTCTTGGTTTTAATTCATTAATTATGAACTAACTCTTTCATTAAGATTTCAATTGAACCTTTTATGTCTATAAATTAGTTATTTGATTTATTCCAATTATTTATGTCAAAGTGAATTGTTTAACTTGTCTTGTGCTTATTGTTTAATTATTTGATCAGTAATTACCTTATTACTCTAGAAGGAATTGGAAGAGGAATTCTAGGGTTAGAACTGGGCATGATAACATGTGACTTGGTTATTTGCATGACGAATAATTAGGTTTGTGGATTGAATGGAAATATATGTTCACCGCATGTAACATATAAGGAATTGGCATTGAAGGAATTTATTTCAATTGTTTTGCATAGGAATATAACAAGATTAATCTAGATTAAATAAAAGTCAATTGATCACTTGGAAAAGGGCTTTTGGCATTTGAGAATTCTTGTTAACAATTCAGTAAGAATGATAATTGGGATAATTGGATAATTGATTTATAGTTCATAATTGGGGATATTGTAGTCTTAACCTTTATTTATTTGAATTCATTTATAAAGCAATTCAGTTTAATTAGTTAATTTAGTTTTCTTAATTAGAAAAATCACGATTTGAGATTGTTTAAATAAAATTAGTTTGGTTAAGAACTAGTGCTTGGTGATTTTTATTAAATAATTCCTCGTGGGAATGATACTCTACTTTCACTTTATTACTTGTTGACCGTGTATACTTGCATGTATTCATTGATTGCGAAATCGATCAACAAGCACGTAATAGAATATGAATCTATTCAAGTAGAAAAAGACTTAACGTATGAAGAACTTTCGATTCAGATTGTTGATAGGAAGGAACGAGTTTTCGCCTGCGGACTTAAAACCTAAGGGTTGGTAAAAGTGATTTTTGAAAGGGAAATGTAATGCGTATAATCATTTCGATTGTTATACGTATGAGATACGAGTATTATACTAGTTCAAATACGAGTATGGTATGAAGAATAGTATGACGTATAATACGAATATTGTATGAGTACTAGACGAAGAGAATACAGAAGTTATACGCATGGAATATGATTAGTTCTAATGGATTAGGAGTTAAGGATTTTGTGTAAATCCAATTGGACTTGGATTAATAGCAAGCCCAATGAAGTATGTAATCAAGCCCAAGTCAAGGTCCAATATTAATTTAAGACAAGCCCAATCCGAGAAGTTAAACCGCGGGTCGAACCGGCGGGTCACGGGATGGGTAAAACCCATGGAGTAACCCATGGGAACACCCATGGGCATGTGGGCCGGCCACTTGGCCACCAAGTAAAGTGATTACTTAGTGGATAAGTTGTTGAAGAGGTGGAATAGTAAGGAGGTGGCCTCTTTGACCATTTTACCCTCCATTTGATTTCCTATAAATACAAAGCTTGTGTTGGTCAATTATTGCTTTACAAACCTTGTCCAATACATATTGAGATAGAGAAAAGCTAGAAACAAGTAATCAACTTACTTCCAAGCAAAACATAAGACGTTTATCAAAAACACGAAGAACGACAAAGGTAATATTCTCGTAAACCTTAGTCTTCATCTCTTTCTATTTCTTTTTAGTTGAGAATCGGGAATTGGTGGGACATGTTTATTGAGGAGGAATAAGGATGACTATTAATAATGAAAACATTGATATGTCATGATCAAATAGAAATCTTAAGTGTTTACGTAAGTTAAAAACTGTAGAAAGTCATGAACGTGAACTTAGTTATGATAGGATGATTTGAAAACCATCATAGCTAGGGTATGTGCATATTGTTTGGTTAGGATGTAGATGATGAATCAATGGAGTGTTCCATTTGATTTGGGTTATAGAACACGAGTAACGAAGTTATGGTGAATTTTGCGAAAATAGACGTTAAACGTCAAAATCGTAAAAATCTCGGATTAAGGGTTAAAAGTTGGCGTGTGACTTGGAAACTTCGGTTTTCAATGTTAACACATAAGATTAGGTATTTAAGAGTCGTTGACGCAAGAATAGTCGAATTCTGACTTATAACGAGGAAAGCGAGTATTAAACTCTCGAAAACGATAAATGAACACTCAAAATGAACCAAAAGGTGAATTTCGAGTTAACAGATTCGAAAATGTAAAATTCTTATATGAATGTCTAGAGTATGTAAATTGTGAGTTGTGGGCTTTTGAATGAGCCAATTCGGATGTAAAAGAATATGTTATGAAGCTGAGAAATTCATTGGAAAAACAAACTGTCATGACCAACTGGTGCATAGGGGCGGCACCGCAGCGCCAAACCTAGCATAAAGGGCCGCGCCGCAGCGCCGGATCCGGCCTTGTCATCTGTTAATTGGCACCGTAGCGCCGAGGTTATACTAGAGACTGGCGCCGCAGCGTCGGCAGTGTAAAATAGTTGACCAAGTTAGGGTTTTATTCCATTTGAATATAGACCAAAGGTAAGACGATGAATGTACTTAATGTACATAATTAGGCTGACTTTAAATAACTTATAAAGTCCTAACGTTAGAAGATTATATATGGTTTAATAAGAATTAAACGAAGAACGTAAGAACATAATAAGTAAATCGTGAATGATGTTCAACGTTGGTATTTCACCAATGATGATCGAAAGTCGATTAATAATGTAAGAACGTTGACGAGCTGTAACAAAGATTAGAAAGTTGAATTGACTTTATTAACAAAATAAATTCAAGTAAGACATAGAAGAGAAAGAAGTTGGTTAAAATAATAAAGTTAGTTTGTTTGGTAACTAATTACAGTGTACTATGTGAATATATCATGTAGATCATCCAAAAACTGAGAATTGATTGAATATTATATTTGAAGACGCTTGAAGGAAATTTTTCTTAACGCTTGTCTAACCTCCGTGATAGATAAGTTTTGAATGATTCATGTTCTGAAATGCATGAATGGTTTTAAAGAAAGAGTCGATGCCTGTTTTAACTCGGCTAGAGTATTCTTAAAGAATTGATTATTTGTTTCCAAGTCTTTCGATATAGAACTGTTAATGCTATCCTATGCCAAGCATTTGGTACGGATGAGAAGGTAAGTTTGTCTATGAACAAACAAAAGTATTTTTATCGATTATTCGATGGGCACGCGAGGTTGCCAAAAGATAAACGTAAATACGTTTAATGGAAGAGTGTTGATCAACATAGGGTACTATAGGCTGATCACCTAGATGTACTTATAAGTAATGCCGGATGGATGGCCTTAGTGTTGGATGTCCTTTTCAAGTATAAAAACGGAAAGAGTATGTTCATGGTCTTTTGACCGGTTCAGAGTTCCTGAGTTATTATATATATATTATTTGGAATCATGGTTATGAAATGAGAAGTACCCGTCAATGTTTCATAGTGCTTCATAGCTACTTGTTCAGTTATGGAAGATAATCATATAATTCTCGATGTGGTATTCATATTATTCTTTGTTAGACTTGCTGAGCTAGTTATGCTCACTTCTTGCTTGAATTATATGATTGCAGCTCAAGCTGAACGAACTGAGAGTTCTAAGAGAGATAAGGGCAAGGCTAAGATGGATAGTTGATTATCCTATAATAGACTAGAGTATTTGTATGTAATATACTTATGAATAACAAAGAATGTATTCAGTTTATGAACCTGGGAAATGGATTTATTACTATTGTAATAAGAATATAGTAAGTACACTCGTTTTGTTGTTATCTCAATGGAATGACTGTATGAATGGTAGTATCGTGACTTATCATATTATGATATAACGACTATAAAATGTGACTTATCATATTATGGTGTTGTTATAATACCAAATATGAAAATTATTATTGGTAATTAATGAGTTATGTGATAACTGAAAATTTGTGTTAATAAATGAGAAGTGTGGACTAACCATGTGGTTAAACCTAAGACTAAGAGGAGTAAATGAAATAGATATTCAGCTATATATCGTGATCATGTGGTAACTAATTATGTCATGATGACATGTGTATAGGATATTTGGGAACGTGAGTTATAACTGTTTAGCTTACACGACATACAAGTTCTCTAACCCTAACTTTATTTCAGTAAGTTTCCAAACCTTACTTTTATTTTAAGCAAGTTCTTGAATTATGTTGAACAAAGTTTTTAACCTTGTTTCCTTGTTAGAAATTGTAACATTTGCTTACCATTTTGTTCAAGCAAGGTTTATTATATCTTTTCAATGCTTCAAACTTTATTCTTAAAGTATGAATTTGTTGCTTTACAGTATTCATTTATGGTTCATAACTACTTTGCAATACGTTGTTGTTGAACCTTTGCATTGTTATTAAACATTGATTCAACTAATCCTTAGTTGATGTACGTTGATCTCTAAATTTCCCTTGAAACTTATCCAAACAAACTTCCTTCGGTGCGGACTCGTATGTTAAAACTGATATGAACAACCCTATTATAGGGGATTATTTACGCAAAAGCGTTAAGATGTTTGTGCACAATACATGGTACGAAGGCCTAATCCCCCCAAGTACGAGAAGGAATGTCCATATAGTCTAATGACAATTAAAGGTTCAAGTAGAAATACTTATAACCTAGGACATAGTTCATGGTCTTGTGACCCTCAGATGACTTTCAATATCAGTTCTTGATTATTAATACTAGAAAATGATATTTAATTCATTCAAGCTTATTCATTGCCAGTTATTATGTTTTCTTTAAGTGAGCATTTTTTTTGATCACTCTTGCATATATATAACCATTGCAGCTATAGTTGAGAAGGTTGATGAGCCAACCACTAGTAAAGGGAAAGACAAGATGAACAAGTGTTGAATACTTGTTAATTATTGAGACTTATATTTTTCAGACTTAGTTTTAATTATGTGATGTAATTAATTAATTTTCTATATTTGATGAATATTTTAAGGTTAGACAACCTGAGATTTATTGGATTTAATTATGTAACCCTTTAATGGGAAGATTTATTGCTTATGTTTTATATAAATTGGGTAGTTAGAAATGAATGTTCGGACAGTGGACACCAAATTATGTTGGAATGAAGTACCTAGATTTGGGGGAGTCACAAGTTGGTATCAGAGCATTAGGTTATGAACCTTAGGTGGGGTAAAAATCTTAGGAAGTAACCTTATAAGAGATTGTAAAGATAAAGATAGTGGTGATAAATTCTTATCTAGCTTTAAGGAATACATAATAAAACACTCTATGTGCTTATGTGGTTGTAACCTATGTGCTCGTGAGTGTTGAGTAGTGACGATTAGTAATTAAAAACTTAAATTTTTTGTTGTCAAGATGGCTAATGTGGGATAATCCAGTCAGGCTAGGTAGGAGGGACTTCAGATGCCTAGAGAGGAGGAGCCTCGGGATGTTTAAGTAGTACGGGAACAACTAGTACCAAGGGAAGCATCTTCATTGGTTGCAGTTGTTGGATACCTAGAGTTTTAGTAGGAGGGATTATTAAATGATGAGGATAAGGTAGAGAGGGATGAGGAGGACCTTGTGGACCTACCACAGACAGATGAGGAGGAGGAAGGGGAAGAGTTTCCAACAAACTCTATTGTAGCTCAAATGTTGACAAAGTGTTTGACCGTAACATTGAGCTTTATAATAGAGTCAGGGAATTGGAGGAACTAGTTGATGAACATTAGACTTCGATGGCATAGAAAGACGATGAGATTCAAGATTTTGACGAATTCCTATGAAATGTGGAATGGAATCTGGTTCACACAGGGGGAAAAGGAGAAGCTGTTAGAGGAGGTTGCAATACTGAAGGATAACCTGAAAGAAGAGTCCGCCAAGAGAGTAAGAGCTGAAGATGCTTACGAGAAGGCTTCCCAACGTGCAAATGTAGTAGAGGGAGAGTTACAAGTAAAGAAGGTCAATATAGAAGAGATGGATTACGTTTTCCACACTGTGATAAACATAGCTCAAGACCGAGTCATATACTATTCGACTCAGTTCGAAGAGTTGTCATGGTATATGTTAGATCGTAGACCGATGTTTCGTATCATGGAAGAGGAGCGCCATAAGGCTGTGTAACGTCTTAGTAGGCCTTAATAGAAAGTGTAATTATTGAATAAATAATTATATAATAAATAAGATATAAATCCTAATTGTTATGTGACCAATGAGATATGATGGTGTTATCCTGAAACTTTATTAGTTTAGGAAATTGATGTAAATAGCAGTGATCCTATCGTTTTTATGTCTCTAGAAGAGGATGAATGAATAAAATGTTAATATTTATTCAAGACGTTATGTGTTATGTGATGATCTTTTATAATGTGCAAGTTAAGTAGAAAATACTTCAGAAAATGAGTAATGACCTAATAAGTGTATTTTAAATAGAAAATGCCTCCAAGAAGACGTCTACCACAACAACGAACCCCTGAGGGGTCTACCAATAACAATAGCGCCAATGCTAACCCAATTTAAAAGTTGGTGACATTATTGATGGGAGCACTTTAGAATCAGCCGCAGAACCAAGCAGCAAGTTTTAAAAATTTTAAGGCAGTAGGACCACCAGAGTTTTATGGGTCCTTGAATTCAGTTGAGGCATACACCTGGATTATGGAAATAGAGAAGGTTTTCGATGTTGCTAGAGTCGGTGAAGACCAGAAGACTATTTTTGCAACATTTATGTTGAAAGCAGAAGCCAACTACTGGTGGCAAGCAAACAAAACTCGAGGAAGTCAGGGGTGATGGCATGGTATAGGTTTAAGGAAATATTTTTTAAAACTTATTTTCCAGAAAGCTCACAGAATTAGATGGAGGTCCAATTTTTAGAGTTTAAACAAAGTGTGATAACGGTGTCGAAGTATGCGAAAAATTTAATAACCTAGCGAGGTTTCCGCCGAATCAAGTTAACACAGACCAGCACAAGGCAAGAATGTTTGAGTAGAGACTAAAGCTCTGGTTATACAACAGAGTCTCTATGTTTCACCTGAAGACATTTGCAACAATACTCGAGAAGGCAATTATCACGAAGGGTGGAAGCGATGCCTTAACAAAATACAATCAGGAACAGAGAAGGAAGAAGAATGAGAATGAAGGCAAAACTGATGGTAGCAGTGGCAAAAATAAAACCCAAAGAGGAAGTGGAATGAGGGTGCAGGTGCTGGAAGTCATCAGAATAGCCAGTAGAAATGGAAAGTTGAAGCGTGTGCTACATGTGGAAGAAATCATACTGGTGTGTGCTTGGGAGGTAAGCGTGTGTACTATAATTGTGGCCAGGAGGGTCATATTGCTCCGAATTGCTCTCAACCGAAGAAGGGCGCTTGTTTCACATGCGGGTCAAAGGATCATCTAGCCAGCGAGTGTCTTAAGAAGATAGTTAGAAGTGTAACTAGAAGCAAGGGAGGTGGTAGTGGAGGTACATTGGCTATTACTAGACCAGCATTGACGAACATACCCATGGCCAAAACCTTAAATATGACTCTCTAGGATGCGGAATAGTCAAAAGATGTGGTGTCAGGTATCATTCCAATCAATGATATAGATTCTTATGTATTACTTGATTCGGGTGCTACTTGCTCATTTATATCTGATGAATTTGCTAAGAGTTTGGGGTTGCCTAGTGAAGAGTTAAATTTCCTTTTGAACATAAAAATTGTGAATAGGGAGGTGATTCTTGTTAGATTCATATATAGGAATTGTAGGATGAATATTAAGGAAAATGTTATGACGGTAGATTTAATCCCGTTTAAACTTGGGGAATTTGATGTTATATTGGGGATGGATTGGCTATTCAATTATGGAGCGATAATTGATTGCCAAAAGAAATGTGTAAACCTTATGACTCCATCAAAGGTAGTTTTCTACGATAGCAAATCACCTAGACAAGCGAGTTATCTGACGATTATGTAAGCTAAGTAGTTATTGAGGCAAGGCTGTGTAGGATATTTAGCTTACATAGTCGATACTCAGAAGAAGGGTGTGAAACTGGATGAGATACCAGTTGTTAAGGATTTTGTGGATGTATTTCTGGAGGATTTGTCAGGACTTTCGCCCGACAGAGAGATTAAGTTCGTTATCGATTTAGAACTAGGGACTACTCTGATATCGAATGCCTCGTATCAAATGGCTCCGGTGGAGATGAAAGAATTGATGGTGCAACTGCATGAGCTGCTAGACAAGAAATATATTCAGCTGAGTGTATCGTCGTGGGGAGCACCGATGTTGTTTGTGAAGAAGAACGATGGATCAATGCGTCTTTTCATTGAGTATAGGGAGTTAAACAAAGTCACTATTAAGAATAAGTATATGTTGCCAAGAATAGATGACTTGTTTGATCAACTGAAAGGAGCTAGGTACTTCTCAAAGATAGATTTGAGAAGTGGGTGTCATCAAATAAAGGTAAGGAAGGAGGATGTATCGAAGACGATATTCAAAACTCGGTATGGACATTACAAGTTTTTGGTAATGTCTTTTGGTTTGACCAATGCCCCTGCAATATTCATGGATTTGATGAACAGGGTGTTAAAACCATTCTTAGATAAGTTTGTGGTGATGTTCATCGATGATATCCTGGTGTACTCCAAAACTCGAGAGGAACAAATAGAGCATTTACATTTGGCATTGGAGAAGCTAAGAAGGGAAAAGTTGTATGCGAAATTCTCTAAATTTGAATTTTGGCTAGAACGCGTGCAATTTCTTGGGCATGTAATTGACCAAGATGGAATCTCAGTGGATCCATCAAAGGTTGAAGCTGTAATAAATTGGGAACAACCAAGGACACCATCCGAGGTGAGGAGTTTCTTGGGATTGGTAGGTTACTACAGACACTTTCTTCAAGATTTTTCTAAGATTGCCACTCCGTTGACGAATGTGACAAGGAAAGCCGTAAAATTTATTTGGACAGAGAAGTGTGAAGAGAGTTTTCATGAATTGAAAAAGAACATAAGCTTGGCACCTATGTTGTCATTACCGGATAATACAGGAAACTTTGTGGTGTATAGTGATGCATCACACAAGGGACTAGTGTGACGGCCCCGAATTCGAGGTCCCGAATCACCGCGGATCCGGTTCGATCATTCTATCACTATTACTATTATTTGCGGAAGATATAAACATAAATTGTTTATACATTAAACTTACATACTTTTCCCCAAGGTCGAGTAACCTTAACGTATACACAATTCATAATCTGTCTAACACATAACATATTATTATACAATACTATTACAATCTAATTGCACATATTAACTTTACGCTGTAACTATCTTTAACCTTTCCTTGTATCCGATGCAGTCGCCTTAATCTGTAATGTATATCATGATATAGCAAGGGTGAGCATAAGGATTGCCCAGCAAGTTTAAGTTCAATAATATAATGATATATCATGATTGAAAGAGTCTGAATAATAAGCTGGCTATAATTCAACAATATAATTGTGAACTAGCAGGAATAAATTTATGACTGAACAAGTATTATACATAAACAAATATATCTGAACCAACTGGTAATGAAGGTGATCAGCCTTTCATACCTGACTTACACATGCAATATGTACAGAGTACAATTATACATGGCAATCATCAATGATTAACCATAAGCTTATCCGAATGAAATAACTCTTAATTGAGTTAAATAAAAACAAACTTGCCTGAACTGTTGATTACCGCTACTCAATTTATAACGCTTTATCTGAAGACCTAATATTAGTAATATAGATCTCTAATAATAGAATAATATCATCATAATATAATATTATAAGATATATAGATATACATAGAATAACCTAAATACATAACGCATAACCCTAACAGTCTATAACACACATAAGAATCAATATCAGGTCAAACTATTTTAGTCTGACTGGAATCCAATAAAATTCTAACGTCCCGACAGTCTAGTCAGACTTTTATCGAGCCTAAGTTGAATTAAACTCTGTCAAAACACTTAACATTATCTTAGATAATTTTCTAAGCAGTTAAAATAATTTTCATAGACTTATAAAAATTTGCAGATAATTATTACCATTTATTATTAATTTTCAATCATTAATATCGTATTTAAATGAATTAAATACCACATAATCCCTTTATCATTAATATTTATTTAATACTAAATATTAATAAAAATCAGAACATAATATTATAATATAATTATAATATATCAAAGTATTTTTAATATCTTAAAATCATATTTATATGATTTTTAAACACTTAAATCCATTATCCGATAATTGCTATTAATATTAAAATATTAATATTTTCATGACAAAATATCAAAAGTTATATTTTATAACTTAAAATATTTTTCTAACACTTAAATCATTTTTATATGATTTATAAATCATTAATTCTATTTTTTTATAATTTATTCAATATATTTATTAAATAAACTAATTATCATTAATATTGATTAATTAATGAATTTCATCACAAAATATTAAAAGTCAATAAAAATAACTTATAATATTTTCTAATACCATAATATAATTTTCATGATTTTTTTATGAACTAAAAATATTTTTAAATAATTTATTTAATATTATAATTAAATACCATTTATATTCCAAAAATATTAAATATTTATGAAATATACTCAAAATAATTAAAAATTATTTTTCAGAATTTAAAATAATTTTAGGAAATTTATTTAGTATTTTTAATAATTAAAAATCATTTTTTCTATTTATTTAATTAAAATAATCAATTTCTAAAACTAACTGTCGCTAAAGGGCCCTATAGCGACAGAACTGTCGCTATAGGTGTTCTTGGCCTGTTCTTGAGTGTTATTCAGACCTTCATGTCAGTCACCAAGGTAGGTAGTTTGACCACCATTTAATCTTTGACTATTATGTTTCTAGGCTTGTTAATGGGTTATGATTATAGTACGAGTGTAACACTACAATCATGAACAAGTTTCATAGCCATAACATCACTTAATTGCAAGATCCAAGCTCGTAAAATTACTATCAGAGGCCTGTTGGGTTTTCTGGGTTACCCAGAAACCCAGACAGGTTCGAGTTCTCACTATGTGGCTCAAATATCTTAGGTTCTGGTCATTAGTTAAGTGTTTGAAGGTTTAAACATGTAGTAATGATGCTAGGGTACCATAATATATCATCATATCAGCATAATAACCACATTAAAGTAAGATTTGATTCGGTCAAAGTAGGGATCAGGAAACGGGTCTTGAATTTTCTGGGTTTTCCAGAAAGTTCTTAAGGCTGATCGGTCAACGTAGTTTGACCATAATTATCTACGATCCAGTTACGGATCTGAGTGATCTAAAGGCATAGATTAGTAGTTCATATACCAGTCTCCAACATCCAACCAACAACATGACCAAAAACATAAAACACTGCAAGATCTAAGGCCTACAAAACGTTGTCAGAGAACTGCTGAAATCCTGGGCTGCCCAGAATTTCATTACCGTGAATGGTCAACAAGGTTTGACCGCTCGTAGGTCTCAATCTATTCACGATATGGTCGTGTTTCTAGTTTCAGATCACAGTCCTCATGTCATAGAACATATCCAAAACATAAAACACATTAAACAATTAACACATAAAGATTTATAAGCCCTGACATTCGGCTGTCAGGACATTTTTTTCTATTTTTACAGATTTTTGAAAAATGCTATTTCGTGCACTTTGATGTTATAGATCCATGATCCATCAACCCATATCATTAAAAGACACCCTCTAACACATTTCTAACCAACCAATTTCAACTTTTAACATCAAATCAAAAGATTTTAAAAATTAGGGTTCCTATACCTTTTGAAGCTTTGATTCTGATTCTGATCCTCATGATCTGTTCTTAGTGTGTTATCACATGATCTTGGCTTGTTTTCTCACACTCTCTCACTCTAGGATCCAAAAATATAGAGAGAAAATGGACTTGGACAAAATGAAAAATAAAGAGGCCATTTCTCTCTCTTTAATCTCTTATAAATGACTTGATGCAATGAAATGGCTGATAATTTTGGCTGAGATAGCTGGTAATTGTCAAATGCTAGGGTTTAGGGTTGGTGAGCAACTCACTAGGACAACTCTTGCAAGTTAAGTCCAATAATGCAACAAACGGCAAAATAGTCTTTTTCATTTAATTTTAATGGCATTCTAGTAAATGGCCAAACCCTTATGGTTTAGGGTTTAAACCATTTTAGGGTTTAGGGTTTGGACCATTTTAGGGTTTAGGGTTTAACCCTTAACTTTGCAAATTTTTAATTTCTAATATTTCTGAATTTCGATTTTAAAAATAGAAAATTAATATTTCTAAATTATATTTAGAATTTTCTAATTATATAAAATTTCTTAATCATAATTTAATTCTTGCTAATTAGGATTAGTATTTTCTAATTAAAATTGCTAATTAAGCAATTAGGGTCAAAATTGATCATTAGGGTTTATAACCCAAAATTAGGGGTTCTAATAGAAAAAATAATTTTCCTAAATTAGAAATTAGATTTCGTAATTAGATTAGGGTTTTCTAATTAATCATATCTTGAAAATTAGGATTAATATTCCTAATTAACATTACAATTATTAAATTAACAATTAGGTTTTCCCTATTAGGGTTTCAAATCCCGAAATTAGGATTTTCTAAATTTGAAATTAGGATTTGCTAATTACTTAAGCTTTACCGTACTTAATATTATAATTAATACCATTTAAGCAATATAATAATCATTTAAATTCCTATATTAGGGTTTTGACTTTCTGAATTAGGGTTTCGGATTTCTAGAACTGAAATTAGGGTTTTCAAAACCGGTTTCTTATTAATCGCTAGGGTTTTCTAACCGAACGTTGACGTTCTTAATCGTATTAGGGTTTGCCACTGATATTGTTTATATGATCAACCCTTGACCCTTAACCATATACTGTACACATATGCACATAACATATTCACGTATTCCTTAATCCTGAATAATTTACCTAAATCCTTCATAGAGTTTTTAAATCCTCAAAATTCTATCTTAAAAATATCAAACACATACACTTATTTTATGTCTTGGTTCTAATTTTGAACCTTGAATCAATTAATTAAAATTTTAAAAAAAATTCAAAATTCTCGGGTTGTCACAACTAGGCTGTGTGCTTATGCAAAACGGCAAAGTCATTGCGTATGCATTAAGACAACTGAAGAACTATGAAAAAGGATACCCGACTAATGATTTGGAGTTGGCTACAGTGGTGTTTGCTCTGAAGATAAGGAGACACTATCTCTTTGGGGAGAAATGTGAGATATATACGGACCATAGAAGTCTAAAGTATATTTTCACACAGAAGGATCTCAACATGCGTCAGAGGCGATGGTTAGAACTGATAAAAGATTATGATTGTGAAATCTTTTATCATCTAGGTAAAGCAAATGTGGTTGTCGATGCCTTGAGTAGAAAGGGTTGGGAAAAGTTGATGTTGTTAACTGCCTAGGATGAGCTCATTTCAACAATGACGAAACTAGAATTAGAAATAAAATTTCCAAAAGAATCAGATGAAAGATTGTTCCAGAGGGAAGCTAATCCAACTTTAGTGGACAGGGTAAAGAACGCTCAACTATAAGATGAAGGGTGTGAGAAAATAAAAGAAAGATGTCTAAGAGTAGTGAGGCAAAATTCAAGATCGATACCGATGGGTTACTAAGGTTCGATAGAAGAATCTGGGTTCCATCAGTACTTGAAATTAAAGACGAAATTTTGTCTAAATCTCATAATTTAAGATATTCGATACACCCAGGGAGTACGAAGATGAATCAGGATTTACGACAGCATTTATGGTGGCCAAATATGAAAAGAGATGTTGCAGAATGTGTCGCAAAATGCTTGACATGCCAAAAAGTCAAAGCCGAGCATCAAAGAGCAAGCAGATTACTTCAGCCATTGGAAATACCAGAGTGGAAGTTGGAGAATATCATAATGGATTCTGTAGTAGGTCTTCTGAGTACTCAGAAAGGGTACGATGCATTTTTGGTGATAGTGGATAGGCTAACGAAATCAGCACACTTTTTGCCGATAAAGATTAGATTCAATCTTGATCATTTGACAAAGTTATACGTCAAGGAGATCGTTCTAAGACATGGAGTTCCGTTTCCAATTGTGTCAGATAGAGATCCACAATTTACGTCAAACTTTTGGAAGAAATTACAAGAATGCATGGGAACATAGTTGAGAATGAGTACATCATACCATCCTCAAACAGACGACTAAAGCGAACGAACAATCCAGACGTTAGAGGATATGCTTAGAGCATGCATTATGGATTTCAAGGGAAACTAGGATAATCATTTACCATTGGCTGAATTCACCTATAACAACAGTTACCACGCGAGCATTGGCATGCCCCCTTATGAAGAATTATACGGCAAAAAGTGCAGAACTCCAATGTGCTGGGATGAAGTTAGTGAACGTCAACTGTTAGGACCAGAACTTGTATATAAGACCGTTGAGGTTGTCAAAATCATCAAAACACGGTTGGTAGCTGCTCAAGACAGACAGAAGAAGTATGCTGAGCAACACCGATAGAGTTGCGAATTTGATGTTAGAAGTATCGTTTTCTTAAAAGTTTCTCCTTAGAAGGGCATGATTCGATTTGGTATGAAAGGAGAGCTAAGCCTGAGATTTATTGGACCCTTTGAGGTGCTGCGAAGAGTAGAGGAAGTAGCTTACGAGGTAGATTTACCTCCAGAATTGGAACATGTTCACAATGTTTTTCTTGTCTCGGTGTTATGACCATATAAACCCGATTACAAGAATGTGATCGATTACGAACTATTACAATTTGGTAAAGATTTGTCTTGCGAGGAAATTCATATCTAGATAGTTGACAGAAAAAAACAAGTACTCAAGAATAAAGTAATACTTTTTGTGAAGGTGATATGGAGGAACCACAATGCCGAGGAAGCTACATGGGAACTCGAAGACAAGATGATGAAAAACTATCTTGAGTTATTTGTTTGATCTGTGTCTTCGATTCTAAGAACCAAATCCTTATAAGGAGGGAATGATGTAACAATCCAGAATTTTTATATGTAATTTCAAATATTTATTGAATTAAATAAATATTTTTGTTGATGTGTTTATTGTTAAATAAATATTTGTTTAATTTGATTATTTAGAAGTTAAATAAATAATGCATGAGTTGTGGGGAATTAACTTGATTAAGTGTAATATGTTAATTAAGTTTATATGTAATTTGGTATTTTGAATTTAATTAAATTAAAAGAGTGATGAATTATATATTACGTGGTAATATTCTAATTTAATTTAATAATTAAATTAGAGAGTTGATAAGGATTAAATGAATTGCTATAATATTGTTTTAATTTAATTTAGTAATTAAAGTGATGTACTAATTTATTAAATAAAATTATAATAAAAATTATAATTTTGTGGCAATTTGATGATTTGACATTTTGATTTAATAAGTTGTTGTTAGCTTTAATTTAATTAAATTTGAATATAAAAATTTAATTAAATAATGTCTGACAATAAAGTATATAGTAAGTGAGTTATTAAAATAAGCTAAAAGGAGTTTTAATTTAGTTTCACCAAATAAGGCTTAAGGGTTCTAAGTCTTTATTTTAATTTAGTTCTTGCCAAACAAGCCTTAGTGGCGTTTGAATTTTAAAAAAAAATATTTAATTGATATCAATTAAGTAATGGTAATTTATGTCTTCAATTTTTATATGTGTAATAATAATTATGTTATATCAGTTATATTGTTGTTTTACGTTAAGTTGGAAGAAAGAAAGAAAACAGAGTAGATGAAGAAGAAAAAAGAAAGAAAAAAAAGGAGGGAACTCTAGAGAGTTTGAGATAGAAGGGATTTCTCTGTGAATTTTAGCAACTAAAGAGGAATTCTTATCCTCTAACAAAGTTCAAACAAACAATCAAAGGTATAATTGTACCCTCTAACTTTTAGTTCTCTTTTCGTTTAAAAGTTCTCTATAAAGTTTATATTGGTGATTAATTTTGATTATATGGTTTGTATATACTAATTTGTTGATATAAACTATTTTTATATGATTTGAAGTAATTTAATCCATGAAAAATATGATATATGTGAAGAAATCTTGTTTACAGAGAAACACAATGTTATATGTATGATATGGCTTATTTTAGAATCAAAATTGATACTCAATTCATAATATAAAGTGTAAATTAATTTTTGATTATGTAAATATATATGAAGAAACGAAAACAATGTGTTTTAAACAAATTGTTTTGGTTGAAAAATGGATTTACAGTTATTTGTTTCACTAAGAATGTCTAAAAAGGAAGAAATAGTAAAAATAGTGAATTAAAAAGGTTTGAAGTTGGAAGTTTGTGTAGATTATGTTGTTAATAACATGTTAGAAACATTAGTTTATGTCTGCTACCTCTGCACGCTGAGAAGCTTTCTCGTGCGCATCTTCATCTCTTGCTCTCTTGGCGGATTCTTCTTTCAAGTTATCCTTTAGTTTTGCAATCTCCTCCATCAGTTGTGTCGACATCAGGATTTTTATTTGTCCCTTTTCGTTACCTGTTTTTTTGTGTTCTCATTTTATGTGAGATTTATTTGAAAAAACAATTGAAAAAGGTCCGACATGTATAATGTCGACGATGGACTGTTAAGAGTCGCCAGTTGGTTTTTTAACTGGTTGTACCAACACAACCGAGAAAAGGTTTGCACATTGACCCAGTGATGTGACACTGCTAAACGGGTCGGTGAAACCGTGATTCATTAGGGTCCGGGGACTTGCTTATGCGGAGGGAAGGTGTTAGGCACCCCCTGATATCCGTGTTGCCACGATGACCGTCACTTTTCAAGAAACTGTTATATGAATGTGTGTGTGTGTGTGGGTCAATGTGCTGTTATTTGGAAGTAGTGTTATGCCTCGTTTGCACCTATATACAAAGGGTTTGAATTTATGTAAAAAATTCAGTTTTAAACAAGATATAGCAATGATGTTTTAGAAAAGAGGTTTTTCAGACCCTTGTGCTCAATAGTAATTGAGGCCTTAGATACTTCAATTTTATTCTGTATTCGGCTGGATTAGTTTTATTTTCCAGATGCGAGGCATCTGTAAGAAAATAATGTACAAAAAGGTGCTGAACTCCTCGTGGGTATGAAAAGCATCTAAGGAGATCCAAAAATCATAGATAAAGTTACAAGCTGCTTACAACTGAAAAGGTCCATCACGGGAACTGAATCTAGATTCAGTAGACTGAATCTGTGATCACATGATTCCTAGGCTCACATGATGCCGCAATTGATATAAACACAGTAAGCAGTTATATATATAAAAGCTGTAAATATATATATACATACATGATCACCAACCACGAAGCACCTCCATGGGGGATCAGAAATGTAAATAAAGTTGTAAAAGCTATCTACCGCCACGGAGGAAACTCAAGGCGGGACAAAATGTGCAGAAAGCAGTAAAAATGGTCAACCACCACGAAGTAAACTCTAGGTAGGATGAAATGTAAATATATATATATATATATATATATATATATATATATATATATATATATATATATTAACTATTTTTGGACTTTGTTCGATGAGCCTGGATTTTATATCCGGTGCATTTATCGCTTATATATATATATATATATATATATATATATATTAAAGCAGTAAACGCTCCAGACCGAAGTCTAGGCTCATCGAACAGAGTTTGACATGCAGTTCATATATATAAATGTATATATATACAAAAGCAAGAAAACGCTCTAGACCGAAGTCTAGGCTCAATCGAGGCATAACTCGATAATGTTAGTCCATATATATAAAAATATATATATATATATATATATATATATATATATATATATATATATATATATACAAACTGAAATAAAACCACGGACCAAAGTCCGGGAAAACACACGCAACACGTCTCTCAACGTGAAGAACTATATGTACACAGATGAAGAGAAAGGTTTTAAGGTGTGTGAGAAGGCTTACAGTGGGCTGCCAAAGAAGACTTCTATAACTTTAAAGTAGCTAAACACTAGCTTTCACAGGTATAGAAATAGCTATATGTGAGCTCACAAGTGTTTAAAATGAGAAAGCACTCAGTATAGGGTGAGTACAAAGCAAATTGGGCAGGGCTTCCTCGTCATCTCTTCTTTCAAAATGGCCACCCCAAGCCCTCTATTTATAGAGGGTGGAGCCGCAGGTCTACCTATGGCTGGGCAGCAGGTGTACCTGCAGCTGGGCCGCAGGTGTACCAGAGGCTACCCGGGGTGCCCCGGGCTTTGTGGGTCCCGCCGTCTCGAAGTACGTGCACGTATGCAACTTATTGTCCGCTCAAAATTTTGAAATTACAATTCAGGCATCCGACTGAGGTGTATATGACCTATTTCGGACCGTCGTTGTCGAGAGTTACGCAATGACATGGAATTAGAGGTTGTACGAAGTCATGAAGATGTGACGATGCCCTCCGGTCTTCAGCTTCAAATTCTATCTGTTATCCTGCACAATAGTCACTCGTGATTGGTTTTCCTTAGCTTTTATGGGACATTGTGTATGTATCAAAGTGTTGAGACGATACAATGTGGCGTTATGGTGGCGAGATGCCGACTTTGCCCCTCACCGGGGTTATCACCGGTTGGGCTGATAAACCAGATGTTGCTCAGAGTTATCGCTGACATTGGACTACTGCAAGTGTTGGAGGTCCTCAGTGTCATCTCTGAGGTGTGCATGTCCTTCCGGTGTTATCTCCAGGTGGGTACTCAGTATCTCACTGTGAGCGTCGAGATTGAAGCTGATTGCATTTGAAACAAGTATTTCTGTGGTTATTGCCGGAACTGCATTCCTTGGGGTTATCGCCAAGGTTGGTAGCTACTCCCATGGTTAGGACTGAGACTGGAACATCTCGGGATTATCTCTGGGATGAATCGGTCTTCTCCGATGTGTGTTCTGGTATTAGAACTGCAGGCCTTGGTGTCATTGTCGAGTTTGGAACTGTTACTCCCGGTGTGTGTTACGGGGTTGAGGCTGTTACTCTCAGTGTGTGTTATGGGGCTGAAACTGAACTTTCGATAGTATCCAGACTGGATGTGAACTGTCTTCTAGGGTTATCTCTAAAAGATGAATCTGCCTTCCTGCAATGTCAGTAACAGGTGTGTAGAAAATTTCGAGTGTCTACAGATGCCCTTCTTTATCATATTCATGCAATGCAATGGCATGGATAGGATAAAGGATCATAGATACTTGAAATATAACATGAAGCAACTGGGTGATGCATGTTTATGGGGTTGTTGCCCAACATGCTGAGGATGATTGCTATCTCCCTATAGCTTTTACTAAGGATTTGGCAATGATGACCAGATTGGATGTGTGATCCAAATCATTGAGGATGTTGACGTTGGGTTATCACCAAAGTCCTTAATCCTTGATACAGACTTGATTCCGAAGAAGTGCCTCTTATGCGTAAGAGATCTGTGGGGATAAAGCTTTGTCTATTTAAGGATGTGTATAACATATTCTGTCATCAATCCTTCTTGATGACGTTGACCTTTCCTGGTTTGTATCGCCAGAGTATGTCAATGTTCTGTTGGTTTTACTGCCCATAGCAAATGTTGTCAGGGCTGTCCGACCTTCGTTGACGTGTTAACCAACGGTTTACCACGCATTGTAACCCCCGTCGGGGATACATTTGATCCTCTGTTGACGTGTAGATCAACGAATGAACTCCCTGCTGGGGATATATGCCAAGGCTGCTTGGACTTTGTTGATGTGTGTATCAACTGATGAAATCATCGGATGGTTTCTAATGTGACGTTGGGTTTACCTGCCAACGGCTGAACTGATGTCAAGGTTGCTTGACCTTCGCTAACATGTGTATCAACGGCAAACATGCATTGTAGCCCCCGTCGGGGAGACATGTTGGATCATTGTTGATGTGTGTGTCAACGAAACATGCGTTGTAACCCCCGCCGAAGAGACGTGTTGGATCATCATTGATGTATGTGTCAACAGAACATGCGCTGTAACCCCCGCCGGGGAGACGCTGGGGAATATGAGTACCCGAGTATGAAATCCTCGAATAGCTCTGGATGCTTCGATGGGTTTACTTGCCACCAGCTGAAATAACGTCAAGGCTGCTTGACCTTCATTGATACATACATCAATGAATGACAATACGTTATGACCCCCGCCTACGTTGTAACCCTCGTCGGGGTTTCTTATTATAAATGAGGATGATGATCCTAAGTGATCGGCATTAGACCTGTGTAAGGCATTGCCGAGTGCAGATCCTCTTATGTATAGGCCTGATATCCCTGTTGATAGAGATCCAGTGACTCAGGAGGAGTTACATCAGGTGGATAGGATTGATGATGTAGATATTGACACCAATGTCTTCTTCTGATGTGTATTCTCGTTATATCTTTTGATAGGCCTCTGTCAGCTAGTGGGTGTCTGTGCCCCATTTTTGCTATATCTTTTGAGAGGCCTCTGTTAGTAGTAGGGCGTATGTGCCCCATTTAACTGTATTTGTAGCTGTACAGAGATGATATATTAGATGATGATATACTTAGAAATGTATGTACAATTTTTCCATTCCCTATATTATATTGCCATCTATTATCTGTAATGCATGTATCATGTTATGCATATGTATGTATGTCCAGAGATATTCAGCATTGACCCCTGGATGGTCTTATGACACGGCCCGTGCAGATGTCTTCTTCGATAGTTAGCCGTATTGATCATACCCCACCATTATTGGTGGTATCTGGTATGCGATCGTGGTATGATAGCATGTCACCATCAGACAGGGTGACCGTAGATCATTTATTGCAGCATACTATGGCCCTGTTAATGTTTCAGGTTCCCACAGGATTCGTGGATGGCATGCTAGAGTAATGGGTATCGGAGAGGCAGGTTTTCTGATTTGGGACCCAGGAGTTGACTCCCACTCTAGAGGAGTATGCACGTTTCACGATGCTACCACTGGACAAACCTTGCGTGCATATGGCTTTGGGGGACATGAGTCGACAGTTCATGACCCTCACTGGATTGAGGCGTAGGGTATTGCAGGATGAGCTTACATAAGGCCACGTTGTATCCCAACATTTTCTGTTTGATAGATTTGGCTCTAAGGATAGTTATAGACGACATTCTGGGGATTTCACCACACCGGAGGATCATTGGCGCCTGGCCAGGGTAGATGTACTGCTATTGTGCATATTGTCATATTGTCATATGTCTACATGTCACTATATATGGATGAGTTGGACATCGGCGTTATCATGGCGGTGAGAGCTCTTAGGGAGGGTCATACCATCATACCGATGATTATAGCAGAGACATTGAGGTCAGCTACATACTGCTGCACTTATCTGACAGGAGCATTTACGGGCAGTTCGATCATGCTATACGTGTGGTTCATGTCACACCTGAGACCGATTTGCACTTTCAGACGGCATATGTATTGCTTCACCCATGATATAGCCATGTCATATTCATTTTAGCCTGCGGAGTGTACAGATGCTGCATCTTGGTCCGCTTTCTTAACAGATATTGTAGACCCGTTTAGTATATTGTTGTGCTCAGGGCTCAACTCACCTTACAACTTTATTACTCATGCTCTAAGCATGGATTACATCCCTCTGGCTGGTTTGAAGGGCATGACTACTTACCATCCACTAGCCGTGATGTCGCAGTTTGACCAGTTTTAGGATTTTCATCCTTTCGAGGGGACGCTGGGCTAGCGTTTAGCTTCTCTCTATCTTTCAGCAGAGGATAGATCCTGTGTGTATGCATGTCGGGATCAAAACGAGAAAGTCACTTTCTCTATTAGTCATCCAGGTTATTCTGCAGAGTATTCTGCATGGATGGAGACAAAAACTGCACCGGCTGAGGTAGTATCCACATTACCGAGTATTGACTCTGATAATGGAGAGCCCATGGAGGATTTCCATCTACCGGCCATCTACTGGGTTGCCAATATTTCCTTTAGATTCTTCCAGTACTAGCACTACCATGATTCAACATTCAGTAGAGTCTTCATCTGATGACATTTGAGAGAGATCAGGCTAGATCCCAGATGTTGACTGCCCTTGATGGGAGAGATGCAACTCTATTAGAGAGAGACGAGGCATTAGCTCGTAGAGATAACGCTGAGCGGGATGAGGCCAGATCAGCCAGAGATGCAGTGATAGTTGAGAGTGATAGTGCCATATCTGCTCGTGATGTAACCATCACAGACAGTACTGCAGTGAGGTCCCTTACCACTGACATGCTTACAGAGATGAGCACATATATTGATGAGCATATGGTCACCATACAGATGGATGCAAATCTGTTGGGTCGTGTGGACATCCTTGCACAGGAGACCACAGCTTTGCCTCCTTCGGAGAGGGATGCAATGTTGGGCTTGTTAGCTCGCATATACACCGATTTGTATTTTGGTTTGTACTTTCCTGCATAGACTAACTTAGCCATTTTGTCATGTACAGTTTACATTATGTATATCAAACAACATTATATATAGCAGAGAAATATATTTTTGATTACTTCCCTTTTAGATATGCTATGATACTTGCTTGATATTTACCTACTTCTTCAGGGCTTGTGATCTTGATGTATTCTGAATTCCTCCTTGATGGATGGACATTGAGTTGTCTCTGGATAGTTCAGAATAGATCATGGATTTGTGTGTATCTCTACCATCTTTGGTGTCTTGGGACTAGTTTCTGTATGGAAATATGGAGAGGATTGTGGCTTTCCTCTCTGAGATTGACCGCACCACAAATGGTCGCCAGTACTCCTATTTAGGAGGAGCCTAGTTAATTCCGTCTCGTATGGATTAGTGTTGCTCTTTAAGGAACAACCGCAGCTTAGATTGTCGCCGAATCTCCTATTCATGAGGAGAGGTTGGGTAATTCCATCCCTTTGGTTTGAAGCCACTGAAATGTAGGGGGTTGAAGGATTGTTCCCAGTACTGTTGATAGGTATTTGTGTTTTGGTAGGGGTGAGACCGAACCATAAATGGCTGCTTACGTACTCCTGTTGAAGAGGAGATCAGGTATGTGTAGTTCGAACCTGGTGTAAGAGGTTCAACGTTGTTTATGAAAGGCAGATGAGTGTAGAAGCTTTATTGATGAAAAAGGTTGTAGAAGTGTTTTTGTGGTTTTTGTTTTTGTAGAAAAGGGTAGAAATGTTTTTGTTGTTTTTTGTTTATTGCGACCGGGCCATATAGAATATGGTTGCCTATGTACTCCTGTGTATCAAGGAGATCAGGTCGACGTAGTTCGACCCTCAGGGCGAGTTGAAAAGCGTGATCCCATGTGTAGGATAAACTGCGGGGAAGAAAGATTAATCCCATGTACAGTTCAAACTGTGGGGAAGAAAGTTTAATCCCATATGCAAGATAGACTGCGGGGAAGAGAAAGTTTGATCCTAGGTTGAGGACAAACTGCAGGTACGAGAAGTTTGATCCCATGTATTGGTAGCCAAACTGCAAACGCAAGAGGTTCAATCCGTAGTGGGATGACCTGAGTTATATGAGCGCAATGAAGCCAGGCTGCTGGCTTGAAGAGTATGTTTCCCTGCGGAGCAAAGTGTGGAAAGGAGTTGTATGTGGTAAAGGGTTAAAGAACTGGAATGACAGATGATCTGATGATCCAACACCAGGATGTTTGCTTGATGGTAACATCAGACATAGTACCGTTTCACAGTGTCCGAGTTGATAAGCTGTGAAAATTCATCACCGTCCATTTCCTGTAATCTAAGAGCACCTCTTGTCAATACCTCCTTGACAATAAATGGGCATTCCCAGTTAGGAGTGAATTTTCCTTTAGACTAATCTTGGTTGTCGAGGATCTTCTTTAAAACCAAGTCATGATGTTTAAACTGTCGTAGCCGAACTTTTCTGTTGTAGAATCTGGCGATCCTTTGTTGATATAATTGACCATGGAAGATAGCCGCGGTTCGCCTTTCATCTATTAGAGATAATTGGTGATACCTGTCTTGTACCCATTGATCTTCATCTAGCTGAGCGTCCATCAACACTCTGAGGGATTCCATTTCTACTTCTATGGGGAGTACTACTTCCATCCCATAGGTTAATGCGTAGGGGGTTTCCCCAGTTAAAGTGCGCATTGATGTTCTGTAGGCTAACAGAGTAAGAGGAAATAAGTCAGGCCATCCTCTGTGGTTAGCGGACATCTTTTGCATAATCTTCTTGATATTTTTGTTAGCCGCTTCAACAACACCATTCATCTTTGGACGGTAGATGACGGAGTTAAGGTGTTTGATGTGGAATTTACTGCATAGTTCCTCCATCATTTTGTTGTTGAGGTTCTTAGCATTGTCTGATATAATTACCTCGGGTTGTCCGTATCGACAAATGACATTATTTCTGAGGAAAGTAATGATGACTTCTTTGGTAACCCTAGGGAAAGAGGCTGCTTCTACCCACTTGATAAAGTAGTCGATCATGGTGAAGATGAAGCGATGTCCATTACGTCCATTCCCCACATTGAGAAGGGCCAAGGTGAACTCATATTGTGGAGCTCCCGTGGAGGGCGTGGATAGCATTCCCATGAATTTGGCATTGATAATATCTCCTGACGTGGTCATTGCAATCAGCTATTAGAGATAGCCAGTAATGTCATGTCCTGAGGATCTTCTTAACAAGGAGGGGGCCACTCATGTGTGGGCCACAGACTCCACCATGGACCTCATCCATAAGTCTCTGAGCTTGGTCCTTATCCAGGCATCTGAAGAGACCTAGTCCTGCATCTTTCTTGTAGAGTGCATCTCTGCTAGGTAGAATTTCATAGCAAGTCGATGAATCCGCCTTTGCTCATTCAGGCTCGCCTCAGCGGGTGTAGATCCATCTCGCAAGTACTCCTTAATATGTTGATACCAAGGTTGTTAGATGAGAGGTAGTTCATCCGATACTTCTCCAACATAGTTCCCATAGGTTGGCGCCTTTTGCAAGGCTACTGTGACGCTTGGCATGTGTTCCTTTTCAGGCATGTAAATCAAGGAGGCCAATGTTGCTAATGCGTCTGCGAAGTTATTCCTATTAAGTGGAATGTGTAGAAAGGAGATCTCTTTGAACTCCAAAGCCATCTGTAAAACCTGTCGATGGTAAGGCAGTAAACATAGCTCTTTGGTTTAATAGATTCCCGTGGATTGTTTGACTACCAACTCTAAATTCCCAAAGACAATTAACCGTCTGATACCCATTGAACGGGGAAGTTTTAGCCCTATGATACAGCCTTCATACTCAGTTGTGTTGTTGGTACTGACAAACTGCAATTTGACGGCAACGGGATACTACTCCCCCATACCGAATACTAGAACTGTTCCAGCTCCAGAACCTTCCGTATTAATAGCTCCATCAAAATACATCTTCCATGCTTGGCGTGTATCGTACTGATGGTGTGGCTAAATTGCCATTACCCCTTCATCGGGGAAGTATGTTTCCAAGGGTTTGAAATCCCCTGAAGGTGCGGCGGCCAGTTGATCCACAATTCCTTGACCTTTAATGGACTTTTGAGTCACGTAAACAATGTCAAATTATTGTAGGATCAACTGCCATCTAGATAGCTAACAATTCAGTATGGGTTTACTGAACACTTACTTGAGAGGATCCAAGCGGGATATGAGATGGGTTGTGTGCCCATGGAGGTAATGTTGTAACCTCGTGGCAGCCCATGCTAAAGCACAACAAGTTCTCTCAATCAGAGAGTACTTGTATTCACTGATGCTGAATCATTTGATGAGGTAATAGATAGCTCAATCTCGGCCTCTATCATCTTTCTGTCCTAGCATGCAGCCAATAGCATTGTCACTTATGGAGAGGTACATGAACAGGGGAACATCATCCCGGGGTGGTACCAAAATAGGAGCTTTGACTAGTTGCTCTTTGATGGTAAGGAAGGCCTTCTGGCACTCATCATCCCATTTCATGGAGGAGTTCTTCCATAACAGCTTGAAGATAGACTCATAGGTTACTGTAAGTTGAGAGATGAACCTACTAATGAAGTTGATTCTTCCCAAAAATCCCAGTATTTCCTTCTCTGACTGAGGAATGGGCATTTCTGTAATGGCCTGGATTTTGGTAGGATCCAGCTTAATTCCTTTGTGACTGACTAGAAATCCTAGCAACTTGCCTGATTTAACGCCAAAGGCGCACTTGGCTGGATTCAACTTCAAGTTGTACTTGCGCAACTAGTTGAATAGCTTTTTGAGATGGTCTAAGTAGTCATCCTCCTTCTAGGATTTGACAATGATGTCATCCACGTACATCTCTATCTCTTTATGCATTAAGTCACATAAGAGAGCCATCATAGCTCCTTGATAGGTGGCTCCGGCATTGATAGGGCCGAATGACAACCGTCTATAGCTAAAGGTTCCCCAAGGAGTGATGAAAGCAGTTTTCTCATAATCTTCCTCAGCAACCATGATCTGATGGTACCTCGCAAAGCAATCAGCAAAGGAGTACATGTCGTATTAAGCAGTATTGTCAATGAGAATGTGGATGAATGGCACAGGAAAGCTATCTTTAAGGCAAGCTTTATTCCAATCCCTATAATCCACGCAAACTCACACCTTTCCTCCAGGTTTAGGCACGGGCACGATGTTGGATATCCACCTAGGATATGTAGACACCATGATAATGCCAGCTTAAAATTGTTTCACAATTTCTTCTTTCACCTTCAAACTCTACTCAGGTTTCAATCGCCTGAGCTTCTGCTTGACTGGCTTGAATCCCTCTTTAATGGGAAGGTGATGAAGAACAACGTCAGTGCACAAACCCACCATGTCTTCATGAGACCATGCAAACACATCCTGGAATTGGGTTAGTAGCGTAACCATGTCATTCCATTGGCTTGGGGTAAGGTCTGAACCAATCTGGATTAACTTAGGATTTTCTAAGGTCCCACGATTGAAGGAAATAGTTTGATTAAGGTTGGGTTTAGGTTTGTCTTTGACCCATTCTTGAATTTCTGAAGGCACCTCAATGTCCTCTTGTGTTTCAATCAAGACTGAATTCATCTCTACATCAAAGTCACAATCTTTGTGGAAAAGAGGCATTGTATCAGCAAGTACAGGCACATCTAAATTCAGGGTCCTAAAACAAAATATGCTTTCACTTAGTATATATGAAATTGTTTAATCATACAAAGTGTTGGCATGTACTGGCAAAATGACTACTAATACTGTACAGAAAAGTAAGCAGTTATGATATCTACAGGGCAGAAAGAGTTCCTGCTCGTTTTAACCTTGTTGACCAATGCAAGGAGTGCTGCTCCAATTGGCAAAGATAAAGTCCGGGTGGACTGCATTGATGGAAAGGTTGTCATCGTCCTCTTTTTCCCAAATGATGACCATGATGTCTGGGCAATCATCGTCTGGGATGTATCTGTTTGTATGTTCATCATGAACAATGATGCGCATGCTCGATATTATCCGGACGACATTTTGTTTGATTCTTTGTTTCTCTTCCTCCACTATGGGATCTGGAACAAAGACTTCTTTTGCTTTAAACGACACTGGTTTGGGAAATAGCATAGCCATCACGCTGGTTGGCACCTTTACAGGAGGTTGTGCGGACTCAAAGGTTGATGGCAAAGATAAACATCGTATGGTTGAAGCTGAAGGAATCTGCTGATGCTTATGAGGATTCCTTTGACTAGAACTGGCAGAATAGCCTAGTTCAGATATCCCAGTTTACCTGGCTACTTGGATGGGGTATTTGATACCTTGGTGATCTTTACCCAGCCCTTGTCCTGGCTGATGCCCCATGGACATCATTTCTTTAGTAGCCGACATTACTTCGACAGAGATCTTGTGTACGGGAAATGACGTTCCAATAGCATGGTATTGAGTATTGCTCACTTTCAAGGCATGAAAACTGACATGTTCAACATCTGCCTTAGTGTTAATGAATGGCATGTCCCCATGTTGAGGACACTCCGGTTTAGCATTGATCGTGACTAGGCTATTATTGATAATGTATTTCAATTGCTGATGAAGGGTGGAGGGGACTGCCCCAGCCATATGAATCTACGGTCTTCCCAAGAGCAGGTTGTATCCCAAATCTATCTTGAGTACGTGGAAAGACACGCAGAATGTATGGGGACCAATTTCGATTGGCAATTCAATTACTGCAACTGCATTCTGGCGGGATCCGTCAAAAGCTTTGATGATCGTATGGCTACTTCGGATTCGGTTGAGATTGACGTTCATCTTTAGCAACGTAGCATAAGGAAATATATTTAGAGACGAACCTCCATCTACCAAGACTCCAGCTAGCATGTATCCAGAGGACAAGACCGCAATGAGTAACGGCTTGCAATGACCGGTCCCTTCGGGTGGTATGTCATCATCAGTGAAGGATATCACATTGTTGTTGAAAATGTGATCAACCAAGTGTTGAAATTTTTTCGTATCCACTGATGTTGGTAAATAGGCTTCTTCCAAAACTTTCAGTAAGATCTTTCGGTGATCCTCGGAAGTTAAGACCAAGTCCAAAATTGAGATTTGCTGTGGAGCTTCTCTTAAGCTTACAACCACATTGGCTTCGTTATGATCCATAGTGCAGAGGAATTTTTCAATCTTCTCCATGGGTATTTTCCCCTTTGATTTGATGGTAGACTTCATCACCCGTTGGGGAAGATACAGTTGATTCTCCATCGACACTGTAGTGGTTGTATACGAGGTGGATCCTTCACCTTTTTCATAATTCCACGGAACTGTATGCAAGCTAACAATAGAATATTATGCTCTTCATGGTAAGTTGATTGGTTCAGGAGCGGCCACTTTAAAAGGATTGTTGCTTCCTCTGAGTTGAATTGTTGGTATAGTGAGTGGCTTGACAATTCCATCAGCCTCAGTGGAGATAACTGCTACCAATCCCTTCCATTTAGTAGGATAGATGTTCTCACTACCACGTAGCATAGTATCATCATCTGCTATCTGCAGGACATTGTTGTCAATGAGATTTTATATAAGGTGGCGGAGTGCCCAGCATTCTTCTGTACTGTGATCGCGAGAATTGGAGTGATATTGACAAACTCCATTAGAATTATACCGTCCTGAACGGGGATTGATTGGAGGTAGAAGGGAAGTAATCCTTCCGTCATTGATTAGCATCTAAAGGATTTCCTCCATGGGTTGGCCTAGATATGTAAATCCCCTTCTGTTGGCAAAATCCCGATGAGCTTTGGCATTCACTCTCTTTGCCACTTTGTCCTCCATCATTTCACTTTTTGGAGGTGACGAGGGAATATTCATGATAAGAGGAAGGAGACTAGCATACTCCTGGCTTACTAACTGGCGTGTAACTTGATGCTGGTAGGTCACCAGTTCTGCCAATTGCTCAATTTGTTTGCAAAGAGCTTTTATCTTTCGCTCCATTGCGAACTGGAACTTGGCATAATCCCACTTGTCAACACCGTCTTTGATGGTATGAGATGACTCGCCGCTGAAATCGAAACTCTGTCTATTGCTCCAATTGATCATGTTAACCTCTTCCTCCTTGTGTTGAGGAAGAGGGTTGCCTTGAACGTGAGGTTGATCCGGTTTAGTGACCACGATCTCCCCGTTGTCTATCAAATCTTGGATCTTGTGTTTCAAGGCCCAACAATCTTGAGTATCATATCCAGGTGCCCCGGCATGATAAACATATTTTTGAGCAGCATTAAAACCCCTGCCATTAGGGTTGGCTGGTGGAAGAAGATGCGTGATTTTCTTCTGCATGGTCAGAAGAGTGAGAATATTCTCGAGAGAGTCCCCTAAGGGTGTGAACACTCGAGGGCGTTTGACTTCTCCACCTTTTGGTATTGGAGGGTTTGACGATTGTGCTGAAAAGGGGGTGTAATTTCTCCTCTGGATAGGAATATTCTGATTGCCTTTTTGACCATGTAGTATCAGGGAAACATCCTCTTCTTTCTTTTTATGGACCCTCCGGGGGTTGTTTCCATAATTTTCGAAATGGATGTGCTCAGTAACAGCTTTAAGGGCAGCTAGGTCTTGAATCTTTCCTAACTTCAATCCTATCTCAGCCATCTCCCCATGTTTGATCATTTCAAAAAATGGTTTACCGATGTCGGCTAATACTGTTTCATAGAAAGGAGCTTCTTGTATGTCTATGAAGGTCATCACGATCTCTAACTCTGTCATAGAAGGAGTTACTTGAGCAGCAAGGTGCCTCCACCTTTGAGAATATTATCTAAAAGACTCATTGGACTGTTTCTTGACCTTGGTAATCTGGTACCGGTCAGGAGCCATTTGAGATTGGAAGCTGTACTGCGCAAGGAAAGCGCGTGCCAGCTCTTCCCAGCTATGGATCTTTGCATTGTCTAGTCTGGTATACCACGAACGGGCTTCTCCAGTCAGACTCTTCTGGAACAGCTGCATTTTGAGCTTCTCATCCACTGCATAAGATCCAAGTTCTCCAATGAACACCTTCAAATGTGTGTAAGGATTTCCTAACCCGTCATATTTAAAGTCAAGAGTTTTGAACTTTTCTGGATAATGAACACTAGGGAAAATACAAAGGTCAGCATATGAAACACTCCCGTGTGCTCCAATTCCTTTAATAGCGCGAAGGGTTTCTTCCATTTGAAGAACTTTCTTTTTGATGTCACCAATGTCTGGATCTCTTGTGAGATGGGTGGCATCATGACTTTTGTTGGTTGTATCCAACTGCAGTTCATGTATTGTAATGGCTTTATTAGAACCTTGAGTTCCTCCTTGTGTGGAGGATTCACCATGGGCGGATATTTTGGGACCCTGCGTAGATTGATGTAGTTCTTTAAGAAGAAAAACCAAATTTGTAATTTGTTTATTTAATCCGTCAAATTCCTCGCGAGAAACTGGATTAGATTGGTCAGATGAAGACATGATTGGCTGTAGGCCTGCGGCCTTTTTGGACTTTGACCGGGTAACATGTCCGAATGCTTCCCTGTGACAAAACTAGAATAGTTTAGTTTTAGTGATGGTGTAAATGTTAACATGCTATGTGATGTGTCTGTTTTAGGAATTTTGTCCTGCAAAACGTATGTTAGCTATTTGTAATACAGGATAGCATGTTAATTTAAATATGTATATGCACATATTTCTTCATATTTCTCATTACATGGAGATGAATATGGAATATAAATTGCAAGTAATTGGAAATAAGAAAGCATGAAGAGACTTTTCTCCGCGTTTGGCTTATCAGAGGCTGACCTATCTTAGGTTACTCTCGCGGCTTTTCGGCACGAAGGTTCCCAAATCATCGCAATTTATTTGACGGGAAGTTAATCCGGTCTTTCAACTGGGGCAAATTTGGGTGGTGCCTTTCCTGAGCCTCGCGGGAATTAGTCTTCCTACGAGTCCAGTAATCAAACACCAAAAGGATAGCCTCCTGGTGGAGGGACCACACAACATACGTTCACATACATCGCGTCTCACCGTATATGAAAATGATGACATGTGCGAAGCACTGATATCAAAGGCAGATATAGTGTAAAACATTAATCGCAGTAAAGATATGCATTCGTACACATTCATTATAAATGTAAATGCAACATCCACACACAAGCATATAATAGTTTTGAAAAGCTTGTAATAGCGGCTTAAGTCCTCTTACTGGAATCCCTAGCAGAGTCGCCGCCTGTCGACGTCGGAATTTTTATTTGTCCCTTTTCGTTACCTGTTTTTTTGTGTTCTCATTTTATGTGAGATTTGTTTGAAAAAAAAATTGAAAAAGGTCCGACATGTGTAATGTCGACGATGGACTATTAAGAGTCGCCAGTAGGTTTTTTAACCGGTTGTACCAATACAACCGAGAAAATGTTTGCACATTAACCCAGTGATGTGACACTGCTAAACGGGTCGGTGAAACCGAGATTCATTAGGGTCCGGGGACTTGCTTATGCGGAGGGAAGGTGTTAGGCACCCCCCGACATCCGTGTTGCCACAATGACCGCCACTTTTCAAGAAACTGTTATATGAATGTGTGTGTATGTGTGTGTGGGTCAGTGTGCTGTTATTTGGAAGTAGTGTTATGCCTCGTTTGCACCTATATACTAAGGGTTTGAATTTATGTAAAAACTTCAGTTTAAACAAGATATAGCAATGATGTTTTAGAAAATAGGTTTTTCAAACCCTTGTGCTCAATAGTAATCGAGGCCTTTGATACTTCCATTTTATTTCGTATTCGGCTGGATTAATTTTATTTTCTAGATGTGAGGCATCTGTATGAAAATAATGTACAAAAAGGTGTTGAACTACTCGTGGGTATGAAAACCATCTGAGGAGATCCAAGCATCACAGATAAAGTTACAAGCTACTTATAGATGAAAAGATCTATCACGGGAACCGAATCTAGATTCAGTAGACTAAATCTGTGATCACATGATTCCTAGGCTCACATGATGCCGCAATTGATATAAACGCAGTAAGCAGGTATATATATAAAAGTTATAAATATATATAAACAGACTCGATCACTAACCACGAAACACCTCAATGGGGGATCAGAAATATAAATAAAGTTGTAAAAGCTATCTACCGCCACAGAGGAAACTCCAAGCGGGACAAAATGTACAAAAAGCAGTAAAATCAGTCAACCACCACGAAGTAAACTCCAGGTGGGACAAAATGTAAATAGGTTCTTAGCATTGTCTGATACAATTACCTATAGTTGTCCATATCGACAAATGACATTGTTTCTGATGAAAGCAATGATAACTTCTTTGGTCACCCTGGGGAAAGAGGCTGCTTCTACCCACTTGGTGAAGTAGTCAATCATGGTGAAGATAAACTGATACCCATTACTGGATTTGGGCTCGATGGACCCGATCACGTCCATTCCCCACATTGAGAAGGGACAAGGAGAACTCATATTGTGGAGTTCCATCGAAGGGGCGTGGATAGCATTCCCATGAATTTGGCACTGATAACAACTCTTGACGTGATCTTCACACTCAGCTTTGAGTGAGAGCCAGTAATGCCCTGTTCTGCGGATCTTCTTTACAAGTAGAGGGCCGCTCATGTGTGGGCCACATACTCCATCATGGATCTCATCCATGAGCCTCTGAGCTTGGTCCTTGTCCAGACATCTAAGGAGACCTAATCCTGTAACTCTTTTGTAGAGTGCATCTCCGCTCAGGTAGAATTTCATAGTCAGTTGGTGAATCCGCCTTCTTTCAGTCAGGCTCGCCTCAGCGGGTGTAAATCCATCTTGTAAGTACTCCTTGATATATTGATACCAAGGGTGATGGATGGGAGGTAGCTCATCCGATACTTCTCCAATGTAATTCCAATGGGCTGGAGCCTTTTGTTGGGCAAATGTGAGGGTTGGCATGTTTTTCTTGTCATGTATATTGATCAAGGAGGCCAAGGTTGCTAGCGCATCCGCAAAATTATTCCTATTTCGAGGAATGTGGGCGAAGGATATTTCTTTGAACTCCGAAGCCATTTGTAGAACCTGCCGATGGTAAGGCAGCAAGTGTAGACCTTTTGTGTGATAGATTCATGTGGTTTATCTGATTACCAACTCAAAATCTCCAAAGATAGTTAACCATCTGATGCCCATTGATTGGGCAAGTTTTAGCCCCATGATACAGAATTCATACTCAGTTGTATTGTTGGTATTGGAAAACTACAATTTAACAGTGACGGGATGCTGCTCCCCCGTAATAGATACTAGAACTGCTCCCACCCCAGAACCTTCCATATTCACAGCTCCATCAAAATACATCTTCCATGTTTGGTGTGCATCGTACTGATGGTGTTGCTGAATTGCCATTACCCCTTCACCGGGGAAGTATGTTTCCAAGGGTTTGAAATCCCCTGAAGGTGTAGCGGCCAGTTGATCCGCAATTCCTTGTCCTTTAATGGACTTCTGCGTCACGTAGACGATGTCAAATTGTTGCAGGACCAACTACCATCTGGACAGTCGGCAGTTCAGCATGGGTTTACTAAACACGTACTTGAGAGGATCCACGCGAGATATGAGATGGGTTGTGTGACCATGGAGGTAATGTTGTAACCTCATGGAAGCCCATGCTAAAGCACAACAAGTCTTCTCAATCAGAGTGTACTTGTGTTCACTGCTACTGAATATTTTGTTGAGGTAGTAGATAGCTCCCTCTTGGCCTCTATCGTCTTTCTGCCCCAGAATATATCCCATGGAATTTTCACTTATGGACAGGTACATGAACAGGGGAACATCATCCCTGGGTGGTACCAAAATAGGAGCTTTGACTAGCTATTCTTTGATTATAAAGAAGGCCTTCTGGCACTCATCATTCCATTTCATGGAGGAGTTCTTCCTTAACAACTTTAAAATAGGCTCACAGGTTGCTGTGAGTTGGAAAATGAACCTGTGATGAAGTTGATTCTTTCCAAAAATCCCTGTATGTCCTTCTCTATTTGAGGAATGGGCATTTCGGTGATGGCCTGGATTTTGGTGAGATCCAGCTCAATCCCCTTGTGGCTGACTAGAAATCCTAGAACCTTACCGGATTTAACACCAAAAGGGCACTTGGTTGGATTCAACTTCAAGTTATATTTACGCAACCTATTGAAGAGCTTTCTGAGATGGTCTAGGTGGTCTTCCTCTCTTTGGGACTTGATAATGATGTCATCCATATAGATCTCTATCTCCTTATGCATTAGATCATGGAAAAGAGCCATCATGGCTCGCTGGTAGGTAGCTCCGGCATTGACGAGGCCGAATGACAGCCTTTTGTAGCAAAAGGTTCCCCAAGGAGTGATGAATGCAGTTTTCTCACGATCTTCTTCACCAACCATAATTTGATGGTACCCCACGAAACAATCAGCAAAGGAGTACATGTCGTATTGAGCAATATTATCAATGAGAATGTGGATAAATGGCAAGGGAGAGCTATCTTTAAGGCAAGCTTTATTCAGATCCTAGAAATCCACACAAACTCGCACCTTTCCTCCTAGTTTAGGCACAGAGACTACGTTAGATAGCAATTCAGGGTATATAGACACCATGATGATGCTTGCTTGAAATTGTTTCATAATTTCCTCTTTAACCTTTAAACTCCACTAAGGTCTTAATCGCCTGAGCTTCTGCCTGAATGGCTTGAATCCCTCTTTGATGGGGAGGCAATGGATGACAATTTCACTGAACAATCCCACCATGTCTTCATGAGACCATGCAAACACATCCTGAAATTGGGTTAATAGTGTAACCATGCCATTCCTTTGGTTTGGAGTGAGGTCTGTACCAGTCTGGATTAGTTTAGGGCTTTCTAAGGTTCCGAGATTGAATGAAGTGGTTTGATCAAGGTTGGGTTTAGGTTTGTCTTCAACCCATTCTTTGATCTCCAGAGGTATCTCAATGTCCTCTTGTATTTCCATAAAGTTTGAGTCCAACTTTTCATCAAAGTTACAATTCTTGTGGAGAAAATGCACCTTATCAACAAGTATAGGCACATCTAAATTCGGAGTCCTGAAACAAAATATTCTTTCACTTAATATATGAAACTATTTAATTATACAAAGTGTTAGCATGTACTGACAAAACAACTGCTAATACTATACAAAAAAGTAAGCTGTTGACTAATGAAAGGAGTTTTGTTCTAATTGTCAAGGGTGAAGTCCTGATGGACTGCAATGATGGAGGGGCTATCATCATCCTCCTTCTCCCGATTGATGACCATTACGTCTGGCAATCATCGTCTGGGGTGTATCTATTTGTATGTTCATTATGGACAATGATGCGGATGTTTGACATCATCCGGGCGATGTCCTATTTCCGTCTCCGCTCCTCTTCTTCCCATTTGGGATCTGGAACTAGGACTAATTTTTGCTTTATCGGTATCAGCTTGGGAAATAACATGGCCATTACATGGGCAGGCACCTTTACCGGAGACCGTACAGGCTCAGGAACTGTAGGTGGAGATAATCGTAGTTTGGCTGAAGCTGAAGGAATCTGTTTATGCTTATGAGGATTCCTGCGACTGGAACTAGTAGTATAGCCTAGTCCGTCTGTCCCTGTTTGACTGAGAATTTGGATGGGGCACTTGATGCCCTGATGATCTTTGTCCAACCCTTGTCCAGGTTGATAACCCAATGACATCATTTCTTGGCTTGCCAACATTGCTTCGGCATAAATTTGGGGTATGAAAGATGGCACCCCAACAGGATGGTAGTGAGTGTTGCTCACCTTCAGGACATGAAAACTTACCGGCTCATCTTCTGAATTGATGCTAATGAGTGGTATGTCACCTTGTTCAAGACATTCCGGCTCAGCGTCGACGGTGATTAGGCTGTTGTTGATAATGTATTTAAGTTGTTGGTAAAGAGTGGAGGGGACGACCGTGGCCATATGAATCCACGGTCTTCCCAAAAGTAGGTTGTATCATGTGTCTATTTTGAGAACGTGAAAAGACACGCAGAATATATGTGGACCAATCTCCACTGGCAGTTCAATCTCTCTGACAGAGTTTTGTCGGGATCCATCAAAAGCTTTGATAACCTTATGGCTTCTTCGGATCCGATGGAGATTGATGTTCATCTTCACCAAAGTGGCATAAGGACAAATATTTAAAGATGACCCTCCTTCTATCAAAACTCCTCCTACCATGTATTCGAAAGATAAAATTGCTATGTGCAACGACTTGCAATGACCGGTCCCTTCGGGAGGTATATCATCATCAGTGAAAGATATCACATTGTTGTTAAAAATGTGATCCACCAGATGCTGGAATTTCTCAACATCTATTGACTTAGGTAGTTGGGCTTCTTCCAAAACCCTGAGCAATACCTTCCTATGATCTTCGGAAGAGAAAACTAAGTCCAGTATGGAAACTTGATGTGGAGCTTTTCTTAAGCTTAAAACCACCTTGGCTTTATTATAGCCCATAGTACGGAGAAATTCTTCCACTTTTGTTATGGGAATCTTCCCCTTTGACTTGATGGTTGGCTTCATCACCCATTAGGGAAGATAAAGTGGATTATCCTTTGACACTGTAGCAGTTATGTGAGATGTGGATCCTTCAACCCCTCCATAATTCCATGGAACTCTTTGTAGGCTGACAACAGGATATTGTGGTCTGAATAGCAAGATAATTGGCTCTAGAACTTGAACGTGGGCTGATTGGAGGTAGGAAATTTGTGATTCTTCCTTCATTTATCAGCATCTGCAATACTTCTTCCATCGGTTGGCCTAGGTATGTAAATTCCCTTTTGTTGGCAAAATCCCGACGGGCTTTGGCATTTGCTCTTTTTGTAATTTTATCCTCCAATATTTCATTTTCTGGATCGCGCGGTGGAGTGTTTGTAACAAGAGGGGGGAGACTGGCACACTCTTGACTAAATAATTGGCAGGTGGCTTGTTGCTGATGGACCACCAGTTCTGCCAATTAGTTGAGTTGCTCACGCAGAGCATTCATATTTCATTCGATTGTATACTGGAACTTTGCAATATCCCATTTGTCAGCACCATCCTTGCTGGTCTGGGAAGATCCACCATTAAAATTGAAACTCTGTCCACTGCTCCAATTAATCATATTGACCTCTTCTTCTTTGTGTTGAGGAAGAGTGTTGTCTTGCACATGGGGTTGATCGGGCTTGGTGACCACAATCTCACCGCTACCTATCAAATCCTAGATCTTGTGTTTCAAGCCCCAGCAATCTTGAGTATCATGTCTCTGTGCCCCGACATGATAAGCACACTTCTGAGTAGCATTAAAATCCCTCCCATTCTGTTTAGCTGGTGGAAGGAGGTGTGTAATTTTCTTCTGAGTGGTCAGAAGATTAAGAATTTTCTCGAGTGAGTCCCCTAGGGGTGTGAACACTCGAGTACGTCTGACTTCTCCACCTTTAGGCAATGGAGGGTTTGGAGTCTGTGCTTGAAAGGGAGTGTAATTTCTACTTTGGATAGGCATATTCTGACTGCCTTTCTGACCTTGTAGTATCAAGGAAACATCCTCCTCTTTCTTTTTATAGACCCTCCGTGATTTGTTTCCATAATTTTCGGACTGGATGTGTTCAGCAACAGCTTTAAGGGCAGCTAGGTCTTGAATCTTTCCTGACTTTAATCTCATCTCAGCCATCTACCTATGTTTAATCATTTCGGAGAATGGTTTGCCAATACTAGCTAAAACCCTCTCATATAAAGGAGCCTCTTGTATGTCTATGAAGGTCATAACCATTTCTGACTCATTCATAGAGGGAAAAACTTGAGTGCGAAGCACCTCCACTTTTGAGCATACTCTCTGAAAGACTCGTTGGTTTACTTCCTGACTTTAGTAATTTGGTACCGGTCAGGGGCCATCTAAAACTGGAAGCTGTACTGAGTGAGGAAGGCATAAGCTTGCTCCTCCCAACTATGGATCTTGGAGTTGTCTAATCTGGTATACCATGAATGGGCTTCTCCAGTTAGACTATTGTGGAACAGCTGCTTCCTGAGCTTCTCATCCTCGGCATAAGATCCGAGTTCTCCAATGAATACCTTCAAATGTGTGTAAGGGTCTCCTAACCCGTCATACTTTTCAAAGTTAGGAGTATTAAATTTCTCTGGATAATGAACACCAGGGAATATACAAAGGTCAGCATATGAAACACTCTCATGTGCTCCAATCCCTTTGATAGAACGGATGGTCTCTTCCATCTATAGGACTTTCTTTCTGATATCACCGATGTCTAGATCTTCTTTGAGATGGGTGGTATCATGAAATTTGTTGGTTGTATCCAACTGAGCATCAGGTACGGGAGCTTCTTTGTCCGCACCTTGTGTTCCTCCATGTGCAGAGGATTCAGTATGTATGGGTATCCTTGTACCCTGAGTAGATTCGTGTAGTTCTTTAAGAAGAACAACCAAATCTGTGATTTGTTTACTTAATCCGTCGAATTCCTCACGGGAGACAAGATTAAGATTAGCCTAGTCAGATGAAGACATAACTGGTTGTAGGCTCGTGGCCTTTTTGGACTTTGAATGGGAAATAGGTCCGATTGTTTCCCTGCGAAAAAACTGACGTAGTTTAGTTTTAGGGAATGTATAAATGTTTACATGCTATATGACATATCCGTTTTAGGAGTATTATCCTGCTAAACGGATGTTAGTTATTTGTAATTCAGGATAGCATGTTGTACTTTGTAAATATGTGTGTACACATATTTCTTCATATTTCTCATTACATGGAGATTAATATGGAATGAAATTACAAGTAATTTATTTTACGAGTAATTTTGCAATGAGTGAGCATGAAGAGACTTTTCTCCGCATTTGGTTTATCAGAGGCTGACCTATCTTAGGCTACTCTCGCGGGTTTTTGGCATGAAGGTTCCCAAATCATCGCAATTTACTCGACGGGAAGTTAATCCGGTCTTTCAACTGGAGCGAATTTGGGTGGTGCCTTTCCTGAGCCTCGTTGGAATTAGTCTTCCTACGAGTCCAGTAATCAAACACCGATAGGATAGCCTCCTGATGGAGGAACCACACAACATACATTCACATACAACATGTCTCACCGTTTTATGAAAATGATGACATGTGCGAAGCACTACTATCACAAGCAGATATAGTGTAAAGCATTAAGTACAATAAGTAAATGCATTCGTACACATCCATCAAATGTAAATGCAACATCCACACACAAGCGTATAACAGTTTTGAAAAGCTTGTAATAGCGGCTTAAGTCCTCCTATTGGAAGTCCCCAGCAGAGTCGTCACCTGTCGACGTCGGGATTTTATTTGTCCCTTTTCTGTTATTGTCTTTTGGTGTTTTCATGTTAGGTGAGATTTGTTTGAAAAAATAAGTTTTGAAAAGGTTCGACATTTATATGTCGACGATTAGACTGTAAGAGTCACCAGTTGGTTTTTTAAATGGTTGTACCAACACAACCGAGAAAAGGTTTGCACATTGACCCAGTGATGTGACACTGCTTAACGAGTCTGTGAAACCGAGATTCATTAGGGTCCGGGGACTTGCTTATGCAAAGGGAAGGTGTTAGGCACCCCCCGACATCCGTGTTACCATGGTGACCGCCACTTTTCAAGAAATTGTTATATGAATGTGTGTGTGTGTGTATGGGTCAATGTACAATTATTTGGAAGTAGTGCTATGCCTCGTTCGCACCTATATACACAGGGTTTGAATTTTATATAAAATTTAGTTTTAATAGGATATAGCAGTGATGTTTTATAAAAAGAGGTTTTTCAAACCCTATGCTCAATAGTAATTGAGGTCTTTGATACTTCCATTTTTATTAAATGTTCGGCTTGATTGTTTTTATTTTCGAGATGCAAAGCTTCTTCGAGAAAATAATATACATAGCATTGCCAAACTCCTTTGTGGGCATGAAAGCCATCTAAGGAAGTTCGAACACCGTGAATAATTTACAAACCATGTACTGTTGAAAATGTCTATCATGGAAACCGAATCTAGATTCAGTAGACTGAATCTGTGATCACATGATTCAGAGGCTCACATGATATAGCAATTATATGAAAGTTGTAAGCAATTATATATATATAAGCTGTAAATATATATATACATGCATGATCAACCACCACGAAGCACCTCTATGGGGGATCAGAAATGTAAATATATAAAACCGATAAACTTATATATAGAGAAATGATCAACCACCATGAAACACCTCCATGGGGGGATCAGAAATGTAAATAAAGCAATAAATACGGTTAACCGCCAAGAAGTAAACTCCAGGCGGGACTAAATATAAATAAATCAATAAAAGGCCACGAAGTAAACTCCAGGCCTGACAAAAATGTAAATAAATATATATATATATATATATATATATATATATATATATATATATATATATATATATATAAGCGATAAACGCACTGGACATATATCGATCCATGCTCATTTCGTTAATTCGTGGTCGAGGATAAATATATAAAAGCGGTAAATGCATCGGATGTGAAATTCTGGCTCAATTAAACAGAGTTTGATAGCAACAACATATATATATATATAAGTATTTATATATATATATATATATATATATATAAAAGCAATAAACGCTCCGGATGTAAATTCAGGCTCATCGAACAAAGTTCAACAATAGTTTATATATAAGTATATATATATATATATACAAAAAGAAATAAAAGCCACAGACCGAAGTACGGGCATACACACGCTACACGACTCTCAACGTGAAGAACTGTGTGTGCACAGTTGTGGAGAAAGGCTTTAGAAAGTGTAAGAAGCCTTACAGTGGACTGCTAAAGAAGACTTCAATGACTTTAAATGGATGAATACTCGGCTCCCGCCGGTAAATATATAACACTATATAAGCTCACAAGTGTTTAAAATGAGAAAACACTCAGTTTATAGTGTGTACAGAGAAAATTTAACACGGCTTTCTCGCCTTTTCTCTCTTTAAAATTGCTGCCCCAAGCCCTCTATTTATAGAGGGAGGAGCCACAGGTGTGCATGCGGCAACCGTAGATATACTTGCGGCTGCCCGGGGTGCCCTGGGTTCCGCAGGTCCCGTCGTCTCGAAGTTCGTGCATGCGTGCAACGTGATGTCTGCTCGAACTTTCAAAACTTTAATCCGAGCATCCGATCAAGGTGTATAAGACCTTTTTCGGCATGATGTTGTCGAGAGCTACACAATGACATGGGATTAAAGGTTGTACGAATTCAGGAAGATGGGACCATACCCTTGGTCTTCAAGCTTTAAATTATATCCGGTGTGCTATCTTATACAGTAGGCACTCGGGATTGGAGCTCTTTAGTTCTTGTAGGACATTGCTGTATAGAATGTATGTATGAATGTTGAGACGGCGTAATGTGGGGTTGGGATGGCAAAATGACGGTTCTGCCCTTCACCAGGGTTATCTCCGGCTTAAGCTGATTTAGCAGTCGTTGCTCAGGGTTATCTCTGAGATTGGACTGCTGCAGGTGTTGACCATCCTCAGGGTTATCTCTGAGGTGTGCCTGACCTCCCGGGGTTATCTCCGGTCTTGGGGAATGAGTGCTTCAGAGCCATTGCCGAGTGTTGAAGCTGATTGCATGGATTTGTTCAGAACTGCAACTGCATTCTTTGGGGTTGTCTCCGAGGTTGATACTATCTTTCCCGGTGTTATTTTTGGGACTGAGACTGAGTATCTCGGGGTTATCTCTGAGATGACACGGTCTTCTCTGGTGTGATTTCCGGTATTTGAACGGCATTTATCGGGGTTATCTCTGAGGTTGAAACTGAAACTCCCGGTGTTGTTTCCGAGGTTGAGGTTAAAACTTTCGGTGGTAATTTCAGGATTGAGCTGGATGTCTTGGGGTTATCTCCGAGATGGTAATACTGAATATCCCAGGGTCTACAAGAATAACTCAACAATGATTAGAAATCAAAACTTTCTCGAATAACGTTAGGGTTAAAACTTGCTCAAATAAAGTTTAAGGATAAAAGAACTTTCTCAATTAAAGTTTAAGGTAAGGAACTTGCTCAATGTAAAGAGGTAAGGTTTAGGAACTTATCTCGTGCGTAAGCTATAAATTTACAACTCACGTTCACCTACACATAGTATTAGAATCACAATATCTGTTAGATATACTAACATCCATTTTCCTAAAATAACACTCACTTCTAGTTAAACTAGTTATTTAAGTAAGAGTTTTTACTTTACACCATATGCATTTCAGAAATCACAAGCATTAACTTCAAAACACTTATTCACTATTCATGTGTACATTAAATCACGAATTTCATCCACAAAATAGTAACTTAATCACACCCAATTGATATAGGACTCATACAAACATGATTCCTTACATATATACTAACTTAGAACAATTAAACAACAATTTCAGAAAATTTAAATCCTTGAATTCCATGTTTTATACCAAAAACCCCATTTTTAACATCCTTGACAAAAATTAACACTGTGATCATCACAATTCTCCACCAATTTAACTCATTCAAACTACGTTCTCTTTGTTTCTTACCGAATTAACATATTCAAGGCTCAATTTACAGATTATTTTACAAATTAACTACCATATTTGGTACTTTCACAAGCCATATATATAAACATGCACTGTAAACAATTTTCTTCCTTTTAAACGTAATTGGCACACTAATTCTTGTCTAAATGCTAGTTCTAACATCACAAATACATATAAATACAATAAATTAGTTTATAACAACCACTCAAGAAAAATTGAATTCACAGAAATTTGTAAACTCGTGAATATAGTATATTTATATATATAATATTAAGGTGTTTGAATAATACCTTCAATTGCTTGGAAGTCCTTGCTAAAACACAAAGAATTGCTTTGGAATCACAGAAATTGCATTCACAGAAATCCTCTCTCCACTCTCTCTCAAACTCTCTCAATTTTATTTTCTTTCTATTCTCTCTTCTATCTTCTTCTTAGGTTTAGGCCAATTCTAGACCTTTTATGTAACAATAAAACAGATGCTCCCAACGTATGAAACTGTCGTATACTTATTATTATAATAATTACATATCAGTTATAAAATATATTTTATTTATTATTTTATTTTATTTTATTTTATTTATTATTTTAATTCAAAATTAAAATTCAAAAGCCATAAGGCTTTGTTTGGCAAAACACCTTAAAAATAAAGACTTAATATCTTTAAGCCCTGTTTGGGTAAATCCATTTAGACTACTTTAATTTATTTTAATAAATTCTTTACACTATAGTTTATAGTCCCATATTATTTATTTAGATTTACATATCCAATAAACACACTAAATAAATTTTTCACTTATTTCAATTATCACAAAATTATAATCTCATTATAATTTTATTTAATAAATTAACACCTCACTTTTATTATTAAATTAAAATAGCAATATATCAATTCATGTAATCTTCAACAACTCTCTAACTATTAAATTAAATTAAAGTATTATCTAATAAATTTAATTCACAAATATCTACGAACAACAACTGCATCAATAAAATATATATTTAATTTAAGAAATATTTTAAATTACAAATAAATTGAATTGTTACAATAGTCGATACAAAGTCTCAACGATCCATCCTTCTTCTTTACAAAAAATATCGGCACTCCCCATGGCGAAACACTTGGTTGAATGTATTTCCTATCCAATAGTTCTTGTAGTTGGACCATCAACTCATTCATTTCCACTGGCGCCATATGATACGGTGCCCTTGAAACTGGTGCCGCTCATGGCACAATATCTATTATGAATTTGATCTCCCTATCCGGTGGAAGACCTGGTAATTAGCTTGGGAACACATCCGGAAATTCTTTTACTATAGGTATTTGTTCCATTATTGCTCCCACTCTCTGGGTATCAACAACATGACACAAATAACCTACACATTCCTTCTTCAGCAATTTTTTAGTTTGTGTCATGCTAAGACAATATGAATGTCCCGGCGACTTACTACCATAAAACACTACCTTAGGTTACTTCAAAGTTCAAAGGTTTACACATTTCTTTTGACAATCTATAATTGAACAATGGTTAAACAACCAATCCATCCCGAGAATTACATCAAATTCTCCCAACTCTGTCGGTATTAAATCTACCGACTATTTATAACATCTTATTTCTACACAACAATGCCTATTAATATGTTCAAAAGAAATTATTTTTTCATTTGCTACCTTAATATTCAAAGGTATTGGCAATCTTTCAGGGAGTAATCCTAACTATCTAGCAAATTCACATGCTAAAAAAGAACACGTAGCACCCGAATCAAACAACACATAAGCATTTATATCATTTGTGATGCCCCCAAAATAGGTATACACCACCCATTCTGAGTCGCCAAATACATGGTACAGAAACAACAACAACTTCATTAATACAATTGTCGTGTAAAATACGACAACACATATACTGTGAATTTTGATACAAATATATACCAACTGTGATTCATGTCCCAACCGTGGACAGCACCTCACAGTGATACCTTACATAAAGGTATATTCAATAACTGTTTTAGAAATTAAAATCTTTGGGAAGTGCTCAAGAAAACCATCGAACATGGGAGGCCATACATCTAGGTTATGATAGATATCATATGTCCACATGATTATCCTTGGTTGACCCAATAGACCCCAAAGAAAAACGAGAAGATTACTATCATGTTCTTTCTAATGGTGAGTCTTCTCTTGACATATAACTACCTCCACTGTTTGCAATTGAAAATTATATTTCAACCAAACTCCAAGATTATATAGGTAGTGCTCGTAAATATAATCGACAAGTGGATGTGCACAACACTGTCTTATGATAACATGAAGTCGTAGGTCATTAGACATCTTGTATGATAGTGGCAAAACACCCTTCCAACGTTGGGTTCGCCTCCCCATATTTGATTAACCAAATATAACTAATAAATGATGTATAAAATACAACACACTATTCTAAAGTTCTCAATAAAAAAAATTTCATACTGTTTAGGGAGAACCTCCACAACTAGAGACCACCGTTCTATTCCCATGTTACCCCCGCTCGACTCAACTACACTCTTATTACCTGAAAGGAATTGTGAAGCAAAGGGATGAGCACAACTAGCCCAGTAAAGAATATCATGACTAAAGATAATTAATTTATCAACATCCTTCATCGGTAATAAATCAGAGATTTAGAACATATGGTAAATAATAAAACTTTTTGACCATAGTTGCAGCGGAACGAGCAATCCATTAGAAGAGTCAAATAGACTATAAAGTCTATTATCTTCTCCATGTTAAAAGTCCACCAACAATATTTTATCCATGTAACATAAATTAGCAGTTCCTGTCCACAATCATGTGAATAACTCATAATCATAATTGTGGTTCTAAATTCATCTTCTCATCCAGGACGATGATAATTTTCATCACATGTCTTTACCTGAAACATCAAAGGTTAAGGTTATACCAAATCATATTTCCTGTTCATAGTCATAATGATAAATTCATCTTTGCACTACAGGCCAAAGATATTCGTCAACAGTTCATCTTTGCACTACTGGCTAAAGATATTCAACCACAGATCATCTTTGCACTACAGGCCAAAGATATTCAACAACAGATCATCTTTGCACTAGAGGCCAAAGATATTAATATCTCAAAGAAATATATAATCATTTCAGAATTTATATAAATAATAATTATAACCATGTTGATCAATTCACCTTTGCACTTAAGCTAAAGATATTCAATTATAAATTCAATGGTCATGATCATACCAGTCAACAATTCAACTTTGCACTACTGGCCAAAGAGAACCCATAGTCACGTCATACCATTAATCTACCCATCTTTACAGTAAAGTCAAAGAGAAATTCCATCATCAGGGTTATAAAAATGTTATATATGATAATAAAAATAATATGATCAACAAATGCATTTAATTTCAAGAGTAAGATTCATAAATAAACGATAATTTGGTCAGAAAAAGAAACTAATTTTGTTGTGAATAGTACCCGTGAATAGTAACTCGTGAATAGTAACTAGTGAATAGTAACTCGTATTCGTACATAGTATCATATACATAAATAATGTCATATATATAAATAGTGTCATATACATGAATAGTGCCGTATACGTGAATAGTGATGTATATGTGAATAGTAACCCCGACACGAAAAGGTAAAAATTTTATAATAAAATTCATATCAATATTTCAGTAAAATGATATTGAAATAATAACATCATTACGAAGAAAATAACATCCCTTACAATCCCTTACAACTCCCTACCTCGAAAGAGCAGTACTTTTGACTGGAATATCAGATATAACGCTGAAGGAAACTTGCACTGATTAAAAACTCTCAAAGTATCAAAATACTCACAAAATACGCTTGATAATATAGAGAGAGAAAGAGAGAAAATTTATTTTTGTTGTGTTTTTCAATTCTAACTCAGCACCCTATTTATAGAAAAATGTTAGAACGCCGAAGCAGACTTGACCTGTTACCTAGTGGCTTTATCTGCTACTATTCCTGCCAACCACTTTTGAAATAAAATTTCAGCACATTTTTCACCACCAAAAGTGGGGCCCACCAATTCTAAAAATTTCCAAAATATTTTATCATTTAAACAATAATCAAAAACTTCAATAATTCATAATAAATAGCCATTTTATCAGAAAAATACGAATTTTATGCCCATTCTATGGGAAATTAAATTATCTACAACTTTGTAGCTTTAAGTTTTTCCAAATTCCAAACGAAAAATGCCTGAAATCCACATACGGATGATTTTTAATACCTCCATCCTGACAAAATACTGATAAAACACCTCAGCATTAATTTCTTCATTTATAATCACATAAAATAAATATTTTCCTATCCTTCATTTATATCCACATAAAATAAATATTTCTCAACATATAAATTAATAATTAATTATTCACAAATAATATTATAGAATCATAATTACGACAACTAGGCCGTTCCCAGGAAAGAGGGGGCTTTCCGATAAGAATTTCTTTTTACTGGGGCGCAATTAGGTGACCAAGCCTCTCCTTAGACAGAACTTCCTTAGACATTGCCAATAATGCTATCTAACAATATTATTCAAATAATATGAATTATTGATCTGATAATAGAGATACTGTGCAGTGACAATTATCGAAACAACAATAATATAAAATATCAACGCAACAATTATTGAATTAATAAAATAAAATATTAAACAGTAATTACTTTAACAATTATTGAGTAGTGCCTTCTTACGTAAGGATCAATAATTTAAAAATACTGTGCAATACCGTGTGCTACTGTGCAACCACGCATATTATTGTATTTTAACCACCAGGTATTCCAACAGTGTTAACGATAACAATTACGTCGTTATTTATAAAAACTCAAACTTGTCATTTTCTTCATCTGATAGTTATTCTGTTATGGGGCCCACAAATAGTTACGCCGTCGTACGAATATTATCCGACAGTAAGAATATTCCACGACCAAACGAATATTCTCCGACAACAATGAGTATTTTACAACCACTTGCTCATTTTGAAAAAAAAAATCATATATCACCCTTAACTTTAACTCTTTTTTTATCAATTTAAACATTTACTAAATAGAAAAATTGAATACTTTTATTTCATAAAATTCGGGGTCTTACAATCTCCCCTCCCTATGAAATTTTGTCTCCAAAATTTATGTACCTGGTATTTCGAAGAGTAGAGAATATCTTGCTTTCATTTCAGATTCCATCTTTTCTGTCCTCATGATTTCTCCATTGCGCATCTCATGTATTTCAGATATCATTCTAGAATACAGCTTCAAAACAAAAGTTAATTGACATATCACAATTTGTCAACTTATGTAAGAAAATTCAGCTTTGGTAGGATACACACTAGCGAAGGATTTACTCGTCTCTCCCCTCCTAGTTTTAATCCCGGATCTCCGCCAGAGATCATATCTCTAAGCTCTGATACCAACTGTGACGCCCCCAAAATAGGTATACACCACCCATTCTGAGTCGCCAAATACATGGTACAGAAACAACAATAACTTCATTAATATAATTGTCGTGCAAAATAGGACAACACATATACTGTGAGTTTTGATACAAATATATACCAACTGTGACTCATGTCCCAACCTTGGACAACAGCTCACAGTGATACCTTATATAAAGGTATAGTCAATAACTGTTTTAGAAATTAAAATATTTGGGAAGTGCTCAAGGAAACCTTCGTACATGGGAGGCCATACGTCTAGGTTATGATAGATATCATATGTCCACAGAATTATCCTTGGTTGACCCAATAGACCCCAAAACAAAATGAGAAGATTAATATCATGTTCTTTCCAATGGTGAGTCTTCTCTTGACATATAACTATCTCTACTGTCTGCAATTGAAAATTATATTTCAACCAAACTCCAAGATTATATAGGTAGTGCTCGTAAATATAATCAGCAAATGGATGTGCACAACCCTGTCTTATGATAACATGAAATCATAGGTCATTAGACATCTTGTATGATAGTGGCAAAACACCCTTCCAACGTTGAGTTCGCCTTCCCTTATTTGATTCACCAAATATAACTACTAAATGATGTATAAAATATAACACACTATTCTAAAGTTCTCAATAAAAAATTTTCCATACTGTTTAGGGAGAACCTCCACACCTAGAGACCACCGTTCTATTCTTATGTTACCCCCGCTCGACTCAACTACACTCTTATTACCTGAAAGGAAATGTGAAGCAAAAGGGTGAGCACAACTTGCCCAGTAAAGAATATCATGACTAAAGATAGTTAATTTATCAACAACCTTCATCGGTAATAAATTAGAGATTTAGAACATATGGTAGATAATAAAACTTTTCAACCATAGTTGTAGCGAAATGAACAATCCATTAGAAGAGTCAAATGGACTATAAAGTCTATTATCTTCTCCATGTTAAAGGTCCACCAACAATATTTTATCCCTGTAACCTAAATCAACAGTTCCTGTCCACAATCATGTGAATTCCTCTGCTCATCCAGGACGAAGATAACTTTCATCACCTGTCTTTACCTGAAACATAAAAGATTATGGTTATACCAAATCATATTTCTTGTTCATAGTCATACTGATAAATTCATCTTTGCACTACGGGCCAAAGATATTCGTCAACAGTTTATCTTTGCACTACTGGCCAAAGATATTCAACCACAGATCATCTTTGGCCTGCACTACTAGCCAAAGATATTCAACCACAGATCATCTTTGCACTACAGGCCAAAGATATTCAACAACAGATCATCTTTGCACAACAGGCTAAAGATATTCAACAACAGATCATCTTTGCACTACAGGCCAAAGATATTAATATCTCAAAAAAAATATAATCATTTCAGAGTTTATATAAACAATAATTATAACTATGTTGATCAATTCACATTTGCACTTAAGCTAAAGATATTCAATTATAAATTCAATGGTCATGATTATACCAGTCAACAATTCAACTTTTCACTACTGGCCAAAGAGAACCCATAGTCACGATCATACCAATAATCTACCCATCTTTACACTCAAGTCAAAGAGAAATTCCATCACTAGGGTTATAAAAATGTTATATATGATAATAAAAATAATATGATCAAAAACTGCATTTAATTTCAAGAGTAAGATTCATAAATCAACGATAATTTGGTCGGAAAAAGAAACCAATGTTGTTGTGAATAGTAACTCGTGAATAGTAACTCGTATTCGTACATAATGTCGTATACGTAAATAACGTCATATACGTAAATAGTGCCATATACATGAATAGTGTCGTATACGTGAATAGTAACCCCAACACGAAAAGGTAAAAATTTCACAATAAAATTCATATCAATATTTCAGTAAAATGATATTGAAAGAATAACATCATTACGAAGAAAATAACGTCCCTTACAATCCCTTACCTCAAAAGAACAGTACTTCTGACTGGAATATCGGATATAACGCTGAAGAAAATTTGCACTGATTAGAAACTCTCAAAGCATCAAAATACTCACAAAATATGCACGATAATATAGAGAGAGAAAGAGAGAAAACTTGTTTCTGGTGTGTTTTTCAATTCTATGTCAGCACTTTATTTATAGGAAAATGTTAGAACGCCGAAGCAGACCTGACCTGCTACCTGATGGCTTTACCTGTTACTATTCTTGTCCACCACTTTTAAAATAAAATTTTAGCACATTTTTCACCAACCAAAAGTGGGGCCCACCAATTTTAGAAATTTCTAAAATGTTTTATCATTTAAACAATAATTAGAAACTTTAATAATTCATAATAAATAGCACTTTTATCAAAAAAATACAAATTTTATGACCATTCCATAGGAAATTAAATTCTCTACAAATTTGTAGCTTTAAATTTTTTCAAATCTCAAACAAAAAATGCCCGAAATCTACATACGGACGATTTTTAATACCTCCATTCTGACAAAATACTGATAAAATACCTCAGCATTAATTCCTTCATTTATAATCACATAAAATAAATATTTTTCTATCCTTTATTTATATCCACATAAAATAAATATTTCTTATCATATAAATTAATAATTAATTATTCGCAAATAATATTATAGAATCACAATTATGACAACTAGGTCGTTCCAAGGAAAGAGGGGGCTTTTCGTTAAGGATTTCTCCTTACTGACGCGCAATTAGGTGATCAAACCTCTCATTAAATAGAACTTCCTTAGACATTGCCAATAATGTTATCTAATAATATTATTCAAATAATATGAATTATTGATCTGATAATAGAGATACTGTGCAGTGACCATTATTGAAATAACAATAATATAAAATATCAATGCGGCAATTATTGAATTAATAAAATAAAATATTAAACAGTAATTAGTTTAACAATTATTGAGTAGTGCCTTCTTACGTAATGATCAATAATTCAAAAATACTGTGTAATACCGTGTGCTACTGTGTAACCACGTGTATTACTATATTTTAACCACCAGGTATTCCAACAGTGTTAACGGTAACAATTAAGTCGTTATTTATAAAAACTCAAACTTGTCATTTTCTTCATCTGATAGTTATTCCGTTATGGGGCCCACAAATGGCTGCGCCGTCGTACGAATATTCTCCGACAGTAAGAATATTCCACGACCAAATGAATATTCCCCGACAATAATGAGTATTTTATAATCACTTGGTCATTTAAAAAAAATTCATATATCACCCTTAACTCTAACTTTTTTATCAATTTAACCATTTACTGAATAGAAAAATTGAATACTTTTATTTCATAAAATTCGGGGTCTTACATCATTGATTGGAATAAGACCAGCAACTACATCTCCCGATGCAACTGCATTCTAGACCGTCATATTAAAGGTATGGGTCGTTGGTCTACTCAACTAAGCTGGACCACTAATAACTAATTTACCACTATTAACGCCCTTATTACCATCTTCGTCATGTGATCATTTTATCCGCATACGAAGCATCCATGGTTCATCCTACCCTGGATACTCGTGGGGAAATAGTTCTTAAAGAATATCTCTTTAAGTCGTGTCCACGTTACAACCTCCACTCGATCCCTAGCCTGGTTCGCCTCCCACCAGAAGTTGGTCTCTCCCTTCATCATATAGGTGGCAAAAGAAGTTTTTTGCCCCTCTTCGACATTTACAATTACAAATGCCTTCTCAATCTCTTTCACCCAAGTTTGAGCTTCTATCGGGTCCGTAATTCCTTTGAACTCTGGCGAACCTACACTCTTGAAATCCTTAAACGTAGTAGCACGTACTACCGCATAATTAACAGGTATATTTGTACCATTTCTATTAAAGGTAGGTGTTAATAAGTTAACAAACTCCTGTATTGGGTTAACTAGTCCCCCTTCTAGTTGATTCACATTAGCTTCATGATTTCGTTGTCTTCTTCTTGGCAGCATATTTTTGTTAAAATAAATAATAGTTTATTATTACTTACTTCTTATTAGTCATTATTTACGATTAATAATAACTTAAACTCATTACAAAACATGTTCAATACAATTCGTATATTGATATGCTTTCTTCCTTGTAGTATAATACTACCTCGTTCATCATTACATAGCCTTAGCTAGATACATTACTTTCCCGTAATTACTTTTCAAAAATTAAGATTTATAAAAGACTAACCTTTGATTATACAAAAGAGGGTTTTACATCACTGTGACGTCCCCAAATCTGGGTACTTTTTACCACAGATCTGGTAAGTTATTTCTATAACTATTGCGGAAGATATAAACATAAATTGTTTATGCAATAACCTTTACACATAACTCCCAAGGTCGATAACCTTAACTTAATACACACATTCATATACTACTGGACTTACAATATTATTTGCCTCCAATACTATTACAATTTTAAGTGTACAATAATCTAATCTTGGAACTTGTATTTGCCTTTGCCTGTATCCGAAGTTTCATCTTAATCTAAAATTTTATCATGATATAGCAAGGGTGAGTAACAAGTTTGTCCAACAAGTTTAAGTATAAATAAAGATATATCATGATTGAAAAGAATAATAAGCTGACAAACTTTCGACAATATAATAATTGCGAAAGATATTTTCATAATTGAATGACCGAGTCAATAATGATGAATGGTCAACAGTGAACATGAATAAATTTAATTGAACCAAATGGTAATGAAGGTGATCAGCCTTTCATACCTTATGAACATATACAATATGCACAACGTGCAAATCAACAAATCATAAATGTGATGTAACCAACAATGATTAATCACGAACATGCTTTATTATAACAACTCGAGTTCAAGTTAGGAAACTTTCACAATAAGAGAGTATAGGAACTTACATGTACCGTCGACTACTGCTATGCAAAGCTAATCTAGCTTTAGTTGAAAGACCTATTTTTGATAATATTCATCTCTCAATTAGAATAACATCATAACGTATACTACTGCTATTTACAGTAATAAAATATCTTAAACACATAAGCACATATTCCCAACAGTCATTAAAATACATAAGACCCGGTATCAAGTCAAACTATTTCAGTCTGGTTTGATCTTGGTACTATTTCGACGTCCCGATTACATAATCGGATAATTATCGAGTTTATTTTAAATAAAACTCTACTTAACTGCTTCAATATCATTTTAGATAATTTAATTATCAGTCATAATATTTTCGAAAGCCCATAATAATTTTCAAATAATTATTATCATTTATACTGATTTTTCAGTCATTAATATCATTTTTAAATAATTTAAATACTAAGTAATTCTATTATCATTAATATTTAATTAATTTCAAATATTAATGAAATGCATGTCATAATATTAAAGTTATTTATTATAACTCAAAATATTTTTAATACCTTAATATCACACTTAAATGATTTTTAGAACATTTAAAATTATTATTAATTAACTGCCATTAATATTAAATATTAATGTATTTCCTGTCCAAATATTAAAATTTATGTCAACATATTAAAAGCTATATTTTATAACTTAAAACAATTTTAAAACCTTTAAATCTTTTTTAAATGATTTTTAAAACATTAAAACCATGTTTACATAATTTATTTAATACAATTATTAAATAAATTTATTATCATTAAAATTAAATTATTAATGAAATCCATACCAAAATATTAAAAGTCATTCAAAATAACTTAAAATATTTTCTAACACTTTAATATCATTTTAAATGATTTTTAAAATATTAAAATTATTTTTAAGTAATTTATTTAATACGTTTATTAAATATACTTAATATCATTAATATTAAAATATTAATAAAATATAACTCAAATTATTAAAATTTAAATTTTATACCTTAAAATAATTTTTACAAATTAATTATAAAATTTTCATAATTATTTTTCATTTTATTCTAATTATTTTAATTAAATAATTAATTTTCATTTAAACCGTCGCAAAAGGGCCTTTCGCGACGAAAATTGTCGCTATAAGTGTTCTAGAGCCTTCAAGAACATTCAAAGTCAGTGTCATGGTACCTACTTTAACCCACTGTAATTTCTTGATCTTGATGTTTCTAGGCATGATGGTGTATTAGTTATGTAGTATTGATGTAAAACTACATGTACAAACCAAGTTCAGGGTCAAACTACAACATATCATGAAATTATAAACCATCAAAGTTGTTGTCAGACATGTTCTTTATTTTCTGGAATTTTCAAAAAATGAAAACAGTGTGAGGGGTCACTTTTAGGCTTTAATAGCCTAAATTCTGGGCTTTGATTGTGTGTTAAAGTGTAACACTTATGTAGTATATATGTCAGGGTACAAAAGTAATACGCTTATGTAGCTTAACAACATCACAGAAGCAAGATCTCGACTAGTCAAACTGATGTCAAAAACTTGTTCTTGAAGATTATGGGTTTTCTAAAAAGTTCATCCAGACAGTTGGTCAACCCATATTTGACCATCAATATCTTTGATTCTGGTCATGATCTAGGTGTTCTAGTGTCATGGTTTGATAGTCCATATGTCAGAGTATAAAAGTTATACACTCTCATGGTTTAAAAACTGAACAACTGCAAGATCAAAGCCTTGTAAAATGCATGTCAGACATTTCTGAGAAATTTGGGTTTTCCAGATTTTCATTTCTGTGCTTGGTCAACCATGTTTGACCATTAATAACTTGGAATCTAGATATGATATCGACTTGATTCCACTTCCAGTTTACTCTCCTTATGGCATATTATATCAATGATACACTTGCAACCTCAAACAATAAACACAGAAGGATCTAAAGGCTCTGACATTTGACTGTCAGACCTCATTTTAGGGTTCTTGACTGTTTTCATAAATTCCTATTTTCATGAACTTAGATGTTATGGATCCATGATGTATCATCATAGATCACAAAATAGCATCATATAACATATATCTAAACGTCGAAACACATACTTTTCAGAAATCTTAAGGATCTAGATAGAATTAGGGTTTATACCTTTTTGGTTCAAATCTTGATTTTTGCTCCTTGAATCTGATCTTGGCTAGCTAAGAGGTCATCTTGACTTTAATTTGGACTGACTTCCTCTCAAAATTCCGAGAGTTGGAGAAAGAGAAAGAGTTGGCTAAGTTATGAACATAAAAGTAAGATTTTTCTTACTTTAATCTACTAACTTTTGATTTCCATGGCCAAGAATGTTGCTAGGTGGCCTAAATGGCTGATTGGTGTTGTTTTAGAACACTTGGCAAGTTCAAGTGGTGAATAACCATACATTTGAAATATCTTTTACTTAAATGTTAAGTAAAAGGGAATTTTTGTAATTTCGCACCTACTAAGGGTATTTTGGTCATTTCCCCATAAATTTGAAGGGTAATTTGGTCATTTCACATAGAAAACATAACTTTTAACCCTTAGGATTTTATACTTAGCATTAGAGTTCTGAAATCAAGGTTTAGAAATTCCCGATTAGGAATTAGGATTTTCGAAACTAGAATTTGGGTTTCTAACCGATCGTTAGGGTTTACTAGCTTAACATCAAAGTTCTTATTATAACATTAGCGTTTACCCAAGTTACACTTATCTGCTCAACACTTGACCCTTAACTACATACTGTACACACATAATCACCATACACAAAACCATACAAGTCTTTCACAAAATTTTTAAATCCATACTCTATTTCCAATTTAGGTTTTATTATTTAACCTTTATTTAATCATTTAAGATTTTTATTAATCCTATAAATTCTATGGTTGTCACATTCACCCATGCTTCTAAGAATTTCGTCCCAGAAATTACAACCTACTACATTATACTCCTTTTATTCACCAAAACTAGGTTTTTATATAATCTTTATCCAATCATGTAAGATTCTACCTATACGTAATGAGTTTATACTATTTCATATCCATCATCACATACTACCCATGACTTCACTCCAAAGAGTAAATTTTTTTTTCGTATCATGTTGAGGGATCATATAGACCATGAACATTCATTTTCAATTTTTGAAAAGGTTTGTACAAAAATTCATCTATAAATCATCATGACTTACGAACATGTTGGGTGATCAGCCCGTTATGCCCTGTATTGATCAAATACTACATGCTGGAATGATATTTACGTCCCTCATAACCGCCTTTGGCGCATAAAAGTTTCCCAATTTTGGGATGTTCACCTCAATCTTATCATAGGATTCCGCACCAAAACAATTTGGTTCGGGATAATTTCTCAAAGAATACTTTGCATTTTCATAAACATTGGTCTAGCTGAATAATTCGAAATTCAATCAAAACATGTCTGGCCAAATTTAGTTGGTAATAATTTACCTTTAAAATTCTGAAAATAATTTTCTGACATCATGATACCACACTATGTTTACAGTTCGTTTGAGAATTTCGTCATTGTGTGACTTTATCATACTACATCATTCCATAGTGGCTGGCGATCTTTATATCGCATCCAACTAAGTAATTCTACATTCATAACTCCATCATTTTTATCATCTCTGCACCAGGTTACATGATGTGTTAATGATATATAAAATACAATTTGATATATTTCAAATCATTTCCGTCTAGCCGAAATAATTAGCATAGACTTTCCTTTTAAAATGTTCAAAACCATTAAAAATCAGTGTTAATGCTATCATACCACAAAAGGTAACGATGTGTCAGTGTCCTAAAGTTCACATATACACACTTGTCACCATGTGTTGAGAATAACAAAATTCAATTTTTAAAGGCACATCAGTGCGTATTTAGCTTGATGTCAAAAATTTCGAAGTCTAGCATAGCTAGAAGATTTGGAATTCATATGCTTCCACCATCAACTTCACTTTCTATACTGATCCATTGCTTAATAATTCTATCTATTTCTATCATCTTTAATTCTGCAATCACAAGTTTTCTATACCCCAGTATAGTTCATCAAACTTATCACACATTATAAGCTCAGGAACTTTCCACAATAATATGAGTTTAGAAACTTATCCTAGCAATACCTAGTTCAAGAAGCAATAAAAAATTGTCCATACGCTTAGGGGTTCAAAAACATACCATACGATTCACAAACTTACCATAAGTATAAGTTTTAAGAACTTGCACCTAATCTTATATTTTCTACCTATCCGTTATACACATGAGAAAAGAATCACCTTCTCAACATGTATATAGCACATAACACGACATAAACATTTCAATTATTATCAATATAGGAAGCTAAGTGATTGTCGAACAAAACACGATCCCCTGCCCATACAAGGAATTGGTACACTTGACCAGTAATCAATATAGGAAGCTAAGCAGTTGTTATACCAAGGACAAATTCCCCGCCCATACAAGGAATTGTTCAACTCAACCACTATATTGATATAGGAAGCTAAGTAGTTCTCAAAACAAGTACAAATTCCCCGCCCATACAAGGAATCATACAACTTAGATGATGACATGAGTCCTCAATTGAAATCCCACATAATCCTAGCTTCATACTTATTCCATACGAATTTTATTTAATCCGTATCTTATCATCCACAACTCTTTTCTGAGTGTGCATAGTACTATTTCGTAGTACAACTGACATACATCAATTCTGCTATAAAATATTTAATCATTTGATTGATCCTCCTCCCTGCTATGACCTTATCAGATCACGTGGTGATCTCATATTATAATCGTATTGTATTACGATTCTATTCTATGTTATGATCATTTTTGTAAGACCCCAACTTATTAATGAATAAAATCAAATTTCCTCTAGTTATTAATGTGAATAATAAGGTGTTAATTTGATATAATATTTTAGTTATGGGTAAAATGTGCAACTTTTGCAAAATAAACAAATGGTTATAAAATACTCATTGCTGTCGGGGAATATTCGTTTGGTCGTGGAATATTCTTTCTGTCGGGGAATATTCATACGACGGCGCAGCTATTTGTAGGCCCCATAACTGAAATGGTCGGATGAAGATAACGACAAAATTGAGTTTTTATAAATAACGACGTAGTTGTTACCGTTAACACTGTTGGAATACCCGGTGGTCAAAATATAGTAATACACGTGGTTGCACAGTAGCACACGGTTTTGCACAGTATTTTTGAATTATTGATCCTTACGTAAGAAGGCACTACTCAATAATTGTTACATTAGTTACTGTTCAATATTTTATTTTATTGATTCAATAATTGTTACGTTGATATTTTATATTATTATTGTTTCAATAATTGTTACTGCACAATATTTTCCATTATCAGATCAATAATTCATATTATTTGAATAATATTATTAGATAGCATTATTGATAATGTCTAGAAAGTTCTGTCTAAGGAGAGGTTTGGTCACCTAATTGCACGCTAGTAAGGAGAAATCCTTATTGGAAAGCCCCCTCTTTCCTAGGAATGGCCTGGTTGTCATAATTATGATTCCGTAATATTATTTGTGAATAATTAATTATTGATTTATATGATAAGGAAATATTTATTTGATGTGGATATAAATGATAGATTTATTTATGTGGTTATTATTGAAGGAATTAATGTTGAGGTGTTTTATCAGTATTTCTGTCGCAATGGAGGTATTAAAAATCAAATCAGTATTTTTCAGATATATTACGTGAGTTATAATTTTTAATCCGACCGTTGGATCGTTGTGATTTTTGGATATGTTATACATATATAAGTTGAGTATATGTCCACAAATTTTGAACTGTTAAAAATGAACGTATGATTTGTTATTAATTTTAAGAGGTGACTGATTCGAAAATTAGGTTTATAAATAATTTTGGTGGAAAATTCTAGAATTGGTGGGCCCCACTTTTGGTTGGTGAAGAAATGTGCTGAATTTTATTTCAAATGTGGTGGGTGGCAATAGTAGCAGGTAAAGCCATCAGGTAGCAGGTCAAGTCTGCTTCGGCGTGCTAATATTTTCCTGTAAATGGAGGACTAAGTTAGAATTGAAAATCACACCAGAATTCATAAGTTTTCTCTCTTTCTCTCTCTATATTCTTGAGCGCATTTTGTGAGTATTTTGATACTTTGAGAGTTGCTATTCAATGCAAGTTTCTGTCAGCACTATATCCGAAATTCAGTCAGAAGTACGGTTATTCTGAGGTAAGGGGTATTATTTATTTCACATTCTGAAGAGATATTATTTTCTATATTCGTATGAATATTATTTCTGTTCAATATTCATAAGAAATTTTATTTCGTTTAATATTTGTGAGAAATATTATATTCGTTTAATATTCGTAATGAATATTATTTTCGTTTAATATTCGTAAGGGATATTATTTTATTCGTAAATGATATTATTTCTTTCAATATCATTATGTCGAAATATTGGTTTGAACTTTTTATCAAATTTAGAACTTTTTGTGTCGGGATTATTATTCACGTATACGGCACTATTCACGTATACGACACTATTCACGAATACGGTACTATTCACCGAAAAATGAAATTTTCTTCTTTTTATCCAAGATGGCTATTATTGTTACTATCTTTGATTGTATCCATGTTTTGATCATTATTTTTGAATTATGCTTCAAAATTAGTTATTTTAGAGTATTATTGAACTTGGATAAACTATAATACGAATCCCTAATATTTGTTCTTTTATCTCACTGGATTCGTTTTCATTAAGATATTTTTCATCATCCTCGGTCCTAAAAGATGAATGATTACCTGATGAATATCTTTGGCGCGTAGTGCAAAGATGAACAGGTGTTGAGATGAACATGACCAACTGAGTATTATTCTTGAATTTTACTCCACAAAGTAGTATCATGTTGACAATTTCGACGTTATTGATTTATAAATAAATTAAATTATAAATCTTTAAAATTTATCCTTGAACTTGTTTAATTGAATTAATATATCATTGTCATCATCCTCATGTTTATATTCTGTTGAAAGTCATCTGTGGCCTGTAGTGCATATATGGACTTGGTATTATTATGACCAGGGATTATTCGATATAATCATGACCGTAATGTTACAAATGATGTGGTAAAAGTCCTCATTGGCCCGTAGTGCATTGATGGATAATTTTTGGTATGATTATGACCATGGATTCTCTTCGGCCAATGGTGCAAAGATGAATTGTTTTATGGCATGATCATGACCGTTGATGAAAACACGATTATCTTTGGCCTGTAGTGCAAAGATGAATATTTGATTAAAGATGATTATTGATTGTTGTTACAGGAATAAAATATTGATGATGGACTTTTAAATCTTAGAAGATAGTAGAACTCATTCTCTACTTGACTCTTCTAATTGATTATTTTTTTCCGCTGCAGTTGTTGATCTAAAACTTGTTGTCTATTATATTTTATCAGATTTTTCCATGTTGAAGACTAATGATAATTTGTTGTACATTATCTTAGTCATAATATTTCTTACTGGGCTAGTTGAGCTCACCTTTTCTTTCACTGTTCTCTTCAGGAAATGAGAATATAGCTGGGACTAGTCGGGGAATGGATTGACAGTCTAGATAGTTGCATTAGTAGTTCTCACTATTCTGTGAAATAGTGTGATAATTGTAATGAGGACTCCTTTTGAGTTTGTATACTCTCTAGTAGATAATATTTGTATTCAAACTCACAGTATATTTGTGTTGTCGTATTCTGCACGACAATTGTATTACTGAAGTTGTATTTATTTCTGTACCATGTATTTGGCGACTCAGAATGGGTGATGTATACCTATTTTGGGATTGTCACCGTTGGTATCAAAGCTTAGGGATATGATCCCTAGCTGAGATGTGAGACAAGAACTAGTAGGGGAGAGACGGGAAATTCATTCGCTAGTATGACCTAACTAAGTTTATTTGGTATTTGTTTGGTCGGTCAGAATATAGGGATAATATGTTGCATGCCAATTAACCCTTGTTTTGTGACAGTATTTGAAAATGACATCCGAGAATGTTGAGAATAGCAATGGAGCACAGGAGACCGTTAAGTCACCACAGATCAATACTTAGGATAATGTGCATCGGGAAGGCAACAATCCTCAGGTGAACAATGGCACCGACCAAATGACGAACGACAGTATGTTTAGGAGCTTTTTAGAATTCATGCAACACCAAACGAGAGAGACTCCTATTCATAATGCAGGTGGAAACACTGGCAACCCACGGTTGGTCACCGCTAAGCAGTTCAAGGAGCTAGGACCACCGGAGTTTTTGGGAAAACCAGAACCACTTAAGGCAGAGACATGGATAAAGTAGATCACCAAGATATTTGATGTCTTGGAATGCTCAGAGGAGCAAAAGGTTACATTCGCCACCTTTATGTTGCGTGAAGAAGTAGATCATTGCTGGGAATCTGTAAAACGTACCCAGCCTGACACACAAGATGTCTTGGGAGAAGTTCTAAGAATTGTTCAACGACAAGTACTTTCCCGAAAGTATTCGTCACATGAAGGAAGTGGAATTTATCAAGTTGGAGCAAAATAATATGACCGTGTCGCAGTACGAAGCTAAGTTTGCCGAGTTGTCCCGGTCTACGTCCCACTTAGTTGATAACGAGGAGAGAATGACACGGATGTTTCTAAGAGGTTTGAAACCCGAGATACGTCAATACCTAATTTCTCACAAACTGTGTTTGTATTCAGATGTTGTAAATAGGGCTCAGTTATTGGAGCGCGATAACGAGTTAACCCAACCAAGAGAAAGCAGCCGGAAAAATGATAATACCAATGGTAGTAGTCATCGAAGCGGTAACAACAATCGTAGAGGAAATTATCATGCCAAGAATGGTAACCACTTCGGTGGTAATCATGGCCAAGATAATAGAAGTGGAAATTTCAAGAAGAGGAGGTTCAATAATGATGGAAAGACAGCAACACCAGCACCCATTTCAAAAGAAGAAGAACGACCACCGGTCGTATGTTTCAAATGCGGACAAGAGGGACACATCCGTCCAAACTGTACGCAGCAACCCAAAGTGTGTTTCAATTGCGGAAGAGAAGGTCACCTAGCTCGATTTTTTCCTGTAGTGAAGTCGAGTCCAGCGGGGATAGTGATGCCAAAGGATGTCCGAGATAAGTCAAAGTCGGTAGTTTAAGTAAGAGCGTTTTTCAAGGAACCCGAACGAAGTTATCACGGGTAAGTTAATCATAAACTCTTGCGAAGTTTATACCTTATTCAATACCGGTTGTACATATTCTTTTATTTCTCCTACTTGCGCTCAACGTTTAAACTTGACCCTAGTATAAAACCCATTTCTAAAACCCTTAAAATATTTCTTCACCTAAAACTAACGTATTATGCGCTGAAGACGTTGGCTCGAGCTATTGAAGATTACGATTATACCATTCAATACCATCGTGGGAAAAGCGAACGTGGTAGCTGACGCGTTGAGCAGAAGATCGTATGTATTTACGAGTGCAAATATACAAACCTACGTGAAGATAGAAAATATACGATTAGAACCAACTTTAAATCGATAAAATTAAAGCCGTTCAAGCTACAGACTCAGAGAGCTGATGAATGTGAAGAAGAATGTTCAAGAGGGCGTTATTCTAGGAGCAAGAGTCGATGAAGAGAAAAAATCTCAACCCTCGATTTTATTGGTCTATTTGAAATCCTCGATCGAGTAAGAACTGTGACCTATAGACTCGTTTTCAGCGCCAAGTATGCCGCGTGTTCATAACATTTATTTTGTATCGATGTTACGTAAATATATGGATGATCCGAACCACATTATTGATTAAGAATCGGACGAGATAGCAGAAGATTTAACGTATAAGGAGATACCTCAAGAGTTAGAATCTGACGAGGTATCCCCATCTGTTCGGCATATCAGGTACGTACGTAAATTTCAGGGACGAAATTTAATAAGGAGGGGAGGTTGTAAGACCCCAACTTATTAATGAATAAAATCAAATTTCCTCTAATTATTATTGTGAATAATAAGGTGTTCATTTGATATAATATTTTGGTTATGGGTAAAATGTGCAAATTTTACAAAATCAACAAGTGGTTATAAAATACTCATTGTTGTCGGGAAATATTCATTTGGTCGTGGAATATTCTTTCTGTCGGGGAATATTCGTACGACGGCGTAGCTATTTGTGGACCCTATAACTGAAATGGTCGGATGAAGATAACGACAAAATTGTGTTTTTATAAATAACGGCGTAGTTGTTACCGTTAACACTGTTAGAATACCCGGTGGTTTAAATACAGTAATACGCGTGGTTGCACAGTAGCACACGGTTTTGCACAGTATTTTTGAATCATTGATCCTTACGTAAGAAGGCACTACTCAATAATTATTACAGTAGTTACTGTTCAATATTTTATTTTATTGATTCAATAATTGCTACGTTGATATTTTATATTATCGTTGTTTCAATAATTGTTACTGCACAGTATTTCCCATTATCAGATCAATAATTCATATTATTTGACTAATATTATTAGATAGCATTATTGGCAATGTCTAGAAAGTTATGTTTAAGGAGAGGTTTGGTCACCTAATTGCACGCCAGTAAGGAGAAATCCTTATTGGAAAGGCCCCTCTTTCCTAGGAATGACCTGGTTGTCATAATTGTGATTCAGTAATATTATTTGTGAATAATTAATTATTGATTTATATGATAAGGAAATATTTATTTGATGTGGATATAAATGATAGATTTATTTATGTGGTTATTATTGAAAGAATTAATGTTGAGGTGTTTTATCAGTATTTTTGTCGTAATGGAGGTATTAAAAATCAAATCAGTATTTTTCAGATATATTGCGTGAGTTATAATTTTTAATCCGACCGTTGGATCGTTGTTATTTTTGGATATGTTATACATATATAAGTTGAGTATATGTCCACAAATTTTGAACCGTTAAAAATGAACGTATGATTTGTTATTAATTTTAAGAGGTGACTGATTCGGAAATTAGGTTTATAAATAATTTTGGTAGAAAATTCTAGAATTTGTGGGCCCCACTTTTGGTTGGTGAAAAAATGTGCTGAATTTTATTTCAAATGTGGTGGGTGGCAATAGTAGTAGGTAAAGCCATCAGGTAGCAGGTTAAGTCTGCTTCGGCGTGCTAACATTTTCCTATAAATAGAGGGCTAAGTTAGAATTGAAAATCACACCAGAATTTATAAGTTTTCTCTCTTTCTCTCTCTATATTCTTGAGCGTATTTTGTGAGTATTTTGATACTTTGAGAGTTGCTATTCAGTGCAAGTTTCTGTTAGCACTATAACCAAAATTCAATCAGAAGTACGGTTATTCTGAGGTAAAGGGTATTATTTATTTCACATTTTGAAGAGATATTATTTTTCGTATATGTATGAATATTATTTCTGTTCAATATTCATAAGAAATTTTATTTCGTTCAATATTCGTGAGAAATATTATATTCGTTTAATATTCGTAATGAATATTATTTTCGTTTAATATTTGTAAGGGATGTTATTTTCTTCGTAAATGATATTATTTCTTTCAATATCATTATGCCGAAATATTGGTTTGAACTTTTTATCAAATTTAGAACTTTTTGTGTCGGAATTACTATTCACGTATACGTCACTATTCACGTATACGACACTATTCACGAATACGGTACTATTCACCGAAAAATGAAATTTTCTTATTTTTATCCAAGATGGCTATTATGGCTACTATCTTTGATTGTATCCATGTTTTGATCATTATTTTTGAATTATGCTTCAAAATTAGTTATTTTAGAGTATTATTGAACTTGGATAAACTGTAATATGAATCCCTAATATTTGTTCTTTTATCTCACTTGATTCATTTTTATTAAGATATTTTTCATCATCCTCAGTTATAAAAGATGAATGATTACCTGATGAATATCTTTGGCCCGTAGTGCAATGATGAACAGGAGTTGAGATGAACATGACCAACTGAGTATTATTCTTGAATTTTACTATACAAAGTAGTATCATGTTGACAATTTAGACGTTATTGATTTCTGGATAAATTAAATTATAAATCTTTAAAATTTTTCCTTGAACTTGTTTAATTGAATTATTATATCATTGCATCATCCACATGTTTATATTCTGTTGAAAGTCATCTATGGCCTATAGTGCATAGATGGACTTGGTATGATTATGACCAAGGATTATTTGGTATAATCATAACCGTAATGTTACAAATGATGTGGTAAAAGTCCTCATTGGCCCGTAGTGCATTGATGGATAATTTTTGGTATGATTATGGCCATGGATTCTCTTCGGCCAAGGGTGCAAAGATGAATTGTTTTATGGCATGATCATGACCGTTGATGAAAACACGATTATCTTTGGCCTGTAGTGCAAAGATGAATATTTTATTAAAGATGATTATTGATTGTTGTTATAGGGATAAAATATTGATGATGGACTTTTAAATCTTAGAAGATAGTAGAACTCATCCTCTACTTGACTCTTCTAATGGATTATTTTTTTTCGCTGCAGTTGTTGATCTAAAACTTGTTGTCTATTATATTTTATCATATTTTTCCCTATTGAAGACTAATGATAATTTGTTGTACATTATCTTAGTCGTAATATTTCTTACTCAGCTAGTTGAGCTCACCCTTTCTTTCACTGTTCTCTTCAGGAAATGAGAATATAGTTGGGACTAGTCGGGGAATGGATTGACGGTCTAGATGGTTGCATTAGTAGTCCTCACTATTATGTGAAATAGTGTGATAATTGTAATGAGAACTCCTTTTGAGTTTGTATTCTCTCTAGTAGACAATATTTGTATTCAAACTCACAGTATATGTGTTGTCGTATTCTGCACGACAATTGTATTACTGAAGTTGTATTTGTTTCTGTACCATGTATTTGGCAACTCAGAATGGGTGATGTATACCTATTTTGGGGTTGTCACAGTTTTGTTTTACGATTTTCTTTCCTTTAATACTTTTAGTCTGTTAGACTCTTGTAGACACTCGAAATTTTTTGTACACCTGTCAGTAACATTGCAAGAGGACAGATTTGTCTTTCAAGAGGGAACCCTGGAAGACAGTTCATATCCAGTCTAGATACTACCGGAAGTCCAGCATCAACCCTGGAGTACACACCGAGAGTAACAAATCCAACCTTAGAGATAACCCCGAGGCCATATCCAATACCGAAAAACACACCGGAGAAGACCGATTAATCTCGGAGATAACCCTGAGGTATCTAGTCTCAGTCCCAACCGTGGGAATAGCTACCAACCTTGGCAATAACCCCAAGGAATGCAGTTCCGGTGATAACCCCAAAAATGTTTGTTTCAAATGCAAGCAGCTTCAATCTCGACGCTCACAACGAGATTCTCAGTACCAACTCGGATATAACACCGGGAGGACAGGCAAACCTCAGAGATGACACTGAGGACCTTCAACCATTGCAGCAGTCCAATCTCAGAGATAACCCTGAGCAACGTCTGCTTTATCAGCCCAAACTGAAGATAACCCCGGTGAGGGGCTAAGTCATCATATCGCCACCATGACGCCACATCATGTCGTCTCAACATTTTAGACATACATTTCTACGCAGCAATGTCCCACAAAAGCTCAGAAGAACCAATCCCGAGTGACTATTGCCCAGGATAACGGGTAGAATTTGAAGCTAAAGACTGGAGGGCATCGTCCCATCTTTATGACTTTGTACAACCTCTAGTCACATGTCATTGCGTAACTCTCGACAACGGTGGCCCGAAATAGGTCCCATATACCTCAGTCGGATGGCCGGATTGTAATTCTAAAAGTTTGAGTGGACATCACGTTGCCCACGTGCACGTACTACGAGATGACGCGACCCGCGAAGCCCGGGGCACCTCGGGCAAACTCTGGTACACCTGCAGCTGCAAGAAAAAAGAGCGAGGAAGCCCTGCCCAATTTGCTCTGTACTTGCAATATATTGAGTGCTTTCCCATTTTAAACACCTGTAGGCTCACATATAGCTATTTTTGTGCCTATAAAGCCAGTGTTTATCTACTTCAAAAATATAGAAGTCTTCTTTGGCAGCCCACTGTAAGCCTTCTTACACACTTTAAAGCCTTTCTTCCCATCTTTGTACACACCCTTCTTTAAGTTGAGAGTCGTGTTGCGTTTGTTTGCCCGGACTTCGGTCCGTGGTTTTATTTCAGTTTGTATATACATATATATATATATATATATATATATATATATATATATATATATATTATTTATTTATTTATTTATATATATGGACTAACATTATCGAGTTATGTCTCGATTGAGCCTAGACTTCGGTCTGGAGTTTACTAGCTTTTGTATATATATATTTACATTTATATATATGAATTGCGTGTTTAACTCTGTTCGATGAGCCTAGACTTTGGTCTGGAGCGTTTAATGCTTTAATATATATATATATATATATATATTAAAGCAATAAACGCACCGGATGTAAAATCCAGGCTCATTAGACAAAGTCCGACAACAGTTAATATATATATATATATATATATATTTACATTTCGTCACACCTGGAGTTTACTTCGTGGTGGTTGACGGTTTTTACTGCTTTCTGTACATTTCGTCCCGCCTAGAGTTTCCTCCATGGCGGTTGATAGCTTTTACAGCTTTATTTACATTTCTGATCCCCCATGGAGGTGCTTCATGGCTGGTGATCATGTCTGTATATATATATATATATATATATATATATATATATATATATATATATATATATATATATTTACGGATTTTGTATATATACCTGCTTACTGCGTTTTTATCAATTACGGCATCATGCGAGCCTAGGAATCATGTGATCACATATTCAGTCTACTGAATCTAGATTTGGCTCCCGTGATGGACCCTTTCAGCTGTAAGCAGCTTGTAAATTTATCTATGATGTCTGAATTACCTCAGATTGTTTTCATACCCACGAGGAGTTCAACACCTTTTGTACATTATTTTCATACAGATGCCTCGCATCTGTAAAATAAAATCAATCAAGCCGAATACGGAATAAAATGGAAGTATCAAAGGCCTCAATTACTATTGAGCACAGGGTTTGAAAAACCTCTTTTACAAAACATTACTGCTATATCTTGTTTAAAACTGAATTTTTACACAAATTCAAGCCCTTTGTATATAGGTACAAACGAGGCATATCACTACTTCCAAATAACAGCACATTGACCTACACACACACACGCATATTCAAATAATAGTTTTTTGAAAAGTGGCGGTCATCGTGGCAACACGGACGTCGGGGGGTGCCTAATACCTTCCCTCCGCATAAGCAAGTCCCCGGACCCTAAATGAATCTCCGTTTCATAAACCCGTTTAGCAGTGTCACATCACTGGGTCAATGTGCAAACCTTTTCTCGGTTGTGTTGGTACAACCAGTTAAAAAACTAACTGGCAACTCTTATAGTCCAATCGTCGACATTACACATGTCGGACCTTTTTTACTTATTTTTTCAAACAAATCTCACATAAAATGAGAACACAAAAAAATAGGTAACGAAAAGGGACAAATAAAAATCTCAACGTCGACAGGTGGTGACTTCGCTAGGGACTCCAGTAAGAAGACTTAAGCCGCTGCTACAATCTTATCAAAATTATTATCTACTTGTGTGTGGATATTGCATTTACATTTATGATGAATGTGTACGAATGCATTTCCTTATTGCACTTAGTGCTTCGCACCATATCTTCTTGTGATATTAGTGCTTCGCACATGTCATCATTTTCATATGGTGAGATGCGATGTAAGTGAATGTATGTTGTGTGGTCCCTCCATCAGGAGGCTATCCCATCGGTGTTTGATTACTGGACTCGGAGGAAGACTAATTCCATGAGGCTCAGGAAAGGCACCACCCAAATTCGCTCCAATTGAAAGACATGAATTAATTCCTGTCGAGTAATTTGCGATGATTTGGGAACCTTCATGCCAAAAAGTCGCGAGAGTAACCTAAGATAGGTGAGCCTCTGATAAACCCAACACGGAGGAAAGTCTCTTCATGCGTTTGCATTACTTACAATATTCATGCCATATTCATGTAATATGAAGAAATGTGTACACACCTGTTTAAAGTTGACATGCTATTACGAACAGCTAACATCCGTTTTTGCAGGAGAAAATTCCTAAAATGAACACATCACATTGCATGTTAATTTACATTCCCTAAAGACTAAACTATGCAAGTCTTTTGCAGGGAATCCATCGGACGTACTACCCGGTCAAAATCCAAAAAGGTCGCGGGCCTACAGCCAATTATGTCGTCATTCGACCAAACTGACCTTAATCCAGTTTCTCGCAAGGAATTCTACGGATTAAGCAAATAAATTACAGATTTGGCTGTTTTGCTTAAAGAACTACAACAATCTACGCAGAGTCCAAAAATATCCGTACATACTAATTCCTCTACACAAGGGGGAGCCCAGGTCGTTACAATACTTGAACTGCAGTTGGATAAGACCAACAAAATTCATGATGACAGCCATCTCACAAGAGATCCAAACACCGGTGACATCAAAAAGAAAGTTCTTCAGATGGAAGAGACCATTCGCGCTATCAAAGGAATTGGAGCACATGGGAGTGTTTCATATGCTGACCTTTGTATATTCCCTAGTGTTCATTATCCAAAAAAGTTTAAAATTCCTGACTTCGAAAAATATGACGGGTTAGGAGATCCTTATACCCATTTGAAGGTATTCATTGGAAAACTTGGATCTTATGCAGAGGACGAGAAGCTCAGAATACAGATGTTCCAAAAAAGTCTGACTGGAGAAGCTCGTTCATGGTATACCAGATTAGACAACTCCAAGATCCATAGCTGGGAAGAGCTAGCACACTCCTTCCTCACTCAATACAGCTTTCAGTCTCAAATGGCTCCTGACCGGTATCAGATTACCAAGGTCAAGAAATAATCTAATGATACTTTCAGAGAGTATGCTCAAAGGTGGAGACGCCTGGCTACCCAAGTTATTCCTTCCATGATAGAATCAAAAATGGTCATGACCTTCATAGACATACAGGAAGCTCCTTTCTATTAAATAGTGTTAACCGACATCGGTAAACCATTTTCTGAAATGATCAAACACGGGGAGATGGTTGAGATGGGATTGAAGTTGGGAAAGATTCAAGACCTAGCTGCTCTTAAAGCTGTTGCTGAGCACATCCAGTCTGGAAAATATGGAAAAAACCCCTGAGGGTCTATAAAAAGAAAGAGGAAGATGTTTCCCTGATACTGCAGGGTCAAAAAGGCAATCAGAACATGCCTGTTCAAAGGAGAAGTTACACTCCCTTTCAAGCTCAGTCTTCAAATCCTCCATTGCCAAAAGGTGGAGAAGTCAAACGCCCTCGAGTGTTCATGCCCTTAGGGGACTCCCACGAGAACATTCTTACTCTTCTGACAACACAGAAGAAAATCACGCATCTTCTTCCACCAGCCAACCCTAATAGACGAGGTTTCAATGCTGCTAAGAAATGTACATATCATGCCAGGGCACCTGGATATGATACTCAAGATTGTTGGGACTTGAAACACAAGATCCAATACCTGATAGACAATGGGTAAATCGTGGTTACCAAATCAGATCAACCTCACGTTCAAGACAACCCACTTCCTCAACACAAAGAAGAAGAGGTCAATATGATAAATTGGAGCAATGAACAGAGTTCCAATTTCAGTGGCGAGTCATCTCAAACCACCAAAGATGGTGTTGACAAATGGGATTATGCCAAGTTCTAATTCACAATGGAAGGTAAGATGAAAGCTCTATGCAAACAGATCGATCAATTGGCAGAACTGGTGACCTACCAGCATCAAGTTACACGCCAATTAGTAAGCCAGGAGCATGCTAGTCTCCTTCCTCTTGTCAGGAATATTCCTTCGTCACCTTCAGAAAGTAAAACTTTGGAGGACAAAGTGGCAAAGAGAGCGAATGCCAAAGCTCGTCATGATTTTGCCAACAAAAGGGAATTCACACATCAGGGCTAACCCATAGAGGAAATTCTTTAGATGCTAATCAATGAAGGAAGAATCAATTCCCTTCTACCTCTAATCAACCCTTGTTCAAGACGGTACAATTCTGATGGAGTATATCAATATCACTCCCATTCTTGCGGTCACATCACAGAAGAATGCTGGCCACTCCGCCACCTTATCCAGAATCTGATTGACAGCGGTGTCTTGCAACTAGCAGACAATGATATTCTGCTACGTGGGAGTGAGAATATCTGTCCTACTAAGTGGAAGGGATTTATAGCAGTAATCTCTGCATAGGCTGATGACAATATCAAGCCACTCACTATAACAGTAATTCAACTCAGAGGAAGCAACAATCCTTTAAAAGTGGCCGCTCCCGAGCCAATCAACTTACCATGCAGAGCATAATATCCTATTGTTAGCTTGCACACAGTTCCGTGGAATTACGGAGAAGGTGAAGGATCCACCTCACATACAACTGCTACAGTGTTGAAGGAAAATGCACTGTATCTTCTCCAATGGGTGATGAAATCTACCATCAAATCAAAGGGGAAAATACCCGTGGAGAAGATTGAAAAATTCCTCCACATTATGGGTCATCACGAAGCCAAGGTGATTCTAAGCTTTAGAGAAGCTCCACATCAAATTTCAATTTTGGACTTAGTACTAATGTCCGAGGATCACCAAAAGATCTTATTGAAGGTTTTAGAAGAAGCCTATCTACCAGAATCAATGGATACAGAAAAGTTTCAACACTTGGTTGATCACATTTTCAATAACAATGTGATATTCTTCACTGATTACGATATACCGCCTGAAGGGACCGGTCATTACAAGCCATTACATATTGTGGTCTTATCCTCCGGATATATGCTGGCTGAAGTATTGATAGATGGAGGCTCATCTCTAAATATCTGTCCATACGCCACATTGTTGAAGATGAATGGTAATCTCAACAGAATTTGGGGTAGCCATATGGTCATCAAAGCTTTTGATGGAGCCCGCCAAAATTCGGTCGGAGTAATTGGGTTGCCAATCAAAATTGGTCTCCATACATTCTGCGTATCTTTCCACGTGCTCAAGATAGATTTGGGATACAACCTGCTCTTGGGAAGACTGTGGATTCATATGGCTGGGGCAGTCCCCTTCACCCTTCATCAGCAACTGAAAAACATTATCAACAATAGCCTAGTCACGATCAACGTTGAACCGGAGTGTCCTCAACATGGGGACATGCCATTCATCAATGCTAATACAGATGTTGAGTCGGTTAGTTTTCATGCCTTGGAAGTGAGCAATACTCAGTACCATGCTATTGCAACGACATTGCCCATACCCAAGATCTCTGCCGAAGTAATGTCAGCTACTCAGGAAATGATGTCCTTGGGTCAGCAGCCAGGATAAGGGCTGGGTAAAGATCACCAAGGTATTAAATACCCCATTCAAGTAGCCAAGCAAACTGGGATAGCTGGACTAGGCTATTTTGCCAGTTCTAGTCAGAGGAATCCTCACAAGCATCCTCAGATTTCTTCAGCTTCGACCACGAGGCATTTATCTTCGCCTTCAAACTCTGAGTCCGCACAACCTCCTGTAAAGGTGCCAACTAACGTGATGGCTATTCTATTTCCCAAGCCAGTGTTGTTCAAAGTAAAAGAAATCTTTGTTCTCGATCCCGCAGTGGAAGAAGAGAAACAAATAATTAAGCAAAACATTGTCCGGATAATGTCGGGCATACGCATCATCGTCCATGATGAGCATACAAACAGATACACCCCAGACGATGATTGCCCAGACGTATTGGCCATCATTCGAGAAGAGGAGGAAGATGACAACTCCTCCATTAATGCAGTCCACCCGGACTTTATCTTTGCCAATTGGAGCAGCATTCCTTGCATTGGTCGACAAGGGTAAAGCGGGCAAAAACTCTTTCTGCCCTATAGATATCATAACTGCTTACTTTTCTGTACAGTATTAGCAGTTTATTTTGTCAGTACATGCTAACACTTTGTATGATCAAAACATTTTATATATACTAAGTGAAAGCAAATTTTGTTTCAGGACCCTGAATTTAGATGTGCCTGTACTTGCTGATACGGTGCCTCTTCTCCACAAGGATTGTACCTTTGATATAGAGATGAATTCAGCCTTGATGGAAATACATGAGGACATTGAGGTGCCTCCAGAAATTCAAGAATGGGTCAAAGACAAACCTAAACCCAACCTTGATGAAACCACTTCCTTCAATCTTGGAACCTTAGAAAGCACTAAGTTAATCCAGATTGGTTCAGACCATAACCCAAACAAACGGAATGACATGATTACACTATTATCCCAATTCTAGAATGTGTTTGCATGGTCTCATGAAGACATGGTGGGTTTGTTCACTGACATTGTTCTTCATCGCCTTTCCATTAAAGAGGGATTCAAGCCAGTCAAGCAGAAGCTTAGGCGATTGAAACCTGAGTGGAGTTTAAAGGTTAAAGAAGAAATTGTGAAACAATTTCAAACTGGCATCATCATGGTGTCTATATATCTGGAGTGGATATCCAACATTGTGTTCGTGCCTAAACCTGGAGGAAAGGTGCGAGTTTGCATGGATTACAGGGATTTGAACAAAGCTTTCCTTAAAGATAGCTTCCCTGTGTAAACATCCACATTCTCATTGACAATACTGCTCAATACAACATGTACTCCTTTGCTGACTGCTTTTCGGGGTACCATCAGATCATGGTTGCTGAGGAAAATCGTGAAAAAACTGCTTTCATCACTCCTTGGGGAACCTTTTGCTATAGACGATTGTCATTCGGCCTCATCAATGCCGGAGCTACCTATCAACGAGCTATGATGGCTCTCTTCCATAACTTAATGCACAAAGAGATTGAGATCTACGTGGATGACATCATTGTCAAATCCCGGAAGGAGGATGACCACTTAAACCATCTCAAAAGGCTATTCAATAGGTTGCGCAAGTACAACTTGAAGTTTAATTCAGCCAAGTGCGTCTTTGGCGTTAAATCAGGCAAGTTGCTAGGATTTCTAGTCAGCCATAAAGGAATTGAGCTGGATCCTACCAAAATCTAGGCCATTACGGAAATGCCCATTCCTCATACAGAGAAGGAAATACGGGGATTTTTGGGAAGAATCAACTTCATTAGCAGGTTCATTTCTCAACTCACAACAACCTGTGAACCAATCTTCAAGCTGTTAAGGAAGAACTCCTCCATGAAATGGAACGACGACCGCCAAAAAGCCTTCCTTACAATCAAAGAACTGCTAGTCAAAGCTCCCATTTTGGTACCACCCAGAGATGATGCTCCTCTGTTCATGTACTTGTCCGTAAGTGATAATGCAATGGGCTGCATACTGGGACAGAAAAATGATAGAGACTAAGAACGAGCTATGTATTACCTTAGCAAAAGATTCAGTAGCAGTGAACACAAGTACACTCTAATCGAGAGGACTTGTTGTGCTTTAGCATGGGCTTCCATGAGGTTACAGCATTACCTCCATGGTCACATAACCCATCTCATATCCCGCGTGGATCCTCTCAAATATGTGTTCAGCAAACCCATGTTAAATTGTCGACTATCCATATAGCAGTTGATGCTACAGTAATTTGACATCGTCTACGTGACTCAAAAGTCCGTTAAAGGTCAAGGGATTATGGATCAACTAGCCGCTTCACCTACAGGGGATTTCAAACCCTTGGAGACATACTTTCCCGATGAAGGGGTCATGACAATTCAGCAACACCATCAGTACAATACACTCCAAGCATGGAAGATGTATTTTGATGGAGGTATTAATACGGAAGGTTCTGGAGCTGGAGTAGTTCTAGTATTCAGTACGGGGAGCAGTATCCCGTCGCCGTCAAATTGTAGTTTGTCAGCACCAACAATACAGCTGAGTATGAAGGCTGTCTCGTGGGGCTAAAACTTGCCCGTTTAATGGGCATTAGGCGGTTAACTGTCTTTGGAGATTCAAAGTTAGTGGTCAGACAATCCACGAGAATCTATCAAACCAAAGAGCTACATTTACTACCTTACCATCGGCAGGTTTTGAAGATAGCTTTGGGGTTCGAAGAAATCTCCTTTCTACATATTCCTCGTAGTAGGAATGATTTTGCGGATGCATTAGCAACTTTGGCCTCCTTGATACACATCTCTGACAAGGAACATTTGCCATGCGTCACAATTGCCCTGCACAAAGCACCAGCTTATAGGAACTACGTTGGAGAAGTATCGGATGAGCTACCTCTCATTCAATATCCTTGGTATCAGCATATCAAGGAGTACCTACGAGATGGATCTACACCCGCTGAGGCGAGCCCTACTGAGAAGAGGCGGATCCATCGACTTGCTAAAAAATTCTACCTGAGCAGAGATGCACTCTACAGGAGACATACAGGACTAGGTCTCCTCAGATGCCTGGATAAGGATCAAGCTCAGAGACTCATGGATGAGATCCATGGTGGAGTTTGTGGCCCACACATGAGTGGCCCCCTCCTTGTCAAAAAGATCCTCAGGACGGGATATTATTGGCTATCTCTCAAAGCTGACTGCGATGACCACGTTAGGAGATGTTATCAATGCCAGATTCATGGGAATGCTATCCACGCCCCTCCAAGGGAACTCCACAATATGAGTTCACCTTGGCCCTTCTCAATGTGGGGAATCGACGTGATTGGACCCATTGAGCCTAAAGCCAGTAATGGACATCGATTCATCTTCACTATGATTGACTACTTTACCAAGTGGGTAGAAGCAGCCTCCTTCCCCAGGGTTACCAAAGAAGTCATCAATGCCTTCATCAAAAATAATGTCACTTGTCGATATGGACAACCAGATGTGATTGTATCATATAATGCTAAGAACCTCAACAACAAAATGATGGAGGAATTATGCAGTAAATTCCACATCCAACATCTTAACTTCGTCATCTACCATCCAAAGATGAATGGTGCTGTTGAAGCGGCTAACAAAAATATCAAGAAGATCATGCAAAAGATGTCCGCCAACCACAAAGGATGGCCTAACTTATTTCCTCTTACTCTGTTAGCCTACAGAATATCAATGCGCACTTCGATTGGGGCAACCCCCTACACATTAACCTATGGGATGGAAGAAGTACTCCCCATAGAAGTAGAAATGGAATCCCTCAAAGTGTTGATAGACGCTCAGCTGGATGAAGACCAATGGGTACAAGACAAGTATCACCAATTGTCTCAGATAGACAAAAGGCGAACCGCGGCTATCTTCCATGGTCAGTTATATCAACAAAGGATCGCCAGATCCTACAATAGAAAATTTCGGCAACTGCAGTTTAAAAAATATGACTTGATTTTGAAGAAGATCATTGACAACCAATATCAATCCAAGGGAAAATTTGCTTCTAACTGGGAAGGCCCGTTTGTTGTCAAGGAAGTATTGAAAGGAGGTGCTCTCAGATTACAGGAAATGGATGGCGATGAATTTCCACATCTTATCAATTCAGACACCGTGAAATGGTACTATGTCTGAAGTTACCATCAAGCAAATATCCTGGTGTTGGATCATCAGATCATCAATCATTTCGGTTCTTTAACCCTTTACCACATACAACTCTTTACCACACTTTGCCACTCAGGAAAACATACCTTTCAGGCCAGTAGCATGGCTTCTCTGCGCTCATATAACTTAGGTCATCCCACCGTGGATTGAACCTCTCGCGTTTCCAGTTTGGCTACCCATACATGGGATCAAACTTTTCACACCTACAATTTATCCTCAACCTAAGATTAAACTTTCTCTTCCCCGCATTCTGACCTGCATATGGGATTACGTTTTTCAACTCACCCTGAGGGGTGAACTACGTCGACCTGATCTCCTTGATACACGGGAGTACGTAGGCAACCATATTCTATATGGCCCGGTCGCAATAAAGAAAAAACAACAAAAATATTCCTACCCTTTTCTATAAAAAATAACAAAAACACTTCTACAACCTTCTTCATCAGTAAAGCTTCTACACCCATCTGTCTTTCACAAACGGCGTTGAACCTCTTACACCAGGTTCGAACTACGCAGACCTTATCTCCTCTTCAATACGAGTACGTAGGCAGCCATTCATGGTTTGGTCTAACCCCCTACCAAAACACAAACCTTTGTCAATGGTACTGGGATCAAACTTTAATTTACCACATTTCATTGGCTTCAAACCAAAGGGATGGAATTACCCAACCTCTCATATAAGGCCCCCAAATCTGGGTACTTGAAACCCAAACTCGGTGCTTTACGATACCATTTCTATGAGCGAAATAATACTAATAATAATAACAATAATATAAAAGTCAAACTTAATTTACATAATTATCAGAGTCTAGCTCCCAAGTACGCACCCTTTAATACATTCATTACAACCCATGATAGATAATATATGTCATACTTGTCTTAATAATATCAGACTATTACATAAATTACCACAAATCTTATTTGGTTAGCTTTCATTTTCCTTTGTTTCTGCATTTGCTCTCTAGTTCTTCACACTTTACTGAAAATATTTAAATTAAGCAAGGATGAGCATTTGAGTGCCCAGCAAGTAATAGCAGTTATATATATAAGCTGAAAAAATTTAAATGTTTTCGTTATACTACCATTCTACAACGATTCAATAGTTGTGAAGTAATCTGTACCAATGATAATAATAACATAACAATCTTCTTTCAAATTTTTAAAACTACGTAATGACTATAAATAGGGTTAAATTGACATACTATGAATATTATTTTCATTTTCGAAAAGGTTAAACAGAACTTCATCTGTAAACCGTCATGACTTACGGGCACGGGGGTGATCAGCCCGTTGTACCCTAAATTGATAAACACTACATGCAAGAACACGTGTATCATTCACTCTGTCCGCCTTGGGCGCATAAAAGTTTTCCCGTATAGGGATGTTCATACTTGTCTGGGTTCCAAATCAAAGGTTTTATTTTGTTCAATAATAATCTATAATTCAACATATATATATATATATATATATATATATATATATATATATATATATATATATATATATATATATATATACGGGTAATTGACAAAGGTGTATCAACATGTGATTAAATACAATGATTATCCGAGTGGAGACACTTGTATAACCATTTATAAAAATTAACGAACAGAATATAAATCTGAATTATCATATACTAACATGTTGATAATCAATGAGCGTATATAATATAAAGTTAATAATCTGCACATTAATAATATAATTTCATAAATATTCTTACTCATGTACATTGCATAAAGAAAATGCAAAGGTAAGATACTTGCCTGATGCGCTGCTTACAATTTGTAACTTAGTTTTATCTTTTAAATCACGACCTATCATTAATCAGATCATTCGTTCGATTAGAACAATATACTATAGCACATAGTACTGCATTTCCCAGTCAGCACATAACCTAATCACATTATCACACATGTTTAACAACCATTGAATCATAAATAATCACATATCTAATCAAATTATCTAAGTCCAGATCAATTTCTTAAACATGTCGGGGCACCGACAGCTTTATTGGGTATTTATCGAGTCTAAGACTCAAATCTGTAACTCAATATCTGTAAGTATCGGTCATATTATTTTTAAATAATTTATAATAATTTTAAAACATTTATTATAATTTATCATGAATTTTCAAACCTCGGAATCATTATTAAATGATTTAAATACTAAACAATTCTATTATCATTAATATCTAATTAATATTAAACTATTAATGAAACTATTGTCAAAATAATAAAGTTATTTATAATAACTCAAAATATTTCTAAAGTATTAATATTACTCTTAAATAATTTTTAAAATATTTAAAATCATTTTTAAATAATTACCATTAATATTAAAATATTAATGTTCTATTTATTAAAATATTAAAAGTCATTATTCATAACTTAAAATATTTTTAATTCATTTATATCCTTTTAAATGATTTTTAAATTAATAAAACTATTTTTAAACTATTTATTTAATATAATTATTAAATAAATTTAATATCTTTAATAATAAGTTAATAATTATTAATTTTAAATTATTAATGAAATTATCCTTTAACTATTAAAAGTTATATTTTATAACTTAAAATATCTTTTAACACTTTATTTTTATTTAAAATGATTTTTATAATATTAAAATTATTTTTAAACTAAATTATTTAATATAATTATTAAATAATTTTAATATCATTAATAATAATTAATTAATAAAATTTACCTTTAAATATTAAAAGTTATATTTTCTAACTTAAAATATTTTTAAATACCTTGTTATTAATTAAAATAATTTTTAATATAATAATATCATTTTTAATTAATTTATTTAATTCATTTAGTAAATAACTTAATTATCATTAATATTAATTTATTAATGAAAATTTTCAAATGATATTAAAAGTCATTACAAATAACTTAAAATATTTTCTAATATTATAATATAATTTTAAATGATTTTTCAAATATTAAAATTATTTTTAACTAATTTATTTAATAATATAATTAAATAAATTAAATACCTTTAATATTTCAAAAATATTAAACATTTTTGAAATATATTTAAAATAATTAAAAACTAATTTTCGAAATTTAAAATAATTTTTAATCATTTATTTTGTATTTTTAATAATTAAAAACTGATTTTTTATAATTATTTATTAATTTCCAGAAAATAAAATATAATATGTCGCTAAAGAATGCCTATAGCAACAAAAGCGTCGCTATAGGTGTTATTCGTATTCTTGGCCAAACCCAGAAATTCAAGTGCAGTTATCAAGTGGCCTACTTTGACCAAAAACTGTGATCTGAGTATTGTGTTTCTGGGTATGATATGACTTTGATCTTGTAGCATAAATGTAATACTACAAGTATCAGCAACAATAGTAATCAAACAACATAACAGAATTGAGATCTAGGCTTCCAAAACGGCTGTCAGAGCTGTTCATCATTTCAGGGTTACCCAGAAATGATGAACAGTTCGAGTGGCCACTTTTAAGCTTCTACTACTTGCAATACATGTACTGGTTTGGTGATTTAAGTGTTCTAGTGTGTAGACAACATGCAAGACATTAGTTACATAGTATAAAACAAGTCTAAAAACATCAGAGTAAGTAAATCCATGTCGGTCAATGCATGTCAAGAACCACGTTCATAGGTTTTCTGGGTTACCCAGAAAATCGTAAACGTGAGCTACCTAGCTACTTTGACCGGTTACTACTTTCATCCAGTATGATGTATAGGCGATTTAAAGGCTTCAGAGTGTAGTCCATCTAACAAACTATAACACTGACGTAACACAATATACAAAACACGTATAACTTGCAAGATCAAAACCTATGAACAATCTGTCAGACCGATCTGGGAAATTCTGGGTTACCCAGAAAAGGAGAAGTCATGGTCGGTCAACGACCTTTGACCATTAATAACTTTCAATATATAACTGATCTGACCCTGCTTCGAGTTCTAGATGAAAGACCTCATAGCATACTACAAGAGTCAACACTTAAACAACAAAAATTCATAACATACAAAGATCTATGATGTCTGACATTAGGCTGTCAGACCCAGATTTCCAGATTTCCATATTCTTGAGATCTTCAAATCTGAGTCTATAAATGTTATGGATCCAACATCTATCAACCCAGATCATCATTAGACACTACATAGAACATGTTTAACACAAAAACGGGCAGATTCTTATGTAGGGTTTATACCTTCTATGATCAAGTTCTTGATTCAAGGCTTCTGATTTGTTAGTGGTAAATGTGGGGCTTGATTATGGGACTGATCTAGCATAATATTTTGTAGGTTAGAGAGAGAGAGGGTCTTGGATGAGTGTTGTGATCAAATGGAATTAAAAAGTGAACTTTTTCTCTCTTAATCTATATTTATAATGAGCTAGATGCATGTATTTGATGTTGCTGTCATTACATGGCTGATTTGTATAGATTTTTGGCACATGGGATTATCTAGGGTTGGTGAACAACCCAAAATATGGAAAGATTTGCAAGCAAGCTCAATTAAATAAATCAAAAATACTATTTTAGTAAATTAACAATGTATTTAAGGGTATTCTTGTCCATTGTACTTGAATCTAGGAATAAATCCATAGATTTTAAACCTTAAGGTTTCCCAAATAATTTTTAGGGTTTGAAACATTAAGATTATAATTTAATAAAATTTTAATTATAACTTACTAATTAAAATTAGGGTTTTTTAATAAAGAATTAGGATTTTAAAACAAATACCTAGGGTTTCTTGATATAATTAGGGTTTTCCAAATTATGAATTAGGGTTTCTTAATTGACATAATTATTTACTAAAATAATAATTAGAATTACCATTTGAGCAATTAGGGTTTTAAATTGGAAATTAGGGTTTCTAGAAATTAACAAATCTAAATGTTAATTAGGATTGACCTAATTAATCAAATCATTATATAATACATAACATAAAACATATAACACCGTCATATAATAGTCTTAAACTCACAGTTGATTTTCAAATTAGGTTTTCTCATAGTAAAGCTAGGGTTTTGACATTAAACACCATAATTGACCAACCATCACCAACACGTACATACAACACATATTTATAGCACTAAAAAATCAAAATATAATTAATATTATATTACTATTCCCATACCTTGACAATAATCCAAAATTAGGGTTTGGATTCCATATCTGATTTATTCTTCATATTTAACCTTAATAATTAATCTAAAATAACAAACTTAATAATCTGTACTAAAATTCATATAATAAAATAATTATTATAAAAATCCCTCCATATATTATTTAAATAATATATGAATATATTTTCATGGAAAATAGTTAATAAAAACATTTCCACTATAAAATTAATTATTATAAAAATATACTCTTTAATAATCAATTATTCTAAAATAAATTTACTTGTAAATAATCATGTAATAACTATATTTTTATTTACCACATAAATACATATACATATTGTAAGACCCCAACTTATTAATAAATGAAATTAAATTTCTTCTATTTATTATTTTGAAATAGAAAGGGTTGATTTGATTAATGTGGTTAGTTATGGGTAAAATGTGCAAATATTTCAAAAAAAACAAGTGGTTATAAAATATTTATTTTTGTCGGGGAATATTCGTTTGGTCGTGAAATATTCTTTCTGTCGGAGAATATTCGTACGAAGGCGCAGCCTTGTGTGGGCCCCATAACGGAAAGCGATTGGATGAAGAAAACGACGAGTATAAGTTATTTATAATTAACGGCGTAGTTGTTACCGTTAACACTGTTGGAATACCATGTGGTTAAAATACATTAATACGCGTGGTTGCACAGTAGCACACAGATTGCACAGTATTTTAGAATTATTGATTCTTACGAAGGAAGGCACTACTCAATCATTGTTACAGTAGTTACTGTTTAATATTTTATTTTATTGATTCAATAATTACTGCGTTGATATTTTGTATTATTGTTGTTTCAATAATTGTTGCTGCACAGTATTTTCCTTTATCAGATTAATAATTCATATTATTTGAATAATATTATTAGATAACATTATTGGCAATGTCTAGAATGTTTTGTCTAAGTAGAGGTTTGGTAATCTAATTGCGCGCCAGTAAGGAGAAATTCTTATTGGAAAGCCCCCTCTTTCCTGGGAACGGCCTGGTTGTCATAAATGTGATTCTGTAATATTATTTGTGAATAATTAATTATTGATTCAAATGATAAAGAAATATTTCTTTTATGTGGATATAAATGAGGGATATATTTTTGTGGTTAAAAATGAAGGAGTTAATGTTGAGGTTTTTATCAGTATTTTTGTCGGAATGGAGGTATTAAAAATCAGCGTTTTTGAGATATTTTGCGGGAGTTATAATTTTTAATCCGACCGTTGGATCGTGGTAATTTTTGAATATGTTATACATACATAAGTTGAGTATATGTCCACAAATTTTGAACCGTTAAAAATGAACGTATGATTTATTATGAATTTTACGAGATGACTGGTTCAGAATTGTTGAATTTTCAGAGTTTATCATTTTGGTAGAAAATTCTAGAATTGGTGGGCCCCACTCTTGGTTGGTGAAGAAATGTGCTGAGAGTTTTATTCAAATGTGGTGGGTGGGAATAGTAGCAGGTAAAGCCATCAAGTTGCAGGTTAAGTCTGCTTTGGCGTGCTAACATTTTCCTATAAATAGAGGGCTAAGTTAGAATTGAAAATCACACCAGAATTCATAAGTTTTCTCTATTTCTCTCTCTAGATTATTGAGTGTATTTTGTGAGTATTTAGATACTTTGAGAGTTGCTATTAAGCACAAGTTTCATTCAGCCTCATATCCGATATTCAGTCAGAAGTACGGTTATTTTGAGGTAAGGGATATTATTTTCTTCTTAAATGATATTATTTTCTTCAATATCATTATGCTGAAATATTGATATGAGTTTTTTTATCAAATTTAGAACTTTTTGTGTCGGGGTTACTATTCACGTATACGGTACTATTCACGTATACGGCACTATTCACGAATACGGCACTATTCACCGAAAAATAAAATTTTCTCTTTTTGTCCAAGATATCTATTATGGTTACTATCTTTGATTGTATCCATGTTTTGATCTTTATTTTTTAATTCTGCTTCACAATTGATACTGGTGGAAATGATAACAACGCCGGTTTGTCACAGCCAAGCAGTTCAAAGAATTGGGACCACCAGAATTTAAGAGAAAGCCGGATCCGATCATGGCGGAAACGTGGGTCAAGCAAATTACCAAGATATTCGATGTCTTGGGATGCACGGAGGAACAGAAGGTTTCATTCGCCACTTTTATGTTTCGCGGTGAGGCAGACTACTGGTGGGAGTTTGTGAAGCGTACCCAGCCTGACGCACTCAACATGTCGTGGGAAACATTTCAGAAACTGTTTAATGACAAGTACTTTCCTGAAAGTATTAGTCATATGAAGGAGGTGGAGTTTATCAGACTGGAACAAATTAACATGACGGTGTCCCAGTACGAGGCGAAGTTTGCAGAGTTATCCAGGTTTGCACCTCATTTGGTCAAAAATGAGGAACGAATGACATGGATGTTTCAGAGAGGTTTAAAACCCGAGATTCGGCAATATCTTATCTCTCATAAATTTTCTTTATATTCAGATGTTGTAAGCAGGGCTCAATTATTAGAGCGAGATAATGAGTATGTTCAATTGAGGGACCACAACTAGGGTCATACTGGTGACATCAGTCATCGGAGCGATGAGAACTAGCGAGGAGGGAAAAATACAGACAAAAGTGGTAACTACTCGGGTGGTCATCGTGGCCATGATAATAGGAGATGTGAGTCAAGTGGAAATTTCAAGAAGAGAAGATTTAACGATGACAGGAAGACGTCGATAGCAGCACCAGCACTAGGAACAAATTCTAGGGGAGGAGAACGACCGCCAGTTAGATGTTACAGATGCGGAGAGGAGGGACATATAAGTCCAAACTGCCCACAACAGTTCAAGGTATGTTATAGTTGTGGAAAGGAAGGACATATCGCTCGAGATTGTACTATAGCGAAACCAAGTCCAGCTGGGACGGTGACACCAAAGGCAGATACGAACAAAATAAAGTCGGCGGTTTCTGGAAGAGCGTTTGTCGTGACTGCCCAAAACGTGAGGAACCCGAACGAAGGTATAACGGGTTAGTTAATTATAAATTCTTGCGAAGTTTATACCTTACTAGATACCGGTTCTACCCATTCTTTTATCTCTCCTGCTTGTGCTCAACGTTTAAACTTGACTCTGGAGAAATTAGACTTTGACCTATCTGTGGAGACTCCGTTAGGAGAAACTTTTATTACATCTACAGTTTATAAATCTTGCTTAATCCAAGTTGGCACAATCACATTACCTGTTGACCTTATCTCTTTAAAGATACTTACTTTTGATATGATTTTAGGAATTGATTGGTTAACTACTCATCACGCCAAAATTGATTGTTTTCGTAAGGTTGTTAGCTTTCATATTCCTAACCAACCTGTTATGCGAATTCAAGCAACCAAACCACTAAAATCAATCGCTGTCATACCAAGCCATAAATCCATTCGTTTATTGAAAAATGGATGTCAAGCTTTCTTAGCTCATGTCATGGACTTGAACAAAAATACGTCAGATTTGAATGATATTTCTGTTGTTAGTGAATTTCCTGACGTATTTTCTGAAGAATTTCTGGGCCTAACCCAGAGCGTGATATTGAATTTTTGTATTGATATTCAACCCGATACAAAACCCATTTCTAAAATCTCATATTGAATAGATCCTATAGAACTTCAGGAGTTAAAAACCCAACTATAGAAGTTGGTATCCGAGCCTCTATCTGGTGACTTCCTTTGTGGAATGCACCAAAGCCAGACTCTCCGTAAGGGACTCTATATTTGTGTGGAGATAAAAAAATAGTTGCCATTATGACGTGCTATCCAAGATTGGGATATGAATCACAATTGAGAGCAACCGAAGTCGGTAACCAAAGTACGTAGTTTTCTGGGCTTAACTGGTTACTATCGGAGATTCGTCGAAGGATTTTCTCGAATCGCTACTCCGTTAACTTAGCTGATTCAGAAAGATACAAAATTCGTATGGAGCAAGGAATGCGAGAAGATTTTCCAATAGCTCAAGAGGCGACTCATTCGGAACCTATTCTGACCATACCATCCTGGAAAAGCGAACGTGGTAGCTGACGCGTTGAGTAGAAGATTGTACGTGAGTACGAGTGCGATATTCTTGAACACAAAGACCTATTTTGTATAATTTATAAATGATAGAGATAGAGTTAATGACTCTAGGGACCCACGTGATGATATACGAGTAAAATCGACTTTAATCGATAACATTAAAGCCGCTCAAGCTACAGACCTAGAGCTGATGAATATAAAGAAGAAGGTGTAAGAATGTGTTATTCTAGAAGTAAGTGTCGATGAAGAGAAGAAAGCTCAAGCCTTCGATTTATTTGAAATCCTCGATCGAGTAGGAATTGTGGCCTATAGACTCGCCTTAACGCTAAGTATGTCGCGTGTTCATAACGTTTTTTACGTATCGATGTTACGTAAATATGTGGACGACCTGAATCATATTATTGTGTTAGAACCAGAAGAGATAGCCAAAGATTTAACGTACGAGGAGGTACCTGTTAAGATATTGGATAGGAAAGAACATGTCCTATGCACGAATGTTATACCACAAGTTAAGGTTTTGTTGAGAAACCATGCTATTGAAGAAATGACTTGGGAGTTGGAATCAGAAATAAAAGTGAGGTATCCTCACCTTTTCGAAACACCAGGTACGTACGTCAATTTCGAGGACGAAATTTCATAAGGAGGGGAGGTTGTAAGACCCCAACTTATTAATAAATAAAATTAAATTTCCTCTATTTATTATTTTGAAATAGAAAGGGTTGATTTGAGTAATGTGGTTAGTTATGGGTAAAATGCGCAAATATTTCAAATAAGCAAGTGGTTATAAAATATTCATTTTTGTCGGGGAATATTTGTTTGGTCGTGGAATATTCTTTCTGTCGGGGAATATTCGTACGACGGCGCAGCCTTGTGTGGGCCCCATAACGGAAAGCGTTTGGATGAAGAAAACGACAAGTATAAGTTATTTATAATTAACGGCGTAGTTGTTACCGTTAACACTGTTGGAATACCAGGTGGTTAAAATACATTAATACGCGTGGTTGCACAGTAGCAAACGGATTGCACAGTATTTTAGAATTATTGATTCTTACGAAGGAAGGCACTACTCAATAATTGTTACAGTAGTTACTGTTTAATATTTTATTTTATTGATTCAATAATTACTGCGTTGATATTTTGTATTATGGTTGTTTCAATAATTGTTGCTACACAGTATTTTCCTTTATCAGATCAATAATTCATGTTATTTGAATAATATTATTAGATAACATTATTGGCAATGTCTAAAAAGTTCTGTCTAAGGAGAGGTTTGGTCATCTAATTGCGCGCCAGTAAGGAGAAATTCTTATTGGAAAGCCCCCTCTTTCCTGGGAACGGCCTGGTTGTCATAAATGTGATTCTGTAATATTATTTGTGAATAATTAATTATTTATTCATATGATAAGGAAATATTTATTTTATGTGGATATAAATGAGGGATATATTTTTGTGGTTAAAAATGAAGGAGCTAATGTTGAGATTTTTATCAGTATTTTTGTCGGAATGGAGGTGTTAAAAATCAAGATTTTTGAGATATTTTACGGGGGTTATAATTTTTAATTCGACCGTTGGATCGTGGTAATTTTTGGATATATGTTATACATACATAAGTTGAGTATATGTCCATAAATTTTGAACCGTTAAAAATTGAACGTATGATTTATTATGAATTTTACGAGATGACTGGTTCAGAAATTGTTGAATTTTTGGAGTTTATCATTTTGGTGGAAAATTCTAGAATTGGTGGGCCTAACTCTTGGTTGGTGAAGAAATGTACTGAGATTTTTATTCAAATGTGGTGGGTGGGAATAGTAGCAGGTAAAGCCATCAGATTGCAGGTTAAGTCTGCTTCGACGTGCTAACATTTTCCTATAAATAGAGGGCTAAGTTAGAATTAAAAATCACACCAGAATTCATAAGTTTTCTCTCTTTCTTTCTCTAGATTATTGAGTGTATTTTGTGAGTATTTAGATACTTTGAGAGTTGCTATTCAGCACAAGTTTCATTCAGCCTCATATCCGATATTCAGTCAGAAGTACGGTTATTTTGAGGTAAGGGATATTATTTTCTTCTTAAATGATATTATTTTCTTCAATATCATTATGCTGAAATATTGATATGTATTTTTTTATCAAATTTAGAACTTTTTGTGTCGGGGTTACTATTCACGTATACGGCACTATTCACGTATACGGCAGTATTCACGAATACGACACTATTCACCGAAAAATAAAATTTTCCCTTTTTGTCCAAGATATCAATTATGGTTACTATCTTTGATTGTATCCATATTTTTATATTTATTTTTGAATTCTGCTTCACAATTGATTATTATGAAAGTATTATTGATCTTGGATAAACTGTTATACGAATCCCTACTATTTGTCCTCCTGTCTCACTGAATTCGTTTTCTTTAAGATATTTTTCATCATCTTCAGTCTTAAATGATGATATTACTGAATATCTTTGGCCTGTAGTGCAAAGATGTATTATTACCTAATGAATATCTTTGGGCTGTAGTGCAAAGATGAACAGGTGTTGAGATGAACATGACTGACTGGTGATACAAATGAATATCTTTGGCCTGTAGTGCAAAGATGAATATTTGATTAAAGATGGTTATTGGTTGTTGTTACAGGGATAAAATATTGATGATGGACTTTTAAATCTTAGAAGATAGTAGAACTCATTCTCTACTTGACTCTTCTAATAGTTTGTTGTTTCCGCTGCAGTTGTTGATCTAAAACTTGTTGTCGATTATATTCTATCAGATTTTTCCATGTTGAATACTAATGATAATTTGTTGTATATTATCTTAGTTATAATATTCTTTACTGGGCTAGTTGAGCTCACCCTTTTTCTTTTTGTTCCATTTTTCTTCTCATGAGGTGAGAACATAGCAGGATCTAGTTGGGGTATGGAGTGATGGTTTTAGAAAGATGTTTTAGATGTCCTCACTATTTCTATAAAATAGTGTTTGAATAATTGTAATGAGGACTTATTTGAGTGTGGATATTGTCTGGAAGATAATATTTGTATTTAAACTCACAGTATGTGTTGCTGTATTTTGCACGACAATTGTATTATTGAAGTTGTAGTTTGCTTTTTGTACCATGTATTTGGCGACTCAGAATGGGTGTTGTATACCTATTTTAGGGGCGTCACACATATTATCTTGTACAAATCCTCATCCTTAAAATATATAAAAAAAATTTGTACGCAAAATTTCTCATTTATTTATATAGAAAATATCGGGTTGTTACATTCACCCTCCCTTATAAAGATTTCGTCCCCGGAATAGCCGTTTTAAAACCTATACATACACGGGTACATAGCCCACATACTCTTCGCAAGTAGATATCGACCAACTTTGATCGAACTGATCTTGAACTATTCACATAAACCTTATCTTTCTGATTAAACGGAAACTTGATTTCTAAAAGAACTCAAATTTCTCCCTCAAAATTTATTTTATAAAATAATTTAATATATATAGGAAAATAATGTATAAGAAAATACAAGTTATACGAATAATACTTGGAATTCCATTGCGAGCTGCTGTCGTTTCTTGGACCGTCATGTTGTAGACCCTTGCTGTTGATTTTGGTGGCTTGCTCGATGACGTAGGTCCCGTGATTGCTAAATTTCCGCTGCCAATGCCCGTGTTCACACTTCCTGCCTCCGCCCTCCTCTTCGGACAATCCTTCACCCAGTGTTTTGTCGATCCGCACAGAAAATATCCACTATTCATTCTAGGATTGGGGTAGTTGGGAGAGATATGGCCCTCCTGCCCACACTTGTAGCACACGAACTTCCCCTTCAAACATTCTCCAGAGTGGTTCTTTCCACAAGTCTTACACGACACAGTCTGTTTCTTCATACCTTCTTGCTTCACCTGCACACTTCCAAAACTGCTCACCTTCCTCTTGCTACTATCACCCCTATTCCCACTATTAATTCCTACCTTCCCAGCTCCTTCGGTCTTACCATTATTCTTTCTCTCCTTGTTGTAAAGGCTCATGGCCTCACTTTCCTCCTCAGCTATAATCACTTTCTCAATGAGTGCTGCAAATGTAGGAATCTGCAACACCGCCACTTTGTTATAAAGCCAGGGTTTCAATCCCAGCTCAAACCTTCTCGCTTTTCTAGCTTCCGTATCAACTTGATGCGGGGCAAACCTAGCTAACTCATTGAATTTGGCGGCGTATTCTGACACCATCATATTCTCCTTCTTCAACTCTAAAAATTTAACCTCCATCCTAGCCTGCGTACTGGACGAGAAATAGTTCTCGAAGAACAGTGTCTTAAATCTATCCCATGTAACTACACCTTCCCCTGCCCTCGCCTGATTTGCTTCCCACTAAAAATTTGCCTCACCCTTCATCATGTAGGTGGCGAAAGCGGTCTTTTGCCCCTCAGTTATCCTACCTATTACGAACGCCTTCTCAATCTCCTTAACCCAAGTTTGGGCTTCTACAGGGTCAGTTGTACCTTTGAATTTTGGCGGTCCTACACCTTTGAAATCTTTGAAATTCGCCAAGCGGTTGTCTGGCTGGTTCCCTGCGGCTGGAATTCCTTGTTGCATAGCCTGAGCTATCATGTTCGCAAAGTTCTGCATCGGGTCTGCTACTTGTTGCCCTTTAACGTTGTTGACAGATTCTTCTGCCCTTTGATTTCGAGTTCGACGTCTTGGCGGCATTTATCTGATTAAATAAAATCATAAATTTAACTTACATTCTAAACCTTTTCATATAAGTTTAATATTTCAAACTTGTTTCATTACTCAAACATAGATTCATATTCATTTAACGAATATTTACATAACATAGCACATACTGCTTTTAACATCATTCATCTCTTTGTGACTACAAAATTCGAGATTTACAACTTGATCATTACAAAAGTTTTAGAATATATCCTTACACATACATACTAATCACATATATTACATTAAACACACCTATATCACCGAACCTAGACTACCTATTCGCTACGCCTTTTTCCTTGGATAACTTTTCGCCTGATGACCTTCTATCCCACAGATAAAACATGCTCCTGGTTTGTAGTCAGGACAATACAGAGTAGTATGTCCTTCATAACCGCAAAGATAACATATTCTTATCCCTTTCTTCTTATCAGGTTTTCCTACGTCATGGTTTTCTATCCTTCTTTTCCCCTTATTGTTTGGAGCTGCACACGATGTGTTGCTTGTGGCTCCCAACTGATCAATTTAGATTTTAAGCTTATCTTGTTCTTCCATTATTTCTATTAACGCCTGACGCAATTGACTATTTAGCAGCTTTTCTATTTCCCATAGCCTCTCCAGAGAAGAAACCCTTTTCCTCAGATCCTGTACCTCCATTGATGCTTGGCCAGCTTCAACTTTAGTGTCTGAAACACTATTTGTCAGCTCCACCATCTCCAGATCTTGTACTACATTTTCTACGCTAACCACATCGTCTGAGTTATTTTCATCGTGAGCCTCTATTTCAGCTTTTGGCTTCGATATCAGCTCGGGTGTATGGGTTTGATCCTTCTTCCTGCTATATGCATATAACAAGCCTTTTCCACCAGACATCTACACATATAAATTAACCTGATTAGCATATAGTATATACACACAGCAAATAATAGTTTTATATAAGTTATCTTTTATTTTATTTGACGATGAATTTATTCAATTCATCTCTTTTTAAACGCTATATGAGTTATTTATATTTTTAACGTTTCCCTCTGTTCTAAGGTTATAGCCTAAGGTCTAGCCCACCTAAGGGTTTTAACCCTAAGCTCTGATACCAACCTGTAAGGCCCCCAAATTCGGATACTTGAAACCCGAACTCCGTGCTTTACGATACCATTTCTATGAGCGGAATAATACTAATAATAATAACAATAATATAAAAGTCAAACTTAATTTACATAATTATCAGAGTCTAGCTCCCAAGTACGCAACCTTTAATACATTCATTACAACCCATGATAGATAATATATGTCATACTTGTCTTAATAATATCAAACTATTACATAAACTACCACAAATCTTATTTGGTTAGCTTTCCTTTTCCTTTGTTTCTGCATGAGCTCTCTGGTTCTTCACACTTAGCTGAAAATATTTAAATTAAGCAAGGATGAGCATTTAAGTGCCCAACAAGTAATAGCAGTTATATATATAAGCTGAAAGAATTTAAATATTTTCTTTATACTACCCTTCTACAACGATTCAATAGTTGTGAAGTAATTTGTACCAATGATAATACTAACATAACAATCTTCTTTCAAAATTTTGAAACTACATAATGACTATAAATAGGTTAAATTGACATACTATGAACATTGTTTTCATTTTCGAAAAGGTTAAACAGAACTTCATCTGTAAACCGTCATGACTTACGGGCACGGGGGTGATCAGCCCGTTGTACCCTGTATTGATCAACACTACATGCAAGAACGAGGGTATCGTTCACTCTGTCCGCCTTGGGCGCATAAAAGTTTTCCCGTGTAGGGATGTTCATACTTGTCTGGGTTCCAAATCAAAGGTTTTATCTTGTTCAACAATAATCTATAATTCAACATATATATATACGGGTAATTGACAAAGGTGTATCAACATGTGATTAAATACAATGATTATCCAAGTGGGGACACTTGTATAATCATTTATAGAAATTAACGAACAGAATATAAATCTGAATTATCATATACTATCACGTTGATAATCAACGAGCGTATATAATACAAAGTTAATAATCTATACATTAATAATATAATTTCATAAATATTCTTACTCATGTCCATTGTATAAAGAAAATGCAAAGGTAAGATACTTGCCTGATGCGCTGCTTACAATTTGTAACTTAGTTTTATCTTTTAAATCATGACCTATCATTAATCAGATCATTCGTTCGATTAGAACAATATACTATAACACATAGTAATGCATTTCGCAGTCAGTACATAACCTAATCACATTATCACACATGTTCAACAACCATTGAATCACAAATAATCACATATCTAATCAAATTATCTAAGTCCAGATCAATTGCTGAAACGTGTCGGGGTACCGACAGCTTTATCGGGTATTTATCGAATCTAAGACTCAAATCTGTAACTTAATATCTGTAAGTATCGGTCATATTATTTTTAAATGACTTATAATAATTTTAAAACATTTATTATAATTTATCATGAATTTTCAAACCTCGGAATCATTATTAAATGATTTAAATACTAAACAATTCTATTATCATTAATATCTAATTAATATTAAACTATTAATGAAACCATTGCCAAAATATTAAAGTTATTTATAATAACTCAAAATATTTTTAAAGTATTAATATTACCCTTAAATATTTTTTAAAATATTTAAAATTATTTTTAAATAATTACCATTAATATTAAAATATTAATGTTCTATTAATCAAAATATTAAAAGTCATTATTCATAACTTAAAATATTTTTAATTCATTTATATCCTTCTAAATAATTTTTAAATTAATAAAACCATTTTTAAACTATTTATTTAATATAATTATTAAATAAATTTAATATCTTTAATAATAAGTTAATAATCATTAATTTTAAATTATTAATGAAATTATCCTTTAAATATTAAAAGTTATATTTTATAACTTAAAATATCTTTAAACACTTTATTTTTATTTAAAATAATTTTTATAATATTAATATCATTTTTAAACTGAATTATTTAATATAATTATTAAATAATTTTAATATCATTAATAATAATTAATTAATGAAATTTACCTTTAAATATTAAAAGTTATATTTTATAACTTAAAATATTTTTAAATACCTTATTATTAATTAAAATGATTTTTAATATAATAAAATTATTTTTAATTAATTAATTTAATTCATTTAGTAAATAACTTAATTATCATTAATATTAATTTAATAATGAAAATTATCACATTATATTAAAAGTCATTACAAATAACTTAAAATATTTTCTTATATCATAATATGATTTTAAATGATTTTTCAAATATTAAAATTATTTTTAACTAATTTATTTAATAATATAATTAAATAAATTAAATACCTTTAATATTCCAAAAATATTAAATATTTATGAAATATATTTAAAATAATTAAAAACTAATTTTTAGAATTTAAAATAATTTTTAATAATTTATTTTGTATTTTTAATAATTAAAAACTGATTTTTTATAATTATTTATTAATTTCCAAAAAATAAAATATTATTTGTCGCTAAAGAATGCCTATAGCGACAGAAAGGTCACTATAGGTGTTCTTTGTGTTCTTGGCCAAACCTAGAAATTCAAGTGCAGTTATCAAGTGGCCTACTTTGACCAAAACTGTGATCTGAGTATTGTGTTTCTGGGTATGATATGACTTTGATCTTGTAGCATAAATATAATACTACAAGTATCAGCAACAATAGTAATCAAACAACATAACACAATTGAGATCTAGGCTTCCGAAATGGCTGTCAAAGCTGTTCATCATTTCTGGGTTACCCATAAATGATGAACAGTTCGAGTGGCCACTTTTAGGCTTCTACTACTTGCAATACATTTACTGGTTTGGTGATTTAAGTGTTCTAGTGTGTAGACAACATGCAAGACATCAGTTACATAGTATAAAACAAGTCCAAAAACATCACAGTAAGCAAATCCATGCCGGTCAAAGCATGTCAGGAACCACGTTCATAGGTTTTCTGGGTTACCCAGAAAACCGTAAACGTGAACTACCTAGCTACATTGACCGGTTGCTACTTTCATCTAGTATGATGTATAGGTGATTTAAAGGCTTCAGAGTGTAGTCCATCTAACAAACTATAACACTGACACAACACAATATACAAAACACGTATAACCTGCAAGATCAAAGCCCATGAACAATCTGTCAGACCGATCTGGGAAATTCTGGGTTACCCAGAAAAGGAGAAGTCATGGTCGGTCAACGACCTTTGACCATTAATAACTTTCAATATATAACTGATCTGAGCATGCTTCGAGTTCTAGATGAAAGACCTCGTAGCATACTACAAGATCAAACACTTAAACAACAAAAATTCATAACATACAAAGATCTATGAGGTCTGACATTAGGCTGTCAGACCCAAATTTCCAGATTTCCAGATTCTTGAGATCTTCAAATCTGAGTCTATAAATGTTATGGATCCAACATCTATCAACCCAGATCATCATTAGACACTACATAGAACATGTTTAACACACAAAAAACAACATCAAACAACAGATCGATGGTCAGATTCTTAGGTAGGGTTTATACCTTCTATGATCAAGTTCTTGATTCAAGGCTTCTGATTTGTTAGTGGTAAACGTGGGGCTTTATTATGGGACTGATCTAGCACAATATTTCGTAGGTTAGAGAGAGAGAGAGATAGGGTCTTGGATGAGTGTTGTGATCAAATGGAATTAAAAAGTGAACTTTTTCTCTCTTAATCTATATTTATAATGAGCTAGATGCATGTATCTAATGTTGCTGTCATTACATGGCTGATTTGTATAGATTTTTGGCACATGGGATTATCTAGGGTTGGTGAACAACCCAAAATATGGAAAGATTTGCAAGCAAGCTCAATTAAATAAATCAAAAATACTATTTTAGTAAATTAACAAAGTATTTAAGGGTATTCTTGTCCATTGTACTTGAATCTAGGAATAAATCCATAGATTTTAAACCTTAAGGTTTCCCAAATAATTTTTAGGGTTTGAAACATTAAGATTACAATTTAATAAAATTTTAATTATAACTTACTAATTAAAATTAGGGTTTTTTAATAAAGAATTAGGATTTTAAAACAAATACCTAGGGTTTCTTGATATAATTAGGGTTTTCCAAATTATGAATTAGGGTTTCTTAATTGACATAATTATTTACTAAAATAATAATTAGAATTACCATTTGAGCAATTAGGGTTTTAAATTGGAAATTAGGGTTTCTAGAAATTAACAAATCTAAATGTTAATTAGGATTGACCTAATTAATCAAATCATTATATAATACATAACATAAAACATATAACACCGTCATATAACAGTCTTAAACTCACAGTTGATTTTCAAATTAGGGTTTCTCATAGTAAAGCTAGGGTTTTGACATTAAACACCATAATTGACCAACCATCACCAACACGTACATACAACACATATTTATAGCACTAAAAAATCAAAATATAATTAATATTATATTACTATTCTCATACCTTGACAATAATCCAAAATTAGGGTTTGGATTCCATATCTGATTTATTCTTCATATTTAACCTTAATAATTAATCTAAAATAACAAACTTAATAATCTGTACTAAAATTCATATAATAAAATAATTATTATAAAAATCCCTCCATATATTATTTAAATAATATATGAATATATTTTCATGGAAAATAGTTAATAAAAACATTTCCACTATAAAATTAATTATTATAAAAATATACTCTTTAATAATCAATTATTCTAAAATAAATTTACATGTAAATAATCATGTAATAAATATATTTTTATTTACCACATAAATACATATACATATTATCTTGTACAAATCCTCATCCTTAAAATATATAAAAAAAAATTATACGCAAAATTTCTCATTTATTTATATAGAAAATATCGGGTTGTTACATCTCCTCGTAAATAGGAGATTCGGCGACCTTCTAAGCTGCGGTTGTACCTCAAAGAGCAACGCCAATCCATAAGAGATAGAATTAACTAGGCTCCTCCTAAATAGGGGTACTGGCGACCATCTGTGGTACGGTCAATCTCAGAGAGGAAAGCCACACTCTTCTCCACATTTCCATACAGAAACCAGTCCCAAAAAACCGAAAAGATGGTAGGGATACACAAAGATCCATGATCCATTCTGGACTATCCAGAGACAACTCAATGTCCATCCAGCAAAGAGGAATTCAGAATACATCAAGATCACAAGCCCTGAAGAAGCAGAAAAACTATCAAGCAGATATCAGAGCATATCTGAAAGGAAAGTGATCAAAAATATGTTTCCCTACTATATATAATGATGTTTGATATACAATGTAAACTGTACATGACAAAATGGCTAAGCTAGTCTATACAGGAAAATACAAGCCCATCTATAAATTGGTGTATATGCGAGCTAACAAGCCCAACATGGCATCCCTCTCCGAAGAAAGGGGCAAAGCTGTGGTTTCCTATACGAGGATATCCACACGACCCAACAGATTTGCAGCCATCTGCATTGTGACCACATGCTCATCAATGTACGCGCTCATCTCTACGATCATGCCAGTGGTAAGGGACCTCACTGCAGTACTATCTGTGACGGCTACATCCCGGGAAGATATGACACTATCCCGCTTAACTATCACTACATCTCTGGCTGATCTGGCCTCATCCCGCTCAACAACAGTGGGATCTCTACAAGCCAATGCTTCGTCTCTCTCTAACAGAGCTGCATTTCTCCCATCAAGGGAAGTCGATGTCAAAGATCGAGCCTGATCTCTCTCAAAGGTCATCAGATGAAGACGCTGCTCAAAGTACTGTGCTGAATGTTGAATGCTGAATCAAGACAGTGCTGGTACTGGGAGAATCTAAAAGAGATGCTGGCAACCCGACACCTAACTCCTCCTCGGTGTGAGAATCAATGTCCTCCATGGGCTCTTCACCATCTGAGTCAATACTCGGTAATATGGATACAACCGCAACCAATGCAGTCTCTGTCTCCATCCATGCGGAATACTATGCGGAACAACCTGGATGACTAATGGAGAATGCAGCTATCTCACGCTGATTCCAACATGCATACACACGGGATCTGTCCTCTGCTAAAAGATAACGAGATGTTAAACGCTGTCCCAGCGTCCCCTCGAAAGGATGAAAATTGTAAAATTGGTCAAACTGCGACATCACAGCCAGTGGATGGTAAGTAGTCATACCCCTCAAACCAACTAGAGGGATGTAATCCATGCCCAGAGCATGAGTAATGAAGCTGTAAGGTGAGCTGAGCCCTGAGCACGGCAATATACTAAACGGGTCTTCGATCCCAGCTAAGAAAGCGGACCAAGATGTAACATCCGTACACTCTGCAGGCTGAAATGAATATGACATGGCTATATCATGGGTGAAGCAATACCCATGCCGTCTGAAAGTGCCAATCGGTCTCAGGTGTGACATAAACCACATGTATAGCATGACCGAACTGCCCGTAAATACTCATGTCGGATAAGTACAGCAGTATGTAGCTGACCTCAATGTCTTGGCTATAATCATAGGTGTGATGGTACGACCCTCCCTAAGAGCTCTCACCGCCATGATAACTCCTATGTCCAACTCATCCATATACAGTGGCATGTAGACATATGACAGTACACACAATAGCAGTACATCTACCCTGGCCAGACGCCAATGAGTCTCCGGTGTGGTGAAATCCTCGGAATGTCGTCTATAACTATACTCAGAGCCAAATCTATCAAACAGAAAATGCTGGGATATAACGTGGCCAGATGTCAACTCATCTTGCACCACTCTACGCCTCATTCCAGTGAGGGTCATGAACCGTCGACTCATGTCCCCCAAAGCCATATGCACACAAGGTCTGTCCAGTGGCAGCATCGTCAATCGTGCATACTCATCCAGAGTGGGAGTCAACTCCTAGGTCCCAAATCAAAAAACATGCCTCTCCGATACCCAGTGCTCCAGCATGCCATCCACAAATCCTGTGGGAACCTGAAACATCAACAGGGTCATTGTATGCTGCAATAAATGATCTACGGTCACCCTGTCTGATGGTGACATGCTATCATACCAAGATCGCATACCAGATACCACCAATAATGGTGGGGTATGATCAATACGGCTAATTGTCGAAGAAGACATCTGCACGGGCCGTGTCATAAGACCATCCAGGGGTCAATGCAGAATATCTCTAGACATACATACATATGCATAACATGATACATGCATTACAGATAATAGATGGCAATATGATATAGGGAATGGACAAACTGTACATACATTTCTAAGTATATCATCATCTAATACATCATCTCTGTACAGCTATAAATACAGGGAAATTGGGGCACAAATGCCCTACTGCTAACCGAAGCCTATCAAAAGATATAGCGAGAATGGGGCACAGCCACCCAATAGCTAACAGAGGCCTATCAAAAGAAATAACGAGAATACACATTAAAAGAAGATAATGGTGTCGATGTCCACATCATCAGTCCTGTTCACCTGATGTAACTCCTCTTGAGTCACTGGATCTCTATCAACAGGGATGTCAGGCCTATATAAAGGAGGATCTGCGCCAGTAAAACCAAATGGGTCATCTGAGGGGCCAGTGCCTGAGCTGGAAGGATCAAACGAATCTGCCTCTGCCGTATCTCTGCCCAAATACCGCATAAAATATGTGTCTGGTCCAACTATCGGGCTAAACTGTCAATCTGTGTCACATGAGTCGAATCTCGAACACAGGCTAGCCAATTCGTCATCATCACAGATCCTGGAACCATATCCCCCATGAACTGAGTGGCGCGGGTCTGGGCTCCAATAGTCCGAGGGAACCACCAACGCTGGAATACATCTTGAGTACAGGGACCCTCTGATAATGCAAAACCGTCAACACCCAACAATGGGATATTAATGATGGGTGACTGCGACACAGGCCAATAACGCCTGACATGAGGCATGATCGGCATACAGATCTCCCATGTGGTGCTCCTAATAGCACGCTCTCCTAAATAGAGCTCCCAGCCTCCATCCGTAAAGAGAGGAACTCTTCTGGTGGAAATCACATACTCGACTCTAGTCGGGTACCCATCCTCAAAATCGATGGCCAAATGTTCCCCAGAATAGGGAATCCATGTGATAATGTCAGGTGTCAACAACTCCAGCTGCAAGCGGCAGTAAGTGAAACCCTCAGCTATTAGGACCTTCGCCAATATAGACTGATGCCATCGTCGTCCTCATGGGTAGGTATCCAATCCTAACACACTCACTGGACGCAAGCAAGGGAGCCTCTCATAGGCCAAAAACTGCCAACACAACGGCAAAACATCTGCTGTCAGTTAACACTCTTAACCTATACATGGTAAATGGCAAAAGAAGTACTCACCAGCAGAAATGGGTAAAATCCTAGCCAAGCCTCAGTCAAACTTTGTGAGCGCATACGCATGCCCCTGAGGAAATAGGCGAAGGTGTAGGAACCCCAATCATACTATCCAATACGATCCACATGACGTGTGGCGCTGATCAAAGCGAACGACACCGTGGAAGAGTTATCTGCTATGAAGCAGCCTTTAATGATCATCAGGAACAATCGCCAAAGAATGCAATACCTGAATCTAACATCATCTGGCATGGGCTCGCTCAATAGCCCACTCATAGCATCTACGCTCAAAGGACCTGCACGGACAGTCATGCCCTTGAGCGCTTCTGCCGGAACTCCTAATAAGGATCTGACGGCAGTAGTGGTAATATCCGCCATACAAGGCACTGTCTCCCCTCCAAACTCCATACCTGTGACAAATTGCCAATTCATCAGCGTCATCATCACCTCACAGTCTAGCAAATGGAGTGACTGAGTCTAGTGAAACCACCGCTCAGACAATGCCCTGAGGTTATCCCAAGGATAATGCCGGGGAAGGATGGAGAAGAATGAAAGGAGTATGCACACAAGCCAATCATGTTTAATGATAAAGCATATACTTTGTAACAATCTTATTCATTTATTAATAAAAAGTATTAATTTATTAAAGGCTTTTAATTATCTACATGATGTTGTTTTATAATATTGATAAACCCATAGTTTTAAGCAATATTTTTTGAATAATGATGATGATCATTCTAATGAGATCTAAATTCTTAGAAAGCTTAAAACTAAAATAGTTCCCAATCGTTGAATTACTAAATTGGGGATTAGTGAATCCGGATAGATTGGTACATACGTTGCTTGCTCATTGGATGAGGATGATTGATCTCATGATCATTTGTGTAGAGACACTAAAGCAAGTATGTAGGTGCTTATTAGAGAATAAGTTCACTAAACGTGGCTTGCTAAAGAATACCTAATGGAGTTTTACTTGCCTATCAATAGGAATTCCTGTAGTGATAGTAGTATAAGTGATCCTTGAACTTGAGATCATCATAGTATCTTGTGTATGATGAGTTATACTTTGACTTATTTCTTAAGACCCTTAGGGTATATCAAAGGGTATACATGGGTATAATAAGTTATACATGGAGATAATGTATAATCAATAAAGAATCTACCACTTCTAGTATAAGAAGAGAAATGTCCTATGTGATTCGATAAATGACAACCCAGCAGTCCTTGGTCAAGGCAGAATGAAATTAGAAAGGAGTTTCTAATTTGCATTATTTGGAGTTGTGCATTTAAGAGTTGAAATACGTATAATTAAATAAAATAAGACTTGACAGTAATTCCATGTCTTATATTTAATTGGGACATTGTATGGTGAAAAGATTGAATTATACGGTAACTATTTACTCAAATATTCTTTTATGATTAATGTTAAAATCTATATTATCTGAAAAGTCGTTGATCGCTAGGGAGGCTTATCCATATTGTAGAATAAATATTATTTATTTAAATAAATTAATCGTTTAATTTATTTATTTAAATAAGATTATAATTGTTCTAATTGATTTATTCGCAACCGGTTTAATATGGAGAACCTAAATGGTCATACCATAAAAGGAAGAATAATTATTTAAGAAGTTAATGGCATAATCGTAATAATATGTTAAGTATATTTAATTTAATCTATGGTGATATAATAAATTAAATAGCTTAATATTTATTATTTAATATTTTAGAAATATTAAATATAAATTAATAAGAGGAGTCTTATTAATATTATTACAATTATTATTATTTTAATTTCTAAAAGAGTTTAGGAATTAATTTAATATAAGTACTCTCATTTATTCCTAATAGGATTAGGAGGGAAAATTAGTTAAAGGAGTTTAATTAGTTATCCCTAATAAGATTAGGGAGCCTATTTAATTAAATAAATAATATCTTATTTTAATTAAATAGGGTTACCTGATATCTTTATAAGAGGAGTCTTATATCAGATATCAAAATATACGCAATTTCAAGAGTTGGAGAGTACGTTATTTTTCTATAGAGATAGAAAAATTAGGGTTTCGCCAACCACCCTTCTTCTTAAATATTTTTTCTTCCTTGGTGGATCACCTCTAGAGGCCAAACACTTTGGTGGCTAACGTTGATCAAAGGAAGGAACCAAACCCGGTGGATTCAAGTTGAACGCGAAAGGATTTGGAGGTGAACTTGTATCTGAGGAAGCTCGTATCTTCAAGGGTATGATTCTTATTCTTTATCTTTTCGTTTAATTAATAATTATGCATAAAGGATAATTCGGGTATATAGTTTGTAAAATTTTAAAACTCTGATTTTCTACGTTTTCGCTTATATTGTGCAATTTGATTGCATTCATGAATATTACAAACCTAACAGTGGCATCAGAGCCAAACCATTATGTGAATTATTAATTGTTTTAATTTGATATGTATATTGATATGTGTTTAGAATAATTTAATTGAGCATAATTTTATTTTATGAATTTTTTTAAAAAAAAAGAAAAAAAAGAAGAAGGTCGCGAAACTGTTTTTTTTATCACGTGATTTTATCGTGGCTGTTTTTTTTTTGATATCGTGGGTGATACTTTACTCACGGCTACAACAAATGGTCTTCACGAATTCAAAGATCTCCTGTTAGACTGTTATTCGGTTTATATGAAAATATTATATAATATATTCATAACCCATTAACTTGCATCTTCCTGGACGTGGGAGTCAAAGAATCATATTCTTATATAGTTATATATATATAATATAAATTTTCAAGTACATGTTATATATCCGTCTCATAATATAGTCTCAATCCTAGTACATATATGAATCTTTAAGGGGCGGCGGTTATCAAGGGATTCTTCCAATGTGAGGTGGCCACGCAGATATATATATATATATTTCTTAATTATTTTAATCTTAAAATAAAAGATTTATTTTAATTTTAAAATTAGATTTCATGCTAACTAATTAGAGTTGGAATTAGATTCCATGATAACTAATTGGAGTTAAAATTGAATTTTATGTTTTCTAAAATAAAGGAGTTTATTTGTTAATAGGAAAGAAAATCTATATTTTCCTTAAATAAATAGTTTATTTAGATATGAAATAAAATTTCATATTATTCAAAATAAAGGAGTTTATTTGTGAATAGGAAAGAGAATTCGTGTTTCCTTTAATAAATGAGTTTTTTTTTATTACATGGAATTGGATTCCATAATTAATTAAAATAAAGGAGTTTATTTTGATTAAAGATTTTGATTATAATAAAATAGTTTATTTTATTCAAAATTGGATAAATTAAAATAAAATAGTTTTATTTTGATTTAAATTTGGATTAGAATAAAAGAGTTTATTTTGATTCAAAATTAAATTTTATACTAACTAATTTTGCCCATTAAATGATATCAATATATATATTGAATGTTTATTATTCATGAGATGAATGTTATTTATTGATGCATATGATGATGTGTATGATAATAAATGAGATTGATTATGGACTATTGACCAATGTGATTAGATTTTATTTTAGTTGGATGCATAAATGTATGAGTTTTATTAAATGGGGTCTGTCTACTTCGTCTTCTCTAATTTTTCTTAATGTAAATTTTAACTCTCTCCTATGTACTTCCCCTTGACTGCTGATCATGGTTTCTATTTATTTTAAATAGTTTTGTAATAGGAATAGTTAGAATTAATTTTGAAGAATTAGAGATCAAGAAGCAAAGAGCGCTTGAAGACCCGTTTGTAATGGAGCCCGGGTTTAAATATAATAGTTATATTTAAATATTAATTCTTGCACCCTTAGGGTTTGACCTTTTGGTTCACTTGGTGGGTCTAGTGAACCAAACTATAATAAAATTCCATAATCAATCCGGGAAGAATATAGTATTCTATATGTGCATGCTTATACTATATATATTATATATTATGCAAACATGCTTCGCATGTTAATTAATATGAGGCGTATTTTATATATATATGTGCATGCGCGCTAAACAAGATGAGACAAATTAATAACAAACCCCTCAAATATTTTATATTAAGTTGTAACGTTCAAAGATATTTGGAATATCGAACGTCACCTTCTAGCATAATAGAAACAATAGAGTATTGAATATTTAATATGAGTTTGGTGTGCACACACAAGGTAAGTATTAAATATTTAAGATGTTATTTTTATTACATATGATGTTTATAAGGAATTGAACATTATTGCTCTGTTGGGCACACACAAGGGCTGTAGTTTTCTCTTCACTTATATGGAAATGCTGGGTCTGACTTAACTTAAATCATTTTAGTTCAGATGTGCACACACTTGACCATTATGATTTAAGAGGCAAAATACAAGGAGTTGCATAGTTGATGTAATTGACAAGAGTTGTCTACCTATTTATTTATATATTGTTTGTTGTGCACACACAATGCTATATACATTTGAAATGGGATCCTTATTCTCACTAGCCTATCTTTAATTAGATATTGCCGAACTATATATATTGAGGGTAATATAGTTTGAAGAAAATAGTGGGAGATACCAATTTAAAATAAGACATAATTTATTTTGGTAATTAATAAAAGAATGTATGCTAAAATGTTGTTAAGAACAAATTCATTTACAAAATTTTACAATGTCTAAATTGATATCACTGCGTAGCATATTAGATGCTAAATTAACCGGACCGAATTAAACGGGCTGGTTAAGAAAATTGAGAATAGTTCTCATAGCTGAAAAGCTATCTTATGTCCTTAATACTCCTATCCCTGCAATGGTTGCAGATAATGCCTCTGAGGAAGAGATTGCTACTTTTAGAAAGTGGCAAGATGATGCACAATTGGCTCAATGCATCATACTCACATCCATGAGTAACGAGCTTCAGTGTCAGCATGAAACTATGGATGCTCCTACTATACTCCTGCACATCAAGTAGTTGATGGTGAGTAAAGTAGGACTAATAGATATTAGATATCTAAGGAGCTCTTCCAATCTAGAATGACCGAAGACACTACAGTACAGATAAAAGTCCTTAACATAATCAATTTGATTGATCAATTAGGACAACAGATTTTGTCATGGAGGGATAGTTTAGCCAAGATTTGATTTTGCACTCACTCCCGGACTCCTTTCATAATTGTTGTGAAATTTTTATATGAACAAGCTAGATATCAGCCTCGTTGATTTGCTTAACATGTTGAAAAATGTTGAGAGTCACTTTCCAACTAAGAACGACCATGTCATACTGGTAGGGGCCAAAGGATCTTCTAAAAAGAAGAACGATTCAAAGAAGGTAAAAGGAAAGATAAAAAAAATAAAAGAAAAGATAATAAGAACAAAGCAGATACGGATAGCAAAGGAGTTTGCTTCCACTGCAATAAGCCTGAACACTGGAAAGAAACTGCACGAAGCATTTTGCAGAGGCTAACCAAAAGAAGCTTAGTGAAGTTTCTGTTACAAATACAATTTTGTTTATGATTTAAAATAATTTTTCCTTTAAGTCAAGGTTCTACTTAGGTATTGGATACCGACTTTGGTTATCATAAATATAGATTTATGAAGGGACCAAGCAGAAGTAGAAAGCTAAACAAGAGATAAGTAATCCTATATGTGGAAATGAAGCAAAGGTTACTGTATCAGCCATAGAAACTTATAGTTTAGCACAGCCTACGGGCAAGTCTATTAAGTCAATAAGTTGTTATTGTATTACAGTTCTCGTTGGAAACATTATTTCCATTTTATTGTTGGACAATGAAATCTTTGGTATTATATTTAAAAATAATTGTTGTTCTATTTATAATAATAATGTTTTATAGAACTTGAATATTACTTAATGGATTTTGCATACTTAACTTACATAAAAATTTATTTTGCAAATTGAACAAACTAGTATAAGAAAAGGAGATGATCATTCAAAGAGTTGAATGTGTGTATTTACTGAAATACAAGTGTGAATTATTTGAAAGGTTCAAAGAATTCAGAAGTGAAACAAATTGACAAAGCATTAAGATTCTTTTATTAGATCAAGGAATAACTACTTGTCCAATAAGTTTCTAGATCATCTTAAATGGTTTTCTCATAATGGACACCTCCTGATACGCAATAATTGATTGATGTATCTGAAAGAAAAAATCGTACCTTGTTGGATGTGACAACCCCAAAATAGGTTCATTCCATCCAACCTATTCTGAGTCGCCAAATACATGGTACAGAAAACAACTACAACTTTATTACAACAATTGTCGTGCAAAATACAACAACACATATGCTGTGAGTTTGGATACAAATATATACCAAATGTGACTCATGTTTCAACCGTGGACATCACCTCACAATAACACCTTACATAAAGGTATAGTCAAAAACTGTTTTAGAAATTAGAATCTTTGGGAAGTGCTCAAGAAAACCTTCGTACATGGGAGGCCACGCATCTAGGTTATGATAGATATCATATGGCCACAGAATTATCCTTGGTTGACCCAATAGACCCCAAAGAAAAACGAGAAGATTACTATCATATTCTTCCCAATGGTGAGTCTTCTCTTGACTTATCATTATCTCCACTGTCTCTAATTGAGAATTATACTTCAAACAAACACCAAGATTAAATAGGTAGTGCCCATAGATATACTCAGCAAGTGGATGAGCACAACCCTGTCTTATGATGACACGAGGTTGTATGTCGTTAGACATCTTGTATTATAGTGGCAAAACACCCTTCCAACGTTGGGTTCGCCTCACCCTATTTTCTTCACCAAATATAACTACTAAATGATGACCACCGTTCTATTCCCTTGTTACCCTCGCTCGACCCAGCTACACTCTTATTACCTGAAAGGAATTGTGAAGCAAAAGGGTGAGCACAACTAGCTCAGTAAAGAATATCATGACTAAAGATAAATAAATTATCAATAGTCTTCATCAATAATAAATCAGAGATTTAGAACATATGGTAGATGATAAAAAATTTCAACCATAGTTGCAGCGGAACATGCAATCCATTAGAAGAGTCAAATAGACTATAAAGTCTATTATCTTCTCCATGTTAAAAATCCATCAACAATATTTTATCCCTGTAACATCAATCAACAATTCTGGTCCACAATCATATGAATAACTCATAATCATAACTGTAGTTCTAAATTCCTCTTCTCATCCAGGACGAAGATAATTTTCATCACCTATCTTTACCTGAAACATCAAAGATCATGGTTATACCAAATCACATTTCCTGTTCATAATCATACTAATAAATCCATCTTTGCACTACGGCCAAAGATATTCATTTGTATCACCAGTTGGTCATGTTTATCTCAACATCTGTTCATCTTTGCACTACTGGCCAAAGATATTCAACAACATGTCATCTTTGCACTACGGGCCAAAGATATTCATCAACAATTCATCTTTGCACTACAGGCCAAAGATATTCCTCAACAGTTCATATTTGCACTACAGGCCAAATATATTAATATCTCAAAGAAATATATAATCATTTCAAAATTTATATAAACAATAATTATAACCATGTTAATCAATTCACCTTTGCACTTAAGCTAAAGATATTCACTTATAAATTCAATGGTCATGATCATACCAGTCAATAATTCAACTTTGCACTACTGGCCAAAGAGAACCCATAGTCATGATCATACCAATAATTTACCCATCTTTACACTCAAGCGAAAGAGAATTTCAACATCAAGGTTATAAAAATGTTATATATGATAATAAAAATAATATGATCAACATATAGATTTAATCTCAAGAGTAATATTCATAAATCAACTATAATTTGGTTAGAAAAAGAAACTAATTTTGTCGTGAATAGTAACTCGTGAATAGTAACTCGTGAATAGTAACTCATAAATAGTAACTCGTGAATAGTAACCCTGACATGAAAAAGGTAGAAATTTCACAATAATATACATACCAATATTTCGGTATAATGATATTGAAAGAATAATATTCTTAAGCTGATAAACAATTTATTTAAATTGTTTACACTTTACTAATTAATGCATTTAATCATCATAAAATGTCAACTCTTAAGATTTCATCATCAATAACCAAAACCCTCATCAAAAAAATCTGCATATACCTCATATATAGGATTCTCAAGTCATAAAATCCTATTTTCAATTTTCTTACTTCACATAACATATTTAATTCATTTTCTCATAACTAGACTATTTTCATGAAAAATACCAAATCCGTTCCAAAAATATTTCTTTTCTGGAATTTAGCATAATATAGTCCCATAGTGAACATATATTTTTCTCAGAATTTTTAAAAGTCATTTTCTATTTTTCATATGGCCAAAGTAGCCGAATATTTAGACATTTATCAAAAATTATACTTTTATCCAAAAATTCTGAAATTCACAGAGTATACTCCTATCATATTCATGTACTCCCAATAAAAATTTCATCAATTTTGGAGTTAACCACAAGGAATTATAAGCGGTTACTTTTAAAATAGTCTTTTCTCATAAAATTCATAACTCTCAATCTATACATCCAAAAATCACCATTTTTGGATACAATCAAGAAAACTCATCAAAATATCATTTCAAATTTTTCCAAAATTTTTGAAGATCAGAAAAATTACGAAACTGAAAATCATAACAACCCTTAAAATCTCTTACTATCCCTTACTATCCCTTACCTCAAAAGAGCAGTACTTCTGACTGGAATGCAAAGCCGAAGGAAACTTGCACTGAATAGCAACTCTCAAATTATCTAAATACTCTCAAAATATGCTTCATAATATAGAGAGCGAAAGAGAGAAAGCTTATGTTTCTGGTGTGATTTTCAATTCTAACTTAGCCCTCTATTTATAGGAAAATTTTGGTAGGTTTGACCTGCAACCTGATGGCTTTACCTGCTACTATTCCCACCCACCACATTTGAAATATAATTCAGCACATTTCTTCACCAACCACAAGTGGGGCCCACCAATTCTAGAATTTTCTACCAAAATGATAAACTCCGAAAATTCAACAATTTCTGAACCAGTCATCTCGTAAAATTCATAATAAATCATACGTTCATTTTTAACGGTTCAAAATTTGTGGGCATATACTCAACTTATATATGTATAACATATCCAAAAATTACCACGATCCAACGGCCGGATTAAAAATTATAACCCCCGCAAAATATCTCAAAAACTCTGATTTTTAATACCTCCATTCCGACAAAAATACGGATAAAAATCTCAACATTAACTCCTTCATTTTTTTTAACCACAAAAATATATCCCTCATTTATGTCCACATAAAATAAATATTTTCTTATCATATGAATCAATAATTAATTATTCACAAATAATATTACAGAATCACATTTATGACAACCAGGCCGTTCCCAGGAAAGAGGGGGCTTTCCAATAAGAATTTCTCCTTACTGGCGCGCAATTAGGTGACCAAACCTCTTCTTAGATAGAACTTTCTAGTCATTGCCAATAATGTTATCTAATAATATTATTCAAATAATATGAATTATTGATCTGATAATGGAAAATACTGTGCAGTGACAATTATTGAACAACAATAATATAAAATTTCAACGTAGCAATTATTGAATCAATAAAATAAAATATTGAACAGTAATTACTGTAACAATTATTAAGTAGTACCTTCTTACGTAAGAATCAATAATTTCAAAAATACTATGCAATACTGTGTGCTACTGTGCAATAACGCGTATTACTGTATTTTAACCACCGGGTATTCTAACAGTGTTAACGGTAACAACTACGCCGTTATTTGTAAAAACTCAAATTTGTCGTTTTCTTCATCCGACGGTTATTCTGTTATGGGGCCCACAAATGGCTGCGCCGTCGTACGAATATTCTCCGACAGAAAGAATATTCCACGACCAAACGAATATTCCCCGACAACAATGATTATTTTATAACCACTTGCTTATTTTGAAAAAAAATCATATTTCACTCATAACTTTAAACTTTTATCAATTTAACCATTTACTGAATAGTAATTATAAGAAAAATTGAATACTTTTATTTCATAAAATTCGGGGTCTTACAATCTCCCCTCCTTATGAAATTTCGTCCCCGAAATTTACGTACCTGGTATTTCGAAGAGTTGAGAATACCTTGCTTCTATTTCAGATTCTATCTCTCAGATCATCATGATTTCTCCATTGCTCATCTCCCATGATAACTTCATTTGGGTTCCTCATTTGTTGGGAAGTCATGACAACCGCCATCCCTCGAACTACTCGGCTTTGACTTGTCTGGAGTAGCATTTAGCGTCATCATTACCGTTGGAATATACCTTTCTATAGGACATATTCCTCCCTCAACTGCCTCTTCGTACTCCTCATTCATGATCTGAATCATCAATCTTCGATCCATATCGGATTCAGATTGACCGCTATGTACAGGGTAATTCAAAACTCGATGTTGGGTTCTCCCAATTGCTTTTCAAAAAGAGAAATTCATATCATCTATTTTAGCCTTCTTAGATCGAACATCTCTTTCCACAATATCCACGTGTCGTGCGGCTTTTGCCCATGCATCACTTATTCTCACTCGTTCAGTTTTTTCTTCTCTCAGCTCAGATTCTATTTTTATCATCTTATACTCTGCCAAAGAATGCTTCTGTTCAAGCATCACATATCGGGTAACACAAGCTTGAATTGTTGCATCCTTTTGTTCCACGACCGTCTGTCGTTCTTCTGCCTGCTCTTCTAACTCATGAATACGATTTTGAAATTCTACATTTTGATCATATAATACCTCTAATAAACTCTCCTCTGGTACTTCTTCTTCCTCTTCTTCCTCAGTCTCAGCTGTTACCTCTGCGACTATCTCGGGTGTAACTATCAATTCTTCACTCACCACATGGATATCTCTAATTCCTTCTTCGTCTGACATCACATTATCACGGTTAGTGATTAGAGGTATCCCCACAGTCTCATTCACTCCATTATTAGCATTCTCAGCTGCCATTCTCAAATACTGCCATAAAACAAGGGTTAATTAAACAAATTAACATATCACATAATATCCCAATATTATGACTGACCAACAAATAAGCTTAGGTAGGACACACTAGCGAAGGATTTACTCATCTCTCCCCTCCTAGTTGTATTCCCCGATCTCCGCCAGAGATCATATCCCTAAGCTCTGATACCACCTGTGACAACCCCAAAATAGGTTCATTCCATCCAACCTATTCTGAGTCGCCAAATACATGGTACAGAAAATAACTACAACTTTATTACAACAATTGTCGTGCAAAATACAACAACACATATGCTGTGAGTTTGGATACAAATATATACCAAATGTGACTCATGTTTCAACCGTGGACATCACCTCACAATAACACCTTACATAAAGGTATAGTCAAAAACTGTTTTAGAAATTAGAATCTTTGGGAAGTGCTCAAGAAAACCTTCGTACATGGGAGGCCACGCATCTAGGTTATGATAGATATCATATGGCCACAGAATTATCCTTGGTTGACCCAATAGACCCCAAAGAAAAACGAGAAGATTACTATCATATTCTTCCCAATGGTGAGTCTTCTCTTGACTTATCATTATCTCCACTGTCTCTAATTGAGAATTATACTTCAAACAAACACCAAGATTAAATAGGTAGTGCCCATAGATATACTCAGCAAGTGGATGAGCACAACCCTGTCTTATGATGACACGAGGTTGTATGTCGTTAGACATCTTGTATTATAGTGGCAAAACACCCTTCCAACGTTGGGTTCGCCTCACCCTATTTTCTTCACCAAATATAACTACTAAATGATGACCACCGTTCTATTCCCTTGTTACCCTCGCTCGACCCAGCTACACTCTTATTACCTGAAAGGAATTGTGAAGCAAAAGGGTGAGCACAACTAGCTCAGTAAAGAATATCATGACTAAAGATAAATAAATTATCAATAGTCTTCATCAATAATAAATCAGAGATTTAGAACATATGGTAGATGATAAAAAATTTCAACCATAGTTGCAGCGGAACATGCAATCCATTAGAAGAGTCAAATAGACTATAAAGTCTATTATCTTCTCCATGTTAAAAATCCATCAACAATATTTTATCCCTGTAACATCAATCAACAATTCTGGTCCACAATCATATGAATAACTCATAATCATAACTGTAGTTCTAAATTCCTCTTCTCATCCAGGACGAAGATAATTTTCATCACCTATCTTTACCTGAAACATCAAAGATCATGGTTATACCAAATCACATTTTCTGTTCATAATCATACTAATAAATCCATCTTTGCACTACGGCCAAAGATATTCATTTGTATCACCAGTTGGTCATGTTTATCTCAACATCTGTTCATCTTTGCACTACTGGCCAAAGATATTCAACAACATGTCATCTTTGCACTACGGGCCAAAGATATTCATCAACAATTCATCTTTGCACTACAGGCCAAAGATATTCCTCAACAGTTCATATTTGCACTACAGGCCAAATATATTAATATCTCAAAGAAATATATAATCATTTCAAAATTTATATAAACAATAATTATAACCATGTTAATCAATTCACCTTTGCACTTAAGCTAAAGATATTCACTTATAAATTCAATGGTCATGATCATACCAGTCAATAATTCAACTTTGCACTACTGGCCAAAGAGAACCCATAGTCATGATCATACCAATAATTTACCCATCTTTACACTCAAGCGAAAGAGAATTTCAACATCAAGGTTATAAAAATGTTATATATGATAATAAAAATAATATGATCAACATATAGATTTAATCTCAAGAGTAATATTCATAAATCAACTATAATTTGGTTAGAAAAAGAAACCAATTTTGTCGTGAATAGTAACTCGTGAATAGTAACTCGTGAATAGTAACTCATAAATAGTAACTCGTGAATAGTAACCCTGACATGAAAAAGGTAGAAATTTCACAATAATATACATACCAATATTTCGGTATAATGATATTGAAAGAATAATATTCTTAAGCTTATAAACAATTTATTTAAATTGTTTACATTTTACTAATTAATACATTTAATCATCATAAAATGCCAACTCTTAAGATTTCATCATCAATAACCAAAACCCTCATCAAAAAAATCTGCATATACCTCATATATAGGATTCTCAAGCCATAAAATCCTATTTTCAATTTTCTTACTTCACATAACATATTTAATTCATTTTCTCATAACTAGACTATTTTCATGAAAAATACCAAATCCGTTCCAAAAATATTTCTTTTCTGGAATTTAGCATAATATAGTCCCATAGTGAACATATATTTTTCTCAGAATTTTTAAAAGTCATTTTCTATTTTTTCATATGGCCAAAGTAGCCGAATATTTAGACATTTATCAAAAATTATACTTTTATCCAAAAATTCTGAAATTCACAGAGTATACTCCTATCATATTCATGTACTCCCAATAAAAATTTCATCAATTTTGGAGTTAACCACAAGGAATTATAAGCGGTTACTTTTAAAATAGTCTTTTCTCATAAAATTCATAACTCTCAATCTATACATCCAAAAATCACCATTTTTGGATACAATCAAGAAAACTCATCAAAATATCATTTCAAATTTTTCTAGAATTTTTGAAGATCAGAAAAATTACGAAACTGAAAATCATAACAACCCTTAAAATCCCTTACTATCCCTTAATATCCTTTACCTCAGAAGAGCAGTACTTCTGACTGGAATGCAAAGCCGAAGGAAACTTGCACTGAATAGCAACTCTCAAATTATCTAAATACTCTCAAAATATGCTTCATAATATAGAGAGAGAAAGAGAGAAAGCTTATGTTTCTGGTGTAATTTTCAATTCTAACTTAGCCCTCTATTTATAGGAAAATTTTGGTAGGTTTGACCTGCAACCTGATGGCTTTACCTGCTACTATTCCCACCCACCATATTTGAAATATAATTCAGCACATTTCTTCACCAACCACAAGTGGGGCCCACCAATTCTAGAATTTTCCACCAAAAATGATTTATAACCTGATTTCTGAATCAGCCACCTCTTAAAATTCATAACAAATCATACGTTCATTTTTAACGGTTCAAAATTTGTGGGCATATACTCAACTTATGTATGTATAACATAACCAAAAATTATCACGATCCAACGGTCGGATTAAAAATTATAACCCCCACAAAAATATCTCAAAAATCCTGATTTTTAATACCTCCATTCCGACAAAAATACGGATAAAAATCTCAACATTAACTCCTTCATTTTTTAACCACAAAAATATATCCCTCATTTATATCCACATAAAATAAATATTTTCTTATCATATGAATCAATAATTAATTATTCACAAATAATATTACAGAATCACATTTATGACAACCAGGCCGTTCCCAGGAAAGAGGGGGCTTTCCAATAAGAATTTCTCCTTACTGGCGCGCAATTAGGTGACCAAACCTCTCCTTAGACTGAACTTTCTAGTCATTGCCAATAATGTTATCTAATAATATTATTCAAATAATATGAATTATTGATCTGATAATGGGAAATACTGTGCAGTGACAATTATTGAACAACAATAATATAAAATTTCAACGTAGCAATTATTGAATCAATAAAATAAAATATTGAACAGTAATTACTGTAACAATTATTGAGTAGTGCCTTCTTACGTAAGAATCAATAATTTCAAAAATACTATGCAATACCGTGTGCTACTACGCAATAACGCGTATTACTGTATTTTAACCACCGGGTATTCTAACAGTATTAACGGTAACAACTACGCCGTTATTTGTAAAAACTCAAATTTGTCGTTTTCTTCATCCGACAGTTATTCTGTTATGGGGCCCACAAATAGCTGCGCCGTCGTACGAATATTCCCCGACAGAAAGAATATTCCACGACCAAACGAATATTCCCCGACAACAATGATTATTTTATAACCACTTGCTTATTTTGAAAAAAAATCATATTTCACTCATAACTTTAAACTTTTATCAATTTAACCATTTACTGAATTGTAATTATAAGAAAAATTGAATACTTTTATTTCATAAAATTCGGGGTCTTACATTGGACATGGTGCAATCCATAATAATTTTACCGACATTCCAGTATCCCTCTAGGGTCATGCCCTAGAAATGGCTGTATATCTAGGAAAATGTAACCTCAAAATTCGGCCCCAAGACTCCATAAAAGTTATGGATAGGGAGGATTCCTAATCTTAAGTTTGTTAAGATAAGAGTTTGTCCAACTTATGTTAAAAGGTTTCAAAAGGATAAGCTTGGGACAAAATTTGACAAGTACAGATTCGTGGGACATCCTAATGTAAGTTTAGAGTATATGTTCTATAATCCTACTTAGCAAAAGGTGTTTGTTACAAAACACGATACCTTCTAAGATAAAGGTGTTTATCATTGAAGGAGCTAGTGGGAGGATAGTAGAATCTCGAAGAGTTCAAGAACCACAAAATACTATAAGTCAAATAAGAGGAACTTGTAGATAGACCTATTGTACCACAACCGAATCGTAAATCTGGAATAGTACTGATGATACCTGGGAGGTATGGATTCATTATAGATGATGATGATGAGTTACACATCATAGAAGATGATGATCCAGAGTTACATACGATGAGGTAAGAGTTCTAGTGTGCACAAAAGGGTCAGTGGGAGCGTCGTGAACTTTCTAGTATTATATGTTGATATACTACGGATGAGGAATAACATACCAATGCTACAATCAGTAAAGATAAAGTTGTCTAAATATTCTTCCATGAATGATTTGGAAGAGTATCTTAATAGGGGATACAAATCTATATAGATAGATTTAAGAGGATGCTTGACTTAACCCAAGGAACGTATATTCATTTGATGCTAAAGTCGTTTAGCATGGAAAACTCCATGGGATGTCTCATGTTGATGAGCCATGGAGTGTATCTCTCTTAATAGTCCCCATAGACTCCAAAAAGAGAGATCGCATGAGTAACTATCATGTATGCAATGAAATGTACGAGACCTGATGTTGATCAGTCATATTCTGGAGAAGTTCACTGTGAGACAGTGAAAAATATCTTAAAGTACTTAACTAGAACTAAGGATGTGATCCTACAAGGTGGGTCTGAATTAAAACTAGAGGGCTTAACAGACTCAAGTTTTTCAGACAGACTAAGACGACAGAAAATCCACTTTGAGGTAAAGCGTTACCTTAAACAGTGGTGTAGTGAATTTGAAAGGTTCCAAACAGCAAAGAGTTGCTGGTTTAGTGATAAAGACAAAGTATATATAGCTATAAATGAAGCTACAAGTTGATTGTTTGGATGAAAAATTTATTACAGAACTAGGAATAGTTCCTAAGTCTCATCTTGGATCTAAACATGTGTTATGCCACTTTTATTTGATTACAGGAATCATTGAAAGATGGGAAATCACTATAGAGATGGTGAACTCTCAAGAACAACATCACATATCCATTAACTAAAGCTTATCCAACAGCAGGATAATCGTCACTTAAAGAAGAAGGGTATGAGATACCATGGCGATTGACTTTAGTGCAAGTGGGAGATTAAAAGTAGTATGCACACAAGTCAATCATGTTTGATGATAAAGCATATAATTTGTAACAATCTTATTCATTTATTAATAAAAAGTATTAATTTATTAAAGGCTTTTAATTATCTACATGGTGCTGTTTTATAATATGTGATAAACCCATAGTTTTAAGCAATGCTTTTAGAATAATGATGATGATCATTCTAATGAGATCTAAATTCTTAGAAAGCTTAAAACTAAAATAGTTCCCAATCGTTGGATTACTAAATTGGGGATTAGTGAATCCGGATAGATTGGTATATACGTTGCTTGCTCATTGGATGAGGATGATTGATCTCATGATCATTTATGTGGAGACACTAAAGCAAGTATGTAGGTGCTTATTAGAGAATAAGTTCACTGAACGTGGCTCGCTAAGGAGTACCTAATGGAGTTTTACTTGCCTGTCAATAGAAATTCCTGTAGTGATAGTAGTACAAGTGATCCTTGGACTTGAGATCATCATAGTATCTTGTGTATGATGAGTTATACTTTGACTTATTCCTTAAGACCCTTAGGGTATATCAAAGGGTATGCTTAGATATAATAATTTGTACATGGAGATAATGTATGATCAATAAAGAATCTACCACTTCTAGTAAAAGAAGAGAAATGTCATATGTGATTCGATAAATGACAACCCAGTAGTCCTTAGCCAAAGCAGAATAAAATTAGAAAGGAGTTTCTAATTTGCATTATTTGGAGTTGTGCATTTAAGAGTTGAAATACATATAATTAAATAAAATAAGACTTGACAGTAATTTCATGTCTTATATTTAATTGGAACATTGTATGGTGGAAGGATTGAATTGTACGGTAACTATTTACTCAAAGGTTCTTTTATGATTAATGTTGAAATCTATATTATCAGGAAAGTCGTTGATCGCTAGAGAGGCTTATCCCTATTGTAGAATAAATATTATTTATTTAAATAAATTAATCGTTTAATTTATTTACTTAAATAAGATTATAATTGTTCTAATTGATTTATTTACAACCGGTTTAAGATGGAGAACCTAAAGGGTCACACCATAAAATGAAGAATAATTATTTAAGAAGTTAATGGTATAATCGTAATAATATGTTAAGTATATTTAATTTAATCTATGGTGATAGAATAAATTAAATAGCTTAATATTTATTATTTAATATTTTAGAAATATTAAATATAAATTAATAAGAGGAGTCTTATTAATATTATTACAATTATTATTATTTTAATTTCTAAAAGAGTTTAGGAATTAATTTAATATAAGTATTCTCATTTATTCCTAATAGGATTAGGAGGAAAAATTAGTTAAAGGAGTTTAATTAATTATCCCTAATAAGATTAGAGAACCCATTTAATTAAAAGAGTTTAATTAAATAAATAATACATTATTTTAATTAAATAGGGTTACCTGATATCTTTATAAGAGGAGCCTTATATCAGATATTAAAATATAAGCAATTCCAAGAGTTGGAGAGTACATTCTTTTTTTATAGAGATAGAAAAATTAGGGTTTAGCCAACCACCCTTCTTCTTGAATATTTCTTCTTCCTTGGTGGATCACCTCTAGAGGCCAAACACTTGGGTGACTAACGTTGATCAAAGGAAGGTACCAAACCCGGTGGATTCAAGTTGAACGCGAAAGGATTTGGAGGTGAACTTGTACCTGAGGAAGCTCGTATCTTCAACAGTATGATTCTTATTCTTTATCTTTTCGTTTAATTAATAATTGTGCGTAAAGGATGATTCAGGTATATGATTTGTAAAATTTTAAAACTCTAATTTTCCACGTTTCCGCTTATATTGTGCAATTTGATTGCGTTCATGAATATTACAAACCTAACAAAGAATGCCCCGAATCCCCAGTCATGCACTACTGCTCTATAGTCGGGATGAAGAGCCTGATACATGGAGTGTATGCTGAACCAATTCCCTCGAGGTTGTGTAAAGTTGGGAACCTGCATACAATGCAGATCAACATCAAGACCCTTTAATCCTCATCAAATATGAAAGAAGGAAGATCAAGTTCTCACGTCATACCTCGTTAGCATGAAAATACATCGAGGGATGTCGACTCAAGTCACCTAGAAGCTCTGGGTTTGCCACCTAAATACTCGGGAGGTCCCTACGTGGAATATGTGCAGCAGAAGCGGGGTTCGCAACCAGAACATCCTCCTCCTCGTCCTCGATGTTCGGTACATCAACTCGGACTGGACGTATCACCGCCTCCACCAATCGACGAGGCTGTTTAACGGAACGGGGTCGAGACACTTCAGAAGCTCTCCTCCGTACACCAGAAGTTGTCCTACGGGAACTACTCGGCTGATCCAGATCCATAATATCTGAACAACAAGTCCCCAAATTACCTAAGAAAGGGTGTGGTATTTTCTAAACCTGGAGCTTTTCTAAATGCATCTTATGACTACATGCATGCATGCATTTACTTTAACATACAATAGAGTTAAAATGGATGACTATCTAATGCCCGCATTTTGGAAACTTTTGCCATAGTTTCCTTTGTAAATAGAACTATTCATATGCACATAGGCATGACTAGGTGACCATTCAATAGCACACCTGCCTACAGTCATATAAATACTATATTAAAAATCAAAATCTTCAACACATAAGGTTAACCTCAATGCTAGGAGTACTTTGCCTTCTTACCTTATGCTCAAATGTCCTCAAAGAGAATAAAAATAGCAGAAAAAGGTCCCAATTTGACTATCTCAAAAGTCAAATTTTTTCACTTCATTATGTTCAGTATGGTTTAACACTAACATTTACTATGTTGAATATTTTTTATCAAGTCATTTGTGCATACATAATCACTACTATGTGTTTAAATGCATTTCATATGATAGATCATTTTCCAAAGGATAAAAACTGGGAAAAAGTACATGCATACGTTACCAGAGTAGTGTAGAACACTTGTACGGTGATAGAATTTACAGAAAGACGTCCGAACTCAGCAGATCTGAAGAAGGCTCTTGGATTTTTTTACGCAATACAAGTTGAAAGTGACTTGTGAGACCAACCTGCTGGATATTAGTATCCACGGTTGGTCGCAGGTCCATCTGCGGGTGAAGCATGTGTACCTGCGGTACCCTTATGTGGGCCCCATCCCTCCGGCTCAGTCCAGTTTGAGTTACAAAGGAGTTTTCACATACTGAAAAGGTCAAATTAGGAATAAGAACGCTACGCGATTGAGTAGGATAGCCTACAATCCTGGTCTTCTCAAACAAAACCTTGAGTTTGTACATTGGTATTCGCCCAAGGTATACAATGCTAATGATCTATGTTATTAGAAAATAGATTCAGCAATACCTTACACATGTCCAATGTCGCCAGCTCCTGGTCATTACCCTAAAGACCAATGTCAGTCCCCGACGAGGGTTACAACGTCAGTCCCCGGCGGGGGTTACAACGCATATTCTGTTGACACACACATCAACGATGATCCAACACATCTCCCCGGTGGGGGTTACTATGCATATCTTCCGTTGATACACATATCAATGAAGGTCAAGAAACCTTGATATCAGTCTAGCCGTTGGCAAGTAAACCCAATGTCGCATCAGAAACCATCCGATGATTTTATCAGTTGATACACACATCAACAAAGTCCAAGCAGCCTTGGCATTTATCCCCAGCAAGGAGTTCATCCGTTGATCTACACGACAATAGAGGATCAGTTGTATCCCCGGTGGGGATTACAAAGCGTGGTAAACCATTGGTTCACACGTCAACGAAGGTCAGGCAACCCTGACAACATTTGTTGTTGGCAGTAAAACCAACAGAATAGTGATATACTTTGCCGATACAAACCAAGAAAGGTCAACGTCATCAAGGAGGATTGATGACGGAATATGTTATACACATCCTCAAACAGACAAAACTTTATTCCCACAGATCTCTTACACATAAGAGGAAATTCTTCGAAATCAAGTATGTATCAAGGATTAAAGACTTTGGTGATAGCCCTAACGTCAACATCCTCAAAGATTTGGATCATACACATCCAATCTGGTCATCATTGCCAATCCCTGGCAGAAGCAACAGGGAGCCGACAATCATCCCCAACTTATTGGAAAGCAATGCATATGCATCATACATTTGCATCATATTGCTCCATATTGCTTCATGTTTATCTTGTTGCATTTCAAGTGTCTAGGATTCTTTATCCTACTCATGCATCGCATTACATGAATATAATAAATAGGGGCATCTGTAGGCACTCAAAATTTTCTGTACACCTGTCACTAATATTACAGGAGGACAGATTCGTCTTTCAAGAGGGAACCCTGGAAGATAGTTCATACCAGTCCAGATACTATCGGAAGTTTAGCATCAACCCCGGAGTACATGCCGGGAGTAACAAATCTAACCTCGGAGATAACCCCGAGGCATGGCGATCCAATACCGGAACACACATCGGAGAAGACCAATTAATCTCGGAGATAGCCCCTAGGTATCCAGTCTCAGTCCCAACCGTGGGAATAGCTACCAACCTTGGCGATAACCCCAAGGAATGAAGTTCCGGTGATAACCCTGGAAATGTTTGTTTCAAATGCAAGCAGCTTCAATCTCGGCGCTCACGACGAGATACTTAGTACCAACCCGGATATAACATCGGGAGGACAGGCACACCTCAGAGATGACACTGAGGACCTTCAACCATTGTAACAGTCCAATCTCAGAGATAACCCTAAGCAACGTCTGCTTTATCAGCCCAAACAGGAGATAACCCCAGTGAGGGGCTAAGTCGTCATCTTGCCACCATGACGCCACATCACGTCCTCTCAACATTTTAGACATACATTTCTACACAACAATGTCCCACAAAAGCTCAGAAGAACCAATCACGACTGACTATTGCGCAAGATAACGGGTAGAATTTGAAGCTGAAAACCGGATGGCAACGTCCCATCTTCATGACTTCGTACAACCTCTAATCCCATGTCATTGCGTAACTCTCGACAACGGCGGTTCAAAATAGGTCCTATATACCTCAGTCAGATGCCCGGATTGTAATTCTGAAAGTTTGAGTGGACATCACGTTGCTCGCATGCACGTACTACGAGACGACGTGACCCGCGAAGCCCGAGGCACCCCGGGCAGCCTCTGGTACACCTGCGGCCCAGCCGTAGGTACACCTATGGCTCCACCCTCTATAAATAGAGGGCTTGGGGTGGCCATTTTGTAAGGAGAAAGAGCGAGGAAGCCCTGCCCAATTTGCTCTGTACTTGCAAAATACTGAGTGCTTTCCCATTTTAAACACATGTGAGCTCACATATAGCTATTTTTGTACCTACAAAGCAAGTGTTTATCTACTTTAAAGAGATAGAAGTATTCTTTGGCAGCCCACCGTAAGCCTTCTTACACACTTTAAAGTCTTTCTCTCCATCTTTGCACACACCCTTCTTTAAGTTGAGAGTCATGTTGCGTTTGTTTTCCCGGACTTTGGTCCGTGGTTTTATTTCAGTTTTTATATACATATATATTTATATATATGGACTAACATTATCGAGTTATGCCTCGATTGAGCCTAGACTTCGGTCTGGAGCGTTTACTTGCTTTTGTGTGTGTGTGTATATATATATATATATATATATATATATATATATTTACATTTCGTCCCACCTGGAGTTTACTTCGTGGTGGTTGACCGTTTTTACTGTTTTTTGTATATTTCGTCCCGCTTGGAGTTTCCTCCGTAGCGGTTGATAGCTTTTACAGCTTTATTTACATTTTTGATCCCCCATGGAGGTTCTTCATGGTTGATGATCATGTGTGTGTGCGTGTGTATATATATATATATATATATATATATATATATATATATATATATATATATATATATATATTTACGGCTTTTATATATATACCTGCTTACTGCGTTTATATCAATTGCGGCATCATGTGAGCCTAGGAATCAGGTGATCACAGATTCAGTCCACTGAATCTTGATTCGGTTCCCGTAATGGACCTTTTCAGCTGTAAGCAGCTTGTAAATTTATATGTGATGTCTAAATTACCTTAGATGGTTTTCATACCCACGAGGAGTTCAACACCTTTTGTACATTATTTTCATACAGATGCCTCGCATCTGTAAAATAAAATCAATCAAACCGAATACGGAATAAAATAGAAGTATCAAATGCCTCAATTACTATTGAGCACAGGTTTAAAACTGAATTTTTACACAAATTCAAGCCCTTTGTATATAGGTACAAACAAGGTATAGCACTACTTCTAAATAAAAGCACACACACACACACACACATTTAGATAATAGTTTCTTAAAAAGTGGCGGTCACCGTGGCAACACAGATATCAGGGGGTGACTAACACCTTCCCTCCGCATAAGCAAGTCCCCGGACCCTATATGAATCTCGGTTTCACAGACCCGTTTAGCAGTGTCACATCACTGGGTCAATGTGCAAACCTTTTCTCGGTTGTGTTGGTACAACCAGTTAAAAAACCAACTGGCGACTCTTATAGTCCAATCGTTGACATTACACATGTCGGACCTTTTTCACTTGTTTTTTCAAACAAATCTCATATAAAATGAGAACACAAAAAAACAGGTAACGAAAAGGGACAAATAAAAATTCCGACATCGACAACTTTATCTATTCATTACTACTGTTCATCTTTATTATCAGTGTGACGCCCCCAAATTCTGACCGCCACTTGGTCACTCAAATTTGGTTTGTCACGTTCTCAAAGTAATTACCATAATAACTAAAATCACGCATTCACAACGAAAAATTTAATTTAGAATAATATACAATGATTTATTATAATTATTCCCCCAAGTCTCGCAACCTACAGTACTTAATAGATTACATAATAATATCGAATAAAGACTTATTACATAATCCTACTTAAGCTTAAACATAGTCTAAAAACATTCTTAATACAACATAATAGATTTAAACATAAAGGGACAAGCTAGTCGGTAGCCTTGCCCTTGCCCTTGTCTTTCCCAGAAACACCTGTAACATTCCAGAGTTTTTTTAATGTAAATTATAAATATTTATTGATTTATATAAATATTTATTGGATGTGTTTATTATTGAATAAATAATTGTTCAATTTGATTGATTTGATTTAGTTAATTATTTATTTGTTAAACAATTAATGTGTTATGTGGATTAAGTTATGTGATTAAGTGAATTATTTAATAAATTGTTATTAAATAAAGTGTGACAAATAGCTATGTTATAAAAAGTTATTAAAATAAATTAAAGTAATTTTAATTTAATTTTGCCAAACAAGATTTAAGTATATTAATCCTTTATTTTATAAATGGTTTGCCAAACAAAGTCCTATGGCTTTTGGATTTATTTTGAATTTAAATTATTAGTTTAATAAATAATATATATATATATATATATATATATATATATATATATATATATATATATATATATATATTTGGTAACTGATATATATTATTAGGGTAATAAGTGTGGCGTCGATTTTATGCGTTTTTAAAACTGGTACGTTGGTGTTATTTTATGTTACGTATATTATATATAGCTTAAGTCTAAGAACAAGTTCAGAAAAAGGTTTTCAGAGAGAAAAGTTCAGAGTTTTGAGAGAGTTAGAGAGAAAACGTGATTTTCGAAGCAAGTCTGTTAACAAAGATTCTTAAGCAAACAAAAAGGTATATTTCTCTAACCTTAATATATGTACGTAGATATGTTGAAGCCATTTTTGTATGAACTTGATATTTTCTGTTTTCTTGAATATCAATGGGTATAAAGTTTTTATCAAAGTTTCTGTAGAACTATGTTTTTACAATTTCGTGTGATATTTTATGTGTACATGTAACTGTAATTGTTATATTAGCATATGTATATATGAGATTGTATGCTAGATTACGTATATAAGGAAAAGAAAAATTTGTTTTACAGTGAAAAACATGTATGAACGTATGTTTTGTAAAATAACAAAATTGGTATGTGATTATGCAAATTGTGAACTAATACGCGAATTGAACTTTGTACATGTTAATTGGACTATATGGTGGTATGCTAGTATTCCAAAAGTATTAAGTTGGTTATAATTCTGGATTTACGTTCACTATATTTTAGATATCAACAAAGGAGTTTTAACATTTTGGTTTCAAAGAAAACTAGTGTTTTCAAAGAATTAGTTCTCTGATATTGTTGTTTAGTTGGGTAAAATTTGTGCACGAATGCTTCATAACTTTTATGTGTAATTTATGTGAAGTTATACATGTTAATGGGTGTCAATTGCTGTTAAAAAGTTAGACAGTAGCTTTGTTCTGTTTTTCTGGTTTGGTTCTGTGAGTTTCGGCGCCCCAGCGCCAAAATCCATGCTCCAGCATCAAATCTCGCGCCTTAGCGCCAAAAATCGCTCCCCAGCCATACTTCGCGCCGCAGCACCGAAGTCAGCGCCAGAGCGCCGGACCTCGCGCCACAGCGCCGAGTCCTTATATGTTACTCGCGCCGAAGCGCTACCTCAGCGCCGAAGTGCGGCCCACAGTTCAAACTGTGGTGCCGCGGCGCCACTTAGCAGAATGCTCTGAAATAACTTCTGTCTTGCACAGAAGTCTGAAACTTTAGTTGTAATGCTATATGACCAAATAATTCTATTATTATAGTATTGTAATGTGTTGAACGAGCATGGTGTTAATACCTAGTGAGTTTATTATCGTTTAGGAATATAATTTGATTACATGGTTAGACATTTAAACCATACGTGATGTAGTGTTGATTATGACTAATCGTGTCATGTTAACACACATATATATATATATATATATATATATATATATATATATATAGGATATTGTGATTTGAATATTAACGGTTTAATCTACGCGCAAGGTAAGTTCTTTAACTCTACTTTGTTAATAGTTGAGCAAGCTTTTCTAATCCTAAATCGTCGTTATGCAAATTTCATAATTCTAAGCTTTATTGAGTAAAGTATTTTCATTAAGCAACATGATTGTATCTAGTTATTCATGATGATACAAGCTTCCCATCTCCACACTTTCGTCGAGATAGTTATTATGATTATGCAAGTTTTTCCTAACTCTAAACTTGTTATATTAGCATGCAAGTACCTTTATTCTATTGAATCAGTTTATCGTTCAAATTATTGTTTGTTATGCATGCTTGATATTAAAGTCTAAGATGTAACCTTATCTTAATGTTGTTCAAAGCAAGGTGTGATAGATTATTCAATTGTTATGCTATTAGATTATTCCTAAAGCATGAACTTAGAACGAAATATTTTTTCAGTTATGATCATTAAATAACATAGTGTTATTATCTTTTATTCAACTAATCCTTAGTTGATGTTTGTTGAACTACAAATTACCTTGAAGTGTATCCAAACCAAACGGACTTTGGTGCGGACTTGTACTCTAAATACTGAGATGAACAACCCTATTTTTATGGGTTGCACTTAGTTTTATACTTTGTGCTGAAATGTTTGTATACAATACATGTATGAAGGATTGATCCCCCTAAGTACCTTTGAGTCCTTGCAGTCGTATGGCTGTTATAGTTAAAGTTGAAAGATTAATTATAACTGTGGACAGGGTTCGTGGTCATTAGACCCTCAGTGAATGCTATGATTTGTAGAATGTTAATAGAACATATTGTTCAGTTCTATTAAGCGTAGTTTTTGGCAAATGATGTAAAGGTTAAAGTTTTATCTATTGTTAATCCAAGTGAGCCTTGTTTGCTCACTCTTGCCTGTAAAATTCTTACTGTTAAAGCTGAAAAGGGTGACGTACCTAGCACCAGTAAGGGAAAGGAAAAGATGAACAAGTATTGAAGACTTGTAATAGTTTCGATAGTTTTATTATCAGACTTTGGTTTAAAGATTGTAATGAAGTTTATTTAATTTTTCGCACGTATGATTTTTGTAAAGGTTAGATAACCTGGGAGATTTTATTTAATGTAATCCTGTATGGGCAGGTTTATTATTCAATTTTATTATGATTAGGTAGTTATGAATGAATGTTTTGATCACGTGAACACCAAATCTTGAGGAAATGAAGTACCAGGATTTAGGGGTGTCACAACACCTCCTTATTCCGCCTTAACTGAAAGATTTTAAATAAGCAAGAATGAGCACAATTTGCCCAGCAAGTAATATACAACAAGGATAAGGAGTTTTATAACACAAGTTTGAAATATCGAAGTATCATCTCTAAGATAGTTCAGAGTTTCAGAATAATATCATGAATAATGAATATTAACAATTCTTGGAATAAGAACGATAATTCAATATAAATTGACAGTTATATATGAATTCAAATACTATCAAGGTATCCAACTGGATAAATAATTTATACTGAGCAGTCACTAAGGACTATTAAACATCTACTAGAATTACCAATATTAATCTGATAACCCAAAAGAATCAAGTACTATAGAGGATCAGTCTACAATACTCCAAGTTATGCATAACACCGCAGTAATAATATACTCATGTGTCGGGATTCCCAACAACATACATTCCCCTTACCTTAAGGGTTGTTCAACTCAATTTTCAAGATTTCTGTACCAATCAATTGGTTTGGACAGTTTTTATAAATATGCATATGGTCTTGCCGAATCAAATGGCATAGACACTTTCATAATATTCAAGAACATTACCAAGTTCACATGAATAATAGTTTTCTCAAGAGTTTAACATACTAGCAATTGAACGAATAAGTAGGATAACTTACATTCAATGAGATAAGCTTACGATATTCGTTGAATAAAGTAACGCAAGAGTTAGAATACTTGCAGAATGTAAAGTAGGGTTCGGATACTTGCACAATGTAAAAGGATATTTTGAATACTTGCACAATGTAAAAGGATATTTCTAATACTTGCACAATGTAAAAGGATATTTCGAATACTTGCCTTAAGCGTAGTTTATCCACGTTAAGAAATCAACACTTTTGGATCCTATTTATAGCGTATTATATGTACAAGATGCTCATTAGCTAACACAGTCTTTAATCAAGCTTAACATGATTCAAGTATGCACATATGGTATAAAATCAGTTTATAGATTCATTACGAACCAAATACCTAGTTATTCCATAAGTAAATTAAGAATGCACAAGGTTAAGACCTTTCTACCCGTGGACTTTCCTTTTTACAAGATAACCACCATCATATTACTAAATCATCATATATACATGCATCAGTAGGTTTCAACCACTTTTAGTAATATAGGCATCCCACAAGTTAGCTGTCCAAAAATTAGAATTCAAAATCTTAGATTTCAGACTGGCGCAGCTGCACCATGGATAAGCCTAGGACCGACGCAGCTGCGCCATCCCCTGGCTAAGCCTAGTCTCAGTTGCTGCCTTGTAGTTTCTGTTCGACTTGACCAAAATAATCATACATGCTATATTTTTCATGTTAAACATATTTTCATGCTTCACAAGTCAATCTAGGTTCCTTTTTTCATAATAAAATTCTAAATTAATTATTTTAATAATATAAGGCCATTCAAGGTCATGAAACCACAAAGTCTATCATGCTTGCTCTCTAAACATACAAGATAGTTACAAAACTCATATTAGGCATGCTTGTGAGAATTCATATCACATATGTGCAATTAGCACCATTTTGGTTAAAAGTATGCTTCGTTTATGTTTTTCTTGAAATGTGATACACAAGCATGGTATATATACGTTTATACTACATGAGTGAGTCTAAGAGTAACATCAAACGCGATCACAATTATCAGATTCCAATCCTCAAGGTAGCATGTTAATATTCATGTTCAAAGCTTACTAGTAGGTTCAACATGTCGATGCTTGCTTACTACTCTCATAAACACCATCTAATGGTTTATTCATGCCTTCCTAAGTCACACTAACATGCTTTCAAAGTCAGTATACATACATGGCATTCATACATATCAAGTTTGTTTTAAGTTCCTAAACTTATTTTAAACTCTACACTTTCGTTAATCATGCTAATCTAGTCTAAACATGCTCACATTGGTTCATATATCTATATATATCCCTTACACATGCCTGCATTCTAGTATATGTCATAATGATTAACTAACATTGATCAGATTTAAAAAACAGAAACTCCAACTGAAAACAAAGACCAGCGCAGCTGCGTTGCGCCTCAGTGTTAATATGGCGCAGCTGCGCCGCGTCTGGTTCGAGCCAGGAACAGTTGGCGTCGGCAACTGTTTAGCCCAAACACAAAAATTACTCACGAAAATGATTCTAAACATTCCTATTACGGTTGAAACATATCTATATGGTCATATAACAACTATATAACCCATACCCATCCCCATTAACATCTAATTCTATGAAATCAAAATTTTGAATTTCAATTGTTCAAGAACTCTGTTTGACAAAAACTGAAATTGAAGCAAGGAAGATGAGTTATACCTCTACAAATGTGAAAGGAACTTGCTCCAATGAACTCTCAAGCTCTTAGAATGCTTGTATGCTCTCAACCTCACACTAAGCAATTTTACCAGAAAATTTCCAAGCATCCCCACTGAGAATTGAGTCTACTGTATATAGAAGAAATTTTGGACTGGGCATTTGTGTTACACAAAATTAGAGCTCATGGGGTAATGGAATGGAACAAAGGTTCTTAAGGAGTTGCTTACCAACCCCATACCAGCCACCTTCCTAGCCATGAATACCTAGGATTAGCAGCTTGAATGATACGTAAAGAGAGTTTAGGCCACTATTCCTTGTACTTGGTGACACTCATTTTGGGACAAACTGAAAACCTCAGCGACAAGCTTAGTTCAATCCCATTTAGTTACTTTGTTATCCAAAAAATGGTTTTAATGTCCAAGTGTCACTATATTAGGAGAAATTAGGATTATTTATATACTCACATCATATAGTCCATGTAAATTAAATACACGCAATAAATTAATGCAGTTATGTATTATTGTCCGGGTAGTTCCATAATTATCTCTACCACTCATATAACCATATTATAACCTTATTATATTAATAACTTATTTATTTATGTCAAATAAATAATTTATTCCTTTCCTCGATTAATTACCACTAATATAATTTAATCAATTTCTTATTGATGAAATTATGGATTTTCATAACCATTAATTATCGATAAAATTCTTATTATATTTATAGATATATTGCAAATAATGATAATCACATATTATTAATTAATTACTAAGAAAACAATATTCTACCACAATTAATTAATATTAATTAATAGTTTACTTAATAATTCTTTTGTCAAACATAATGTACTTTATTCCATGGTTTATCAATGTCACACATATCACATAATTGTTCCATTTAATTTCTAAAGTGGAAAATTTTGTTTTCTCCAACTGACCACTGGTGCAGCTGCGCCAGTTTGTACTGCTAGGACGGCGCAGCTGCGCCGTGCCCTGACAGTGTCAAGACTGGTTTAGCTTCAGTCCGTGCCAACTTTCATCGCTAAATTCATTTTATACGACATGAATTATTGTCCACATGAATGATATTACAAGTCTAATAGCGTATTGATTAATTATATGAAATCACACGTTCAACACGATTATACTTCCTAATTCTCGTTTTAATTCGCTTAGTGAAATTTCTCGTTTCGCATTAGGCCACACAAGGCATTCCACAATTCTCATTGTCAAATCACACTTCTTAATACGCATTTATCCAATGCAACTCAGTTGAATTAACCGGCTCTCGAAACAATAACACTTATGTTCACATAATTATTATTTCCATTAATATATTCATTTAATAATACGTGGAAATTCTCGGGTATTACAATCAGAGTTAGGTAACTCTGGATCTTTATTACTTTTCAAGATTCTTCTTTGAATCTTATTGTCTTACCAATACCTTTCCCAAATTCATCCCTTAAAAGTTAAACTCTATTTGAGTTTATTCCTTATCCTTATCCATGCGGTTATAGCCTAAGGTAACCATACCTAAAGTTTATAACCTACAGTTTTGATACCAACTGTGACGTCCCCAAATTCGGGTACTTTTTACCACAGATCTGGTACGTTATTTCTATAACTATTGCGGAAGATATAAACATAAATTTTTTATACAACAACCTTTAAACATAACTCTCAAGGTCGATAACCTTAACTTAATACACACATTCATATACTACAAGACTTACAATATTATTTGCCTCCAATACTATTACAATTTTAACTGTACAATAATCCAATCTTGGAACTTGTATTTGCCTTTGCCTGTATCCAAAGTTTCGTCTTAATCTAAAATGTTATCATGATATAACAAGGGTGAGTAACAAGTTTTCCCAACAAGTTTAAGTACAAATGAATATATATCATGATTGAAAAGAATAATAAGCTCACAAACTTTCACCAACATAATAATTGCGAAAGAACATGAATCAATTTTCATAACTGAATGACCGAGTTAATAATGATGAATGGTCAATAATAAACATGAACAAATATAATGTAACCAAATGGTAATGAAGGTGATCAACCTTTCATACCTGATGAACATATACAATATGCACAATGTGCGAATCAGTAAATCATAGATCAGATGTAACCAACAATGATTAATCACGAACATGCTTTATAATAACAACTCGAGTTCGAGTTAGGAAACTTGCACAATAAGAGAGTATAGGAACTTGCCTGTACCGTTGACTACTGCTACGCAAAGCTAATTTAGCTTTAGATGAAAGGCATATTATTGATAATATCGATCTCTCAATTAGAATAACATCATAACGTATACTACTGCTATTTATAGTCATAAAATATCTTAAACACATAAGCACATATCCCTAACAGTCACTAAAATACATAAGACCTGGTATCAAGTCAAACTATTTCAGTCTGGTTTAAGCTCGGTACTATTTTGACGTCCCGATTGCCTAATCGGATAATTATCGAGTTTATTTTAAATAAAACTCTACTTAACTACTTCAATATTATTATAGATAATTTAATTATCAGTCATAATATTTTTTGGAAGCTCATAATAATACTCAAATAATTATTATCATTTATAATGATTTTTCAATCATTAATATCATTTTTAAATGATTTAAATACTAAGAAATTCCATTATCATTAATATTTAATTAATTTCAAATTTTAATAAAATACATATCACAATATTAAAAGTTATTTATTATAACTCAACATATTTTTAATACCTTAATATCACACTTAAATGATTTTTGGAACATTTAAAATCATTTTTAATTAACTGCCATTAATATTAAAATATTAATGTATTTCATGTCCAAATATTAAAATTCATGTCAAAATATTAAAAGTTATATTTTATAACTTAAAACATTTTTAAAACCTTTAAATCATTTTAAATGATTTTTAAAAAAATAAAACCATTTTTACATAATTTATTTAATAAAATTATTAAATAAATTTATTATCATTAATATTAAATTATTAATGAAATCCATACAAAAATATTAAAAGTCATTCAAAATAACTTAAAATATTTTCTAACACTTTAATATCATTTTAAATAAATTTTAAAATATTAAAATTATTTTTAAGTATTTTATATTATACATTTATTAAATAAATTTAATATCATTAATATTAAAATATTAATGAAATATAACTCAAATTATTAAAAGTTAATTTTTAAACCTTAAAATAATTTTGACAAATTAATTACGAATTTTTCATAATTATTTTCCATTTTATTGTAATTATTTTAATTAAATAATTAATTTTCATTTAAACCGTCGCTAAAGGGCCTATCGCGACGAAAACTGTCGCTATAAGTGTTCTTGAGCCTTCAAGAACATTCCAAGTCAGTGTCATGGTACCTACTTTGACCCACTGTAATTTCTTGATCTTGATGTTTCTGGGCATGAGGGTGTATTAGTTATGTAGTATTGATGTAATAATACATGTACAAATCAAGTTCAGGGTCAAACTACAACATATTATGAAGTTATAAACCATCAAAGTTGCTGTCAGACATGTTCTTCATTTTCTAGAATTTCCAGAAAATGAAAAACAATGTGAGGGGTCACTTTTGGGCTTTAATAACTTGGATTCTGGCCTTTGATTGTGTGTTAAAATGTAACACTTATTTAGTATGTATGTCAAGGTACAAAAGTAATACACTTAGGTAGCTTAACAACATCACAGAAGCAAGATTTGGACCAGTCAAACTGATGTCAAAAACTTGTTCTTGAAGATTTTGGGTTTTCCAAAAAGTTCATCTAGATAGTTGGTCAACCCATATTTGACCATCAATATCTTTGATTCTGGTCATGATCTAGGTGGTCTAGTGTCATGGTTTGATAGTCCATATGTCAGAGTATAAAAGTTATACACTCTCATGGCTTAAAAACTTAACAATTGGAAGATCAAAGCTGTAGCATCCCCAAATCTCGGTCCTAATCACCAAGGATCTGGTATACTATTTCTATAACTATTGCGGAAGATATAAACATAAATTGTTTATACATTAAACTTTTACACATCATTCCCAAGGTCTACAAGCTTAACTTAATACATACATTCAATATCTTAAAAGATTTACAATGCTATTTTCATCAGAAAATTTAATAGATCTAACTGCATAATAGCTTAATTTTGCACTTTGTCTTCGCTTCTGTCTTTACTCAAGCTTTCATCTTAATCTGAAAATTTTATCATGATATAGCAAGGGTGAGCATCAAATTTGCCCAGCAAGTTTAAATTCAATAAAGATATATCATGATTGAAAGAATTGAACAATAAGCTAGCTAACTTTCAACAATATAAACATTGTGAAAGAGCATGAACAAATTTTCTTAGCTGAACGACCAAGTCAATAAAAATGAATGGTCAAGCATAAACATGAACAGATTAACTGAACCAAATGGTAATGAAGGTGATCAGCCTTTCATACCTGATTAACATTTACAATATGCACAACGTGCGAATCAATAACCAACATAGACGTGAATAATCAACAACAATTATTCATTAACATGCTTTGAACATACAACTCAAGTTTGAGTTAGGAAAAAACTTGCCTGATTCGTTGACTACTGCTACGCAGTTTAAGTTAACTTCTTTTGGTAAGACCTATCATTAATAATAAGATTGGTCTTTCAATCAGCATATTCTACTTTGTATCATAATACAATTACTTTGTCAATAGATTATCTAACACTTAATCAAATATTAGATAACATCGTAACACATCGGTATTATTATCATTCTTGGATAATTATTCAATCACTGTATCATATTCATTATGATTAAACACTTAATCTTTCATATTATAAACTCTTTTCTATAATCCAGCAAAATGTTTATAATTCAGCAAACTGTTTTCTCTAATTCAGTAAGTTGTTTTCTCTAATACTTCAATCCAGCTAGTTGGATTCATAATTCTTCAACCTAATGACCAATCCAGCAGACTGGATACATAATTCCTTTAATCCAGCAAGCTGGATGCTACTTCTTTCACACATATTAAATAGCATTAAATTCATTCACTAATATTATAAATCCTTAAATAATATTTTAAATCAATAATTTAATAACACTTTAATCCCAATGCTATCAATCACTTAAAAATATCATAATCTAATATTATTAATATTTTAATAATATTTAAATCATTTACTAAACTTATAAACAATTTATTATAATTGTTTACACATTACCAAATAATGTATTAAATCATTCTAAAATGCCATAAACATCACAATACTTCACACCCGACCCAAAACTTCATCAAAATCTTTATAAACCAAGCTCAAGGGTCTCAAGTCATAAAATCGTATTTTTCATATTTTTGGACATCATATATTTAATTAAATCCATTTATCCATTTCTCATCATTTAGATGAAAAATATCAAATTAGTTTCAAAAATATTTCTTTTCTGGGATTTGACATAATATAGTTCCATATTGAACATATATTTTTTCCGGAATTTTTAAAATAGATTTACTATATTTAAATAGTCCATAATAGCCAAATCTTCTCCGATTTTTCATAAATCGAGATTAGCTCCAAAAATTCTGAAATTTTTACAGTATGCTCCTACTATACCCATGTACTTCCAGTAAATATTTTGTAATTTTTGGACTTATACACAGAGAGTTATTTGGGTGGTTTCACAAAAATAGTCCTCCACCGTAAAATCCATAACTCTCAAACCGTATGGCCAAAAATTCCCAAATTTTTACACAACCTGCATAACAACTGATATTATATCTCCAAATTTTCTCAGAATTTTTCAAGCATAAAAACTGGACAAAATTGCCCCCGTTTTTGACTGGTCCAAAACAGTCCTGTTTTCTTCAAAAATTCGGGACTGTTTTGGCTTTCACAGCCAATACACCATGAAAACTCAACATTTTTAAGTCCTACCACTTGGGTTAACTAGTAAACACATATATCTAGCACCCCTCTTTGACGGATCGCAAAAAGGAGCTATAGATTTAAAACGGTGGATTTTCAAAGTAATTAGAAATTTTGGGTTTTCAAAACTAGAAAAATAAATTTTCTTTTCCTTTTAGGTTCCACCAAATCAACACCCAAATTGGGTAAATCCATACTTGAACCTATGGAAAACACTTAGGTCATAGGGGTTTGCACATCCAAAACAAAATCCCCTTTTATCAAATTACAAAAAAAAAAGAGAATAAAACTTAGGAAGAAAAATAATTTTATACCTTTTTATATTTCTTCTTCCTCTTCCTCTTCATCTTCTTCTCCTCTTCTTCCATGGAGACTTTTCTCTATCTTCTTCCTACAAGGGCTGCCGCCCCTCTCCCCTTCTCTCCCTCTCGTTCTTCTCTTCCTTTTTTTCCCGTTCTCTTTCTCTCTCTTTCTTATCTTTCTTTTTCCTCTTTTTCTTTATATCTTCTCTTTATCCTTATCTTCTAAATCCTCATTTTATTTTAATTGTTAATTACTTAACAAATGACTAGATAGCCCCTCCTTAAGTGGATCAAAAATTGGGCCACTTATCAATTAATTTCTATTGGGCTTGTATTTTTATTATTTTGCTTACCAAAAAAAATTTGGGCTTCCACCAAAAATGTCATTTCTTGAGCCATATAAAGCTAACATAGTCCAATCCTTTTTTTTTCTTTTATCTAATCTCACCCTAAATATTTAATTAGGGTATCCATTCTAAATATTTAGAATTTAATTCCTCATTCTAGCATATTAAATTCTATAACCCAATTAAACTTTTTTTTAATTAAGTTATAAAATTTAATAACTTGAGATAATAAAAATATATCTCTTAACTTAATATAATTTAAATTTTATTGCTCTCCCACAAGTGGGCTTAGTTTGGACATTTAATTAATCTCATAGAGCTAACAAATTTAATTGTTTTACTTACTCACAAAAACTAACTTGGGCTCGCTTAAATAATATTACCTCCTTAGCCCATTAAATCCAATTCTTTTGGACTCTAAATAAATTATTGGGCTATGATATTATTATAGTCCATTACTTTTAATACTTTTGGGCTTCAAATTTAGTTTCTTCGGGGCCACATAAAATTTATATAGTCCAACACTCTTAATATTATTCCCTAATTAGTTAATTAGGGTTTTCCTCACACTAGAAAATAAATTTCTTACTCGTGCACATTAATTTTCTTAACCCAATTAGACTTACTATTATTAGGTTATAAAATTAATTAACTGAGATGTATAAATAAATCTCTTAATATTGGTATATACATAAATACTAATATTCTATCATATTATAACCTCTTAGGTTATTTAATTACCACACTTAATATATATATTAGGTTACATAACTTAATTCTTAATTCACTTGAATTAAATCTATGACCACTAAATAAAAGTAACCCTTTGGGTCATTTAAATCTCATACCATGTTTTAATAACTTATTTAAGTTATACAATTTATATTGTATAATTAAATTTAATTTCCTCTTCCTCTCTATAAATTGTTTTCAAACAATTTATTTATATATTAAATATATAATTTAATATATTCAATCATTTATTCAAATATGAATTTAATTTACTAACTACTTTGATACCAATATTCATATCTACATATTGGATCTCATCTCATAGTTTAGTTTTACATCATTGGTATAATATTAAATATTATATCATTATCCATATAACATCTTTCACTTCTCACACTGATTTTGACTTTTCTCTATAAAAAGTCAACTGTTGACTTTGAACAAAAGTCAACCTTTACACACTTTGTGTTTACTGCCCATTCTGACTAAACTTGACGTTCCGGACGCAACCGAGCAGTCTGTGCTTCAAAATACTATCTCTAACTCAAATTTTTGAGTTTTAAATTACTCCTTTCTTATTGCTAATCGTATTAACTAACGACTTTATACTTATTCAAATTCTTATTTGCCAGTCAAGGCCAACGTTCAAGCTATGTTAATTACTAACATAGTTTTATCTTGATCCTTATATCAATAACTTAATTCATCATTTCTCTTGCTAAAATATATATAGCACCTTACTAAGTATATATATTTATATACATATACTCATCTTCGTTTAACCTCACAACATCTCTTCATGTGAAATCTTATCTCCTTAATAAAATTTCCGTATGTACTTATATAACACTTCTTAGACTATTCAGTTCACACCGAATTTACAGGTATCGTAATACCTTATTCTCAATATTCCTTCAAGTACATATTAATTCATTTCTAGGGTTTTAAAATTTTGCAACCCATATTTCTTTATTCTCATTAAATTAAGAAACCATATAGGTTCTTCTTAAAAATTTTGAAATCCTTAAAATTCCTTCACAGAAACGTCAATTCCATACACTTATTTTCTGTCTAGGTTAATCTTATAACCTTTAATCCATCATTTTAGGATTTTAATAATTATCTAAATTCTCGGGTTGTCACATCAAAGCCTTGTAAAATGCCTGTCAGACATTTCTGGGAAATCTGAGTTTTCTAGATTTTCATTTTTGTGCTTGGTCAACCATGTTTGACCATTAATAACTCGAAATCTAGACAAGGTATGAACTTGATTCCACTTCCAGTGTACTCTCCTTATGGCATACTATATCAATGATACACTTACAACCTCAAACAATAAACACAGAAGGATCTAGAGGCTCTGACATTTGACTGTCAGACCTCATTTTAGGGTTCTTGATTGTTTTCTAAAATTTCTATTTTCATGCACTTAGATGTTATGGATCCATGATGTATCATCATAGATCACTAAATAATATCATATAACATACATCTAAACATCAAAACACATAATTTACAGAAACTTAAGGATCTAGATAGGATTAGGGTTTATACCTTTTTGGTTGAAATCTTGATTTCTGCTCCTTTAATCTCATCTTGGCTAGATAAGAGGTCATATTGGCTTTAATTTGGACGGACTTCCTCTCAAAATTTTGAGAGTTGGAGACAGAGAAAGAGTTATCTAAGTTATGAACATAAAAGTAAGATTGTTCTTACTTTAATCTACTAACTTTTGATTTCCATGGCCAAGAATGTTGCTAGGTGACCTAAATGACTGATTGGTGTTGTTTTAGAACACTTGGCAAGTTCAAGTGGTAAATCACCATAAATTTGAAATATCTTTTACTTAGAAGTTAAGTAAAAGGGCATTTTGGTAATTTCGCACCTACTAAGGGTATTTTGGTCATTTTCCCATCAATTCGAAGGGTAATTTAGTCATTTCACATATAACACATAACTTTTAATCCTTTGGGTTTTATACTTAGCAGTAGGGTTCCCAAATTAGGGTTTAGAAATTCCCAATTAGGAATTAGGGTTTCTGAAGTTGGAATTAGGGTTTCTAACCGATCGTTAGAGTTTACTAACTGAACATCAAAGTTCTTATTATAACATTAGGGTTTACCCATGTTACACTTATCTGCTCAACACTTGACCATTAACCACATACTGTACACATATAATCACCATACACAAAACCATACAAGTCTTTTACAAAAAATTTAAATCCATACTCTATTTCCAGTCTCGGTTTTATTATTTAACTTTTATTTAATCATTTAAGATTTTTATTAATCCTATAAATTCTTGGGTTGTCACAATCACTACATATATACACAATATTTACATATCTATACCTATTCTAGTTATTAACTAAATTACATATGCCTAATGGCATTTGCATAATTTGTGCTGGCAAGACTGGCCACCACATCCCAACTGATCGTATACCGAGTCTGCCCTGCCTCCATGGGATACTCAGCAACTTGTCGCTGTTAATCCTCATGTGAACTCCTATGAATATAGGACATCATCCTAATCTTCTGCCTCTTAGCCTTTAGCTTCTCCCTAAGCTTGAAGGCCCCATGTTTCAGCTCTTAGACCTTGTCCTCAGCCAAAACTTTCTCGCATGTTCAACCTCCCAAAACATCTCCATGTTCCTCTTGTCCTCCAAGATGTCATGGACCTCCGCTTTTAGCTCCTTCACCTCCTTACTCAACTAGATATTTCTATCCAAAATAGTCATAAATAACGCCTCCATTGACTCCCCTGGTGTTATCTCGTCTATAGGTATTACCGTATTAAATGATACTACCTCCACTTCCTCCTCAGACATTCCGTCAAACAAGGAAGTGAACCCTACATTCTCAAAATCTTCTGATGGATCCTCATCTGATTCATCCACCACCACTATTGACACTTCGGCTACTGGTGTCGGTAAAATCTCTATCTGATTCACTGACTCCTCGCTAACAACATGTATATCTATATACATAATATTATCTCTTGACATCTATAATAAAACATAATATCTTGATTAGTACACATCATTTGAATATTATAAACACATATCACATTTAATACATTTTAAGGTTAACTTCATCTTTTAATTCTTCTTGTAATGAATTTCCTCAATTCACTACTTAAAATTCAACGTGAGTTTAATAACTTCTAACTTCCTCAACTCTTCTTAAGGTTATAGCCTAAGGTTCTTCCCTCCTTAAGTTTTATAACCTACTACTTTGATACCAACATGTGACGCCCCTAAATCCGGTTATCTTCCAACCCGATAGATGGTGCTACACGGTGCTACTGTTCACATATACATTCAGTTGAAATACACCAATAGAGTGAATATGTCTACTATTTATTACATAATAATAAGTCCCTTCCCATGTTCTTTGTAACCATTACATATGTTCTTTGTCATAGTATAAAATTAATACAAAAGTAATACTATTCTATTACAAGGATAACTACTTTTTCGCCTTAGTTTTCCCTTTGTCCTTACCGGATCCTTTGATCTGTTCATTTTTAGCTACAATCATATGATTCAATCAAGGGTGAGCATAACTAGCTTAGCAAGTAAAACAATTATATTAGAACAACATGCAAGAATCATATGAGTATATCTTCTATAACTCGACCAATAGTTATGAAATACTATGAAAAAATCAAAATAATACTTCTCTTTTCTTTAAAATATTTAACGACGAATATCATCAGTTAAACCTTGAGTTTGGTCAAAGACCATGAGCTTTTCATTCAATTGAAACAACATCAAACAAAAAGTCACAACTCTAAGCATCAATAAGGATATCCAAATAATTTAATCTTTTGTTTTGAGAAGGCTTTTTTTTATATTTTTTATGTTTTGGAATTGAATCTTGGTATAATAGGGTTAAACAACATGATAATTTAGTGTAGAGACTAACAACTAAAAATCTAATAATCATATGAGTTTGCTATATGTCATCATTTATTCTAGACTCATCAAACTTTCAGTATCATGGCTTAATCAACATGCAAAAGCAACGACTCTCATGGGCAAATTTAATACATGCAAAATCGAAAAATAAGTAAAAGAAATTATTTTGCAAGCAATCATTGAATCTGCAAAACTTAAGCAAGGGCCTTCACGGTCAAATTTGATGCATCCATACCTCCAAAACAAGGTAAAATAACCTTAAGGCAATCAATTAACAGAGTTTATTACTTTAATTATACCAAAATGGAAATGTCAGTACCATTTCTAAACAATTGAATGCCCACCTCTACAACCAATAAAGACCAATACTCTGATGCTATAAATTAGAAGACATTAGTGTTTATCACCAATAATTCTATGAATATCTTCACACTTAATTCACTAGTATTTAAACCTAATAATCCAAAATACTAAACAAAGCAAATAACTTTTCACTTGTAGGTAATAGTACAAAACATACTAGTAATCAAATTTGCTTTAACTAACAACTCCTGAACATAAATTGAGTTATGTAAAGAAAATCCAGAAAGGAGTCAATTATAAATTATGAGGCCAAATGGGTGGAATTCTTGAAGAGAAATGTTCATCACCATTCAAAGCATTAGGGAAAATAAGACAGTGAAGAGATAAAAGAAATTATCACCTTTATTAGACTCTTTCTGGCTTCCCCCTATAACTGGCAAGGGCCATATGTATTCCAAATCCAAACATCTCAATACCAACTCTGTTGTAATCTTTGAGCTAACACATTCTTTCAGCATGAACAATGAGCTGACCAAATTTTCCATGATGGCTTGATTTGGTAGAATCTTTTATATGTATAAGATCTATAGTTAATGATCTGTTTGATTTGGTGACTATTTACATAAAAGAAGCCAGAAATTCATGGGTAAATAGACAAAGCTGCAACATATTATAGAAAATGTTAGTAAACCCAAATGCAAGTAAAGGCCTTTTAAAATGTTGTTCCTCAATGTTAACTAAATTTGGATCGATAATAGAGAGAGATTCGACTGACATATACAAAAGAAATAGAGTGTGAGAGCTACCAACTTATAACCTTTAGAAGCTTCCAAATTGTAATACATTGTGATTCAAAACCACAAAGAGAGGTAAGTCACATGATTTTAAAAAACTAAAAAAGAATTACCCTAGCTGGTCAATAAATTAAGTATAATATATGTGACCCCCCCAAATTCGGGTATCTTCCAACCCGATAAATGGTGCTACACGGTGCTACTGTTCACATAAACATTCAGTTGATATACATCAATAAAGTGAATATGTCTACTATTTATTACATAATAATAAGTCCCTTCCCAGGTTCTTTGTAACTATTACATATGTTTTTTGTCATAGTATCAAATTAATATAAAAGTAATACTATTCTATTATAAGGATAACTACTTGTCCGCCTTGGTCTTCCCTTTATCCTTATCGGATCCTTCGATCCGTTCATTTTTAGCTGTAATCATATGGTTCAAGCAAGGGTGACCATAACTAGCTCAGCAAGTAAGACAATTATATTAGAACAACATACAAGAATCATATGAGTATATCTTCTATAACTGAACGAATAGTTATGAAGCACTATGAATAAATCAAAATAGCACTTCTCTTTTCTTTAAAATATTTAACGACGAACATCATCAGTTAAACCTTGAGTTTGGTCAAAGACCATGAGCATTTCATTCTTTCTTTCTTTGAAAAGGACAACCTGACACTAAATTCGCAAGTCTAACATTTCTTACGAGCATGTCTAGGTGATCAGCTGTTGATTGATTTCGCAATCAATGAATACGTGCAAGTATACACGATCAACAAGTAATAAAGTGAAAGTAGAGTATCGTTCCCACGAGGAATTATTTAATAAAAATCACCAAGTACTAATTCTTAACCAAATCAATTTTATTTAAACAACCAATAATTGTGATTTCTGGATTTAAGAAAACTAAATTAAACAAAACAAAAAGATTATTCTAAAAGAAAGCAAATAAACAACTAAGAATTGATGGAATTCAGATAAATAAGAATTAAGACTCTAATATCCCCAATTATGAATAATAAATCAATTATTCAACTATCTCAATTATTATATCTACTGAATTGTTAACAGGAATTCTCAAATGCCGAAAGCCCTCTCTCGAGTGATCAATTGCCTTCTATTTAACCCAGATTAATTTTGCTATATCTCTATGCAAAACAATTGAATTAAACTCACTACAAACCCAATTCCTCTTATGTTACATGCGGCAAATAGATATTCTCATTCTATTCACAAACCTAATTATTCACTGTGCAAATAACTAAGTCACATGTCACCAAGCCCAGTTCTAATCCTAGAATTCCTTTCCCAATTCCTTCTAGAGTAGCAAGGTAATTATTGATCAGATAATTAATCAATAAGCTCAAAGCAAGATGAACAATTCACTTCAACACAAATAATTAGAATAAATCAAATAACTAATTTATAGCCATAAAAAGTTCAATTGAAATCTTAATAAAAGAGTTAGTTCATAATTAATGAATTAAAAACAAGAATTCACAATTGAATAAACATTAAAAGATAAAAGTATGATAAGAGATAATAATAGAATCTGTTGTCAGTAAATCTGATGCTCCCCTCTTGCTCCTGCTCTTGATCTTCAATGATCTCCAAGTTGTTTCAATCTCTAAAACTAATAAGAACTAGGGTTAATGTCTAATCTAATGGAGTGTTTAATCTAGTCTACTCTATGTAATCCCCCCTTATTTTATGCCTTACCTCAAGTATTTATAGATTACAAGTCCAATTTTGTGCTTAGGAACAAACCCAATCCAATTTGGAGTCAAATAGATGTCAAAATTCGCCCAAAACGCGTCCAGGCCGCACCAACCTTTTCCCCCAGTGCCCCAGCGCTGGGCTCGACGCTCAAACTCTACCTTATAGCGCCCCGGCTCTAGAAATTGCCTTGAAATTAACGCCCCGGCGCTAGTACTTTTTTTAGAAATTTTCTGCTCCGACGTCCTTTGGGAAAATGGCCATAACTTCTTCGTCTGAACTACAATTTTGACGATTCAAGATGTTCCGGAAAGAGGGGAAGTAGATCTACAACTTTCATTCTTTAAGGTTTTTGAAATAAGGTCCGTAGAAATACTCAAATTGGCTCTGAAGTGACTGTTGTGTAAATGACAAGCCGAAAACGCGAATCTAGCCACCCCGAACGTCGATCCACGTAACTTTTGTCCCAAATCCTACAAAACAATGTAAAATATGCATGAATGGACACAAATACTTAAAAACTATTCTAAAAGACTTGAGAATAATAATAAATTAAGCCCGAATGTATCCAATTCATGTGTATAAAACTCACTCATCATCAGCCTATAGTACTCTATGTTGTACAAAATTACTACTTTAAACTTATCTACGTTTAAGTTTTGGCAAACTCATGTACTAGTCGATTTACGACAAAACGTTTGTTTATTCATACTCAGTCTTTCTTTGAAATCATACCAAAACAGTTGGCACAAGATAGCAATATTAATAATATTTTTATAGATTATAAAGAAATCCACAAAATACTCTAAGTCTGGTCTAGCCGAAGTAAGTGGGTTCGACATCTTCGTTAAATCAATTCATGCATATAATACATGAATCATAATGCTTGTCCAAAATAAAGTACAGACAAGGGTTTAGAAAACTTGCCTCCAGCGTCGTCTAACTCTAATTCACTTTCTCTTTAGCTCTTTATAGGTTCTACATGACATAATCACATAGCATACTATGTTAGGTCTTATACAATCCATAAGTATTATCATTAACCTATCCTCTCCTTCTTCTCCGTAAAACTATCCGTTTGGTTAACCTAATTTCATTCGTTAGGTTAATTAACCTTCATTATAGCTTTATAACATTTTACTGTTATAAGTAACCTTACTTGTTCAATATTTAAGTAATTACATTTCAAGCATTCTCAAACATTTATTTGACGTAAATACGGTTTACCGTATTACTAAACTTACTTTATGTTTACATTTTTGTAACCTTTTGTTAACTTTTAATTGTTGAACTTAAGGTTTTAATTATCATTTAAGATGTTACTTTAAGTTTAGTTAAGGTCATAATTAACCTTCAATTAACTTACCATTCTTTTATGTTCATAACTATTCTTCTTTGCATTTAGTCTAGGACTGGAGCTACGGTGCCGTAACCTTTGTTAAATGTCGCATTGCAGCACAAATTTGCAGTCGCTAGGATCTGGTGTTGGCGCTGTAGCACCCCATATCCTTCACTAGGCGGCACTGCGGCGCCTCCCTTTTTCCTTTGATTTTTTTTTTATTTCTCAAGCCGTTCATTTCTCGAGCTCGTAACTTGCTCATTATAGCTCAGAATTGGTTTGTTCAAAAGCCAATTTCTTACTTATTCTTCATACTAAGATTTCCTCTGGACATAACAATTTTCTGAATTCGTTAACGAGGCTTCCACTTGATTAAATTTTCATTATTCGTTCGTTTAACGTTCTTGAGCGTTCATCCGTAATTCTTTCATACGATGTACGAATTCGAGAATTCTTATGTCTATGGCTCGTAAATTTCATAGTCTTCAATATGTTCATGAAACTCAAGCTTTCTAGGTTCGTTATTAACATTTCATTTCCATTACAAAATCCTAGTTAACTATGATTTCCACGTTTATCACATTTTCTTTGAAATTTTGCCACAACGTTGTTATACAAGATTTTTACTCCATTAAAAATGGAGTCATTCCATTATTCGAACATCTATCATCCTAACCAAGCACATAACATTTAACCCTATACACGATGGTTTTAAACTTATCCTTCAAAATGTGTTAAGTTTTCATATTCTCTTTATTATGTTCTTAATCATTTGATTATGATTTAACTTGATACATGGTTATTAATGTTTAAAGTCCACTAATAGCCATTCTTATTACTCCTTATAAGACATAACCCACCAATAATCACTTCTCTAACAAGAATCAAATTAAAGAGATGAAGATTAAATGTTTAAGTTTCATTACCTCTTGATGTTTTAGCTTTCTTCTTCTTCTTTGACAATTTCAAAATTCTCTCTTTTCTCTCTCAAAGTGTATAAACTCAAGTGGTGGTAAATTGCTTCAGGAATGCCAAATGAAGTTTAAGCCTCATATTTATAGAATTTCAAGGTTTAAGGCAAAATGCTCTTAAAGATAATTGATGTTGGTTCATGATTTGGTCACTTAGGTTATGATATCTTATAATCACACCCTTAAGTTTCCATTCTAGCAAATCACCCCCTCATCAATCACCATTCAAACCTAACAAATCATCATCTACCATCCATTTAACACCAACAACTTTTGTGTCATCACAAAGCATTACATGCCACCTCCGTTCACTCCACTTCCTTACTATTCCACCAAGAGAAGCTTGGCCACCTCCCTTTGGCTGGCCACATGGGGTTATGGGGCCCCCATGGGTTATTACCCACCCGGTGATCCAACGGTTCGATCCATGGGTTCGGTTCTAGGTTCGGGCTTAGATTTAATTCAATTCGGGCCTAACTTTGGGCTTGAATTAAATTATCTTTGGGCCTTGATTAAGTTTGTCATTGGGCCTCAATCATCTTTCATTTGGGCTTGCCAAATTTACCTTTAAGCTTTACTAGTCCATTATTAATGGTTTGTGTTTTTAACGTATAATTCTTGTATTCTTCTTTTATAATAGTTCGTATAACATTCATCTTATACGTTGTATTATCTTTCATATATACTTGTACAATATCTTGTATTATACTCATATTCTTTCCCCGTATAATAACTTTTTTTATTATACTTAATCATTACTTATTCAAATCTTCACTTTCCCTAACATTCTTGAATAGAGTACGTAGGCGAAAAATTATGTTTGCCATAACTGAATTATTATTAGATAATCCATCTTTCCTTAAAATTTTGTCGTTACGTATTTCTCGGAAGTTCAAAAATAATTTCTGAGCAGAAATAGATAAATAGTGTTTTTTGGAGAATTTCTTAAAAAGCTTTTATTTTTGTCTTGAAAATTCACGCACTTTATTTCTAGCACTTAACCAGAATACTACAATCATACATCCCTTCTAGGTTATAGAATGACCTTCATCTCTCTTACTCATTATAATAAACATATATAATTTTATTCAATATAATCAAATAAAATTAATTTACATTATAATCCGATTTTCTCGGTTGTTACATTATTCCCCCCTTATAAGGATTCTGTCCTCAGAATCTCGATATAAGTTAGTCAAACAACTGAGGAAAATTCTTCTTCATCTTTTCTTCGAATTCCCACGTTGCTTCCTCGACATTGTGGTTTCTCCATACTACCTTCACCGAAGGTATTACTTTATTCATTAGAACTTGCACTTTTCTATCAATAATTTGAATAGGCATTTCTTCGTACGTCAAATTCTTCTCAACATGAATAGGCTCATATTCTATTACGCACTTCTTGTTGGTCGAATTACCGGTCACTAAACACGTACAAGTATACGCGGTCTATCAAGTAATACAGTGATAAGAAAAGTGTCGAACCCATGAGGAATTATCACTAATATTTACTAAATAACGACTTTGGACCGCTTAAGTCTTATTTGAACAACAGAATAACAGATGTGTAATTAATCTAGTTATATCTAGTTATCAAAGTAAGTAAATGGATAACGAATGGTATCGAAGGTGCTATAAGCTAACGTCATAACTTCACCCCACACTAGCATTTTGTCAAAAACTTGGTGTGCTATGTTTCATCAAACTTCCTAACCTTCTCTCTTTGGTCTTAGTGGTCACGACATTTTGTCGACCGAAAACACACAAAAGCTCATACACCTCTTCCGAGGTATATACAAACCTATCCTCTCTAGGTCCACCCAATAGGGAATAGAATAGAAAAGAACATCCAAGCTAGGAAATAATCTTACACATGTCTATGCAAATTAATCATAACAAGGATTTAAAGCGTAAGTTCTCAATTGGGTCACACATGGTGCACATATATATGTTTATTCTATACATAAATTATACAGTCAAATCAAGTAGACAACTCATAAACACATGCTAATATATCAAGGTGTAAATCTACAATCCATCTTTTAATTTCATATACTTTACCAAAATCATCACTAATTTCTTAGCAAGAATCATTAAGAATAAATATATTGATCCAAACCATATGGTGCCAACCAAAGATTTAAGAAATGTAATTCAAATTAACAACGGGTTCCATTATAACCTTAGAGCCAATAATTAGTTCATAGCTCTTGAAATAAACATAAGTAGCAATACAAACAACATTTATGGATTACAAAATCAAAGGAAACAAATAGAGAAGAATAAACTCTGTCAAAGCTTCTTCAGTCCCCAAGAATTCCAATCCTTTCAAGCTTTCCAATCCATGTTGCTAAATGCTCTTGAGCTCCATGAAATCCCAAACATCTCCCTAAACTATCTAAACTATATGTACAAACATTACCAACTAGAAAATGGAAAGGAAATTACAAGAGAGAGAGAGATTCAAGTATCCTAGAGGGGATATATCATATTCCCTCAAGGAGGCTACCCCCTTATGTATAGATATGTCTCTTCTCCTTTAGGTAGGTCAAATCCAGATCTTGTCTGCCTGGGAACTGGAGGTGGTGCTGCAGAGCTGAGTCAAAATTATAGGTCAATAACTGGCACTGTAGCGCTAGTTTGTAAAGGAATTGAGGTGCTGCAGCACTGCATGGTGTCATTGCTGGCCAGGAAGGGGCGCTGCAGCACCGGTACAAGAAACTTGACCATTTTACCCCTGAAGGCTGGAAATTACCTAATAAGCCCTGCAACAAATAGATTAAGCAAAATAATAACAAAATAATATAAAAGCTATATAAACTACGAAGAACAAGCAACTTCTTAAGCAATAAAGGATCTGATTCGTGGGTGTAAATCCCACTCATCACTTATAATCTGGCGTATAAGGATGTAATATAGATACATGGAACACATTGTGTATGCGTTCTAACTTTACAGGTAATGTTATCACATAAGCTACCTCTCCTACCCTTTTTAGTATCTCAAAAGGTCCTACAAACCTTGGACTTAATTTCCTTTCTTTCCGAAGCGTATCTTTCCTTTCCAAGGAGATACCTTCAGAAACGCATATGAGCCGACTTCAAACTCTATTTTCTTTCGATGCGGATCTGCATACTTTTTTTGTCTGTCTTGAGCTTCCACTAGTCGTATTCGTATCAATTTAACTATTTTTGCTATTTGATGTACCATTTTATGTCTTAGCATTCGACGTTCTCCTAGCTCATCCTAACACCGTGGAGTTCTGCACTTCCTCTTGTATAACGCTTCGTAAGGCGGCATGCCTATACTTGCGTGATTACTGTTGTTATAAGAAAACTCCACTAGTGGTAGATCATTATCCCAACTACCTTTAAAATCCATGACGCAAGATCTTAGCTTGTCTTCTAGCATTTGAATTGTTATTTCGCTTTGCCCATCTGTCTGTGGATGGTAAGCTGTACTTAACTTCAACTGCGTTCCCATATGCTCTTGTAGACTTCTCTAGAAATTTGATGTGAATCATGGATCACGATCTAACACTATTGAAACGGGTATCCCATGTCTTAAAATAATTTCCTTAACATAGAGTTTAGCTAACAGATCCAAGTTAAATTTGACTCTTATTGGCAAAAAGTGAGTCGACTTCATCAAACGATTCACTACTAACCAGATAACATCGTATCCTTTCTGTGTAGTCGAAAGTCCCACCACAAAGTCCATTATGACATGCTCCTACTTCCATTCCAAAATTCGTAATGACTGTAACAAGCCACTTGGTCGTTGATGTCCAGCCTTAACTTTTTGACATGTTAAGCACCTACTTACATATTATGCTATCTCCTTCTTCATGTTCGGCCACCAAAAATTTTGTCGAAGGTCTTAATACATCTTAGTATTACCAGGATGAATCGAGTACCTTGAACTATGAGCCTCATGTAATATCTCCTCCTTTAATTCTGTTTCACACGGAACCCAAATTCTTCCTTCAAATCTTAATAATCCCTTGTTATCAAGATTGTACTTTATCTCTTATCCATCTGCTAGTCTTTTCTTCATCTGCTCACACTCATCATTTTAGAGCTGTACTTCCTTGACTCTCTCTAAAATGGTAGGTCGAGTCTCCATTATAAATAATTTCTAACCCGGTTCACTCGGTAACAGCACCTCTAACTCCATTCTAGCCATCACTATTATTAAATCAGTTTTGAGCCGTTAACATAGACAACCTTTCCCGACTCTTTCTACTTAAGGCGTCGGCCACCACATTCGCCTTCCCTGGATGATACATGATATTGTAGTCGTAATCCTTTATATATTCCAGCCATCTTCTCTGTCTCATATTTAAATCTTTTTGTGTAAAGATATATTTTAGACTTTTATGGTCCGTATATATCTCACATTTCTCCCTATATAAGTAATGCCTCCAAATCTATAAGGCGAATACCACCACTGCCAGTTCTAGATCATGAGTAGGAAAAACCTTTCTCATATTCTTTTAACTATCGTGATGCAAAAGCAATGACCTTACCATGCTGCATGAGTACGCAACCTAGTCCTCTATACAAAGTATCGCTATAAACTACAAAATTCCCTGTATATCATCGGGTAAAGATAATACAAGTGCTTCACTAAACCTTTTCTTCAATTCTTAAAAACTATTTTCACACTTCTCATTCCACACGTACTTTACTGTCTTTCTTGTCAAATTAGTCAACGGAGTAACTATCTTAGAAAAATCCTGAATAAATCTTCGATAGTATCACACTAACCCTGGGAAACTCCGTACCTCTGTTGATGTTTTTGGTTGTTCCCAATTATTCACTACTTCCACCTTTGCTAGATCTACTGAAATTCCATCTCTGTCGATAGCGTGCCCCAAAAACTACACTATTTCAAGCCAAATTTTGCACTTAGTGAATTTCGCATATAACTTCTCCCTCCTTATTGTCTCCAACACTAATCTTAGATGTTCATCGTGACCTTCTGGCATCTTAGAATAGACTAGAATATCATCGATAAGTACTACAACGAACTTAACCAAATATTATTTGAACACTCTGTTCATCATAGCCATAACTATAGCTGGTGCATTCGTCAATCCAAACAACATTACCAAAAATTCATAATGGTTGTAACGAGTAATGAACGCCATCTTAGGTACATCCTCCTTCCTTACTTTTAACTGATGATACCTTGTTCATAAATCTATATTAGAAAAATATTTTTCCCTTTTCAACTGATCAAAAAGATCATTGATCCTGGGCAATGAGTATTTATTCTTTATCGTTTGCTTGTTCAACTCTCGATAGTCAATACAAAGTCTCAACGATCCATCCTTCTTCTTTACAAATAATATTGGTGCTCCCCATGGCAAAACACTTTTTTGAATGTATTTTCAATCCAATAGTTCTTGTAGTTGGACCATCAACTCCTTCATTTCCATTGGCGCCTTACGATACGGTGCCCTTGAAACTGGTGCCGCTCCTAGCACAATATCTATTACGAATTCGATCTCCCTATCTGATGGAAGACCTGGTAATTCACTTGGAAACATATTCGTGAATTATTTTACTATAGACATTTGTTCCATTATTGCTTCTACTCTCTGGGTATCAACAACATGACACAAATAACCTACACATCCCTTCTTCAGCAATTTCCTAGTTTATGTCATGGTAAGACAACACGAATGTCCCGGCGACTTACTACAGTAAAACACTACCTTAGGCTACTTTAAAGTTCAAAGGTATACACATTTCTTTTGACAATCTATAATTACACCATGGTTAAACAACCAATCCATCTCGAGAATTATATCGAATTCTCCCAACTTTATCGGTATTAAATCTACTGACAATTTATAACCTCTTATTTCTACACAACAACGCCTATTAATATGTTTAATAGAAATTATTTCTTCATTTAGTACCTTAATATTCAAAGGTATTGGCAATCTTTCAAGGAGTAATGCTAACTATCTAGCAAATTCACAAGCTATAAAAGAACAAGTAGCACCCGAATCAAACAACACATAAGCATTTAAATCGTTGATTGGAATAATACCTTCAACTACATCTCCCGATGCAACTGCGTTTTGGACCGTCATATTAAAGGTGCGGGCCATCGGTCTACTCAACTGAGCTGGACCACTAATAGCTAATTTACCACTATTAGCGCCCTTATTACCATACTTCCCCTTCTTTAGGCAGTTCTTCGCCATGTGATCATTTGATCCACATATGAAGCATCCATGGTTCTTCTTTGGACTTGGACAGTTAGGCGAAATGTGCCCTTCTTATCCCTAATTGTATCACACAAGTTTACCCTTGAGACAAACTCCTAAATGAGTCTTCCCACAATTTTTACATGCCTACATCCTTTTTCTTAGGATCTTTTTGTTTCACTCCGGTATTCCCAGAGTTACAAACCTTCCTCTTCTGTCTGTTGCCACTCCCGCTGGCTCTCTCAGTCTTCACTCCCCCATCTATTTTACTCTTATTCTTCTTCTCTCGGTGGTACTGACTTAAAGCCTCACTACCACCCTCTACAATTATTGCCTTCTCCAGAATGGTTCCAAAGGAATTGCTTTGAAACACTGATGTCCGACAATAGAGCTAGGGTTTCAAGCCCTGCTCGAATCTCTGCGCCTTTCTCACCTCCGTATCCACCTGATGTGGATCAAATCTCACCAGTTCATTAAACTTGGCAGCATATTGGGGAACAATCATATCACCTTGTTTCAGTTCTAAGAACTTCATCTCCATCCTACCCTGGATACTCGTGGGGAAATAGTTCTCGAAGAATATATCCTTCCTACCTTGGATACTCAAGGGAAAGAACTTAAACTCATTGAAAAATATGTTCAATAAAGTTCTTATATTGATAAGCTTTATTCCTTGTAGTATAATACTACAACATTTATCATTACATAGCCTTAGCTAGTTACATTACTTTCCCGCAATTACTTTTCAAAAATTAGGATTTATAAAAGACTACCATTTGATTATACAAAAGAGGGTTTTACATCACTACATAGATACACAATATTTACATATCTATACCTATTCTAGTTATTAACTAAATTACATCTGCCTAATGGCATTTACATAATCTGCATTGGCAAGACTGGCCACCAGATCCGGACTGATCGTATGTCGAGTCTGTCTTGCCTCCACGGGATACTCAGCAACTTGTCATTGATAATCCTCATGTGAACTTCTATGAATATAGGACATCTTCTTAATCTTCTGCCTCTTGACCTTTAGCTCCTCCCTAAGCTCGATGGCCTCATGTTTTAGCTCTCAGACCTTTTCCTTAGCCAAAACTTTCTCGTCATGTTCAACATGCCAAAACGTCTCCATGACCTTCTTGTCCTCCAAGATTTCATAGACCTCCTCTTTCAGCTCCTTCACTTCCTTACTCAACTGGATATTTCTATCCAATACAGTTATCAATAACGCCTCCATTGACTCCCCCCGTGTCATCTCCTTCGCATGAAACTTTTGATTTTATAGTTTCAAATTATATTGTGTTGAAAAATGAAAACTTGTGTCTTAATGAAAAAATGCACATTTAAAAAATTAGATAAAAGATTTAATGAATGAAGTAGAAACATTGATTGAAGAAAAATAAGAAATTGTTAAAGATTGTACATCAAATGAAGTGTCTAAGTTAAATGCTAAAATTGATTACTTAGATAACTATAATAAAATTTTGTACAACCGTGCAAATAAATTAAATGAAGAAAACAACGTTCTCAAAAAGGAAAATGATGATTTGAAAGAAAGCTTAAAAATGAGAGATACAAGTATAGATACTTTTAATGATAGAAAAATAATAAACATAAAAAATGACAAAAATGAAGAAATAATTTCATTAAAAAAGGATCTTGTAAAATTTGTTCAAGGTGAAGAAAACTTAAATATTATGTTGGGTGCTCAAAGGTCAAGTTTAGACAAACAAGGAATTAGGTATAATCCTATGAAGACCATAAAAAGTACCACTAATAAAATTAGAATAATTAATGAGAAACCAAGAAATAAGCCTTTTTATTGCTCACCTTTTGTTACTTGTAAAAGCCGTGGATTAAAAGGACATTTTAATACTAATTGCAATAAAATAAAAATAAAATGAGTTTGGGTAAAGAAAAGTGATTTAACTGTTGCTAACAAGAGTGGACCCAAATTGGTTTTTGTACCAAAAGGATGAGATACCTTTTATTTTGCAGGTATGCTTAAAGGCAAAGGTGTCATCAAATAAATGGGTATTGGACAGCGGGTGCTCTAGACACATGATAGGGGATAAGTCTAAATTCACCTCACTTGTGTCAATAAAAGGAGGAACTGTTACATTCGGAGATGACAGCACGTGCAAAATTATTGGTAAAGGTAAAGTAGGAAATGGCAAGGACTTTATTGATAATTTTCATTATGTTGAAGGTTTGAAATATAATCTGATTAGTGCAAGTCAAGTTATGGATAGTGGTCAAAAGGTAATGTTTGATAAAGAAAAATGTGCTATTATTCATTCTGCTCACCATGTTCCTTTAGTAGCTAATAGAGAAGGGAATATATATACAATCTGCTTTGAACAACAAGATGCAGACGTTTGTTTGGCTGCTGTTCAGGATCAGTTAAGTCTATGGCATAGAAGGCTAGAACATAAACATATGGAACTAATCAGTAAGCTAACTTCAAAGAATCTTGTCAAGGGACTTCCAAAATTGAAATATGAAAAGAAAGATGTTTGTGATGCATGCCAGTTAAGTAAACAAGTAAGAAACTCATTTTCAAGTAAAAATTAGGTATCTACTTCTTTACTTCTTCAATTGTTACATCTTGATTTATTCGGTCCTGAAAGATATGCTAACCTAGGAAATAATCATTATGCATTTGTTATTGTCGATGACTTTTCAAGATTTACATGGGTATTATTTTTAAATACTAAAGATCAAGCTTTTGCAGAATTTGAGAAGCTTATAAAGAATCTTGAAACAAAACATAATCTTAAATTAATTACTGTTCGAAGTGACCATGGTGGTGAGTTTGGTAAAGACTTCATTCCATACTGCAATGAGAAAGATGTTTCACGTGAATTTTCTGCTCCAAGAACGTCACAACAAAATGGGGTGGTGGAACAGAAAAATCGAACACTCCAAGAAACATCAAGAACGATTCTTCAAGAAAGTAAACTGCCTAAAAGATTTTGGGTAGAGGCTGTAAGTACTGCATGTTATATTTTAAATAGGGTTTTAATTAGACTTATGTTATTGAAAGCACCATATGAACTGCTAAACAAAAGAGTACCAAATATTAGTTATTTTAAAGTGTTTGGTGCTAAATGCTTCATTCTAAATACTCAAGGTAATCTAGGGAAATTTGATGCAAAATCATCTGAAGCCATATTTCTTGGATACTTATTGCATAGTAAGGCATGTAGAGTTTATAATCTTGAAAAATAAAAAGTTGAAGAATCCATCCATATAATATTTGATGAGATTAACCATAATTTGTCAAAGGAAGAAATTGAAGTTGATGTAGATAAAGCGAATATGGAAGTCAGAGTTCAGCCAAACTTATCCAGACACCCTGACCACCTATTTGCTTCAACTAAAATACTAGTATCCAGACAACCTGATCACCCGTATGTTTCAGATAAAATAATAGTATCCCGACAACCTGATCACTCGTTTATTTCATAAGGAAAAAGTTCAGATAAAATAACATTATCTAGACAGTCTGATAACCCGTCTATTTTAGAAGACAAATCAGACAATCCTTTAGAAGCAAAATATGACATATACAGACATCTTGAAACAAAATTTGATACACCTATGAGTGCTCAAGAAGTGGAATTATCCAATATCAAACTACCCAGATCATCAAGAACAGTGAGAAATCATCATCCGAATCTGATCATAGGAGATCCCAACACTTGGATGAACACAAGAAGAAAAGCTCGTAATTATTGTGCCTTTTCAGCATTTCTTTCATAGATAGAACGGAAAAAATGCCGAGGAAGCAATTCAAGATGAGAATTAGCCTATCGCCATGCAAGAAGAACTAAACCAATTTGAAAGATGTCAAGTATGGGAACTTGTTAAACCTCTTAAAGATGCATCCATAATTGGCACAAAATGTGTTTTCAAAAATAAACTTAATGAAAATGGCATAATAACTAGAAATAAATTTAGATTGGTAGCAAAAGGATATAACCAATAGGAAGGAGTAGATTTTGAAGAAACCTTTGCCCCAGTTGCAAGGCTAAAAGCAATTAGAATCCTGCTAGCTTATGCTTGTTATAAAAAGTTTAAATTATACAAATTGGATGTGAAAAGTGCCTTCTTAAATGGTTATTTAAATGAAGAAGTATATGTTAGGCAACCACCCGATTTTGAACATGAAAAATATCCTAATTATGTTTACAAATTAAATAAAGCACTGTATAGACTAGAACAAGTTCCAAGAGCTTGGTATGATAGGCTTAGCAAATTCCTTCTATATAATGGTTTTAATCAAGGAAAAATTGACTCCACACTCTTCATTAAGACTAAAAATAAAGATTTACTTGTTCAAATTTATGTTGATGATATTATTTTTTGTGCTACTGATATCTCTTTGTGTGAGTAGCTCTCAAAATGCATGCATAGTGAATTTGACATAAGTTTAATGGGGGAGCTAAACTATTTCTTAGTGCTACAAATTAAATAATTTGAGGAAGGAATCCACATACACCAAACAAAATATATAAAGGAGCTATTGAAGAGATTTGATTTTGAAAATACCAAATCAAAGGCAACTTCGATGAGCACTACTATCAAACTAACCAAAGATGCTGTAGGTAAAGATGTTGAGGTAACCAAGTGCAGAGGTATGATTGGATGTCTTCTTTATTTAACTGCATTTAGACTTGATATCATGTATAGTGTTTGTCTATGTGCTAGATTCCAAGCCCAACCAAAAGAATCTCATCCTAATGTTGTGAAAAGGATATTTAAATATTTATCTAGAACAATTAATCTCAATTTATTTTATCCTGTTTCTCCAAGCTTCGAACTTATTAGTTATTCAGATGAAGATTATGCAGGCTTCCAAGTAGATAGAAAAAGTACAAGTGGTACTTATGAATTTTTAGGTCAAAGCCTTATTTCATGGAACAGTAAGAAACAAACATCAGTGGCTTTGTCTACTACGGAAGGTGAATATCTAGCAGCAGGTAGTTGTTGTTCACAGATATTGTGGATGATTCAAACGCTGCATGATTTTAATGTTATATGTGAAAATGTGCTTATTTTGTGTGACAATACTAGTGCAATTCATATCTCTAAAAATCATGTGCTTCATTCTCGTACAAAACATATTGAGGTTGAACATCATTTTTTAAGAGATAATGTGGCTAAAGGTTTAATCAAACAAGTTTTTGTCCCAACTGAGCATCAATTAGTTGATATTTTCACAAAACCATTGAGTGAAGAACATTTTTGCATTTTAAGACGAGAATTAGGCATATGTACTTAAAATAACCAATATAATAATGTTTACAATTTTTATTGTGTTAATTATATTGAACGTAAAATATGTGTTCTGTATAAATATTGTGGTTTAGTTTAATAAAAAAATATTATTTTAATTCATATTTGCAGTGTTATGTGAGTAATGTTTCTTTTCATTAATATTAACTTAACAACTTCAATAAAAGGCACTTTTGGTATTTTTTAGCTCACTAAAGGACAAGAAGTTCGATGAAATTTGTTTTGAATTTGACAAAGAATGAAGTTTTAGTATCTTTTTGATAATGACAAAGGGGGAGAGACTATATGATATGATTCAAATCAATGGTGGAAATAACACCGATACACTAAAATTATTGACTGATGGTTATTATTTGGTTGTTATTTTGTACTTATGAGATATTATGCTTGTTGGTATTATATTAACTATGAAACTCTGTCTTTTTGAATGCTACCTTGATTATGATATATTATATTCAATGATGATTTTATGGTGTTTTGTTATGGACTGATAATGATGTCTATCTATTGTTCAGCATATTATTGCTCTTTAATTTGCATAATCTTATGGGGAACATATATTTAGGGGGAGTAATATATTGTCATCATCAAAAAGGGGGAGAATGTTAATTTATGATTTTTTATTTTAATGATGATAACATATGTTTTGTATGGAGTTGTTTTGCGATTCACAGGTTATGGAAATGATTATGCAAGATATCAAGTGAAGCAAGTATGAAGAAAAGCTGTTTAGTGCCACCACATGGTTAGGGTCTATAAGACTTCAAATAGGAAATAAAATGTAAAATTGTCTCACTCATTCAATTAATTTCGAGGCAATTTCATTATGCTAGAAAGTATTTTAAAAAGAATTTCATATGCTCAAAAGTTTCCTACCTTATTAATTACTTATTTCAAAAGAGTTGTTATTTCAAATCTATATCTTGGAAACTTCTTTTGAAAAACCGAGTCAATCTTGCTTAGAACTGATCTTTCAAATTTCAAAAGATGCGAAGTTATTTTGGGAAACAAAATCAATTCCAAAAATCTTAGCTTGTTTTTACTAAGTCAAAATATCTTTGTATGGCTGATTTTTTGCTACTAAACCTTTTAATTGGTTTTCCTTTAGTCTAGTAGTTAGTTTCAAAATTTAAATCCCTCACATCTTGGTGGTTTTGCTAATATATATCTTTTTGGGATTCTGAAGTAAGGGAAACTGATTTTCTTATCGTTAGCCTGTATCTCTATATGTACTTCCTCTTGACAAAAGCCTATGTAGACAACGAATTGAGAATTTGCTTATCAGTGCTTCCATTGAAAATAATTCTAGCAAACTGTTTGTTCCTTGATATAAATTTCTTGTTGCTAGAGATTTATAGATATTGCTATAATATTCCTTCTTAATTAAAAAGTGTATACAAGCTATTGTTGCCTTGTACTAGATCCAGTGGTGGATAAGTTAGTGCAGAGTATACTTAGAAGGTTGTTGTGGAGCAAAGGCTGCTGTGGAGCAAAAAGGTTGTTGTTGTGCAACAAGGGGCAGTGGTGTCCATCATCTAAGTTACTTTGTACAGGGAGTTAACTTTGTAATTGTTTAAATACTAAAGTTAATAAAAGAGTCTCTAATACCAATCGGTATTGGACGTGGATTAAGCCATTAGAGGTTAAGGGCGCAACCACGTAAAAAATCATGGTGTTCTTATTTACTATTATGCATTGTATCACTTCATATTTTGCATTGATATAATTCGTTGCTATTCAACAAGATAAGTAAATAAGATAACATGTTCTGCATATTAGTTTAAACACTTAAGCAGATAGGCGATAACCTGTTTGCATAGTTCAGCTAGCAGATAAGTTTAAAATTATCATTGTAGATCACTTTCATCATAAGCACCTATTCACCCCCTCTAGGTGTGCATACACGTCTGTATTTCAATAAGATTGTTAACTAAATATATATGAAATTTGTATTTTTAGTGTAAAAGTGATTTTTTTAATATGTAGAAACAAAATTGTAAAATATTTATGAGATAATATCTAACATTCTTAAATCCAAATGTAAATTACAAAATCCATTAGAACTTAAAGGTTTAGTAAATATATCAGTAATATTTAATTCTATGTCAATATGTTCTAGTTTAATAATGCCATCATTTACATGATCACATAAGAAATGATGTCTAACATCTATGTGTTTTGATCTAGCATGTAATACAATATTTTTACTCAAGTTTATAGCACTTGTATTATCATGTAAGATTGAGACACAATTAAATTTTATATTGTAACCAGTGAGGGTCTATTTCATCCACAATATTTGTGTACAGCAACGCGTAATAGCTATATATTCAGCTTCAGTGGTTAAAATAGATACTGAGTTTTGTTTCTTAGATAACCAAGAAACCAAATATTCGCTTAAAATTTGACAAGTGTCACTTGTACTTTTTCGATCAACATGATGACCGACATAGTCAGGGTCTGAAAAAAAACAAGATCAAATGGTTGACCTTTAGGATACCATAGACCTATGTCTGTAGTTCCATTAAAATATTAAAATATTCTTTTTATTACAACCAAATGTGATTCTTTAGGGTTTGATTGAAACACGACACATTTACAAACACTGAACATAATGTCAGGTCTACTAGCTGTGATATACAGAAGACTACTAATCATTCCTCTGTATTTCTCTGTGTCAACTTTTTTTCTATTTTCATCAGTTGTTAGTTTATCAGTGGTTGACATATAGATATTAAGAGGTTTGACAAACTCTAAACCAAATTTCTTAATCATTTCTTTGCAGTATTTGAATCGAGAAATATGAACAACTTTTTCTCTTTGCTTGATTTGCAGCCCTAGGAAGAAATTTAATTCTCCCATCATACTCATTTCAAGTTCCTTATTCATGCTTTCAGAGAAATCATTACACATTGTCATGTTAGTATAGCAAAAAATGATGTCATCAACATAGATTTGTAAAATAAGGATATCATAATTTTTGTATTTAGTAAATAGAGTAGTATCAACTATACCCCTTTTATAGCCATTTTATATTAAGAATTTGCTTAATAGTTCATACCATGCTCAGGAGGCTTGTTTTAGACCATACAAGGCTTTATGCAATTTATACACATATTCAGGATAATTAATATATTCAAGTCAATGGGTTGTTTTGAAAGCAATATGTCCTCAAGCCAATCACATTGGATGTGATAAGCATTTACTTTGTAATCTTGTTCATTTATTAATAAGAGAATTTATCGACGTTGGGAAATTTTTACCCCTTTTTATGTTCTTACCTTTTTTTTGTTCCCTATTTTGCTGAGTTTTGTTTAAAAAGGCGAGTTTGAAAAAGGGCCGACATATAAATGTCGAAGATTTGAAAATTAGAGTTGTCAGTTGGTAGATTTGAAATCGTTGTACCAACTCAAACGATTTTGAAAAGGTTTACACAAAGGCCCAATGGTCGAACTCTGTTTAACAGGCCTTTGAAACCAAGATTCATAGAATTCGAGGGCTTTATTAAGCGGGGGGAAGATGTTAGGCACCCCTCGACTTTCGTGAAAATACGGTTACCGCAACTTTTGTATGTATGTTTATTGGGCCTATGTGCAATTATCTAGAAGTAGTGATATGCCTCGTTTGCACCTATATACAAAGGGTTTGATTTGTATAAGATTTCAATTTTAACAAGATATAGCAGTGATGTTTTGGAAAATAGGTTTTCAAACCCTTATGCTTAATAGTAATTGAGGCCTTTGATACTTCCATTTTATTCCATATTCGGCTTGATTGATTTTATTTTTGAGATGTGAAACATCTTTGAGAAAATAAGATATATAACAGTGTCGGGCTCCTTATTGCATGAAAGCCATCCAAGGATGTCCAGACACCATAGATAATTTATAAGCTGGCTGCACAGCTGAATAATGTCCATCGTGGGAACCAGATCTAGATTCACAAGCTAAATCTTAGACCTCATGGCTTCTAGGCTCACATGATTGATAAATATTTACAAAAACTAGAAAGAGAACTAGATTTAAATAAATCTAAGCTATTTTAACTTTAACGGTTCCAGTTTAGTCACTTTTGAACCGATTAAAAGTTAGAGATGGCTAGATTTAGATAAATCTAGTCCACAGGCTGGAATATTAAAGATCTACATTCCGAAAGCAATTAAAGTAGATATTTAAAAGTAGTATATATATACATATATATATATATATATATATATATATATATATATATATATTGGGGTTCCATCCACAGCAACCGGTTGTTATGGAGTAACCCCTTTTTTGGAGCAAAAAAATAAAATAAAAAATTACAACAAGCCACTACATGTTGTAGTGGCTAGGCCAAAAGAAGTTACTCCACAGCAACCGGTTGCTGTGGATGGAACCCCATATATATATATATATATATATATATATATATATATATATATATATATATATATATATATATATATATCAAAGTAGTTGAAAGTTTAAAAATCTAAAAAATCTTACAGTGGGCTGGCAAGAAGACTTTAGGCCACTTTTGGAGCTTGAAAACTCGGTTTTCACCGGTTAAATTTTGATATGTCGTAGAATACGAGCTTACAAGTGTTTAGAAAGAAGAATCACAAAGTTTGGAGCAGTCTAGAAGTGGTTAGGGGCTGAAATGGACAGAGTTTTCTCTCTTTTCTTCTCTTTTTTTTCAAATGAGCCGGTGGGGGGTCTATTTATAGACGAAGTTGGTCACGGGTCTACCTGCGGCTGCCCAGTTTACCCTGGGCTATATAGGTCATGTTGTCTCGAAGTACGTGCACTCAGATAACGCGTTGTCCGCTCGAACCTTCATAACTTTTTATCTTGGCATCCGATGAAGGCGTGTTGTACCTTTCTGGAAAGCCATTGACGAGAGCTCTACAATGACATGAGATTATACATTTTCTGAATTCAGGATAATGGGTCTATGACCAAATCTCCAAGTCTTTACAGTTTATCAGTTGAGCTACCTTGTGCAATTTTCACTCTAGATTGAAGCTATGATTCTTATGGGACTTCTTGTGAAGTGAAATGCGATTATTTGAGTTAAAATGAGTTGAGTTGGCAAAATAACTATTTTGCCCCTCTCGGGGTTGTCTCCGACTTTGATGCACTTATATCAGTCTTTTTTTAGGGTTATCTCAGAGATTGGCCTACTGTTGACTCTGACAGTCCTCAGGGTTGTCTCTGAGATTGGTTTGACCTCCCGGGGTTGACTCTGGGCTTTGAGCTTGATCCCCCGGGGTTATCTCCGGGGTTGGAGTTGATGTTTCGAGGTTATCTCTAGGTTTGGAACTGTATCTCCCGGGGTTATCTCTGGGGTTTGACTTGATCTCCCGGGGTTATCTCCGAGGTTGAAATGGATCACCTGGGGTTGTCTACGGGGTTGAATTGGATCTCCCGGGGTTATCTCCAAGGTTGGATTGGATATCCAGGGGTTATCTCTAGGGTTGGATGGGATCTCCCGGGGTTATCTTCGGGGCTGAATTAGATCTCCCGGGGTTATCTCCGGGGTTAGATTGGATCTCCCGAGATTATCTCCGGGGTTATCTCCAGGGTTGGATGGGATCTCCTGGGGTTATCTCCGGGGCTGAATTAGATCTCCCGGAGTTATCTCTTGGGTTGGATTGGATCTCCCGAGATTATCTCCGGGGTTGGATGATATCTTCTGGGGTTATCTCTGGGACTGGATGGGATATGACGCCCCCAAATCCGAGTATCTTCTAACCCGATAGATGGTGCTACACGGTGCTACTGTTCACACATACATTCAACTGAAATACATCAATAGAGTGAATATGTCTATTATATATTACATAATAATAATTCCCTTCCCAAGTTCTGTGTAACCATTACATATGTTCTTCGACATAGTATCAAATTAATACAGAAGTAATACTATTCTATTACAAGGATAACTACTTGTCCGCCTTAGCCTTCCCTTTGTCCTTACCGGATCCTTCGATCCGTTCATTTTTAGCTGCAATCATATGGTTTAAGCAAGGGTGAGCATAACTAGTTCAGCAAGTATACAATTATAATCGAGCAACATGCATGAATCATATGAATATATCTCCTATAACTGAATCAAAGTACTATAAATAAATCAAAATAGTACTTCTCTTTTCATTAAAATGTTTAATGATGTACGTCATCAGTTAAACCTTGAGTTTGGTCAAAAACCTTGAGCATTTCATTCTTTCTTTCTTTAAAAATGACAACCCGGCACAAATTTCGTAAGTCCGACATTTCTTACGAGCAGTTTTAGATGATCAGCCTATAGTACTCTATGTTGTACAAAACTACTACATTAAACGTATCTACGTTTAAGTTTTGGCAACATCACGTGGCAGTCTCTTTACGACAAAACATTTGTTTATTCATACTCGATCTTTCTTTGAATCCGTACCAAAACAATTGGCACAAGATAGCAATATCATTAATATTTTAATTGATTATAACAAAATCAACAAAATACTATAAGTCTGGTTTAGCCGAAGGAAATGGCTTCGACTTCTTTGTTACCTTAATTCATGCGTATGATACATGAATTATAAAGATAGTCTAAAATAAATATAGACAAGGGTTTAGAACACTTGCCTTTAGCGTCTTCTACTGTTAATTCACTTTAGTGATGAGTCTTGAAAGATTCTATATAACATAATCACACAACATACCATGTTAGGTCATAAACAATCAGTAAGTATTGTCATTAACCTATCTTCTCCTTCTTCTCCTTCTAACTATCTGATTGTTTAAGTTATTACCATTCGTTAGTTTAGCTTACATTCATTACGGCTTTATAACATTTTATTGTTATAAGTGACCTTACTTATTCAATGTTTAAGTAATTACATTGATAGCAATCTCAAACATCCATTCAAACTGTGTAGGGTTTACCGTATTATTAAACTTACTTTGTGTTTACATTTTTTTAACCTTTTGTTAACTTTTAATTTTTAAACTTAAGGTTTTAATCATCCTTTAAGATGTTACTTTAAGTTTAATTAAGGTCATAATTCACCTTTAATCAACTTACCTTTCTTTTGTGTTCATATTTATTCTTCTCTGCCTTTAGTCTAGGACCGGCACTGCGGTGCCGTGTCCTTTGTTATTTGCTGCACTGCAGCTCATATTTCTAGTGTCTAATAATCGGTTTTGGCGTTGCAGCGCCCCAATTCCTTCACTGGGTGGTGCTGCGGTGCCTTCGTTAAAGCTTTGAAAAATTTTTTTAGTTTCTCAAGCCAGTTATTTTCCGAGCTCGCAACTTATTCGTAATAACTCGAAATTAGTTCGTTCAAAAGCCATTATCTCACATATCTAAAATAATTTGATTTCATTCGGACATAATAAGTTTCTGAATCCGTTAAGACTAAATTTATTGTTTAAATTTTCTATTACGCGTTCGTTAAACGTTCGTGAACGTTCATAGCTTGTTTCTTCATTTTAAGTCGGAGTTCGACCATTCTTGAGTTCACAACTCTTAAATGCAATGTTCTATAATATGCCATCAAAAACTAAGGTTTCCGAGTTAAACGGCGACTTTTGACTATCATTCCGAGAGTTTTACGATTTCGACGATTATTATCTAATCTCGTAAATTTCACCATAATTTCGTTACTCGAGATTTTTACTCCGTTCTAAATGGATTCATTCCATTATTCATACATCTATCATCCTAACCAAGCATATAGCATCTAATCCTATATACGATGATTTTAAACTTGTCCATCAACAACATGTGATAAATTTTTATGTTTTCTTCATTATTTCTTACTTAATTGATTATAATTCCACTTATAACCTGGTTATTAATGTTTAAAGTCCACTAATATCCTTCATTGTTTCTTCCTAAGATACATGCTCCTACAATAATCACGTCTCTATCAAGATTCAAATTGAAGAGATGAAGATTAAAGGTTCAAGTTTCATTACCTTTTGATGTTCTAGCTCCCTTCTTCTTCTTTGATTACTTGAAATGGCTCTCTCTTTTCTCTCAATATAATGCTTTAGGTGTTAGTGAATCAAACAACCAACAAATGACAACTTAAGCTTTCTATTTATAAAATTTACAAAGTGGGGGTAAAATTGTCAAAAGGCCACCCAACCTCCTTACTATTCCACCTCCTTACTATTCCAAGCTTGCAAAGGAAGCCACTCCTTTTGCTTGGCCAACAAGTGGTCGACCATGACTCACCATGGGGAGCCCACATGGGTTACCCCATGAGTTTTACTCATACAGTGACCCAACGGTTCGGTTCTTGGTTCGAACTTAAGTTTTATTTAATTCGGGCCTAACCTTGGGCTTGAATTAAATTATTTTTGGGCCTTGATTAGTTTAGTCATTGGGCCTAAAACATCTCTCACTCAGGCTTGTCAAAGTTCACATTCAAGTTTCTCTACTCCAACAATAATGGTTTGTGCTCTTACCGTAAAATTCTCGTATGCTAGTTCGTATAACATTTTTTTTTCTTATATGTTATATTATCTTTCGTATATACTTGTACAATACCTTGTATTATACTCTTACCCTTTCCCATATAATAATTTCCTTAATATACATAACCGTTAAGTATTCAAATCTTCACTTTTCCTAACATTCTTGAATTTGAGTACGCAGGTGAAAAACTGTGTTTGTCATAACTCAATTATTATTAAATAATCCATCTTTTCATAAAATTCTATCATTACATAATTCCCAGAAGTTAAAAAATAATTCCCGAGCAGAAATGAATGAATATTATTTTTCGGAGAATTTCTCAAAAAGATCTTATTTTTATCTTGGAAATTCAAACACCTTATTTCTAGCACTTAGCCAGAATACTACTATCGTACCTCTCTTTTAGGTTGTAGAATAACCTCCATCTCGCTTACTCATTATAAATAACATATAATATAATTTTATTCAATATGTATTCAAATAAAATTAATTTACATTATAATCTGATTTTTCTCGGTTGTTACGTTCTTCCCCCCTTATAAGGATTCTGTCCCCAGAATCTCGCTATAAGTTAGTCAAAAAACTTAGGGTAATTCTTCTTCTTCTTTTCTTCAACTTCCCACGTTGCTTCTTCGGCATCATGGTTTCTCCATACTACATTCACCGAAGGTATTTCTATATTCCTTAGAACTTGCTCTTTTCTATCAACGATTTGAATATGCATTTCTTCGTACGACAAGTCCTTTTCAACATGAATAGGCTCATACTCTATTACGTGCTTATAATCTAGCTTATAAGGACGTAACACAAATACATGAAATACATTGTGTATGCGTCCTAACTTTGGAGGTAATGCTACCACATAAGCTACCGCTCCTACCCTTTTTAATATCTCAAAAGGTCCTATAAACCATGGACTTAATTTTCCCTTCTTCCCAAAGCGTATCTTTCCTTTCCATGGAGATACCTTTAGAAACACATACGAGCCGACTTCAAACTCTCTTCTCATTCGATGAGGATATGTATACCTTTTCTATCTGTCTTGAGCTGCTACCAGTCGGATTTGTATCAACTTAACTATATCCGCTATTTGATGTACCATTTCAGGTCCAAGCATACGATGTTCTCCTATCTCGTCCCAACACAGTGGTGTTCTGCACTTTCTCCCGTATAATGCTTCGTAAAGTGGCATGCGTATGCTTGCATGATAACTGTTGTTATAAGAAAATTCGACTAACGGTAGATGATCATCCCAACTACCTTTGAAATCCATGATGCAAAATCTTAGCATATCTTCTAACGTCTGAATTGTTCTTTCGCTCTGTCCATCTGTTTGTGGATGATAAGTTGTACTTAACTTCAACTGTGTTCCCATCTATTCTTACAGACTTCTCCAAAAGTTTGATGTGAATCGTGGATCACGATCTGACACTATTGAAACTAGTACCCCATGTCTTGAAATAATTTCCTTAACATAGAGTTTAGCTAACTGGTCTAAATTAAATTTGACTCTTATTGGCAAAAAGTGAGCAAACTTCGTCAAACGATCCACTATTACCCAAATAGCGTCATATCCTTTCTGTGTAGTCGGAAGTCCTACCACAAAGTCCATTGTGATATGCTCCCACCTCCACTCTGTTATCTCTCTCTCCATGTTCGGCCACCAAAAATTATGTCGAAGGTCTTGATACATCTTAGTACTACCAGAATGAATCGAGTACCTTGAACTATGAGCCTCTTATAATATTTCCTCCTTCAATTCTGTTTCACTCAAAACCCAAATTCTTCCTTCAAATCTTAATAACTCCTCATTATCAAGACTACTTTATTTCTTTTACATCTGCTAGCCATTTCTTCATCTGGTCACACTCATCATTTTTGAGTTGTACCTCCTTGACTCTCTCTACAATGGTAGGTCAAGTCTCCATTGTAAATAGTTTCTAACCCAATTTACTCAGTAATCTTACCTCTAACTCCATTCTAGTCATCTCTGTTATTAACTCATCTTGAGCCGTTAACATAGACAACTTTTACCGACCTTTTCTACTTTAGGCGTCAGCCACGATATTTGTTTTTCCAAGATGATATAGGATATCACAGTTGTAATCCTTTATCAACTCCAGCCATCTTCTTTGTCTCATATTTAAATTTTTTTGTGTGAAGATATATTTTAGACTTTTATGGTCCGTGTATATCTCACATTTTTCCCTATATAGGTAATGCCTCCAAATCTTTAAGGCGAACACCACCGCTGCCAGTTCCTGATCTTGAGTAGGATAAACTTTCTCATAATCTATTAATTGTCGTGATGCATACGCAATGACCTTGCCATGCTGCATGAGCACAGAACCTAGTCCTCTATGCGAAGTATCGCTATAAACTACAAAATTACCTGTATCATCGGGTAGAGAGAATATAGGTGCTTAACTCAACTTTTTTTTCAGTTCCTGAAAACTATTTTCACACTTCTCAGTCCACACATACTTCACCGTCTTTCTTGTCAAATTAGTCAACGGAGTAGCTATCATAGAAAAATCCTGGATAAATCTTCGATAGTATCCCGCTAAACCTAGTAAACTCCGTACCTCTGTCGATGGTTTCGGTTGTTCCTAATTAATCACTGCTTCCACTTTTGTTGGATCCACTGAAATTCCATCTATGTCAATAAGGTGACCCAAAAACTACACTTTTTCTAGCCAAAATTTGCACTTAGTGAATTTCGCATACAACTTCTCCTTCCTTAGTGTCTCCAATACTAATCTTAGGTGTTCAGCGTGATCTTCTGGCGTCTTAGAATATGCTAGAATATCATCGATAAACACTGCAACGAACTTGTCCAAATATTGTTTGAACACTCTGTTCATCATATCTATGAATGCAGCTGGTGCATTCGTCAACCCAAACGACATTACCAAAAACTCATAATGGTCGTAACGAGTCCTGAACGCCGTCATAGGTACATCCTCCTTCCTGACTTTTAACTAGTGATACCCCGTTCGCAAATCTTTCTTAGTAAAATACTTTTCCCCTTTCAGTTGATCAAAAAGATCACCGATCCTAGGCAATGGGTATTTAATCTTTATCGTTAGCTTATTCAATTCTCGGTAGTCGATACAAAGTCTCAACGATCCATCCTGCTTCTTTACAAATAGTACCGGTGCTCCCCACGGCAAAAAACTAGGTTGAATGTATTTTCTATCCAACAATTCTTGTAGTTGAACCATCAACTCCTTCATTTCTACTGGCGTCATACAATACGGTGCCCTTGAAACTGGTGCCGCTCCAGGCACAATATCTATTATGAATTCAATCTCCCTATCTGGTGGAAGACATTGTAATTCGCTTGGAAATACATCCATGAATTCTTTTACTATAGGTATTTGTTCCATCGTTGCTCCCACTCTCTGGGTATCAACAACATGACACAAATAACCCATACATCCCTTCTTCAGCAATTTCCTAGTTTGTGTCATGGTAAGACAACACGAACGTCCTGGCGACTTACTATCGTAAAACACTACCTTAGGTTATTTTAACGTTCGAAGGTTTATACATTTCTTTTGACAATCTATAATTTCTCCATGGTTAAACAACCAATCCATCCCGAGAATTACATCGAATTCTCCCAACTTTATCAGTATTAAATCTACCGACAATTTATAACCTCTTATTTCTACACAACAACATCTATGAACATGTTCAACAGGGATTATTTCTTATTTGCTACCTTAATATTTAAAGGTATAGGCAATCTTTCAAGAAGTAATCCTAATCGTCTAGCAAAATCACATGCTATAAAAGAACAAGTAGCACATGAATCAAATAACACATAAGCATTTATATCGTTGATTGGGATAATACCGGCAACTACATCTTATGAGGCAATTGCATCCTGGACAGTCATTTTAAAGGTATGGGCCATCGGCCTACTCGACTGAGGTGGACCACTAATAGCTAACTTACATCTATTAGTGCCCTTATTACCATCCATCCCCTTCTTCTCCATGTGATCAGTTGATCCATATACGAAGCATCCATGGTTCTTCTTCAAACTTTGACAGTTAGATGAAATGTGCCCTTCTTGTCCACAGTTATAGCACACAGCTTTACCTTTGAGACAGACTCCTAAATGAGTCTTCCCACAGTTCTTAAATGCATCCATCTTCTTCTTAGGATCTCCTTGTTTTACTCTGGTATTCACAGGGTTAAAAACCTTCCTCTTCTGTCCATTGCCACTCCCACTAGCTCCCTCATTTTTCACTCCCCCATCCACTTTACTCTTATTCTTCTTCTCTATGTGGTATTGGCTTCAAGCCTCGCTACCACCCTCTACGATTATTGCCTTCTCCAGAATGGTTCCAAAGGAATTACTTTAAAATACTGATATCTGGCTATAGAGCTAGGGTTTCAAGCCCTACTCGAATCTCTAGGACTTTCTCACTTCCGTATCTACCTGATGTGGAGCAAATCTCACCAGTTCATTGTACTTGGCAGCATATTGGGGAACAGTCAAATCCCCTTGTTTCAGTTCTAAGAATTTCATCTCCAACCTACCATGCATACTCGTAGGGAAATAGTTCTCGAAGAATATCTCCTTGAACCGTGTCCATGTTATATCCTCCACTCCAGCCCTAGCCTAGTTCATCTCCCACTAGAAGTTGGCCTCTCTCTTAATCATATAGGTGGCAAAAGAAGTCTTATGCCCCTCTTCAACATTTGCAATTACAAATGCCTTTTCAATCTCTTTTACCCAAGTTTAGGATTCTATAAGGTCCGTGGTTCCTTTGAACTCTGGCGAACCTACACTCTTAAAATCCTTAAACGTAGTAGCATGTACTACCGCAAGATTGACAGGTATATTTGCACCATTTCTATTAAAGGCAGCTGTTAATAAGTTAACAAACTCCTGCATCGGGTTAATCAGTCACACTTTTGGTTGATTCATATTATCTTTCAAATATTGTTGCCTTCTTCTTGGCGACATCTTTTTGTTAAAATGAACAACAATTCATTATTACTTTCTTCTTATTAATAGTCATTATACAAACTAATTTCATTACTTTCCCACAATTACTTTCTAAAAATTGGGATTTACAAAAGACTACCATTTGATTATACAAATGAGGGTTTTATATCACTACATAGATACACAATAATTACATATCTAAATCTACCCTAGTTATTAACTAGATTACATTTGCCTAATGATATTTGCATAATCTACATAAACTGGCCACCACATCTCAACTGATCGCATGCCGAGTCTGCCTTGTCTCTATGGGATACTCAGCAACTTGTCGCTGATAATCCTCATGAGAACTCCTATGAATATAGGACATCTTACAAATCTTCTGCTTCTTGGCCTTTAGCTACTCTCTAAGCTCAAAGGCCTCATGTTTTAGCTCGTGGACTTTGTCCTTTTTCCAAAACTTTCTCATCATGTTCCACCTCCCAAAACGTCTCCATGTCCCTCTTATCCTCCAAGATGTCATGGATCTCCTCCTTTAATTCCTTTACCTCTTTACCTAACTGGATATTCTTATCTAACACGGTCATGAACAATGCCTTCATTGACTCTCCCAGTGTCATCTCCTCTATAGGTATTACCGTATTAAACGATACTACCTCCACTTCCACCTCCTCCTCAGACATTCCATCGAACAAGGATGTAAATCCTACGTTCTCAGAATCTTCTGACTCAACCACCACCACCATTGGCACCTCAGCTACGGGTGTCGGTAAAATCTCTATTTGGTTCACGGACTCTTCACTAACTATATGTATATCTCTTTACAACATGTAATCTCCTGACATCTACAATAAAACAAATTTTCTTAATTAGTACACAACATTAGAATATTATAAACACATATCACATTTAATGCATTTTAGGGTTAACTTCATCTTTTTATTCTTCCTGTAATTAATTTCCTGAATTCACCACTTAAAACTCAACATGAGTTTAATTACTACTAGCTTCTTCAACTCTTCTTAAGGTTATGGCCTAAGGTTTTCTCCCCCCTTAAGTTTTATAACCTACAGCTTTGATACCAACCTGTGACGCCCCCAAATCCGAATATCTTCCAACCCGATAGATGGTGCTATACGGTGCTATTGTTCACACATACATTCAATTGAAATACATCAATAGAGTGAATATATATTCTATATATTACATAATAATAATAATTCCCTTCCCAGGTTCTATGTAACCATTACATATTTTTTCGTCATAGTATCAAATTAATACAAAAGTAATACTATTCAATTACAAGGATAATTACTTGTCCGCCTTAGCCTTCCCTTTATCCTTATCAGATCCTTCGATCCATTCATTTTTAGTTGCAATCATATGGTTCAAGCAAGGGTGACCATAACTAGCTCAGCAAGTATAAAGTTATAATCGAGCAACATGCATGAATCATATAAATATATCTTCTATAACTGAATCAATAGTTATGAAGTACTATAATAAATCAAAATAGTACTTCACTTTTCATTAAAATGTTTAATGATGTACGTCATCAGTTAAGCCTTGAGTTTGGTCAAAGACCTTGAGCATTTCATTCATTCTTTCATTGAAAAGGACAACACGACACAGAATCTGTAAGTTCGATATTTCTTACGAGCACTTCTAGGTGATTAGCCAATAGTACTATATGTTGTACAATACTACTACGTTAAATGTATCTTCGTTTAAGTTTTGGCAACCTCACGTGCCAGTCGCTTTACGACAAAACATTTATTTATTCATACTCAATCTTTCTTTAAATCAATACCAAAATAGTTGGCACAAGATAACAATATCAATAATATTTTAATAGATTACAACGAAATCCACTAAATACTATAAGTCTGGTCTAGCCGAAGGAAATGGCTTCGACTTCATTTTTACATCAATTCATGCGTGTAATACATGAATTATAAAGCTTGTCCAAAATAAATATAGACAAGGGTTTAGAACACTTGCCTTTAGCGTCTTCTACTGTTAATTCACTTTATTGGTGAGTCTTTAAAGATTCTATATAACCTAATCACACAGCATACCATGTTAGGTCATAAACAATCAATAAGTATTGTCATTAACCTATCTTCTCCTTCTTCTCCTTCTAACTATCAGCTTGTTTAAGTTATTAACATTCGTTAGTTTAGTTAACGTTCATTACGACTTTATAACATTTTATTCTTATAGGTGACCTTACTTATTCAATGTTTAAGTAATTACATTCCAAGCAATCTCAAACATCCATTCAAAGTGCGTACGGTTTACTGTATTATTAAACTTACTTTGTGTTCACATTTTTATAACTTTTTGTTAACTTTTAATTGTTAAACTTAAGGTTTTAATCATCCTTTAAGATGTTACTTTAAGTTTAATTAAGGTCATAATTCACCATCAATCAACTTACCTTTCGTTTGTGTTCATATTTATTCTTCTCTGTCTTTAGTCTAGGATCGGCGCTGCGGCGCCGTGTTCTTTGTTATTTGATGTGATGTAGTGCATATTTCCAATGTCCAATACTCAGTTCCGGTACTGCAGCACCCCAATTCCGTCAGTGGACGGCGCTGCGGCGCCTCTGTTAAAGCTTTGAATTTTTTTTCAGTTTCTCAAGCCAGTTATTTTTCGAGCTCGCAACTTATTCGTTATAACTCGGAATTAGTTCGTTCAAAAGCCATTATCTCACATATCTCATATAATTTGATTTCATTCAGACAGAATAAGTTTTTGAATCCGTTAACACTAAATTTACTGTTTAAATTTTCTATTACGCATTCGTTAAATGTTCGTGACTGTTCATAGCTTGTTTCTTCATTTTAAGTAGAAGTTCGACCATTCATGAGTCCACAACTCTTAAATGCAAAGTTCTACAATATGCCATCAAAAACTAAGGTTTTCGAGTTAAACGGCACCTTTTGACTATCATTCCGAGAATTTTACGATTTCGACGATTATCTTCTAATCTCGTAAACTTCGCCATAACTTTGTTACTTGAGATTTTTACTCCGTTCAAAATGGATTCATTCCATTATTCATACATCTATCATCATAACCAAGCATATAACATCTAATCCTATATACGATAGTTTTAAACTTGTCCATCAACAATATGTGATAAATTTTCATGTTTTCTTCATTATTTCTTACTTATTTGATTATAATTCCACTTGTAACATGGTTATTAATGTTTAAAGTCCATTAATAGCCATCTTTGTTAGTTCTGAAGATACATGCTCCACCAATAATCACTTCTTTATCAAGATTCAAATTGTTGATTTAGTATGTGGCCGGAAGGGATCATCAGCACGATCAGCCGAACGAAGATCGGACTGTTCAAGTGGTTTAGCCGATTCAACCTGTATAACCTGTTCCAAATCAGCCACCAAGGCACGTCATTAATGTAATTACCGGTGGGACGACAGGAAAGTTAGTAGGAAAGAAGAGGAGGGGTTATCTAGACTCGGTTATGTCTGTGGCGGGTGTTCTCCCGAAGATTAACAGGTCGTTTCCAGGGATAGTCATAGCTTTCACTGATGAGGATTATCCTTTGGAACCCATCGAACTCCGTGAAGGAGCGTTGGTGATAACTGCACAGGAGGGTTCGGTGGACATGAAATGGATGATGATAGACAACGGGTCTTCTGTTGACATTCTGTATTCCCATGCTTATCAGAGGATGCATCTTGATGGGCAAAAGATGGAGGTTGGGCAGGAGGCCCCCTTATATGGTTTTAGCAACGATCCAGCCAAAGTTGCGGGCACTATTGAGCTACCAGTGATCTTCGGCACAGCTCCTCAGTAGGTAGAAATAACGTGTAAATTTTATATTGTGCATGTTGATTCGGCCTACAATGCCATACTGGGTAAACCTACTTTGACTACATTGCAAGTTGTCACATCAATTCCTCACTTCAAAATCAAGTTCCCAACAGCACATGGAGTTAGTGAGGTAGTAGGGGACTTGGATCTAGCCACACGCTGTTATCGAAATGCTGTGATTGCTTCGGGAGTTGGGGTCAGTAAACAGAAGTAGACTATGGCTATAGAGATTGAGCCCTTTACCGAAAGTAGTTCGGAGCCATTAGTCTTGCCAGTCGGGAAAACGGAGGAAATCAAGCTAATTCTTGGCAAGAAGGATAAAACTGTAAAGGTAGGTTTGGGTCTGTCAAAATCTCTCCAGACAAACCTTATGGAACTTCTTCGTTGTTATGCGGACATCTTTGCCTGGGAACCTAAAGACATGCCCGCAGTGAGCCGAAGCGTAGCGGAGCATAGGCTAGAAGTGGATCCATCAAAGAAGCCAGTTCGGTAGAAGAGGCGGATCTTTGCACCAGAGCGACAGAGGATTATTGATGAAGAGATTGCAAAGCTGATAGCTGCAGACTTCATCTTTGAGATAGATTATTCGGAGTGGATGGCTAACGTGGTGCTAGTCCAGAAACATAATGGGAAGTGGCGAGTTTGTATTGATTACAAAGATCTGAATAAAGCTTGCCCAAAAAACTTCTTTCCACTACCCCACATTGATCAGCTCATTGATGCGACTTCGGGGTATGCACTACTAAGCTTTATGGATACTTTTTCAGGTTATCACCAGATCTCTATGTGCAAGAAGGGTATTCCAAAGACAGCATTCATTACACACCGTTCGATGTATGCTTACAAGAAGATGACATTCGGCTTGATAAATGCTAGAGCCACTTACCAGAGGATGATGAACTTCATCCTCAGACGTTAGTTGAGTAGGAATATGGAGGTGTATATTGATGACATGATTGTTAAGAGCATGCTTATACAAGAGCACTTGGACGATTTAGAAGAATGATTTCAGATGATTCGTCATCACAACTTGAGGTTAAATCCAACCAAGCGCACCTTCGGTCTTGGTGCTGGTAAGTTTTTGGGTTATCCTATCAGTCAGAGAGGTATCGAGGCCAACCCAGAGAAGATCCAGGTAATCGTGAATATGAAGACTCCTCAGTCATTTAAAGGTGTTCAATGTCTTACTGGGAGGATTGCAGCTTTGAGGAGATTCAAGTCTAAATCAGCAGAAAGATGTTTATCGTTCTTCGACACGTTGAAAGGACCGAAGAATGCAAAGACGTTTCAGTGGACTTCGGAGTGTGAAGACGCCTTTTAGAGCATAAAGACGCATTTATCTTCGGCACCTTTGTTAGTGAAACCCGCTCCTGCTAAGGCGTTGTACTTATATTTGGCAGCTAGTTCGTCAGCAGTAGGAGCAGTTTTGGTTCGAGAGGTTGGGGGAAAGTAGCATCTAGTTTACTATGTCAGCCATGTTCTTAGGGATGCTGAAACTAGGTATCCGAATATTGAGAAATTTGCCTTTGCTTTGATAATAACTAGTCAAAAGTTTAGGCAATATTTTTAAGGTCGGCTCTTGGTGGTTTATACGGATCAGCCTTTGAAGAAGGAAATAAGCAAACCTGAAGTCTCGGGGAGATTGGCTGCTTGGACAATGGAGTTATCTCAATTCTTTATAGAGTATCATCCCCAAACTGCTATAAAGGGTCAGGCTTTGGCTGATTTTATGGTGGAATACTTGTTTTCCTAAGCTTATGAAGATTTGACAGGAGCTGAAGCATTCGATCGAGCAATAGCAATTCTTCAGCGCGGTCAGAGTTCGCGAACGCTGTATGCAGATGGGTCTTCTACCTCGGATGTCAGTGGGGTTGGAATTATCTTGACGAGTCCAGAAGGATTCAAAGTACAACAGGCCATCAGATTTAGGTTTAGAGCAATGAACAATGAGGCATAGTACGAAGTAGTGCTGGCATGAGTTTCAGGGGTTTGAGCGTAATGACAATTCCATTGTCGATGCATTATCGAAGCTAGCTACTATAGATGCTAACAACTTTGATGGTTCAGTTTACTTGGACATCCTGCAGCAACCTAGTATCCAACACGAAGCGGTCATGTGCATTGAGCGTTCCAACTGCTGGTTAACCCCGTATATAGAATATCTGGCAGATGGCGTCCTTCCTTCGGATCAGATGTTGGCCAAGAAAGTTAAGTACAAGAGTGCCAATTTTGTTCTTATTAATGGGGATCTTTATCGAAGGGCTTTTTCGTCTCCATTGTTGAAGTGTTTGGTTCCATCCGAAGCTGAATATGCTCTTCGAGAAGTTCACGAAGGCATCTGTGGCGACTATGTGGCTGCTAAGTCATTAACCTTCAAGGTGCTTCAGCAGGGTTTTTACTGGCCTACAATCTTCAAGGAAGCTACAAAATATGTGAAGAAGTGCGAGTAGTGTCAGCTCAACAGTCCGATCCCGCATCAGCCACCAGAAGAGCTATACTCGATCTTATCTTCTATACCCTTCGCTGTCAGGGGGGTAGATATACTGGGTCCATTAAAGTTAGGTCAGTTTCGTTATAGTCGCCATTGATTATATGACCAAATGGGTAGAGGCGAAGCCACTTAGGTTGATAACAGAACAAGAATGTTTAAAGTTCATGAAGGAGTCAGTAGTGTTTCGTTTTAAAATTTCTAAGGTAGTGATATCAGACAACGGACGCCAGTTCGTGGGATCGAAGTTTGAAGCATTTTTGAAAGAGTTGGGGGTTTAGCACAGAAAGACTTCGGTAGCTCATCTACAGTCGAACAGGCAGGTTGAGGTGATCAACAGAACGTTGTTGAATGGGATCAAGCGTAGACTAGATGAAGCTAAATGAAGATGGCCAGAGGAGCTTCTCAGCGTATTATGGGCTTATCGGACTACACCAAGGACTACAACAGAGGACTCACCATTCAAGTTGGCTTATGGCACTGATGCCTTAGTCCCTGATGAGATCGGATCTACCAGTCTTCAGGTCAATCAGTTTAAAGAGATCTACAATGATGAAGGGCTAAAGATCAACATGGATCTGCTGGAAGAAGTCAGGGAAATAACTTTGATCAGATTGGCAGCCTATCAGCGAAGAGTTGATAAGGATTACAATAAAGGGGTAAAGCTTAGTAGATTTGAAGTGGGAGATTTCGTCCTCAGGGAAGTCAAAGCATCTACGCCTCAGAATTTGGGAAAGCTGATGCCGAATTGGGAAGGACCGTATGAAGTTGTTGAAGTACCGAAGCCAGGAACTTATCGGTTGAGGGCATTGGATGGATCAGAGATCAAGAACACTTGGCATGCTGGTAGGCTTCAGAAGTATTTTCAATAAAGATCGAGTCAGTCTCCCAGAAGTCTGTAAATGTTTGGATCATCATCAATAAAAGATTCATTTTTTCTCAATTGATCTTCACATCATTGGTCCAAACTTCACAACGATGTAAGGAGGTTCGAGTGGACTCGCTGACCATTCTATAGTAGCCTTATTGGCAGGTGTGTCCTTATAGATTTGTTAGAACCCCGTATGGTAAACAAACTCCATGGTCCTTTTAAAATTGTTATACCCTGCGTGGTAAACAAATTCACAATGGTGTAAGGAGGTTCGGGTGGACTCGCTGACCATTCGATGGTAGCCTTATTGGCAGGTGTGTCCTTATGGATTTGTTAGAACCCCGTGTGGTAAACAAACTCCATGGTCCTTTTAAAATTGTTATACCATGCGTGGTAAACAAATTCACAATGGTGTAAGGAGGTTCGGGTGGACTCGCTGACCATTCGATGGTAGCCTTATTGGCAGGTGTGCCCTTATGGATTTGTTAGAACCCCGTGTGGTAAACAAAGTCCATGGTCCTTTTAAAATTGTTATACACTGCGTCGTAAATAAATTCACAACGGTGTAAGGAGGTTCGGGTGGACTCGCTGACCATTCGATGGTAGCCTTATTGGTAGGTGTGTCCTTATGGATTTGTTAGAACCTCATGTGGTAAACAAAATCCATGGTCCTGTTAAAATTGTTATACCCTGCATGGTAAACAAATTCACAACGGTGTAAGGAGGTTCGGGTGGACTCACTTACCATTCGATGGTAGCTTTATCGGCATGTGGGTCCTTATGGATTTGTTATAACCCCATGTGGTAAACAAATTCCATGGCCCTTATATACCTGTTATACCCTACGCGGTAAATAAATTCCCGATGGTACAAGGAGGATTGACTGGATTTACCTTTTACATGATCTGTCTCACACTTCGATAACGATAAGTATGCATTACTTTATTTTGTTCAAGTGTTGAGTTCGGATTATCTTATTATCAGTCTTAACTATCCTATGATCTGTTTACCTATTGATTAACAATTTAAGTTAAGTTCAAAAGGAGCTTGTACATTTTTCTAGTTGACCGATGATAAATTATTGATAAAAAATAAATAAATGCAAAGTCATGAGAAACGAAATCGATATTTCATTAATATTCAAATGTTTACACCAAAATATATAAATTTGTACAAATTTTCTAAGGCTGGAAAAAAGCAATCTCAAATTCAAGCATCATCCTCACCGTCTGAAGAGTCGAGTAGGGCTGGATCTACCTTAGCTGCTACTAGCTTTTCTTTGCCTCGACTTCAGCAGATCTCATAACCTTCAGAATACATCTTTACGATTTCCCCGTTCAGTTCATCAGATTTTCGATACTCTTCTTGGATTTGCTTGCGAAGTTCTTTAGTCAGAGGTGGACCGAGGTCTCGTAAGGCCCGGAGCTCCCAAAGTTCTTCTTCATGCTTCTGGCGCCTCTTCAGATGACGTGCTTCCTTAGCCTCGACCTTGTTGACTTGTTTGTCCAGACTCTGGTTGGTTTGAACTAGAGTCTCATTCTTTGTCATCATTATTTCATTCCTCTGGACTAAGTCCACGTTCATATTGACTATTTCTTGATGATTGGCCTTGGTCGTCTTTAGCTCTTCCTTGGACGCTTTCAGTTCTTCCTTGGTTTGAGCTAAGTCCTTCTAAAGACACTCGTTGTTGAAGAGCGCAATGTCACAATCATGTTTTGCCTTAGCCAAAGCCGACTGTAGTATAACATTTTCTTTATGTACAACATCTTCTTCGGATTCGGCTTCTAAATATTTTGGGCGTAAACGCCCAAAAATAGCATTCGCCTGCACATGTCCAATGTTATTCAATCAGTTTCAAGTAGTTGAGCATGTGGATAAGTAAAAAAGTTAAAAGGAAAGACATTTACCTTCACTTGGTATGCCATACCTTCGTCGATCAGATCCCTAATTGAGCTATTGCCAAATCAGCGGTCGTCAGTGTCTCAGACAAAGGCATCGTATAGCGTTGCTGATGCCATGGCCTCCCTTTGAAACTCATGAGATGAGGGATTTGAAGGAGAAGGCATGGATCGTTCGGGAGGCGGTGGTGTTTCAGTGTAAATGTTTTCAGGAGAAGGGGACCGAGCAGGAATGGGTTCACGCACTGGTGAGAGGGCAGATGCTGAGCTTGGATGACTATCAGAAGGTTGTTTTCTTTTTCGGGAGAGTAATGGAAGGGGATCGACCTGCTCGTCATCATCTGAAGCATGTATCTCTACAGGGATTACTGGGGAGAAATCGGTCGAGGAGGAAGGCACCCGGAGGGCATCAGTACAGAGATGAGTAACTTTGGTTCTCAATTTCTTAACACGAAGGACTCGGGTCCGTTCGTTTAAGGGCATGTCAAGCAGACTTCCTCTAGAGGGTGCAGAGGTTGTGGAAGGCATCAGGTCTAATTGTGTAGGGGAGTGTGCACATGAAGGGTCTGTTTCTGTGGGAATGAATCTGGGCTTCTGGGTAGCTCTTTTCTTTCGGCGAGGCTGATTGGATTCTTCGGGTGGATTGGGATCGTCATATTGCGGATCAGTAGTCGGGAGTTCGGCAGCGGATATATCGGTGATAGGAGGATCAGCCAAGGAAGATTCATCTATGGGGAGTTCATCAGGGGCTTCTGAAGATTTCCTAGATAAAAAGTCTTCCAAGTCTCTTACATCTGAAGATGTCGGTTTAATCAAAGACACTGCAAGGAACATATAACAACAATTCAGAGTTAATACTATCAAAAAAATTTAGAAATCATGCAAAAGACAGTTTGGGACTTACACTTTTGGTTGTACAACCATGCGTGTTTGGTGAGGAGCCCATAATTCCATTCTTCCTTCGGGAAGTTCTCAAAGAGCTCTATCATTTCGTTTACACGTTCTTCAGGAATATCACCAAAATCGGCAGAGACTTTTTCTTGAATGGTCTAATTCGGCAGAGAAGCAAGTTCTGGCCCCTTGATGAAGAACCAGTTTTTGTGCCATCCTTTGTTGCTATAGGGGATGGAGACCAAAGAACGTCTTTCAAACCTCTCACCTGTCTTTGGTGACTGTTTGCTCAGAGCTTTAAATCCCTTTTCTCGGGATTGGCCAATTTTGTAGACAGTAAAGAAAAAGTCGAGAGTTGGTTCAACGCCTACTTCGTGGCAGAAGGCGATGAAGGCAAGGATGTGAATGTAGGAGTTTGGCACCAATTGGGCGAACCCGACGCCAACGAACCCTAACAGGGTAACTAGAAAAATTCGAAGAGGGAATAAAACCCCCTTTTCAAGCAGAGTCACCGGTATGGCCATCCAACCTGTCGGATGCTGGTACATCCGTTCATTGAACCCCGGAACCCTTACTTGATGAGTCTTAGGGATCTGATAGCGAGTCCTAATCTTTCGTAGTTTAATCTTGGTAACGGTAGAAGGAGTGTTGGCATTGGGATATTGTTCTTTACTCGAGAAGAATTCAGAGGGGCTTGGAAGTGGTTTCGGAGGCATATTCTTTGTACTTGTAGTAGCAGCTTGGGGATTCGAGCTCGAGACCTCTTTACTAAGGCTTGGGTTATGTAGAACATAGGTAATGGGGGTTACACGAAGGGGAGAACCTTGGTCAGAATCTTGGGAAGTCATTGTTGTAGATTTGCAAGGAAGGAGAAAGCTAGAGAAGGAAAGATAGAGCAATAGACGTCTGCAATTCAAATTGGCAGGCAAAACTGACAATTTGGGAAAAAATTACCTTTTGTACTGACGGTTACACGATACATGAGGGCGGCACATTTAATTGATAGTCATAATGAGGAATTTGAATGGATAGCGTCCGGGGTACGTCTCAAGTATTCATCGTGTTGTGCCCTTTCGAATTGGACCTCCGATCTCAATTTATTTTACTTTACAGTATTAACCTGATAGGCTTCATTTGGTTTCATTTTGGGCTTTTAATGACCTTATTATATCCTTTTATCATGGACCGAAAGCCTTTATACTTTTTCATTAAACTGTCTGTTTCATGAAAGACTGGGGGGCAATGTTGGGCCATGACACTTTACATATTGGGCCGAATTATTTGGTTAAACCCTTAGGTCATCCTTATTGGGCTTGGAGAGTTGGGCCAAGTCAAGTGGATCCTCATTATTGGACCTTGTAAAACTTGGGCTGAATTGTTACATCAACTCATTATAGATTCAAATATCTAAACCTCAGCTTTGACCGGTAATCATTACAAAGATAACAGTTGACAGTTATCTCTGCCATGCATTAATGAGGATTGGACTTGATCGGCCGGCGGTGGAAAACCGTGATGGGATGGAACAGTTGAGCTACTGATATTAGGCTGGGATCAGGGGAGTGGGGAATTAGGTCATACGGTAATGGGTGACACAAAAAATCGGGTCAAGATTATATCTTAGAGGGGACACACAATCTAGAGGTAACTGATATTTTTTCTCTATCAATACACTATATATTTTATCCTCCATTGTTAACCTTGTGATCGTCGGTACTAACTCTCACGCCTGAGCTATCCCCCGATGGTCGAAGCCGTCAAGCCTTTGGTGTTGACTATGTTTATTGTGCAGGATCATAGCGTCTTACGTGTTTGGGACGTGGAGGTAGATCTTGGCGTTAACGATGAGTATTAAGAACAAAAAAAATTAAAGGCATATATAATTATTGTGAAATATCTAACATTCCTAAATCCATACGTAATTTACAAAATCTTTCTAAACTCAAAGGTTTAGTAAATATATCTGCAATATTTAAATATCTGTCAATATGTTCTAATTTTATAATATCGTTATTAACATGATCACGTAACAAATGGTGTCTAACATCTATATGTTTAGATCTAGCATGTAATACATTATTTTTACTTAAATTAATTGCACTTGTATTATCACATAGTATTGACACACAATTAAATTTTAAGTAATAATAAGTAAGAGTTTGTTTCATCCATAATATTTGTGCGCAACAACGTACAACAACTATATATTCTGCCTCTGTGGTTGAGATAGATATTGGATTTTGTTTCTTAGAAAACTAAGAAACTAGACAACCATCTAGAAACTGATAAGTGCCACTTGTGCTTTTTCGATCAACATGATGTCCAACAAAGTCAGAATCTAAGAAACATACAAGATCAAAAGAATGACCTTTAGGATACCATAAACCTAAGTATGTGGTTCCTTTAAGATATCAAAAAATTCTTTTGACAACAATCAAGTGTGATTCTTTTGGATTTGATTGAAATCTAGCACATTTCCAGACACTGAACATAATGTCAAGTCTACTGACTGTGATATCACTACTACAAAACAGTAAATAGATAACGCGAAAAAAATATTGTGGTTTCGGTCAGAAAAACATCGTGGTTAAGGGTGCCGTCTATTTGACACCCTTACACAACGTTTTTAAAACGTTGTAGTTAAGCACATTACACAACGTTTTTAAGAAAAAAACGTTGTAGATTTATTTTCCATAAATTAGCAGATGCTTAAAAACGTTATAGAAGGTATGATTCCACAACGTTTTCTAGATAAAAACGTTGTAGTTTAATATATCAGACAACGTTTTTGACCAATTTATACAACATTTTTAAAATGTTGTAGATAAAGAAAAAAAAAGAAAAAAAATATTGTGGTTCACCTCTATTACCAATGCACCTGCAATATGCTAATGCCATGATATATAGCTAAAAGGTCTAAATTCTCATTTAAATTTAAAGCCAAAATGTATCAACCATTCAAAATACATCCCAATAATACCATTCGTTTACAATTTAAATTATTACATCCATAAAATATATACCAAACTATCCATATATACATCTCAAATTATCTTTTCAATCCACAAAATAAACCAAAAAATAAACCAAACTATCCATAAAATTAAGCTACTACCTAAGCATTACAGTGTCCTTGTGATTAATTATAAAGTAAAACTTCATCACCGAGTATGTGATTAATTTACAAAAGCATGACAAGAGGAAATGCAATTGAACTTCCCATAATAGCTCACCAGTTGTGCTATTACGAATGCAGTCAGAAGTAGTAAAGAATCTAGAAACCTTAATAACCCCAGAGAGGACTCCCACTGCTACTTTTTCTGTCATCTTTGTCACCCTCTTTGCCCTACAAGAATCACCAAGCACGACATCATATATATATATATATATATATATATATATACATATATATATGTATATGTAACTTCAAAACAATCAACCAAATCTAAGTGCAATGAACCAGAATCATAAATCATTTTCAACATTAATTCCATTTATAAATAATACTACGTACAGTCTCATGAATCTAATAATGCCAAAGTAATTTCCCTTAAAAAACCATTACAAAAATTTAAATAAACAAGAGACTCAAAAACCATGACATGAGTCCACTATTGTAGAGCTAAAAACAGCTTTGTCTTGAATAGAGTTTCATCCCTATGGTATTAAACTCTGGTGAATGCAATAAATATCACCATAAACAATTAAGATAAAGAATAAAGTTAAATAGCTACCACAAAACACCACGACAATATTGAATAAATATAAGCACAAACACCTCTTAATCCTCTTCAAGGTCTCAGGACTGATCTCGTTACTCAAACCAGGGGTCATCCTCTTTTTCATAACCTCATTCCCCCATTTCAACCTGTTAACCCATAATTCAATAACATCACTAAATCTGTCACTTCTTAATCATGTGTATACATGGAAAGATAACTTATAAGACTAAAAGTTATAGATGTGAGCCATGGTATGCATTGTGATTGTCATTTATTACACCTTCAATTCTGAAATTAAATCAAGTTTGTAGTTGTCATTTATTACATATTCGTCTTAGACTATTACAGTTATAGGGAAAATTGTTGTATTATAATATAGAAAAACAGACCAAATGATATAATTAAAGTGTAGAACATGACCTAGTATTTTTAACATAAACAGCATGCCATTGTTTACCTTTTAGTAAAATCCTTCAATAATGAAAACAAAAAACCATTCCTATGGCTCCTGTTATTTAAAATTCAAACAGCACTAATGCTCTGAATGGCCAACAATATTTAGCAAAGTAATGGCCAACAATTTGTAGTAAATCAAATCACCAGTGAAGAAATCAACAGGAATTACTGTCTATCTCAAGGCAAAAACAATGTTTCATAAAGTTGGCCTGTCATACAATATATTGCAAATTCAAATTTCATATTGAATGGAGTTGTTTTCTTTACTTGAGAAACATTTCAACAACTAAAGACCTAGATTCCATTTAAGAGTTATATACATGGAAAAACATTATGTGCAGGTCAGAGCAATTAGCAAAGTGGACAGGCATTACACAACACTGTTATAACAGAGTTACTACATGTCCTATAAAACTTTCAGACAACATTAAAGATAAGGAGTGCACACAAATATGTTAAATTCATGTGTGCAAAAAAATGAAAATTAGAACCAGAAGTTTAATGCACTTGGCTTATTAGATTTTGTTTTATTGCACTCAACATATTTTCGAATTCTGTATCCACAATTCAAATTTCATGTACAAGGGTAAATTAGAGTAGAAGTGATTTAATAATTCTAAAAATGCATTTAAAGTTTAAACGAATAATAACTGCCAAACAAACTTGCCAAAAGATATCATTATTCATACATTTCCACACCTTAGGCATCTGATCAATCTCTCAGTAGCACAAGCCTCTTGCAAAGCCTCAACTGCACCAAGCAAAGCAACATCTCTTCGCCATATCACCTCCTACAGTGCCGATCAGGTAGAGAGCTTAACTACTAAAATCTTAATATTGCAAAAGAAGTCTAATGGAAGATGTAATAAAAGCTTTGTGCCTTGCCAAACATCACCAGGCTTGAGGGAAGAGAGGCCCATGAAACTCTAGTTTCTGCTCCTTTGAGATGTATATAGTATATACCTAGACTCACCAAGTAATCATCAAAATCTCGACTTAAAAAGACATTAATTTAATAAATCAGAGAGATGATCACGCACAACAAAGTTATATTATAAATGAATTAACTGCTAATTTAAAGAGTCTTTTTTCCATATCTAGCACAGACAACAGCATTAATAATAATAATAATAAGATGGATCAAAAGATGTGCTAGAAATGAAACAAAAAAAATCCAATTGCACTGGGCAATTCAGTTAAAAATCATGGTATATACTTCAGTGGATAACTGGGTAAGGTGCCTCTTAGCTGCTTTTCTCTCCCTCTCCGCCGGCATTGACATTGTTTTCTAAGCTGAAGCTGCTACTTCCGTTAAGGTTCGTCAAATTGGATCTGCCACTGCCACCGCCTCCGAGCTTCTCCATGTCCATTTAAGTGCAAAAGAGATCGTCTTCCAATCTGAGGACTTCGAAACTCCCAGTCGGAGGCCAGATCTAGGTCTTCCGGCAGGCGAAAGTTAAGTTCCGATTGGGCTCACTAGTGTTGAGATGACCTGGACGGATTTGGCAATGTTGTCGGCGCATTGGATGGATTTTGGTGGTGGCCAGAGCAGCACGTCCCTTCTGGCTTACTCACTGCGCTGCCGCTGCTAACTTAAGAGAAACAGTCCACCATGTTTAGAATGACGGTGAAGTAGTCGACGATCAGAGCTGGGGTGGCGTGGTGAGAAGCAGAGACGAGATCGGGACGGATTTGGGAATGAGAGAAAAGAGAGGCTAGGGTGTTGGGCTACAAAAGAGAGTGATTCGTTTTATTTTAATTTCAAATTCAGTTCTGCACTTTTTTTGAGCTCTGTGTTTTTTAAATACATAACGTTTTTTAAAAAAGACTTATCTAGTTAAAATTAAAAAATATCCTTTTTAAATAGATAATATTTTTTCATATATATGTACAACGTTATGGAAAAAAATACCACAATATTTTTTATAAAAATATTATGGTTTAAGCGTTGTCGATTTACTGTTTTGTAGTGGTATTTATAGAAGAATTTCAATCATTCCTCTATACTTCTTTGTGTCAATACTTTTTCCATTTTCATTAGCAGTTAGCTTATCAGTAGTTGACATAGGAGTATTAAGAGGTTTCACAGATTCTAAATCGAACTTCTTAATTATTTCTTTGCAGTATTTAGATTGAAAGATATGAATACCTTTCTCACCTTGCTTGATTTGCAATCCTAAGAAGAAATTTAATTCTCCCATCATGCTCATTTCAAATTCCTTACTCATGCTTTCAGAAAAATCATTACACATAGTAATGTAAGTAGAACCAAAAATGATATCATCAACATAAATTTGAATAATAAGAATATCATCATTTTTGTATTTAGTAAAAAAGGTAGTATCAACAGTACCTCTTTTGAAATCATTTTCAAGCAAAAATTTACTTAATCTTTCATACCAAGCTCTAGGGGCCGATTTTAAACCATATAGGTCTTTATGCAGTTTATAAACATATTAAGGATTGTCAATATCTTCAAAACTAGGAGGTTGTTTAACAAAAACTTCCTCTTCAATGATACCATTTAAAAAAGTAGATTTGACACCCATTTGAAATAATTTAAAGTCCTTATGATATGCAAATGCTAATAACATACGTATAGACTTGATTCTAGCAACAGGAGCATACGTTTCATCGTAATTAATACCTTCAAGTTGAGTATACCCATGTGCTACCAATCTTGTCTTATTACGAAAACCCATCAAATTCCAATAATGGAAGTATCTTCGAGTTTTGGAACTAATTCCCATAATTTGTTTCTTATGAACTGGTCAAGTTCATCTTGCATAGCCAATATCCAATCTTCATCCAATAAAGCATTTTTTATATTTTTAGGCTCGATTTGGTATAAGAAAGATAAATGACCAGCCAAATTATGTGCTTGGGATCTAGTAAGAATTCCTTTATCAATATCACCAATCACATTTTCTATAAGATGATTTTTAGAGATATGTGACTCTTTGGGTAAGTCGATTAAATGGGGATTAGGAATTTCAAGAGGATTAACATTGATAGGTGGAGATGTATTATTTAGTTTTAGTTTTTCCATATTTATGAGAATATCTTCAATGACACCATCACTGTTATATTTAGGAAAAGGCTGAGATTCATCAAAAGTTACATTCATTGACTCCTCAACTACTAGAATTCTTTTTGTTGAGAACTCTATAGGCTTTACTATTTAGAGAGTATCCCAGAAAAATTTATTCGTCAGACTTGGGATCAAATTTTGACAAATGTCCTTTAATACATTAAAAATAAAACATTTACTCACAAAAATAAATTTTTTTGGAGTTCTTTTATAATAAAGCTCATAGGGAGTTTTTAGCAAAATTTGTCTTTAATAAAACTCAGTTTAAAATATAACATGATAAATTAGGAAGTCAATATTTGTTTAACATTGTATTAGCCATTTCTAGTAAAGTTCTATTTCTCCTTTCAACTACACTATTTGATTGAGGTGTATAAGGAGCAGAGAAGTTATGACTTATATCATGCTCATCACAGAACATAATAAAATCATAATTGTCAAGTTCTCTTCCGTGATTAGAGCTTCCCAATTGATTTTGAATTTTCTTGCACAAAGCAGGGAGAGAATTTATAGCTTCATTTTTAAATTTCAAAAAATCAACCCATGTAAATCTTGATTAATCATCAACCAAAATTAGAATGTATATAACACCACCCATGCTGTGTTGAGGAATAGGTACTACTAAGTTCATATGTAATAAATTCTAGAGGTCGTGTTGACTTGTTCATATTCTAACCTTAATGTTTTGATGATGACTTGAGTTTTGTACTAAATCGTTTACTGTGAAATTTCAGGAACTTGATAAAAGGATCCTTGGTGATTTGTTCAAAGAATTTGAAGACATTTGTGTCCTAAGATTTAATGTAAGGTCATTGCAAATATTTGATTTTTTAATTTAAAGTTCTAAATTATTTTATGTGCATTTATCATGATAAGTATTTTATGCATGCTTAAAATAAAATAAACTGTTGACTGATTTGTGTTTTGTAAAATTTATTGGTTAGCAAATATATGGGTATTGCTGTGTAATCTAAAATCTTGATGCAGGTATTATTATGTTATCCAAGAAAGTCCTAAGTCAATAGTTAGCATGATACGTGTGTAAGAAGTTTTAATGGGCATCAGATGTATAGTGTCGTGCTTATCTCCTATATGCAAAAATCTTGGAAGTTGTTTTGATAGCTTGTGAAATTAGTTTTATCAAGAGTCATGATTTCTTTCAAATTACTTTAATGAATTGGCTTTGATGAAGTCAAACAATATAATACCTGACTTATCCAAGAGATTTATTCGATTTGATTTGTACTGGTTATATTATATTATATTATATTATATTATATATATATATATATATATATATATATATATATATATATATATATATATATATATATATATATATATATATTGAATGATTAAGAGATATATCTTGAGACGAAATCTGTTGGCAACAGTAATATTTTTTATGGCTATAAATTCTATTGGGTTTTATCAGTTTAATGACACACGGATTACTATTGCACTGTTATACATTGAAAAGCTATAAAATTATTTTGGTGCAAATATTTGGCCGCGACAATTAAAATTCAGATTATTTTTTAGCAAATTTTCGTGAGCTCTAAATTGGTAATATCTCTTTACCTATTGATCATTACATTTATTAGTTGAGTCTTACATTATTAAATTGTTTATTTACTTTGATCATTAGAACTCTATATTTTTAATTCTTTTTATTTAGACTAAGTATTGTCTAAAGGTATTTAATCTGGGTGGATTAAGATTTGTTTACAAACAAGTTCAAGAAAGCATATGTGCTTCAGGAGTGCATTGGTGTACAAGGAGCAAAAGTGCTAAAGTAAATTTTTGTAATTCAAGTTTTGAAAGAATCTATTTTGTAAAATGAGTCAATTTAAAGGAATAAAGTGAGTCTCTAATACTAGGTGGTATTGGACGTGCACTAGGCTATTATTATAGAGGGTAATAGCTAAACCACGTAAAAAATCTTGGTGTTCATCTTATTACTTGTTTTACTTTATTTGCCCATAAAAGTTATTTAATTATATTGATAATTAATGTTTGGATACTTTCATAATCTTAAGAAAATTTATTGAGACTTAGTATTTTTACAAGGATATAAATTCAAGCAAGATATTTTCATTCAACAAAAAAGTCAAAGATCCAATCCATTAGGCTGTATTTATCTAGTAAGCTGAATTCATTAATCCAGTAGGCTGAATTTTGTTGTTTGATTTAAAAACAAAAATTGGTCATAGTGTGTTCCCACATTTATTCAACCCCCCCCCCAATTCTAAGTGTGCCTTATCTAAATTTCATTTAGTATCAAAGCTTGGCTCTACTTATCTTGGTCTTAAAGGTGACTTGTAGGGAAAGATTCTAACATGACAAAGTTCGGGAACAACAATCAAGAAGGTCAATCAACCAATAGACCTCCTCTGCTGCATGGAACAGAAAACTACAACTTCTGAAAATTTCGAATGAGGATCTACCTTAAAAGAGATCCTTGGGATTGGTGGGTCGTGGAGAATGGACCGGTTATTCCAAGGAAAGATGACGGTACTCCAAAGACTTTACTAGAAATGGACTCAACAGAAACTTTCATAGTCTCCTATTATTCAAGGGCTATGAACACATTACTTAGCGGCATGGTACAATCTGCGATCGACAAAGTTTCCTCATGCAACATAGCTAAGGAAATTTAGGACACTCTAGTAGTGAGCCATGAAGGTACATCCAAAGTACGAGAAGTCAAACTAAGCATGCTAATGCATGATTATGAAATGTTCAAACTTGAGAAAGACGAAACCATAAAGATGGCTCAAGCAAGGTTCCTAGTTCTCTTAAATTCTTTAAAGCTATTTGACAAATCCATTCCACAAAGTGAGATTAACCGTAAGTTACTTCGGATTATGCCCAAGAGGTTTGATTCTAAAATTACTACTCTTCAAGATTCTGTTACTATTTCTACTATGGATACTCTAACTCTTTTTGGTGAACTTGAGGAATATGAACATCAATTAAAGAGATATGATGATGAGGAGGAAACTCCTTGAAGAAAAGTTTTAGCTCTTAATGCAAGAAATAAAGAAGAGTTTGATGATGACTCGGTTGAAGAGATAACCATGATGTCAAGAAGACTCAAAGGACTACTACAAAGGAAGAACAAAAGGAAAAATACCTTCAACTTAAATAATTTCAAAGGAAAGCAAACTGAGGAGACATGTTTTGAATGCGGACGTCCGGGGCACTTCAAGAATGACTGCTTTCAATTAAAGAACAAAGGAAAAATAAGCTTCAAAGATAATAAAAGAACCAAAACACTTGTTACTTGGAGTGATGATGAGGAGTCCAAAGTTGAGGTCGATGCCAAGGATGAAATAGCTCAAGTATGCTTCATGGGAATAGAATGTGAATCAAATGAGGTATTTATTTATTAGTTTAATTCTTTGAAACAAGAAAATGAAAAACTAAAAGAAAAGAATGCATATTTGAAAGATTTGGTAAATAAATTAATGAGTGAGGTTTATTCTTAGATAGATGAAAAGAAAGAAATTGAAAAAGAGTCATCATGTAAAGAAGAAAAGATTTTGATTGCTAAGAATGATTATCTTGATAATTATAACAAAATACTTTTCAATAAGGTAAATTACTTGAATAATGAAGTTCAAAAACTGACTAATGAATTAAAAATGAGAGATGCAATGAATTAAAAATGAGAGATGTATGTATTGATGCATTTAGTGATGAATCTATTTGCAAAACTGTTCCTACTAATGAACTTCAAAAAGAAATAAATTCATTAAAATTATCTCTTGCTAAATTCGTTCAAGGAGAAGAGAACTTAAATATCATATTAGGTAAACAAAGACATAGTCTTGAAAGACAAGGAATTAGTTATAATCCTATGCATAAAAAGGGAGATGTGAAAATGCTAAAATCTAAATAACGATTTAGATTAAATTATTGTTCTCCTTTCACAACATGTAGAAATTATGGTATTAAAGGTCACTTGAATATAAATTGTTTTAAGAAAAATAAGATTAAGAAGGTATGTATTAAAAAGGGTGATTTACTTGCAACTAACATTAAAGGGCCCAAAAAGATGTGGGTACCAAAAGGATGCATTATCTTTTCTTGCCAGGTATGTCTCAAGACAAGGGTTCCATCTCAAAAATGGATTCTTGATAGTGGATGCTCTCGTCACATTACTGCTGACAAATCAAAGTTCATGGAGTTAAAAATCAAGAAGAAAAATGGAACGGTTACATTTGGAGATAATCGAACTTGCGAAATTATCGGAAAAGGTAAAATTGGTAATGGTAAGGTCAATATTGATAATGTACATCTTGTTAGTAGACTTGAATTTAATCTTATAAGTGTTAGTTAATTAGTGGATAATGGTCATCAAGTAAATTTTGAAAAAGAAAAATGTACAATTTCTCATGGTACTAACAATACTACTCTAGTTGCACAAAGGGAAGGAAATATATATACTCTTGATTTTGAGCAACATTACGAAGAACTATGTCTTGGTATCAAAGCTAGGCTCGACTTATCTTGGTCTTAAAGGTGACTTGTAGGGAAAGATTCTAACATGACAAAGTTCGGGAACAACAATCAAGAAGGTCAATCAACAAATAGACCTCCTCTGCTGCATGGAACAGAAAACTACAACTTCTAGAAATTCTGAATAAGGATCTAGCTTAAAAGAGATCATTGGGGTTGGTGGGTCGTGGAGAATGGACCGGTTATTCCAAGGAAAGATGATGGTACTCTAAAGACTTAGCTAGAAATGGACTCAACTGAAACTTTCATAGTCTCCTATGATTCAAGGGCTATGAACACATTACTTAGCGGCATGGTACAATCTGCGATCGACAAAGTTTTCTCATGCAACATAGCTAAGGAAATTTAGGACACTCTAGTAGTGAGCCATGAAGGTACATCCAAAGTACGAGTAGTCAAACTAAGCATGCTCATGCATGACTATGAAATGTTAAAACTTGAGAAAGACGAAACCATAAAGATGGCTCAAGCAAGGTTCCTAGTTCTCCTAAATTCTTTAAAGCTATTTGACAAATCCATTTCATAAAGTGAGATTAACTGTAAGTTACTTCGGGCTATGCCCAAGAGGTTTGCTTCTAAAATTACTACTCTTCAAGATTCTGCTACTATTTCTACTATGGATACTCTAACTCTTTTTGGTGAACTTGAGGAATATGAACATCAATTAAAGAGATATGATGATTAGGAGGAAACTCCTTGAAGAAAAGTTTTAGCTCTTAATGCAAAAAATAAAGAAGGGCTTGATGATGACTCGGTTGAAGAGTAGCCATGATGTCAAGAAGACTCAAAGGACTACTACAAAGGAAGAACAAAAGGAAAAATACCTTCAACTCAAATAAATTCGAATGAAAGAAAACCGAGGAGACATGTTTTGAATGCGGACGTCCGGGGCACTTCAAGAAGGACTGCTTTCAATTAAAAAACAAAGAAAAAATGAGCTTCAAAGATAATAAAAGAAACAAAGCACTTGTTCCTTGGAGTGATGATGAGGAGTCCAAAGTTGAGGTCGAAGCCAAGGATGAAATAGCTCAAGTATACTTCATGGGAATAGAAGGTGAATCAAATGAGGTATATATTTATTAGTTTAATTCTTTGAAACAAGAAAATGAAAAACTAAAAGAAAAGAATGCATATTTGAAAGATTTCGTAAATAAATTAATGAGTGAGGTTTATTCTTTGATAGATGAAAAGAAAGAAATTGAAAAAGAGACATCATGTAAAGAAGAAAAGATTTTGATTGCTAAGAATGATTATCTTGATAATTATAACAAAATACTTTTCAATAAGGTAAATTATTTGAATAATGAAGTTCAAAAATTGACTAATGAATTAAAAATAAAAGATGTAATGAATTAAAAATGAGAGATGTATGTATTGATGCATTTAGTGATGAATCTCTTTGCAAAACTGTTCCTACTAATGAACTTCAAAAAGAAATAAATTCATTAAAATTATCTCTTGCTAAATTCGTTCAAGGAGAAGAAAACTTAAATATCATATTGGGTAAACAAAGACCTAATTTTGAAAGACAAGGAATTGGTTATAATCCTATGCATAAAAAGGGAGATGTGAAAATGCTAAAATCTAAATCACGATTTAGATTAAATTATTGTTCTCCTTTCAAAACATGTAGAAATTATGGTATTAAATGTCACTTGGATATAAATTATTTTAAGAAAAATAAGATTAAGAAGGTATGTATTAAAAAGGGTGATTTACTTGCAACTAATATTAAAGGACCCAAAAAGATATGGGTACCCAAAGGATGAATTATCTTTTCTTGACAGGTATGTCTCATGACAAGGGTTCCATCTCAAAAATGGATTCTTGATAGTGGATGCTCTCGTCACATTACTGGTGACAAATCAAAGTTTGTGGAGATAAAAATCAAGAAGAAAAATAGAATGGTTACATTTGGAGATAATCGAACTTGCGAAATTATCGAAAAAGGTAAAATTAGTAATGGTAAGGTCAATATTGATAATGTACATCTTGTTAGTGGACTTGAATTTAATCTTATAAGTGTTAGTTAATTAGTGGATAATGGTCATCAAGTAAATTTTGAAAAAGAAAAATGTACAATTTCTCATGGTACTAACAATACTACAATAGTTGCATAAAGGGAAGGAAATATATATACTCTTGATTTTAAGCAACATGATGAAGAACTATGTCTTGGTATCAAAACTTGGCTCTACTTATCTTGGTCTTAAAGGTGACTTGTAGGGAAAATTCTAACATGACAAAGTTCGGGAACAATAATCAAGAAGGTCAATCAACCAATAGACCTCCTCTGCTGCATGGAACAGAAAACTACAACTTCTGGAAATTTTGAATGAGGATCTACCTTAAAAGAGATCCTTGGGATTGGTGGGTCGTGGAGAATGGACCGGTTATTCCAAGGAAAGATGACTGTACTCAAAAGACTTTGCTAGAAATGGACTCAACTGAAACTTTCGTAGTCTCATATGATTCAAGGACTATGAATACATTACTTAGCGGCATGGTACAATCTACGATCGACAAAGTTTGCTCATGCAATATAGTTAAGGAAATTTAGGACACTCTAGTAATGAGCCATGAAGGTATATCTAAAGTACGAGAAGTCAAACTAAGCATGCTCATGCATGATTATGAAATGTTCAAACTTGAGAAAGACGAAACCATAAAGATGGCTCAAGCAAGGTTCCTAGTTCTCCTAAATTCTTTAAAGCTATTTGACAAATCCATTCCACAAAGTGAGATTAACCGTAAGTTACTTCGGGCTATGCCCAAGAGGTTTGCTTCTAAAATTACTACTCTTCAAGATTCTGCTACTATTTCTACTATGGATACTCTAACTCTTTTCGGTGAACTTGAGGAATACGAACATCAATTAAAGAGATATGATGATTAGGAGGAAACTCCTTGAAGAAAAGTTTTAGCTCTTAATGCAAGAAATAAAGAAGAGCTTGATGATGACTCGGTTGAAGAGATAGCCATGATATCAAGAAGACTCAAAGGACTACTACAAAGGAAGAACAAAAGGAAAAATACCTTCAACTCAAATAAATTCAAAGGAAAGCAAACCGAGGAGACATGTTTTGAATGCGGACGGCACTTCAAGAAGGAATGCTTTCAATTAAAGAACAAAGGAAAAATGAGCTTCAAAGATAATAAAAGAAACAAAACACTTGTTACTTGGAGTGATGATGAGGAGTCCGAAGTTGAGGTCGATGCCAAGGATGAAATAGCTCAAGTATGCTTCATGGGAATAGAAGGTGAATCAAATGAGGTATATATTTATTAGTTTAATTCTTTGACACAAGAAAATGAAAAACTAAAAGAAAAGAATGCATATTTGAAAGATTTCGTAAATAAATTAATGAGTGAGGTTTATTCTTTGATAGATGAAAAAAAAGAAATTGAAAAAGAGTCATCATGTAAAGAAGAAAATATGTTGATTGCTAAGAATGATTATCTTGATAATTATAACAAAATACTTTTCAATAAGGTAAATTATTTGAATAATGAAGTTCAAAAACTGACTAATGAAATAAAAATGAAAGATGTAATGAATTTAAAATGAGAGATGTATGTATTGATGCATTTAGTGATGAATCTCTTTGCAAAACTGTTCCTACTAATGAACTTCAAAAAGAAATAAATTCATTAAAATTATCTCTTGCTAAATTCGTTCAAGGAGAAAAAAACTTAAATATCATATTGGGTAAACATAGACCTATTTTTGAAAGACAAGGAATTGGTTATAATCCTATACATAAAAAGGGAGATGTGAAAATGCTAAAATCTAAATCACGATTTAGATTAAATTATTGTTCTCCTTTCAAAACATGTAGAAATTATGGTATTAAATGTCACTTGGATATAAATTGTTTTAAGAAAAATAAGATTAGGAAGGTATGTATTAAAAAGGGTGATTTATTTGCAACTAACATTAAAGGATCCAAAAAGATGTGGGTATCAAAAGGATGCATTATCTTTTCTTGACAGGTATGTCTCAAGACAAGGGTTCCATCTCAAAAATGGATTCTTGATAGTGGATGCTCTCGTCACATTACTGGTGACAAATCAAAGTTCGTGGAGTTAAAAATCAAGAAGAAAAATGGAACAGTTACATTTGGAGATAGTCGAACTTGCGAAATTATCGAAAAAGGTAAAATTGGTAATGGTAAGGTCAATATTGATAATGTACATTTTGTTAGTGGACTTGAATTTAATCTTATAAGTGTTAGTTAATTAGTGGATAATGGTCATCAAGTAAATTTTGAAAAAGAAAAATGTACAATTTCTCATGATACTAACAATACTACTCTAGTTGCACAAAGGGAAGGAAATATATATTCTCTTGATTTTGAGCAACATGATGAAGAACTATGTCTTGCCTCTGTGCAGGATGATGCTAATTTATGGCATAAGAGGATGGGGCATGTTCACATGTAATTAATCAAGAAATTATCCTCAAAGAATCTCGTCAAAGGCTTGCCTAAAATAAAGTATGAAAAGAAGGGAATATGTATTCCTTGTCAAGTCGGGAAACAAGTAAGAACATCATTTATTACAAAGAACATGGTATCAACTTATTCTCCCTTGCAATTACTTCATCTTGATTTGTTTGGACAAAAAATACATGCTAGTATTAATGGTAAATTTTATGCATTTGTAATAGTTGATTACTTCTCTAGATATACATGGGTATTGTTTTTGAGAACTAAAAATGAAACATTCAAAGAATTTGAGAAATTGATAAGAAATTTGGATACAAAATATAGTCTCAAACTTGTAAATATAAGAAGTGATTATAGCACTGAATTTCAAATAGATTTTATAATATTTTGTGATAAAAAAGGAATTAGCCATGAATTTTTATACCCAAGAACTCCTTAACAAAATGGAGTAGTGGAAAGAAAGAATAGAACGTTACAAGAAACAACTAGAACTTTTCTTCAAGAAAGTAAATTTCCTTAAAAGTTTTGGGCCGAAGCTGTAAACACATCTTGTTATGTGTTGAATAGAGTACTTATTCATCTAATTATTTTGAAAACTCCTTATGAACTCTAAAATAATAAGATTCCTAACATAAGTTATTTCAAAGTTTTTGGGTCTAAATGTTTTATTCTAAATACTAGTGATAACTTGGGAAAGTTTGATGCTAAATCATATGAATGTATTTTCATTAGTTATTCACAAAATAGCAAGGCATATCGTGTATTTAATGTTAACAAGTTATGTGTTGAAGAATCAGTTCATATTACATTTAATGAAACTAACAATGATCTTCCAAAAGAAAGAGATGAGGATGCATGAAATTTGGAGATTTCAGCAAATCCAGCAAACCGAAAAGATATATTCAGCCAACCGAATGAAAGAATTTAGCAAACTAAATTGGACAACTCGCATGAAATGGAACAAGAAACAACACAAGAGCTTGAAAAAGATTTCCCCTAACAAGAAGAGGTAATACATGATGTCCAAATGCCAAAGACTACAAGATATCTCAAGAATCATCCTCCGAAAAATATAATTGGAGATACAAACAAAGGAATCATCACACGAAAAGGCTTGCAAACTCAATGTGCATTCTCTGGATTTTTATCACAAGTCGAGCCAAAGAATACAAAGGAAGCTATCCTTGATGAAAGTTGGCTAATGGCAATGCAAGAGGAACTTCAACAGTTTGAACGATGCCAAGTCTGGGAACTTATGCCTCCTCCTGAAGGTGTCTCCATTATTGGAAAAAAATGGGTATTTAAGAATAAGCTTGATGAGCATGGGACAATCACTCGCAACAAAGCTATGTTAGTAGCTCAAGGATACAATCAACAAGAAGGGATCAACTATGAAGAAACTTATGCCCCAGTTGCAAGGCTAGAGTCTATCTGAATCTTGTTAGCATTTGCTTGTTACAAGAAATTCAAGCTTTATCAAATGGACGTGAAACGAGCCTTCCTCAATGGATATATCAATGAAGAGGTATATGTAAAACAACTGTGACAACCTGAGAATTTTGAATATTTTTAAAATTTTAATTAATTGATTTAAGGTTCAAAATTAGAACCTAGATAGAAAATAAGTGTATGCGTTTAATATTTTTAAGAACGAATTTTGAGGATTTCAAAACTCTGTAAAGGATTTAAGTGAATTATTCAGGATTAAGTAATATGTGAATATGTTTTGTGTATATGTGTACAATATGTGGTTAAGGGTCAAGGGTTGACAAGATAATTGATATCTGTAACAAACCTTAGGTATATATTAAGAACGTCAACGTTCGGTTAGAAAATCCTAGTGATTGATAAGAAACCCTAGAAACCGGTTCTGGAAACCCTAATTTCAGTTTCGGGAATCCGAAACCCTAATTCGGAAAGTGAAACCCTAATCTGGGAACTTAAATAATTATTATATTGTTTAAGTGTTATTAATTATAATATTAATTAGGGTAAAGCTTAATTAATTAGTAAACCCTAATTTTACATTTTGAAAATTCTAATTTCTAGGTTAGAAACCCTAATTTATAATTCGAGAAAAACGAAAGTGTTAATTAAATACTTTTAATGTTAATTAGGAAATATTAATTCTAATTTTCAAGTTAAGTAATTAGAAAAACTAATCTAATTACGGAATTTAATTTCAAGTTTAGAAAAATTATTTTTCTATTAGAAATCCTAATTATGGGTTATAAACACTAATGATCGCTTTGACCTTAATTGTCGGATTAGCGATTTTAATTAGGAAATGTTAATCTTGATTAGAAAGATTTAAGTAATGATTAAGAAATTTTATTATAATTCTAATTATAATTTAGAAATATTAATTTTCTATTTTTAAAACCTAAATTGAAAATTTTAGAAAATGTAATTTGTAAACCCTAAACCCTACATTTTTCCAAACACTAAACCCTAAGGGTTTAGGCATTTACTAGAATGCCATAAAAATTAAAATAAAAAAGACTAAAATGCTCTTATTGCATTATTGTACATAACTTGCAAATCTAGCCAAATGTGAGTTGTTGAACAACCCTAACTACTCCATGTGCTCTATATCCATTATCTCAGCCAAAAATATCAGCCACATAGCATTGCATCATATATTTATAAGAGATTCAAGAGAGAGAAATGACCACTTGAATTTCATTTTCTTCCAAGACCCTCTCTGTAAGAGCCTGAATTTTATGAAATAAAAGTATTCAATTTTTCTTATAATTACTATTCAGTAAATGGTTAAATTGATAAAAGTTTAAAGTTATTGGTGAAATGTGAAATTTTTTCAAAATAAGCAAGTGGATATGAAATAATCATTGTTGTCGGGGAATATTCGTTTGGTCGTAGAATATTCTTTCTGTCGGGGAATATTCGTACGACGGCGCAGCTATTTGTGGGCCCCATAACGAAAAACGATTGGATGAAGATAACGACAAGAATTGAGTTTTTATAAATAACGGCATAGTTGTTACCGTTAACACTGTTGGAATACCCGGTGGTTAAAATACAGTAATACGCGTGATTACACAGTAGCACACGGATTGCACAGTATTTTAGAATTATTGATTCTTACGAAGGAAGGCACTACTCAATAATTGTTACAGTAGTTACTGTTCAATATTTTATTTTATTGATTCAATAATTGTTGCGTTGATATTTTATATTATTTTTGTTTCAATAATTGTTGCTGTACAGTATTTTTCATTATCAGATCAATAATTCATATTATTTAAATAATATTATTAGATAGCATTATTGGTAATGTCTAGAAAGTTCTGTCTAAGGAGAGGTTTGGTCATCTAATTGCGCACTAGTAAGGAGAAATCCTTATTGGAAAGCCCCATCTTTCCTGGGAACGGCCTGGTTGTCATTATTGTGATTCTATAATATTATTTGTGAATAATTAATTATTGATTTATATGATAAAGAAATATTTATTTGATGAAGATATAAATAATAGATTTATTTATGTGGTTATAAATGAAGGAATTAATGTTGAGGTGTTTTATCAGCCTTTTATCGGATTGGAGGTATTAAAAGATCAAATCGGTGTTCTTAAAGCTCTATTGCGTGAGTTATAATTTTGATCTAACCGTTGGATCATTGTAATTTTTGGGTAGGTTATACATATATGAGTTAAGTATATGTCCACAAATTTTGAACCGTTGAAAATTAACGCATGATTTGTTATGAATTTTAAAAGGTGTCGAAACGATGTTTAAAATCGTCCGTTTGTGAATTTCAGATATTTTCGGTCTAGAATTTGGAAAAACTTTCTTCTGCAAAGTTGTAGAGAATTCGATTTCAGTCAGAATGGACATAAAATTCGTATTTTTCTGATAAACATGCTATTTTCTATGAATTATTGAAGTTTCGGAAAATAAAATAATTTTTATTAAATTTGGGTGGGACCCATTTTGGTTGGTGTACAAAAATGTGCTAGAATTGTTTTGTCAAATGTGGTGGCTGGTCATTGATGGCTGGTGTGGTGGCGTAGGAAATGAGAAAATAATAATAATAATATTATATTTTATTAATTTAGTCTCCTTTAGCGTTCTAGCATTTTCCTATAAATAGGTGCTTATGCTAGAATTGAAAATCACACCAGAAATAAGTTTTCTTTCTCTCTATATTGTCAAGCATATTCTAGCGAGTATTTAGATACTTTTAGAGTTGTTATTCAGTGCAAGTTTCTTTCAGCCTTATATCGATCAGAAGTACTGCTTTTTTGAGGTAATGGATAGTAAAGGATTTTAAGGGTTATTATATTTTTCAGTTCGTACTTCTTCCGACCTTCAAAAAATTCTGAAAAAATTTGAAATGATATTTTGATGAGTTTTATTGATTGTGTCCAAAAATGGTGATTTTTGGATGTATAAATTAAAAGTTATGAATTTTATGAGAAAATACTATTTTAAAAGTAACCGCTTATAACTCCTTGTGGTTAACTCCAAAATTGGTGAAATTTTTATTAGGAGTACATGAATATGGTAGAAGTATACTCTGTAAATTTCAAAATTTTTGGACAAAAGTATAATTTTTGATAAATATCTAAATATTCGGCTATTCTGGCCATATGAAAAATAGTAAATGAGTTTTAAAAATTCCGGGAAAAATATATGTTCAATATGGGACTATATTATATTAAATCCCAGAAAAGAAAAATTGTTTACATTGATTTGGTATTTTTCATGAAAAGGGACTAGTTATGAGTAAATGAATTAAATATGTTATGTGAAGTAAGAAAAATTGAAAAATAGGATTTTATGGCTTGAGAATCCTATATGAGGTATATGTAGATTTTTGATGAGGGTTTTGGTTATTGGTGATAAAATCTTATGAGTTTAACATTTTAGAATGATTAAATACATTATTTTAGTAAAGTGTAAACAATTAAAATAAATTTCTTATAAGTTTAAGAAATGTTATTCTTTCAATATCATTATACCGAAATATTGGTATGAATTTTATTGTGGAATTTCTACCTTTTTGTGTCGAGGTTACTATTCACGAGTTACTATTCACTAGTTACTATTCATGAGTTACTATTCACGAGTTACTATTCATAATAAAATTGGTTTCTTTTTCTAACCAAATTATAGTTGATTTATGAATATTACTCTTGAGATTAAATCTATATGTTGATCATATTGTTTTTATTATCATATATAACATTTTTATAACCCTGATGTTGAAATTATCTTTCACTTGAGTGTAAAGATGGGTAGATTATTGGTATGATCATGACTTTGGGTTCTCTTTGACCAGTAGTGCAAAGTTGAATTAATGACTGGTATGATCATGACCATTGAATTTATAATTGAATATCTTCAGCTTAAGTGCAAAGATGAAATGATCAACATGGTTATAATTATTGTTTATATAAATAATTATATATTTCTTTGAGATATTAATATATTTGGCCTGTAGTGCAAATATGAACTGTTGAAGAATATCTTTGGCCTATAGTACAAAGATGAATTGTTGAGCAATATCTTTGGCCTGTAGTGCAAAGATGAATTGTTGATGAATATCTTTAGCCTGTAGTGCAAAGATGGTCTGTTGATAAATATCTTTGGCCCGTAGTGCAAAGATGACATGTTGTTGAATATCTTTGGCCAGTAGTGCAAAGATGAACATGTGTTGAGATGAACATGACCAATTGGTGATACAAATGAATATCTTTGGTCGTAGTGCAAAGATGAAGTTATTAGTATGATTATGAACAGGAAATATGATTTGGTGTAACCATGATCTTTGATGTTTCAGGTAAAGATAGGTGATGAAAATTATATTCATCCTGGATGAGAAGAGGAATTTATAACTACAGTTATGATTATGAGTTATTCATATGTTTGTGGACCAGAACTGTTGATTGATGTTACAGGGATAAAATATTGTTGGTGGATTTTTAACATGGAGAAGATAACAGACTTTATGGTCTATTTGACTCTTCTAATGGATTGCTTGTTCCGCTGCAACTATGGTTGAAATTTTTTATCATCTACCATATGTTCTAAATCTCTGATTTATTACTGTTGAAGACTATTGATAATTTATTTATCTTTAGTCATGATATTCTTTACTGGGCTAGTTGTGTTCACCCTTCTATTTCACAATTCCTTTCAGGTAATAAGAGTGTAGCTGGGTCGAGCGGGGGTAACAGTGGAATAGAACGGTGGTCGTCATTTAGTAGTTATATTTGGTGAATCAAATGGGGTGAGGTAAGGGTGTTTTGTTAGCATCATACAAGATGTCTAATGATATACTATCTCGTGTCATCATAAGACAGGGATATGCTCATCCACTTGTTGAGTATATTTACGAGCAATACCTATATAATCTTGATGTTTGTTTGAAGTATAATTCTGAATTAGAGACAGTGGAGATAATGATATGTCAAGAGAAGACTCCCCATTGGGAAGAATATGATAGTAATCTTCTCATTTTTTTTGGGGTCTATTGGGTCAACCAAGACTAATTCTGTGGCCATATGATATCTATCATAACCTAGAAGCATGGCCTCCCATGTACGAAGGTTTCCTTGAGCACTTCCCAAAGATTCTAATTTCTAAAATAGTTTTTGACTATACCTTTATGTAAGGTGTCATTGTGAGGTGTTGTCCACGGTTGGGACATGAGTCACATTTGGTATATATTTGTATCCAAACTCACAGCATATGTGTTGTTGTATTTTCCACGACAATTGTTGTAATAAAGTTGTAGTTTTTTTCTGTACCATGTATTTGGCGACTCAGAATAGGTTGGATGGAATAGACCTATTTTGGGGTTATCAGACTCTCTCTTTAGAATTTCGGGAATATAGAGTGATAAAGTGAGAAAATTTAAGCTAAGATCAGGTGTTGGATCTCCAAGAACAAACATCAAGGATCAGAAATCAGAATCAAAGCTAGAAATGGTAAGAACCCTAAATTTTGAAAATCATGTGATCTTGTGTTAGATGTTATGATTGGTTGTCTTAAGTTGTGTTTGAGGGTGTTAAGATGTGATCTAGGTTATTAAATACCAGATCCATAACATTTAGAAGCATGAAAATGAGTTTTTCAAAACTGATCTATGAACCCTAAAACATGGCCTGACAGCCAAATGTCAGGGCTCATAGATCATGGTCTGTTAATTATTTGTTGTATTTTAAGTTATGAATCTGTTCTATGACATGTATACTGTGATCTGAAACTGGAAACACGACCAGATCATGATTATAGTGAGAGATACGAGCGGTCAAATCTCGTTGACCGTTCACAGAAACTGATTTCTGGGTAGCCCAGAATTCTAGTAACCTCCTACAACATTTTTGCAGGCCATGGATCTTGTTGATGTTTGATGTTTAGGCTAATTTGTTGTTGTAGTTTTGTATTCTGGTATAAGGACTACACGCTAATGCCTTTATCTCACCCAGAAAACACATAGAATCAAAATTATAAGCGGTCAAACCGGTGTTGACCAACTGCCTTAGACCAATTCTGGAAAACCCAGAATTCGTTGAAGAACAGATCTTGACCTCTAGTTTGGCCGGTCTAGATCGCTCGTATTTGTTGATTTTATGATGCTTTAATGTTATAAAATTATACAGTGACATTAATACTACATGAGTACACCTTTAGATCGCACAAAACAAGCCTGGAAAGCAAATAATTATGGGCTCAAAAGAGGTACCTTGACTGTTCTTAAAATTCTGGAAAACCCAGAATTTAATGAACATGTCTGACATCATATTAGAGAGCTTATAACTCTCTGATTTGTTGTTGTATAGCCATAAAATGAGTTGTTGATTGTAGTATTACACTTATACTACATAACCAGAAACATTATCAGACCAGAAATTGACCGGAACCCAGATTCATTGGTGGTCAAACAACCTAGCTTGTCCACTGACTTGAAGATCTGGGCAGGCATCAAGAACACCAAGAACACCTATAGCGACGGTTCTATCGCTATAGGGCCCTTTAACGACGGTTTTGAATTTATTTAATTTCTTATTTTTTGGAAATTAATTAAAAATAGATAAAAATAGTTTTTAATTATTAAAAATATAAAATAAATTCTGAAAAATTATTTTAAATTCTGAAAAATAGTTTTTAATTATTTTAGGTATATTTCATAAATATTTAATATTTTTGGAATATAAATGGTATTTAATTTATTTAATTATAATATTAAATAAATAATTTAAAAATAATTTTAATTCATGAAAAATCATGAAAAATAATATTATGTTATAAAAAAATATTTTAAGTTATTTTCAGTGACTTTTAATATTTTGTGATGAATTTCATTAATTAATCAATATTAATAATAATTAATTTATTTAATAACTATATTAAATAAATTAAGGAAAGATGGATTTAATGCTTTATAAATCATATAAAAATGATTTAAATGTTATAAAAATGTTTTAAGTTATAAAATATAACTTTTGATATTTTGTCATGAAAATATTAGTATTTTAATATTAATAGTAATTATCGAATAATGAATTTAATGGTTTAAAAATCATATAAAGGTGATTTTAAAGTATTAAAAATACTTTGTGATATAATAAATATATTATAATATTATGACATGTATTTCATTAATATTTGATAATAAATAAATATTAATGATAAAAGAATTATGTGGTATTTAATTTATTTAAATACATTTTTAATGATTGAAAATTCGCGATAAATGATAATAATTATGTGAAAAATTATTATAAGAGTTAGAAAATTATTTCGACTGTTAATAAAATTATCTGAGTTAAATGTTAAGTGTTAAGTCAGAGTTTAATTGAACTTAGACTCGATAAAAGTCCGACTAGACCGTCGGGATGTCAGAATTGTGCTATGTGTTTAGGTTATTCTATGTATGTCTATATATATAGTAGTATTATATTGTGATAATATTATTCTAATATTGGAGATCTATATTACTAATATTAGGTCTTCGGATAAAGCGTTATAAATTGTGTTGCGGTAATCAACGGTTCAGGCAAGTTTGTATTTATTTAACTCTACTAAGAGTGTTTTGTTCGGATAAGCTTATGGTTAATCATTGCTGATTGCCATGTATAATTGTACTCTGTACATATTGCATGTATAAGTCAGGTATGAAAGGCTGATCACCTTCATTACCCTTCGGTTCAGAAATATTTGTTCATGTTATATACTTGTTCAGTCATAAACTTGTTCCTGCTAGTTCACAATTATATTATTGAATTATAGCCAGCTTATTATTCAAACTCTTCAATCATGATATATCGTTATATTATTGTACTTAAACTTGCTGGGTAACTTTCATGCTCACCCTTGCTATATCATGATAAAACATTGTAGATTAAGACGAACGCGTCGAATTCAAGAAAAGGTCAAAGACAGTTCAAGCTTTAGTATAAGTATGCGATTAGTTTTGTAATAGTGTTGTATGATAATAATGTTATTATATGTTAGAAAAGTTATGAATGTGATTAAGTTAAGGCTACTCAACCTTGGGGAAAAGTATGTAAGTTTAATGTATAAACAATTTATGTTTATATCTTCCGCAAATAGTAAAAGTTGTATAGAATGATCGAACCGAATCTGAGGTGATTTAGGACCTGGATTCGGGGCCCTCATAGTTGGTATCAAAGCTGTTGGTTATGAAGCTTAGGTAGGAATACCTGAGACTAATAACCGCAGTGATTAGGATAATTACTAACTCACATAGAGTTAGTTGGGTCGGTAAGATTCAAAGATGAATCTCGACGAGTTATAAGACACATAGTTGCCTAACTCTGATAATAAAAGTTGAATAGTAGTGAGAAATAGATAGAGTCTAAAAGATTGAAAGTGCAGTGATAGGAGATCGTAAAAAAATGATCATAATATAGAAATGAATCGTAATGTATACGATGAGATCACCCCGTGATCTGATAAGGTTATAGTATGGAGAAGGATCAAGCGAATGATTGAAAAGTTACAGCAAAATTGCTGGGTGTCAGTTGTACTATGAATTGGTACATATGCAGGAAATGATTATTGATGAGTATGTTTTATACCTATGAATCCGATATTATTAAACTTAATTATTACTATCTTTAATTGTTTTTTAGTATTTTTTTATGTGTTTTGTGTTTATTTCTTTTAGGTGGGAGCTGGAGGGACAAATTGGTCATTTGAGAGATGAAAAAGGTCAAAAATCATGAAAATTAGAGCTGAGTGGCATTTATGTAATTACGCTGTCCTGAGCAAGCGCCTAGGCGCTTGGAAATGGCCTATGTTGAGCGCCTAGGCGCTCATGTGCGAAAAAAGGAGAGTTTTTCTATTGCTAAGTGGGTTTTTGAAGTCAACAAGGAATCTAAAAAGAGGCCAGATCTAATACAAATAGGGGAGGACTTTAGAAAAGGGGAACGACTCAATTTTTGAAGGGATTTGCAGAGAGAACAACGAAGGAAAACACGAAGGAGAATTGCAAGGGTTGAAGATTAAAGAGAGATTATTGGAGCAAATTTAGGGTTTCTTCTTCTCTTCTCTAGTTTTATCTTTTGTAATTATCTGGGATGTTTGGATTATTCATCTGGATGATGTTTTTCTTTATTATTATTATGAACTAAATTTTCATTAAGATTACAACGGAACTTGGTATGTAGTTTAAATTAAATATTTCCATTGAATGAAAGTTGGTTTTTATTAAATTATTTATTATATCTTTTGCTTATTGATTAATTGTTTGGCCAACAATTACTGTGATAATCTATATAAAATTAGAAGATGGAGTATAGATTGAGATCTGGATATGATAACATCTGTTCATATAATCTGATTAGGGTTAATATGATTAGCATGTAGGATAGGAATATACCTATGTGTCTTTTGTATCCTTTGAAAGAATTTGTGCGTTAAACCCTAATTAACTTGATTCACATAGGAATATAGTGAGTTGATTAACTGGGGTGTTCCTTGTAATTCTGTGTCTTAAGGATTGGAGTTAGGAGGATTTGTTCACGTGTTTTGAAAAAAGTGCGTGAATTCTATAAAGCATTCTTGGATAATGATTCATATTAATTAATTGATTTAAATGGGAAGTAAATTGGTTTACATGAAATACTAAGGGAAGTTGTAATCTTAATCTGTTAAATCTGCAGTTATTCTTGTGAAATTCTTATTTTAATTGTTAGTTTTGTTAAGTATAATTTACAAATCATAAACAAAATTTTGTAGTTTAAAATAGAATTAATTGCATTGAAATTAGTAATTGATAAATATTAGTCTATTTCCTCGTGGGAACGATATCCTTGCTTGCTGAATATTACAATTGAACGCGTATACTTGCGTGTTAAAGTGCTATTAAAAAAATTAGGCAACAAGTTTTTGGCGCCGTTGCCGGGGAAATTAGTTTAATATTTTGTCATTATTAATTTCAATCAAATTAATCTTAATTTAAATATTATTTTTTTTTATTTTATTTCTCTCTCTAGTCTAATTCTTTTTCAGGTACCATGGACAACTATAACTATCATTGGCCATATTCGAGAATGACTCGGCCAAGAGAGACAGAGAATTATGGACTCGATGAATTGTCAGCACAATTTGGGACACTTTCGAGGAAGATTAATGCTTCATCAGCACAACTTATTCAAAGTGTAGCGGTAATATGTGAGTATTGCGGTGGAAACCATCCGAGTCATCAATGTGCCATCAGTTTTGAGTCGGTACAATATAGTGGCAACTTGGACGATTACCCTAATAATTATGAATATTCCAGTAATTATCATCATGACTGGGGGAATCCGCTAAAGTTTTCATGGAGCGATGACAATCTGGCCCAACCCTTTGCTCCAAGCCAATCATACACTCCTAAATTACCAGTTCAAGCTCCTAATCATGAAGAAGAAAGGATTTTAAACTTGGAGGGACTTATTTCCAAGTTCATGGTTTTGATTGAGGAGCAGACGAATAGTCAGGAGATGTCGATTCAAAATCTTGAGAACCAGGTGGGACAACTTTTTAATGCCATTATCAATCGCCCTCAAGGTGAAGTGTCAAGCAACATGGTTCCCGAGACTGATGGATTACCCACGCTAAATCTAGAACCGGATGTGCCAAAAGAAAAGGACGTGGAAAGGGAGGAGACAAGTGGGGAGCAGGAAAAGAAGGTCGCCAAAGATCTAGCCTTGAGTTCCGACATAGATGAACCGATTTTGATAGTGCCCCATATATCTTCTCCACCAAAGTTTAAGGATCCGACTAGATTTGCAATCTCGTGCCCAATTGGTAGCCATTTTTTCGATAAAGCTATATATGACACGGAAGCTAGCTTAAAGTTGGTGCCATGGTGTGAAGAGAATGGGAAGAGAGATGAAGAACCAGTTGTTCTGGAAAAGCTTCAAAGCAAAAATTCGTTCACAGATACAACTCGGAAAATGCCTAGTTATTTGAAGGTTGTAAAAGAAAATCTATCTAAAAAGAACAAGCTAGGTGAATTTGAATCAATAACCCTTACCGATGGGAAACTCTTGGAAGTTACGTTATTACTAATGGATGGAGGGTTTCTCAATTTTCGAAGGGAAATTGGATAGAGAAAGTTGAAGGAGTCGGGCTGAGGACATTAAACTAAGCGCTCACTGGGAGGCAACCTAGACTTACATTTTATCTCCTTAAATTTTAGTTCCTTAATTTTATTTTAGTGTTTTATTTCATTTAGCTATATATTTTATGTTAGTTTAGGGTTGTATGTTCAGTTGTAATCTCCTTGCAAATGATAACTGAGAATTGGGTTCATGGCTTGCAGGTTAGAAGGATAAAAGAGCACAAATTTTGGCTAAGGCTGGCCCAAGCGCCTAGGCGCCCAAAACAAGCCTATTCCAAGCGCCTAGGCGCTTAACTGCAGAATGCCCAGACAAGCCCAAGCGCCTAGGCGCCCACTCCAAGCCATTTTCAAGCGCCTAGGCGCTCACCATCACCATCAGATTCTGTTACCAAGCGCCTAGGCGCTCTAACCTTCACAATTTCAAGCGCCTAGGCGCTCTACCTGTGCACATGAAAAAAAATAAAGCCCTAAGTAAGGCAATTCTAATTCAAACCCAATTCCTTTCACTCCTAATTCAAAAGCAACTCCTTCCAAGCCCTTGCACCACAATAACACCAACTTTTGCACTCTCCTAATCAAAATATAATTCATCTTCTCCAAACCACAATCAAGAAAAAAGAAAGCTAAAGTCAACTTCTTTATCTCCTACTTGGATTCTAACTACAACAATTCAAAGCAAAGTTCAAGCTTCAAGATTTGCTCTAATCCAAGTTTGGGGGAGGTTCACACAGGGGTCTAAGCCTGCAAGTGATTGTCGCTCCATAACAGTTCCCACCACTTCCACCCTTGTCCGTGTACCCTCCCGACTGACTTAGCTCCTGAGGATGATGCTAATACAGAAGAAGTAGATGATGCTGATGAAGAGTAAAGCTTCAATGTTTCAGGGAAGTCCTCAGTGCCTAATTTCTTATGTTTTTTTTATATACAATGAGGACATTGCATATGTTAAGTTTGGGGGTGCATTCTTCCAGTTCCAGTTGCATTCATTTAGTATAATTTATTCATTTTGTAGTTTGTCATGTAGTTTTCATTCGAATTTCTTAAAAAAAAAAATTAATAACATGTTCCAGCTGTTAGATAGTTTAAGTCTATTTTGGCCAATGATGAGATTGAAATTGAGTAGACAAGTATAGTATTGACTGTTAAGACTTTGATGTGATTTCTTGTCATGATTTGAATCTTTACCTGTTTGAAACTGATATAATAAGGATAGCACAGTAAAAACAACTATGTTGACTGATTAAGTCTAAATTGACACGTAATGGACTTCTTGAGGATAATACTAGTTTGAATGAATGAAAGACATGAATAGGCGGAGATGACTGAATTTAGACAAAAACTTAAGTTTGGGGAAATATTTGGGGTACATAAGCTAAAAAAAATGAAATGAAAAAAAAAAGATATTGAGTTGAATAAATTAAGTCCTGTGGTGGGTCGAGAAGAAGCGTGAAATACACTCCCCATAAACACAGGTGTGAGATGGAGCGTAAAACGCACTCACTATCCATCATTGAAAAAAAAAGAGAAAACGGGAAAAGAAGAAAAAAAGCCCCCGTAATGATAAGTAAAGCATAAGTATCCCAGATTAGACTCTTGAATTTGGTGGATGTTTGACTTTAGTTGGATCTAGCTTGTTCGCGAATTTTGTGAGTTTACACTGTATGATGCCTTTAAAGAGATCTAGTATGTGTTGTATTTAACATTATATTAGTTAGCATTGTTGTTGAGCACACACGCACTATATCAGTAATGACAGGGTAAGATTTGATGATTGACTAGGAAATTATTGATCTGTTTTAGTATGTTGTACTAGCATGTTTATTGTGATTTCTCTGAGGCTTGATGAATAGATTTTGTTCTGTTTGGCTGCTGGAATTTTAGGCATGTAGATATTTGCATTTGCATTGGCATTGCATATTTAGTTATTGCATTGTGTTTTGTTGCTTGGGGACAAGCAATTGGTTAAGTTTGGGGGTATTTGATGAGTATGTTTTATACCTATGAATCCGATATTATTAAACTTAATTATTACTATCTTTAATTGTTTTTTAGTATCTTTTTATGTGTTTTGTGTTTATTTCTTTTAGGTGGGAGCTGGAGGGACAAATTGGTCATTTGAGAGAAGAAAAAGGTCAAAAATCATGAAAATTAGAGCTTAGTGGCATTTCTGTAATTACGCTGTCCTGAGCAAGCGCCTAGGCGCTTGGAAATGGCCTATGTTGAGCGCCTAGGCGCTCATGTGCGGAAAAAGGAGAGTTTTTCTATTGCTAAGTGGGTTTTTGAAGTCAACAAGGAATCTAAAAAGAGGCCAGATCTAATACAAATAGGGGAGGACTTTAGAAAAGGGGAACAACTCAATTTTTCAAGGGGATTTGCAGAGAGAACAACGAAGGAAAACACGAAGGAGAATTGCAAGGGTTGAAGATTAAAGAGAGATTATTGGAGCAAATTCAGAGTTTCTTCTTCTCTTCTATAGTTTTATCTTTTGTAATTATCTGGGATGTTTGGATTATTCATCTGGATGATGTTTTTCTTTATTATTATTATGAACTAAATTTTCATTAAGATTACAACGGAACTTGGTATGTAGTTTAAATTAAATCTTCCCATTGAATGAAAGTTGGTTTTTATTGAATTATTTATTATATCTTTTGCTTATTGATTAATTGTTTGGCCAACAATTACTGTGATAATCTATATAAAATTAGAAGATGGAGTATAGATTGAGATCTGGATATGATAACATCTGTTCATATAATCTGATTAGGGTTAATATGATTAGCATGTAGGATAGGAATATACCTATGTGTCTTTTGTATCCTTTGAAAGAATTTGTGCGTTAAACCCTAATTAACTTGATTCATATAGGAATATAGTGAGTTGATTAACTGGGGTGTTCCTTGTAATTCTGTGTCTTAAGGATTGGAGTTAGGAGGATTTGTTCACGTGTTTTGAAAAAAGTGCGTGAATTCTATAAAGCATTCTTGGATAATGATTCATATTAATTAATTGATTTAAATGGGAAGTAAATTGGTTTACATGAAATACTAAGGGAAGTTGTAATCTTAATCTGTTAAATCTGCAGTTATTCTTGTGAAATTCTTATTTTAATTGTTAGTTTTGTTAAGTATAATTTACAAATCATAAACAAAATTTTGTAGTTTAAAATAGAATTAATTGCATTGAAATTAGTAATTGATAAATATTAGTCTATTTCCTCGTGGGAACGATATCCTTGCTTGCTGAATATTACAATTGAACGCGTATACTTGCGTGTTAAAGTGCTATTAAAAAAATTAGGCAACAATTATGAATACGAGTTAAATGAAATTCATATTGAGAAGGGTGTTGGTGTTAGGTAGGAATTCAATTGAGGACTCATGTCGGCAGCTGAGTTGTATGATTCCTTGTATGGACGGGGAATTGTACTTAGTGTAAAAACTACTTAGTTTCTGGCAATGATAATCATTGAAATGTTGGTGTCGCGCTATTTGCTATATGCATGTTAAGAGGGTGATTCCTTTCTCATGTGTATAACAGATAGATAGGTCATAGGTAGAGAATATCAGGTTAAGAACGAGTTCTTAAAACTCATACTTATGTGACATTCTTGATTCATAGTTATATGAAATGTTTATGAACCCCTCAGCGAATGGACGCCAAAGGTCTAACTAGGACAAGTTCTTAAACTCATATGATTGTGGCAAGTAAATGAACTCATAAGTGTGGTTTGAGGAACTGGGTATAGTCGTGTGTGAATGGAGAAGTGAGGATAATAGGAACAGATAGATTGTTAAGCAAATGATTATTAGTGAAGACTTAAGTTTCCGAAACTCCTAGCTATGCTAGAGTGCGAAATGATTGACATCAAGCTAAATACGCACTATGTGCCTTTAAAAAAAATATGTAGACTCGTAATCATTTTTGAAACGGTTTAAAGTCTAGTATATGCTACTTATTTCAGCTAGACGCAAATAATTTGAAATATCAAAATATATTTTATTTATCACTCATGTACCTTGTAACCTGGTGCAGAGATGATAAAAAGGTGATGGAGTTGTAAATACAGGAATACTTAGTGCGAATCCGATCTGAAAATCGTTGTTCCACTATTGTATGATGTGTTATGACAAAGTCATATAATGACGGCATCCTCAAACGGACTGTTAATACAGTACGACATCATGACGTCATTCTCGAAAATGTTTTCAAAAGTTTAATTTGCCAACGGGGTTTGGCTACACCTAAATAATTCGATTGAATTGAATTATTGATATGGGTCTATGCTATTCGATTCAGCTAGACTAAAGTTTATAAAAACTCTAAGTGTTCATTGAAAGAAATTTCTCGAACCAAATTGTTTTGGTGCGGAATCCAATAAGACTGAGGTATAATTTTTGTGCCTTTGGCAGTGACGAGAAACAGATAAAAGCAGTACTTGGCCAGTACAGGGCATATCGGGCTAATCACCCTTTGTGTTCGTAAGTAATGACGGTTTGCGGATAAATTTCCATAAAACCTTTGCGAAAATGACAGACAAATAGTCTATATAACTCCTCAGCAAAATTTGAAGATTTTTACTCTTGTGAGTGGTGTATTGGGTAGCATGTGATGGTGAGAAGGTATGGTGTATGGTGTATGGTGTATGGTGTATGGTGTAAGGTAAATTTCGGGGACGAAATTTTTAGAAGAAGGGGTGAATGTGACAACCCGAGAATTTTGAATATTTTTAAATTTTTAATTAATTGATTTAAGGTTCAAAATTAGAACCTAGACAGAAAATAAGTGTATGCGTTTAATATTTTTAAGAACGAATTTTGAGGATTTCAAAACTCTGTAAAGGATTTAAGTGAATTATTCAGGATTAAGTAATATGTGAATATGTTTTGTGTATATGTGTACAATATGTTGTTAAGGGTCAAGGGTTGACCAGATAATTGATATCTGTAACAAACCTTAGGTATATATTAAGAACGTCAACGTTCGGTTAGAAAACCCTAGTGATTGATAAGAAACCCTAGAAACCGGTTCTGAAAATCCTAATTTCAGTTCCAGAAATTCGAAACCCTAATTCAGGAAGTGAAACCCTAATCTGGGAACTTAAATGATTATTATATTGTTTAAGTGTTATTAATTATAATATTAATTAGGGTAAAGCTTAATTAATTAGTAAACCCTAATTTCTAGGTTAGAAACCCTAATTTATAATTCGGGAAAAACGAAAGTGTTAATTAAATACTTTTAATGTTAATTAGGAAATATTAATTCTAATTTTCAAGTTAAGTAATTAGAAAACCCTAATCTAATTACAAAATTTAATTTCAAGTTTAGAAAAATTATTTTTCTATTAGAAACCCTAATTATGGGTTATAAACACTAATGATCGATTTGACCTTAATTGCCGGATTAGCGATTTTAATTAGGAAATGTTAATCTTGATTAGCAAGATTTAAGTAATGATTAAGAAATTTTATTATAATTCTAATTATAATTTAGAAATATTAATTTTCTATTTTTAAAACCTAAATTGAAAATTTTAGAAAATGTAATTTGTAAACCCTAAACCCTATATTTTTCCAAACCTTAAACCCTAAGGGTTTAGCCATTTACTAGAATGCCATAAAAATTAAAATGAAAAAGACTAAAATGCCCTTATTGTATTATTGTACATAACTTGCAAATCTAGCCAAATGTGAGTTGTTGAACAACCCTAACTACTCCATGTGCTCTATATCCATTATCTCAGCCGAAAATATCAGCCACGTAGCATTGCATCATACATCTGTAAGAGATTCAAGAGAGAGAAATGACCACTTGAATTTCATTTTCTTCCAAGACCCTCTCTCTCTAGAATTTCGAGAATATAGAGTGATAAAGTGAGAAAAGTTAAGCTAAGATCAGGTGTTAGATCTCCGAGAACAAACATCAATGATCAGAAATCAGAATCAAAGCTAGAAATGGTAAGAACCCTAAATTTCGAAAATCATGTGATCTTGTGTTAGATGTTATGATTGGTTGTCTTAAGTTGTGTTTGAAGGTGTTAAGATGTGATCTGGGTTGTTAAATACCAGATCCATAACATTTAGAAGCATGAAAATGAGTTTTTCAAAACTGATCTATGAACCCTAAAACATGGCCTGACAGCCAAATGTCAGGGCTCATAGATCATGGTCTGTTAATTATTTGTTGTATTTTAAGTTATGAATCTGTTCTATGACATGTATACTGTGATCTGAAACTGGAAACACGACCAGATCATGATTATAGTGAGAGATACGAGCGGTCAAACCTCGTTGACCGTTCATAGAAACTGATTTCTGGGCAGCCCAGAATTCTAGTAACCTCTTACAACATTTTTGCAGGCCATGGATCTTGTTGATGTTTGATGTTTAGGCTAATTTGTTGTTGTAGTTTTGTATTCTGGTATAAGGACTACACGCTAATGCCTTTATCTCACCCAAAAAACACATAGAATCAAAATTATAAGCGGTCAAACCGGTGTTGACCAACTGCCTTAGACCAATTCTGGAAAACCCAGAATTCGTTGAAGAACAGATCTTGACCTCTAGTTTGACCGGTCTAGATCGCTCGTATTTGTTGATTTTATGATGCTTTAATGTTATAAAATTATACAGTGACATTAATACTACATGAGTACACCTTTAGATCACACAAAACAAGCCTGGAAAGCAAATAATTATGGGCTCAAAAAAGGTACCTTGACTGTTCTTAAAATTCTGGAAAACCCAGAATTTAATGAACATGTCTGACATCATATTAGAGAGCTTATAACTCTCTGATTTGTTGTTGTATAGCCATAAAATGAGTTGTTGATTGTAGTATTACACTTATACTACATAACCAGAAACATTATCAGACCAGAAATCAACTGGAACCCAGATTCATTGGTGGTCAAACCACCTAGCTTGTCCACTGACTTGAAGATATGGGCAGGCATCAAGAACACCAAGAACACCTATAGCGACGGTTCTGTCGCTATAGGGCCCTTTAACGACGGTTTTGAATTTATTTAATTTCTTATTTTTTGGAAATTAATTAAAAATAGATAAAAATAGTTTTTAATTAATAAAAATATAAAATAAATTCTGAAAAATTATTTTAAATTCTAAAAAATAGTTTTTAATTATTTTAGGTATATTTCATAAATATTTAATATTTTTGGAATATAAATGGTATTTAATTTATTTAATTATAATATTAAATAAATGATTTAAATTCATGAAAAATCATGAAAAATAATATTATGTTATAAGAAAATATTTTAAGTTATTTTCAGTGACTTTTAATATTTTGTGATGAATTTCATTAATTAATCAATATTAATAATAATTAATTTATTTAATAACTATATTAAATAAATTAAGGAAAGATGGATTTAATGCTTTATAAATCATATAAAAATGATTTAAGTGTTATAAAAATATTTTAAGTTATAAAGTATAACTTTTGATATTTTGTCATGAAAATATTAATATTTTAATATTAATAGTAATTATCGGATAATGAATTTAATGGTTTAAAAATCTTATAAAGGTGATTTTAAAGTATTAAAAATACTTTGTGATATTATAAATATATTATAATATTATGACATGCATTTCATTAATATTTGATAATAAATAAATATTAATGATAAAAGAATTATGTGGTATTTAATTTATTTAAATACATTTTTAATGATTGAAAATTCGCGATAAATGATAATAATTATGTGAAAAATTATTATAAGGGTTAGAAAATTATTTCGACTGTTAATAAAATTATCTGAGTTAAATGTTAAGTGTTAAGTCAGAGTTTAATTGAACTTAGACTCGATAAAAGTCCAACTAGACCGTCGGGATGTTAGAATTGTGTCGGTTTCAACTCGGACTTAAATAGTCTGACTTGATACTAAGTTTTATGTTCTAAATAGACTGATAGGGTTATGTGCTATGTGTTTAGGTTATTCTATGTATGTCTATATATAATAGTATTATATTGTGATGATATTATTCTAATATTGGAAATCTATATTACTAATATTAGGTCTTCGGATAAAGCATTATAAATTGTGTTGCGGTAATCAACGGTTCAGGCAAGTTTGTATTTATTTAACTCTACTAAGAGTGTTTTGTTCGGATAAGCTTATGGTTAATCATTGCTGATTGCCATGTATAATTGTACTCTGTACATATTGCATGTATAAGTCAGGTATGAAAGGTTGATCACCTTCATTACCCTTCGGTTCAGAAATATTTGTTCATGTTATATACTTGTTCAGTCATAAACTTGTTCCTGCTAGTTCACAATTATATTGTTGAATTATAGCCAGCTTATTATTCAAACTCTTTAATCATGATATATTGTTATATTGTTGTACTTAAACTTGCTGGGCAACTTTCATGCTCACCCTTGTTATATCATGATAAAACATTACAAATTAAGACGAACGCGTCGGATTCAAGAAAAGGTCAAAGACAGTTCAAGCTTTAGTATAAGTATGCGATTAGTTTTGTAATAGTGTTTTATGATAATAATGTTGTTATATGTTAGAAAAGTTATGAATGTGATTAAGTTAAGGTTACTCGACCTTGGGGAAAAGTAAGTAAGTTTAATGTATAAACAATTTATGTTTATATCTTCCGTAAATAGTAATAGTTGTATAGAATGATCGAACCGGATCCGAGGTGATTTAGGACCTGAATTCGGGGCCCTCACAACAACCTCCCAGATTCGAACATGAGAAGTATCCAAACCATGTTTATAAGCTAAACAAAGCTCTCTATGGTCTCAAACAAGCTCTAAGGGCTTGGTACGAGAGGTTGAGTAAGTATCTTCTTTCAAATGGTTTTACTAGAGGTAAAATTGATTCTACATTATTTATTAAGTATGCAAATAAAGATATTATTATTGTTCAAATATATGTAGATGATATAATATTTGGTGCAACTAATGATTTTCTTTATGAGTGGTTTTCAAAATGTATGCATAAGGAGTTCGACATGAGTTTAATGGGAGAACTGAATTACTTTTTGGGACTCCAAATCAAGCAAATAAAGGAGGGAATCTATATTCATCAAACAAAATACACAAAAGAACTACTCAAAAGATTTTGTTTTGAAGGATTCAATTCAAAGGCTATACTCACGAGTACATCAATAAAGCTTACTTCTGATGAACAAGGTACATATGTAGAATTGACCAAATACCGAGGTATGATTGGTTGTTTATTATATTTAACTTCATCTAGACCAGATATAATGTATAGGTATGTCTTTGTGCTCGTTTCAAGTAAAACCTAAAGATTCCCACTTACAAGATGTTCAAAGAATTTTCAAGTATTTAAGTCGTACTATTAATTTGGGGTTGTTTCATCCAATTTGCAATCACTTTGAACTAATGGGCTACTCAGATGCTGACTATGCAGGATGTCAAATTGATAGAAAATGTACAAGAGGTGCTCGCACATTTTTGGGACAAAGTCTTGTGACTTGGCATAGTAAAAAGCAAACTTCAGTTGCATTATCAACTTGTGACACCCCCAAATCCGGGTACTTCATTCCCTCAGGATTTGGTGTTCACTTTATAAAAGCATTCACATCATAATAAAATTGAATAATAAACCTTCCCATAAAGGAATACATTAACAAAATCTCTCAGGTTATCTAACCTTTACATACAATCATTCAAATGCAGAAAATTAAATAACTCCATTACAATCATTAAAATAAAGTCTAATAATAAAATATCAACATGATTAAAGTCTTCAATACTTGTTCATCTTTCCCTTTCCTTTACTGGTGCTAGGTACATCGACTTTCTTAACTTTAGCTGTAATAGTTATATAAGCAAGAGTGAGCAAACAACGATCACTTGAAATGATAATGAATAAATCTTTACAACAATTGCCAAATAATAGGCTCAATAGAACTGAACAATATGTTCTATTAAAGATAATCAAAATTCAGAATCATATATCTGAGGGTCCTAAGACCACAAACTATGTCCACAGTTATAAGTAATCTTTCAACTTAAACTTTAACTGTCATAAGACTATAAGGAATCCTCGTACTTAGGGAGATCAACCCTTCGTATAATGTATTGTGCACAAATATTTCAACGCTAAGCATAAATTATCATCTAATAAAAGGGTTGTTCATCTCAGTATTTAGAATACAAGTCCGCACCAACGTAAGTTTGGTTTGGATACGTTTCAAGGGTAATTTGGAATTCAACGGTCATCAACTAAGGATTAGTTGAATAAAAAGGTAACAACACTACGTTACGGAATAAACCATAATTGAATCAACATTGTATACCAAGTTCATGCTTTAGGAATAATCTAATAGCATAAGTATTGAATAATATAACATACCTTGCTTTGAACAACATTAAGCTAAGGTTAAAATCTTAGAATTGAATATTAAGCATGCATAATAAGTAGTAACTTGAACTATAAAACTTGTTCATCAAAATGAAGATTATTGCATGCTAAAATAACAAGTTTAGGTTTAGAAAAAAAAACTTCAATAATGTAATAATAGAACTAGCTCAACGAAAGTGTAGAGTTAGAAAACTTGCACTAATGCGAATATTCAATAATAATATTAGATGTGGAATCATCAACAATAACTATGCACTAACGTGCTTGAAAAATAACAACTCGAGTTTGAGTTAGAGAACTTACATAAACATAACAAGCTAGATACAATAAACTTGCACAATATAACAATAGATTTAGAGAACTTGCCTTACTTGTAGACTAAACCGTAACAACTCGAATCACAATACCCTATATATATGTCATCATGACATAATTAGTCACTACCAACATTATATATACAAATAAGTATATACATCATGTAAGGTTTGATTTTTAATCACATAATCAACTTACATTAGTAAAATAATAATACTAACACTTGTTAACTGTTAATAATATGCTCATTCATAATACTATAATACCACAATAACAAATTTATATTTTTAACAATCATCGTATTACATTACATCAATAATTATAGACTTTTGTGCAAAACAAAAGTCTTTCTTAGACTTTCTGCAAACTGGTGCCGCGGTGCCACAGTTTGCACTGTGGGCCGCGCTGCTGCACGGTTCCGACGCTGCGAGAACTCCGCCAGGACGTGGCGCTGCGGAGCTATCTTTAGCGCTGCGGCGAGGGAATTGGGGTTGAGGCGCTGAACTTGGCGCTGAGGCTCCAAGCTTACGGAACACAAACGAAGAATCAAGCATTCATATACCAATTTAAAACAGTTAAACAACAATTTTAGAAAACTTAAATCCTTGAAAGCACTGTTTTAAAACCAAAACTCCATGGTTGATATTATTTGATAAGCTTAACTGTAATTCCACGATTATAAACCAAATTAATTCCTTTGAACTATGTTCTTTTTATTTCATACCCAATTAACATATAAAAGGTTCAATTTCACAATTTCACATTTACCATTTACTAATTTTGTTATCCTACAAAACATGTTCATGCATATATTTTTACTATAAATCCATTCCCTTCCTTTAACACGTAATTATCATACAATCTTATATATATGTTAAGCATACAATCACACACACACACACACACACACACAGTCACAGATATATATATATATATATATATATATATATATATATATATATATATATATATATATGCTAGTATAACAATTATAATTACAAATACACATAATTTTCTAACCAATTATAAAAACATGGTTTACAGGAATTTTGTAAAGAACTTTAGATTACAGTCCAATCCAGAAACACAGAGAGACAATCAAGTTCACAGGAATATGGCGTAAAACGTATATAGTATTAAGATTATGGAAAAATACCTTTTTGTTGCTTAAGAAATCCTTGTTAATCACTGACAATTCTCACAAGTTTCTCTCAAATTCTCTCAACTTCTCTGCACCCTTCTTTTCTTTTTTCTCTCAGTATTAGACTAGGCTACTAACAATAGTAAGCGTAAACTAAAATGATAGGCTAGCCAACGTAAAATAATACTGATAGGTAATAATATGCCTACTAAATAACATCGGTTACAAAAACATATAACGTATAGGTTACAAATTTATTTATTTATTATTTTAATTTATTTTATTTATATTATTATAATTCAAAATTTAAAATCCAAAAGTCATAAGGCTCCGTTTGGCAAAACTCTTTAAAAATTAAACACTTAATATATTTAAGCCTTATTTGGCAAAACTAAATTAAACTATTTTAATAATTCCTTTATAATATAGTTATTTGTCACACTTTATTTAATTAAATTTTCATACTTAATTTAATTAACTCTAATAACAATTTATTGATTAAATTATTTAATCATTATAAACTCTCTAACTTAATTATTAAATTAAATTTGAATATTATCCTATAATAATTAATTTTCTTAACCCATTAATTATTTATTTAACAAATAATTAACCAAATTAAATCAAATCAAAATAAACAAATATTTATTCAATGATAAACACATCCATCAAATATTTATAAAATTTAATAAATATTTAAAAACTACAATATAAAAATTTTGGATTATTACATCCTTCCCTCCTTACAAGGATTCTGTCCCTAGAATCACAATTCAAACAAATCATTCGTCACAATCTTCCCTACTTACAAAGATTCTGTCCCCAGAATCGAAGACACATATTAAACAAATAACCCAGTGTAATCTTTCATCATTTTATCTTCGAGTTCTCACGTTGCTTCTTCAGCATTGTGATTCCTCCATATCACCTTCACGGAAGGTATAACTTTATTTCTGAGCACTTATTCTTTCCTGTCGACTATCTGGATAGGAACCTCTTCATAGGATAAGTCTTTATCGAACTACAACGGTTCGTACTCGATCACGTGCTTGTAATCGGGTTTATACGGTCGTAACACCGAAACATGAAAAATATTGTGAATATTTTCCAACTCTGGAGGTAGAGCTACCTCGTAAGCCACTTCTCCAACTCTTCGCAACACTTCAAAGGGTCCAATGAACCTTGGGCTTAGCTTTCCCTTTTTACCGAAACTTATTTTTCCTTCCAAGGAGAAACTTTTAGGAATACGTAATTTCCTATTTCGAACGCACGATCTTGTCTGTGTTGATCAGTATACTTCTTCTACTTGTCTTGAGCAACTACCAACCTTGTTCTGATGAGTTTGACAACCTCAGCAGTTTGTTATACCAGTTCTGGTCCTAACAGTTGACATTCACCGACTTCATCCCAATACAGTGGAGTTCTGCACTTCCTACCTTATAATGCTTTGTAAGGCGGCATGCCGATGCTCGCGTGGTAACTGTTGTTGTAGGTGAATTCCACCAATGGTAAATGTTCTTCCCAGCTCCCTTTGAAATCCATGATGCATGCTCGCAGCATATCTTCTAATGTCTGGATCGTTCGTTCGCTTTGGCCATCTGTTTGCGGATGATAAGCCGTACTCATTCTTAATTGTGTTCCCATACATTCTTGTAGTCACTTCCAAAAGTTTGAAGTGAATCGCAGATCTCTATCTGAGACAATTGGCACTGGCACTCTATGTCTCGAAACGTTCTTTTTAACGTACAATCTTACCAATTGATCAAGGTTGAACCTAATCTTTATTGGCAAAAAGTGTGCTGATTTGGTCAGTTTGGCCACTATTACCCAAATCGCATCGCATCCTCTCTGAGTAGTTGGAAGACCCACCATAAAATCCATTGTGATGTGTTTTCACTTCTATTCCGGTATTTTTAACGGTTGAAGTAATCCGCTTGGTCTTTGATGTTCGGCCTTGACTCTTTGGCATGTCAAACATTTCGCAACACATTCTGTAACATCTCTTTTCATGTTTGGCCACCAAAAATGACGTCGTAAATCTTTATACATCTTCGTACTTACTGGATGAATCGAGTATCTTGAATTATGAGCTTCAGTCATAATTTCTTCTTTAATATCTGGTACTGCTTGAACCCGAATTCTTCCCTCGAATCTCAGTAACCCTTCGGTATCGATCTTGTATTTCACCTCTTTTCCTTCGTTCACACCTTCCTTTTTTTTTTTACATTTTTCATCCTGTAGTTGAGCATTCTTCACCTTGTCCACTAAAGTTGGACCAGCTTCTATCTGGATTAGTCGTTCGTCAGATTCTTTTGGAAATTTTATTTCCAACTCTAGCTTTGTCATTGCTGAAATAAGCTCCTCCTGAGTGGTTATCAGCACCAACTTTTCCCGACCTTTCCTGCTTAAGGCATCTACAACCACATTCGCTTTGCCTGGATGATAAAAGATCTCGTAATCATAATATTTTATCAATTCCATCCATCTTTTTTGACGCATGTTCAGGTCCTTCTAAGTGAAAATATACTTCAGACTTTTATGGTATGTGTAAATCTCACATTTTTCTCCATAGAGATAGTGTCTCCATATCTTCAGAGCAAATACCACTGCAGCCAATTCTAAATCATGAGTCAAATACCCTTTCTCATAATCCTTCAGTTGCCTTGATGCATAATAACTTTGCCGTTCTGCATAAGGACACATCTTAATCCTTTATGTGAGGCATCACTATACACCACAAAGTTTTCTGTACTATCTGGTAATGACAACACAGGTGCCACACTTAACTTCTTCTTTAAATCTTGAAAACTTTCTTCACACTTATCCGTCCAAACAAATTTTACAGCTTTCCTTATCAAATTGGTTAATAGAGTGGCAATCTTGGAAAAATCTTGAATAAATCGTCTATAATAACCGGCCAGTCCCAAGAAACTCCTCACCTTCGATGGTGTCCTTGGTTGTTCCCAATTGATTACAACTTCCACTTTTGATGGATCCACTGAAATCCCATCTTTGACAATCACATAACCCAAAAATTGTACACGATCTAACCAAAATTCACACTTAGAGGATTTCGCGTACAACTTCTCCTTTCTTAGTGTTTCCAATGTCAAACGTAAATGCTTTACGTGTTCTTCTTAAGTTTTGGAGTACACCAAAATGTCGTCGATAAATACCACCACAAACTTGTCTAAGAATGGTTTAAACACCCCGTTCATCAAATCCATAAATGCAGCAGGAGCATTGGTTAAACCAAAAGACATCACTAAAAACTCGTAATGTCCATACCGAGTTCTGAATGCAGTTCTAGGTATATCCTCCTTCCTTACTTTTAATTGGTGATACCCACTTCTCAAATCTATTTTCGAGAAGTATTTAGCACCCTTCAACTGATCAAACAAGTCATCTATTCTTGGCAACGAATATTTATTCTTAATAGTGACTTTGTTTAATTTCCTTTAATCAATGCAAAGACGCATTGACCCATCCTTCTTCTTCACAAATAACACCGACGCTCCCCACGGTGATATGCTTGGTTGAATATACTTCTTGTCTAACAGCTCCTGCAGTTGTACCATCAGTTCCTTCATCTTTACCTGAGCCATTCTGTACGGGGCCTTCGATATCGGTGATGTTCCTGGCGCTAAGTCGATCACGAACTCAATCTCTTTGTCAGGCGAAAGTCCTGGCAAATCCTCCAGAAACACATCTACGAATTTCCTAACCACTGGCATCTCTTCTAGTTTCACTCCCTTCTTCTGAGTATCGACTATGTAAGCTAAATAACCCACACAGCCTTAACTCAACAATTTCTTGGCCTGCATAATCGTCAGACATTACATTTGTCTAGGCAATTTGCTGCCATAGAAAACTACCTTTGACGAGTCATAAGGTTTATACATTTCTTTTGGCAATCAATTATCGATCCATAATTGAACAGTCAATCCATTCCCAAAATAACATCAAACTCTCCAAGTCTAATCGGGATTAAATCTACCATCATGATATTCCCCTTAATATTCACACTACAGTTCTTGTATACGCACCTAATAGGAATCACTTCCTTATTCACAATTTCTATGTTTAAAGGGAAATTCAATTCTTCACTAGGCAATCCTAACCTCTTAGTGAATTCATCAGATATAAACGATCAAGTACCACCCGAATCAAATAATACATAGGCATCTATATCATTTATTGGGATAATAACTGACACCACATCCTTTGATTGCACAACATCTTGCACAGTCATGCTGAAGGTTCTGGCTGTGGGTTTGTTTGATGTCGTTGGTCCAGCAATGGCCCATGTACCTCCACTGCTACCTCTCTTGCTTCCGTTGTCTCTCCATTCTTCTTCTTAGGGCACTCATGAGCAAAGTGATCCTTGGACCCTCACGTGAAGAAAACATTCTTCTTGGGCTGACTGCAATTTGGGGCGACGTGACCCTCCTGGCCACAATTAAAGCATACTCGTCTCCCCAGTAAACATACACCCTTGTGAAACTTCCCGTATATAACACATGCTTCGAACTTCTTATTTTGCTGGTTACCCTGCTGATTTCCAGCGCCCATATTTCCATTCCATTTTCTCTTCAGATTGTTATTGTCGTTTCCACTACTACCACCTCCATTCTTAATCTCCACTTCATTCTTTTTCTTTTTCTGTTCTTGATTGAACTTTGTTACAGCCTCACCTCCACCTTCAGCGAGAATTGCCTTCTCCATTACCGCTGCAAATGTCTTCAGCTGGAACAGGAAGACCCTACTGTACAACTAGGGCTTCAGTCCCTATTCAAACCTCTTTGCCTTGCGTTCGTCTATGCTGACTTGATATGGCAAAAACCTCACCAACTCGTTGAATTTTACGGCATACTCAGATACCGTCATCGTTCCCTGCTTCAGTTCTAGAAACTGAACCTCTAGCTGACTCTTCGAACTCTCTGGGAAATAAGTCTCGAAGAATATCTCCTTAAACCTATCCCAGGTCATCACCCCTTGTCCTTCCCGAGTTTTATTGGCCTGCCACCAATAACTAGCCTCTGCTTTCAACATGAATGTTACAAAAGCAGTCTTCTGATCTTCCCCTACTCTCGGAACATCGAATAATTTCTCTATCTCCATGATCCAAGTCTATGCCTCCACTGGATTCATGGACCCACGGAATTCTAGTGGTCCAACTGCCTTGAACTCCTGAAAAGATGTACCTTGATTCTGAGGTTGATTCTGCAATGCTCCCGTCAGTAACGTCACTAGTTGTTGAACGGGGTTAGCTTCAGCATCGTTATTGGTAGTTCCCTCAGTGGTTCTCTGTCGTGGTTGACGTCTTGGAGGTATTTTCTGTTAGAATATTCTCGTTAGATTATTACTCAACTCCTTTAAGTAGTTTCTACTTAACTTGCCTCCATAAAAGAAATCATCACATAACACATAACACTTTGAGTAAAATAAAATAATAACTTTTATTCATTCATAATCCTTTTTAGAAAAACATAAGAACAATAGCGTCACTGCTATTTACATTACTTTCCTGAACTACTAAAGTTTCAGGACAACATCATCATAGGATACACAACACTAGGGATATACATATTATTTAACACTTTTATTAATCGTATAACAGGTACATTCACTACGATGTCCTACTAAGATACTGCGTAGTCTTACGACGCTCTTCCTCCATAATCCGAAACATTGTTCTGTGATCTAATATATACGATGGCAGCGTCTCGAACGGAATCGGATAACCCATGACTTGATCTTGAGCTCAATTAATCACGGTGTTGAATACGTTATTCATCTCTTCCATCTTCATCCTCTTTGCTTGTGCATCTCTCGCTGCTATCCCGGCTCGTTGAAAAGCTTTATCGTATGCATCTTCAGCTCTTGCCCTCTTATTAGATTATTCCTGTAGCTTGTTCTTCAGTTCTGCGATCTCCTCGATCAGTTGTTCATTCTCTTCTTCAGTATCAACCAGCTTCTCTTCGACATTAGTAAGTCGTTCATCTTGATCCTAGATCTCATCGTCCTTCTGTGCCATCGAAGTCTGTTGTTCAACTACTATCTCTTGCAACTCCTCGACGGTATCCTAAAGTTCCACATTGCGGTCTTAAACTTCACCGTACATACGAGCAGCTATTGAGTTCAGTGGAATCTCTTCCCCCTCGTCCTCGTCCTCGTCATCATCATTCCACTGTGGCAGCTCAACGGGATCCTCCTCATCCGTTTCCACACCAACGGGGCTGACTCTCGTGGAAGTAGTTGTTCCCAAACTACCTGAATGTCACGAGACTCCTCCTCTCTAGGCATCTGAGCTCCTTCCTCCCTAGCCTGACTGGATTCTCCGACATTGGTCATCCTGACAACAAAATTTTAAGTTTTAATTACTAATCATTATTACTCGACACTCACGAGCACATAAGTTGTAATCACATAAGCACATAAGTGTTTTATTACTTCTTCTTTAAAATTCGATAAGAGTTTATCACCACTATCTTTTCAAAGGTTACTTCCTAAGACTTTTCCCCCACCTAAGGTTCATAACCTAAAGCTTTGATACCAACTTGTGACACCCCAAAATCCGGGTACTTCATTCCCTCAGAATTTGGTGTTGACTTTATAAAAGCATTCATATCTAACTACCCAATCATAATAAAATTGAATAATAAACCTTCCCATAAAGGATTACATTAATAAAATCTCCCAGGTTATCTAACCTTTACATACAATCATTCAAATGCGGAAAATTGAATAACTCCATTACAATCATTAAAATAAAGTCTGATAATAAAATATCAACATGATTACAAGTCTTCAATACTTGTTCATCTTTCCCTTTTCTTTACTAGTGCTAGGTACATCGACCTTCTCAACTTAAGCTGTAATAGTTATATAAGCAAGAGTGAGTAAACAACGCTCACTTGAAATGATAATGAATAAATCTTTACAACAATTGCCAAATAATGGGCTCAATAGAACTGAACAATATGTTCTATTAAAGATAATCAAAATTATGAATCATATATCTGAGGGTCCTAAGACCACGAACTATGTCCACAGTTATAAGTAATCTTTCAACTTAAACTTTAACAGTCATAAGACTATAAGGACTCCTCGTACTTAGGGGGATAAGCCCTTCGTACAATGTATTGTGCAAAAACATTTCAACGCTAAGCGTAAATTATCCTCTAATAAAAGGTTTGTTCATCTCAGTATTTAGAGTACAAGTCCGCACCAACGTAAGTTTGGTTTAGATACGTTTCAAGGGTAATTTGGAATTTAACGGTAATCAACTAAGGATTAATTGAATAAAAAGGTAACAACACTACGTTACGAAATAAACCATAATTAAATCAACATTGTATACAAAGTTCATGTTTTAGGAATAATCTAATAGCATAAGTATTGAATAATATAACATACCTTGCTTTGAACAATGTGACAACCCGAGAATTTGGATAGTTATAAAATTTTAAAATGTTGAATTAAGGTTAAATAATAAACCTAGACCGAAAATAAGTGAATGGATTTGAGATTTCCGAGAATAAATTTTGTGAATTTAAAATTTCTGTGGTAAATTATTCAGAATTAAAAGTATATAAGTGAATATATTTTGTGTATATGATATTTTATGAGTACAGTTTGTGGTCAAGGGTCAAGGGTTAACCAGATAACTTATATCAGTGACAACCCCTAATATTATATTAATTACACCAATGTTCATCTAGAAAATTCTAACGATTTATGAGAAACCCTAAAAATTGGTTCTGAAAATCTTAATTTCAGTCATGAGATTTTGAAAACCCTAATTTAGGGGCTTAAAGGCTTAAGGGTATTAATTACAAACCTAATTAGGGATAACCCTAATCGATTAGTTAGAAAATTCTAATTTCTTGATTAGAAACCCTAATTTATAATTAGGGAAAACCTAGTTGTTAATTTGATAATTTTAATGTTAATTAGAAAACATGGATCCTAATTAACAAGTCCTAATGTGATTAGGGAATCGTTAATATAATTAGGAAACCCTAATTATAAATTTATAAATCTTAATTTTCTAATTTTAAAATCTAATTAAAAAAATTAATTTTTAAAACCTTAGGGTTAAACCCTAAGGCTCAAACCCTAAGGGTTTGCACAAGTTACTAAAATGTCCTTTGTGCATTATTGAAGGTAACTTGCAATTATTGCCCTATTTGTAATTGGTGACTAGTTAAGATATGCCCATGTGCCTTAAAAAAATCCAAAGATCAGCCATATATCGCAGCCATATTATTGTTTCCAAGTTTATAAATAATTGAAGAGAGAGAAAGTTCACAAATTTTGCTCCTTTGCTATCAAGCTCTCAAACAAGTCTCTCTCTCTCTCTCTCTCTAGACATCCAAAATAAATTAGTGATTCAGTCCCTAGATTGATCAATAGCATCTCAAGAACAGATCATGATGATCAGAATCAAGATCAAGCATGAATAATGTATAAAAACCCTAAATCTTAAAATTTTATGATCTGATGTTAGATGTTATTAATGATTGGTTAGATATGTGTTATAGGGTGTCTTTTAATGATCTGGGTTGTTGGATCATGGATCCATAACATCCAGATGCACGAATCTAAAGATTTCACAAATCCGAAAAAGTTGAAAAAATGGCTTGACAGCCATATGTAAGGGCCCATAGATCTTTATCTGTTAGTTGTTTGTTGTGTTTTATGTTAGGGATCTGTTCTATGCCATGTATATTGTAATCTGGAACTGGAAACAGTGTCAAATCTTGTCTAGATCGTAAGATATGATCAGTCAAGCCACGTTGACTGATCATGGGAATTGAATTCTGGGCAGCCCAGATTCCCAAGAACCTCCTGACTAGATATTTGAGGCCTCTGATCTTACTGATTTTTGTTAGTTTTCGCCATGTTGTTGATTTAATGTTGTAGATAGGTATAAGGACTACACACCCATGCCTTTAGATCACCAAGATCCGTAACTGAATCATAGAAATTCATGGTCAAACAACCGTTGACCAAACTGCTCAAGAACATTTCTGAAAAACCCATAAATGTTCAAGAACAGTTCCTGACTACTACTTTGACCGGCCTTGATCTCTTAGGTCTGTTGTTTTTATGATGATATGATGTTAAGTTGTTGTACACTGACATGAGAACTACACAAGGGAACCTTTACATCACACAAACCAGACCCAGATTACAAGTTATGAAGCTCCATAGTACCACACTCGAGCTGTTCTTCATTTTTGGGAAACCCAGAAATGAAGAACAGCCACTGACAAGAATTGTGAGGCTTATATTTCACTGATCTATTGTTGTATGGCCATGAAATAAGTTGGTAATTGTAGTATTATATTAGTACTACAATTATAACCAAGTGATAAGCCCAGAAACCTTTTGATCAAAGATCTATCACCGGTCAAACATGTCCACTTGCTAATTGACATAAAGTTCTGGAAAATGCTCAAGAACACGAAGAACACCTATAGCGACAATCATGTCACTATAGGCACACTTTAGCGACAGTTTAATTAGAAAAATAATTATTTTAATTAAATAAATAGAAATAAATAGTTTTTAATTATGAAAAATATAAAATAAATTCTTAAAAATTATTTTAAAATCTGAAAATTAGTTTTTAATTATTTTGAGTATATTTCATAAATATTTAATTTTTTTGGAATATAAATGGTATTTAATTTATTTAATTATAATATTAAATAAATTATTTAAAAATAATTTTAATACATAAAAAATCATGAAAAATTATATTATGGTATTAGAAAATATTTTAAGTTATTTTTATTGACTTTTAATATTTTGTAATGAAATTCATTAATTAAGTAATATTAATGATAATTAATTTATTTAATAAATATATTAAATAAATTATGAAAAAAATTAAATTATTGATTTATAAATCATATAAAAATGATTTAAGTGTTATAAAAATATTTTAAGTTATAAAATATAACTTTTGATATTTTGTCATGAAAATATTAATATTTTAATATTAAAAGAAATTATCGGATAATGGATTTAATTGTTTAAAAATTATATAAATATGATTTTATGGTATTAAAATTACTTTGATGTATTATAAATACATTATAATATTATGACATGTATTTCGTTAATATTTGATATTAAATAAATATTAATAATAAAAGAATTAAGTAATATTTAATTCATTTAAATATGATATTAATGATTAAAAAATCATTTTAAATGATAGTAATTATGTAAAAATTATTACGAGATTACGAAAAATATTTTGACTGATAATAAATTATCTTAGATAATGGTTAAGTGTTTAGACAGAGTTTTTTTAAACTTAAACTCGAAGATTATCCGACTAGACCGTCGGGATGCCAGAATTGTACCGAACTCGACTCAGACAATAAAAGTTTGAATTGAGGTTAGTCCTATGTGTGTTATAGCTTGATAGGGTTATGTGATAATGTGTTTAAGTTATTTTAAATACTGTGATGATATTATACTAATTTGTATATCGATATTATGTATATATTAGGTTCAGACAAAGCTTATTAAAATGCGTAACGATAATCAACGGTTCAGACAAGTTTTTCTTAACTCGACCTCGAGTTGTATTATTCAAATATAATTGTGGTTAATCATTTCTGATTGCCATGTCTAATAATTATTAAATCGCACTCTGTGCATACTGCATGTATTTATCAGGCATGAAAGGCTGATCACCTTCATTACCATTCGGTCGAGATATATATTTTCATGTTCAATGTTTGTTCAGCTATGTAAAATTTGTTCATGCTAGTTCGCAATTATATTGTAGAATTGTAGCCAGCTTTTATTCAATTCTTTCTATCATGATATATCTTTAATTTATTGAACTTAAACTTGTTGGGCAAACTTATTGCTCACCCATGCTATATCATGATTTAACAATGCAGATTTAGCCGAATACGTCGAATACAGGAAAGGACAAGACCAAGTCCAGCTTGGGATAATATGTGCAGCTAGAAATGTAATAGTATAGTATGATAATAATGTTGTATGTCAGATAAGATAATGAATTGTGATTATTGGAAGGTTACTCGACCTTGGGAGTAGTGTGTAAATGTATTGTATAAGCAAATTATGTTTATATCTTCCGCAATAGTTATAGAATGATTGTAATAGTGTTAGATTGATTGTACCGGATCTGCGGTGATTTGGGACCCGTATTTGGGGCTATCATAGTTGGTATCAAAGTTGTAGGTTATAAACCTTAGGTAGGGTTACCTGAGACTAATAACCGTAGTGATTAGGATAAGTACTAACTCAAATAGAGTTAGTGTGTCGGTATGATTTAAAGAAGAATCTCAGAGGGTTATAAAAGATACAGAGTTCCCTAACTCTGATAATATAGGTGAACAGTAATGGTAAATAGATAGAGTCTAAAAGACTAAAAGTGCAGCAATAGGAGATCGTAAAATAAAACGATCATGGAATAAAAATGAATCGTATTATATACGATGAGATCACCCTGTGATCTGATAAGTTTATAGTATAGAGAGTGATCAAGCGAATGATTAAAAAATTTACAGCAAGATTATTGTGTGTCAGTTGTACTATGAATTGGTACAGATTCAGGAAAGGATTATGAATACGAGTTGAATAAAATTCATATTGAGAATGTAGTTAGGATTAAGTGGGGATTTCAATTGAGGACTCATGTCAGCAGCTAGGTCGTATGATTCTTCGTATGGGAGTTGACTTGTACTTGGTGTAACAACCACATAGTTTTTGGCACTGATAATCATTGAAATATTTGTGTCGCGCTATTTGCTATATGCATGTTGAGAAGGTGATTCTTTTCTCATGTGTATAATAGATAGATAGGTTATAGGTAGAGAATATTAGGTTAAGTACGAGTACTTAAAGCTCATACTTATGGTACGTTCGTGACTTATAATTATATGAAATGTTTATGAACCCCTGAGTGAATAGACGCCAAAGGTCTGTCTAGGATAAGTTCTTAAACTCATATGATTGTGGCAAGTTCCTAAGCTCATAAGTGTGGTAAGTTTGACGTACTGGGTATAATTTTGTGTGAATAGAGTATTGAGGATAATAGAAACAGATAGATTGATTAGGTAATGGATTATTAGTGGAGACATAGGTTTTCCAAATCTCCTAGCTATGCTAGACTCAAAATTTTTGACATCAAGCTAAAAACGCACTATGTGTTTTCTTGAAATGAATTTTTATTCTCAACTCCGGGTAACCATTGTGTAAGAGTGGAATTCGGGTCACCGACACATCGTTACCTGTTGAGGTAATAAAACATATTTGTAATGATTTTTAAACGGTTTAAAGAATAGTTTATGCTATTTGTTTCAGCTAGACGATAATGATTTGAAATATCAAAATATATTTTTATTTATCACTTATGTACCATGTAACCTGGTGCAGAGATGATAAAAAGTTGATGGAGTTGCAAATACAGGAATACTTAGTGATGAATTTGATCTAACATCGTTATTCCACTATTGTATGATGTGTTATGACAAAGTCACTCCATGACGGCATCCTCAAACGGGCTGTTAATACAGTACGACATCATGACGTCATTTTCAAATAATTTTCAAAATTTTAATTTGCCAATGGGGTTTTGGCTACACACATTCGTATTTCGATTGAAATTGATTATTGATATGAGTCCAAGCTATTCGATTCGGCTAGACCAACTTTTATGAAAACACTAAGCATTCTTTAAAAATTATTACGAACTAAATTATTTTGGTGCGGATTCCGATAAAGATTGATGTAAGAAAAAGTTTATGCGCCTAAGGCGGATATGAAAAACATATCAGACCAGCAGTACTTAATAAGTAAAGGGCATAACGGGCTAATTACCCACTATGTCCATAAGTTAAGATGGTTTGCGGATGAATTTCCATAAAACCTTTGCGAAAATGACGGACAATAGTGTGACAACCCCAAAATAGGTCCATTCCACCCAACCCATTCTGAGTCGTCAAATACATGGTACAGAAAACAACTACAACTTTATTACAACAATTGTCGTGCAAAATACAACAACACATATGCTGTGAGTTTGGATACAAATATATACCAAATGTGACTCATGTTTTAACCGTGAACATCACCTCACAATGACACCTTACATAAAGGTATAGTCAAAAACTGTTTTAGAAATTAGAATATTTGGGAAGTGCTCAAGGAAACCTTCGTACATGGGAGGCCACGCGTCTAGGTTATGATAGATATCATATGGCCACAGAATTATCCTTGGTTGACCCAATAGACCCCAAAGAAAAACGAGAAGATTACTATCATATTCTTCCCAATGGTGAGTCTTCTCTTGACATATCATTATCTCTACTATCTCTAATTGAGAATTATACTTCAAACAAACACCAAGATTATATAGGTAGTGCTCGTATATATACTCAGCAAGTGGATGAGCACATCCCTGTCTTATGATGACACGAGGTTGTATGTCGTTAGACATCTTGTATGATAGTGGCAAACCACCCTTCCAACGTTGGGTACACCTTACCCTATTGGATTCACCAAATATAACTACTAAATGAACTTTTCTATACTGCTTCGGGAGAACATCCACAGCTAGAGACCACCGTTCTATTTCCCCTTTACCCTCGCTCGACCCAGCTACACTCTTATTACCTGAAAGGAATTGTGAAGCAAAAGGGTGAGCACAACTAGCTCAGTAAAGAATATCATGACTAAAGATAATTAAATTATCAGTAGCCTTCATCAATAATAAATCAGAGATTTAGAACATATGGTAAATGATAAAAATTTCAACCATAGTTGCAGCGGAACGAGCAATCCATTAGAAGAGTCAAATAGACTATAAAGTCTATTATCTTCTCCATGTTAAAAATCCATCAACAATGTTTTATCCCTGTAACATCAATCAACAGTTCCTTTCCACAATCATATGAATAACTCATAATCATAATTGTGATTCTAAATTTTTCTTCACACCCAGGACGAAGAATATTTTCATCACATGTCTTTACCTGAAACATCAAAGATCATGGTTATACCAAATCACAGTTCCTGTTCATAATCATACTAATAAATCCATCTTTGCACTACGACCAAAGATATTCAACAACAGTTTATCTTTGCACTACGGGCCAAAGATATCCATCAACAGACCATCTTTGCACTACAGGCCAAAGATATTCATCTACAATTCATCTTTGCACTACAGGCCAAAGATATTCCTCTACAATTCATCTTTGCACTACAGGCCAAAGATATTCCTCAACAATTCATATTTGCACTACAGGCCAAATATATTCATATCTCAAAGAAATATATAATCATTTCAGAATTTATATACACCATAATTATAACCATGTTAATCAATTCATCTTTACACTTAAGCTAAAGATATTCAATTGTAAATTCAATGGTCATGATCATACCAGTCACAATTCAACTTTGCACTACAGGCCAAAGAGAACCCTAGTCATGATCATACCAATAATCTACCCATCTTTACACTCCAGTGAAAGAGAAATTCAACGTCAGAGTTATAAAAATGTTATATATGATAATAAAATCAATATAATCAACATATAGATTTAATCTCAAGAGTAATATTCATAAATTAACTATAATTTGGTTAGTAAAAGAAACCAATTTTGTCGTGAATAGTAACTCGTGAATAGTAACTCATGAATAGTAACTCGTGAATAGTAACACCGACTCAAAAAGGTAAAAATTCCACAATAAAATTCATACCAATACTTCGGTATAATGATATTGAAAGAATAACATTTCTTAAGCTTATAAACAATTTATTTAAATTGTTTACACTTTACTAATTAATGCATTTAATCATCATAAAATGCCAACTCTTACAATTTCATCATCAATAACCAAAACCCTCATCAAAAATCTGCATATACCTCATATAGGATTCTCAAGCCATAAAATCCTATTTTCCAATTTTCTTTCTTCACAAAACATATTTAATTCATTTACTCATAACTAGACCATTTTCATGAAAAATACCAAATCAGTTCCAAAAATATTTCTTTTCTGAGATTTAGCATAATATAGTCCCATAGTGAACATATATTTTTCTCAAAATTTTTAAAAGTCATTTACTATTTTTCATATGGCCAAAACAGCCGAATATTTAGACATTTATCAAAAATTGTACTTTTATCTAAAAATTCTGAAATTCACAGAGTATACTCCTATCATATACATGTACTCCCAATAGAAATTTCATCAATTTTAGAGTTAACCACAAGGAATTATAAGCGATTACTTTTAAAATAGTCTTTTCTCATAAAATTCACAACTCTCAATCTATACATCCAAAAATTACCATTTTTGGACACAATCAAGAAAACTCATCAAAATATCATTTTAAATGTTTTCAGAATTTTTGAAGTTCAGAAAAATTACGAAACTGAAAATCATAACAACCCTTAAAATCCCTTACTATCCCTTACAATCCCTTACTATCCCTTACTATCCCTTACAATCCCTTACCTCAAAAGAGCAGTACTTCTGGCTGGATATCGGATATGATGCTGAAGAAAACTTGCACTGATGAATAGCAACTCACCAAGTATCTAAAAACTCACAAAATATGCTCAATAATCTAGAGAGAGAAAGAGAGAAAGCTTATGTTTCTGGTGTGATTTTCAATTCTAACTTAGCCCTCTATTTATAGGAAAATTTTGGTAGGTTTGACCTGCAACCTGATGGCTTTACCTGCTACTATTCCCACCTACCACATTTGAAATATAATTCAGCACATTTCTTCACCAACCACAAGTGGGGCCCACCAATTCTAGAATTTTCCACCAAAAATGATTTATAACCTGATTTCCGAATCAGCCACCTCTTAAAATTCATAACAAATCATACGTTCATTTTTAACGGTTCAAAATTTATGGACATATACTCAACTTATATATGTATAACATATCCAAAAATTACCACGATCCAACGGTCGGATTAAAAATTATAACACCCGCAATATTTCTCAAAAAAACCCTGATTTTTAATACCTCCATTCCGACAAAAATACGGATAAAAATCTCAACATTAACTCCTTCATTTTTTAACCACAAAAATATATCCCTCATTTATATCCACATAAAATAAATATTTCCTTATCATATGAATCAATAATTAATTATTCACAAATAATATTACAGAATCACATTTATGACAACCAGGCCATTCCCAGGAAAGAGGGGGCTTTCCAATAAGGATTTCTCCTTACTGGCGCGCAATTAGATGACCAAACCTCTCCTTAGACAGAACTTTCTAGACATTGCCAATAATGCTATCTAATAATACTATTCAAATAATATGAATTATTGATCTGATAATAGGAAATACTGTGCAGTAACAATTATTGAACAACAATAATACAAAATTTCAACGTAGCAATTATTGAATCAATAAAATAAAATATTGAACAGTAATTACTGTAACAATTATTGAGTAGTGCCTTCTTACGTAAGAATCAATAATTTTAAAAATACTATGCAATACCGTGTGCTACTGTGCAATAACGCGTATTACTGTATTTTAACCACCGGGTATTCCAACAGTGTTAACGGTAACAACTACGCCGTTATTTGTAAAAACTTAAATTTTTGTCGTTATCGTCATCCGACAGTTATTCGTTATGGGGCCCACAAATAGCTACGCCGTCGTACGAATATTCCCCGACAGAAAGAATATTCTACGACCAAACGAATATTCCCCGACAACAATGATTATTTTATAACCACTTGCTTATTTTGAAAAAAATATTCACATTTCACCCATAACTTTAAACTTTTATCAATTTAACCATTTACTGAATAGTAATTATAAGAAAAATTGAATACTTTTATTTCATAAAATTCGGGGTCTTACAAATAGTCTATAAAACCCTCAGCAATACTTGAAAATTTTCACTTTGGTGAGGAATGTATTGGGTAGCATGTGATGGGGAGAAGGAACGGTGAATGGTGTATGGTAAATTTCGGAGACGAAATTTTTAGAAGAAGGGGTGAATGTGACAACCCGACAATTTGGATGGTTATAAAATCTTAAAATATTGAATTAAGGTTAAATAATAAACCTAGACAGAAAATAAGTGAATGGATTTGAGATTTCCGAGAAGAAATTTTGTGAATTTAAAATTTATGTGGTAAATTATTCAGGATTAAAAGTATATAAGTGAATATGTTCTGTGTATATGATATTTTATAAGTACAGTTTGTGGTTAAGGGTCAAGGGTTGACAAGATAACTTATATCAGTGACAAACCCTACTATTATATTAAGAACGCCAATGTTCAGCTAGAAAATTCTTACAATTTATAAGAAACCCTAAAAATCGGTTCTGGAAACCCTAATTTCAGTCCTGGGAATTTGAAAACCCTAATTCAGGGGATTAAAGGCTTAAGGGTATTAATTACAAACCTAATTAGGGATAACCCTAATCGATTAAATTCTAATTTCTGGATTAGAAACCCTAATTTATAATTAGGGAAAACCTAGTTATTAATTTGATAATTTTAATATTAATTAGAAAACATGGATCCTAATTAACAAGCCCTAATATGATTAGGGAATCGTTAATATAATTAGGAAACCCTAATTATAAATTTAGAAATCTTAATTTCCTAATTTTAAAATCTAATTAGAAAAAAAAATAATTTTTAAAACCTTAGGGTTAAACCTTAAGGATCGAACCGTCAAACCTTAAGGGTTAAACCCTAAGGGTTTGCACAAGTTACTAAAATGGCCTTAAATGAATGGAAAAGTCTAAAATGCCCTTTGTGCATTATTGAATGTAGCTTGCAATTATTGCCCTATTTGTAATTGGTGACTAGCTAAGATATGCCCATGTGCCTTAAAAATATCCAAAGATCAGCCATATATCACAACCATATTATTGCTTCCAAGTTTATAAATAATGGAAGGGAGAGAAAGTTCACAAATTTTGCTCATTTGCCATCAAGCTCTCAAACAAGTCTCTCTCTCTCTAAACATCCAAAATCAATTAGTGATTCAGTCCCTAGAATGATAAATAGCATCTCAAGAACAGATCATGATGATCAGAATCAAGATCCAAGCATGAGTAATGTATAAAAACCCTAAATCTTAAAATTTTATGATCTGATGTTAGATGTTATTAATGATTGGTTAGATATGTGTTATAGGGTGTCTTTTAATGATCTAGGTTGTTGGATCATGGATCCATAACATCCAGATGCACGAATCTAAAGATTTCACAAATCCAAAAAAGTTGAAAAAATAGCTTGACAGCCATATGTAAGGGCCCATAGATCTTTATCTATTAGTTGTTTGTTGTGTTTTATGTTAGGGATCTGTTCTATGCCATGTATACTGTAATCTGGAACTGGAAACAGTGTCAAATCTTGTCTAGATCGTAAGATATGATCAGTCAAGCCACGTTGACTGATCACGGGAATTGAATTTTGGGCAGCCCAGATTCCCAGGAACCTCCTGACTAGATATTTGAGGCCTTTGATCTTACTAATTTTTGTTAGTTTTCGCCATGTTGTTGATTTAATTTTGTAGACACGTATAAGGACTACACACCCATGCCTTTAGATCACCAAGATCCATAACTGAATCATAGAAATTCATGGTCAAACAACCATTGACCAAACTGCTCAAGAACATTTCTGGAAAACCCATAAATGTTCAAGAACAGTTCCTGACTACTACTTTGACAGGCCTTGATCTCTTAGGTCTGTTGTTTTTATGATGATCTGATGATAAGTTGTTGTACACTGACATGAGAACTACACAAGGGAACCTTTACATCACACAAACCAGACCCAGATTAGAAGTTATGAAGCTCCATAGTACCACACTCGAGCTGTTCTTCATTTCTGGGAAACCCAGAAATGAAGAACATCCACTGACAAGAATTGTGAGGCTTATATTTCACTGATCTGTTGTTGTATGACCATGAAATAAGTTGGTAATTATAGTATTACATTAGTATAACAATTATAACCAAATGACAATCCCAGAAACCTTTTGATCAAAGATCTATCACCGGTCAAACATGCCCACTTGTTAATACACCACTTAACTTTTAATTTTTTAGATTACATCATTAAACTAATTAAAATTTTTTAATTGGGTCATTCCGTCCAAAATAGTTGACAGACGTTAAAGTGGCGCTGACGTGACGCTGATGTGACAAAAAAAATTTTGCTTATGTGGCAAAAAAAATAAAAAATAGATTTTAAAAAAAAATTAGCATTTTAAAGTTTTAAAAATAACAAATACATAATAAAATACAAAAAAAAATTAATTTTTTTTTAAAAAATGGATTTTTTTAAAAAATATTTTTTTTTGAAAACAGATTTTTTTTAAAAAAATTGAATTCTATAAAAAATGAAAACATTTTTTTTAAAAAAAAACATTTTTTAAAAAAATTGAATTCTAAAAAAAATATTTTTTTGAAAAAAATTGAATTTTTTTTAAAACAGTTTTTTTTAAAAAAACATATTCTTTAAAAAATAGAATTTGTAAAAAACGGGTTAGATAGTAGCCTTATAGAAGAAGATAGAAATTGAAAACTCTTATCGAGTTCTAAGAAATGAATTTTTGTAATTCATTGAAGATAATAAAATACATTATGTGTTTATGTGTTAAGTATGAGTTAGATAGTATGACTTAGTGACTAAAACTTAAAATTTTGTTGTCAGGATGACGAATGATGGAGAAGCTAGTCAAGCTGAGGAGGGACCCCATTTACCTATAGTACCTACTGAGGAGGGATCTCGTGTACTTGTAGGACCGACTGAGGAGGAGCCCCGAGACATTCATGTCGTTAGGGAGCAGCTGGTGCAGAGGGTTTCATCTCCATTGATCACCGTTGTTGGTCAGGAGTATGAGCCTGAGACTGATCCTGAGGAAGATCCTGAGCGGGAGTTTGATGAGGAAGAGGAAGAAGAAGAGTTACCACGGTACACTGTTGATGCTGAGATGTATGACACACTATATGATCGTAACGTGGAGTTACAAGATGAGGTTCAGGAATTGACTGAGCGAGCTACTGTTCAGCAGTCTACTTTAGAGGAGAAGGATGGAGAGATTGTGACCCTTCATACACGTTTAGGAAACGTGGAGTGGGATCTGGTTCATGAGAAGGGTCAAACCGAAGATAAGACCAAGGAGATAGAGAAGCTGAAGAAGGAACTGAAGGAAACCTCCGGAAGACTGAAAATAGCAGAGGAAGGATGGGTAAGAGAATCACATCGAGCTGATCGTGCAGAAAATGATAGTCGTGCAAAGAAGGCAAAGCTTGAAGACACGTACGCCACACTTAATCATGCGATGGATGAGGTTCAAGAGCGAGTGTTAAGGTACCCCATCCAGTTTGAAGGACTTCCATCGTATATGTTGGATTGCAGGACGATGTCTCATATCATGAATGAGGAGCGTGGTAAGGCTATTGAGCACCTTGGAAGACAGGAATAGAATCTGTTTATTTATGTGAAAGACTTATATAGTTTTATGTAAATTCCGATGTGTTTATGAACTAAGGAATATGTTAATATTTGAATGTTTTAAATCCTGTGGATTCTTTATTCCAGGATAGATGATGTAAATAGCAGTATGCTATAGTTTAATGTTAAAACTTTTTATTTGAATGAAAAGATATCAAGTTGTTTGAGATGATGTGTTAAGTGATATGTTAAATTGTTGAGTAATGTCTTAACTATGTAGAGAAATAAATAAAGTTCTAATAAACGTTTATTTAACAGAAAAATGCCGCCAAGGAGAAGACAACAACGTCAACCGACTCAGGAAGGGTCAACCAATAATAACAATAATGCCAACGTTAATCCAGTTCAACAGCTAGTTAATTTACTAACTGGAGTCATGAATAATCAACCGCAAGCTCCACCTAGCACAACGTTTAAAGATTTTAAGGCGGTGGGACCGCCAGAGTTCAAAGGTTCCAGAAACCCGATCGAGGCTCAAACGTGGGTGATGGAAATGGAGAAGGTTTTCGACGTTGCTAGGGTTCGAGAAGATTAGAAGACTGTTTTTGCGACATTTATGCTGAAGTCTGAGGCTAGCTACTGGTGGCAGGAAAACAAGATGCGAGGAGGTGAAGGTGTAATTACGTGGGAGAGATTCAAAGAGATGTTTTTCGAAATGTATTTCCCAGCTAGTTCGCAGAATCAGATGGAGGTGCAATTTCTGGAACTGAAACAGGGAAACATGAGCGTGCCTGAATACGCGGCTAAATTCGATGAGTTGGCAAGGTTTGCCCCGTATCAAGTACACACTGACGAGATGAAAACCAGACGATTCGAACAAGGACTGAAGCCTTGGGTATACAGCAAGGTATCAATGTTTCAACTTAACACGTTTGCGGAAGTTTTGGAAAAGGCCTTTCTCGCGGAAGGAGGAAGTGATGCAGTGACTAAGTACAACCAAGAACAGAAAAAGAAAAAGAGTGAGAATGAAGGTAATAACAAGACTGGTGGAAGTAATATTGGGAATAATAATAATCAGAAGAGGAAGTGGACGGATAACTCGACAGCTGGAAGTCAACACGGAGGGCAGAAAAAGAAGATAGAAGCATGTTTGACTTGCGACAAGGCACATCTAGGAGTTTGTTTGAAGGGAAAGAGAGTGTGCTACAATTGTGGTCAGGAAGGCCACATAGCACCAAATTGTCCAAACCCAAAGAAGGGTGCTTGTTTCAACTGTGGTTCGAAAGATCATTTAGCAAGAGACTGTCCCAAGAAGGGATCGGGAGGATCAGGACAAGGAGGAAACCGGGGAAATAGCAGTGGAAATACCTTAACCATCACCGGACCACCTGCAACAAACCGACCAACCGCCAGAACTTTTAATATGACGGTGCAGGATGCAATCCAGTCTCGTGAGGTGGTGTCAGGTATCATTCCGATCAATGAAATTAATGCTTATGTTTTATTTGATTCGGTTGCTACTTGTTCCTTTATATCCGAAGATTTTGCCAAGAATTTAGATTTGCCTAAGATTGAATTGGATTATCCCATGAACATAGAAATTGCGAATAGAGAAATAATTCCTGTTAAGCATGTGTATAAGAATTGTAGAGTGGATATTAAGGGTAATATCATGAACGTAGATCTTATCCCTATTCGATTGGGGGAATTCGACGTTATATTGGGTATGGATTGGCTATCCAATTATGGGGTTGTAATTGACTGCCAAAAGAAGCGAATTAACCTTATGACTCCGTCAAAGGTTGTGTTTTATGGTAGCAAGTCGCCTAGACAAGCGAGTTGTTTGACGATGTTGCAGGCCAGGAAGTTATTAAGACATGGCTGTGTAGGATATTTAGCTTACATAGTCGATAGTCGAAAGGAGAATCCGAAAGTAGAAGAGATACCGATTGTGAGGGACTTCGTCGATGTATTTCCAGACGATTTGCCAGGACTTCCTCCAGAAAGAGAAGTAGACTTTGTGATTGATTTGGTGCCTGGAACTGCTCCAATATCGAAGGCACCATACCGAATGGCGCCAGTAGAGATGAAGGAATTAATGGTACAACTACAAGAATTGTTGGACAAAAAGTACATTCAACCGAGCGTATCGCCGTGGGGAGCGCCGGTGTTGTTCGTGAAAAAGAAGGACGGATCGATGAGGCTCTGCATTGACTACGGAGAATTAAATAAGGTCACGATTAAGAACAGATATCCATTACCAAGGATCGATGATCTGTTTGATCAATTGAAGGGAGCAAAATACTTTTCCAAGATTGACTTGAGGAGTGGTTATCACCAACTGAAGGTGCGGCCAGAGGATGTACCGAAGACAGCGTTCCGAACGCGATATGGTCATTATGAGTTTTTAGTAATGTCGTTTGGTCTTACAAATGCTCCTGCAGCATTTATGGGACTAATGAATGGTGTATTCAAGTCGTTTTTGGACAAATTCGTGGTGGTATTTATAGACGACATTTTGGTATGTTCCAAAACCAAAGAGGAACATGAAGAACACTTGAGGTTAATGTTGGAAGTATTGAGAAGGGAGAAGTTGTATGCTAAATTTTCGAAATGCGAATTCTGGATCGAGAGAGTTCAAGTTCTTGGTCACGTAATCGATAAAGATGGAATTTCGGTAGATCCATCCAAAGTAGAAGCTGTGATTAACTGGGATCAGCCAAGAACGCCGTCAGAAGTAAGAAATTTTCTTGGATTAGCAGGATATTATAGAAGATTCATACAAGATTTTTCTAAGATCGCAACTCCGTTAACGAATTTAACTCGAAAAGCTGTGAAATTTGTTTGGACGGAGAAGTGTGAGGAGAGTTTTCAAGAATTTAAAAAGAGGTTGAGTACAGCGCCTGTGTTATCTCTTCCGGATGATACAGGAAATTTTGTTATTTTTAGCGATGCGTCGCATAAAGGACTTGGCTGCGTGCTGATGCAAAACGGCAAAGTCATTGCGTATGCATCACGGGAGTTGAAGGATTACGAGAAGGGTTACCCAACCCATGATTTGGAGTTAGCTGCAGTTGTTTTTGCTTTGAAAATTTGGAGGCACTATCTATACGGGGAGAAGTGTGAAATATATACGGACCACAAGAGTCTGAAATATATTTTTACACAGAAAGATTTGAATATGCGTCAAAGAAGATGGTTGGAATTAATCAATGATTATGACTGTGAGATTTTATACCATCCGGGTAAGGCTAATGTGGTCGCTGACGCCTTAAGTAGAAAGGGTCGTGAGAAATTGATGATGTTGACTGCTCAGCAGGAGCTAATTGCAGATATGGAGAAACTGGAGTTAGAAGTGAAGTATCCTATGGAGATTGATGAGAAGCTATTTCAGATGCAATCTGGTACAACTCTACTAGATAGAGTGAAGGAGGCTCAGCTTCAGGATGATGAATGCAAAAAGGTAACATCGAAGATATCTGAAGGAACTGAACCAAGATTTAAGATGGATAAGGAAGGAATATTGAGATTTGAAAGCAGAAAGCAGAATTTGGGTTCCACCAGTACAAGAAATTAAGGAAGAAATTTTAAGTGAGGCTCATAGTTCAAGATATTTGATTCACCCTGGTAGTACAAAAATGTACCAAGATCTTCGACAACATTTCTGGTGGCCGAATTTGAAACGTGATGTTGCAGAATGTGTTACCAAATGCCTGACATGTCAGAAAGTTAAAGCAGAACATCAGAGACCGAGTGGATTGCTACAACCGTTGGAGATCCCAGAATGGAAATGGGAACATATTACGATGGACTTCGTGGTTGGCCTTCCGACGACTAAGAAAGGCTACGACGCAGTATGGGTTATCGTTGACCGACTGACGAAATCCGCGCACTTCCTTCCTATCAAAATCAGATTTAACTTAGATCAGTTGGCAAGACTATATGTGAAAGAGATTCTTTCGAGGCACGAAGTGCCGGTGTCTATTGTTTCCGATAGGGATCCGCGCTTCACATCAAATTTCTGGAAACGTCTTCAGGAATGTATGGGTACGCAACTGCGAATGAGTACAACTTACCACCCTCAAACAGACGGACAGAGCGAACGAACGATTCAAACACTGGAAGATATGTTACAAGCCTGTGTAATGGACTTCAAAGGAAATTGGGATGATCACCTACCGTTGGTAGAGTTCGGCTACAACAACAGTTACCACGCTAGTATTGGTATGCCGCCTTACGAAGCGTTATACGGCAGAAAGTGCAGAACTCCGCTTTATTGGGATGAAGTTGGTGAAAGACAATTGCTAGGGCCAGAATTGGTACAACAGACAGCAGAAATAATTAAAGTAATCCGAGCACGACTGGTAGCGGCTCAAGATCGACAAAAGAAATACGCTGATCCACATCGTAAAACTATCGAGTTTGAATCCGGTAGTTATGTTTTCTTGAAGGTCTCTCCCTGGAAAGGGAAGATCAGGTTCGAAAAGAAAGGGAAATTGAGCCCAAGATTTATTGGACCCTTTGAGGTACTGCGAAGAATTGGAGAAGTTGCGTACGAGGTAGCCTTACCTCCAGCACTCGAGAATATCCACAATGTCTTCCATGTTTCTGTGTTACTACCTTACAAACCTGATTACAAGCATGTAATTGAATACGAACCCCTGCATTTTGAGAAAGACTTATCTAATGAAGAAATTCCTGTCCAAATTGTCGACCGAAAAGAACAAGTTCTCAGAAATAAAATTATACCTTCTGTTAAGGTAATTTGGAGGAACCACAACGCTGAAGAAGCTACGTGGGAACTCGAAGAGAATATGATGAAGAATTACCCTCATTTATTTACTTAATTATGTGTATGCGATTCTGGGGACATAATCTTTGTACGGGAGGGAGAATGTAACGGGTCGAATTTATTGAGTCGTGATTCTGGGGACAGAATCCTTTTAAGGGGGGAAAGATGTGACGAACGAGAATTCTGTAATTTAATTTTAATATTTATTGAATTAAATAAATATTTTTTCGATGATTTAATTATTAGATTTAATAATTTATCGATGCAATTGTGGTAGATTAATTTAATTTTATGTGTTATATTTATTAAATTAATGTAGAGAATTTTTATTATTCAAGTATGTGATTATGTGAGCTTATTGAATTAAATGAAATAATTTAATTAAGCATGATGTTATTTAATTAATTTAATTATTAATTAGAGAATTAATAAATTGACATTATTTATTAATGAGATAATTGAATATATGATTATGTGAATTTACGAGTAATTATTATATTTTATTTAAAATAAATTAAATAAAATATGGGATTTATTTTATAAAGAGGGTGACATTTTCAAACTATATGATAAAAGGTTTATTAAAATAATGAGTTTTGAACCTAGTTTGCTAGCCAAATGAGGCCTTAAGAGGAGTTGGGGACAGTTAAACCACGAATGGAATAACTGACCTCAACTCTGTGCTTGTCGGCTCAGTAGAGTTTAACTTACGTATTTTTTAGAACCAGAGAGTTTGCAGAGAGAGTTGGAGAAACCTTTGAGAGAGATTGTGTGTACTGTGATTGAAATAGAGAGAATTGTCATCCTTACTCATCTACACTTTGGGTAATCTCTTCTTTCCCAAATACTATTTCTACGTCTTTTTAAAGTTTTCATAATTATGGCTTAAGTCCTCTGTAGAGTTTCTATGGTTGAAGAGGGTAACAATTATGAGTATAAATGTAATCATAAGAGTAGCTTAACATGTTTTATATATATATTGCATGATCCCATACCCTAAGTGTAGTAATCTGATGACTTGTTATTTCAAAATAAACAGAGTACGTGATATGGCCATATGGCCTTATACGTGATAATTGATGTATTGATCATATATTATCCCTAAATTTTACACTTGTAAGTTGTTATGTACGTTAACACGAAGAGATTAAGCCTTAAACAAACGGATTCGGTGTTATAACGAATCCGTAGTGTTAAATTATATATTTTATATTCAAAAACCACCAAGAACATTAAAGTCAGTGAATTCACATGTTTTAATTATGTAATTATGTGTTTTAATTGGTTAAAATCACTTTATATATGTTGAGTTATGATTATACATGAATTATAACATGTGGGTATTTGTGAATTGGTGAAATTAGTGATAAAATGTGCTATTTTCGCTGAACTCTGTGTTCTTCGCGAACTGAGAATCAGTTTCTGGAGTCTCGCGCTGCGGCGCCAACTCCAGAACTGAAGTCCCGCGCCGCAGCGCCACTGCGCCGCAGCGCCAAGACCCAAGCCACGGCGCCATAGCGCAACAGCGCCAAGGGCCCGGCCACAGTGCCACCGCGCCGCAGCGCGACTTCTTAGTACCTTAGTGGCGCCGCAGCGCCACTCTCCCAAAAATTCAGAAATGTATTTTTAAAAATATTTAAGTCTAACAATGTGTTAGTGAATTATTGTAATGAACATGTAAACATGTTAGAAGAATAATGTGATGATAAAATAATTGTTTAACATGTAATAAAATATTATATGTGAATTGAATTATTAAATACATAATTGATTTGATAATTCATGAAGTATAAATTATGTGACAACGTGATAATTTGACTAAGTTTAGTCAATAATTAAAGTAGACAACGAGAATGAATTTATGTTGATTAATTATTAATTAACAAGTATTGTGTATATGAATGGTATGTAGGATTTAATTCAAAGAACGTGCTTAGTTAAAGTGTAATCTACGCACGAGGCAAGTTTCTTAACTTTACTTTTACATTGAGCAAGTATCCTATCCCTAACTCTATTCTATTGAGCAAGTTTATTTAAACTTAAACGTTACTTTTATGTTGAGAAAGTTTCCCTAACCCTACTTGTCATTATTGTTCAAGTTTATTATTTACCTTGAATAAATTATCCTTGTTATTATTCAAGTTCAAGCATGATATTAAAGATTAATTATCTTTCCAAAGCATGATTCAGTTATACAATAATTGTCCTATTGTATACTTTTGAGATTATTATTCTAATCAAATATCAATATTTGTTGAACCTTATTAGACTAGTGAACCTTATTGATTCAACTAGTCCATAATTGATGAGCGTTCTAAATTTCAGAACCCTTGATGAAATTATCCAAACCAAACTTCCTTTGGTGCGGACTCGAATGCCAAACTGAGATAAACAACCCTGTATAGGGGATTAATTACGCTTTAGCGTTAAGATATTGTGCACAGTATGGTACTAAGGGCTGATCCCCCTAAGTACGAGATGAAGGTCCATAGTCTTATAACTGTTAAAGGTTTCAAATATATTTCTTGTTAACCTAGGACATAGTTCAAGGTCTTATGACCCTCAGTATTCCTTTGATTCTTGTTATTCATTCTTGATTCAAAAGTTGAGCTCTTATTCATACATCTTTGATTTATCCGTATGTTATTATACTGTTATTTCATTATTATACTTGTGGGCATTTGTGCTCACTCTTGCTTAAATAATAACATTGCAGTTAAGAACGAAAGAAGCGATGAACCCTCCACTAGTAAAGGCAAGGGCAAAGTTAGCAAGTGATGAAGACTTGTTATTTTAATTGATGATGTATTTATGTTTAAGACTTATGTTGTTGTTTAAGACTTATTTGTTTAGAATTCCGCACAAATGTTTTAAGGTTAGAGTAACCTGGGATTTATTATGATTCAGTTGATGTAACCCTTAAGGGAAGAGATTTTATTATGATTTCTATCTATTGTATGGTTTGATATTATTTATGGGTAGATAGATAGGTGATGCTTGTACAGTGAACACCAAATTTCGTGGAATCGAAGTACCCGGATTTGGGGGTGTCACACAACCCATCTGATATTCCGCGTGGATCCTCTCAAGTATGTGTTCAGTAAACCCATATTGAATTGTCGGCTGTCCAGATGGCAGTTGATCCTACAATAATTTGACATTGTTTACGTGACTCAAAAGTCCATTAAAGGTTAAGGAATCGTGGATCAACTGGCCGTCGCACCTTCAAGGGATTTCAAACCCTTAGAAATATACTTCCCCGATGAAGGGGTAATGGCAATTCAGCCACACCATCAGTACGATACACGCCAAGCATGGAAGATGTATTTTGATGGAGCTGTTAATACGGAAGGTTCTGGAGCTGGAGCAATTCTAGTATATGGTACGGGGGAGCAGTATCCCGTCACCGTCAAATTACAGTTTGTTAGCACCAACAACACAGCTGAGTATGAAGGCTGTATCATGGGGCTAAAACTTGCCTGTTCAATGGGTATCAGACGGTTAACTATCTTTGCAGATTCAGAGTTGGTAGTCAAACAATCCACCGGAATCTATCATTCCAAAGAGCTACGCTTGCTGCCTTACAATCGGCAAGTTTTACAGATGGCTTCGAAGTTCGAAGAGATCTCCTTTCTACACATTCCTCGTAATAGGAATGACTTCGCAGACGCATTACAACTTTGGCCTCTTTGATTTACATGCCTGACAAGGAACACATGTCAAGCGTCAGAGTAGCCCTGCAAAAGGCACCAGCCTATGGGAACTATGTTGGAGAAGTATTGGATGAACTACCTCCCATCCAACAACCTTGGTATCAACATATCAAGGAGTACTTGCGAGATGGATCTACACCCACTGAGGCGTGCCTGAATGAGGAAAGGCGGATTTCATCGACTTGCTATGAAATTCTACCTGAGCGAAGATGCACTCTACAGGAGAGATGAATGACTAGGTCTCCTCAGATGCCTGGATAAGGACTAAGCTCAAAGACTCATGGATGAAGTCCATGGTGAAGTCTGTGGCCCACACATGAGTGGCCCCCTCCTTGTTAAGAAGATCCTCAGGACATGACATTACTGCCTATCTCTCAAAGCTGACAACAATGACTACGTCAGGAGATGTTATCAATGCCAAATTCATGGGAATGCTATCCACGCTCCTCCACGGGAGCTCCACAATATGAGTTCGCCTTGGCCCTTCTCAATGTGGGGAATGGACGTGATCGGGCCCATTGAGCCCAAAGCCAGTAATGGACATCGCTTCATCTTTACCATGATCGACTACTTTACCAAGTGGGTAGAAGCAGCCTCCTTCCCCATGGTTACCAAAGAAGTCGTCATTTCTTTCATCAGAAACAATGTCATTTGTTGATATGGACAACCGAGGTAATTGTATCAGACAATGCTTAGAACCTCAACAACAAAATGATGGAGGAACTATGCAATAAATTACACATCAAACACCTTAACTCCATCATCTACCGTCCAAAGATGAATGGTGCTATTGAAGCGGCTAACAAAAACATTAAGAAGATTATGTAAAAGATGTCCGCCAACCACAGAGGATGGCCTGACTTATTGCCTCTTACTCTGTTAGCCTACAGAACATCAATGCGCACTTCAACTGGGGCAACCCCCTACGCATTAACCTATGGGATGGAAGCAGTACTCCTCATAGAAGTAGAAATGGAATCCAATTCCTCTGTCTGGTCAACGCTATCCAATTCCTCTTCGGTAATTGAGGAACCCTCCATCCATCGGAAATAATATAGCTTTTGGTAGGTTCCCATTTGTGATAGCCATCGCTTCCAAGTCACCTAGCATGCTCTGATTTGGTATGATCTCCATGGAGAAGGGAAAATGACTAGGTGCGATCTCCATTGTGTTTGTGATCATATGTGGGCATGGAAGTGCGTCAAACACAATGGGCTCTTCGTCTATCTTCTCTTTCTCTTCCCACCATGGATTGAAAATTGTACTCATTCTTATGTCATCAAGAGATTCGCCGACGACATGACTACCAAGTGGGCATGATTTTGCAAATCTAACCGGATTCTTGAACTTTGGCGGAGAAGGTACATGTGACACTAATGAAATCGGTTCATCTTTGTTGGTACTCAAAGTTAAATCTTCGCCGATCTCTATTTCATTATACCCAATTGTCTCCACACTTTCGATATCTCGTGGCTCATCCAGTCGCAGATTTGGCTCGGGCACTGCATCAATCTCGGAATCCTCGTCATAACACCAATTGTTTTGAGGAAGGTTGCTTACGGCTTTGGTCAATTGATCTACCATATTTTGAAGATTTTGAATTGACCTCGCTTGATTACTTATCTTCTCCTCAGTTGCTGCTACGTACTTGGAAAACGATTCGTCAAACCTTGAATTATATGTCTCATGTGACACTGGAGGTGAACATAAAAATTCCGGTGTGTATGATGGATCTGGAATAGAGTATTGGTCTTGATAGTTGTAGCTCCATGAAGAATCCGGGTGATACCCCCAAACTTGATCATAATTATCATATGCATACTGATTGAGGTAGTTACCACCATACTGTACCGGCCCAAGATTGATGGTGCATTGATTACTCTGGTGATTGCCAGCACAATAGTCACAATTAACTACAAACCTTTGACTCCTTTGGGCTGCAACAACGTCCAACTTCCTCGAAAGTTCGTCAAACTTTGCTGACAATGCGGAAATTGTCGCGAGCATGTCAATCGCCGCTCCCTTTGGTTGAGTCACGTTCGTGTATGGCCATTGATACTCAAAGTCATCCATGGTACCTAAAATGAGAGAAATATAAGAAGAGAATTAAAAATAAAAATAAAAATATTTAAATTAAGACTAATTTGATTGAAATTAATATTGGTAAATAATTATTAAATTAATTCCCCGGCAACGGCGCCAAAAACTTGTTGGGTAAAATCAATACGCACAAAACACGCAAGTGTACGTGGTCAACAAGTAATAAAGTGATGAGTAGAGTATCGTTCCCACAGAGAATTATTTAATAGAAAATCACCAAGTATTAACCCGTAACCAACTCAATCTTATTTAAACGAATTAATTTCAATTTATAAGTAAACTAATTCTAATTACCACTAGTTAAATTAAGATAACGGAGATTTAAGATCACAACTTCACTTATCGCTTCATTTAAGTTAAAACACTTCGTATCAATTATTTTCTATACTGAATTGTTAATCAAGAACACTAAAGCAGATAAAACCACCTCTCGATGCATAATACCCATATTAACGTCAATCCACAATTAAGATAAAAATCCGTTAAACACCTTAATCAACTAACCCACTATATCTCTATGTGAATTACAATTGAAGAAGGTTGAAGAATAAGTTCTCTATCTGATTACATATGATGCCAAGCGTATCTCTACCTTAACAATAATCACAAATATGTTATCGATAAAATTCATGACACATGCTATTATGATAAGATCTAAATCAATACTTCATCTCTCGAGTTCATATAGATTATCACGGTAATTGATGGCCAATCAATTAAACAATTAAGTTCAAATCACAATCGACAATTCTCACAATAGAACATAATAATTGATAACGAAGCATATTAAAACAAACTACACAATAAGATCCATTATAATCTCAAACAAAGAATTAGTTCATGATTATTGAATTAAAACTAAGAATCCACAATTGAATAATCATTAAAAGATAAAAATAAGAGTAGAGTAAAGAATAAATCTGTTGTCAGTAGATCTCCATCTTCCTCAAGCTCCTGCTCTTGATCTTCAATGGTCTCCAAGTCGCTTCAATCTCCAAAACAATTTAGAACTATGAATTTGATATAATTTACTCTAATCTAATCTAATTGAATCCTCTCTCTAGTCTCTCCTTTTTTTAATCCTTGTGTTTCTCCTCCTTATACAAGTCTCTTCATATGTCTTTAAGTCCTCTTGGAAGTTCTCTTCGAAGTCCTTGTGTCAATCGGATCGAAACAATCCTTCCTGGACTCAAATTGGACAAAAATTCACGTTTTCGTGCATTTTCTGGGCTACCCCCGCCCCGGCGGGGGTCTATAGTTGTTTTGGGCCCGCCCCGGTGGGCTAGGCTACTGTTTTGGTCCATTGCATGCCCACCCCGGCGGCGGTTTCGTGACTAAAAATTTTCTACTCTGACGTCCCTTGGGAAAACAGCCATAACTTTTGATCCAGAAAGAATTACGAGGCCTGCCATATATCAAATCGAAGATATCGACGAGATCTACAACTTTTATTCTTTGAGAATTGAGAAATAACCAACGGATGAAGGTCGAAATTGGGCTGGAAGTGACTGCTGTGCAAATGATCATCCAAAATAGTGACGTTCGACGTCCGTTGGTACACATGTCATAACTCTTGCATCCGAACTCCGATTGGAATGATTCAAGATATTCTGAAAAGCTAAGAAGAAGCTCTACAATGTAGTCCAAGTTCTAAACCAAGAACTTGAAATGAACATGAAAGCCCAAACATTGCTTTTCTTTGCATTTTCCTTGCTTTTCTTTACCAATAATCGCTCAAACCGCTTCCAAACGTATAACCTACAAAATGAACATAAAATGCATGAAAGTTAACTAAGACACATAAATATAAGCAACTAATTCAAGCAAAAGATACCGGATAAGTAGGTGTAAAACCTACTTATCAAATATGTCATGGCTATGAATATGTCATGGCTATATCATGGGTGAAGCAATACCCATGCCGTCTGCAAGTGCCAATCGGTCTCAAGTGTGACATGAACCACACGTATAGCATGACCGAACTGCCCATAAATACTCCTGTCAGATAAGTGCAGCAGTATGTAGCTGACCTCAATGTCTCGGCTATAATCATAGGTATGATGGTATGACCCTCCCTGAGAGCTCTCACCGCCATGATAACTCCTATATCCAACTCATCCATATACAGTGGCATGTAGACATATGCAGTACGCACAATAGCAGTACATCTACTCTGGCCAGATGCCAATGAGCCTCCAGTGTAGTGAAATCCCCGAAATGCCGTCTATAACTATCCTCAGAGCCAAATCTGTCAAACAAAATTTGCTGGGATATAACGTGGCCAGATGTAAGATCATCCTGCAATACCCTGCTCCTCAATCAGTAAGGGTCATGAACCATCGACTTATGTCCCCCAAAGCCATATGCACGTAAGGTCTATCTAGTGGCAGCATCGTCAACTGTGCATACTCCTCCAGAGTGGGAGTCAACTCCTGGGTCCCAAATCAGAAAACCTGCTTTTCCGATACCCAGTGCTCCAGCATGCCATCCACGAATCCTGTGGGAACCTGAAACATCAATAGGGTCATAGTATACTGCAATAAATGATCTACGGTCGCCTGTCTGATGGTGACATGCTATTATACCAAGATCGCATACCAGATACCACCAATAATGGTGTGGTATGATCAATTTGGCTAACTGTCGAAGAAGACATCTGTACCTACTGTAGCCTTACGTGGGTCCCACCCCTCCGGCTCGGTCCAGTTTGAGTTACAAAGGAGTTCTCACAAGCTGAAAAGGCCAAATCAGGGATAAAAATGCTACGCAATTGAGCAGAATAGCTTATAATCCTGGTCTCCTCAGATTGAACCTTGGGTCTGTGCATCACTCATTGGTATTCACCCAATCACAGGGTATACTATGTCAATGATCTCAGATATTACAAGCTATATTCGGTAATACCTTATACAGGTCCAATGCCGATCACTCAGGATTGTAATCCTCATTTACAACAAGAAACCCCGGTGGGGGTTACAACGCACTTGTATATATCAAAATACAACAACCCTGGTGGGGGTCACAACGCCTTGTCATCCATTGATGTACGTATTAATGAAGGTCAAATAGCCTTAATGTTATTTCTGCCAGTGGCAAGTAAACCCATCGAAGCATCAAGAGCTATTCGAGGATTTCATACTCGGGTACTCATATTCCCCATCATCTCCCCGGTGGGGGTTACAGCGCATGTTCGGTTGACATACACATCAACGATGATCCAACACGTCTCCCCGACTGGGGCTACAACGCATGTTTGTCACTGATACATATGCTAGTGAAGGTCAAGCAACCTTGACATCTGTTCAGTCGTTGGCAAGTAAACCCAACGTCGCATCAGAAACCATCCGATGATTTCATCAGTTGATACATGCATCAACAAAGTCCAAGCAGCCTTGGCATTTATCCCCTGTAGGGAGTTTATCCGTTGATCTACACGTCAACAGAGCATCAAATGTATCCCCGACGGGGGTTACAACGCATGGTAAATCATTGGTTCACATGTCAACGAAGGTCGGACAGCCCTGACAACATTTGTTGTTGGCAGTAAAACCAACAGAACATTGACATACTCTGGCGATACAAACCAGGAAAGGTCAACGTCATCAAGAAGGATTGATGGCGGAATATGTTATACACATCCTCAAGTAGATAAAACTTTATCCCCACAGATCTCTTACACATAAGAGGCACTTCTTCAGAATCAAGTCTGTATCAAGGATTAAGAACATTGGTGATAACCCCAACATCAACATCCTCAATGATTTGGATCGCACATCCAATCTCGTCATCATTGCCAAATCCCTAGTAAAAGCTATAGGGAGATAGCAATCATCCTCAGCATGTTGGGCAACAACCCCATACACATGCATCACCGAGTTGCTTCATGTTATATTTCAAGTGTCTAGGATTCTTTATCCTATCCATGCCATTGCATTGCATGAATATGATAAAGAGGGGCATCTGTAGACACTCAAAATTTTCTGCACACCTGTTACTGACATTGCAGGAAGGCAGATTCGTCTTTCATAGATAACCCTAGATGACAGATCACATCCAGTCCGGATACTACCGAAAGAAGACCGATTCATCCTGGAGATAACCCCGAGATGTTCCAGTCTTAGTCCCAACCATGGGAGTAGCTACCAACCTTGGTGATAACCCCAAGGAATATAGTTCCGGCGATAACCCCGGAAATGCTTGTTTCAAATGCAATCAGCTTCAATCTCGGCGCTCATAATGAGATACTCAGTACCAACCAAGAGATAACACCGGGAGGACAAGCACACCTCAGAGATGACATTGAGGACCTTCAACCGTTACAGCAGTCCAATCTCAGCGATAACCCTGAGCAACGTCTGCTTTATCATCCTAAACCGAAGATAACCTCGGTGAGGGGCAAAGTCATCATCTCGCCATCATGACGCCACACCGTACCATCTCAACACTTTGATACATACACAATGTCCCATAAAAGTCAAGGAAAACCAATCCCGAATGTCTATTGCACAGAATAACGGATAGAATTTGAAGCTGAAGACCGGAGGGCATCGTCCCATCTTCATGACTTTGTACAATCTCTAATCCCATGTCATTGCGTAACTCTCAATGACGGAGGTCCGAAATAGGCCCCATATACCTCAGTCGGATGCCCAGATTGCAATTCTAAAAGTTCGAGCGGACATCACGTTACATGTGTGCACGTACTTCGAAACGGCAAGACCCGCGAAGCCCGGGGCACCCCGGGCAGCCTCTGGTACACCTGCGGCCCAGTCGCAGGTCCACCCTCTATAAATAGAGGGCTTGGGGTGGCCATTTTAAAGGAGGAGAAGGCGAGGAAGTCTTGCCCAATTTGCTCTGTACACGGCCCAAACTGAGTGCTTTCTCATTTTAGACACTTGTAAGCTCATATATAGCTACTTTTTACCGGCGGGAGCCAAGTGTTCATCCATTTCAAGTTATTGAAGTCTTCTTTGGCAGCCCACTGTAAGCCTTCTTACATGCTTTAAAGCCTTTCTCTTCATCTTTGCACACACTGTTCTTTACAGTGAGAGTCGTGTTGCGTGTGTATGCCCAAACTTCGGTTCGTGGTTTCTTTTTAGTTTGTATATATATATATACTTATATATATATATATATACATTTATATATGGACTAAAATTATCGAGTTATGTCTTGATTGAGCCTAGACTTCGGTCTGGAGCGTTTACTTGCTTTTGTATATATATACATTTATATATATGAACTGCGTGTCGAACTTTGTTCGATGAGCCTAGACTTTGGTCTGGAGCGTTTACTGCTTTAATATATATATATATATATATGTATATATATATATACATATATATATATATATATATACATTTCGTCCCACCTGGAGTTTACTTCATGGTGGTTGACCATTTTTACTGCTTTCTGTATATTTTGTCCCGCTTGGAGTTCCCTCCGTGACGGTAGATAGCTTTTACAGCTTTATTTACATTTTTAATCCCCCATGGAGGTGCTTCGTGGTTGGTGATCCTGTCTGTATATATATATTTACAGCTTTTATATATATACCTGCTTACTGTATTTTTATCAATTGTGGCATTATGTGAGCCTAGGAATCATGTGATCACAGATTCAGTCTACTGAATCTAGATTCGGTTCCCGTGATGGACCTTTTCAACTGTGAGCAGCTTGTAAATTTATCTGTGATGTTTGGATCTCCTCAGATGGTTTTCATACCCACGAGGAGTTCAACACCTTTTTGTACATTATATTCTTACAGATACCTCGCATCTGGAAAATAAAATTAATCCAGCCGAATACGGAATAAAATGGAAGTATCAAAGGCCTCAATTACTATTAAACATAAGGGTTTGAAAAACCTCTTTTCTAAAACATCATTACTATATCTTGTTTAAAACTGAATTTTTTTACATAAATTCAAACTCTTTGTATATAGGTGAAAACATGGCATAACACTACTTCCAAATAACAGCACATTGACCCACACATACACACACGCATTCATATAATAGTTTCTTGAAAAGTGGCAGTCACCGTTGCAACACGGATGTCGGGGGGTGCCTAACACCTTCCCTCTTCATAAGTAAGTCCCCAGACCCTAATTGAATCTCGGTTTAACCGATCCATTTAGCAGTGTCACATCATTGGGTCAATGTGTAAATCTTTTCTCAGTTGTGTTGGTACAACCAGTTAAAAAACTAACTGGCGACTCTTACAGTCCAATCGTCGATATTATACATGTCGGACCTTTTTCACTTGTTTTTTCAAATAAATCTCACCTAAAATGAGAACACCAAAAAAATACGTAACGAAAAGGGACAAATAAAAATCCCGACATCAACATTTCTCTTGTCAATGGTGAGTTTATTCGTATTGTTACTGATCCTTTACCAATACCACATACTTTTGCTTCTTCAGATGTGCATTCCGATAATCCATCATCCTCTACTTTGCCAAACACTACTGTTTCATCTTCTAAAGTCTTAAGATTGCTGACTACCATCTTTCACAATCAAGAAGCTATGCAGACTGATATTGTTGATATTAAGCACACACTTAATGTCTTGGAAAAAGGTAAACTACCCATGAGGGCTAATAATTTACATCAGTGTTTTACTCGGATGGAGGATGAGTTTATTGACTTATAGGCTAACTTTGAGTTAGAAACTATGGCTATGGTTGAAGCCCTACAACGCAAGATTAATAGGAATTCATGCCAACTAAGTCAAGAAATGAAGTTTGTCAGTTACCAGATTAGTGACTTTGCAAATTTTATGGTTACCAGACTGAATGATGTTGGACAGAAGTTACATTTTTAGCGAATGTATTCTCCAATTCCTGAATGGCCTCATTACAATTGGATGGCTGAATATGTTGGTGACTTCATGGATCTTCATTTACCCAATGATGCGTTTATTCCTCGTCCCCCTCTCTTGGCTGATAATTTATCCTTTGAAGAGAAACTTCATCGTATTCTTCGTCGTCTATATTTTACTCGACGAACTCCTAACAAGGCAAATGTTGAAGATATTGATTGATTTTTTAATCTTTTTGCCTGATGACAAAGGGGGAGACATATATGTTGGTTCTAAGACTATGGCTCGAAGATTATGTATGTTTTAAGACTATTATATATTTTTTAAGACTTTGATATCCGTCCTGCACTGAACTAGATTTTTTGATTAAATCTTGGGATAATCTGCTAGTGAATATTTTTTTTAATGTCTAGTATTTGTTAAAACTAACATATCTGCAGGTTATGAATAATGCTTAACAGAAGGCAAGATGCGTAATTTGATTTTATTTATGTCCTGAAATACAGTTTTTATATATATGCATGGATTTAGGGGGATCTATAATTTTTGACGTTGTCATCATCAAAAAGGGGGAGAATGTTGACTTGTTCATATTTTAACCGTAATGTTTTGATGATGACTTGAGTTTTGTACTAAATCGTTTACTATAAAATTTTAGGAACTTGATAAAAGGATCGTTGGGGATTTGTTCAAAGAGTTTGAAGACATTTGTGTCCCTAGGATTTAATGTAAAGTCATTGCAAATATTTGATTTTTCAATTCAAGGCTCTAGATCATTTTATGTGCATTTAACATGATAAGTATTTTATGCATGCTTAAAATTAAAATAAACTGTTGACTGATCCATGTTTTGCAAAATTAATTGGTTAGCAAATATATTGGTACTACCGTGTATGCTAAAATCTTGACGTAGTTATTATTCTGTTATCCAAGAAAGTTCTAGGTCAATAGTTACCATGATACACGTGTAAGAAGTTTTAATGGGCATCAGATGTATAGTGTCGTGTTTATCTCCTATATGCAAAAATCTTGGAAGTTGTTTTGATAGCTTGTGACGGTAGTTTTATTAAGAGTCGTGATTACTTTCAAATTACTTTAATGGATTGGCTTTGAAGAAGTCAAAGAATATAATACCTAACTTATCCAAGAGATTTACCCGGTTTGATTTGTACTGGTTATATATTATATATATCTAACAAAAGTCAAATTTGAGTGATTAAGAAATATATCTTGAGATAAAATCTGTTGGCAACGGTAATATTTTTTATGGCTATAAATTCTATTGGGTTTTATCAGTTTAATGACACACGAATTACTATTGCAATGTTATACATTGAAAAGCAATAAAAAAAATTCGGTGCAATTATTTGGCTGCGGCAATTAAAATTTAGATAATTTTTTGCAAATTTTCGTGAGGTCTAAATTGGTGATATCTCTTTACTCTTTGATCAATGTGTAGACACTCAAAAGTTTGCATTCCTATTACTAACCTTGCAGGAGGGTAAAATCATCTTCCAGAGATAACCCTGGAAGTCTAATCAGCTCAATCCCGGAGACAACTCCGAGATACTCGGTTTTCGATCTCGAAGACAACCCCAAGATGCTTAGTTCAAACCTCGGAGATAACCCCAAGGGAAGCAGTTTCAGTTCCGGAGTTAACCCCGAAAAAGTAAGTTTTCACTCCGGAGACAATCCCGGAACACTCAGTTCTAACCCCGAAGATAACCACGGGAGATTAAGGCACCTCAGAGATAACCCTGAGGACATTTACTATTCATATTAGCCCAATCTCAGAGAGAACCCTGAGCAATGACTGCTACATTTGTACAGAGCCGGAGATAACCCAGGTGAGGTGAAAAATCGTCATTTTGCCACCTCAATACTACATTCACATCGTCTCAACATCATTTCATCCCACAGAAGTGTCCCAGAAGAACCATAGCTCAAAATTCCGAGTGACTACTACACAAGATAACACATCGAATAGAATTTAAAGACTTGAAGATCTGTTCATGGATCCATCTCCCAGGCTTCGTACAACCTTCTATCCCATGTCATTGTTGTAAGACCCCAACTTTTATGAATACAGATGAATTTTCTATAAATATCATTTTTGAATATTAGGGAGTGAATTTGATATAATGTTATAGTTGTGGGTAATATTTATAAATTTTACAAAGTATGCAAGTTGTTATATTATATTCGATTGGTCGGGGAATATTCGTTTTAATAGGGAATATTCGTACGACGGCACAATCATTGATAGACATCACAACAGAATTATTGTCGAAATAAGAAAATGACAAAAATATCTTTTTATAAAAATAACGGCAAAAGTTTTACCATTAACTATTAAAATACCCAGTGGTAAAAGTACAGTAATACGCATGGTTGCATAGTAGCACACTGTATTGATTATTGATGCTTACATGAGAATTCACTCAGTTAAATTCAATTATTGTTACAGTAATTGCTGCATAGTATCTCACTTTATTTGATTTAATTATTATCAATATTTTTATATTATTAAATCAATAATTGAGACGACAAAGTTATTTATATTATTATTTGCAATATTGACGATGTCTAGAAAGTTCTATCGAGGAGAGGTTTGGTCACCTAATTGCACGCCAATAGGGAGAACTCCTTATCGGAAAGCCCTCTCTTTCTTGGGAACGATCTGGTTGTTAAATATTGCGAATTATAATAATGATGATAAATGTTGTTAAAAATATTGAGAGAATTTTTATGAAGTATTTGTTATAAATTTTACTTATTATTTGGACCCCCATTTACCTATTTTTCAAATTAATCAGTAGGAAGTTTTAGTGTATATATATATAATAATAGGTGGGGACCCACTTGTGGGGCCCACGTGTGGAAGAAAATTGAAATGGGGAGGAGAAAATTTGATTCACGGGGGGAGTGTGACATTTGTTATTATGTGTGTGTGTGTGTGTGTGTGCGTGTGTGTATTATAATAAGTTTTGTTTTTTTATTAAAAATAGAATATATTATATTTTATTGAATATAATATTATTAAGTTGAAAAAAAAGGGAACGTCAGAAAATTTTTTTGCCCGTAAATTATTTCGTCTGAAATTATTGTGCGTCCGTGATTTCTTTTTCCAATAGTATCTTTTCATTCCCCTATAAATAGGATGCTTAGTTAGAATTGAAAATCACACCAGAATCAGAGAATTCTTTTTCTATAATATTGGACGTATTTCATTAGAGTTTTAAGAAGCTTTGAGCGTAGAAAATAGTGAAAGTTTTTTTCAAGAATATTCACACTATACAAGTTGGAATACTCTTCTTTTTAAGGTAAGGGATATTATTTTTATTCAATATTCATATGAAATAATATTTTCTTCCATACTTTGTAGTATGTAAGTAATATTATTTCGTTTTCGTATTCATAATTCTACACTTATGTTAATAATTTTTGGCTTCTATACTCCATGAAATTAGTAGAATATCTTTGATATTTATGCTTCATCCAGTATCTTTTCATGGAAATACTATTCTGAGCATTCTTGATAAGTTTTAACTTTTTCATGCCTGAGTATACCCCCAAACTTAAATTGTTGCTCGTCCTCAAGCAACAAAACACAAGACAACATGACAATTAAGCAAAACATGCAAATGCACCTAAAACTAACTACATGTATGTAATTCCAGCAATCAAATAGCACACCGTATATTCATTAGGCCTCAGCAAAATCACACTAACATGTTAATACATCATATTAAGGCAGATTAATAATATCCTCACAATCAATAAATCTAAATCTGTTATTACTGATATCGTGTGTTTGTGTTCAACAACCATGCTAACCAATAAAAAGCAAAATATGAAACATAAAAAATTTCTTAGAAGGCATCATACAGTGCAATTTCAGAAACTCCTCAAATAAGCTAGATTTGGCCAAAATCAAACATTTATCAAAATCCAAGGGTCAACATGGAATACTTTTGCTTTACTAATTTTTTTTATTAACGGGGGCTTTTTGCACTTTTCCCATTTTATTATTATTTTTTTCTCATGGCTATGCATTGTCATATTCTCTTAGGCTTTCTAGTGCTACCTTAACGAGCTTTCGACCAATAACTCCCAAGCCATTAAGACCTTAGGCTGCTAGGTGTAAAGACAATCTCATCGGGCTTACTTACTCAAGTAACAAAGGCCACAAAACCAGACAAGCATGCCACAATTTTTTTTGAAGCTTATATACTCCAAATATTTTTCCCCAAACTTGAATTTATGTCTAAATTCAGCCATCACTAGCTATTCAATTTGTGCCTTCATTTCACTAGCATTCATCCTTTAGAACTCTATTATCGATCAATTTAAACTTTCTTAGCTAACACGGTCATTTTTTTAAAATGTGCTATCCTGATAATATCAGTGTCAAACAGATAAAGTGTGACAACCCGAATTTTTATAAGTTATTAAAATAGAAATTTAATAATTAAAATTCTTATTATGAGATGTTTTGAGTTTGAATATGTATATATGCGTGCTATATATTTTGAAATATGTGATCTGGTGTGAAGAGAAATATATATTCATATATTGGGAAAGTGAGGTTCAATAGTTAAGTTAACTATTGAAGTAATTAAATGAATTTGGTAATTAATTTTAAATATTTATTGAAATAAATAAATATTTTAAATAATTTATTTATTGAGAAAAATAAATAATTTATGAAATTGTGGTATAATAGGTGATATAATAATTTAGTTACGTGTGTATGACAATTAAATTAAAGCAAAGGTAAATTTTATTATTTGAAGATTTAATTTAATGAATTAATTAAATTAAATAAATTGTTTAATATTAAAGGGAATAAATAAATTAAATAAAGTAATGTTTAAATCTAATTTATTAATTAAATTAGATATATGTAATTATTTATTAATTATAAGTATAATAATAATAATAATTATTATTATTATTATTATAAGTTATTTGAATTAACTAAATGTGTGACGCATGAAGTCATATAATATAATGCTATTAAAATAATCTACTATGAGGAAATTTTATGTAGCCAAACACAACCTTATGACTTTTGGCCTAACATAACTGATGAACGTGGGGAGTCTTCAGTTTATTTCTAAGCGTCTTTTATTTTTAAGCCAAGTATAGAAAGGGTTTGGAGAGAAGAAGAAACACGGAGGATTTTGAGAAGGAAGAGTCATGGTGGTTTTGAGGGAGGGTCACCATCTCTTGCTAGCCTACAACTAGGGTTTTAAAGGTATATTTTACTTCTAATGTGATGTTTGAGTTTCCATGACCATTCTCTATAAATGGTTAAATCATGTTGAATTGATATATATATATATATATATATATATATATATATATATATATATATATATATGGTGTTATAATCTGTTAATTATCGTTTGTGAGGGCTATTTGATAATCAAATTCGTGAGAATTGGGTTGTAATAAAAGATTTCGAATAACAGTGTTTATGTTATATAATATGGCTTAGAAAGTACAAAACTTCATGGTCAATACTTGTTGTAATCTGCGAATTGGTGATGAATTATGTTAGTATGTTAAGAAACGAAAGCGACGTAGTTTGAATCATGTCAATTGGTTAAGAAACGAAGTCGTGGCGATTGAATTCGCTAATTATATTTAAAACATGAAATTATAGCATGAACACTGAATTAGAACCCTTAAAATGATTTGTTAATATGTTTGAAGTGTTATAATTATTCTCTAGATGAGTAGCTAAGAGCTTAACGAGTCCATAAAATCAAAAACCAACGAATTCGGACTTAAAACGTGAAAGTTACGTCTAGAAAACTGTAATATGTACGAAGCCTCGCGCGGGCCCAACGCAGCTAGGGCTGGGAGATCGCGCGGGCGCGCTGGAAGTCGCACGAGCGCGCGCTGGAAGTCGCACGAGCGCGCGCCCGAAGTGTACTAACTTTGACCTATTTTGGTAAAATGGCCATAACTTTTTCATACGAACTCCGATTGAGGCGATTCAAGATGATCCAAAACGAGGACGGATAGACCTACAACTTTCATTCTTTAAGTTTTTTAATTTGAGGTCGGGAACATGGGTCAATATGGTTATCTTTAGGACTGTTGTGTTTTAGGAGGCAATCAGAGGGCGTCGGGCATGCATGTATGCAAGTGTAGTGCTTCTGACGATAAAAGATGTTGTTCTAAGTTATAGAACATGAATATTATGAAGTATAATGATACTTAACAGTAATAAATGTTGTATTAGATAAGTTGTATACGCATACTAAGCACACACAAGAAAGACAAATTGGTCGTGTGATGAATAAACGTCGAAACGACGTGATAAGTGATAATGAATGTAAAACGTGTTTTAAATCAAATAAAATGAAAGCAATGTATTTTTAACTCTTTGAAATACCAGGTACGTAAATTTTGGGGACGAAATTTCATAAGAAGTGGAGATTGTAAGACCCCGAATTTTATGAAATAAAAGTATTCAATGTTTCTTATAATTACTATTCAGTAAATGGTTAAATTGATAAAAATTAAAGTTAAGGGTGATGTATGAATTTTTTTTCAAAATAAACAAGTTGCTATAAAATACTTATTGTTGTTGGGGAATATTCGTTTGGTCGTGGAATATTCTTGCTGTCAGAGAATATTCGTACGACATCGCAGCCATTTATGGGCCCCGTAACAGAATAACTGTTGGATGAAGAAAATGACAAGTTTGAGTTTTATAAATAACGACGTAATAGTTACCGTTAACACTGTTGGATTACCTGGTGGTTAAAATAGAGTAATATACGTGGTTGCACAGTAGCACACGGTATTACACAATATTTTTGAATTATTGATTCTTACGTAAGAAGACACTACTCAATAATTGTTACAGTAATTACTGTTTAATATTTTATTTTATTGATTCAATAATTACTGCGTTGATATTTTATATTATTGTTGTTTCAATAATTGTCACTGCACAGTATCTCCATTATCAGATCAATAATTTATATTATTTGAATAATATTGTTAGATAACATTATTGGCAATGTCTAAGGAAGTTCTGTCTAAGGAGTGGTTTGGTCACCTAATTGCCCGCCAGTAAAGAGAAATCCTTATCGGAAAGCCCCCTCTTTCCTGGGAACGGCCTGGTTGTCATAATTGTGATTCGGTAATATTATTTGTGAATAATTAATTATTGATTTATATGATAAGAAATATTTATTTTATGTGGATATAAATGAACGATAGGAAAATATTTATTTTATGTGATTATAAATGAAGGAATTAATGCTGAGGTGTTTTATTAGTATATTGTCGGAATGGAGGTATTAAAAATCGTCCGTATGTGGATTTCGGACATTTTTCGTTTGGAATTTGGAAAAACTTAAAACTACAAAGTTGTAGAGAATTTAATTTTCTATGAACATAAAATTCGTATTTTTCTGATAAAAGGGCTATTTATTATGAATTATTAAAGTTTCTAATTATTGTTTAAATGATAAAATATTTTGGAAATTTCTAGAATTGGTGGGCCCCACTTTTGATTGGTGAAAAATGTGCTGAAATTTTATTTCAAATGTGGTGGGCAGGAATACTAGCAGGTAAAGCCATCAGGTAGCAGGTCAAGTCTTCTATAATGTTCTAAGCATTTTCCTATAAATAGGGTGCTTAGTTAGAATTGAAAATCACACCAGAAATAAGTTTTCTCTCTTTCTCTCTCTATATTATCGAGAGTATTTTGATACTTTGAGAGTTTCTAATCAATGCAAGTTTCCTTCGGCGTTATATCCGATATTCCAATCAGAAGTACTGCTCTTTTGAGGTAAGGGATTGTAGGGGATTGTAAGGGATGGTAAGGGGTGTTATTTTCTTCGTAATGATGTTATTTTTTCAATATCATTTTACTGAAATATTGATATGAATTTTATTGTGAAATTTTTACCTTTTCGTGTTGGGATTACTATTCACGTATACGACACTATTCACGTATACGGCACTATTCATGTATATGGCACTATTTATGTATATGACATTATTTACGTATACAATACTATATACGAATACGAGTTACTATTCACGAGTTACTATTCACAGGTACTATTCATGATAAAATTGGTTTCTTTTTCTGACCAAATTATCATTGATTTATGAATCTTACTCTTGAAATTAAATGCAGTTGTTGATCATATTATTTTTATTATCATATATCACATTTTTATAACCCTGCTGATGAAATTTCTCTTTGACTTGAGTGTAAAGATGGGTAGATTATTGGTATGATCGTGACTATGGGTTCTCTTTGGCCAGTAGTGTAAAGTTGAATTGTTAACTGGTATGATCATGACCTTTGAATTTATAATTGAATATCTTTAGCTTAAGTGCAAAGGTGAATTGATCAACATGGTTATAATTATTGTTTATATAAATTCTAAAATGATTATATATTTCTTTGAGATATTAATATCTTTGGCCTGTAGTGTAAAGATGATCTGTTGTTGAATATCTTTGGCCTGTAGTGCAAAGATGATCTGTTGTTGAATATATTTGTCCTGTAGTGCAAAGATGACCTGTTGTTGAATATCTTTGGCCTGTAGTGCAAAGATGAACTGTTAACTAATATCTTTGGCCCGTAATACAAAGATGAATTTATTAGTATGATTATGAACAGGAACTGTGATTTGGTATAACCATGATCTTTGATGTTTCGGGTAAAGACATGTGATGAAAATTATCTTCGTCTTGGATGAGAAGAGGAATTTAGAACCACAATTATGATTATGAGTTATTCATGTGATTGTGGACATGAACTATTATTTGATATTACAGGGATAAAACGTTGTTGGTGGACTTTTAACATGAAGAAGATAATAGACCTTATAGTCTATTTGACTATTCTAGTGGATTGCTCGTTCCACTGTAACTATGGTTGAAAAGTTTTATCATCTACCATATGTTCTAAATCTCTGATTCATTACTGACGAAGGCTATTGATAATTTAATTATCTTTAGTCATGATCTTTACTGGGTTAGTTGTGCTCACCCTTTTGCTTCATAATTCCTTTCAGGTAATAAGAGTGTAGCTGGGTCGAGCGGGGGTAACATGGGAATAGAATGGTGGTCTCTAGCTGTGGAGGTTCTCCCTAAACAACATGGAAATAATTTTATTGAGAACTTTAGAATAGTGTGTTGTATTTTATACATCATTTAGTAGTTATATTTGGTAAATTAAATAGGGAGAGGCGAACCCAACGCTGGAAGGGTGTTTTGTCACTATCATACAAGATGTCTAATGACATGCGACTTCGTGTTATCATAAGACAGTGTTACGCACATCCACTTGCTGAGTATATCTACGAGTGCTACCTATATAATCTTGGAGTTTGGTTAAAATATAATTCTCAATTGGAGACAATGGAGATAATTATATGTCAAGAGAAGACTCACCATTGGAAAGAACATGATAGCAATCTTCTCGTTTTTCTTTGGGGTCTATTGGGTCTACCAAGGATAATTCTCCAGTCATATGATATTTATTATAACTTAGATGCATGGCCTCCCATGTACTAAGGTTTTCTTGAATATTTTCCAAAGATTTTAATTTCTAAAACAGTTATTGAGTGTACCTTTATGTAAGGCATCACTGTGAGGTGCTGTCCACGGTTGGGACATGAGTCACAGTTGGTATATATTTTTATCAAAACTCACAGCATATGTGTTGTTGTATTTTACACGACAATTGTAGTAATAAAGTTGTTGTTGTTTTCTGTACCATGTATTTGGCGACTCAGAATAGGTTGGATAGATTGGACCTATTTTGGGGGCATCACTCTTTCTGATTCCCAGAAACGACACTATCATTCCACTTCATTTTTTTATTACTGCCACTATGGCTACTGCCTGCCTTATTCTCATTTTTACTCTTCTTCATCTTCAGTTCTTAATTATACTTTGTTAAGGCATCGCTTCCTCCATCTGCGATGATTGCCTTTTCAAGTACCGTGACGAAGGAGTTTAGTTAAAACATTGAGACTCGACTAAATAACCAGGGCTTCAATCCCTGCTCGAACCTCCTCGCCTTCCTTTCATCAATATTGACTTGATATGGCACAAATCTCACCAACTCGTTGAATTTTACTGCGTACTCAGGCACCGTCATCGTTCCTTACTTAAGCTACAAGAACTGGACCTTCATCTGGTTCTGCAAACTCGACAAAAAATATGTCTCAAAGAACATCTCTTTAAATCTATTCCACAAAATAATTCCCCGACCACCTCGACACTTATTTGCATGCCACCAGTAGTTATCTTCTAACTTTAGCATAAACATCGTGAAGGAAGTCTTTTGATCCTCACCAACCCTAGTGATATCAAAAACCTTCTCCATTTCCATGATCCAGGTTTGGGCTTCGACTGGATTTATGGACCCTTGAAACTCTCGCAATCCTACAGCTTTGAAGTTATTTAATGTTATGGCCTGAGCTTATGGTTGATTTGCAAAAGCTCCCGTTAGCAAGTTTACCAAATGCTGAATTGGATTAGTGTTGGCCTCATTAATATTCGTAGATCCGTCAGGGGTCTGCTGACGTGTTTGTCTTCTCCTAGGCTGCACCTTTCCATTAAAAGTTTATACTTATTAGATCACTATCGTCTTTACTTAAACATTTAAGACTTAACTCAAACATTTTTAACCAACACATAAAATTTTCAATAAACTCTTATATTTTATTCATTTCTGCTTAAAACATAGCATAATAAAGATATCATAATTGCTATTTACATCATCTTTCCTATCATAATAAAATTCCATGATTACATCATCATATCACATTATTTATATCAACATTTGGGATTTACATCTTATTGACTTTTGAAGATATTTACATAATATATTATTGCTTTTCTCGCATCCCACTAAGACATTTCACATCGAACAGCTTCACTGCATTTCTGTTCCATGATGCGAATCATTGTCATACGATATATCATGTACCACAGAAAATCTTCAAACTGAACTAGATAATAAAAGACTCGATCATGAGCTCTATCAATCACTGTATGAAAAGCGTAATCCATCGCATCAATTTTGTCCTTCTTTAACCAAACCTCATCTTCAACTAAATTTTCATGCTGAGAAGCCTTCAGCCAAACGTCTTCAGCACTCGCCCACTTAGCTAAATCCTCTCTCAGATCATCTTGTACGTTCTCAAACTTAGCAAATAGTTGACCTCTATGATTCTCTGTCTGAGCTAACTTCTGTTCTACCTCTGCAAGACGTGCAATGAGGTCCTCAATCGTCTCATCTTTCTGTTCAAACACAGCGTGATGCTCTTCAGCTCGCCTCTCTTACACCTCTATCATATCATATATATAACTCTATATTACCATCATATACTTCCTCAAACATCTCAGCTTTAATTGAGTTGAGTGGTATCTCTTTAGGATCCTCTTCCTCTTCCATTTCTTCCTTAGATTCTAGATCAAACTCAGGCGTCTGGCCCGGTCCTACCACAGTAACAGAAGGTGATGGCTCTGTTGGCACTAGTTGATCCTATACTGTGTGAATGTCTCGAGGCTACTCCTCCCAAGCCTCTCAGGGTTCCTCTTCTCTTGGTTGGTTAGGTCATCCTATTTCAGTCATCCTAACAACAAATATATTAAATTTCAATTACTAATTAATACTACTCGTGAGCACATTGGTTCTTAACATATAAGCACATAAAGTTTTTCATTATTTATCTTTTAATAAGTTTCCTTAATTCATTCCTTAGAACCCGATAAGAGTTTATCACCACTATTTTTTAAATTTCCTAAAAGGCTATTTCCTAAGGTTTTTCATACCTAAGGTTCATAACCTAAAGCTTTGATACCAACTTGTGACACCCCCAAATCCGGGTACTCAAATCCCACAGATTTGGTGTTCATTGTCCAATAAAATCACATCTATTTACCCCTAAACAAATGTTATAAATAAAACTCACAAGCTTAATAAGTAGTCCTCCAATTAATAGGTTACAAAGTATCATGATAAATCCTAGGTTTTCTAACCTTTATTACATCATTTGCGGATAAACATAACACAATTTAAATAAGGCTTATTACATCAAATTTATCAAATAAATGCAAACTAATCTTCATCATTTGTTCATCTTGCCCTTGCCCTTAACAGTGGATGGCTCGCTAGACTTTTCAACTTTAGCTACAATGTTGTTATGCAAGAGTGAGCAAACAATTGCTCACTAGAACAATGACAAACAGTAATAATATATTATTCACTAATGAATAGGGTTTTAACTGAACACATAACCTTCTCTGAAAAACAGTCAATGATAATCAAGAACTAAAAACTCAATAGGAAACTTGATTTTGAATCAAGACTAGAAATCAAGAAGTATATTTGAGGGTCACAAGACCACGAACTATGTCCTAGGTTAGCAAGTATCTCTACTGTAACCTTTAACAGTAATATACACTATGTGGACTCTATCTCGTATCTCGAGGGATCGACTTCTTGTACAATATATTGTGCGCAAACAGTATAACGCTATTGCGTAGTATAGTCCCCTATGTTAGGGTTGTTTATCTCAGTGTTGACATTAAAGACCGCACCAAAGGAAGTCTGGTTTAGATTAGCTTCAAGGGTAATTTGGATCTTACAACGTTCATCAACTAAGTATTAGTTAAATCAATAAAGGATTGCTAGTGTTATAATAGTTCTGTAACGCTAGAGAAAATCGGATCTTTATGTGAATTAAATTTTATTTGATTATTTGAATTAAATGAATTTAATTGATTAGTTATTTGAGTACGATGTTTGAAGGTCATTCTATGATCTAGAATGTGTGGATGTGGTTAGTATTCTGGCTATGTGCTAGGATTAATTTATTTTAAATTTCCAAGACGAAAATAAATATTTTCCGAAAAATTTCTGTAAAAATACTATTCATCCATTTTTGCTCGGGGATTAAGTTTGAATTTCTGAGAAACGTGTAATGATGGAAAATGAAGATGTAATGGAATATTCAATAATATTTCAGTTATGGCAAACGAAGTTTTCGCCTGCGGACTTAAAACGTAAGGGTTAGGAAAGTGAGTTCTGAGAATTAAGCGTCTACGTACAATGATTAGGGTTATTATACATGAGGAAGACGAGTATGATACTAGTTATTATATGACTATAGTATGAAGATTATTACGACGTATAATACGAATATTGTACGAACTATATACGAAGAGAATACGAGAATTGAACGCGTAGAATACGATTAGTCTTAATAGACTTTGAGTTCATGGACTTTGTATAATCCAATTAGACTTGGATTATGTCAATCCCAATGTTTTGTGAAATTAAGCCCAAGTTAGGCCCGATATGGATTAATGTTAAGGCCCAAACTAAGAAAATAAACCGTGGATCGAACCGATGGGTCACCAAATGGGTTAAACCCATAGGGGGGAACAAGGAATGTGGGTCGGCCACTTGGCCACCAAGTAAAGTGGTTACTACGGCTACACAATGAATAGTAAGGAGGTTTGGATAGATGACCATTTTGTCCTCAATTGGTTTTTTCTATAAATAGGAAGCTAGCTTGGTTCATTTGTTGTTTTCTAAACATTGACCAACATATATTGAGAGAGAAAAGTAAGATAACAAGTAATCAAGTGAGTCGGAGCAAAGTATATAAGTTTACTCAAGAACGCGAAGAACGTAAAGGTAATATCTCATAAACGTTAGTCTTAGATATTTTTTGATTTTTTTTGTAGAAAAGTATGATTTGGTGGAGCATGTCTCGTCCAGAGTCTTAAGGATGGCTAATAGTGGATTAAGTCATTATAAGTCATGTATGATTAGTAATCGTAAGCGTTTAAAAAAGTTTTAAAATCAAAGAAGACCGTAAAACATTTATTTGGTTGTTGATGGACAAATTAAAAACCATCATAGGGTATGTGCATCTTGTTTGGTTAGGATGTAGATGATGAATTAATGGAGTTGTTCGATTTGATTTGGCGTAAAAAACTTGAGTAACGAAGTTATGAAAAATTTTAAAAAAATTAGCCGTTAAACGTTGAAAACGTAGAAATCTCGAATTAGTAGTCAAAAATTTCTATGTAGCTTGGAAATCTTGGTTTTGAATGGCATCACGTAAGATAGGGTATTTGAGAGTCGTGGACTCAAGAATCGTCGAATTCTGACTTAGAACGAAGAAACGAGCTATGAACGCTCACGAACATTAAACGAACGCTCAATAATGAGCCAATAGGTGAATTATGTGTTAAAAGATTCAAAAATGAAATATTTTCTAATGACATCATAGTGCATGCAATTTGTTAACTAATGGCTTTTGAACGAGCCAATTTGAACATAAAACGAATAAGTTATGAGCCCGAGAATTTCACAGAATAAGAAAACTGTCAAAACTGTCTGAGGCTCAGGGTCGGCGCCGCAGTGCCACCCCACGCTCTAATCCTCTTGTCGCAACGCTGGGTCGAGGGCGTAGGCACTGCAGAGTCGCGCCACAGCGCCACTCTTGCATAAGAGTCTACTGCCGCAGTGCCGAGACATGAAGGTTGCCACTGTTAGTTGGCGCCGCAGCGCCAATGGTAGGCATAAGGCCGTCGCCGTAGCGCCGCAGCATCGAGCCAGGGGAAATGTTAGACTTGGTTATTTTTTAACTAAAATGATAGAAGGCCATTATGGGGCAAGTGTATATACTTAATATACATGCTAAGACCATTCCTATATCATATATAATGATGGCATTAGGAATTCAACGTGGATTGTAAGTAATAAAACGATGAACGTTAATAAGCTGTAAGGATAGATTAGTACTTAAAATGAGTTTTATTAAAGAATTAAATTTGGCGAAGTTATAGAAGAGAAAGAAGTTGGTAGAAACAATGTGATTAGATTGTTGAGTAGCTAATTACAGTGTGCTATGTGAATATATCATGTAGATACTATAAAGAGTGAGAACTGTTGATTATTAATTTGAAGACTCTTGAAGGCAAGTTTTCTTAACACTTGTCTAACCTTCGTGTTAGCCAAGTTCTATGTGATTCATGTTATGAAATGCATGAATTATTTTAAAGAAAGGGTCGTTGCCAGTTTTACCTCGGCTAGACTAATCTTGAAGAGTTGATTGATTTATTTACAAGTCTTTCAATCTAGAATTGATAACGCTATCCTACGCCGATTGTTTGGTACGGATTCAATGTAAGCCTGAGAATGAATAAACAAATATATTTTTACATCGATTATTCGATGGGCATGCGAGGTTGCCAAAGCTTAAATGTGAATACGTTTAATGGATGAATGTTGATCAACATAGAGTACTATAGGCTGATCACCTAGATGTGCTCGTAAGATATATTGGATTTACGGTCTTAGTGTCGGGTTGTCCTTTTTCATAAATGAAAACTAAAGAGAATGTTCAATGGCTTTGACCAATTCAGAATTCCTAAGTTCCTATAAGTACTTTGGAATTGTTTTATGAGAAAGAAAAGTGTTATACAATGTTTCATAGTACTTCATAGCTATTTGTTCAGTTATTGAAGAATAATCATATGATTCTCGATGTGGTATTTATATTATACATTGCTAGACATGCTGAGCTAGTTATGTTCACTTCTTGCTTGAATTATATGATTACAGCTAAAGGCGAACGAACTGAGGGTTCTAAGAAAGATAAAAGCAAAGCAAAGTTGGATAATTAGATATCCTGTAATAGACTAGTATGTTATATGTATTACACTTATGAACAACAAAGAATGTATTCGATTTTAGAACCTGGGAATGGATTTATTATGATTGTAATAAGAATGTAATTAATACACTCATTTTTATGTCGTTTCAATGGAATGAATGTATAGTTAGTAGTACCGTGTAGCACCATTGTAATAACCCGATATTTTCTATATAATTAAATAAGAAATTTTGCGTATAATTTTATTATTATTATTATTTTAAAGGTAGGAATATGTATAAGGTAAACTATATGTATATATGTGATAAATAAAAATTTATTTATTACATGAATAATTAAAAATAAATTTATTTTGAATTATTGATCATTATATTCTAATAATAAATTAATTTGGTAGTAATAATATTTTTATTAATTAATTTCTATAAAAATATGATTATTATATTATTTAAATAATAAATGAAATGAGTATAGAATTATTATAATAATTATTTTGTTATATAAATTTATTTCAGATTAATTAAGTTAATTATCATAACTTAATTAATAATGATATGTATATGAAAGATAAACCAGATATGGAATTCAAACCCTAATTTTAGATTTTGACTAAGGAATGAGAATAATAATATTATATTACTTATATTTCAGTGCTATAAATATGTACTATATATGTGTAGACTGATAATGGTTGGTCAATTATGGTGTAATTGTATAAGACCTAGTATTACTGTGCTAAACCCTAATTTGAAACTCAAATTAGAGTACAAGATTGTTATGTAATCATGATAATGAGATCAGTTACTGGTATTATAGAATTTAAGGTTAATTAGGAAAACCCTAATTATTAGAAACCCTAATTATTAAATTAGAAATCCTAATTGCTAATTTAGTTATCTTAATGCTAGCTAGTAACTCTTTAAGCCTAATTTCCAAGTCTAGATAATTATGAAACCTAATCTAATTAAGGAAACGCTAATTTTTATTTTAGAAACTAAATTTTTCGTTTTATCCATAATTGCAAAATCCTAGAAAATCATTGCACAAAACATTAGGGTTAAACCCTAAGGGTCAAACCCTAAAGGTTTGCCAAGATTACCAACTTGCCATTTAAAATTACAAGGAGAATGACCAAAATGCCCTTTTCACATTCTTTAATATGTAACTTGTAAAATTTGCCAACAACTTTAGTTGTTCACCAACTTTTGACTTACATTTGACTTATATCTCAGCCATAATCTGATCTAGGGTACCACCTTGCAATATATACGTTCATTGTATCATATTATAAGAGATAAAGAGAGAGAAAGTTCACTCAAGTTGCTCATTTTATATCAAACACTCAACAAACCTCTTCTCTCTCCAAACCTCTGAAAATTCCAAGTATTTCAGTCACTAGTTAAGTCTTTCAAACAGCAAAATCAGTGTGGTAAAGCCTAGATCAAAGCATATTCAAGAGAAGGTATAAACCCTAAACCCATCTTAGATCTTGTATGCTTAGTCAAAATTTGTGTTTATGTGTTTAGATTCATGCTAGAGGATGTTTTATGATGATCTGTGAAGACCCCAAACTCAGGTACTTGAAACCCAAACTCGGTTCATCACGATACCATTTCTATAAGCGGAATAATACTAATAATAATAACAATAATATAAATATCAAACTTAACTTACATTTATCAGAGTCTAATCCCAAGTACGTAACCTTTAAACATTCATTACAAATCATGTTAGATAATATATATCATACTTGTCTTAATAGTATTAAACTATTACATAAGATAACGTTCATTCATTCATTCAGCAACCTTTTCCCTTTCCCTTGTTCTTAGCAGAGCTCTCTGATCATTAACACTTAGCTGAAAGCATTTAAATTAAGCAAGGATGAGCATTTGAGTGCCCAGCAAGTAATAGCAATTATATATATATAATCTGAAAGAATTTAAATATTTTCTTTGTATTATTCTTCTACAACAAGTCAATAGTTGTGAAGTATTCTGAACCGATAATAATAACATAACAACTCTCTTTCAAATTTTTGAAACTATATATTGACTATAACTGGGGTTATGCTGACATGCCATGAACATTGTTTTTATTTTCGAAAAGGTTAAACAGAAATTCATCTGTAAACCGTCATAACTTACGGGCGTTAGGTTGTACTTCCCATGAGCCCTATATTGATCAATACTACATTACAAGAACGATAGGATCGTTCACTCTGTTCCGTCTTGGGCGCATAAAAGTTTTCCCGTGTAGGGATATTCATACTTGTCTAGGTTCTAAATCAAAGGTTTTATCTTGTTCAACAATAATCTATAATTCAACATATATGTATACGGGTACTTGACAAAGGTATATCAACATGTGATGAAATACAATGATTATCCAAGTGGGGACACTTTTTTAACCATTTCTAGAAATTAACGAACATAATATATATATCTGAGTTACCATATACTAACATGTTGATAATCAATGAGCTTATATAATATAAGGTTAATAATCTGTACAGTAATAATATAGTTTAGAAACATTCTTACTCATGTCCATTGCATAAAGAAAATGTAAATGTTAGATACTTGCCTGAAGCGCTGCTTACAGTTTGTAATTTAGATTTATCGCTTATCTCACGACCTATCATTAATAAGATTGTACGTTCGATTAGAATAACACACTATAATATATAACACTACTTATTGCAGTCAGCACATAACCTAATCACATTGTCACATATGTTCTACAACCATTGAATCACAAATAAACACATATCTAATCAAATTATCTAAGTTTAGATCAATTTCTGAAACATGTCGATGTACCGACAGCTTTATCGGATAATTACCGAGTCTAAGACTCTGTCCTGTAACTCAATATCCGTACGTATCAGTCATATTATTTTTAAATGACTTATAATAATTTTAAAACATTTATTATGATTTATCATGAATTTTCAAACCTCGGAATCATTATTAAATGATTTAAATATTACATAATTCTATTATCAATAATATTTAATTAATATTAAACTATTAATGAAACCATTGCCAAAATGTTAAAGTTATTTATAATAACTTAAAATACTTTTAAAGTATTAATATTACACTTAAATAATTTTTAAAAGAATTAAAATTATTTTTAAATAATTATCATTAATATTAAAGTATTAATGTATTATTTATCAAAATATTAAAAGTCGTTAATTATAACTTGAAATATTTTTAATTCATTTATATCATTTTTAAATAAATAAAGCTATTTTAAAACTATTTATTTAATATAATTATTAAATAAATCTAATATCATTTAATATTAAATTATTAATATTTTTAATGACAAAATATCAAAAGTTATATTTATAACTTAAAATATTTTTATATCATTTTTCTATAATTTTTAAATCATTAATTCTATTTTTTATCATTTATTTAATATATTTATTAAATAACTTACTTACCATTAATATTAATTATTTAATGAAATTTCATCACAAAATATTGAAAGTTATCAAAAATAACTTAAATTATTTTTTTATACCATAATATAATTTTAAATGATTTTTCATGTATTAAAATTATTTTTAAATAATTTATTTAATATTATACTTAAATAAATTAAATACTTTTAATATTCCAAAAATATTAAATATTTATGAAATATATTCAAAATAATTAAAAACTAATTTTCTGAATTTAAAATAATTTTTAAAACTATTTTTGTAATTTTTAGAATTTATTTTCTATTTTTAATGATTTTTTGGAAATTTAGAAAATAAAAATAAAGAAAACCGTCGCTATAGGCCTTTAGCGACACTTGGCGTCGCTGTTGGTGTTCTTGAGCTCAAGAACACTGACAGCTTCATGCCCGAGGGGTCAACTTTGACCACTTATAATTCCTTTGTTCCTGCATGATCTGATCGATCTCATGCATTGGTCGTGTAGTATAAATGTAGAACTACAATTATTCGCAATTATTTTAGTCGTACAACAACTCAAATGCAAGATCTAAGCCGTTAAAACTATTGTCAGGTCTGTTCATCAAGTTCTGGGCTGCCCAGAAAAATCCGGTTAAGGCCGGTCAACGACATTGGTAGCCTTATTCTGGTCAATCAGTTGATGAAATGGTGGTGATAGACGTCGGGCCTCACAGAGGAACGAGCATGGTATCAATATTGATCATTTCTAATGTCCAGATATCATTAACGTACAAGATCTAAGTCTCTAAAACAATTGCCAGGGCTGTTCTGGGTTTTCTGGGTAACCCAGAAACCCAGACAGTTCCGAGTAGGCACTTTGTGGTTTAAATTTATATGGGTTCTAGATAATGTTATGGTGATCTATTAGTTTATTATTGTAGTATACATAACCTAGTAAAACTATGCATCATCATATCGAAAACAACATCAGAATCACATGATACAGCCCGGTCAACCCATGTCAGAAATCTGTTCTTCATGAATTCTGGAAATTCCCAGAAATGTCGATTCAGTGTAAATGGCATACTTTGACCGCTTGTCACGGTTGATCTGTTGATTGTTTATGGGATATTAAGACATAAATCTACATTCCACATTACCAGCTACAACATGTAACAAATAAAAACATTAAATCACTTAAAACCTGATAGATCCGGACTTTCAAAGTTCTTGTCAAACGCTGAAAAACGATTTCTGGGTTACCCAGAAATCTACCGGTCATGCTCGGTCAACCGAGTTTTACCACGAATAACTTGCAATCTACTCATATCCTAACCATGATTCCAGTTCGACATCAAAGATATCATAACATACTACAACTTCAAACATTTAAACAACAAAAACTCATAACATACAAAGATCCATGGGGTCTGACATTTGACTGTCAGACCCAAAAACAACATTTTTCAGATTTTGAAAATTTTCAAATTCGTGCACTTAGATGTTATTGATCCATCAACTACCAACCCAGATCACTTAATAACACTATAAACAACATATTCTAACACATAAACATAACTTTTAACAGAAGATCAAGGGTCAGATTTTCGAATAGGGTTTTATACCTTTATGCATCAATTCTTGATTCTGAGCTTATGATTTGTTATGGTTGATCGTGGGGCTGTTATTTGGGACTGATACACTACATTATTTCGTGGGTTTTGATGAGAGAAAAGTGAGTTGGGTGTTTGTAAGAAAAAATGAGCCAAGTTAGAAGACTTTCTCTCTCTTGATCTATATATATGCTAATGATACAATGTATTTGTAATACAAAGTGGATGATTGCTGAGATATATGACCATATGGGATAATCTAGAGTTGGTGAACAACTCCAATCTTGGCAAGATACATAAGTAAGCTTAATAAATAAATAAAAATTGTATATAAGGGCATTTTTGTCATTTTCTTTTTATTTCTTGAATTTCCATTTGTTGCAAACCCTTAGGGTTTAGGGTTTAGGTTAGGGTTTGGACCATTTTAAAGTTTAAAAAAAATAATTTCCTAGAATTTCCAATTTAGGGTTTGTAAAATAAAATAAAATCATAAATTTTAGTTTCTAAAATACAAAATTAAGGTTTCTTAATTAATTAGGTTTTTAATTACTTAACACCTTACTAATTAGGTTTAAGATACACTAATTAGTATTAAGCTTTCCAAATCAACAATTAGGGTTTACAATTTAAATAAAATAGGGTTTATAAAATAAATATTAGGGTTTTTAGAAATTAATATTTCTAAATATTAATAGGGTATACCTAATTAATCAAAAAGTCATACATAACATGCATGCACCATATAACACAGTTATATAACAGTGTCGAACTCATCCTGAGTTTTAAATTAGGGTTTTCATTTATCAATAAGTTAATTATTGATTTAAGGTTTCTAATTTACAAAATTAGAATTTTCTCTTGATTATTAATAATTATAATTATCATAAATCATATAACATATTGACTTAACAGATTTTAAAGTCTCATTTGACTTCGAAATTAGTGTTTGTCAGTAAAAATTAGGGTTTTATCATAATACCCCATAATTGACCAACCATTGTCAGTCCACAAAAATACGGTACATAATTACAGCACTGAAAAATCAAAATATAATATTATTATATTATTATTCTTATCCATTGATAAAAATCCAAAATTAGGGTTTGGATTCCATATCTGATTTATTCTTCATATATATCATTATTAATTAAGTTAAAATAATTAACTTAATTAATCTTGCATAAATTCATATAATAAAATAAATAATTATTATAATAATTCTAAAAATCATTTCATATATTATTTAAATAATATATAATTATATTTTTATGGAAAATAATTAATAAAAATATTTCTACTATAAAATTAATTATTATAAGAATATATTTTATAATAATCAATAATTCTAAATAAAATAATTTGTAAACATTAATGTAATAAATATATTTTTATTTATTACATAATTACATACACACATTATCTTGTACAAATCCTTATCCGTAAAAAAAAAAATTTATACGCAAAATTTATAATTTAATTTTTATAGAAAATATCAGGTTGTTACATTCACCCTCCCTTATAAAGATTTCGTCCCCGAAATCACCATTTTAAAACCTATACATACCAGGGTACATAGCATACACATTCACTGCGAGTAGATCTCGATCAAAATTGATCGAACTGATCTTCAACTATACACATAAAGCTTATCTTTCTGATTAAACGGAAATTTGATTTTTAACAGAACTCAAATTTCTCCCTCAAACTATTATTATAAAATATTTTACTATATATATAAGAAATAAAATTAGTTTGAGTAATACCTGGAGTAGCATCTCTAGCTGCCACGATATCTTGAACGGTCATGTTGAAGACGCTTGCGGTTGATTTCGTTGGTTTGATTGTTGATGTTGGTCCCGTTGTCGCCAATGTCCTTCTGCCTTTTTCCCGTAATCACATTCCTTGCCTCCATTCTCCTTCTTGGACAGTCTTCCACCTTATACTCCATTGATTCACACTTAAACACACAGACTTTCCTTTTATCTCATTTCCTTTTATCGTATAGGTGACAAAACTATCTTTTGCCCCTTCATTATCTTAGATATTACAAATGTTGCTACAGGGTCAGTTGACCCTCTAAATCCTGGCAGTACGATGGCCTTGAAGTCTTTGACGTCCGTCTATCAATTATCTGACTGATCTTCCCGCGACTGGTATTCCGTTCTGCAAAGCTTGATCGTCCATATTGGCAAAATTCTGTATTGGGTCTGGTTGTCTTCCAGCTTTGTTGACAGGTTCTTCTATCCGTGTATTTCATTTTTGTCTCCTTGACAGCATTATCACTATTAATTCTTTATTCTAAGCCTTATCGTATACGTATAATCATATAACACAAAACTTTCTATTCCAATAATCATGTACTCAAAATATTAGATTTTGAAAATTTGGTTTACTGTAGTAACCAGTATACAGATAAATATCTACTATCTTTATACCAACTTATTTCATTAATTCCATATAAATTCATACTCATATCACTTTCCATACCATAGCACATATTGCTTTAATCATCCGCTATCCCTTTGTGACTCAAAAGTCAGGAATCGCTGCCATAACTTATATAAAATTTGAAAAATATTACCTTATACAAACATACCCATCATATACACTACATAACATAGAATCATACCTATTCAAGTAATACTAGTACTACTTATTCCTTACGCATTTACTAATGATCAGTTGCTTAGTATTCTATATAGTCCCATCATCCTCAATAATCCATTCACTCCTAACTACACCTAGTTCGTCCAACTTACCATACATTATGAGTTTAAGAACGCACCACAAACATATGAGTTTAAGAACTCGACATTGACTACATATTCTTTAACTATACTTTACCTATCAGTCATACTATCGTTTCAGGATCCGGTACTACACTTTTAAAAATAACCACCTCTTTGAGGTAGCTTTCAATGTGAGCCGCTATTTCATTGGCTTTGATATTGGCTCGGTTGACTTCTTCTTTACAATTTGAGGGTATTCTAATTCTTTCTATCCGACAGCTATACTCAAAAATTATTTAGACTAATATACAATATATACACACAAAAATTTATAATTTTATATAAGTTATCTTTTATTTTATTTGACGATGAACTTATCCGATTCATCTCCCCTTTTAAACTCTATTTGAGTTATATATATTTTCAATGTTTCCCTTTGTTCTAAGGTTATAGCCTAAGGTCTAACCCACCTAAGGTTTCCAACCCAAAGCTCTGATACCAACTTGTGAAGACCCCAAACTCAGGTACTTGAAACCCGAACTCGGTTCATCACGATACCATTTCTATGAGCGGAATAATACTAATAATAATAACAATAATATAAATATCAAACTTAACTTACATTTATCAGAGTCTAATCCCAAGTACGTAACCTTTAAACATTTATTACAAACCATGTTAGATAATATATATCATACTTGTCTTAATAGTATTAAACTATTACATAAGATAACGTTCATTCATTCATTCAGCAACCTTTTCCCTTTCCCTTGTTCTTAGCAGAGCTCTCTGATCATTCATACTTAGCTGAAAATATTTAAATTAAGCTAGGATGAGCATTTGAGTGCCCAGCAAGTAATAGCAATTATATATATATAATCTGAAAGAATTTAAATATTTTCTTTGTACTATTCTTCTACAACAAGTCAATAGTTGTGAAGTATTCTGAACCAATAATAATAACATAACAACTCTCTTTCAAATTTTTGAAACTATATATTGACTATAACTGGGGTTATGGTGATATGCCATGAACATTATTTTCATTTTTGAAAAGGTTAAATAAAAATTCATCTGTAAACCGTCATAACTTACGGGCGTTAGGTTGTACTTCCCATGGGCCCTGTATTAATCAATACTACATTACAAGAACGATAGGATCGTTCACTCTGTTCCGCCTTGGGCGCATAAAAGTTTTCCCGTGTAGGGATGTTCATACTTGTCTGGGTTCTAAATCAAAGGTTTTATCTTGTTCAACAATAATCTATAATTCAACATATATGTGTACGGGTAATTGACAAAGGTATATCAACATGTGATGAAATACAATGATTATCCAAGTGGGGACACTTTTTTAACCATTTCTAGAAATTAACGAACAGAATATATATATCTGAGTTACCATATACTAACATGTTGATAATCAATGAGCTTATATAATATAACGTTAATAATATGTACAGTAATAATATAGTTTAGAAACATTCATACTCATGTCCATTGCATAAAGAAAATGCAAAGGTTAGATACTTGTCTGAAGCGCTGCTTACAGTTTGTAATTTAAATTTATCGCTTATCTCACGACCTATCGTTAATAAGATTGTACGTTCGATTAGAATAACATACTATAACACATAACACTGCTTATTGCAGTCAGCACATAACCTAATCACATTGTCACATATGTTCCACAACCATTGAATCACAAATAAACACATATCTAATCAAATTATCTAAGTTCAGATCAATTTCTGAAACATGTCGGTGTACCGACAGCTTTATCGGGTAATTACCGAGTCTAAGACTCTGTCCTGTAACTCAATATCCGTACGTACCAGTCATATTATTTTTAAATGACTTATAATAATTTTAAAACATTTATTATGATTTATCATGAATTTTCAAACCTCGGAATCATTATTAAATGATTTAATATTACACAATTCTATTATCATTAATATTTAATTAATATTAAACTATTAATGAAACTATTGCGAAAATGTTAAAGTTATTTATAATAACTTAAAATACTTTTAAAGTATTAATATTACACTTAAATGATTTTTAAAAGAATTAAAATTATTTTTAAATAATTATCATTAATATTAAAGTATTAATGTATTATTTATCAAAATATTAAAAGTCATTAATTATAACTTGAAATATTTTTAATTCATTTATATCATTTTTAAATAAATAAAACCATTTTAAAACTATTTATTTAATATAATTATTAAATAAATCTAATATCATTTAATATTAAATTATTAATATTTTTCATGACAAAATATCAAAAGTTATATTTATAACTTAAAATATTTTTATATTATTTTTCTATAATTTTTAAATCATTAATTCTATTTTTTATCATTTATTTAATACATTTATTAAATAACTTACTTACCATTAATATTAATTAATTAATGATATTTCATCACAAAATATTGAAATTTATCAAAAATAACTTAAATTATTTTCTTATACCATAATATAATTTTAAATGATTTTTTATGTATTAAAATCATTTTTAAATAATTTATTTAATATTATACTTAAATAAATTAAATACTTTTAATATTCCAAAAATATTAAATATTTATGAAATATATTCAAAATAACTAAAAACTAATTTTCTGAATTTAAAATAATTTTTAAAACTATTTTTGTAATTTTTAGAATTTATTTTCTATTTTTAGTGATTTTTCAGAAATTTAGAAAATAAAAATAAAGAAAACCGTCGCTATAGGCCTTTAGCGACACTTGGCGTCTCTGTTGGTGTTCTTGAGCTCAAGAACACTGACAGCTTCATGCCCGAGGGGTCAACTTTGACCACTTATAATTCCTTTGTTCCTGCATGATCTGATCGATCTCAAGCATTGATCGTGTAGTATAAATGGAGAACTACAATTATTCGCAATTATTTTGGTCATACAACAACTCAAATGCAAGATCTAAGCCGTTAAAACTATTGTCAGGTTTGTTTATCAAGTTCTAGGCTGCCCAGAAAAATCCGGTCAATGCCGGTCAACGACATTGGTAGCCTTATTCTGGTCAATCAGTTGATGAAATGGTGGTGATAGACGTCAGGCCTCATAGAGGAACGAGCATGATATCAATAGTGATCATTTCTAATGTCCATATATCATTAACGTACTAGATCTAAGTCTCTAAAACAATTGCCAGGGCTGTTCTGGGTTTTCTGGGTAACCCAGAAACCCAGACAATTCCGAGTAGGCACTTTGTGGCTTAAATTTATATGGGTTCTAGATAATGTTATGGTGATCTATTAGTTTAATATTGTAGTATACATAACCTAGTAAAACTATGCATCATCATATCGAAAACAACAACATCAGAATCACATGATACAGCCCGGTCAACCCATGTCAGAAATCTGTTCTTCATGAATTCTGGAAATTCCCAGAAATGTCGATTCAATGTAAATGGCCTACTTTGACTGCTTGTCACGGTTGATCTGTTGATTGTTTATGGGATATTAAGACATAAATCTACATTCCACATTACCAGCTACAACATGTAACAAATAAAAACATTAAATCACTTAAAACCTGACAGATTCGGACTTTCAAAGTTCTTGTCAGACGCTGAAAAACGATTTCTGGGTTACCCAGAAATCTACCGGTCATGCTCGGTCAACCGAGTTTGACCACGAATAACTTGCAATCTACTCATATCCTGACCATGATTCCAGTTCGACATCAAAGATATCATAACATACTACAACTTCAAATATTTAAACAACAAAAATACATAATATACAAAGATCCATGGGGTCTGACATTTGACTGTCAGACCCAAAAATAACATTTTCCAAATTTTGAAAATTTTCAAATTCGTGCACTTAGATGTTATTGATCCATCAACTACCAACCCAGATCACTTAATAACACTATAAACAACATATTCTAACACATAAACATAACTTTTAACAGAAGATCAAGTGTCAGATTTGTGAGGTCCCCGAATCCAGGTCCCAAATCACCTCGGATCCGGTTCGATCGTTCTATACAACTATTACTATTTACGGAAGATATAAACATAGATTGTTTATACAATACATATACTCACTATTCCCCAAGGTCGAGTAACCTTAACTTAATACTCATTTCATAACTTTTCTAACATACAACAACATTATTATCATACAACACTATTACAAAACTAATTGCATACTTATACTAAAGCTTGAACTGTCTTTGACCTTTTCTTGAATCCGACGTATTCGCTTTAATCTGCAATGTTTTATCATGATATAGCAAGGGTGAGCATAAGGATTGCCCAGCAAGTTTAAATTCAACAATATAACGATATATCATGATTGAAGAGTTTGAATAATAAGCTGGCTACAATTCAACAATATAATTGTGAACTAGCAGGAACAAGTTTATGACTGAACAAGTATTATACATGAACAAATATATTTTGACCAACTGGTAATGAAGGTGATCAGCCTTTCATACATGACTTATACATGCAATATGTACAGAGTACAATTTATACATGGCAATCAGCAATGATTAACCATAAGCTTATCCGAATGAAACATCTCTTATTAGAGTTATTAAAAATAAACTTGCCTGATCCGTTGATTACCGCAACACAATATATAACGCTTTATCCGAAGACCTAATATTAGTAATATAGATCTCCAATATTAGAATAATATCATCACAATATAATACTAGTATATATATAGTTATACATAGAATAACCTAAACACATAACTCATAATACATAATCCTATCAGTCTATAACACACATAAGACTCGGTGTCAAGTCAAACTATTGCAATCTGAGTTGAACCCGACACAAAACTGACATCCTGACGGTCTAATCAGACAAATATCGAGTTTAAGTTCAATTAAACTCTGCTTAAACACTTAACAATTAACTCAGATAATTTTATTAACAGTCGAAATAATTTTCTAACTCTCATAACAATTTTCACATAATTATTACCATTTATCATGAATTTTAAATCATTAAAAACGTATTTAAATGAATTAAATACCACATAATTCTTTTATCATTAATATTTTTTTTTATCAAATATTAATGAAATACATGTCATAATATTATAATATATTTATAATATATCAAAGTATTTTTAATACTTTAAAAATATTTTTATATGATTTTTAAATAATTAAATTCATTATCCGATAATTGCTATTAATATTAAAATATTAATATTTTCATGATAAAATATCAAAAGTTATATTTTATAACTTAAAATATTTTTCTAACACTTAAATCATTTTTATATGATTTTTTTAAATCATTTATTCTATTTTTCCATAATTTATTTAATATATTTATTAAATAAACTAATTATCATTAATATTAATTTATTAATGAATTTCATCACAAAATATTAAAAGTCACTGAAAATAACTTAAAATATTTTCTTATAACATAATATTATTTTTCATGATTTTTAATGAATTAAAATCATTTTTAAATAATTTATTTAATATTATAATTAAATAAATTAAATATCATTTATATTCCAAAAATATTAAATATTTATGAAATATACTCAAAATAATTAAAAACTATTTTTCAGAATTTAAAATAATTTTTCGAAATTTATTTAGTATTTTTAATAATTAAAAACCATTTTTATTAATTTTTAAATAATTTCCGAAAAATAATAATTAATTTCTTAATTAAACCGTCGCTAAAAGGGCAATAGGCGACAAATCCGTCGTTGTTGGTGTTCTTCAGCTGTTCTTGAGTGTTCTTGAGCTTCATAGTCAGACACCGAGTATGCTTGTTTGACCAGAGTTTGATCTAGGTTCCGGTCGATTTCTGGGTTTGTAATTGAGTTAATCGTGTTTTACTAATGTAGTACTACAACTTAAAACAAGTTCCAAAGCCATAACATCCCTAACGTGCAAGATCTAGTCTGTCAAAATGTCTGACAACGTTGTTCTTCATTTTCTGGGTTTTCCAGAAAATGAAGAACAGACGTAGGTACTACTTTGATCCTTTTGATCTACATGTTCCCGGCTCGGTTTGTGTGATCTACGAGTTCAAACATGTATTAGAGATGTTAGTGAACAACTCTATATCCTCAGATAATTCTAAAAACAACATCATCTCACGCTTTAAGCTGGTCAAAGTATCTGACAAAACTTGTTCTTGGTGAATTCTGGGTTTTCCAGAAATTCATCCGGCTCGGTTGGCCAACACAGGTTTGACCGAGAGTTTATACGATCCTGATACAGATATGGGAGATCTAAAGGTTTTACCATGTACACTTCATGTCATACTACAAGGATCTAACAATAACATAGCCAAAACATCAAAACACTGCACGATCTAGACCTTGAAAAACCTTGTCAGACGGAATCTGGAATTCTGGGTTGCCCATAATTTCATATCCGTGAACGGTCAACGGGTTTTGACCACTGATATCTTGAGATCCAGACATGTTATGGAGTTTGTTCCACTTCCAGATCAAAGATCTACTGACATAATACAAGTATAAAGCTTAAAACAACACAAAACATAAACACATCAAGATCTAAAGCTACTGACATAAGACTGTCAGACAACATTTTTAACTTTTTCTCAGATTTCTAAAAATGGTAGATCCGAGCACTTTGATGTTATGGATCTAGGATTTTACAACCCAGATCACTTATAGACACCCTATTACACAACTTTAACAAATCAATTACAACTTCTAACATCAAATTGAAAGATTTCTAGTATTAGGGTTTTATACCTTTTGAATGACCAAATCTTGATTCTGATTTTGATGATCTGATCTTGTTGTATGATTACATGATCTAGGCTTGTTTTCTCACACTCTCTCACTCTAACTCCTGAATTTCTAGAGAGAGTGTGGCTTGGGTGAAAATGAAAATTAAAGTCTCTTTCTTTCTCTTTTAATCTCTTATAAATGTTGCCAAGTTGCTATGATTTATCAAAAATTCGGCTGGTATAATAGATTTGAAGCATGTGGCTGATCTATATGAGGTTACCAACTCCAAATATGGGAAGATATGCAAGTAACCTTCAATAATGAACAAGGACATTTTAGTCTTTTCTAATTTAATTTAATGGCAAAATAGACAATTGCCAAACCCTTAGGGTTTAGGATTTGGGACATTCTTAGGGTTTAAGGTTTAAACCCTTAGGTTTTAAAAATAATTTCTAAAATTTCCAATTTAGGTTATCAAAAATAGAAAATTAATATTTCTAAATTATAATTAGAATTTTCTAATTATATTCAAATTTCATAATCACAAATTAAATCTTGCTAATTAGGATTAATAATACCTAATTAAAATTGCTAATTACGCAATTAGGGTCAAAATGGTCATTAGGGTTTATACCCCAAAATTTTAGAGTTTCTAATATAAAATAAATTTCTAATTTAAAATTAGATTTCGTAATTAGATTAGGACTTTCTAATTATTATAACTTGAAATTAGAATTAATATTTTCTAATTAACATTAAATTATTACATTAACACTTAGATTTTCTCGAATTATAAATTAGGGTTTCAAATCCATAATTAGGGTTCCAAATTTGGAATTAGAGTTTTGTAACCAATTCGTTAATATTAACCCTAATTAATCCTATAATTATTTACACTTACGCCATTAGGTTCACGATTTAGGGTTTCATGCACCAAATTAGGGTTTTGGATTCCCGGAACTGAAATTAGGGTTTCCAGAACCGATTTTTAGTGTTTCTTATTAAACACTAGGGTTTTCTAACCGAACGTTGACGTTCTTAATATATATTTAGGGTTTGTCACAGATATCAATATCTGGTCAACCCTTAACCACATACTGTACACATATACACAGAACATAATCACGTTTTCCTTAATCCTGAATAATTCACCTAAATCCTTCACAAAATTTTGAAATCCTCAAAATTCCATCTTAAAAATATCAAACGCATACACTTATTTTCTGTCTAGGTTCTAATTTTGAACCTTAAATCAATAAATAAAAATTTTAAAAATATTCAAAATTCTCGGGTTGTCACATTCACCCCTTCTTCTAAAAATTTCGTCCCCGAAATTTACCATACACCTTACGCCATACATCATACACCATACACCATACACCATACATACACAGCATCTCATGCTACCCAATACACCACTCACAAGAGTAAAAGTTTTCAAATTGTACTGAGGGATCATATAGACCATGAACTATTGAGGTTTATAGGTATTACTACCTGCTACCTATTTCAATTAAGAAAAAGGTATTCTACCCATACAAAGGTTAACAATATGTTTACAATCACAAAGAAGGTAAACTACCGATGCGGGTACTTTAGATGATCAATCTATTGTACCTTAGTAATCAGAACGACTATATGCGTTCTTAGATTGGAATATTTTATCCAATTAGTATATCCCCATTTTCAGGGTTGTTCACCTCAGACTTATCATAAGATTCCGCACCAAAAAAAATTTGGTTCGGGAAATTTCTTTCAATGAACACTTAGAGTTTTCATAAACTTTAGTCTAGCTGAATCGAATAGCATAGACCCATATCAATAATTCAATTCAATCGAATTATTTAGGTGTAACCAAACCCCGTTGGCAAATTAAACTTTTGAAAATATTTTCGAGAATGACGTCATGATGCCGTACTGTATTAACAATCCGTTTGAGGATGCCGTCATTATATGACTTTGTCATAACACATCATACAATAGTGGAACAACGATTTTAGATCAAATTCACACTAAGTATTCCTGTATTTACAACTCCATCAATTTTTTTATCATCTCTGCACCAGGTTACATGGTACATGAGTGATAAATAAAAGTTATTTTGATATTTCAAATCATTTGCGTCTAGCTGGAATAAGTAGCATAGACTATACTTTAAACCGTTTCAAAAATGATTACGAGTCTACATATTTTTTTTAAAGGCACATAGTGCGTATTTAGCTTGATGTCAATCATTTCGAAGTTTAGCATAGCTAGGAGTTTTAGAAAACTTATGTCTCCACTAATAATCATTTGCTTAACAATCTATCTGTTCCTATTATCCTCAATATTCTGTTTACACACAACTATACCCAGTTCGTCACACCACACTTATGAGTTCATGAACTTGCCACAATCATATGAGTTTAAGAACTTGTCCTAGTCTGACCTTTGGCGTCCGTTCGCTGAGGGGTTTCGTAAACATTTCATATAACTATGAGTCAAGTATGTCACATAAGTATGAGTTTTAAGAACTCGTACTTAACCTTATATCCTCTACCTATGACATATCTATCTTTTATACACACGAGAAAGGAATCACCCTCTCAACATGCATTTAGCAAATAGCGCGACACAACATTTCAATGATTATCAGTATCAGAAACTAAGTGTCGTCAAACCAAACTTAGCCACTAATCAATATAGGAAGCTAAGCGCACAATTCCCCGCCCATACAAAGAATTGGTCAACCTAACCACTATATCGATCAGGAAGCTAAGTGATTCTGAAACCAAGTACAAATTCCCTGCCCATACAAGGAATCATACAACTTAGCTGCTGACATGAGTCCTCAATTGAAATTCCTACCTAATCTTAACACCCTTCTCAATACGAATTCATTTAATCCGTATTCATAATCCATAACTCTTTTATGAGTTTTCATAGTACAATTTCATTGTACAACTTACAGACAATATCTTGCTGTAAACTTTTCAATCATTAGATTGATTCTTATCCATGCTATCACTTTATCAGATCACGGAGTGATCTCATCGTATATGTTACGATTTATTTCTATGGCTTAATCGTTTTGTTTTACGATCTTTTATCACTGCACTTTCAGTCTTTTAGACTTTCTATTCACCATTACTATTCAACTTTATTATCAGAGTTAGGGAACTCTTGTATCTTATAACTCGCCGAGATTCGTCTTTGAATCTTACCTACCCAACTAACTCTATGTGAGTTAGTAATTATCTTAATCACTGCGGATATTAGTCTCAAGTATTCCTACCTAAGCTTCATAACCAACAGCTCTGATACCAACTGTGAGGTCCCCGAATCCAGGTCCCAAATCACCTCGGATCCGGTTCGATCATTCTATACAACTATTACTATTTGCGGAAGATATAAACATAGATTGTTTATACAATACATATACTCACTATTCCCCAAGGTCGAGTAACCTTAACTTAATACTCATTTCATAACTTTTCTAACATACAACAACATTATTATCATACAACACTATTACAAAACTAATTGCATACTTATACTAAAGCTTGAACTGTCTTTGACCTTTTCTTGAATCCGACGCATTCGCTTTAATCTGCAATGTTTTATCATGATATAGCAAGGGTGAGCATAAGGATTGCCCAACAAGTTTAAATTCAACAATATAACGATATATCATGATTGAAGAGTTTGAATAATAAGCTGGCTACAATTCAACAATATAATTGTGAACTAGCAGGAACAAGTTTATGACTGAACAAGTATTATACATAAACAAATATATTTTGACCAACTGGTAATGAAGGTGATCAGCCTTTCATACCTGACTTATACATGCAATATGTACAGAGTATAATTTATACATGGCAATCAGCAATGATTAACCATAAGCTTATCCGAATGAAACATCTCTTATTAGAGTTATTAAAAATTAACTTGCCTGATCCGTTGATTACCGCAACGCAATATATAACGCTTTATCCAAAGACCTAATATTAGTAATATAGATCTCCAATATTAGAATAATATCATCACAATATAATACTAGTATATATATAGTTATACATAGAATAACCTAAACACATAACTCATAATACATAATCCTATCAGTCTATAACACACATAAGACTCGGTGTCAAGTCAAACTATTGCAATCTGAGTTGAACCCGACACAAAACTGACATCCTGACGGTCTAATCAGACAAATATCGAGTTTAAGTTCAATTAAACTATGCTTAAACACTTAACAATTAACTCAGATAATTTTATTAACAGTCGAAATAATTTTTTAACTCTCATAACAATTTTCACATAATTATTACCATTTATCATGAATTTTAAATCATTAAAAACGTATTTAAATGAATTAAATACCACATAATTCTTTTATCATTAATATTTTTTTTTATCAAATATTAATGAAATACATGTCATAATATTATAATATATTTATAATATATCAAAGTATTTTTAATACTTTAAAAATATTTTTATATGATTTTTAAATAATTAAATTTATTATCCGATAATTGCTATTAATATTAAAATATTAATATTTTTATGATAAAATATCAAAAGTTATATTTTATAACTTAAAATATTTTTCTAACACTTAAATCATTTTTATATGATTTTTTTAAATCATTTATTCTATTTTTCCATAATTTATTTAATATATTTATTAAATAAACTAATTATCATTAAAATTAATTTATTAATGAATTTCATTACAAAATATTAAAAGTCACTGAAAATAACTTAAAATATTTTCTTATAACATAATATTATTTTTCATGATTTTTCATGAATTAAAATCATTTTTAAATAATTTATTTAATATTATAATTAAATAAATTAAATATCATTTATATTCCAAAAATATTAAATATTTATGAAATATACTCAAAATAATTAAAAACTATTTTTCAGAATTTAAAATAATTTTTCAGAATTTATTTAGTATTTTTAATAATTAAAAACCATTTTTATTAATTTTTAAATAATTTCCAAAAAATAATAATTAATTTCTTAATTAAAAAGTCGCTAAAAGGGCAATAGGCGACAAATTCGTCGCTGTTGGTGTTCTTCAGCTGTTTTTGAGTGTTCTTGAGCTTCATAGTCAGACACCGAGTATGCTAGTTTGACCAGAGTTTGATCTAGGTTCCGGTCGATTTCTGGGTTTGTAATTGAGTTAATCGTGTTTTACTAATGTAGTACTACAACTTAAAACAAGTTCCAAAGCCATAACATCCCTAACGTGCAAGATCTAGTCTGTCAAAATGTCTGACAACGTTGTTCTTCATTTTCTGGGTTTTCCAGAAAATGAAGAACAGACGTAGGTACTACTTTGATCCTTTTGATCTACATGTTCCCGGCTCGGTTTGTGTGATCTACGAGTTCAAACATGTATTAGAGATGTTAGTGAACAACTCTATATCCTCAGATAATTCTAAAAACAACATCATCTCACGCTTTAAGCTGGTCAAAGTATCTGACAAAACTTGTTCTTGGTGAATTCTGGGTTTTCCAGAAATTCATCCGGCTCGGTTGGCCAACACAGGTTTGACCGAGATTTTATACGATCCTGATACAGATATGGGAGATCTAAAGGTTTTACCATGTACACTTCATGTCATACTACAAGGATCTAACAATAACATAGCCAAAACATCAAAACACTGCACGATCTAGACCTTGAAAAACCTTGTCAGACGTAATCTGGAATTCTGGGTTGCCCATAATTTCATATCCGTGAACGGTCAACGGGTTTTGACCACTGATATCTTGAGATCCAGACATGTTATGGAGTTTGTTCCACTTCCAGATCAAAGATCTACTGACATAATACAAGTATAAAGCTTAAAACAACACAAAACATAAACACATCAAGATCTAAAGCTACTGACATAAGACTGTCAGACAACATTTTTAACTTTTTCTAAGATTTCTAAAAATGGTAGATCCGAGCACTTTGATGTTATGGATCTAGGATTTTACAACCCAGATCACTTATAGACACCCTATTACACAACTTTAACAAATCAATTACAACTTCTAACATCAAATTAAAAGATTTCTAGTATTAGGGTTTTATACCTTTTGAATGACCAAATCTTGATTCTGATTTTGATGATCTGATCTTGTTGTATGATTACATGATCTAGGCTTGTTTTCTCACACTCTCTCACTCTAACTCCTGAATTTCTAGAGAGAGTGTGGCTTGGGTGAAAATGAAAATTAAAGTCTCTTTCTTTCTCTTTTAATCTCTTATAAATGTTGCCAAGTTGCTATGATTTATCAAAAATTCGGCTGGTATAATAGATTTGAAGCATGTGGCTGATCTATATGAGGTTACCAACTCCAAATATGGGAAGATATGCAAGTAACCTTCAATAATGAACAAGGGCATTTTAGTCTTTTCTAATTTAATTTAATGGCAAAATAGACAATTGCCAAACCCTTAGGGTTTAGGATTTGGGACATTCTTAGGGTTTAAGATTTAAACCCTTAGGTTTTAAAAATAATTTCTAAAATTTCCAATTTAGGTTATCAAAAATAGAAAATTAATATTTCTAAATTATAATTAGAATTTTCTAATTATATTCAAATTTCATAATCACAAATTAAATCTTGCTAATTAGGATTAATAATACCTAATTAAAATTGCTAATTACGCAATTAAGGTCAAAATGGTCATTAGGGTTTATACCCCAAAATTTTAGAGTTTCTAATATAAAATAAATTTCTAATTTAAAATTAGATTTCGTAATTAGATTAGGACTTTCTAATTATTATAACTTGAAAATTAGAATTAATATTTTCTAATTAACATTAAATTATTACATTAACACTTAGATTTTCTCGAATTATAAATTAGGGTTTCAAACCCATAATTAGGGTTCCAAATTTGGAATTAGAGTTTTGTAACCAATTCGTTAATATTAACCCTAATTAATCCTATAATTATTTACCCTTACGCCATTAAGTTCACGATTTAGGGTTTCATGCACCGAATTAGGGTTTTGGATTCCCGAAACTGAAATTAGGGTTTTCAGAACCGATTTTTAGGGTTTCTTATTAAACACTAGGATTTTCTAACCGAACGTTGACGTTCTTAATATATATTTAGGGTTTGTTACAGATATCAATATCTGGTCAACCCTTAACCACATACTGTACACATATACACAGAACATAATCACGTTTTCCTTAATCCTGAATAATTCACCTAAATCCTTCACAGAATTTTGAAATCCTCAAAATTCCATCTTAAAAATATCAAACGCATACACTTATTTTCTGTCTAGGTTCTAATTTTGAACCTTAAATCAATAAATAAAAATTTTAAAAATATTCAAAATTCTCGGGTTGTCACAAGATTTTTCGAATAGGGTTTTATACCTTTATGCATCAATTCTTGATTCTGAGCTTATGATTTGTTATGGTTGATCGTGGGGCTATTATTTGGGACTGACACACTACATTATTTCGTGGGTTTTGATGAGTGAAAAGTGAGTTGGGTGTTTGTAAGAAAAAATGAGCCAAGTTAGAAGACTTTCTCTCTCTTGATTTATATATATGCTAATGATACAATGTATTTGTAATACAAAGTAGCTGATTGCTGAGATATATGACCATGTGGGATAATCTAGAGTTGGTGAACAACTCCAATCTTGGCAAGATACACAAGTAAGCTTAATAAATAAATAAAAATTGTACATAAGGGCATTTTTGTCATTTCCTTTTTATTTTTAGAATTTTCATTTGTTACAAACCCTTAGGGTTTAGGGTTTGGGTTAGCGTTTCGACCATTTTAGAGTTTACAAAAAATAATTTCCTGGAATTTTTAATTTAGGGTTTGTAAAATAAAATAAAATCATAAATTTTAGTTTCTAAAATACAAAATTAAGGTTTCTTAATTAATTAGGTTTTTAATTACTTAACACCTTGCTAATTAGGTTTAAGATACAATAATTAGTATTAAGCTTTCCAAATCAACAATTAGGGTTTATAATTTAAATAAAATAGGGTTTATAAAATAAATATTAGGTTTTCTAGAAATTAATATTTCTAAATATTAATAGGGTATACCTAATTAATCAAAAAGTCATACATAACATGCATGCACCATATAACACAGTTATATAACAATGTCGAACTCATCCTGAGTTTTAAATTAGGATTTTCATTTATCAATAAGTTAATTATTGATTTAAGGTTTCTAATTTACGAAATTAGAATTTTCTCTTGATTATTAATAATTATAATTATCATGAATCACATAACATATTGACTTAACAGATTTTATAGTCTCACGTGACTTCAAAATTAGTGTTTGTCAGTAAAAATTAGGGTTTTATCATAATACCCCATAATTGACCAACCATTGTCAGTCCACAAAAATACGGTACATAATTACAGCACTGAAAAATCAAAATATAATATTATTATATTATTATTCTTATCCATTGATAAAAATTAAAAATTAGGGTTTTGATTCCATATCTGATTTATTCTTCATATATAACATTATTAATTAAGTTAAAATAATTAACTTAATTAATCTTGCACAAATTCATGTAATAAAATAAATAATTATTATAATAATTCTAAAAATCATTTCATATATTATTTAAATAATATATAATTATATTTTTATGAAAAATAATTAATAAAAATATTTCTACTATAAAATTAATTATTATAAGAATATTCTTTATAATAATCAATAATTCTAAATAAAATAATTTTTAAACATTCATGTAATAAATATATTTTTATTTATTACATAATTACATACACACATTATCTTATACAAATTCTTATCCCTAAAAAAAAAATTTATACACAAAATTTATAATTTAATTTTTATAGAAAATATCAGGTTGTTACATAATCTATGATGATACATCATAGATCTATAACATCAAAGGCCTTAAAAATTAAGTTTTTCAAAAATTGCTCAAGAACTCCAAAAGTGCTCTGACAAGCTAATGTCAGTGGCCCTAGATCGTTCTCTGTTTATGATTTTTGTTGTTTTATGGTTTAGAACTGTAGTCTGACATGAGGACTGTGATCTGGAAGTGGAATCATAGCTATTCCATGTCTAGATTACAATATATTGTTGGTCAAAGTCGGTTGACCGACCATGGCCGAGTGATTTCTAGGTAACCCAGAAATCCTAAAACTGAGTCTGACAAGATTTTCTATGGCCTAAATCTGTCAGACGTTAGATGATATGATGTTGTGTTTCTAACTAGTTTGTAGCTTGTTAGATGGACTCTAGATCCATGTCTTTAGACCCTTCAAAACATCAATAGATCGAACGGAGTGATTGGCCAAAGTAGCTCATTTGATCACGAAGACACTTTTCTTGAATTTCCAGAAAGTGTATGAACATCGTTTCTGACCATGTTTAACCGCACTAATTCTAGTGATGCTTGTTAGAGTTTATGCCCTAGAGGCCAATTATTTTATATAATTGCTTAACATTTTGATATTATAATTGATTGAATAAATGAATGATTTTATTATGGTTTTATTTACTGCGTTATATAAATGTTAACATAATAAAATTCCTTAGAATAGTGATACAAATTATATAGTTTCAAGTATGTGACTTGAACATGAGATTGTATAATTACAATTAGTATCATTGTTCTTAAATGTCCCTTGTCGAGTATAATTGTTGATGGGACAACAATGATGCATTGAGACTAGTATGTTTATTGACTGATGACCAAATCTCATTGGTCATAAATATATGAGATATTAAGTCAATGCATAGGTACGTGTTAGAGAACGATGTACTAGACAGACCCACCATGAGAATTCTATGTGGAGCATTATGCGAAGTGTCATTAGCGATTCTCATAGTGACAATGATGTAATGATCCTCCGACCTAAAATCACTATATTACTACACAAGAATTTATGTACTTTGATATCATCAAAGGTCACCTTTAATAGGGTGGAATATAAAGGTGATTATTGGGTACATCATGAATCGTGTGAGGAATATGAGTGATCTAGATGAAATTTAACCCTCCTATGTATTAGGGGTGATATCCATAGGCCTCTTGATTGAGTAGGATTATGAAATGCATGATCATGCTCAAATAATGATTTGTTTCATATAGTCTACTATTTGATCAAGAAAACACAGATTAAATTATGAAGAGTATGACACATTCCATGACTCAAGTTTAATCTAGGATATTAAGGTTAAAAGGATTAAATTACATTGAAACATTGGTCACGAAAAGGTTGCATCGAATCATCGATCTTATTATTACTTAGGTATCAGTGATGCATTACTAGATGCCGCTCACTGTTTATAATTTTATAATATGATTTTAAAATTATTGTCAACGTAATAATAACCTATAGGGTCACACACATAGAACGTAATTAATTTAAATTGTAAAGATTTAAATATGTCAATATGATTGATATTATTTCAATTACGATTTTAAATTAATAGGATAATTTATATATAGGTATATTAATTAACCAAGACTTAATTAAGATATATATATATATATATATATATATATATATATATATATATATATATATATATATATATATATATATTTCAGATTTTATTTTAGGCTTTTGATTAATTCCTTTTAACAGCTATATATATGATATGTAGCAGCCATATTAGAATAATCATCATAACCAAAACCCTAGCCACTCTTAGAGAGAGACTAGAGATAAACAGTTTTGAAAAGGAAAAATTTTCATCCTTGTGGCTAGTACCGCAGTTCCTTTTACTGCAGATCGTACGACGATTCGCGGGGCGTTCGTGTGGATACCGTAGAGGCGCAATTTGGTTGGATTGCGTTGGAGATTCGAGAGTATCAATTCTATTTTCATAATCGGTATAATTTCTAACCATTGTGTTAATTTGTTTTTCGCATGGATCATGTTTTAGGGTTTCAGAATTGGCTTTAAATTGGTTTATTTTCATTGCGTTTTATGTGCCGAAACCCTACAATGCTAATGTTGTTGGACTGATCTGTTGTTATAGTTATGTTCTATGACATGAGTACTATATGTATGAACCAAGAAACCACTTAAGTGATGACCAGAACTGGGAGAAAATCGAACCACAAAGTAGGCAGTCGAAGCTGTCTGGGGTTTTGGGTAACCCACAAAGCCCAGAAAGCTTCTGACAGCTACTTTGGGACATTATATCTTGCTGTTATATTGTTGTATGACCTAGATCGTTGGTGTTAATTGTAGTGTTACACAAACACTATAAGATCTGAGTCTTAGATTGGCCAAAACATGTATTAACAGAGAATCAAAGGCGGTCAAAGTAGACCCCTTGAACACTGACTGTCAGTGTTCTTGAGCCCCAAGAACACCTACAACGACAGAAAGTGTCGCTATAGCCTATAGCGATGGTTTTATTAATTTTATTTTTATGATTTTCCGGAAATTGATTAAAAATAGAAAATAAATTCTAAAAATCATTTAAAAATGATAAATAATTTTTGAAAATTACATTTTATAAAAATTAACTTTAATAATTTGACATATTTTTCATAAATATTAGTATTTATTTAAATATTATTGATATTTAATTTATTTAATAAATGCATTAAATAAATTAATTAAAAATGATTTTATTATACTAAAAAACATTTTAAATGATAATAAAGTATTTAAAAATATTTTAAGTTATAAAACATACCTTTTAATATATTAAGATAAATTTCATTAATTATTTAATATTAATGATATTAAATTTATTTAATAATTATATTAAATAAATTAGTTTAAAAATGATTTTAATATTATAAAAATTATTTTAAATAAAAATTAAGTATTTAAAAATATTTTAAGTTATAAAATATAACCTTTAATATTTAAAGGTAAATTTCATTAATAATTAACTATTAATGATATTAAAATTATTTAATAATTATATTAAATAAATAGTTTAAAAATAGTTTTATTAATTTAAAAAGGATATAAATGTTTTAAAAATATTTTAATTTGTAATTAATGACTTTTAATATTTTGATAAATAATGCATTAATACTTAAATATTAATGGTAATTATTTAAAAATAATTTTAAATGTTTTAAAAATCATTTAAGGGTAATATTAATGTTTTAAAAATGTTTTGAGTTATTATAAATAACTTTAATATTTTGGCAATGGTTTCATTAATAATTTAATATTAATTAAATATTAATGATAATAGAATTATTTAATATTTAAATCATTTAAAAATAATTCCAGTGTTTGAAAAATCATGATAAATTATAATAATTATTTAAAAATTATTATAAGTCATTTAAAAATAATATGACTGATATTTACATTTATTGAAATACAGAATAGGGTTTTAGACTTGCTAATTATCCGATAAAGCTATCGGTACACCGAAATTTTTAAGAAATTGATCTGGACTTAGATAGTTTAACTAGATAAGCGTTTGTTTGTGATCCAATGACTGCTAAACATATGTGACAATGTGATTAGGTTATGTGCTGACTACAAATAGCAGTACTATATGTTATGATATGTTATTCTAATCGAACGAATGATCTTATTAATGATAGGTCTCGATATAAAAGATAAAACTAAGTTGTGTAAGCAGCAGATCAGGCAAGTATCCTACCTTTGCATTTATTTTTTGCAATTGACATGAGTAAGAAAGCTTCAGAATTATATTATTGTTGTGTTAGATTATTAACCCTATTGTTATTGATTATGTATCCAAACATTTGTATTCATACAAGTTCTTAAATTATCCGATCATTGTTTATCAATGCAGTACTATTGTACAATCCAGATATTTATTCTGTTCGTTAATTTTTGAGCATGATTATACAAGTGACCTCACTTGGATAATCATTGTATTTAATCACATGTTGATACATACTTATTGGTTTCCAATATGTATATCCTAATCAAAGGTCATCTAAGCTATTTGACCTGGCTAGACACATATTTAAAAATATTATTGAACATGATAAAGCATTATTGTTATCCAACCGAATTATTTTAGTTCGAATTCCAGACTAAGTATGAACATCCCGAACATGGGAAACCTTTTGTGCGCCTAAGGCGGATAAGATGAACGAAAATATCATTCTTACATGTAGTATTGATCAATACAGGGCATAACGGACTGATCACCCCCTATGCCTGTAAGTTATGACAGTTTGCGGATGAAATTTTATTTAACCTTATCAAAAATTGAAATCAAAGTTCATAGTCTGTCGATTGCTCTCCATTTATAGTTAGTACGTAGTTTCAAAAATTTGATATAGAATTGATATGTTGTTGTTGTTGGTTTAGCTTACTTTATAACTGTTGATTCGTTGTAGAAGTGTCATTCAAAGAAAATATTTAATCCTTTTAGCTAAAATTTATTGTTTGATATTACTTACTGGGCAATCAAATGCTCATCCTTGCTTTAAATTTAAATATTTTCAGCTAAGCGTGATCAACCTGAAGGTTCAGGCAAGAACAAGGGGAAATAAAAGCTGACCGAATAAGTTTTATGATATTCTATGTAATAGTTAAACTTTAGTAAGACAAGGATATTTATTATTATCATGCAATGTAATGTATTAAAGGTTGGAAACCTGGGGATTTAGAAAACTCTGATATGTAAATTAAGTTTGATATTTATATTATTGTTATTATTCCGCTCAAAGAAATGGTATCGTGAAGTACCAAGTTCGGGTTTCAAGTACCTGAATTTAGGGGCGTCACAGGTTGGTATCAGAGATTTAGGGTTAAAAACCTTAGGTGGGATAGACCTTAGGCTATAACCTTAGAACAAAGGGAAACGTTGAAAATATAAATAACTCAAATAGAGTTTAAAAAGAGATGAATTGAATAAATTCATCGTTAAACAAAATAAAAGATAACTTATATAAAACTATTATTTGCTGTGTGCATATATTATATGCTAATCAAGATAATTTATGTGTGTAGATGTCAGGTGGAAAAAAATTAGGATACCCTCAGAACTTAAAGAAGGAGCCAATATCAAAGCCAATAGTTGAAATAGAGGCTCACAGTGAAAGAAACCCTGACGAAGTGGTGGTATTGTAAAATATAGTACCAGATCCAGAAATAATAGAACTGACAGATAGAGATTCGGACACTAAAGTTGTAACTGATCAAGCATCAACGAAAGTCTGGAATCTGAAGAACAAGGTTTCTTCTTTGGAAAAGCTGTGGGAAATAGAAAAGCTGCTAAATAATCAATTGCGAAAATCATTAATCGAAACAATAGAAGAACAAGATAAGCTTAAAATCTAAATTCATCAAATGGGTGCCAAAAGTAACAAATCGTGTACAGCTCCGAACATGAAAGGGAAAAGAAAGATGAAGGATCGTGATATAGGAAATTTCGATAACAACCAAGGGAACTCTAACAAAATAGAAAAGTGTACAAATTGTAACAAGAAACATGAAGGCTTGTGTAGAAAAGGGGAAAATGTTTGCTACAGTTGCGGAAATGAGGGACATATCTCTCCTCATTATCCCAATCCGAAGTAAGATGTCTGTTTTATTTATGGGATAGAAGGGCATCAGGCGAAAGGTTGTCCAAGATCCAGAAAAAAGCGTAGTGAACCAGTAGTATAAGTACTGTTATATTATGCGTGTTCAATGTTATGTATATAATAAGTATGTGTGTGTAATGTAATATTCTCAACTTTTGTATAAGTTAAAGCAGCGATTCCCGACTTTTGTGGTCACAAAGGGATAGTGAATGCTTAAAGCAGTATGTGTCACGCTATGTAAGGTACTATGACTTAGTTGAATGAATGTGAATCTATGTTTAATTATTGAAATAAGTTTTATATAAAACTTTGCGTTATATGTTAACTTATAGGATAAGGTTTAGAATGTAAGTTAAATTTATAATTTTATTTAATCAGATAATATCGCTAAGACGTCGAACTCGAAATCAAAGGGGCAGAAGAATCTGTCAATAATGCTGGAGGACAACAACCAGACCCAATACAAAACTTTACAAACATGGTAGCTCAAGCTATGTAGCAGGGAATGCCAGCCGCAGGGAATCAGCTCGACAATCGATTGGCGAACTTTAAGGACTTAAAAGCGGTCAGACCGCCAGAATTCAAAGGGACAACTGACCCTATAGAAGCCCAGACTTGGGTTAAGGAAATAAAGAAGGCGTTCGTGATTGCTAGGGTAGATGAGGGGCAAAAGATAACTTTTTCCACTAATATGATGAAAGGGGAGGCAAACTTTTGGTGGGAGGCCAGTCAAACTAGGGCAGGAGAAGGTGTAGTTACATGGGCTAGGTTTAAGATATTATTTTTTGAAAACTATCTCTCAGCTAGTATGCAGGCGTGGATGGAGGTAAAATTTCTGGAGTTAAAGCAGGACAATATGACGATGTTAGTGTACGCCGCAAAGTTTAATGAATTAGCTAGGTTCGCTCCACATCAAGTTGATACGGAGGCTAGGAAGGCAAGAAGGTTCGAGCTGGGATTAAAACCCTGGCTCTACAACAAGGTGGCGGTGTTGCAGATCTCTACATTCGCAGCACTCTTGGAAAAGGCTATCATAGCCGAGGACGGAAGTGAGGCCATGAGCCTCTACAATAAGGAGAAAAGGAGCAAAGGCAAAGTCGAGGGAGCTGTGAAGGTCGGAACTAATAGTGGGAGTATGAGTGGAAATAGAAAGAGGAAGGGGAACCATTTTGGAAATATCCAGGTGAAGCAAGTGGTTCAGTGTGGGAACTCTGGAAAGAATCATTCCGGGGAGTGTTTGAAAGGAAAATTTATTTGTTATAAGTATGGGCAAGAGGGACATATCTCTCCCAACTGCCCCAATCCAAGGATGAACAGTGGGTATTTCATGTGTGGGTCAATGGAGTATAAGGTGAAGGATTATCTGATGTCGACGTCGGGATTTTTATTTGTCCCTTTTCGTTACTTGTTCTTTTGTGTTCTCATTTTATGTGAGATTTATTTGTAAAAACAAGTGAAAAAGTTCCGTCATTTGTAATGTCGACGATTGGACTATAAGAGTCGCCAGTTAGTTTTTTAACTGGTTGTAGCAACACAACTGAGAAAAGGTTTGCACATTGACCCAGTAATGTGACACTGCTAAACGGGTCTGTGAAATCGAGATTTAACTAGGGTCCTGGGACTTGCTTATGCGGAGGGAAGCTGTTAGGCACCCCCCGACATCCGTGTTACCACGGTGACCACCACTTTTCAAGAAACTATTATCTGAATATTTGTGTATGTGGGTCAATGTGTTGTTATTTGGAAGTAGTGCTATGCCTCGTTTGCACCTATATACAAAGGGCTTGAATTTATGTAAAAATTCAGTTTTAAACAAGATATAGCAGTGATGTTTTAAAAAAGTGGTTTTTTCAAACCCTTGTGCTCAATAGTAATTGAGGCCTTTCATACTTTCATTTTATTCCGTATTCGGCTAGATTAATTTTATTTTACAGATGCGAGGCATCTGTATAAAAATAATGTACAAAAGGTGCTGAACTCCTCGTGGGTATAAAAACCATCTGAGGTAATTCAGACATCACAGATAAATTTACAAACTGCTTACAGCTGAAAAGGTCCATCACGGGAACCGAATCTAGATTCAGTGGACTGAATCTGTGATCACATGATTCCTAGGCTCACATGATGCCACAATTGATATAAATGCAGTAAGCAGGTATATGTATAAAATCCGTAAATATATATATATATATATATATATAGATATGATCACCAACCACGAAGCACCTCCATGGGAGATCAGAAATGTAAATAAAGCTATAAAAGCTATCAACCGCCACAGAGGAAACTCCAGGCGGGACGAAATGTACAGAAAACAGTAAAAACGGTCAACCACCACGAAGTAAACTCTAGGTGGGACGAAATGTAAATATATATATATATATATCAGCGATAAACGCACCGGATATAAAATCTAGGCTAATCGAATAAAGTCCGACAATAGATAATATATATAAGTATATATATATTAAAGCAATAAATGCACCGGATGTAAAATCCAGGCTCATCGAACAAAGTCCGACAACAGTTAATATATATAAATATAGTATATATATATTAAAGCAATAAACGCTCTAGACCAAAGTCTAGGCTCATCGAACAAAGTTCGACACACAATTCATACATACATATATATATATATATATATATATATATATATATATATATATATATATTTATGGACTAACATTATCGAGTTATACCTCGATTGACCCTAGACTTCGGTCTGGAGCGTTTACTTGCTTATATATATATATATATATATATATATATATATATATATATATATATATATATATATATATATATATATATATATATATGTATATACAAACTGAAATAAAACCACGGACCGAAGTCCGGGAAAATAAACGTAACACGACTCTCAACTTAAAGAAGGGTGTGTGCAAAGACGGAGAGAAAGACTTTAAAGTGTGTAAGAAGGCTTACAGTGGGCTGCCAAAGAAGACTTCTATATCTTTAAAGTAGATAAATCCTGGCTTTTATAGGTACAAAAATAGCTATATGTGAGCTCACATGTTTTTAAAATGGGAAAGCACTCAGTATATTGCAAGTACGGAGCAAATTGGACAAGGCTTCCTCGATTTATTTTCTTTCAAAATGGCCACCCCAAGCCCTCTATTTATAGACGGTGGAGCCGCAGGTGTACCTGCTGCTGGGCCGCAGGTGTACCAGAGGCTGCCTGGGGTGCCCCGGGCTTTGTGGGTAGTGTCGTCTCGTAGTACGTGCACGCGGGCAACATGATGTCCACTCGAACTTTCAGAATTGCAATCCGGACATCCGACTGAGGTATATAGGACCTATTTTGGACCACCGTTGTCGAGAGTTATGCAATGACAGGGATTAGAGGTTGTACGAAGTCATGAAGATGGGACGATGCCCTCCGGTCTTCAGATTCAAATTCTATCTGTTATCCTACGTAATAGTCACTCGGGATTGGTTCTTCTGAGCTTTTGTGGGACATTACTGTGTTGAAATGTATGTCTAAAATTTTGAGAAGGCGTGATGTGGCGTCATAGTGGCGAGATGATAACGTTTCCCCAAATCGGGGTTATCTCCGGTTTGGGCTGATAAAGTAGACGTTACTCAGGGTTATCGCTGAGATTGGACTACTGCAATGGTTGAAGGTCCTCAATGTCATCTCTAAGGTGTACCTGTACTCCCGATGTTATATTCGGGTTGGTACTAAGTATCTCGATATGAGCGCCGAGATTAAAGCTGCTTGCATTTGAAACAAGTATTTTCGGGGTTATCGCCGGAACTGCATTCCTTGGGGTTATCGCCAAGGTTGGTAGCTATTCCCACGGTTGGGACTGAGACTGGATACCTCGGGGTTATCTCCGAGATTAATCGGTCTTCTCCTGTGTGTGTTCCAGTATTGGATCTGCATGCCTCGGGGTTATCTCCGAGGTTGGATTTGTTACTCCCGGTGTGTACTCCGGTGTTGATGCTGAACTTCCGGTAGTATCCGGACTGGATATGAACTGTCTTCTAGGGTTCCCTCTTGAAAGATGAATCTATCCTCCTACAATGTTAGTGACAGGTGTACAGAAAATTTTGAGTGTCTATAGATGCCCCTCTTTATCATATTCATGCAATGCGATGCATGAGTATGATAAAGAATCCTAGACACTTGAAATGCAACAAGATAAACATGACGTAGTATGGAGCAATATGATATAGGTGTATGATGCATATGCATTGCTTTCCAATAAGCTGGGAATAATTGCCGGCACCCTGTTGCTTCTGCCTTGGATTGGCAATGATGACCAGATTGGATGTGCATGATCCAAATCTTTGAGGATGTTGACGTTAGGGCTATCACCAAAGTCCTTAATCCTTGATACAGACTTGATTCTGAAGAATTGCCTCTTATGTGTAAGAGATCTGTGGGGATAAGGCTTTATCTATTTGAGGATGTGTATAACATATTCCGCCATGAATCCTCGTCGACCTCTCTTGGTTTGTATCACCAGAGTATGTCACTGTTCAGTTTGTTTTACTACCAACAGTAAATGTTGTCAGGGTTGCCTGACCTTTGTTGACGTGTGAACCAACGGTTGACCACGTGTTGTAACCCCTGCCAAGGATACATCTGATCCTCTGTTGACGAGTATATCAACAGATGAACTCCCTGCTAGGGATAAATGCCAAGGTTGTTTGGACTTTGTTGATGTGTGTATCAACTGATACAATCATCGGATTATTTCTAATGTGACGTTGGGTTTACTTGCCAATGACTGAACTAATATCAAGGTTGCTTGACCTTTATTAATATGTGTATCAACAGAAACATGTGTAGTAACCCCCACCGGGGACTGACGTTGTAACCCCCGTCGGGGACTGACGTTGTAACCCCTGTCGAGGACTGACGTTGTAACCCCCGTCGAGGATGTCGACATCGGGATTTTTATTTGTCCCTTTTCGTTACCTGTTCTTTTGTATTCTCATTTTAGGTGAGATTTGTTTGAAAAAACAAGTGATAAAGGTCTGACATGTGTAATGTCGACGTTTGGACTATAAGAGTCGCCAGTTGGTTTTTTAACTGGTTGTACCAACACAACCGAGAAAAGGTTTGCACATTGACCCAGTGATGTGACACTGCTAAACGGGTCTGTGAAACTGAGATTAAATTAGGGTTCGGGGACTTGCCTATGCAGAGGGAAGGTGTTAGGCACCCCCCGACATCCGTGTTACCATGGTGACCGTAACTTTTTAGGAAACTGTTATATGAATGTGTGTATATGTGTGTGTGTGGATCAATGTGCTGTTATTTGGAAGTAGTGAAATGCCTCGTTTGCACCTATATACAAAGGATTTGAATTTATGTAAAAAAATTAGTTTTAAACAAGATATAGCAGTGATGTTTTAGAAAAGAGGTTTTTCAAACCCTTGTGCTCAATAGTAATTGAGGCCTTTGATACTTCCATTTTATTCCGTCTTTGGCTTGATTGATTTTATTTTACAGATGCGAGGCATCTGTATGAAAGTAATGTACAAAAAGGTATTGAATTCCTCGTGGGTATGAAAACCATCTGAGGAAATCCAAACATCACAGATCAATTTACAAGCTGCTTACAGCTGAAAAGGTCCATCACGGGAACTGAATCTAGATTCAGTGGACTGAATTCGTGATCACATGATTCCTAGGCTCACATGATGCCGCAGTTGATATAAACGCAATAAGCAGGTATATATATAAAAGCTGTAAATATATGTATACAGGCATGATCACCAACCACGAAGCACCCCTCCACGGGGGATCAAAAATATAAATAAAGCTGTAAAAGCGATCAACCGTCAAGGAGGGAACTCCAGGTGGGACAAAATGTACAGAAAGCAGTAAAAACGGTCAACCACCACAAAGTAAACTCCAGCTGAGACGAAATATATATATATATATATATATATATATATATATATATATATATATATATATATATATATATATATATATACGAAAGCATTTAAACGCACCAGACATAAGTCTAGGCTCATCGAATAGAGTTCGACACACAATTTATATATATAAGTATATATATATAAGAAAGCCATTAAACGCTCCAGACCGAAGTCTAAGCTCAATCGATGCATAACTCGATAATGTTAGTCCATATATATAAAAATATACATATAAATATTTATGTATATACAAACTGAAATAAAACCACGGACCGAAGTCTGGGCAAACACACGCAACACGACTCTCAACGTAAAGAAGGGTGGGTGCAAGTATGGAGAGAAAGGCTTGAAATTGTTTAAGAAGGCTTACCGTGGGCTTCCAAAGAAGACTTCAATAACTTTAAAGTAGATAAACACTGGCTTCCACCGGTACAGAAGCAGGTATATATGAGCTCACAAGTGTTTAAAATGAGAAAGTACTCAGCTTGGGGTGTGTATGGAGCAATATTGGATAGGGCTTCCTCGCCTTTTCTATTTGCAAAATGGCCACCCCAAGCCTTCTATTTATAGAGGGTGGAGCCGCAGGTGGGACGCAGGTGTACCTGAGGCTACCCGGGGTGCCCCGAGCTTCGCGGGTCCTACCGTCTCGAAGTACATGCACGTAGGCAACGTGATGTCTGCTCAAACTTTCAGAATTACAATTCGGGCATCCGATTGAGGTATATAGGACCTATTTCGGACCTCCGTTGTCAAGAGTTACGCAATGACATAGGATTAGAGGTTGTACGAAGTCATGAAGATGGGACGATACCCTCCGGTCTTGAGCTTCAAATTCTATCCGTTATCCTGCGCAATAGTCACTCAAGATTGGTTGTCCTTGGCTCTTGTGGGACATTATTGTGTAGAAAGCTATGTTTAAAATGTTGAGACGGCGTGATGTGGCGTCATGGTGGCAAGATGATGACTTTATCCCTCACCGTAGTTATCTCCGATTTGGGCTGATAAAGTAGACGTTGCTCAGGGATATCACTGAGATTGAACTGCTGCAAATGTTGAAGGTCCTCAGTGTCATCTCTGAGATGTGCATGTCTTGTACTGAGTGCCTCGATGTGAGCGCTGAGGTTGAAGCTGATGACATGCATTTGAAACAAACATTTTTGGGGTTATCTCCGGAACTGCCACTGCCTTCCTTGGGGTTATCTCCAAGGTTGGAATCTGTTATTCCCAGTGTTGGGACTGAGACGGAACATCTCGGGGTTATCTTCGGGATGAATCGGTCTTCTCCGGTTTATGTTTTGGTATTGGATCTGCAAGCCTCGGGGTTATCTCTGAGGTTAGAATTGTTACTCCCGGTGTGTGTTCCAAGATTGAGCTGTTACTCCCAGTGTGTTTTCTGGGGTTGAGCTGTTCCTCTTGGTGGTATCCGGAAGGGATATAAACCTTCTTCCAGGGTTTCCTCTTAAAAGACGAATCTACGCTCCTGTGATGTCAGTAACAGATAGGCAAAAAATTTCGAGTGTCTACAGATGCCCCTCTTTATTATATTCATGCAATGCAATGCATGGATAGGATAAATAATCCTAGACACTTAAAATATAATATGAAGCAACTGTATGATGCATGTGTATGGGGTTGTTGCCCAACATGCTGAGGATGATTACTATCTCCCTATAGCTTCTATTGGGGATTTGGCAATGATGACCAAATTGGATGTGCGATTCAAATCTTTGAGGATGTTGACGATGGGATTATCACCAAAGTTCTGAATCCTTGATATAGACTTGATTCTGAAGTAGTGCCTCTAATATGTAAGAGATCTGTGGGGATAAAGCTTTGTCTGTTTTAGGATCTGTATAACATATTCCCACATCAATCCTCCTTGATGACGTCTCCCTCTCCTGGTTTGTATCGCCAGAGAACGTCAATGTTCTGTTGGTTTTACAGCCAACAACAAATGTTGTCAGGGCTGCCCGACCTTCGTTGACGTGTGAAGCAATGATTTACCAAGCGTTGTAACTCCCGCCGGGGATACATTTGATCCTTTGTTAATGTGTAGATCAACGGATGAACTCCCTACTGGGGATAAATGCCAAGGCTGCTTGGGCTTTGTTGATGTGTGTATCAACTGATAAAGTCATCAGATGATTTCTGATGCGACGTTGGATTGACTTACCAACGGCTGAAATGATGTTAAGGTTGCTTGGCCTTCATTGATACGTACATCAATGGATGATAATACGTTGTGATCCATGTATGGGTTATTGTATTATCATTGATGTGTGTGTTAACAGAACACGCATTGTAACCCCTGCCGGGGATACGTTGGATCATCATTGATGTGTGTGTCAACGACTGAAATCATCGGACGGCTTTCGACGCTTCGTTGGATTTACTTACCAACGGTTATAGTGACATCAAGGCTGCTTGACCTTCGTTGATATGTATGTCAACGGATGATATGCGTTGTAACCCCCGCCGGGGTTATGTACTCCGACATATGTACCGCGTTGTGACCCCCGTCGGGGTTATGTGGCAAAGTAGGATGACGATCCTGAGTGAGAGAAATTGGTTATGTGTGAGGTATTGCTGAGCGTGACTTGTATCGTCTGCGATCACCGACATAGTGTACCCTATGGTTGGGCGAATACCAATGAATGACGTAAAGACCCATGGTTCAACCAGGATTGTAAGCTATTCTACTCCATCGCGTAGTGTTTTTTCTAATTTGGCCTTTTTAACTTGTGAGAACTCCTTCGTAACTCGAACTGGACCGAGCCAGAGGGGTGAGACCCACATAGGGGTGTCGCAGGTACACCTACTGCAGCCACAGATGGACCTGCGGCCAACCGTAGATCATAAAGACCAGCATGTTGCTTTCATAAGTCATTTTCAACTTGCGCCGCGAAGTAAATCTGAGAGCTCTTCTTCAGATCTGCTGAGTTCGGATGTCACCGTACAAGTGTTCTACAATGTCCTGATAATGTATGCATGTACTTTTTTCCAATTTTTATCCGTTGGAAAATGATTTATCATATGAAATGCATCTAAACACATAGTAGTGATTATGTATGCTCAAATGATTTGATAAAAAATATTCAACATAGTAAATGTTAGTATTAAACCATGCTGAACATAATGATGTAAAAAAATTTGACTTTTGAGACAGTCAAATTGGCACCCTTTTCTGCTATTTTTATCCTATCTTAGGACATTTGAGCACAAGGTAAGAAGGCAAAGTACTCCTAGCATTGAGGTTAACCTTATGTGTTGATGATTTTGAACATAGTATGTATATGACTGTGGGCAGGTGCGCTACTGAATGACCACATAGTCATGCCTATGTGCATGTGGATAATCCTATTTATAGAGGAGACTATGGCAAAATTTTCTTAAAATGTATGAATTGTGTAGTCATGCATTTTTAACTCAACTGTAGATGTATGTTAAAATGATGCATGCATGCAGATAGTCATTAAATGTATTTTAAAAAGCTCCAGGTTAGAAGATACCACACCCTTTCTGAGGTGATTTGGAGATTTGTTGTCTAGATATTATGGATCCAGATCAGCCGAGTAGTTCCCGTAGGACCATTTCAGGTGTACGGAGGAGGGCTTCTGAAGTGCCTCGACCCCGTTCCGTTAGATAGCCTCGTCGGTTGGTAGAGGCGGTGATATGTCCAGTCCAAGTTGATGTGTCGGACGTCGAGGATGAGGAGGAGGATGTTCCAGTTGTGGACCCCGCTCCTGCTGCGTATATTCCCCGTAGGGAGCTCCCGAATATTCAGGTAGCAAACCCAGAGCTTCTGGGTGACTTGAGTCGACATCCCTCGATGTATTTGCATGTGAACGAGGTATGACGTCAAAACTTGATCTTCCTTCTTTCCTATTTATGAGGAGTAAATTTAATGTTGATCTGCATTTCATGCAGGTTCCTGGATTTACACAGCCTCGAGGGAACTGGTTCAGTATACACTCCATTTACTAGGCGCTTCATCCTGACTATAGAGCGATTGTGCATGACTGGGGTTTTGGAGCATTCTTTTCCATCCTTCCCCGTCGCTGTCACTGGGGTTACCTCAGGGCATTAACTGAGCGGTGGTTTCACCAGACTCAGTCACTCCATTTGCAGGACTGTGAGGTGATGATGACGTCGATGGATTGGCGATTTATCACATGTATGGAGTTTGGAGGGGTGCCAGTGCCTTGCACGGTGGATATTACCCCGACTATCGTCAGATCCTTGTTAGGAGTTTCGGCAGAGGCACTCAAAGGCCGGACTGTCCAAGCAGGCCCTTTGAGCGTAGATGCTAAGAGTGGGCTATTAAGCGAGCCCATACCAGCTGATGGCAGAGTCAGGGATCGAATTCTTTGGCGATTGTTCCTGATGATCATTAGGGGCTGCTTCATAGCAGATAACTCATCTACGATGTCATTCGCTTTGATTAGCGCCACTAGGCATATGGACTGCTTTGGAGAGTATGATTGGGGTTCCTATACCTTTACCTATTTCCTCAGTGGCATGTGTATGCGCTCACAGGGCTTGATCGAGGCTTGGTTAGGATTTTACCCATTTCTGCTGGTAAGTATTTTATCTTGTCATTTACCGTGTATTGGTTAAGAGTGTTAATTGACAGCAGATGTTTACCTTTGTGTTGGTAGTTTTGGGCCTATGAGAGGCTCCCATGTTTATGTCCAGTGATTGTGCAAGGATTGGATACCTACCCACGAGGACGGAGATGGCATTATTCCATACTGCCGGAGGTCCCTGTAGCTGAGGGTTTCACTCACTGCCGTTTGCAGCTAGAGTTGTTGACAGCTGACATTATCACATGGATTTCCTACTCTAGGGAGCATTTAGCCATCGGTTTTAAGAATGGGTACCCGACTGGTGTCGAGTACGTGATTTCCACCCGGAGAGTTCCTCTCTTTACGGATGGAGGATGGGAGCTCTATCTAGGAGAGTGTGCTATTAGGAACACCACAGGGGAGATCCGTATACCGATCTTGCCTACTGCCAGGCGTTATTGGCCTGTGTCGCAGTCACCCGTCATTGATATCCCATTGTTGGGTGTTGATGGTTTTGTATTATCATAGGGTCCTTGCACTCAGGATGTATTCTAGCGCTGGTGGATCCCTCATACTATTAGAGCCCAGACCCATGCCACTCAGTTCATGGGGGATATGGTTCCATGATTAGTGATGATGACGGATTGGTTAGCCTGTGTCTGAGATCCAACTCATGTGACACAGATTGACAGTTTGACCCGGCAGTTGGACCAGACATATATTTTTATTCGGCATTTGGGTAGAGATACGGTAGAGGCAGATTCGTTTGATCCTTCCAGCGCAGGAGCTTGCCCCTCGGGTGACCCATTTGGTTTTGCCTGCGCAGATCCTCCTTTGTATCGGCCTGATATCCCTGTTGATACAGATCTAGTGACTCAGGAGGAGTTACATCAGGTGGATAGGGTTGATGATGTGGACATCGATACCATTGTCTTTTTCTGATGTGTATTCTCGTTTATCTCTTTTTGTAGGCCTCTGTTAGCTATTAGGTGGCTGTGTCCCATTCTCGCTATATCTTTTGATACGCCTCTGTTAGTAGTAGGGCGTCTGTGCCCCATTTCCCTGTATTTGTAGCTGTACAGAGATGATATATTAGATTATGATATACTTAGGAATGTATGCACTGTTTCTATTCCCTATATCATATTGCCATCTATTATCTTTAATGTATGTATCATGTTATGCATATGTATGTATGTCCAGAGATATTCAGCATTGACCCCTGGATGGTCTTATGACACGGTCGGTGCAGATGTCTTCTTCTACAGTTAGCCGTATTGATCATACCCCACCATTATTAGTGGTATCTGGTATGCGATCGTGGTATGATAGTATGTCACCATCAGACAGAGTGATCATAAATCATTTGTTGCAGCATACTATGACCCTGTTGATGTTTCATGTTCCCACAGGATTTGTGGATGGTGTTGATTGATTTCACAATCAATGAATACGTGCAAGTATACACGGTCAACAATTAATAAAGTGAAAGTAGAGTATCGTTCCCACGAGGAATTATTTAATAAAAATCACCAAGTACTAATTCTTAACCAAATCAATTTTATTTAAACAACCAATAATTGTGATTTCTAGATTTAAGAAAACTAAATTAAACAAAACAAAAAGATTATTCTAAAAGAAAGCAAATAAACAACTAAGAATCGATGGAATTCAGATAAATAAGAATTACGACTCCAATATCTCCAATTATGAATTATAAATCAATTATTCAACTATCCCAATTATTATATCTACTGAATTGTTAACAGGAATTCTCAAATGCCAAAAGCCCTCTCTCGAGTGATCAATTGCCTTCTATTTAACCCAGATTAATTTTGCTATATCTCTATGCAAAACAATTGAATTAAAGTCGTTTCAAACCCAATTTCTCTTATGTTACATGTGACAAATAGATATTCTCATTCTATTCACAAACCTAATTATTCACTGTGCAAATAACTAAGTCATATGTCACCAAGCCCAGTTCTAACCCTAGAATTCCTTTCCCAATTCCTTCTAGAGTAATAAGGTAATTATTGATCAGATAATTAATCAATAAGCTCAAAGCAAGATGAACAATTCACTTCAACACAAATAATTGGAATAAATCAAATAACTAATTTATAGCCATAAAAAGTTCAATTGAAATCTTAATAAAACAGTTAGTTCATAATTAATGAATTAAAATCAAGAATCCACAATTGAATAGACATTAAATGATAAAAGTATGATAAGAGAAGATAATATGATCTGTTGTCAGCAAATCTGATCCTCCCCTCTTGCTCTTGCTCTTTATCTTCAGTGTTCTCCAAGTTGCTTCAATCTCCAAAACTAATAAGAACTAGGGTTGATGTCTAATCTAGTAGAGTGTATCTCTAATCTAAGCTATGTAATCCCCCCTTTATTTTATGCCTTACATCAAGTATTTATAGATTACAAGTCCAATTTTGAGCTTAGGAACAAACCCAATCCAATTTGGAGTCAAAAAGGTGCAAAATTAGCCCAAAACACGTCTAGGCCGCACCAACCTCTTCCCCCAGCGCCCCAGCGCTGGGATTGATGCTCAAAGTTTGCCTTATAGCGCCCCGGCGCTGGAAATTGCCTTGAAATTAGCGCCCCGGCGCTAGTGCTTTTTTTGGAAATTTTGTGCTCCGACGTCCTTTGGGAAAATGGCCATAACTTCTTCGTCCGAACTCTGATTTTGACGATTAAAGATGTTCCTGAAAGAAGAGAAGTAGATCTACAACTTTTATTCTTTAAGTTTTCCGAAATAAGGTCCGTATCAATACTCAAATTGGCTCTGAAGTAACTACTATGTAAATAGCAACCCGAAAACGCGAATCTAGCCACCCCGAACGTCGATCCAAGTAACTTTTGTCCCAAATCCTACAAAACAATGTAAAACATGCATGAATAGACACAAATACTTAAAAACTATTCTAAAAGACTTGAGAACGATAATAAATTAATTCCGAATGTATCCAATTCATGTGTGTAAAACTCACTCATCAAATACCCCCAAACTTAAACCTTTGTTTGTCCTCAAGCAACAACACAAAAGAACTAAAAATAAACAAACTAACTCAACTACATGAATGCATATGCATGATCTACTTCCTAATATACATACGAACCTAGTAATAAATCAGTATGATATATAGCAACAGGCCTCAAAGTTACCATTGGTACTCAAACAATATATCCAATCAAGTCAAAATCCATAACTCTAACTAATTAGTCAATCCAAACCTGTCATCACCCATGTTGTGTGTGTGTGCTTGTTAACCATTCTAACCAACCACAATTCAAGATAATCACATAACAAACTTCTTAGAAGGAAAATTTCAGTTCCAATTCAATTACTTTTGTGAACATGACAACTCCGGTTAAAACTAAGCAATTACCAAGTCTAAGGGTAAATACAAGATTTATTTATACTTTTATTCAACCACGAGGGCATTTTTGCTCTTTCTCGTGTTTTTTTCATTTTTTTTATTTTCTCATGGCTGTGCAATGTCTTATTCCCTTAGGCTTTTCAGTGCTACCTTAACGAGCTTTCGACCAACGACTCCCAAGCCATTAAGACCTTAGGGCGCTAGGTGTAAAGACAATCCCCTCGGGCTTACTTACTCAAGTAACAAAGGCCACAAAACTAGACAAACATGCCACGGTGTTTATTCATTTTTTTTCTTTTTCTGGATTTTCTTTTTTTTCTTTTCATCATTTTTTCTCTTTTTTTTCTTTTTGTAATATATATATATCCCATAGATTCTCCCAAACTCAAGCTTTTACGTCATTCCAACCATTACCGTCAGTTCACTAATTTCCTTAAATTTTAACCAAGATTTTCCCTCAGAAACAAATTATGAAACCCTTGAACCAAGTGGATTAAAACAGTTAAATTTTAAGTGCTAACCGGTTACATAAGTTTCAGACAGGCTCAGATTGTCATCATGATTAAAATTAGAACTCATCATCAATTATCAACATTGTTCAAGTTAACAATTAATACCAATCTTCTCATAGGCCGAGCTAAGACCACACCAACTAATCGCATAGATTCATGCTAAAAAAAAATAAAAAAAATAAAAAAATAAAAAAAATATAATTAAACTACATGAACACAAACTAATGCAACATATATATGAATATGCAAACAACTACCATGTACTATATGCAACCTAAAAAAAACACAATGCTAACACATAAAAAAAATGAACTACTATGCAGATAACTAACTATATGCAATACGACACTAAAATGCCCCTAAACTTAAACTAGACATTGTCCTCAATGGATGAAATATAAAAAAGTAAAGCAGATGACTTCCCTAAAAATATAGCAATCTTCCTCATTGTCCACTAAGTTTGGAGAATATGATAGGCACGTGGAACAAATTGGGCACCACTTGAATTTGACTTGACTAACCTGTAAATCATGATAGAAGCAATTTTATTAAATCCTAAATAAATGCAAATTCAAAACTACTAATATAAAACTTAATAAAAAATAAAAATAAAAATTAAACTTGGGTTGCCTCCCAATAAGCGCTTGTTTTATAGTCTCAGCCTGACTTCCTCAATTCTCTATCCAATTCCTCTTCGAAAATTGAGGAACCCTCCATCCGGCGGAAATAATATAGCTTTTGGTAGGTTCCCATTTACGATAGCCATTGTATTTAAGTCACCTAACATGATCTTTTTAGATAGGATCCCCATTAAGTACGTCCAACATCTAGGTGTTTTTTCCATTGTGTCTGCGAATAGATTCTGGCATTGAGGCTTGTCAGACACAATAATCTCTTCTTCTATCTTCTCCAACTCATTGAACCATGGCTTCGAAGTTGTACTCGCTTTTACGTCACAAGGAGTATTGTCGACGACATGACTACCTAGCGGACATGGTTTTGCAAAATCTAACCGGATTCTTGAACTTTGGTGGAGAAGGTACATGGGACACTATCAAAATTGGCTCATCTTCATTGGTACTCAAAGTTAGATCTTTGCCGGTCTCTTTTTGTTGGTCTCCAAGTCTTTCCTCTCTTTCAACATTTATATCATTTGGCACATCCGATTGCAGATTTGGTTCAGGCTCATCATCAGTCTCGTCATCCATGTCATAGAGCCAAGTGTATTGAGGACGGTTGTTCAACGCATGTGCTATCTGCCCCAATTGATTTTCTAGATTCTTTAACGATGCCCCTTGGCTTTCCAAATGCAGCTCTATTTGATTCATTCTTTTGTCTTATTCCTCGTTCCTTTTGTCAGAAGCTCTAATGAATTTTTCCAAGGTTTCCTCCCAATTTGAATGTTCTTCCTGTTGTAGTGGAGGTGGACACGAGAAATTTGGTGGGTATGTTGGACTTGGAGCATAAAATTGATCTTGATTGTTACTCCATGAAAAATCCAGGTGATACCCCCAATCCTGATGATAGTTGTTGGTATAGACATAATTGTTGGGGTAATCACCACTATACTGTACCGGCTCGAAACTGATGGCGCATTGATGACTCATATGATTTCCAGTACAATAATCACAAGTAACCGCCACACTTTAACGACATTGAGCTTCAAAAGCTTCAAGCATCCTCGAAAGTGTCTCCATCTGTGCTGATATTGCAGAAAGTTTCTTGAGTCTGTCAATCTCTGCTCCCCCGTGGTTGAGTCATGTTCGTGTATGGCCATTGATACGCAAAGTCATCCATGGTACCTAAAAAGAGAGAAATATAGGAAGAGAATGAGAAATAAAAATAAAAATAAAAATAAAAATATTTAAATTAAGACTAATTTGATTGAAATTAATTTTGGTAAATAATTATTAAATTAATTCCCCGGCAACGGCGCCAAAAACTTGTTGATTGATTTCGCAATCAATGAATACGTGCAAGTATACACGGTCAACAAGTAATAAAGTGAAAGTAGAGTATCGTTCTCACGAGGAATTGTTTAATAAAAATCACCAAGTACTAATTCTTAACCAAATCGATTTTATTTAAACAACTAATAATTATGATTTCTAAATTTAAGAAAACTAAATTAAACAAAACAAAATGATTATTCTAAAAGAAAGCAAATAAACAACTAAGAATTGATGGAATTCAGATAAATAAGAATTAAGACTCCAATATCCCCAATTATGAATTATAAATCAATTATTCAACTATCCAAATTATTATATCTACTGAATTGTTAACAGGAATTCTCAGATGCCAAAAGCCCTCTCTCGAGTGATCAATTGCCTTCTATTTAATCCAGATTAATTTTGTTATATCTCTATGCAAAACAATTGAATTAAACTCACTACAAACCCAATTCCTCTTATGTTACATGCGGCAAATAGATATTCTCATTCTATTCACAAACCTAATTATTCACTGTGCAAATAACTAGGTCACATGTCACCAAGCCCAGTTCTAACCCTAGAATTCCTTTCCCAATTCCTTCTAGAGTAATAAGGTAATTATTGATCAGATAATTAATCAATAAGCTCAAAGCAAGATGAACAATTCACTTCAACACTCTGAGGGATTCCATTTCTACTTATATGGGGAGTACTGTTTCCATCCCATAGGTTAATGCGTAGGGGGTTACCCTAGTTGAAGTGTGTATTGATGTTCTGTAGGCTAACAGAGTAAGAGGCAATAAGTCAGGCCATCTTTTGTGGTTGGCGGACATCTTTTGAATCATCTTCTTGATGTTCTTGTTAACGGATTCAACAACACCATTCATCTTTGGACGGTAGATGACGGAGTTAAGGTGTTTGATGCGGAATTTAGTGCATAGTTCCTCCGTCATTTTGTTGTTGAGGCTCTTAGCATTGTCTGATACAATTACCTCTGGTTGTCCGTATCGACAAATGACATTATTTCTGATGAAAGCAATGATGACTTCTTTGGAAACCCTGGGGAAGGAGGCTTCTTCTACCCACTTGGTAAAGTAGTCGATCATGGTGAAGATGAATCGATGTCCATTACTGGCTTTGGGCTCGATGGGCCCAATTGCGTCCATTCCCCACATTAAGAAGGGCCAAGGTGAACTCATGTTGTAGTGCTCCCATGGAGGGGCGTGGATAACATTCCCATAAATTTGGCATTGATAACATCTCCTGACGTGGTCATAGCAATCAACATTAAGACATAGCCAATAATGTCCCGTCCTGAGGATCTTCTTGACAAGGAGGGGGCCACTCATGTGTGGGCCACAAACTCTACCATGGATCTCATCCATGAGTCTTTGAGCTTGGTCTTTATCCAGGCATCTAAGGAGACCTAGACCTGTATCTCTCTTGTAGAGTGCATCTCCGCTCAGGTAAAATTTCATAGCAAGTCGATGAATCCGCCTTTGTTCAGTCAGGTTGGCCTCAGTGGGTGTAGATCCATCTCATAGGTACTCTTTGATATGCTGATTCCAAGGTTATTGGATGGGAGGTAGCTCATCCGATACTTCTCCAACATAGTTCCCATAGGCTGGTGCCTTTTGCAGGGCTAATGTGACGCTTGGCATGTGTTCCTTGTCAGGTATGTGCATCAAGGAGGCCAAAGTTGCTAATGCGTCCGCAAACTCATTCCTATTATGAGTAATGTGTATAAAGGAGATTTCTTCGAACTCCAAAGCCATCTGTAAAACTTGCCAATGGTAAGGCAGTAATCACAACTCTTTGGTTTGATAGATTTCTATGGATTGTTTGATTACCAACTCTGAATCCCCAAAGACAGTTAACCGTCTGATACCCATTGAACGGGTAAGTTTTAGCCCCATGATACAGCCTTCATACTCAGCTGTGTTGTTGGTGCTGATAAACTGTAATTTGACGGCGACGGAATACTGCTCCCCCGTACCAGATACTAGAACTACTCCAGCTCCAGAACCTTCCATAATAACAGCTCCATCAAAATACATCTTCCATGCTTGACGTGTATCGTACTGATGGTGTTGTTGAACTTCCATTACCCCTTCATCGGGAAAGTAAGTTTCCAAGGGTTTAAAATCCCCTGAAGGACCGGCGGCCAGTTGATCTGCAATTCCTTGACCTTTATTGGACTTATGAGTCACGTAAACAATGTCAAATTATTGTAGAATCAACTACCGTCTGGACAGCCGACAATTCAGTATGGGTTTACTGAACATATACTTGAGAGGATCTACACGGGGTATGGGATGGGTTGTGTGTCCATGGAGGTAATGTTGTAACCTCATGGAAGCCCATGCTAAAGCACAACAAGTCCTCTCAATCAGAGTGTACCTGTGTTCACTGCTGCTGAATCTTTTGCTGAGGTAATAGATAGCTTGCTCTCGCCCTCTATCATCTTTCTGTCCCAACATGCAGCCCATGGCATTGTCACTGATGGACATGTACATGAATAGGGGAACATCATCCCTGGGTGGTACCAAAATATGAGCTTTGACTAGCTGCTCTTTGATGGTAAGGAAGGCATTCTGGCACTCATCATTCTATTTCATGGAGGAGTTCTTCCTTAACAGCTTGAAAATAGGTTCACAGGTTGCTGTGAGTTGAGAAATGAATCGGCTAATGAAGTTGATTCTTCCTAAAAATCCCCGTATTTCCTTCTCTGTTTGAGGAATGGGCATTTTCGTGATGGCCTGGATTTTGGTAGGATCTATCTCAATTCTTTTGTGGCTGACTAGGAATCCTAGCAACTTGCCTGATTTAACGTCAAAGGCGTACTTGATTAGATTCAATTTCAAGTTGTACTTATGCAACCTGTTGAATAGCTTTCTAAGGTGGTCTAAGTGGTCCTCCTCCTTTCAGGACTTGACTATGATGTCATCCACGTAGATCTCTATCTCTTTGTGCATTAAGTCATGGAAGAGAGCTATCATAGCTCGCTGATAGGTAGCTCCGGCATTGATGAGGCCGAATGACAATCATCTGTAGCAAAAGGTTCCCCATGGAGTTATGAAAGTAGTTTTCTCACGATCTTCCTCAGCAACCATGATCTGATGGTACCCCGCAAAGCAATCAGCAAAGGAGTACATACCGTATTGCGCAGTATTATCAATGAGAATGTGGATAAAGGGCACGAGAAAGCTATCTTTAAGGCAAGCTTTATTCAGATCCCAAAAATCCACGCAGACTCGTACCTTTCCTCTAGGCTTAAGTACATGAACGATGTTAGATATCCATTCAGGATATGTAGACACCATGATAATGCCAGCTTGAAATTGTTTCACAATTTCTTCTTTCACCTTTAAATTTCACTCAGGTTTCAATCGCCTGAGCTTCTGCTTGACTGGCTTGAATCCCTCTTTAATGGGAAGGCAATGAAGAACAATATCAGTGGAAAACCCCATCATGTTTTCATGAGACCATGCAAACACATCCTGGAATTGGGTTAATATCGTAATCATGTCATTCCATTGGTTTGGGATAAGGTCTGAACCAATCTGGATTAACTTAGGATTTTCTAATGTTCCAATATTGAAGGAGGTGGTTTGATCAAGGTTGGGTTTAGGCTTGTCTTCGACCCATTCTTTGATCTCCGAAGGCACCTCAATGTCCTCTTGTATTTCCAGAAAGTCTGAGTCCAACGTTTCATCAAAGTTACAATCCTTGTGGAGAAGAGGCATCTTATCAGCAAGTACAGGCACATCTATGTTCAGAGTCCTGAAACAAAATATGCTTTCACTTAATATATATGAAACTGTTTAATCATACATAATGTTAGCATATACGAACAAAACAATTGCTAATACTGGACAAAAAAGTAAGCAGTTATTATATCTATAGGTTAGAATGAAGTCCTGTCCATTTTACCCTTGTCGACCTATGCAAGGAGTGCTGTTCCAATTGGCAAGGATAAAGTCCGGGTGGACTGCATTGATGGAGGGGCTGTCATCGTCCTCCTTTTCCCGAATGATGACCATGACGTCTGGGCAATCATCGTCTGGGGTATATCTGTTTGTATGTACATCATGAACAATGATGCTCATTCCCGACATTATTCGAACGACGTTTTATTTGATTCTTTGTTTCTCTTCCTCCACTCTAGGATCTGGAACAAAGACTTCTTTTACTTTGAATGGCACGGGCTTGGGAAATAGCATAGCCATCACGCTGGTTGGCACCTTTTCAGGAGGTTGTGCGGACTCAGCGTTAGAATGCGAAGATAAATGCCCGCGTGGTTGAAGTTGAAGGAATCTGCTGATTCTTATGTGGATTCCTCTGACTAGACCTGGCAGAATAGCCTAGTCCAGCTGTCCCAGTTTGACTGGCTACTTGGATGGGGTATTTGATACCTTGGTAATCTTTACCCAGCCCTTGTCCTAGCTGATGACCCAAAGACATTATTTCTTGAGTAGCCGACATTACTTTGGTAGAGATCTTGGGTACAGGTAATGGTGTTCCCAGGGCATGAAATTGAGGGTTGCTTACTTCCAAAGTGTGGAAACTGACCAGCTCAATATCAGAATTAAAACTGATGAACGGTATGTCACCTTGTTGAGGGCATTCCGGTTCAGCGTTGACTATAACTAGGCTATTGTTGATAATGTATTTCAGTTGCTGATGAGGGGTGGAGGGGACTGCCCCAGCCATATGAATCCACGGTCTTCCCAAGAGCAGGTTGTATCCCGAATCTATCTTGAGTACATGGAAAGACACGCAGAATGTGTGGGAACCAATCTCAATTGGCAGCTCAATCTCTCCGATCGAATTGCAGCGGTATCCATCAAAAGCTTTGATGATCGTATGGGTAACTCAGATTCGATTGAGATTGACGTTCATCTTCAACAATGTAACGTATGGACAGATATTCAAAGATGAACCTCTGTCTACTAAGATTCCAGCTAGCATATATTCGGAGTACAAGACCGCAATGTGTAATGGCTTGCAATGACCAGTCCCTTCGGGAGGTATGTCATCATCAGTGAAGGATATAACATTATTGTTGAAAATGTGATCAACCAAATGTTGAAACTTTTCCATATCCACTGATGTCGGTAAGTAGGCTTCTTCCAAAACCTTTAGTAAAATCTTCCTGTGATCCTCAAAAGTTAAAACCAAGTCTAGTATTGAAATTTGATGTGTAGCTTCTCTTAAGCTTAAAACCACCTTGTCTTCATTATGACCCATGGCATGGAGGAATTTTTCAATCTTCTCCATGGGAATCTTCTCCTTTGATTTGATGGTAGACTTCATCACCCATTGGGAAAGATACAGTGGATTCTCCTTCGACATTGCAGCAGTTGTATGCGAGGTAGATCCTTCAGCTTCTTCATAATTCCAAGGAACTTTCTATAAGTTGACAACATGATATTATGGTAGGAAGGGTAAATTGATTGGCTCTGGAGTAGCCACTTTCAAAGGATTGCTGCTTCGTCTGAGTTGAATGGTAGATATAGGGCGTGGTTTGACAATGCCATCAGCCTCAGTGGAGATAACTGCTACCAATCCCTTCCATTTAGTAGGACATGTATTCTCACTTCCACGTAGAACACTATCATCGTTTGCTAGTTGCAGGACACCGCTATCAATGAGATTTTGGATAAGGTGACGGAGTGCCCATAATTCTTTTGTGCTGTGACCGCGAGAATGGGAGTGATATTGACATACTCCATCAGTATTGTACCGTCCTGAACGAGGATTGATTGGAGGTAGAAGAGAATTAATCCTTCCTTCATTGATTAGCATTTGAAGGATTTCCTCTATAGGTTGGCCCAGATATGTAAATTCTCTTTTGTTGGCAAAATCCCGATGAGCTTTGGCGTTCGCTCTCCTTACCACTTTGTCCTCCATCATTTCACTTTCTGGAGGTGACGAGGGAATATTAATGACAAGAGGAAGGAGACTAGCATGCTCCTGACTAATTAATTGGCGTGTGACTTGATGTTGGTATGTCACCAATTCTGTTAATTGCTCGATTTTCTTGCACAGAGCTTTCATCTTTCGTTCCATTAAGAACTGGAACTTGGCATAATCCCATTTGTCAGCACCGTCTTTGGTGATCTGGGATGCTTCACCATTAGAATTGGAACTTTGTCCAGTGCTCCAATTAATCATGTTGACTTCTTCCTCTTTGTGTGGAGGAAGAAGGTTGTCTTGAACGTGAGGTTGATCGGGTTTGGTGACCACGATCTCACCGTTGTCTATCAGGTCTTGGATCTTATGCTTCAAGGCCCAACAATATTGAGTATCATGTCCAGGTGCCCCGACATGATAAGCACATTTTTGAGCAGCAATAAAACCCCTACCATTAGGGCTGGCTGGTGGAAGAAGATGAGTGATTTTCTTCTGCGTGGTCAGAAGAGTGAGAATATTCTCGAGAGAGTCCCCTAAGGGTGTGAACACTCGAGGGCGTTTGACTTCTCCACTTTTTGGTACTGGAGGGTTTGAAGACTATGCATGAAAGGGTGAGTAATTTCTCCTCTGGATAGGTATATTCTGATTGCCTTTTTGACCCTGTAGTATCAGGGAAACATCATCTTCTTTCTTTTTATGGACCCTCTGGGGGTTGTTTCCATAATTTCCGGATTGGATGTGTTCAACAATAGCTTTAAGGGCAGCTAGGTCTTGAAACTTTCCTGACTTCAATCCTATCTCAGCCATCTCCCCATGTTTGATCATTTCAGAAAATGGTTTACCGATGCCATCTAAGACTCTCTCATAGAAAGGATCTTCTTGTATGTCGATAAAGGTCATAACCATCTCTGACTCTGTCATAGAAGGAATAACTTGAGCAGCAAGGCGTCTCCACCTTTGAGCATACTCTCTGAAAGACTCGTTGGAATGTTTCTTGACTTTGGTAATCTGGTACCGGTCAGGAGCCATCTGAGGCTGAAAATTATATTGCGTGAGGAAGGCGTGAGCTAGCTCTTCCCAGCTATGGATTATTGAGTTGTCTAATCTGGTATACCATTAACGGGCTTCTCCAGTCAGACTTTTTTGGAGTAGCTGCATTCTGAGCTTCTCATCCTCTTCATAAGATCCAAGTTCTCCAATGAATATCTTCAAATGTGTGTAAGAATCTCCTAACCCATCATACTTTTCAAAGTCAGGAGTTTTAAATTTTTTTGGATAATGAACACTAGGGAATATACAAAGATTGGCATATGACTCACTCCCGTATGCTCCAATTCCTTTGATAGCGCGAAGGGTTTCTTCAATTTGAAGAACTTTATTTCTGATGTCACCAGTGTCTGGATCTTTTGTAAGATGGGCAGCATCATGACTTTTGTTGGTTGTATCCAACTGTAATTCAAGTACTGTAATGGCTTTATCAGGACCTTGGGTTCCTCCTTGTGTAGAGGATTCAGCATGTACGGGTATTTTTGGACCCTGCGTAGATTGATGTAGTTCTTTAAGTAGAACAACCAAGTCTGTAATTTGTTTAGTTAATCCGTCGAATTCTTCGCGAGAAACTGGATTAGACTGGTCAGATGAAGACATGATTGGTTATAGGCCTGCGATCTTTTTGGACTTTGACCGGGTAATAGGTCCGAATGCTTCCCTATAACAAAACTGGCATAGTTTAGTTTTTAGGGAATGTGTAAATATTAACATGCTATATGATGTGTTCGTTTTAGGAATTTTTGTCCTGCAAAATGGATATTAGGTATTTGTAATACAGAATATCATGTTAATGTAAATATGTACATGCACATATTTCTTCATATTTCTCATTACATGGAGATGAATATGGAATGTAAATTACAAGTAATTTAAAAAGAGAAAGCATGATGAGACTTTCCTCCGAGTTTGGTTTATCAGAGGCTGACCTATCTTAGGTTACTCTCGCGACTTTTTGGCATGAAGGTTCCCAAATCATCGCAATTTACTCGACGGGAAATTAGTCCGATAATCAAACACCGACAGGATAGCCTCCTGGTGGAGGGACCACACAACATACATTCACATACAACGTGTCTCACCGTTTATGAAAATGATGACATGTGCAAAGCACTAATATCACAGGCAGATATAGCATTAATCGCAGTAAAGATATGCATTCGTACATATTCATCATAAATATAAATGCAACATCCACACACAAGCATATAACAGTTTTGAAAAGCTTGTAATAGCGGCTTAAGTCCTCTTACTGGTGTCCACAGCAGAGTCGCCACCTGTCGACGTCGGGATTTTTATTTGTCCCTTTTCGTTACCTATTCTTTTGTGTTCTCATTTTAGGTGAGATTTGTTTGAAAAAATAAGTGAAAAAGGTCCGACATGTGTAATGTCGACGATTGGACTATAAGAGTCTCCAGTTAGTTTTTTAACTGGTTGTACCAACGCAACCAAGAAAAGGTTTGCACATTGACCCAGTGATGTGACACTACTAAACGGGTCGGTGAAACTGAGATTCAATTAAGGTCCGGGGACTTGCTTATGTGGAGGGAAGGTGTTAGGCACCCCCCGACATCTGTGTTACCATGGTGACCGCCACTTTTCAAGAAACTGTTATATGAATGTGTGTGTGTGTGTGTATGCGTCAATGTGTTGTTATTTGGAAGTAATGCTATGCCTCGTTTGCACCTATATACAAAGGATTTGAATTTATGTAAAAAATTCAGTTTTAAACAAGATATAGCATTGATGTTTTAGAAAAGAGGTTTTTCAAACCCTTGTGCTCAATAGTAATTGAGGCCTTTGATACTTCCATTTTATTCTGTATTCGGCTTGATTGATTTTATTTTACAGATGCGAGGCATCTGTATGAAATTAACGTACAAACAGGTGCTGAATTCCTCGTGGGTATGAAAACCATCTGAGGAAATCTAAACATCACAGATCAATTTACAAGCTGCTTACAACTGAAAAGGTCCATCACAGGAACTGAATCTAGATTCAGTGGACTGAATCTGTGATCACATGATTCCTAGGCTCACATGATGCCACAGTTGATATAAACGCAATAAGCAGGTATATATAAAAGCTATAAATATATATCTATAGACATGATCACGAACCACGAAGCACCTCCATGGGGGATCAGAAATGTAAATAAAGCTGTAAAAGCGATCAACCGCCACGGAGGGAACTCTAGGTGGAATGAAATGTATAGAAAGCAGTAAAAATGGTCAACCACCACAAAGTAAACTCCAGGTGGGACGAAATGTAAATATATATATATATATATATATATATATATATATATATATATATATATATATATATATATATATATATAGCGATAAACGCATCGGATATAAAATCTAGGCTCATCGGACAAAGTCCGACAACAGTTAATATATATAAGTATATATATATTAATGCAGTAAACACACCGAATATAAAATCTTGGCTCATCGAACATAGTTCGACACACAGTTTATATATATATATATATATATATATATATATATATATATATATATATATATATATATATATATATATATATATATATATATATATATATATATGAAAGCCATTAAACGCTCCAGACCGAAGTCAAGGCTCAATAGAGGCATAACTCGATAATGTTAGTCCGTATATATAAATATATATGTATATACAAACTGAAATAAAACTACAGACCGAAGTCCGGGCAAACACACGCAACACGACTCTCAACGTAAAGAAGGGTGTGTGCAACTGTGGAGAGAAAGGCTTGAAAATGTGTAAGAAGGCTTACAGTGGGCTGCCAAAGAAGACTTCAATAAATTTAAAGTAGATAAACACTGGCTTCCACCAGTACAGAAGTAGCTATATGTGAGCTCACAAGTGTTTAAAATGAGAAAGCACTCAGTTTGGGGTGTGTATGGAGCAAATTGGACAGGGCTTCCTCGCCTTTTCTCTTTGTAAAATGGCCACCCCAAGCCCTCTATTTATAGAGGGTGGAGCCGCAGGTGTACCTAAGGCTGCCCGGGGTGCCCCGTGCTTCGCGGGTCCTGCCGTCTCGAATTACGTGCACATAGGCAACCTGATGTCCTCTCGAACTTTTAAAATTGCAATCCAATTGAGGTATATAGGACCTATTTCAGACCACCATTGTCGAGAGTTACACAATCACATGGGATTAGAGGTTGTACGAAGTCATGAAGATGGGACGATGCCCTCCAGTCTTAAGCTTCAAATTCTATCCGTTATCCTGCGTAATAGTCACTCGAGATTGGTTTTTCTTGGCTCTTGTGGGACATTGTTGTGTAGAAATATATGTTTGAAATGTTAAGAAGGCGCGATATGGCGTCATGGTGGCAAGATGATGACTTTGCCCCTCACCGGGGTTATCTCTGATTTGGCCTGATAAAGCAGACGTTGCTCAGGGTTGTCGTTGAGATTGGACTGCTGCAAATGTTGAAGCTCCTCAGTGTCATCTCTGAGGTGTACCTGTCTTGTACTGAATTCCTCGGTGTAAGCGCCGAGGTTGAAGCTGATGGCATGCATTTGAAATAAGCATTTCCGGGGTTATCTCCGGAACTGCCACTGCCTTCCTTGGGGTTATCTCCAAGGTTGGAATCTGCTATTCCCAGTGTTGGAATAGGACGGAACATCTCGGGGTTATCCCCGGGATGAATCGGTCTTCTCTGGTTTGTGTTCCGATATTGGATCTGCATGCCTCGGGGTTATCTCCGAGGTTGGAATTGTTACTCCCAGTGTGTGTTTTGGGGTTGAGTTGTTACTCCCAGTGTGTGTTCTGGGGTTGATCTTTTCCTCTCGGTGGTATCCGAAATGGATATAAATCATCTTCTAGGGTTTCCTCTTAAAAGACGAATCTGCGCTCCTGTGATGTTAGTAACAGATAGGCAGAAAATTTTGAGTGTCTACAGGGGACTGACGTTGGTCTTTAGGGTAATGACCAAGAGCTGACAGCATTGGACCTGTGCAAGGTATTGCTGAATGTATTTTGTAACAACAGAGATCATCAGCATAGTATACCTCGTGCTCGGGCGAATACCAATGAGTGATGTATAGACCCAAGGTTCTATTTGAGAAGACCAGGATTGTAGACTATTTTGCTCAATCGCGTAGCATTCTTATTCCTGATTTGACCTTTTCAGTCTGTGAAAACTCTTTTACAACTCGAACTGAACCGAGCCAGAGGGATGGGGCCCACATAGGGGTGCTACAGGTACACCTGCTTCAGCCGCAGATGGACCTACGGCCAACCGTGGATACTAATATCCTACAGGTTGGTCTCACAAGTCACTTTCAACTTGTATTGCGAAGAAAAATCATAGAGCCTCCTTCAGATTTGCTGAGTTCGAACGTCTTTCTGCAAATTCTGTCACCGTACAAGTGTGGTCTACACTGTCCTGGAACCTTTTCTGCTATTTTTATCCTATTTGAGGACATTTGTGCATAAGGTAAGAAGGCAAAGTACTCCTAGCATTGAGGTTAACCTTATGTGTTGATGATTTTGCATATAGTATGTATATGACTGTGGGCAGGTGTGCTATTGAATGGCCACCTAGTCATGCCTATGTGCATATGGATAGTCCTATTTACAAAGGAGACTATGGCAAAATTTTCCAAAATGTAGGCATTGGATAGTCATGCATTTTAACTTTATTGTACGTTAAAGTAAATGAATACATGCATGTAGTCATAAAATGCATTTAGAAAAGCTCCAGGTTAGAAAATACCCCACCCTTTCTGAGGTGATTTGGAGACTTGTTGTCTAGATATTATGGATCCGGATCAGCCGAGTAGTTCCTGTAGGACCACTTCTGGTGTACAGAGGAGGGCTTCTGAAGTGCCTCGACCCTGTTCCGTTAGACAGCCTCGTTGATTGGTGGAGGCGGTGATACGTCCAGTCCGAGTTGATGTGCCGAACGTCGAGGACGAGGAGAAGGATGTTCCAGTTACGGACCCCGCTCCTACTGCACATGTTCTATGTAGGGACCTCCCGAGTATTCAGGTGGCAAACCTAGAGCTTCTGGGTGACTTGAGTCGACATCCCTCAATGTATTTGCATGCTAACGAGGTATGACATGAGAACTTGATCTCCCTTCTTTCCTATTTGATGAGGATTAAAGGGTCTTGATGTTGATCTGCATTGTATGCAGGTTCCAAGCTTTACACAACCTCGAGGGAATTGGTTCAGCATTATCATGCTCTTCATCCCGACTATAGAGCAGTAGTGCATGACTGGGGATTCGGGCATTCTTCTCCATCCTTCCCTGGCGTTGTCCTTGGGGTTACCTCAGGGCCTTGTCTGAGCGGTGGTTTCACCAGACTCAGTCACTCCATTTACTGGACTGTGAGGTGATGATGACGCTGATGGATTGGCGATTTATCACAGGTATGGAGTTTGGAGGGGCGTCAGTGCCTTGCACGGCGGATATTACCCCGACTACCGTTAGATCCTTGTTAGGAGCTCCGGCGGAGGCACTCAAAGGCCGGACTGTCCAAGCAGGTCCTTTGAGCGTATATGCTATGAGTGGGCTATTAAGCAATCCCATACCAGCTGATGGCAGAGTCAGGGATCGCATTCTTCGGCGATTGTTCCTGATGATCATTAGGAGCTGTTTCATAGCAGATAACTCTTTTACGGTGTCGTTCGCTTTGATTAGCACCACTAGGCATATGGATCGCATTGGAGAGTATGATTGGGGTTCCTATACCTTTGTCTATTTCCTCAGGGGTATGCGTATGCGCTCACAGGGCTTGACCGAGGCTTGGTTAGGATTTTACCCATTTTTGCTGGTAAGTATTTCTCTTGTCATTTACTGTGTATTGGTTAAGAGTGTTAACTAACAGCAGATGTTTGCCTTTGTGTTGGCAGTTTTTGGCATATGAGAGGCTCCCATGCTTATGTTCGGTGAGTGTGTTAGCATTGGATACCTACCCACGAGGACGACGATGGCATCAGTCTATATTGGCGGAGGTCCTTGGAGCTGAGGGTTTCACTCACTGTCGCTTACAGTTGGAGTTGTTGACAGCTGACATTATCTGTGATAAACCGAGATTTCGAATAATCAAAAATTTGCGAATAAATTTTTTTTTTATTAATATTAATATTAATATTAATTATCAATTTTGTGACAAGTATATGTGATACGAGTCTCGAGAAAGTTAATTTGTGTATTGACTAATAAAATTAGAGTAGAGTTGTGCTTAACAACTTTAGAAACCCTAACCCTAATTTCTGGATAGGGATTCGGTAGAAAATATAATTAAAATAATTATATTAATGAGTTTGTTTTTGTACCGGAGAAATTTATTGATCAATAATTGATCGGATAATGTTTAAAATTTATAAACCCTAATAAGGGATTAAAAACCTTAATCTCAGATTTAGAAAACCAATGGTACGGTTAAAAACCCTAATTTTAAATTCGGGATTCCTAAACCCTAAATTAGAAAACCCTAATCCTAATTGGCAAGCCTATTGTGTGTATTAAACTTAAATATGATTAGAAAACCCTAATTATATTTTAGTTATTTTAATTTCTATTTTACAAACCCTAATTGTAATTTAGAAATTAATATGAATGGTATTAAATTTATTTAATTATTAAATTAAATTAATGAGATAAAAATGATTTTATGGATTTAAAAATCATTTTAAATAAGAATAAAGTGTTAGAAAATATTTGGAGTTATAAAATATAATTTTCAATATTTTTGGAGAATTCTCATTAATAAATTAATATTAATGATATTAGATAATTTATTTATTAAATTAAATAAATGAATTAAAAATGATTTTATTGATTTAAAAATTATTTAAAAATGAGAAAAATATTTTAAAAATATTTTAAGTTATAATTAATGACTTTCAATATTTGGATAATAATTACATTAATATTTAAATATTAATGGTGATGATTTTAAAATAATTTTAATTACTTTAAAAATTATTTAAGTAGAATATTGTTGATTTAAAAATATTTTAAGTTATTAATAATAACTTTAATATTTTGACAAGTATGTTATTAATATTTTTATATTATTAAATATTAATAATGATAAGATTATTTAATAATTAAATCATTTAAAAATGATTTAAGTGTTTGAAAAATTAGTATAAATTATAATAATTGTTTATAAATTATTAAAAACTTCCGGAAAATATTATAAATAATATTTGACTTATCTAAAATAATATTGAAGCTTAGAGACCAAGTTTAATTGACAATCAATGTGTTAATTGTCGGATAGGGTGACCAGAACACCGAGAATGGACCGAGGTCCAACCAGACCGAAATAGTTATATTTGACAAGTGTTTATATAGGTTATAAACACTGATGTGGTTATGTGGTAATGTGCCTAGGAGAAGTTTGATTATAGAATACAGTGTTACATGTTATAAATGATTGTGCTAATTGTGAGACAAATATTATTGATTATAGGTCTTACGAACGCAGTTAATTATATTGTGTAGCTGTAATCAGCTCGAAAGGCAAGTTTCCAAACTCAACCTTGAGTTATATTCATTCAAATATTATAATGGTTAATTATTGCTAATTATACCATGTCCAGGGAATTTATTGTTGATTATTTGCAGTTAGTGCATGATTAAAATTCAAATTGAATTATTGATTCGGAAAATATATATTCGTAGAATTACTATTGTTGGATATTTATATCTGTAGAAACTAATATTGACAGTACAGATAATTCCTGTTTATTATCAAATTATATTGAGAAATGTCTTAGTTAATTATTCTGGCTAGACAAAAATTTGTTAGAACTTGATAAATACGAGAAGAGAAATCAATTGTTATTGATAAATCAATGCCAGTTGTTTCGGCTAGATCAATAAGTAGATATAATTTGAAATCACAGTATTTCTTTGTTAAATCAAAATCTTGATTCTGAAACTGAGAAGAACAACCTTTTATATAAAGGGAACATTTTGGATCGTATATTCAACCATTGCGCGCTGTTAAGTATTATGCATAATATAGGGTACAAGGAGTTGGCCGGCTCTAAGTACTTGCAGAGGGGTATAATTCAATCTTTATGGTTATCTAATACTCCTGCGTATGTATCAAAGTAAATCTTTGGTAGATACCCCAGAAAATAAGTTCTAGGATTTGGCGGGATCACTCAGCATAAATCTGGAAAACATTCCACTTTGCTATTGCGTAGAATTAATTCTTGATTATTCAATAGAATATCGTAGAAACTTTGAAAGCTTTGTACTCTTTCATTATCAGATTATTACGTTGCCTAGAATACGAGAAGACTTGTTATTGAATAACGATTTGTTCAGCTATTTCAAAGTTCACCAAACTTTAGTTTCATTCTATCAAAATAGATAGTCTGTTCTTGTTGATTCATATACCTTTATTGTATGTCTTAACTTGCGGGGCAAACTTGTTGCTCACCCTTGCTATAAATAAAACTTTTCAGCTAGGGACGATGTTGCAGAAGGTGCTGCGAAGAAGAATAAGGGAAAAGGCATAGTTATAAATTAGTTATGATGAACAATATTATTATGTTATATTGTATTGTAAACCCTTTTTGTATATCTAAGGGGGTATTTCTGTAATGTTAAGGTTAGTGGACCTGGGACTTATGTATTAACAATTTATGTTAATGACTTATGTATTCCTATTTATATATGAATGGGTAGTTAAATGATATTATATTGTGGATCGTGAACACCAAACTCGGGGGGTCAGGTAACCCAGATTTGGGGGAGTCACAGGTTGGTATCAGAGCTGTAGTGACCAAGGTGTCACCAGCTAGTAGAAGAGCCGTAGGTTATAAACTTTAAGTGGGGTGGGGGAAAACCCTAGGATTATAACCATACGCGAGATGGAGAAAACTCATTTAGAGTTCTAAGTGAGGGATTGTCGGAGTGCAACAATAGTAAAATATGTGGACACATAGTGTGAGAATTTTGTACTGGTGAAGTACTAATCAAGTTATTTCAACTGATTGTAGGATGTCGGGAGAAGGTGAAAAGAGTGCGGAGATGCTAGAGGCTATTGCACCGGTGCCAGAAGCAGAGGTGCCAGCACAAAGTGAATCAGTGGAGAAGGTGGGAGAAGATGAACCCATGGTTAATCTCGGGAGTGATCATGACGATTATCCTGAGATGTATTTGAGTGGAGATGAGGAGGCAGAGTCTGAGCCAGCTAAGGTGGAGTTAAAGAATAAGACCAAAGTTGGAGAACATGATCACGAATCTGCAGAGGTTCAAGAACTCCGGAGCAAAGTGTTTCTCTTGGAGGAATTGTGAAAGACGGAGCGAGCATTACGTGAAATGACTGAAGAAAGGAACGAGCTCAAGGCGCATGTGGACAGAATGAAGGATGAAGGTGGTGGATCATCTGAAGGAACCAGCAAGAAGGACAAGAAGAAGAGAAAGAGGGAAAAAGACAGTCCTAAATCTGAAAAATCAAGCCCGAAGAAGAAGCAAGCATGTAGCAAGTGTGGGAAGACTCACGCGGGAGAATGCATGATGTGGAAGAACGTGTGCTTTAACTGCAAGCAGGAAGGACATATTTCTCTGTATTGTCCTAAGCCGAATTTGAGGAAGTGTTTTTCATATGGGCAGACGGGTCATGGATTCAGCAAGTGTATCATCGAGAAGAAGATTGGTGAAGGGAGTGGTCGGTAGACAACCTAGAAATATGTAATAGTATCTTTTGGGTAGAAGTTTCTGATATTAAGTGTTGTAATATCGAGAACGATGTTTAAGCATATGTAAATATATATATATATATATATATATATATATATATATATATGTTTGTATGAATGAAATCTTTATTTTCTATATGAATATAAGATTAAGATTAATTTGTGTGTTCTTAAAACTCATACTTATGGTAAGTTAATGACTCATAATTATATGAAATGTTTTGAACCCCTCAGCGAATGGACGCCAAAGGTCTGACTAGGATAAGTTCATACACTCATATAATTGTGGCAAGTTCCTGAACTCATAAGTGTGGTAAGTTTGACGAACTGGTAATAACTGTGTGTGAATGGAGAATTACAACTTTTTGTGTAAAGTTGTGTTATTAATCCTGTTAGGATTTAAAAAGGGATAGTAAATATGTTAAGTACTATAAGTACTATGTGCTATTTGAATAAATATGCAATTATATGAGAATTATGTGTTGAATTCTTATTTTGTTAAGAATTTGTGTAAAGAAAGAGAATTAATATAAAATTTTTATTTAAATCAGATCATGCCGCCTAGACGACAGAATCGAAACCAACGAGAAGAGCAATCGATGAATAATGAAGGAGGTCAACATGACCCAATGCAAAACTTTGCAAATATGATAGCCGATGCTATGGAGAATAGAGCTCCAGCTGCAAGAGGAAGAGCGAGGAATCAGTCAGCTGAAAGATTAGCAAATTTTAAAGACTTTAAACATGTAGGACCGCCTGAGTTCAAAGGGACCACAGATCCGATTGAAGCCCAAACTTGGGTGAAGGAGATGGAGAAAGCATTCGTAATTGCGCGAGTGGCAGAGGAGCAAAAGACTGCTTTTGCAACTTATCTAATGTAGGGAGAAGCAAATTACTTGTGGGAGACGAACCAAACGAGAGCTGGTACAGAAGTGGTGTTATGGACAAGATTTAAGGAGTTGTTCTTTGAGAACTACTTCTCGCCGAGTATGCAATCAAGAATGGAAGTTAAATTCTTAGAACTTAAGCAGGAGAACATGTCGGTATCTGAATACGCTGCTAAATTCAACGAATTAGCAAGATTTGCACCTCATCAGGTGGACACAAAAGCAAGAAAGGCGCGAAGATTTGAGAATGGGTTGAAGCCAGAAATATTCAACAAGGTAACGGTATTGCAGATCAACACGTTCGCAGCATTTATGGAGAAAGCGTTGATTACTAAAGGAGGGAGCGAAGCTGCATCTCGATTCCATCAGGAGAAGAAAAAGAAGACAAATGACGGAGGAAGCAGTGGTGGAAGTAACCCTAATAAAAGGAAATGGAGTGAGAGTAACCAATCAGGAGGCAAGACAGAAGATAATAGGAAAGGAAGGGAGCCATGTGCGAATTGTGGGAAGAACCATGCTGGAGTTTACCTGAAGAAGAAAGGAGTTTGCTATAACTACGGACAAGAGGGGTATATGTCACCCAATTGCCCCAGTCCGAAGAAAATTCAAGGTTGCTTTGGATGTGGATCGACTGATCATATCGTTCGGAACTGTCCGAGGAAGAATGCAGAAAAGGAAAGTGTCAACAAGGGACCTGATGGCGGAACCTTGGCAACTCGAGGACCTACTCAGCCAGGAAGACCAACGGCCCGTACATTCAACATGACGGCGCAGGATACGGTGGCTGCCCAGGAGGTGGTAGCAGGTAACAATTTTGCTTTAGAAATTTAAATTACACGAGAACTATAAGTCAGATATTACTGTGAACTATTTTCTATTATAGATCAAAGTCACAGGTTAGAATTTGAGACACAAATTAACATTGTGTTGTTAAAAATGAATTGATGATAAAACTTTAAAAGATTGTAGAGAATAAGAAAGCGGTGATTCTGAGGACAGAATCCTTTTAAGGAGGGGTGAATGTGATAAACCGAGATTTCGAATAATCAAAAATTTGCGAATAATTTTTTTTTTATTAATATTAATATTAATTATCAATTTTGTGACAAGTATATGTGATACGAGTCTCGAGAAAGTTAATTTGTGTATTAACTATTAAAATTAGTGTAGAGTTGTGCTTAACAGCTTTAGAAACCCTAACCCTAATTTTTGGATAGGGATTCAGTAGAAAATATAATTAAAATAATTATATTAATGAGTTTGTGTTTGTACCGAAAAAATTTATTGATCAATAATTGATCGGATAAGGTTTAAAATTTATAAACCCTAATAAGGGATTAGAAACTCTAATCTCAGATTTAGAAAACTAATGGTACGGTTAAAAACCCTAATTTTAAATTCGAGATTCCTAAACCCTAAATTAGAAAACCCTAATCCTAATTGGCAAGCCTATTGTGTGTATTAAACTTAAATATGATTAGAAAATCCTAATTATATTTTAGTTATTTTAATTTCTATTTTAGAAACCCTAATTGTAATTTAGAAAATTTATTTTTCTTATTAAAATCCTAATTCGTGGGTTATAAACCCTAATGATCATTTTGACCCTAATTGCTAAATTAAACAATTTTAATTAGGGATATTAATCCTAATTAGCAAGATTGAATTTTTGGAAAAGGAAATATTAATATAATTATCGAATCCTAATTGTAATTTGGAATTATTAATTTTCTATTTTGGAAACCGAAATTTGAAAATTTTAGAAATTAAATTGCAAATCTAAAAGGTATAAACCCTAAACCCTAACCCTAATCCTAAACCCTAAGGGTTTGTACATTTATGAAGATTGCCCTTAAAATTAATTTGTAAATGACCAAAATACCCTTTTTACTTTCTTTAAATGGTAACTTGCATAATTCACCAACACCTTTAGTTGGTGAACCACCACATTGACTTGCGACTTATTAAACCAACAAAATCTGGCCAGCAAGATCAGATCCAAGCAATATACAAGCATTATATAAGAGATTTAGAGAGAGAAAAAGTCACAAAAAGTTGCCATTTTGCATATTGCTCTCACCAACTCTCTCTCTCTCTCTCTCTCTCTCTCTAAAGCTTTGAATTTCTTAAGTTAGATCAGTCCTATTTTCATCCCTTGATCAATCAATAACATATTGGAGAGCTTAGATCAAGAATTGAAAGCTAGAAGGTATAAATCAAATTTTAAATTTTGATCTTTGTTGCTTAAAAAAATTTTGTGTTTTAGTGTTTAATCTTATGTTATAATATGTTTTTAGTTGTTATATGTTGATCCATGATGGATCTATAGCATCAAATGGCTTAAAAATGATTTTTACAAAATCTGTTCTTGAGCTCTAAAGTTGTCTGACAAGCAAATGTCAGTTGGCTTAGATCTTCATGTGTTCATGTTATGAGTTGTTTTAAAGCTTTTATAGGTAGCCTGACATGTTGTCTTTAAGCTGCAAAAGCTATCAGAGTCATAAGAGGTCTGAATTCGAAGATATAATCGGTCAAAACCCGTTGACCGGGCATGACCGAGTATATTCTGGGTAACCCAGAAAGTTGGATTTTAGCGTTTGACAATTTTTGTAAGGTTTGGATCTGACATCTTTGATTATTGTTTTATGTTGTTTTTGTAACCATATTGTAGTCTGTAATGTTGGCTATATATTTGTTCCTTTGTATCGCTTAAAACAACAAGTGACCGAACATAGTGAGTGGCCAAACCTGGCCCCACGGTCACAGATTTCTTTTCTAGAAAACACAGAACACAGTTTAAGCAAATTTTCTGACATAGTTTGACCGTCCGATTCGTGGCGATCTTGTTGATGTTAAATTGATTTATTGATTGATTAATGTTCCTTAACATAAGGAGTACATATTAGAACCATGAGATCATATAAATCGCGACTGGAACACTTAGATAATCGAACCACAAAGTGGTACGTCACGACTGTCTGGGTTTCTGGGTTACCCAGAAAACCCAGATTAATTCTGACAGTGATTTGGCTGGGCTATATCTTCCTGGTATGGTATGATATGACTGAGATATTGGTTTCTAATTGTAGTATTGTATACAGAATACAAGTACGTGACTAAAGATTGCTCAGAAACAAAACGAGTTGAGAATTAAGCCCGGTCAAACAAGGCAGGTTGATAACAAAGCTGTCAGTGTTCTTGAGCTCAAAAATACCAACGGCGACACTTTTTGTCGCTAAAGGCTATTAGCGACGGTTTATTTATTTTCTAATTTCTGAAATTCTGAAAATTAATTAAAAATAGAAAATAAATTATAAAAATTATTTAAAATTGTTGTAAAAATTATTTTAAATTATGAAAAATAATTTTTGACCAATTAGAATATTTATGTTTAATATTTATAATTATTTAAATATTAAAGGTATTTAATTTATTTAATTATTATATTAAATAAATTAGAGAAAAATGATTTAATATTATGAAAAATTATTTTAAATAAGAATAATGTATTTAAAAATATTTTGAGTTATAAAATGTGACTTTTAATATTTTTAGAGAATTTTTATTAATAATTTAATACGAATGGTATTAAATTTATTTAATTATTAAATTAAATAAATAAGATAAAAATGATTTTATTGATTTAAAAATCATTTTAAATAAGAATAAAGTGTTAGAAAATATTTGGAGTTATAAAATATAATTTTCAATATTTTTGGAGAATTCTCATTAATAAATTAATATTAATGATATTAGATAATTTATTTATTAAATTAAATAAATGAATTAAAAATGATTTTATTGATTTAAAAATCATTTAAAAATGAGAAAAATGCTTTAAAAATATTTTAAGTTATAATTAATGACTTTCAATATTTGGATAATAATTACATTAATATTTAAATATTAATGGTGATGATTAAAAAATGATTTTAATTACTTTAAAAATCATTTAAGTAGAATATTGATGATTTAAAAATATTTTAAGTTATTAATAATAACTTTAATATTTTGACAAGTATGTTATTAATATTTTTATATTATTAAATATTAATAATGATAAGATTATTTAATAATTAAATCATTTAAAATGATTTAAGTGTTTGAAAAATTAGTATAAATTATAATAATTGTTTATAAATTATTAAAAGCTTTTGGAAAATATTATAAATGATATTTGACTTATCTAAAATAATATTGAAGCTTAGAGACCAAGTTTAATTGACAATCAATGTGTTAATTGTCGGATAGGGTGACCAGAACACCGAGAATGGACCGAGGTCTAACCAGACCGAAATAATTTTACTTGATAAGTGTTTATATAGGTTATAAACACTAATGTGGTTATGTGGTAATGTGCCTAGGAGAAGTTTGACTGTAGAATACATTGTTACGTGTTTTAAATGATTGTGCTAATTGTGAGACCGATATTATTGATTATAGGTCTTACGAACGCAGTTAATTATATTGTGTAGCTGTAATCAGCGCGAAAGGCAAGTTTCCTAACTCAACCTTGAGTTATATACATTCAAATATTATAATGGTTAATTATTGCTAATTATACCATGTCTAGGGAATTTATTGTTGATTATTCGCAGTTAGTGCATGATTAAAATTCAAATTGAATTACTGATTCAGAAAATATATATTCGTAGAATTACTATTGTTGGATATTTATATCTGTAGAAACTAATATTGACAGTACAGATAATTCATGTTTATTGTCAAATTATATTGAGCAATGTCTTAGTTAATTATTTTGGCTAGACAAACATTTGTTAGAACTTGATAAATACGAGAAGAGAAATCAATTGTTATTGATAAATCGATGCCAGTTGTTTCGACTAGATCGATAAGTAGATAGAATTTGAAATCACAGTATTTCGTTGTTAAATCAAAATCTTGATTCTGAAACTGAGAAGAACAACCTTTTATATAAAGGGAACATTTTGGGTCGTATATTCGACCATTGCGCACTGTTAAGTATTATGCATAATATAGGGTACAAGGAGTTAGCCGGCTCGAAGTACTTGCAGAGAGGTATAATTTAATCTTTATGGTTATCTAATACTCCTGCGTATGTATCAAAATAAATCTTTGGTAGATACCCAAGAAAATAAGTTCTAAGATCTGGTGGGATCACTCAGCATAAATCTGGAAAACATTCCACTTTGCTATTGCGTAGAATTAATTCTTGATTATTCAATAGAATATCGTAGAAACTTTGAAAACGTTGTACTCTTTCATTATCAGATTATTGCGTTGCCTAGAATACGAGAAGACTTGTTATTGAATAATGATTTGTTCAGCTATTTCAAAGTTCACCGAACTTTAATTTCATTCTATCAAAATAAATAGTTTGTTCTTGTTGATTTATATACCTTTATTGTATGTCTTAACTTGCGGGGCAAACTTGTTGCTCACCCTTGCTATAAATAAAATTTTTCAGCTAGGGACGATGTTGCAGAAGGTGCTGCGAAGAAGAATAAGGGAAAAGGCATAGTTATAAATTAGTTATGATGAACAATATTATTATGTTATATTGTATTGTAAACCCTTTTTGTATATCTAAGGGGGTATTTCTGTAATGTTAAGGTTAGTGGACCTGGGACTTATGTATTAACAATTTATGTTAATGACTTATGTATTCCTATTTATATATGAATGAGTAGTTAAATGATATTATATTGTGGATCGTGAACACCAAACTAGGGGGGTCAGGTAACCCGGATTTGGGGGTGTCACATTATCACATGGATTCCCTATTCTGGGGAACATTTGGCCATCGATTTTGAGGATGGGTACCCGACTGGAGTCGAGTACGTGATTTCCACCAGGAGAGTTCCTCTCTTCACGGATGGAAGCTGGGAGCTCTATTTAGGAGAGTGTGCTATTAAGGGCACCACAGGGAAGATCCGTATGCCGATCTTGCCTCCTGCCAGGCGTTATTGGCATGTGTCACATTCACCCGTCATTAATATCCCATTGTTGGGTGTTGACGGTTTTGCATTATCAGAGAGTTCTTGTACTCAGGATGTATTCCAGCATTGGTGTTTCCCTTGGACTATTGGAGCCCAGACCCGCGCCACTCAGTTCGTGGGGGATATGGTTCCAAGATCCGTGATGATGACGGATTGGCTAGCCTGTGTTCGAGATCTGACTCATGTGACATAGATTAACAGTTTGACCCGGCAGTTAGACCAGGAACATATTTTTATCTGGCATTTTGGCAGAGATCCGGCAGATACAGATTCATTTGATCCTTCCAGCTCAGGTGCTAGCCCCACAGATGACCCATTTGGTTTTGCCAACATAAATCCTCCTTTGTATAGGCCTGGCATCCCTGTTGATAGAGATCCAGTGACTCAAGAGGAGTTACATCAGGTGGACAGGATTGATGATGTGGACATCGACACCATTGTCTTCTTTTGATGTGTATTCTCGTTATATCTTTTGATAGACCTCTGTTAGCTATTGGATGGTTGTGCCCCATTCTCGCTATATCTTTTAATAGGTCTCTGTTAGCAGTAGGGCGTCCGTGCCCCATTTCCCTGTATTTGTAGCTGTACAGAGATGATGTATTAGATGATGATATACTTAGAAATGTATGTATAGTTTTTCCATTCCCTATATCATATTGCCATCTATTATCTGAAATGCATGTATCATGTTATCCATATGTATGTATGTCCAGAGATATTCAGTATTGACCCCTGGATGGTCTTATGATACGGCCCGTGCAGATGTCTTCTTTAACAGTTAGCCGTATTGATCATACCCCACCATTATTGGTGGTATCTAGTATGCGATCGTGGTATAATAGCATGTCACCATCAGATAGGGTGAACGTAGATCATTTATTACAGCATACTATAACCCTGTTGATGTTTTAGGTTTCCACAGGATTCATGGATGACAGGCTGGAGCACTGGTATCGGAGAGGCGGGTTTTCTGATTTGGGACCCAGGAGTTGACTCCCACTCTAGAGGAGTATGCACGGTTGACGATGTTACTACTGGACAGACCTTGCGTGCATATGGCTTTGGGGGACATGAGTCAACGATTCATGACTCTCACTGGACTGAGGCGTAGAGTGTTGCAGGATGAGTTTACCTCTGGCCACGTTATATCCCAACATTTTCTATTTGACAGATTTGGCTCTGAGGATAGTTATAGACGATATTCTGGGGATTTTACCACACCGGAGGCTCATTGGCATCTGGCCAGGGTTGATGTACTGCTATTATGCATACTGTCATATGTCCACATGCCACTGTATATGGATGAGTTGGACATATGAGTTATCATGGTGGTGAGAGCCCTTAGGGAGGATCGTACCATCACACCTATGATTATAGTCAAGACATTGAGGTCAGCTACATACTGCTGTACTTATCCGATAGGAGTATTTACGGGCAGTTCGGTCATGCTATACGTGTGGTTTATGTCACACCTGAGACCGATTGGCACTTTAAGACTGTATGGGTATTGTTTCACCCATGATATAGCCATGACATATTCATTTCAGTCTGTGGAGTGTATGGATGCTACATCTTGGTCCGCTTTCTTAGCTGGGATCGAAGACCCGTTTAGTATATTGTCACGCTCAGGGCTCAGCTCACCTTACAACTTTATTACTCATGCTCCAGGCATGGATTACATCCCTTTGACTGGTTTAAGGGGTATAACTACTTACCATGCACTGGTCGTGATGTCGCAGTTTGACCAGTTTCAGGATTTTCATCCTTTCGAGGGGGCGCTAGGTCAGCATTCAGCTTCTCGCTATCTTTCAGCAGAGGACTGATCCCGTGTGTATGCATACTGGGATCAGCGCGAGATAGCTACTTTCTCTATTAGTCATCTGGGTTATTCTGCAGAGTATTTCGCATGGATGGAGACAGAGACTGCACTGGCTAATGTAGTATCCACATTACCGAGTATTGACTCAGGTGGTGGAGAGCCCATGGAGGACATTAATTCTCACACCGAGGAAGAGTTAGGTGCCAAGTTTCCAGAATATCTTTTAGATTCTCTCAGTACCAGCACTATTGTGATTCAGTATTTAGCACAGTACTTTGAGCAGCGTCTTCATCTGATGACCTTTGAGAGAGATCAGACTCGATCTTTGATGTTGACTGCCCTTGATGGGAGAGACGCAACTCTATTAGAGAGAGATGAGGCATTGGCTCATAGAGATACCGTTGTTATTGAGCAGGATGAGGCCAGATCAGCCAGAGATGTAGTGATAGTTGAGAGGGATAGTGTCATATCTACCCGAGATGTAGCCGTCACAGATAGTACTGCAGTGAGTTCCCTTACCACTGGCATGCTTGCAGAGATGAGCACATATATTGATGAGCATATGGTCACCGTGCAGATGGCTGCAAATTTGCTGGGTCGTATGGATATCCTCGTATAGGAGACCACAGCTTTTCCTCCTTCTTCAGAGAGGGATGCCATGTTGGGCTTGTTAGCTCTCATATACACTGATTTGTAGATGGGCTTGTATTTTTCTGCACAGACTAGCTTAGCCATTTTGTCATGTACATTTTACATTGTATATCAAACAACATTATATATAGTAGGGAAATATATTTTTGATCACTTCCCCTTTAGATATGATCTGATACTTGCTTGATATTTGCCTGCTTCTTCAGGGTTTGTGATCTTGATGTATTATGAATTCCTCCTTACTGGATGGACATTGAGTTGTCTCTGGATAGTTCAGAATAGATCATGGATCTGTGTGTATCCCTACCATTTTTTGTAAGACTCCGAATTTTATGAAATAAAAGTATTCAATTTTTCTTATAATTACTATTCAGTAAATGGTTAAATTAATAAAAGTTAAAGTTAAAGGTGATATATGATTTTTTTTTTCAAAATACGCAAGTGGCTATAAAATATTCATTGTTGTCGGGGAATATTCGTTTGGTCGTGAAATATTCTTTTTATCGGGAATATCCGTACGACGGCGCAGTCATTTGTGGGCCCCATAACAGAATAACTGTCGGATGAAGATAACGACAAAATTGAGTTTTTATAATTAACGGCGTAGTTGTTACCGTTAACACTGTTGGAATACCTGGTGGTTAAAATACATTAATACGCGTTATTGCACAGTAGCACACGGTATTGCACAGTATTTTTGAATTATTGATTCTTACATAAGAAGGCACTACTCAATAATTGTTACAGTAATTACTGTTCAATATTTTATTTTATTAATTCAATAATTGTTGCGTTGATTTTTTTATATTATTGTCGCTCAATAATTGTCACTACATATCATCTCCATTATCAGTTCAATAATTCATATTATTTGAAATAATATTATTAGATAGCATTATTGGTAATGTCTAGAAAGTTCTGTCTAAGGAGAGGTTTGATCATCTAATTGCGCGCCAATAAGGAGAAATCCTTATTGGAAAACCCCCTCTTTCTTGGGAACGGCCTGGTTGCCAATACTGTGATTCTGTAATATTATTTGTGAATAATTAATTATTGATTTATTTGATGAGAAAAATATTAATTTTATGTGGATATAGATGAAAAAAAAATTTTAAGTGACAATTGTTGAAAAATGATACTTTATCTTTTCTGATAAAATAATTTATTATTATATTTAATAATATAATAATGGTGATTGTTTTACAATGAATGTGGGATATATGAGTATATGAGGAGGAAGAGTATTTTTATTGTATTAAATGATTAAAACATGTTTTGTGTGTCGGTGGACCCCATTTCTTGACTGAAATTTGATTATAGCCTGTAAAATCGCCCGTTTATGGATTTCGGTTAATTTTTATTTAGAATTTGAACAAACTTTCTTTTGCAAAGTTGTAGAGAATTGAATTTCCTATAAAAAATCTCGAGATTCGAATTTTCTGATAAAAGGGCTATTTTCTATGAATTATTGAAGTTTCAGAAAATAAAATAATTTTTATTAAATTATAGGGTGGGACCCACTTTGGTTGGTGTTAATAACATGTGGGCTGTTATATTTTTTCAGAATTGGCATGCTTGGATGGCTGGTCTTGGATGGTTGGTGTGTAGAAAAGAAAAATAATATTATATTATTTTAGTCTCCTTTGGCGTTCTAGCATTTTCATATAAATAGGTGCTTATGTTAGAATTGAAAATCACACCAGAAATAAGTTTTCTTGCTCTCTATATTATCAAGCATATTTTTATGAGTATTTAGATATCTTGAGTATTGCTCAGCGTTATATCCGATATTCAAGTCAGAAGTACTGCTCTTTTGAGGTAGTGGATTTTAAGGGTTATTATGTTTTTCAATTCGTACTTCTTTCGACCTTTAAAAAATTCTGGAAAAATTTGAAATGATATTTTTATGAGTTTTATTGATTGTGTCCAAAAATGGTGATTTTTGGATGTATAGATTAAGAGTTATGATTTTTATGAGAAAAGACTATTTTAAAAGTAACCGCTTATAACTCCTTGTGGTTAACTCCAAAATTGATGAAATTTTTATTGAAAGTATATCTATATAATATCAGTGTACTCTGTGAATTTCGGAATTTTTGGATAAGATTACAATTTATGATAAATGTCTAAATATTCGGTTGTTTTGGCCATATGAAAAATAGTAAATGAGTTTTAAAAATTATGAGAAAAATATATGTTCAATATGGGACTATATTCTGCTAAATCCCTAGAAAAGAAATATTTTTGGAACTGATTTGGTATTTTTCATGAAAATGGACTAGTTATGAGTAAATGAATTAAATATGTTATGTGAAGTAAAAAAATTAGAAAATAGGATTTTATGGTTTGAGAATCCTATATGAGGTATATGCAGATTTTTTATGAGGGTTTTGGTTATTGGTAATGAAATCTTAAGAGTTTAGCATTTTAGGATGATTAAATACATTATTTAGTAAAGTGTAAACAATTAAAATAAATTGTTTATAAACTTAAGAAATATTATTCTTTCAAAATCATTATACCGAAATATTGGTATGGATTTTATTGTGGAATTTCTACCTTTTTCATGTCAAGTTACTATTCATCAATTACTATTCACGAGTTACTATTCACGAGTTACTATTCACGACAAAATTAGTTTTTTTTTTACCAAATTATAGTTGATTTATGAATATTACTCTTGAGATTAAATCTATATGTTGATTATATTGATTTTATTATCATATATAACATTTTTATAACCCTAATGATGATATTTCTCTTTGACGTGAGTGTAAAGATGGGTAGATTTTTGGTATAATCATGACTATGGGTTCCCTTTGGCCAGTAGTGTAAAGTTGAATTATTGACTGGTATGATCATGACCATTGAATTTATAATTGAATATCTTTAGCTTAAGTGTAAAGGTGAATTGATCAACATGGTTATAATTATTGTTTATATAAATTCTGAAATTATTATATATTTCTTTGAGATATTAATATATTTGGCCTATAGTGCAAATATGAAATGTTGATGAATATATTTGGCCTGTAGTGCAAATATGAACTGTTGTTGAATATCTTTGGCATGTAGTGCAAAGATGAACTGGTGATGAATATCTTTAGCCCATAGTGCAAAGATGACCTGTGGTTGAATATCTTTGGCCAGTAGTGCAAAAATGAATTGTTGATGAATATCTTTGGTCCGTAGTGCAAAGATGACATGTTGTTGAATATTTTTGGCCAGTAGTGCAAAGATAAACAGGTGTTGAGATGAACATGACCAACTGGTGATACAAATGAATATCCTTGGTCGTAGTGCAAAGATGAAGTTATTAGTATGATTATGAACAGGAAATATGATTTGGTGTAACCATGATATTTGATGTTTTAGGTAAAGATAGGTGATGAAAATTATCTTTGTCCTGGGTGCGAAGAGGAATTTAGAATCACAATTATGATTATGAGTTATTCATATGATTGTGGACCAGAACTGTTGATTGATGTTACAGGGATAAATTATTGTTGGTGGATTTTTAACATGGAGAAGATAATAGACTTTATGGTCTATTTGACTCTTCTAATGGATTGCTCGTTCCGCTGCAACTATGGTTGAAATTTTTTATCATCTACCATATGTTCTAAATCTCTGATTTATTACTATAGAGGGCTATTGATAATTTATTTATCTTTAGTCATGATATTCTTTACTGGGCTAGTTATGCTCACCCTTCTAATTCATAATTCTTTTCAGGTAATAAGAGTGTAGCTGGGTCGAGCGGGGATAATAGGGGAATAGAACGGTGGTCATCATTTAGTAGTTATATTTGGTGAATCAAATAGGGTGAGGCGAACCCAAAGTTGGAAGGGTGTTTTGTCACTATCATACAAGATGTCTAATGACATACAACCTCGTGTCATCATAAGACACGGTTGTGCACATCCACTTGCTGAGTATATTTACGAGCACTACTTATATAATCTTGGTGTTTGTTTGAAATATAATTCACGATTAAAGACAGTGTAGATAATGATATGTCAAGAGAAGACTCACCATTGGAAAGAATATGATAGTAATCTTCTTATTTTTCTTTGGGGTCTATTAGGTCAACCAAGGATAATTCTGTGGACATATGATATCTATCATAACTTGGAAGCATGGCCTCCCATGTACGAAGGTTTCCTTGAGCACTTCCCAAATATTCTAATTTCTAAAACAGTTTTTGACTATACATTTATGTAAGGTGTCATTGTGAGGTGCTGTCCACGGTTGGGACATGAGTCACATTTGGTATATATTTGTATCCAAATTCACAGCATATGTGTTGTTGTATTTTGCACGACAATTGTTGTAATAAAGTTGTAGTTTTTTTTTGTACCATGTATTTGGCGACTCAGAATATGTTGGATGGAATTGACCTATTTTGGGGTTGTCACAGTTGGTATCAGAGCTTAGGGATATGGTCTCTGGCGGAGATCGGGGAATATAACTAGGAGGGGAGAGATGAGTAAATCATTCACTAGTGTGTCCTACCTAAGCTTATTTGTTGGTCAGTCATAATATCGGGATATTATGTGGTATGTTAATTTGTTTAATTAACCCTTATTTTATGGCAGTATTTGAGAATGACTGCTGAGAATGTTAACAATCGAGTGAATGGGACCGTGGGGATACCTCTAATCATCAACCAGGATAATGTGATGTCAGGCGAAGAAGGAATTAGAGAAATCCATGTGGTGAGTGAAGAATTGATAGTTACACCCGAGCTAGTCGCAGAGGTAGAAGCTGAGAGTGAGGAAGAAGAAGCACCTGAGGAGAATTTATTAGAGGTATTATACGATCAAAATGTAGAATTTCAAAATCATATTCATGAGTTAGAAGAGTAGGCTGAAGAACGACCGGCGGTCATGGAGCAAAAGGATGCAACAATTCAAGCTTGTGTTACCCGATATGTGATGCTTGAACAGAAGCATTCTTTGGCAGAGTATAAGATGATAAAGATGGAATCTGAGCTGAAAGAAGAAAAAACTGAACGAGTGAGAATAAGTGATGCATGGGCAAAAGCCGCACGACACGTGGATATTGTGGAAAAAGATGTCCGATCTAAGAAGGCTAAAATAGATTATATGAATTTCTCTTTTTGGAAAGCAATTGGGAGAACCCAACATCAAGTTTTGAATTACCCTGTACAGAGCGGTCAACCTGAATTCGATATGGATCGAAGATTGATGATTCAGATCATGAATCAGGAGTACGACGAGACAGTTGAGGGAGGAATATGCCCTATAGAAAAGTATATTCTAACGGTAGTGATGACGCCAAATGCTGCCACAGATAAGTCAAAGTCGGGTAGTTCAAGGGAGAGCGGTTGTCATGACTTCCCAACAAGTGAGGAACCCAAATGAAGTTATCACGGGAGATGAGCAATGGAGAAATCATGATGACTCGTGAGATAGAATCTAAAATGAAAACAAGGTATTCTCAACTTTTCGAAATACCAGGTACGTAAATTTCGGGGACGAAATTTCATAAGAAGGGGAGATTGTAAGATCCCAAATTTTATAAAATAAAAGTATTCAATTTTTCTTATAATTACTATTTAGTAAATGGTTAAATTGATAAAAATTAAAGTTAAGGGTGATATATGAATTTTTTTTTCAAAATACGCAAGTGGCTATAAAATATTCATTGTTGTCGGGGAATATTCGTTTGGTCGTGGAATATTCTTTTTATCGGGAATATCCGTACGACGGCGCAGTCATTTGTGGCCCCCATAACAGAATAACTGTCGGATGAAGATAACGATAAAATTGAGTTTTTATAATTAGCGGCGTAGTTGTTACCGTTAACACTGTTGGAATACCCGGTGGTTAAAATACAATAATACGCGTTATTGCACAGTAGCACACGGTATTGCACAGTATTATTGAGTAGTGCCTTCTCATGTAAGAATCAATAATTGAAAAAAATACTGTGCAATACCGTGTGCTACTGTGCAACTACGCGTATTACTGTATTTTAACCACCGGGTATTCCAACAGTGTTAACGGTAACAACTACGCCGTTATTTATAAAAACTAATTTTTTGTCGTTTTCTTCATCTGACAGTTATTCTGTTATGGGGCCCACAAATAGCTGCGCCGTCGTACGAATATTCCCCGACAGAAAGAATATTTCACGACCAAACGAATATTCCCCGACAACAATGATTATTTTATAACCACTTGTTTATTTTGAAAAATTTTCACATTTCACCCACAACTTTAACTTTTTATCAATTTAACCATTTACTGAATTGTAATTATAAGAAAAATTGAATACTTTTATTTCATAAAATTCGGGGTCTTACAGTGGGACCCACTTTGGTTGGTGTTAATAACATGTGGGCTGCTATATTTTTTCAGAATTGGCATGCTTGGATGGCTGGTCTTGGATGGTTGGTGTGTAGAAAGGAAAAATAATATTTTATTATTTTAGTCTCCTTTGGCGTTCTAGTATTCTTCTATAAATAGGTGTTTATGTTAGAATTGAAAATCACACCAGAAACAAGTTTTCTTTCTCTCTATATTATCAAGCATATTTTTGTGAGTATTTAGATATCTTGAGTGTTGCTCAGCTTTATATCCGATATTCAAGTCAGAAGTACTGCTCTTTTGAGGTAAGGAATTTTAAGGGTTATTATGTTTTTTAGTTCGTACTTCTTCCGACCTTCAGAAAATTCAGGAAAAATTTGAAATGATATTTTGATGAGATTTATTGATTGTGTCCAAAAATGATGATTTTGGATGTATTGATTAAGAGTTATGATTGTTGACTGGTATGATCATGACTATTGAATTTATAATTGAATATCTTTAGCTTAAGTGCAAAAGTGAATTGATCAACATGATTATAATTATTGTTTATATAAATTTTGAAATGATTATATATTTCTTTGAGATATTAATATATTTGGCCTATAGTGCAAATATGAACTGTTGATGAATATATTTGGCCTGTAGTGCAAATATGAACTGTTATTGAATATCTTTGGCCTGTAGTGCAAAGATGAACTAGTGATGAATATCTTTGGCCCATAGTGCAAAGATGACATGTGGTTGAATATCTTTAGCCAGTAGTGCAAAGATGAATTGTTGATGAATATCTTTGGCCCGTAGTACAAAGATGACATGTTGTTGAATATCTTTGGCCAGTAGTGCAAAGATGAACAGGTGTTGCGATGAACATGACCAACTAGTGATACTAATGAATATCTTTGGCCGTAGTGTAAAGATGAAGTTATTAGTATGATTATGAACAAGAAATGTGATTTGGTGTAACCATGATCTTTGATGTTTCAGATAAAGATAGGTGCTGAAAATTATCTTCGTCCTGGGTGCGAAGAGGAATTTAGAATCACAATTATAATTATGAGTTATTCATATGATTGTGGACCAGAACTGTTGATTGATGTTACAGGGATAAACTATTATTGGTGGATTTTTAACATGGAGAAGATAATAGACTTTATGGTCTATTTGACTCTTCAAATGGATTGCTCGTTCCGCTGCAACTATGGTTGAAATTTTTTATCATCTACCATATATTCTAAATCTCTGATTTATTATTGTAGAAGGCTATTGATAATTTATTTATCTTTAGTCATGATATTCGTTACTGGGCTAGTTGTGCTCACCCTTCTGTTTCACAATTCCTTTCAGGTAATAAGAGTGTAGCTGGGTCGAGCGGGGGTAACAGGGGAATAGAACGGTGGTCATCATTTAGTAGTTATATTTAGTGAATCAAATAGGGTGAGGTGAACCCAACGTTGGAAGGGTGTTTTGTCACTATCATACAAGATGTCTAATGACATACAATCTCGTGTCATTATAAGACACAGTTGTGCACATCAACTTACTGAGTATATTTACGAGCAATACTTATATAATCTTGGTGTTTGTTTGAAGTATAATTCACGATTAAAGACAGTGGAGATAATGATATGTCAAGAGAAGACTCACCATTGGAAAGAATATGATAGTAATCTTCTTATTTTTCTTTGGGGTCAATTAGATCAACCAAGGATAATTCTGTGAACATATGATATCTATCATAACTTGGAAGTATGGCCTCCCATGTACGAAGGTTTCCTTGAGCACTTCCCAATGATTCTGATTTCTAAAACAGTTTTTGACTATACCTTTATGTAAGGTGTCATTGTGAGGTGTTGTCCACGGTTGGGACATGAGTCACATTTGGTATATATTTGTATCCAAACTCACAGCATATGTGTTGTTGTATTTTGCACGACAATTGTTGTAATAAAGTTGTAGTTATTTTATGTACCATGTATTTGGCTACTCAGAATAGGTTGGATGGAATGGACCTATTTTGGGGTTGTTACATTTTTGGTGTCTTGGGTCTGGTTTCTATATGGAAATGTGGAGAGGAGGGTGGCTTTCCTCTCTAAGATTGACTGCACCACAGATGGTAGCCAATACTCCTATTTAGGAGGAGCCTAGTTAATTCCATCTCTTATGGATTGGTGTTGCTCTTTGAGGCACAACCGCAGCTTAGATGGTCGCCGAATCTCCTATTTGCGAGGAGAGGTTGGGTAATTCCATCTCTTTGATTTGAAGCCAATGAAATGTGGTAGATTGAAGTTTGATCCCAGTACCATTGACAAGTATTTGTGTTTTGGTAGGGGGTTAGACTGAACTGTGAATGGCTGCCTACGTACTCCTATTAAAGAGGAGATCAGGTCTGCATAGTTCGAACTTGGTGTAAGAGGTTCAACGCTGTTTATGAAAAGGCAGATGGGTGTAGAAGCTTTATTGATGAAAAAGGTTGTAGAAGTGTTTTTGTGATTTTTGTTTTTTGTAGAAAAGGGTAGAAATGTTTTTGTTATTTTTTGTTTATTGCGACCGGGGCATATAGAATATGGTTGCCTAAGTACTCCCGTGTATCAAGGAGATCAGGTCGACGTAGTTCACCTCTCAAGAATAGTTGAAAAGCGTAATCCCATGTGCAGGTCAGAATGCGGGGAAGAGAAAGTTTAATCCTAGGTTGAGGATAAACTGTAGGTGTGAAAAGTTTGATCCCATGTATGGGTAGCCAAACTGCAAACGCGAGAGGTTTAATCCACGGTGGGATGACCTAAGTTGTATGAGCACAGAGAAACCAGGCTGCTGGCTTGAAAGGTATGTTTCTTTGAGGGGCAAAGTGTGGGAAAGAGTTGTATGTGGTAAAGGGTTAAAGAACCGGAATGACTGATGATCTGATGATCCAACACCAGGATGTTTGCTTGATGGTAACTTCAGACATAGTACCATTTCACGGTGTCCGAGTTGATAAGCTGTGGAAATTCATCGCCATCCATTTCTTGTAATCTGAGAGCACCTCCTGTCAATACTTCCTTGACAACAAACGGGCCTTCACAGTTAGGAGTGAATTTTCCCTTGGATTGATCTTGGTTGTCAATGATCTTCTTCAAAACCAAGTCATGTTGTTTAAATTGCCATAGCCAGACTTTTCTATTGTAGGATCTGGCGATCCTTTATTGATATAACTAACCATGGAAGATAGTTGTGGTTCGCCTTTCGTCTATCAGAGATAATTGGTGATACCTGTCTTGTACCTATTGGTCTTCATCTAGCTGAGCGTCTATCAACACTCTGAGGGATTCCATTTCTACTTCTATAGGGAGTACTACTTCCATCCCATAGGTTTATGCATAGGGGGTTGCCCCAGTCGAAGTGCGCATTGATGTTCTGTAGGCTAACAGAGTAAGAGGTACTAAGTCAGGCCATCCTTTGTGGTTGGCGGACATCTTTTGCATGATCTTCTTGATGTTTTTGTTAACCGCTTCAACAATACCATTCATCTTTGGACGATAGATGACGGAGTTAAGATGTTGGATGTGGAATTTACTGCATAATTCCTCCATCATTTTGTTATTGAGGTTCTTAGCATTGTCTGATACAATCACCTCTGGTTGTCCATATCGACAAATGACATAATTTCTGATGAAGGCAATGAGGACTTCTTTGGTAACCCTGGGGAAGGAGGCTGCTTCTACCCACTTGGTAAAGTAGTCAATCATGGTGAAGATGAATCGATGTCCATTACTGGCTTTAGGCTCAATGGGCCCAATCACGTCCATTTCCCACATTGAGAAGGGCCAAGGCGAACTCATATTGTGGAGTTCCCTTGGAGGGGTGTGGATAGCATTCCCATGAATCTTGCATTGATAACATCTCCTAACGTGGCCATAGTAATTAGCCTTGAGAGAGAGCTAATAATGTCCCATCTTGAGGATCTTTTTGACAAGGAGGGGGCCACTCATGTGTGGGCCATAGAATCCACCATGGATCTCATCCATGAGTCTCTGGGTTTGATCATTGTTCAGGCATCTGAGGAGACCTAGTCATGCATCTCTTTTGTAGAGTTCATCTCCGCTCAGGTAGAATTTCATAGCAAGTCGATGGATCCGCCTCTTCTCAGTAGGGCTCGCCTCAGCAGGTGTAGATCCGTCTCGTAGGTACTCCTTGATATGCTGATACCAAGGATATTGGATGGGAGGTAGCTCATTCGATACTTCTCCAACGTAGTTCCCATAAGCTGGTGCTTTGTGCAGGGCAATTGTAACGCTTGGCAAATGTCCCTTGTCAGAGATGTGTATCAAGGAGGCCAAAGTTGCTAATGCATCTACAAAATCATTCCTACTACGAGGAATATGTAGAAAGGCGATTTCTTCGAACTCCAAAGCCATCTTCAAAACCTGTCGATGGTAAGACAGTAAATGTAGCTCTTTGGTTTGAAAAATACTCATGGATTGTCTGATCACTAACTCAGAATCTCCACAGACAGTTAACAACCTGATGCCCATTGAACGGGCAAGTTTTAGCCACACGAGACAACCTTCATACTCAGCTGTATTATTGGTGCTAACAAACTGCAATTTGACGGCGATGGGATACTGCTCCCCCTTACTGGATACTAGAACTGCTCCAGCTCCAGAACCTTCTGTATTAACAGCTCCATCAAAATACATCTTCCATGCTTGGAGTGTATTATACTGATGGTGTTGCTGAACTGTCATGACCCCTTCATCGGGGAAGTATGTCTCCAAGGGTTTGAAATCCCCTGTAGGTGAAGCAGCTAGTTGATCCGTAATCCCTTGACCTATAATGGATTTTTGAGTCACGTAGACGATATCAAATTGTTGTAGGATCAACTGCCATCTAGACAGTCGGCAATTTAACATGGGTTTGCTGAACACGTATTTGAGAGGATCCACGCTGGATATGAGATGGGTTGTGTGACCATGGAGGTAATGTTGTAACCTCATGGAAGCCCATGCTAAAGCACAACAAGTCCTCTCGATCAAAGTGTACTTTTGTTCACTGCTGCTAAATCTTTTGCTGAGGTAATAGATAGCTCGTTCTTGGCCTCTATCATCTTTTTCTCCCAGCATGCAGCCCATGGTATTGTCACTTACGGACAGGTACATGAACAGAGGAGCATCATCTCTAGGTGGTACCGAAACGGGAGCTTTGACTAGCTGTTCTTTGATTATAAGGAAGACTTTCTGGCACTCGTCGTTCCATTTCATGGATGAGTTCTTCCTTAACATCTTGAAGATAGGCTCACAAATTGCTGAGTTGAGAAATGAACCTGCTAATGAAGTTGATTCTTCACAAAAATCCATGTATTTCCTTCTCTGTCTTAGGAAAGGGCATTTCCGTAATGGCCTGGATTTTGGTAGGATCCAGCTCAATTCCTTTATGGCTGACTAGAAATCCTAGCAACTTGCCTGATTTAACGCCAAAGGCGCACTTGGCTGGATTCAACTTCAAGTTGTACTTGCGCAACCTGTTGAATAACTTTTTGAGATGGTTTAAGTGGTCATCCTCCTTCCAGGATTTGACAATGATGTCATCCACGTAGATCTCTATCTCTTTGTGCAATAAGTCATGGAATAGAGCCATCATAGCTCGTTGATAGGTAGCTCTGACATTGATGAGGTCGAATGACAACCATCTGTAGAAAAAGGTTCCCCAAGGAGTGATGAAAGTAGTTTTCTCACGATCTTCCTCAGCAACCATGATCTGATGGTACCCCGCAAAGCAGTCAGTAAAGGAGTACATGTTGTATTGAGCAGTATTGTCAATGAGAATGTGGATGAATGACACATGAAAGCTATCTTTAAGGCAAACTTTGTTCAAATCCCTGTAATCCATGCAAACTCGCACCTTTCCTCCAGGTTTAGGCACGAGCACGATGATGGATATCCACTCAGGATACGTAGACACCATGATGATGCTAGCTTGAAATTATTTCACAATTTCTTCTTTCACCTTTAAACTTCACTCAGGTTTCAATTGCCTGAGCTTCTGCTTGACTGGCTTGAATCCCTTTTAATGGGAAGGCGATGAAGAACAATGTCAGTGGACAAACCCACCATGTCTTCATAAGACCATGCAAACACATCTTGGAATTGGGTTAATAGCGTAACCATGTCATTCCGTTGGTTTGGGGTAAGGTCTGAACCAATCTGGATTAACTTAGGGCTTTCTAAGGTTCTAAGATTGAAGGAAGTTGTTTGATCAAGGTTGGGTTTAGGTTTGTCTTTGACCAATTCTTGAATTTCTGGAGGCACCTCAATGTCCTCATGTATTTCCATTAAGGCTGAATTCATCTCTACATCAAAGGTACAATCCTTGTGGAGAAGAGAAACCGTATCAGCAAGTACAGACACATCTAAATTCAGGGTCCTGAAACAAAATATGCTTTCACTTAGTATATATAAAACATTTTGATCATACACAGTGTTAGCATGTACTGATAAAGTAAGCAGTTATGATATCTACAGGGCAGAAAGAGTTTCTGCCCGCTTTACCCTTGTCGACCAATGCAAGGAATATTGTTCCAATTGGTAAGGATAAAGTCCGGGTGGACTACATTGATAGAGGAGTTGTTATCGTCCTCCGCTTCCCGAATGATGGCCAATACGTCTGGGCAATCATCGTCTGGGGTGTATCTATTTGTATGCTCATCATGGACGATGATGCGTATGCCCGATATTATTCGGACAACATTTTGCTTAATTCTTTATTTCTCTTCTTCCACTGCAGGATCAGGAACAATGATTTCTTTTGCTTTGAATGGCACTGGCTTGGGAAATAGCATAGCCATCACATTAGTTAGCACCTTTACAGGAGGTTGTGTGGACTCAGAGTTTGAAGGCAAAGATAAACGCCTCGTAGTTGAAGCTGAAGGAATCTAAGGATGCTTATGAGGATTCCTTTTACTAGAACGGGCAGAATAGCCTAGTCCAGCTATCCCAATTTTCCTGGCTACTTGAATGGTGTATTGGATACCTTGGTGATCTTTACCCAGCCTTTGTCCTGGCTGATGACCCAAGGACATCATTTCCTGAGTAGCCAAAATTATTCGACAGAGATCTTGGGCACGAGCAATGTTGTTCCAATAGCATGGTATTGAGTATTGCTCACTTCTAAGGTATGAAAACTAACCGGCTCAACATCTGCATTAGCGTTGATGAATGGCATGTCCCCATGTTGAGGACACTCCGGTTCAGCGTTGATCATGACTAGGCTATTGTTGATAATGTATTTTAGTTACTGATGAAGGGTGGAGGGGACTACCCCAGCCATATGAATCCACGGTCTTCCCAAGAGCAGGTTGTATCCCGAATCTATCTTGAGCACGTGGAAAGATACGCAAAATGTATGGGGACCAATTTCGATTGGCAGCTCAATTACTCTGACTGAATTCCGGCTGGCTCCGTCAAAAGTTTTGATGACCGTATGGCTACCCCGGATTCGGTTGAGATTAACATTCATCTTCAACAATGTGGCGTATGGACATATATTTAGAGATAAGCCTCCATCTATAAATTTTTGTAAAAATACCATTCATCCGTTTCTGCTAGGAGATTAAGTTTGAATTTGTAATAACCCGATATTTTTCTATATAAATAAATGATGAATTTTGCATATAAATTTTTTTTTTATTTTAAAGATGAGAATATGTGTCAAGTAATGTGTATGCAAATAAGTGATAAATAAAACTTATTTATTTCAAGAATAATTTCAAATAATTTTATTTTAGAATTATTGATCATTGTAAAGTATATTCTTATAATAATTAATTTTGTAGCAGAAATATTTTTATTAATCATTTTGCATGAAAACATGATTTTATATAATTTAAATAAGGTATGAAATGATTATTGGAATTATTATAATTACTATTTTATTATATGAATTTTAGTTCAGATTATTTAAGTTAATTATTTTTAACTTGAGTAATAATGTTATATTTGATAGATAAATCAGATATGGAATCCAAACCCTAAATTTAGATTTTTGATCAAGGGATGAGAATAATAATATAATATTAATTATATTTTAATTTTTCAGTGCTATAAATATGTACTGTATATCTGTACACTGATAATGGTTAGTCAATTATAGTGAATAATGTCAAAACCCTAGTATTACTGTCATATACCATAATTGGAAACTCAAAATTGGAGTTTAAGGTCGGTCAGAAATGGTGTTATATGAATTATGTTGTATATTATAGAATTACTGTTACTTAGGAAAAAACCCTAATTAATATTCAAAAACCCTAATTTTCTAAAATTAGAAACCCCTAATTACTAAAATTAGAAACCTTAATTACTATTTTAGTAAATTGAATAAAAATTGGGAACCCTAATGATAATTAAGGAACCCTAATTATTTAAACCCTAATTTCCTATTAAAATAATTTTAAATTAGTGTGCTTAATTAAAATTTTATTACCCGTTAATTTTAATTTTTCAAACCCTAGAAATTATTTGGGAAACCTTAAGATTTAAAATCTAGTGATTAAACCCTAGATTCAAGCACCTTGGACAAGAATACCCCTGACATTAAAATAAAATTACTAAAGTGCCCTTTTTGTCCCATTCTTGAATTATTGCTAGCCAAATCTTTTCAAATCTTGGTCAGCCACCCTACACTACCTAGTTGTGAGCTACATCACCAGCACATGATCAGCTACTAGCATACAAGTTCATTGCATCAATTCATTTATATAGATTAAGAGAGAGAAAGCTACTAAAAATTTCTCATTTGGCTATCTAACTCCTAAACAATTTTTCTCTCTCCCAAACCTCTGAAAATACAAGGCATATCAGTCCCCTAAGCAAGCCCCACAATTACTAGTAACAAATCATCAGGAGAACAGAATCAAAGATCAAAGCTTAGAAAAGGTGCAAACACTAAAATTTGAAAATCTTTTGATCTTATGTTAGATGTAATATTTTTTTTTGTGTTAAACATGTTGTATGGGGTGTTAATCAATGATCTGAGTTGATAGATGTTAAATCCATAACATCTACAGACTCATATTTCACTACAAGAAATCACACAAAAAATGACGCTAAAATTTGTCATATAAAATTCATTTTTCGTCACTAAAATATTTGGTGACGATTGTTAATCGTCACATAGACCGTCACCGTATGAGCGTGATATTAGGTTTATTTGACAATATTTGACGTCGTCACTAAATATTTTAACTTATGGTGACGATCTACATCATTGTCACTATAATTAATTACTTTTAGTGACGTTAATAGCGTCACTATTTGAATGAAACTTTCGTCACTCTGTATTATGTTTCGTCATCAAAACTTAGTGCATTAAATGACGAAAATCTTTTTTCGTCATTAAATAATATTGTTTTAGTGACGAAAATATGTTACTCTATTTAAATTATCTAATTTTAATGACGACAATATTGTCATATTTATGATTATTCTTTCGTCATGTTATTATATTTATCGCCGCCAAAAATAAGAAAATAAATGACAATAGACCAATTCGTTACCTAATAATATATTTAACATGACAATTATGTCATTGTCATTTTATATTTTAAATAATATTACAAAATAATTTATCACCGATTGAATACTTATAGTGACGATACATCTCGTCATAAAATGAGTTATTAATAGTGACAAAATTAGGTGTTGTGACTAAATTAATATATAATAGTGACGATACAACTCGCCACAGAAAGAGCTATTAATAATGACAAAATTAATTGTTGTTACTAAATGAATATATAATAGTGACGATATAATTTTTCATAGCGTTCCATTATATAAACAAATATGGTGACGGTAACTATCATCATGAAAAGAGTTAATATTAGTGACAAAATAAGTTGTCATAAATAAATGAATATATATAATGACAATAATATTAATTCTAAAGAGTTAAAAGTATTCGTCATTAAATTTTAATTTTCATTGACCAAATATTATTTGTCAATAAATGATTATAAATTTTGATGACATGATGGTCATATTAAGTAATTTGACATTCTAAATGTATTGTTATATTAACAATTATCAATAAAAAAATTTAATACATTTAGTAACCTTTTTAAATCAATTTTACACATATATATGTTTAACAATTAAAATATATGTTTGAGTAACTCTATGATTATATAATTCTATATAAAAATAATAATCATATGAAATATAGAAAAATAATTAAAATTAATAAGTGCATATAGACCAGTTTAAGGACCGGTGCGGTGCACCAACCGTTTAAACTTTAAAGATAAATACAAAAATTTAATAGTAATTTCTAAAAATTTAATGGATGTTGGAGGTTGTTGGCTACTGCTAACGTTGGCACGACATTGGGGAGGTTTGGGTGTGGATGGTGGTTGTAGGTGAGAATAGATTAAAAGTTGAATTCAATTGTTTTTGGGTTGGTGGCTGCAATAGAAAAGCTTTGGGAAAGAGATGCGGCTTGTGTTAACTTGAAAGAAGTAAGACACTTTTTTTTTGTTATAATAATAATAATAATAATAATAATAATAATAATATAAGTAATGAATGAAAAGAATGTAATAAATTTAATCACATTTTAAAAGATAATGTAAATTTAAAATTTTAGTTATTTTGCAAAATACTCATAAAATAAGAATAGTTTTGATTGAGTTAATATAAAATTGGTATTTGTGACAATAAAAATTATCATAAATTATTTCTTCTTTAAAAAAATTTCATCCAAAATTTGTTTGGGAAATTTTTTGCCTCCATATAAAAATGTGACGCAATTGCATACTTTGTCACTAAATATAAGAATTTATGATGAATCAGTGTTGTCACTTATCCACTCATCCTATTAGTGATGCGTTAGTATCTCATCATATAAAATTGGTATTTGTGACAATAAAAATTATTATAAATTAATAATTTTTCATCTTTACAAAATTTGCCTCCAAATTTTTTTTTAAAAAAATTGCCTCCAAATAAAAATGTGACGATATTACGTACTTTGTCACTAAATATAAGCATTTATGACGAATCATTGTTGTCACTTAACCACTCATCTAATTAGTGATGAACAGTCTCTCGTCATATAAAATTGGTATTTGTGACAATAACAATTGTCATAACTTATTAATTTTTCGTCTTTACAAAATTTGCTTCTAAAATTTCTTAAATTTTTTTTGCCTCCAAATAAAATTGTGACGATATTACGTACTTTGTCACTAAATATAAGATTTTATGACGAACTATTTTTGTCACTTATCCATTCATCTAATTAGTGACGAACGAGTCACTCGCTGTATAAAATTGGTATTTGTGACAATAAAAATTATCATACATTATTATTTTTTTCGTCTTTAAAAAAATTTCCTCTAAAATTTTTTAGAAATTTTTTGCCTCCAAATAAAATTGTGATGAATTTGTATTTGGCGTCACTAAATGTGAACATTAGTGACGAAATTACATTGTCACTAAAATTTACAAATAATTAATGACAAACTATTATGTTGTCATCGAAAGAAATATTGTGTGACAATAAATACTGTCATGAATTATTACAAAATGTCACTAAAAGGTTTTTCCTCCAAAATTTTGGTACGAAATTCTGCCTCTAAAATAACTTGTGACGAAATATTGTTAATCGTCATCAAATGTGTAAATTAGTGACCATATAAATGATTAATAGTAACAAAATTAAAGGTCGTCACAAAAGCAGGCGTTTTAGTGACGATTATGAATTTCGTAATTATTAATTAACAAATTGTGACAAAATTTTGTGCGTGGCAAAAAATTCGTCATAAAATGTGTGATTTCTTGTAGTGTTTGATGATTTTCTAAATCTGGAAATTTTTGAAAATAAGGGTCTGACAGTGAATGTCAGATCCCATAGATCTCAGTCTGTTATGTGTTTTTGTGTTTTGAAAGTTTGTACTTGTAGTCTGTTTAGGAGATCTTTAATATGCAACTTGAATCAGGTCCATATCTGTTGTAGATTAAAAGTTATTTAAGGTCAAAGTGGGTTGACCGGCATTGACCGACTGTTCTTGAAACCCAGATTCTACCCTGAAACCTCTGACAGTGTTTTTGCAGAGCTTGGATCTTGCTATGTTTAAGTTTTTTTTTGCCATGTTGTTGTTTTGTAGTTGTAGACAGACATGAAGACTACATGCTAAAGCCTTTATATCACATAGATCCGTAACAGAATCAAATCTAGAGATAGCCAAACTTAGGTAGCCGAAACTGCTCAAGAACATTTCTTGGAAACCTAGAAATGTTCAAGAACAGTTCAGGGGAGGGTACTTTGACCGACCCATTTATCTTTATTGTATTGAGGTTATGCTGATATCATGATATATTATTGTTCCTTGTCATGTACTCTATACGTATGAATCATTATATCACATGAAACAAGGATGATGCCTAAATTAAAACGAGCATGAAATTAGGAACTCGAACTTCTGGGTTTTTGGGAAAACCCAGAAACACTCTGACAGTGTGTTGGTAAGCCCAGATCTCCTTGTGTGTTTGTTGTATGACCTAGATGATGGTTTGTTACTGTAGTGTCACACTTTAGGTATACGATCAAGGTTTAACTTGGCCCAGAAACTCAATACACAGTACATGATTCGTGGTCAAACCTGGTCAGTCGTTCACTGACATGTGTGTTCTGGGTTTGGTGAAGAACACCATTAGCAACAGGTTTGTCGCCCAATGTACCTTTAGCGACAGTTTATTTATTAAATTAATTATTTTAATTAACTAAATAGAAAAAAAATAGTTTTTAATTATTAAAAATACAAATAAATTATTAAAAATTATTTTAAAGTTCGAAAATTAGTTTTTAATTATTTGAAGTATATTTCATAAATATTTAATATTTTTGGAATATAAAAGGTAATTAATTTATTTAAGTTTAATATTAAATAAATTATTTAAAAATGATTTTAATACATGATAAATCATTTAAAAATATATTATCGTATAAGAAGATATTTTAAGTTATTCTCTATAACTTTTAATATTTTGTGATGAATTTCATTGATAAATGAAATATTAATGATAATTAAGTTATTTAATAAATGATAAAAAATAGAATAAATGATTTAAAATTTATATAAAAATGATTTAAAGTTTATAAAAATATTTTAAGTTATAAAATATAATTTTTGATATTTTGTCATGAAAAATATTAATATTTTAATATTAAGGATATTAGATTTATTTAATAATTATATTAAATAAAGTAATTTAAAAATAATTTTTATATTAGAAAAATCATTTTAAATAAAAATAAAGTGCTTAAAGATATTTTAAGTTATAAAACATAACTTTTAATATTTAAAGGATAATTTCATTAATAATTGAATATTAATGATAATAATGTAATATTAAGGATATTAGATTTATTTAATAATTTATATTAAATAAATTCTTTTAAAATAGTTTTATTAATTTAAAAATCATTTTAAAAGGATATAAATGAATTAAAAATATTTTAAGTTATAATAAATGAATTTTAATATTTTGATGAATAATACATTAATATTTAAATATTAATGGTAATTATTTAAAAATAATTTTAAATATTTTAAAAATCATTTAAGGGTAATATTAACACTTTAAAAATATTTTGAGTTATTATAAATAACTTTAATATTTTAGCAATAGTTTTGTTAATAGTTTTATATTAATTAAATGTTAATGATAATTGAATTATTTAATATTTAAATCATTTAATAATGATACCGATATTTGAAACATCATGATAAATTATAATAATTATTTAAAAATTATTATAAGTCATTTAAATATAATATGACTGTTATTTTCAGTTATTGAACTCCATGATAGAGTTTTAGACTCGATAAATACCCGATAAAGCCATCAGTACACCGACATGATACAGAAATTGATCTAGACTTAGATAGGTTGACTTGATAAGTGTTTATTTGTTATTTAATGGTTGTTAAAAATATGTGACAATGTGATTAGGTTATATGCTGACTGCAATACGCAGTATTATGTGTTACGATATAATTCTAAAATGATCTTATTACTGATAGGTTATTGTACAAAAGATAAGAACTAAGTTGTGTATTGTAAGCAGCAGGCCAGGCAAGTATCCTAACTTTGCATTTACTTTATGCAATGGACATGAGTAAGAAAGTTTCAGAATCATATTATTGTGCCAGATTATTAACTCTATTGTTATTGATTATGTATCCAATTATTCATATTCCTACCAGTTCTTAAAATTGTTTATCAACACAGTATTAGTGCGTACTCTAGATATTTATTCTGTTCGTTAGTTTCTAAATATGGTTATACAAGTGTCCCCACTTGGATAATCATCGTATTTAATTACATGTTGATACATACTTATTGATTTCCAGTATGTATACGTTGACTTAAAAGCCGTCTAGGCTATTTAATTTGGCTAGACACAACCTTAAAAATATTCTTGAGCAAGATAGAACTTTATTGTATCCAACCATATTATTTTGGTTTAGATTCTCGACTAAATATGAACATCCTGAACATGGGAAAACTTTTTTGCACTTAAGGTGGATAGAGTGAATGATAATATCGTTCTTGCATGTAGTATTGATCAATACATGGCATAACGGGCTGATCACCCCCGTGCCCGTAAGTTATGACGGTTTACAGATAAATTTCTGTTTAACCTTTAAAAAAATAGAAAATAATGTTCATTGTCTGTTGACAAATCTCCAGTTATAGTCAGTACGTAGTTTCAAAAAATTTATATAGAAGTGATATGTTGTTATTATTGGTTCAACATACTTCACAACTGTTGATTCGTTGTAGAAGTGTCATTCAAAGAAAATATTTAATTGTTTCAGCTAATATCTATTGTTGTTATTACTTGCTGGGCAATCAAATGCTCATTCTTGCTTTAAATTTAAATGTTTTCAACTAAGTATGATCAACTCGAAGGATCAGGCAAGAACAAGGGGAAAGGGAAGCTGTTCGAATGAATTTTATAATATTCTGTGTAATAGTTAAGGTTTATTAAGATAATGTTATTTATTATCTATGATGTAATGAATGTTTAAAGGTCTCGTACCTGGGATTTAGACTTTGATATATGTAAATTAAGTTTGATATTTAGATTATTGTTCTTATTATTAGTATTATTTAGCTCATAGAAATAGTATCGTGAAGCACCGAGTTCGGGTTTCAAGTACCTGAATTTAGGGGCGTCACAGAATTTCTGAAAAATGCGTAATGATAGAATACGAATATGAAATGGAATATCAAATAATATTTCAGTTATGGCAAACGAAGTTTTTGCATGTGGACTTAAAATCTAAGGGTTAGAAAAAGTGAGTTCTGAGAATTAAGCGTATACGTATAATGATTAGGGTTATTATGTGTGAGGAAGACAAGTATGATACTAGTTATTATACGAGTATAGTACGAAGATTATTACGACGTATAATACGAATATTGTACGAACTATACGAAGAGAATACGAGAATTGAACGCGTAGAATACAATTAGTCTTAATAAACTTTGAGTTCATGGACTTTGCATAATCCAATTAGACTTGGATTATATCAAGCCCAATGTTTTGTGAAATTAAGCCCAAGTTAGGCCCGATATGGATTAATGGTAAGGCCCAAACCAAGAAAATAAACCGTAGATCGAACCGATGGGTCACTGGATAGGTTAAACCCATGGGGCAACCCATGGGGGGAAACACAAGGCATGTGGGCCGGCCACTTGGCCACCAAGTAAAGTGGTTACTTGGTGACTACACAATGAGTAGTAAGTGTAAGACCCCAAGTTTTATGAATAAAGCTTAATTTTTCTCGAAATATATTTTTGAATATTATGGTGTGGATTTGATATAATATTATAGTTGTGGGTAATATTTACAAATTTTGTAAAGTAAGAAAGTGGTTTTAAAATATTCAATTGGTCGGGGAATATTTATTTTAACAGGGAATATTTGTACGACGACACAATCATTAGTGGACCCCACAACGGAAGTATTGTCGTAGTTAGAAAATGACAGAAATATTTTTTATAAAAATAACAACGAAAGTTTTACCGTTAAACTGTTGAACTACCCGGTAGTAAAAGTACAGTAATACGCTTGGTTTCCTAGTAGCACACGGCATTGATTATTGATGCTTACGTGAGAAGTCACTCAGTTATACTCAATTATTGCTACGGTAATTGCTGCATAATATCTCTCATATTATTAATTCAATTATTATCACAGTATCATCTACATAATATTTTATATTTTTAAATCAATAATTAAGACGATAAAGTTATTCATATTATTATTTACAATATTGACGATGTCTAAAAAGTTCTGTCGAGAAGAGGTTTGGTCACCTAATTGCGCGCCAATAGGTAGAAATCCTTATCAAAAAGCCCCCTCGTTCTTGGGAATGATTTGGTTGTTAAATATTGTGAGTTGTAATATTAATGATGAATAAGTTCGTATTGATTAAAGATGAAATTGATATTTTCATTGTGTTGAGATTATTAGTGTTAATGTATAGAACTATTGATTCATATGAATGTTCTATTGATTCACATGATGTACTATGAGGGGAGGTGGTGCAAGTTTGATAATACTTGCAGGACTAAATTAAAAATGAAGAAAAAGATGAAGGTATTATACTGTAATATTTCGAGCCCCAAAACGTGCAATTATCAAAAATATATTTTCCTATAAATAGAAGATCATTCTTTTTTCATTCTCACCAATTCACTAAGACTCACAAGAGCAATTATAGAGAGAAGCTATAAAGAGAAAGAAGAAGAGAAGTCTGCTGCCTCACTATTCCAGTATCCAGTCTTCTTCAGAGGTAAGAGATATTATTTTTGTTCAGTATTCATAAGGAATAATATTTTCTTCTATACTCTGTAGTATGTGAGTAATATTATTTCGTCTCGTATTCCTGATTATACCCTCATTTTGATAAAGTATTTCTTCTATACTCCGTGAAATTAGTAGAATATCCTTGAAATTTACCCTTCATTTAGTATCGTTTCACAAGGATATTTTTTGCACATTCTGGTTAAATTTTAAGCTTTTCATGACGGAGTACTGTCCATGAGTACTATTTATTTATACGGTACTATTCATAAAAGTGCTATTCATGGGTACTATTTACAAAAGTACTATTCATAAAGTACTATTCACGAGTACTATTCATGGGGTACTATTCACCCGGGTACTATTCATTCAGAGTACTATTTATGACACTTGAACGTCTTACTCGTATGTACATAAACGAGATTGTAAGACTGCATGGTATGCCAGTATCCATAGTTTCTGATCGTGACCCAAGATTCACTTCATGATTTTGGGTTAGTTTACAAAAAGCTATGGGCACAGATTTACGATTTAGTTCGGCATATCATCCTCAGACGGACGGACAATCAGAGAGGACTATTCAAACTCTAGAAGATTTATTAAGACTCTGTGTCTTTGACTTCAAGGGAAGTTGGGACAAGTTCTTACCATTGGTGGAGTTTTCCTACAACAACAGTTATCAAGCAAGTATTGGCATGGCTCCATTCGAAGCAATGTATGGAAGAAAATGTCGTTCTCCAGTATGCTGGGATGAGGTGGGTGAAGCAACGTTGTTGGGACCGGAGTTGGTACGTATGACTACAGAAAAGATTCAAACGATCCGACAACGTATAAAAACCTCACAAGATCGACAAAAGAGTTATGCTGATCTTCATCGAAAGGACGTGGAATTTGATGTAGGAGATCATGTTTTCTTACGTGTTGCTCCATGGAAAGGAGTTACGAGATTTGGAAAGAGAGGAAAGCTCAATCCTCGAATCATCGGTCCATTTTTAATCCTCGATCGAGTAGGAACTGTGGCTTATAGACTCGCTTTACCGCCAAGTATGTCTCGTGTTCATAACGTTTTTCACATATCCATGTTACGCAAATATGTGGATGACCCGAACCATATTATTGAGTTAGAACCGGACGAAATAGCGGAGGATTTGACGTATGAAGAAGTTCCTGTTCAAATTTTGGATAAGAAGGAACATATTCTACGCTCTAAGGTTATACCTCAAGTCAAAGTTTTGTGGAGAAACCACGATGTTGAGGAAATGACTTGGGAGTTAGAATCTGAAATGAAATCAAGGTATCCTTATCTCTTCGACATACCAGGTACGTACCCTAATTTCGAGGGCGAAATTTCATAAGAAGGGGAGGTTGTAAGACCCCAATTTTTTATAAATAAAGATGAATTTTTTATAAATATCATTTTTGAATATTATGGAGTTAATTTGATATAATGTTATAGTTGTGGGTAATATTTATAAATTTTGCAAAGTACGCAAGTTGTTATATAATATTCGATTGGTCGGGGAATATTCGTTTTAACAGGGAATATTCGTACAACGACACAATCATTGGTGGACCCTACAACGGAATTATTGTCGGATTGAGAAAACGACAAAAATATTTTATTAAAAATAACGGCGGAAGTTTTACCATTGTTACTGTTGAACTACTCGGTAGTAAAAGTACAGTAATACGTGTGGTTGCATAGTAGCACACGGTATTAATTATTAATGCTTATGTGAGAAGTCACTCAGTTTGATTCCATTATTGTCAGTTAATAATATGAATTATTTAGCGATAATGACGTTTTGTTTTATTCGTATTATTAACGTAATAAAACAGAAACATCTTTTTATATAAAACAAAATACTTTATTAAAGTTATTCTATAAATAGAATATATTATATTTTATTTAAAAGATTTTTCTTTAAATATGGACCGTCAGATTAAAGTAATCAATCTGGACCGTTCATGGATTAGTTACTATGCATTCTATTTTTCTATAAATAGCAGCTCATTCCTTCATTATTTCTTACGAATTCACTGGACTCTAGAGAGAGAAACTATAGAGAGAGAGAAGAAGAGTATTCTGATACTTAACTACTTCCTTACTTCAGCTCTTCTTTAAAACGGTAAGGGGTGTTATTCTTTCTTATTCATGAAGAGAACTTCTGTTATTCCATTCTTTATTATTCTGTTGGAATAACCAGTATATGCGGTCTACCCTATACTTGGTGACATTCTTCTATTATTCTGTTGGAACATCCTGTCTGTGTGTTTTACACCGGACCTGGTTCCATTTTTATTCTGTTGGAACATCCTGTCTGTGTGTTTTACACCGGACCTGGTTCCGTTTTTATTCTGTTGGAACATCCTGTCTGTGTGTTTTACACCGGACCTGGTTCCATTATTTATTATTCTGTCAGAATATCCTGTCTGTGCGTTTATGCCGGACCTGGTTCCATTATTTATTATTCTGTCGGAATATCCTGTCTGTGCGTTTATGCCGGACCTGGTTCCATTATTTATTATTCTGTCGGAATATCATGTCTGTGCGTTTACGCCGGACCTGGTTCCATTATTTATTATTTTGTCGGAATATCCTGTCTGTGCGTTTACGCCGGACCTGGTTCTATTATTTATTATTCTGTTGGAATAACCTGTCTGTGCGGTCTATCGCATGCATGGTGATTTCTTTTGTTATTCCATTCTTTATTATACTCAGTTGGTTAAGTTTTGACTTCTATACTCCATGAAATTTGTGGAATATCCTTGACATTTGCGCTTCATCTAGTATCTATTCATGAAAATATTCTCCTGATCATTCTTGAATTTTACTCCACAAGCAGTATCATGTTGACAATTTGGACGTTATTAATTCCTGGATAAATTAATTCTTGAACTTATTTTATTGAATTCTTATATCATTGTCATCATCCTCATGTTTATAAAATGTTGAAAGTCATCTGTGGCCTGTAGTGCATAGATGGACTTGGTATGATTATGACCAGGGATTATTCGGTATAATCATGACCGTAATGTTACAAATGATGTGGTAAATGTCCTCATTGGCCCGTAGTGCATTGATGGACAGTTGTTGGCATGATCATGACCATTAATGAATATACGAATATCCTTGGTTGTAGTGCAGGGGTGATTCGATGATGTGAATTATTTTATTAAGCTGAGTCTCAGCGATCACAGTGTTGGAAAATCTTTTAAATCATAAGAAATAGTAGAGTTTATTTTCTACTTGACTCTTTTAATGGATTGCTTGTTCCGCTGCAGTTAAACTTGATGTCTATTATATTTTATCAGTTTAAAATTGTTGAAGGCTAATGATAATTTATTCTGCATTATCTTAGTCATGATATTTCTCACTGGGCTAGTTGAGCTCACCCTTTCTTTCACTGTTCTCTTCAGGAAATGAGAACGTAGCTGGGGCAAGTCGGGGAACAGAGTGATGGTCCGAATGATAGTATTAGTTAGTAGTCCTCACTATTCTATGTAATGGTGTGTTAATAAATGTAATGAGGACTTCTTTTGAGTATGAATACTCTCTAGAAGATAATATTTGTATTCAAACTCACAGTTTATGTTTTGTCGTATTGTACACGATAGTTGTATTTGTATTTTGTACTATGTATCTGACGACCCAAGATGGGTGATGTATACCTAATTTTGGGGGCGTCACAGTTGGTATCAGAGCTTAGGGATATGGTCCCTGGCTAAGATGTGAGAATAGAACTAGGAGGGGAGAGACGGGGAATTCCTTCGCTAGTATGACCTACCTAAGTTTATTTGAATGGTATTTAATTGGTCGGTCATAATATAAGGATAATATATGACATATCAATTAACTTTTATTTTGTGGCAGTATCTGAAAATGGCATCTGAGAATGTTGAGAATAGCAATGGAGCACAGGCGATTATTGATTCACCACATATCAATAATCAGGATAATGTTCATCAGGAAGGTGACAATCCTCATGCAAACAACAACACTGACCAGATGATGAATGATGGAATATTCAGAGGTTTTATGCAATTCATGCAACAACATGTGAAAGCGGCTCCTGTCCACAACGTAGGTGGAAATACTGGAAACTCTCAGGCGGTCACCGCTAAACAGTTTAAGGAGCTGGGACCACCGGAGTTTAAGGGAGAACCCAAACCACTTGTAGCTGAAACATGGATAAAGCAGATCACCAAGATATTTGATGTCTTGGGTTGCTCCGAGGAGCAAAAGGTTCCCTTTGCTGCCTTTATGTTGCGAGGAGAGGCAGATTACTGGTGGGAATCGATAAAGCGTACTCAACCTGCCGCACTGAAGATGTCTTGGGAGAAGTTCCAAGAGCTGTTTAACGACAAATACTTTCCCGAGAGTATTCGTCACATGAAGGAGGTGGAGTTCATCAAATTGGAGCAGAATAATATGATCGTGTCGCAGTACGAGGCAAAATTTGCGGAGTTATCCCGGTTTGCGTCCCACCTGGTGGATAATGAAGAAAGAATGACGCGGATGTTTTTAAGAGGTTTGAAGCCGGAGATACGTCAACATCTTGTTTCTCATAAACTGTGTTTGTATCCGGATGTTGTAAATAGGGCTCAGTTGGTGGAGCGTGATAACGAGACAACGCAACCAAAAGAGAGCAGCCGGCAAAATGATAGTACCAGTGAGAGCGGTCATCGAAGCGGTGACAACAATCGTGGAGGGAATCAACAGGCCAGAAATGGTAACCACTTCGGTGGTAATCAGGGCCAAAACAATAAGAATGGGCATTTCAAGAAGAGGAGATTCAACAATGATGGAAAGACGTCAGCACCAGCACCTGTCGTTAAGGAAGGAGAACGACCACCTATCATATGTTTCAAATGCGGAGGGGAGGGGCACATCAGTCCAAACTGCGCGATGCCGTCCGAAGCATGTTATAATTGTGGAAGAGAAGGTCATTTAGCCCGATTTTGTCGTTTACCGAAGACAAATTCAGCTAGGATGGAGGCACCAAAGGCCGTCCCAGAAAAGTCAAAACCGGCTGTGCAAGGGAGAGCGTTTGTTGTGACCTCCCAGAACGCAAGGAACCCGAATGAGGTCATCACGGGTAAGCTTATCATAAACTCTAACGAAGTCTATACTTTATTTGATACCGGTTCTACCCATTCTTTTATTTCTCCTACTTGCGCTCATCGATTAAATTTGATTCCGGAGAAATTAGACTTTGACTTAGCAGTTGAAACTCCATTGGGAGAAACCTTCATTACATCCACGGTTTATAAATCTTGTTTGGTTCAAGTTGGTACCCACACATTACCTGTCGATCTTATTTCATTAAAAATACTTGCATTTGACGTGATTCTAGGGATTGATTGGTTAACTACTCATCATGCAAAAATTGATTGTTTTCGTAAGGTTGTTAGCTTTCATATTCCTAATCGACCTATTATGCGAATTCAAGCAACCAAACCATTAAAATCAATCGCTGTCATCTCAAGCCATAAAGCTATTCGTTTATTGAAAAACGGATGTCAAGCTTTCTTAGCTCATGTCACAGATCTAAACAAAAATACGTCAGCTTTGAATGATATTTCTGTTGTTAATAAATTTCCTGACGTATTTCCCGAAGAACTTCCTGGCCTACCCCCAGAGCGTGAAATTGAATTTTGTATCGACCTTGAACCCGGTACAAAACCCATTTCCAAAGCCCCATATCGAATGGCTCCTATTGAACTTCAGGAGTTAAAGACCCAACTGCAGGAATTGTTAGACATTGGTTTTATTCGTCCTAGTACTTCTCCTTGGGGTGCTCCTGTTCTGTTCGTGAAGAAGAAAGATGGGAGTATGCGACTTTGTATTGATTATCGGGAGTTGAATCATGTCACCATCAAAAATAGGTACCCATTGCCACGTATTGATGACCTGTTTGACCAGTTGCAAGGAGCACAATTCTTTTCAAAGATCGATCTTCGTTCTGGATATCATCAGCTGAAGGTTAGAACTGAGGATATTCCAAAGACGGCTTTTAGAACTCGGTACGGGCATTATGAATTCTTAGTTATGTCTTTTGGATTGACTAATACTCCTGCTGCCTTCATGGATATGATGAACAGGGTATTTAAGGAATATTTGGATCACTTTGTGGTCATCTTTATCGATGACATCCTTGTTTATTCCAAAAGCCGTGAAGATCATGAGCAACACTTGAGGCTGGTACTCCAAAAGCTTCGTGAATACAAACTTTATGCCAAGTTGAAGAAATGCGAGTTCTGGCTAGAAGAGGTAGCATTCCTTGGGCACGTAGTATCAAGTCGTGGAATATCTGTTGAACCGGCAAAGATTGAAGCTATTCAAAGCTGGGAGCAACCTAAATCAGTAACCGAAGTACGTAGCTTTCTCGGTCTAGCTGGTTGTTATCGGAGATTCGTGGAAGGATTTTCTCGAATCGCTACTCCATTAACTCAGCTGACTCGGAAAGATACAAAGTTCGGTTGGAGCGAAGAATGTGAGTAGAGTTTTCAAGAACTCAAGAAGAGACTCATTTCAGCACCTGTTCTAACAATACCATCTGGCTCGGAGGGATTTGTCATCTACAGTGATGCTTCGAGCAAAGGGTTGGGATGCGTTCTCATGCAACATGGAAAAGTCATAGCCTATGCATCAAGACAACTCAAGGAATATGAGAGGAATTATCCTACTCATGATCTAGAGTTGGCAGCTGTTGTCTTTGCACTTAAAATTTGGAGGCATTACTTGTATGGGGAGAAGGTGGAGATCTTTACGGATCATAAAAGCCTCAAATATTTCTTCACTCAAAAGGAACTCAACATGCGACAACGACGTTGGCTTGAACTGTTGAAAGATTATGATCATACCATTCAATATCATCCTGGAAAAGCGAACGTGGTAGCTGACGCATTGAGTAGAAGATCATATGCAAGTACGAGTGCGATATTGTCAACACAAAGACCCATTTTGTGTGATTTGCAAAGGATGGAGATAGAGTTAAAGACTCCAGGGACCCATGTGATGATGGCGAATATACGAGTAGAACCGACTTTAATTGATAAAGTTAAAGCTGCTCAAGCTACAGACCTGGAGCTGATGCGTATGAGGAAGAAAGTGCAAGAAGGTACTATGCCGGAAGCAAGAATCGATGAAGAAGGAATACTTCGAGTCAACTCCAGACTTTGTGTTCCTAACAACCCTGATTTAAAGTATGAAATCATGATGGAGGCGCACAACACACCGTTTGCAATCCATCCTGGAAGTACCAAAATGTATCATGATCTTCGTCATACATTTTGGTGGAGCAATATGAAGAGAGAGATAGCGTTGTTTATCTCAAGGTGTCTAACTTGTCAACGAGTCAAAGCGGAGCATCAAGTACCAAAAGGTCCATTGCAACCACTTGAAATTCCAGAATGGAAGTGGGAGCACATTACCATGGATTTCGTTACCGGTCTTCCTAGGGTTTCTCAAGGTATTGATGCGATTTGGGTCATTGTTGATAGATTGACCAAGTCTGCTCATTTCTTACCGATACGAGAAACTTATACACTTGAACGTCTTGCTCGTATGTACATAAACGAGATTGTAAGACTGCATGGTATGCCAGTATCCATAGTTTCTGATCGAGACCCAAGATTCACTTCACGATTTTGGGTTAGTTTACAAAAAGCTATGGGCACAGATTTACGATTTAGTTCGGCATATCATCCTCAGACGGACGGACAATCAGAGAGGACTATTCAAACTCTAGAAGATTTATTAAGACTCTGTGTCTTTGACTTCAAGGGAAGTTGGGACAAGTTCTTACCATTGGTGGAGTTTTCCTACAACAACAGTTATCAAGCAAGTATTGGCATGGCTCCATTCGAAGCATTGTATGGAAGAAAATGTCGTTCTCCAGTATGCTGGGATGAGGTGGGTGAAGCAACGTTGTTGGGACCGGAGTTGGTACGTATGACTACAGAAAAGATTCAAACGATCCGACAACGTATAAAAACCTCACAAGATCGACAAAAGAGTTATGCTGATCTTCATCGAAAGGACGTGGAATTTGATGTAGGAGATCATGTTTTCTTACGTGTTGCTCCATGGAAAGGAGTTACGAGATTTGGAAAGAGAGGAAAGCTCAATCCTCGATTCATCGGTCCATTTTTAATCCTCGATCGAGTAGGAACTGTGGCTTATAGACTCGCTTTACCGCCAAGTATGTCTCGTGTTCATAACGTTTTTCACATATCCATGTTACGCAAATATGTGGAAGACCCGAACCACATTATTGAGTTAGAACCGGACGAAATAGCGGAGGATTTGACGTATGAAGAAGTTCCTGTTCAAATTTGGATAAGAAGGAACATATTCTACGCTCCAAGGTTATACCTCAAGTCAAAGTTTTGTGGAGAAACCACGATGTTGAGGAAATGACTTGGGAGTTAGAATCTGAAATGAAATCAAGGTATCCTTATCTCTTCGACATACCAGGTACGTACCCTAATTTCGAGGGCGAAATTTCATAAGAAGGGGAGGTTGTAAGACCCCAATCTTTTATAAATAAAGATGAATTTTTTATAAATATCATTTTTGAATATTATGGAGTTAATTTGATATAATGTTATAGTTGTGGGTAATATTTATAAATTTTGCAAAGTACGCAAGTTGTTATATAATATTCGATTGGTCGGGGAATATTCGTTTTAACAGGGAATATTCGTACAACGACACAATCATTGGTGGACCCCACAACGGAATTATTGTCGGATTGAGAAAACGACAAAAATATTTTATTAAAAATAACGGCGGAAGTTTTACCATTGTTACTGTTGAACTACTCGATAGTAAAAGTACAGTAATACGTGTGGTTGCATAGTAGCACACGGTATTAATTATTAATGCTTATGTGAGAAGTCACTCAGTTTGATTCCATTATTGTCAGTTAATAATATGAATTATTTAGCGATAATGACGTTTTGTTTTATTCGTATTATTAACGTAATAAAACAGAAACATCTTTTTATATAAAACAAAATACTTTATTAAAGTTATTCTATAAATAGAATATATTATATTTTATTTAAAAGATTTTTCTTTAAATATGGACCGTCAGATTAAAGTAATCAATCTGGACCGTTCATGGATTAGTTACTATGCATTCTATTTTTCTATAAATAGCAGCTCATTCCTTCATTATTTCTTACGAATTCACTGAACTCTAGAGAGAGAAACTATAGAGAGAGAGAAGAAGAGTATTCTGATACTTAACTACTTCCTTACTTCAGCTCTTCTTTAAAACGGTAAGGGGTGTTATTCTTTCTTATTCATGAAGAGAACTTCTGTTATTCCATTCTTTATTATTCTGTTGGAATAACCAGTATATGCGGTCTACCCTATACTTGGTGACATTCTTCTATTATTCTGTTGGAACATCCTGTCTGTGTGTTTTACACCGGACCTGGTTCCGTTTTTATTCTGTTGGAACATCCTGTCTGTGTGTTTTACACCGGACCTGGTTCCATTATTTATTATTCTGTCGGAATATCCTGTCTGTGCGTTTATGCCGGACCTGGTTCCATTATTTATTATTCTGTCGGAATATCCTGTCTGTGCGTTTATGCCGGACCTGGTTCCATTATTTATTATTCTGTCAGAATATTATGTCTGTGCGTTTACGCCGGACCTGGTTCCATTATTTATTATTCTGTCGGAATATCCTGTCTGTGCGTTTACGCCGGACCTGGTTCCATTATTTATTATTCTGTTGGAATAACCTGTCTGTGCGGTCTATCACATGCATGGTGATTTCTTTTGTTATTCCATTCTTTATTATACTCAGTTGGTTAAGTTTTGACTTCTATACTCCATGAAATTTGTGGAATATCCTTGACATTTGCGCTTCATCTAGTATCTATTCATGAAAATATTCTCCTGATCATTCTTGAATTTTACTCCACAAAGCAGTATCATGTTGACAATTTGGACGTTATTAATTCCTGGATAAATTAATTCTTGAACTTGTTTTATTGAATTCTTATATCATTGCCATCATCCTCATGTTTATAAAATGTTGAAAGTCATCTGTGGCCTGTAGTGCATAGATGGACTTGGTATGATTATGACCAGGGATTATTCGGTATAATCATGACCGTAATGTTACAAATGATGTGGTAAATGTCCTCATTGGCCCGTAGTGCATTGATGGACAGTTGTTGGCATGATCATGACCATTAATGAATATACGAATATCCTTGGCCGTAGTGCAGGGGTGATTCGATGATGTGGAATTATTTTATTAAGCTGAGTCTCAGCGATCACAGTGTTGGAAAATCTTTTAAATCATAAGAGATAGTAGAGTTTATTTTCTACTTGACTCTTTTAATGGATTGCTTGTTCCGCTGCAGTTAAACTTGATGTCTATTATATTTTATCAGTTTAAAATTGTTGAAGGCTAATGATAATTTATTCTGCATTATCTTAGTCATGATATTTCTCACTGGGCTAGTTGAGCTCACCCTTTCTTTCACTGTTCTCTTCAGGAAATGAGAACGTAGCTGGGGCAAGTCGGGGAACGGAGTGATGGTCCGAATGATAGTATTAGTTAGTAGTCCTCACTATTCTATGTAATGGTGTGTTAATAAATGTAATGAGGACTCCTTTTGAGTATGAATACTCTCTAGAAGATAATATTTGTATTCAAACTCACAGTTTATGTTTTGTCGTATTGTACACGACAGTTGTATTAGTAAGTTGTATTTGTATTTTGTACTTGTATCTGACGACCCAAGATGGGTGATGTATACCTAATTTTGGGGGCGTCACAATATGACTTACAAAAGATGGAGATAGAATTAAAGACTCCAGGGACCCATGTGATGATGGCGAATATACGAGTAGAACCGACTTTAATTGATAAAGTTAAAGCTGCTCAAGCTATAGACCTGGAGCTGATGTGTATGAGGAAGAAAGTGCAAGAAGGTTCTATTCCTGAAGCAAGAATCGATGAAGAAGGAATACTTCGAGTCAACTCCAGACTTTGTGTTCCTAACGATTCTGACTTGAAGTATAAAATCATGATGGAGGCACACAACACACAATTTGCAATCCATCCTAGGAGTACCAAAATGTATCGTAATCTTTGACATAAATTTTGGTGGAGAAATATGAAGAGAGAGATAGCGGGGTTTATCTCAAGGTGTCTAACTTGTTAACGAGTCAATGCAGAGCATCAAGTGCCAAAAGGTCCATTGCAACCACTTGAAATTCTAGAATGGAAGTGGGAGCACATTACCATCGATTTCGTTACTGGTCTTCCCAAGGTTTCTCAAGGCATAGATGCGATTTGGGTCATTGTTGATAGATTGACCAAGTCTGCTCATTTCTTACCGATATGAGAAACTTATACACTTGAAAGTCTTGCTCGTATGTACATAAATGAGATTGTAAGATTGTATGGTATGCCAATATCTATAGTTTCTGATCGAGACCCAAGATTCACTTCACGATTTTGGGTTAGTTTGCAAAAAGCTATGGGCACGAATTTATGATTTAGTTCAGCATATCATCCTCAAACGGACGGGCAGTCGGAGAGGACTATTCAAACTCTTGAAGATTTATTAAGACTTTGTGTCCTTGACTTCAAAGGAAGTTGGGACAAGTTCTTACCATTGGTGGAGTTTTCCTACAATAATAGTTATCAAGCAAGTATTGGCATGGCTCCATTTGAGGCATTGTACGGATGAAAGTGTCATTCTCCAGTATGCTGGGATGAGGTGGATGAAGCAATATTTTTGGGACCGGAGTTGGTACGTATGACTACGAAAAAGATTCAAACGATCCGACAACATATAAAAACCTCACAAGATCGACAAAAGAGTTATATTGATCTTCATCGAAAGGACGTGGAATTCAATATTGGAGATCATGTGTTGTTATGTGTTGCTCCATGGAAAGGAGTTACAAGATTTGGAAAGATTAATTCTCGATTCATTGGCCCATTAGTAATCCTGGATCGAGTAATAAATGTGGCCTTTAGACTCGCCTTACCACCAAGTATGTCTCGTGTTCATAACGTTTTTCACATATCTATGTAACGTAAATATGTGAAAGACCCGAACCACATTATTGAATTAGAACCGGGCAAGATATCGGAAGATTTAACGTATGAAGAAGTACATGCTAAAATCTTGGATAAGAAGGATCATATTCTACGCTCCAAGGTTATACCTCAAGTCAAAGTTTTGTGGAGAAATCACGATGTGGAGGAAATGACCTGGGAGTTAGAATCTGAAATGAAATCAAGGTATCCTCACTTCTTCGACATATCAGGTACGTACCCTAATTTCGAGGATGAAATTTCATAAGAAGGGGATGTTGTAAGACCCCTAGTTTTATGAATAAAGATTAATTTTTCTCGAAATATATTTAATAATATTATGGTGTGGATTTGATATAATATTATAGTTGTGGGTAATATTTACAAATTTTGCAAAGTAAGCAAATGGTTTTAAAATATATGATTGGTCGGGAAATATTCGTTTTAACAGGGAATATTCGTACGACGACACAATCATTAGTAGACCCCACAACGAAAGTATTGTCGTAGTTAGAAAACGACAAAAATATCTTTTTATAAAAATAACGGCGAAAGTTTTACCGTTAAACTGTTGAACTACCCGATAGTAAAAGTACAGTAATACGCGTGGTTGTATAGTGGCACATTGTATTGATTATTGATGCTTACGTGAGAAGTCACTCAGTTATACTCAATTATTGCTATAGTAATTGTTGCATAATATCTCTTATATTATTGATTCAATTATTGTCACAGTATCATCTGCATAATATTTTATATTATTAAATCAATAATTGAGACGACAAAGTTATTCATATTATTATTGGCAATATTGACGATGTCTAGAAAGTTCTGTCGAAGAGAGGTTTGGTCACCTAATTGCGCGCCAATAGGGAGAAATCCTTATCAGAAAGTCCCATCTTTCCTGGGAATGATCTGGTTGTTAAATATTGTGAGTGATAATATTAATGATAAATAAGTTCGTATTGATTAAAAATGAAATTGATATTTTCATTGTGTTGGGATTATTAGTGTTAATGGAAATCGACATCCATTTCGATAATAATTGATGTCTAGAGGTTATATTGACCAATCAGATAATTAATGAGGTAAATGAGCAATTAATTGCTATTAATTCACATGCTTATAACTATTTGTTCACATGTATGTACTAGTGATTAACGTGCATGTACTATTAGGGGAGGTGGTGCAAAATTGATAATACTTACATGACTAAATAAAAAATGGAGGTATAGATGAAGATACTATACTGTAACTATTTTTTTCACATGTATAGAACTATTGATTCACATGAATGTACTATTGATTCACATGATGTACTATTAGGGGAGGTGGTGCAAGTTTGATAATAATTGCAGGACTAAATTAAAAATGAAGGAAAAGATGAATGTATTATACTGTAATATTTTGAGCCCCAAAACGTGAAATTATCAAAACTATATTTTTCTGTAAATCGAAGCTCATTCTTCTTTCATTCTCACCAATTCACTAAGACTTACAAGAGCGATTATAGAGAGAGAAGCTATATAGAGAAAGAAAGAGAGAAGTCTGCTGCCTCACTATTCCAGTATCTAGTCTTCTTCTGAGGTACGAGATATTATTTTTGTTCAGTATTCATAAGGATCAGTATCCATAAGGAATAATATTTTCTTCCATACTCTGTAGTATGTGAGTAATATTATTTCGTCTCATATTCCTGATTATACCCTCATTTTGATAAAGTATTTCTTCTATACTCCGTGAAATTAGTAGAATATCCTTGAAATTTGCGCTTCATCTAGTATCGTTTCACAAAGATATTTTCTGCACATTCTTGTTAAATTTTAAGCTTTTCATGTCGGAGTACTGTCCATGAGTACTATTCATTTATACAGTACTATTCATAAAAATATTATTCACTAGTACTAATCATAAAAGTACTATTTATAAAGTATTATTCACAAAATACTATTCACGAGTACTATTCACGAGGTACTATTCACGAAATACTATTCACAAGATACTATTCACCCGAGTATTATTCATCCGGAGTTGTATTCATAACAAAAATTGATTTCTTTTCGGTCCAAATTATTTTTGATACAATATCATTCTTGAATTTTACTCCACAAAGCAGTATCATGTTGGCAATGTGAACATTATTGAATTCTAGATAAATTAAATTATAAATCTTTAAAAATTTATCCTTTGTTTCTTTTAATTGAATTCTTAAATCATTGTCATCATCCTCATACTTCTATTATGATGAAAGTCATCTTTGGCTTACGTGCATAGATGGACTGCTAATTGGTATGATTATAACCAAGGATCATTTGGTATAATCATGACTCGTAATGTTACAAATGATGTGGTAAAAGTCCTCATTGGCCTGTAGTGCATTGATGGACAGTTGTTGGTATGATTATGACCATGAATTATTAGGTATAATCATAACCATTGATGATTACATAAATATCCTTGGCCATGGTGCATGGATAATTTGATAATGTGGTTTATTTATTAAGCTGAGTCTCAACGATAAAGTTGATGAAAACCCTTTTAAACCATAGAAGATAGTAGATATCATGCTCTACTTGACTCTTATAATGGATTGCTTGTTCCGCTGCAGTTAAACTTGATGTTTATTGTATTTTATCAGTTTAACACTATTGAAGGCTAACGATAATTTATTTTGCATTATCTTAGTCATAATATTTCTTACTGTCTAGTTGAGCTCACCCTTTTGCTTTCATTATTCTCTTCAAGAAATGAGAACGTAGTCGGGACTAGTCAGGAAACAGAGTTATGGTCCGAGATGGTGGCTATAGTAGTCCTCACTATTTTATGAAATATTATGATAATAAATGTAATGAGGACTTCATTTGAGTTTGAATACTGTCTATGAGATAATATTCGTGTAAAAACTCTAAGCTACGCTGTTGTCGTATTTTATAAAAGAAGTTTGTATTTGATTTATGTACCATGTATTTGGTGACTCAGAATGGGTGATGTATACCTATTTTGGGGGCATCACAGTAAGGAGGTTTGGATAGATGACCATTTTGCCCTCAATTACTTTTTCTAGAAATAGGAAGCTAGCTTGGTTCATTTGTTGTTTTCTAAACATTGGCCAACATATATTGAGAGAGGGAAAAGTAAGATAACAAGTAATCAAGTGAATTCGGAGCAAAGTATACAAGTTTACTCAAGAACGCGAAGAACGTAAAGGTAATACCTCATAAACGTTAGTCTTCGATATTTTTCAATTTATTTTTTGTAGAAAAGTATGATTTGGTGGAGCATGTCTCTTCCGGAGTCATAAGGATGGCTAATAGTGGATTAAGTCATTATAAGTCATGTATGATTAGTAATCGTAAGCGTTTAAATAAGTTTTAAAATTAAAGAAAACCGTAAAAAGTTTATTTGGTTGTTGATGGACAAATTAAAAACCATCATAGGGTATGTGCATCTTGTTTGGTTAGGATGTAGATGATGAATCAATGGAGTTGTTCCATTTGATTTGGCATAAATAACTCGAGTAACGAAGTTATGACGAATTTTACAAAAATTAGTCGTTAAACGTTGAAAACGTAAAAATCTCAGATTAGTAGTCGAAAATTGCTGTATAGTTTGGAAACCATAGTTTTAAATGGCATCACGTAAGATAGGATATTTGAGAGACGTGGACTCAAGAATCGTCGAATCCCGACTTAGAACGAAGAAACGAGCTATGAACGCTCACGAACATTAAACGAACACTAAATAATGAGCTAATCAGTGAATTCCATGTTAAAAGATTTAAAAATGAAATATTTTCTAATGACATCATAGTGTATGTGATTTGTGAACTAATGGCTTTTGAACGAGCCAATTCGGACTTAAAACGAATAAGTTATGAGCTTGGGAATTTCACAGAATTAGAAAACTGTCAAAATTGTCTGAGGCTCAGGGTCGTCGCCGCAGCGCCACCCCAAGCTCTAATCCTAACGCCGCAACGCTGGGTCAAGGGCGTAGGCACTGCAGAGTCACACCGCGGTGCCACTCTTACATAGGAGTCTCGCGCCGCAGCGCCGAGACATGAGGGTTGCCACTGTTAGTTGGCGCTGCAGCGCCAATGGTAGGCATAAGGTCGGCGCTGCAGCGTCGAGCCAAGGGAATTGTTAGACTTGGTTGTTTTTAAACTAAAATGATAGAAGTCCATTATGGGGCAAGTGAATATACTTAATATACATGCTAAGACCATTCCTATATCATATATAATGATGACCTTAGGAATTGAATGTGGATTGTAAGTAATAAAACGATGAACAATAATAAGCCGTAAAGACGGATAAGTACTTAAAACGAGTTTTATTAATGAAATAAATTCGTTGAAGTTATAGAAGAGAAAGAAGTTGGTAGAAACAATGTGATTAGATTGTTGAGTAGCTAATTACAGTGTGCTATGTGAATATATCATGTAGATACTGTAAAGACTGAGAACTGTTGAATATTAATTTGAAGACGCTTGAAGGCAAGTTTTCTTAACGCTTGTCTAACCTTTGTGTTAGCCAAGTTCTATGTGATTCATGTTATGAAATGCATGAATTGTTTTAAACAAAGGGTCGATGCCAGTTTTACCTCGGCTAGACTAATCTTGAAGAGTTGATTGATTTATTTACAAGTTTTTCAATCTAGAATTGATAACGCTATCCTACGCCAATTGTTTGGTACAGATTCAAGGTAAGCCTTAGTATGAATAAACGAATGTATTTTTACATCGATTATTCGATAGGCACGCGAGGTTGCCAAAACATAAACGTGAATACGTTTAACGGATGAATGCTGATCAACATACAGTACTATAGGCTAATCACCTAGATGTGCTCGTAAGATATATTGGATTTACGGTCTTAGTGCCGGGTTGTCCTTTTTTATGAATGAAAACTAAAGAGAATGTTCATGGTCTTTGACCTACTCAAAATTCCTAAGTTCCTATAAGTACTTTGGAATTATTTTATGAGGAAGAAAAGTGCTATACAATGTTTCATAGTACTTCATAGCTATTTGTTCAGTTATTGAAGAATAGTCATATGATTCTCGATGTGGTATTTATATTATACATTGCTAGACTTGCTGAGCTAGTTATGCTCACTTCTTGCTTGAATTATATGATTGCAGCTAAGGTCGAACGAACTTAGGGTTCTAAGAAAGATAAAGGCAAAGCTAAGCTGGATAATTAGATATCCTGTAATAGACTAATATGTTGTATGTATTACACTTATGAACAACAAAGAATGTATTCCGTTTCAGAACCTGGGAATGGATTTATTATGATTGTAATAAGAATATAGTTAATACACTCATTTTGATGTCGTTTCAATGGAATGAATGTATAGTTAGTAGTACCGTGTAGCACCATCTGTCGGGTTGGAAGATACCCGGATTTGGGGGCGTCACAAGTTCGATATCAACAACAATATAATCTTTGCAAGACGAGATTTCAACAATAATAGAAGACAATAACTGTAAATGAATAAGTCTTATACATTGAAGTATTGCTTTCAAAAGAATAGAAAGCTTTAACAAAACATAAGCATTGGATATTAAATCCTTGCTTGAATGTAATAAGCTATGGTTGTTAAACTTGTTTAATAAAGTTATAGAGTTAGAAAACTTGCCTAATAATCAGCAGGTTTAAGGATAGAAAACTTGCGTAATTGTAAACAAGATAGAGTGAAGGAACTTGCGTGTTCATAAACAAGATATGGACAAAGAACTTGCCTTGTATGTTTGCTACCTAATTATAACTAACGCTCTGTAGGTATCTTATGACAACCCGAGAATTTTGATATTTATTAAAATCTTAAAAGATTGAATTATGGTTAAATAATAAACCTAGACAGAAAATAAGTGTATGGATTTGACATTTTTGGGAAGGAATTTTATGGATTTAAAAAGTTTTGTGGTGAATTATTCAGGATTAAGTAAATAAGTGTATATGTTCTATGTTTGTGGATTTATGTGTACAGTTTCTAGTTAAGGGTCAAGGGTTGACCAGATAAATTATATCAGTGTCCAAACCCTAATATTATATTAAGAACATCGACGTTCAGTTAGAAAATCATATCGATATAATAGAAACCCTAGAAATCGGTTATGAAAGCCTTAATTTTAGTTTCGGGAATCCAAAACCCTAATTTGGATTATAAAAACCCTAATTTGGGAATTCAAAGTTAAGTAACATTAATATAATTATAAAACCCTAATTATAATTTAAAAATCTTAATTTTCTAATTTTAAAACCTAATTAGAAAATTTAAAAAAATAAATAAATAAAATCTTAAAATCTTAAAATCTTAAGGTTAAACCCTAAGGGTTAAATACTAAGGGTTAAATCCCAAGGGTTAAACCCTAAGGGTTTGATCAAATGACATCTTTGGCATTAAAATTGTGTGCAAAATGACCATTGTGCCCTTTTTGCATTCTTTATTAGCTACCTTGTAAATTTTTCCCTAGTTGTAGTTGGTAAACAACTCTAGCTAGCCACGTGACTAAAAATCAATACATATCAGCCACTTTCATCAACCATATACATTGTATGCATTATACATATAGATCAAAGAGAGAGAAAAGTTAAGAAAAAAAAAGCTCATTTGTTCATTTACTCTCAACCAACACCTTCTCTCTCTAAACCCATGAAAAATATAAGAATATCAGTCCCCAATCAAGTCCCTACTACTTCCATAACAGATTAAGAAGCTCAGATTCAAGATTTGTCTAAGTGAGGTATAACCCTAAAATTAAAATCTGATCTTGCTTGGTATGTTTAAAGTTGTGTTTTAATGTTTAAATATGTAGTATGTAGTATTAATAAGTGATCTGGGTTGGTTGATAGTGGATCTATAACATCTAGATGCACGAATTTGAAGTTTTCAAAAATTTGGAAGATTTTAAAATGTTGTCTAACAGTCGAATGTCAGGTCTCCTAGATTTGTGTCTGTTAATGTTTTTGGTGTTTTAAAGGTTGGTGTTTGTAGTATGTTATGTGGGCTTTGATCTGAAACGCGATTCAAGGTCAGAACATGTACGGATTGAAAGTTATTGGTGGTCAAAACTCGTTGATCGGCCATGACTTTACGTTTTCTAGGTAACCCAGATTTTCCCAGGAAGCCTCTGACAACATCTTTATGGCCACTGATCTTGCTTCTGTTAAGTGATTTGGGCATGTTTGTGTTATGGATTGGTAGATTGACATGAAGACTATATAGTAAAGCCCTTTAAATAACTAGATCTTAATCAGGATCAAGGTTATAAGAGGTCAAAGTACGGTTGACCGACTGTTTTGAAGATTTCTGGAAAACCCAGAAACCTTTAAGAGCAACTTTTCTGACAAGGTTTGACCAGCCTTGATCTTTCATGTGTGTTGTTGTTAGATGGATTTTATGTGATAGATCTGTTCCTTTACATGTTGGCTACAATCTGGAATCTTTAAATCACAAAAACAATACAAGGATATCAAGTAGTGGAAGCCCAAAGTAGGTACCCTGCAACTTTTCTTCATTTCTGGACAACCCAGAAATGAAGAAAAGCTCTAACAAGCTTTTCTGGAGCTTAGATCTCTCTGTTTTTTAATGTTTTGGCCATGAACTTAGTATGTAGTTGTAGTACTACACTTATACTACACGTTTGACATCATTAGCTGCCCAAATAACATCAAGATCACGAACATTTAAGTGGTCAAACTAGCTGACTCGTTAATTGGCTATGAGTTTATGGGTTTCCTCAAGAACACCTATAGCGACAGTTTTGTCGCTATAGGGCCCTTTTAGCGACATATTAATTACAAAATTATTATTTTTATTAAATAATTAGTATTAAATAGTTTGTAATTATGAAAAATACATAATAAATTTAAAAAAATTATTTTAAAGCCTAAAAATGGGTTTTTAATAATTTTGAGTATATTTCATTAATATTTAATATTTTTAGAATATTAATGGTATTTAATTTATTTAATTATAATATTAAATAAATTACTTAAAAATGATTTTAATACTTGAAAAATCATGAAAAATTATATTATGGTATAAGAAAATATTTTAAGTTATTTATAATGACTTTTAATATTTTGGGATGAATTTCATTAATAAATTAATATTAATGATAATTAATATATTAAATAAATTATTTAAAAATAGAATTAATGATTTAAAAATCATAAAAAAATGATTTAAAGGTTATAAAAATATTTTAAGTCATAAAATATAACTTTTGATATTTTGCCATGAAAAATATTAATATTTTAATATTAATGACAGTTAGTTAATAATTGTTTTAATTACTTTAAAATCATATAAAGGTTATAATAAAGTATTGAAAATACTTTGAGATATTATAAATATATTATAATATTATAACATGTATTTTATTAATATTTAATATTAAATAAATATTAATGATAATGGAATATTGTGGTATTTAAATTAGATAAATACCACATTAATGATTGAAAAATCATAATAAATGGTAATAATTATCTAAAAATTATTACGAGCTTATGAAAAATATTTTGACTGATAGTAAAATATTTAATATTTTTTGTGAACCAGTTTAGACCGAGTCTAAGTAATATTAGGCTCTAGAATTGTCCGACTAGGCCGTCGGGATGTCAGAATTGTGTCGGATTCAACTCAGACGGTAAGATCCCAAATTATTAATAAATGAAATTTAATTTTCTCTATTTATTATTTTGATATAGTAAGGGTTGAATTGATTAATGAGGTTAGTTACGGGTAAAATGCGTAAATATTTTAAATAAGCAGGTGGTTATAAAATATTCGTTGTTGTCGGGGAATATTCGTTTGGTCGTGGAATATTCTTGCTGTTGGGGAATATTCGTACGACGGCGCAGTCTTTTGTGGACCCCATAACGGAAAGCGATTGGATGAAAAAAATGACAAGTATAAGTTGTTTATAAATAATGACGTAGTTGTTACCGTTAATACCGTTGGAATACCCGGTGGTTAAAACACAGTAATACGCGTTGTTGCACAGTAGCACAGGGTATTGCACCAATTATTGATTCTTACGTAAGAAGGCACTACTCAATAATTGTTACAGTAATTACTGTTAAGTATTTTATTTTATTGATTCAATAATTACTGTGTTGATATTTTATATTACTGTTGTTTAAATAATTGTCAGTACACAGTATCTTCCATTATCGAAGCAATAATTCATATTATCTGAATAATATTATTAGATAACATTATTGGCAATTTCTAGAAAGTTCTGTCTAAGGAGAGGTTTGGTCACCTAATTGCGCGCCAGTAAGGAGAAATCCTTATTGGAAAGCCCCCTCTTTCCTAGGAACGGCCTAGTTGCCAGTACTGTGATTCTGTAATATTATTTGTGAATAATTAATTATTGATTTATATGATGAGGAAAATATTCATTTTATGTGGATATAAATGGAGAAAATTTTTAAAGTGACAATTGTTAAAAATCGATATTTTATCTTTTCTGATAAAATAATATTTTATTATATTATTATAATATAATAATGATGATATTTTTACAATGAATGTGGAATATATGAGTATATGAGGAGGAAGAGTATTTTTGTTGCAAAAGTTGTTTAAAACATGTTAAACATGTCTATGAGCCCATTTCTTGACTGAAATTTGATTATAGCCTGAAAAATCGTCCGTTTATGAATTTCGGTCAATTTCTGTTTGCAATTTGGAAGAACTTTCTTCTGCAAAGTTGTAGAGAATTTAATTTCCTATAAAACATCGTGAGATTCGAAATTTTCTGATAAAAGGGCTATTTATTATGAATTATTGAAGTTCCGAAATAATTGATTTTTGAAGTTTTAAATAATTTTTAAAAGAAAAACGTTTTTGGCAATTTAGTGGGCTCAACATGTGATATTAATGGGCTGAATTCAGTTGGTCTTGGGTGGGCGTGACAAATTTTTAATAATATTAATATTTTATTAAATTTTCTGCTTTGGTGTTCTAAGTATTTTCTTATAAATAGGGTGCTTAGGTTAGAATTAAAAATCACACCATAAACTAAATATTTCTCTCTCGATATTTTGAGCGTATTCTTGTGAGTATTTTAATACTGTGAGTGTTGCTATACGGTGCAAATTTCTTTAGTACTATATCTGATATTTCAACCAGAAGTACTATTCTTGCTGAGGTAAGGGATGGTATTTTATTCGAAAATGATATTATTTCTTCAATATCATTATGTCGAAATATTGGTTGGAAATTTTTATCAAATTTGAGAATTTTTCATGTCGGGATTACTATTCATAAGTTACTATTCATGAGTACTATTCACGAAGCATGATGATATTTTTTGTGAAATTTTTATCTTTTAGTGTCAGAATTACTATTCACGTATACGACACTATTCACGTATACGATACTATTCACAAATACGGCACTATTTACCAAAAAATAAATTTTTTTTCTTTTTGTCCAAAATATCTTATTATGGATACTAGCTTTTATTGTATCCATGTTTTGATCATTCTTAAATTTTACTCCACTATGATTACTTATGAGGTATTTTTGGATATGGAATAGCTGAAATACGAATCCTTAATATTTATTCTTTTATTTCACTGGATTCGTTTTCTTTAAAATATATTTTTCAGCATCCTCAGTCCTAAATGATGATATTACTGAATATCTTCGGCCTGTAGTGCAAAGATGAATGATTTCTTGATGAATATCGTTGGGCCGTAGTGCAAAGATGAACAGGTGTTGAGATGAACATGACCAACTGATGAATATCTTTGGCTTGTAGTGCAAAGATGAATATTGATTGATGTTACAGGGATAAAATATTGATGATGAACTTTTAAATTCATGGATAATAGTAGATTTCATTCTCTACGTAACTCTTCTATGAATTATTATTTTCTGCTATGAATATTGATTTAAAACTTGTTGTCTATTGTATTCTATTAGATTTTTCCTTGTTGAAGACTAACGATAATTTGTTCTGTATTATCTTAGTCATAATGTTCTTTACTGGGCTAGTTGAGCTCACCCTTTCCCTTTTGTTCCATTTTTCTCAGGAGGCGAGAATGTAGCGAGTACTAGTCGGGGTATGGAATGATGGTTCTAGAAGTTATTTTAGTAGTCCTCACCATTTTTGTGAAATAACTGTAATGAGGACTTATTTGAGTGTGAATATTGTCTAGATGACAATATTTGTATTTAAACGCACAGTTCTTATGTTATAATAATAAAGTTGTAGTTGTATCTATACCATATATTTTGACTACTCAGAATGGGTGTTGTATACCTATTTTGGGGGCGTCACAGTTGGTATCAGAGCTTAGGGATATGATCTCTAGCGGAGATCGGGGAATAGAACTAGGAGGGGAGAGACGAGTAAATCCTTCGCTAGTGTGTCCTACCTAAGCTTATTTGTTGGTCGGTTATAATATAGGGATTTTATGTGATATGTAATTTGTTAAATTATCACTTGTTTTATGGCAGTATTGTGAATGTCGACTGAGAATGTTAAAAGTGGAGTAAATGAAACTGTGGAGACACCTGTACTCACCAATGAGGAGAACGTGCAACATGCTGGCAATGTTCCTCATGTGAACAACACCAATGAGCAGATGATGAACGATGGGATGTTTAGAAGCTTTTTGCAATTCATGCAAAACCAGACGAGGGAGGCTCGTGTTCAAAATACAGGAGGAAATGATAGCAATTCACGGTTTGTCACAGCCAAGCAGTTCAAAGAATTGGGACCACCCGAATTTAAGGGAAAGCCGGATCCGGTCATGGCAGAAACGTGGGTCAAACAAATTACCAAGATATTCGATGTCTTGGGATGCACGGAGGAACAGAAGGTTCCATTCACCACCTTTATGTTCCGTGGCGAGGCAGACTACTGGTGGGAGTCTGTGAAACGTACTCAGCCTACCGCACTCAGTATGTCTTGGGAGACATTTCAGAAACTGTTCAATGACAAGTACTTTCCTGAAAGTATTCGTCATATGAAGGATGTAGAATTTATTAGACTAGAGCAGAATAACATGACGGTGTCCCAGTACGAGGCGAAGTTTACAGAGTTATCCAGGTTTGCACCTCATTTGGTGGAGAATGAGAAACGTATGACACAGATGTTTCTGAGAGGTTTGAAACCCGGCATACGTCAATATCTCATTTCTCATAATTTTTCTCTCTATTCAGATGTTGTCAACAAGGCTCAATTATTAGAGCGAGATAACAAGTACGGTCAACCAAGGGACCACAACCATGATCATACAGGTGATAACAGTCATCAGAACAATGATAACCAGCGGAGAAAGAAAAATACATACAAGAACGGCAACCACTTTGGTGGTAATCGTGGCCATGAAAATAGAAGAAGCGAGTCGGAAGGAGATTTTAAAAAGAGGAGATTCAACAATGACAATATGAAGACGTCAGTACCAATAGCAACTGGTTCCAAGGGAGGAGAACGATCACCGGTCATATGCTATAAGTGCGAAAAAGAAGGACATATTAGCCCAAACTGCCCACAACAGTTTAAGGTATGTTATAATTATGGAAAGGAAGGACACATCGCTCGAGATTGCACTGTAGCGAAACCAAGTCCAGTGGGGATGGTGACTCAAAAAGATATCCCAGAAAACTCAAAGTCAATGGTTCCTGGAAGAGCATTTGTCGTGACTGGTCAACATGCAAGGAACCCAAACGAGGTGATCACGGGTAAGCTAATCATAAATTCATGCAAAGTTTATACCTTACTAGATACCGGTGCTACCCATTCATTTATTTCTCCTGCTTGTGCTCAACGTTTAAACTTGACTCCGGAGAAGTTAGACTTTGATTTATCTGTGGAGACTCCATTAGGAGAAACATTCATCACATCCACTGTTTATAAATCTTGTGTGATCCAAGTTGGCACCATCACCTTACCTGTTGACCTTATCTCTTTAAAGATACTTGCTTTTGATGTGATTTTAGGGATTGATTGGTTAACTACTCATCATGCCAAAATTGATTGTTTTCGTAAGGTTGTTAGTTTTCATATTCCTAACCAACCTGTTGTGCGAATTCAAGCAACTAAGCCATTAAAATCAATCACTGTTATATCAAGTCATAAAGCTATTCGTTTGTTAAAAAATGGATGTCAAGCTTTCTTAGCCCATGTTATGGATTTGAATAAAGACACGTCATATTTGAATAATATTCTTGTTGTTATTGACTTTCCTGACGTATTTCCTGAAGAACTTTCTGGTCTACCCCCAGAACGTGAAGTTGAATTCTTTATTGATCTTGAACCTGGTACAAAGCCCATTTCTAAAACTCCATATCGAATGGCTCCTATTGAACTTCAGGAGTTAAAGGTCCAACTACTGGAGTTATTGGACATCGGTTTCATTCGTCCTAGTACATCTCCTTGGGGTGCTCCTGTTTTATTTGTAAAGAAGAAAGACAGGAGTATGCGACTTTGTATTGATTACAGGGAATTAAACCATGTCACTATCAAGAATAGGTATCCGTTACCTCGTATTGATGACCTGTTTGACCAGTTACAAGGAGCACAATTCTTTTCAAAGATCGATCTTCGTTTTGGATATCATCAGCTGAAGGTTAAAACTGAGGATATTCCGAAGACTGCCTTCAGAACTCGGTACGGGCATTATGAATTCCTAGTCATGTCTTTTGGATTGACTAATGCTCCTGCGACTTTCATGGATATGATGAACCGAGTATTCAAGGATTATTTGGATCAGTTCGTTGTTGTCTTTATTGATGACATCCTCATATATTTCAAAAGCCGTGAAGATCATGAGCACCATTTGAAGCTGATATTTCAAAGGCTGCGTGAAAATAAGTTATATGCTAAGTTGAAGAAATGTGAATTCTGGCTTGAGGAAGTAGCATTCCTAGGACAAGTGGTGTCAAAACATGGAGTATCTGTTGACCCGGTGAAGATTGAAGCAATACAAAGTTGGGAGCAACCAAAGAAGGTGACCGAAGTACGTAGCTTTCTGGGCTTAGCTGGTTATTATCGGAGATTCGTTGAAGGGTTTTCTCGAATCGCTACCTCGTTAACTCAGCTGACTCGGAAAGATATCAAATTCGTATGGAGCGAGGAATGCGAGAAGAGTTTCCAAGAGCTTAAGAGGAGACTCATTTCGGCACCTATTTTGACCATACCATCTGGTTCGGATGGATTTGTTATCTACAGCGATGCTTCAGGCAAAGGGCTAGGATGTGTTCTCATGCAATGTGGGAAAGTTATAGCCTATGCCTCGCGACAACTTAAAGAATATGAGAGAAATTATCCTACTCATGATCTAGAGTTGGCAGCAGTCGTTTTTACGCAAAAAATCATGAGGCACTATCTATATGGGGAGAAAGTGGAGATATATTCAGACCATAAAAGCCTCAAATATTTCTTCACTCAAAAAGAACTCAACATATGGCAACGACGTTGGTTCGAACTGTTGAAAGATTACGACCACACTATTCAATATCATCATGGAAAAGCAAACGTGGTAGCTGACGCGTTGAGTAGAAGATCATATGCAAGAACGAGTGTGATGATGTCAAATATATGCGTAAAATCAACTTTAATCGATAAAGTTAAAGTTGCTCAAGACACAGACCCGGAGCTAATGCGTATGAAGAAGAAAGTGCAAGAAGGTGCTATTCCAGAAGCAAGAATCGATGAAGAAGGAATACTTCGAATCCACTCCAGACATTATGTTCCTAACGATTCTGATTTGAAGTACAAGATCATGATGGAGGCACACAATACACCATTTGTAATCCATCATGGAAGTACCAAAATGTATCGTGATCTTCGACATACATTTTGGTGGAACAATATAAAGAGAGAGATTGAAAAGTTTATCTCGAGGTGTTTAACTTGTCAACGTGTAAAGGCGGAGCACCAAGTGCCAAAGGGTCCATTACAACCACTTGAGATTCCGAAATGGAAGTGGGAACACATTACCATGGATTTCGTTACGGGTCTTCCCACGGTATCTCAAGGCATAAATGTTATTTGGGTTATTGTTTATAGATTAACCAAGTCTGCTAATTTCTTACCGATACGGGAGACTTATTCCCTTGAACGTCTTGCTCGTATGTACGTAGATGAGATTATGAGACTGCATGGCATGCCAATATCCATAGTTTCGGATCGTGACCCAAGATTCAATTCAAGATTTTGGGTTAGCTTGCAAAAAGCTATGGGCACGGATTTACAATTCAGTTCGGCATACCATCCTCAAATGGACGGGCAATCAGAGATGACTATTCAAACTCTTGAAGATCTATTAAGACTTTATGTCCTAGATTTCAAAGGGAGTTGGGATAAGTACCTACCATTGGTGAAATTCTCCTACAATAACAGTTATCAGGCAAGTATAGGTGTGGCTCCATTTGAAGCATTGTATGGATGAAAGTGTCGCTCTCCAATATGTTGGGATGAGGTGGGAGAAGCAACGTTGTTGGGACCAGAGTTGGTACGAATGACTACAGAGAAGATCCAAATGATTCGACAACGTATACAAACAACACATGATCGACAAAAGAGTTATGCGGATCTTCATCGAAAGGACGTGGAATTTGACATTGGGGATCATGTATTGTTGCGTGTGGCTCCATGGAAAGGATTTACAAGATTCGGGAAGAGAGGAAAGCTCAATTCACGATTTATTGGTCCATTTCAGATTCTTGACCGAATAGGAAATGTGGCCTATAGACTCGCGTTACCTCCAAGTATGTCCCGTGTTCATAATATTTTTCATATATCTGTGCTACGTAAATATGTGAAAGACCCAAACCACGTTATTGAATTAGAACCAGACGGGATAGCCGAAGATTTAACGTACGAAGAGGTACCTGTCAAGATCTCAGATAGGAAAGAGCATGTCCTACGCACGAAGGTTATACCACAAGTTAAAGTTTGGTGGAGAAACCATGCTATTGAGGAAATGACCTGGGAGTTGGAAACGGAAATGAAAGCGAGGTATCCTCATCTTTTCGAAATACCAGGTACGTACGTCAATTTCGAGGACAAAATTTCATAAGGAGGGGAGGTTGTAAGACCCCAAATTATTAATAAATGAAATTTAATTTCATCTATTTATTATTTTGAAATAGTAAGGGTTGAATTGATTAATGAGGTTAGTTATAGGTAAAATGCGCAAATATTTTAAATAAGCAGGTGGTTATAAAATATTCATTGTTGTAAGGAAATATTCGTTTGGTCGTGATATATTCTTGCTGTCGGGGAATATTCGTACGACGACGCAGTCTTTTGTGGGCCCCATAACGGAAAGCGATTGGATGAAGAAAACGACAAGTATAAGTTGTTTATAAATAACGGCGTAGTTGTTACCGTTAATACTGTTGGAATACCCAGTGGTTAAAACACAGTAATAGGCGTTGTTGCACAGTAGCATACGGTATTGCACCAATTATTGATTCTTACGTAAGAAGGCACTACTCAATAATTGTTACAGTAATTACTGTTCAGTATTTTATTTTATTGATTCAATAATTGTTGCGTGATATTTTATATTACTGTTGTTTCAATAATTGTCACTACACAGTATTTTCCATTATCGAAGCAATAATTCATATTATCTGAATAATATTATTAGATAACATTATTAGCAATGTCTAGAAAGTTCTGTCTAAGGAGAGGTTTGGTCACCTAATTGCGCGCCAGTAAGGAGAAATCATTTGGAAAGTCCCCTCTTTCCTGGGAACGGCCTGGTTGCTAGTACTGTGATTCTATAATATTATTTGTGAATAATTAATCATTGATTTATATGATGAGAAAAATATTCATTTTATGTGGATATAGATGGAGAAAATTTTTAAAGTGACAATTGTTGAAAATCGATATTTTATCTTTTCTGATAAAATAATATTTTATTATATTATTATAATATAATAATGATGATATTTTTACAATGAATATGGGATATATGAGTATATGAGGAGGAAGAGTATTTTTATTACAAAAGTTGTTTAAAACATGTTAAACATGTCTGTGGGCCCATTTCTTGACTGAAATTTGATTATAGCCTATAAAATTGTCCGTTTGTGAATTTCGGTCAATTTCTGTTCGGAATTTGGAAAAACTTTCTTCTGCAAAGTTGTAGAGAATTGAATTTTCTATAAAAAGTCACAAGATTCGAATTTTTCTGATAAAAGGGCTATTTATTATGAATTATTGAAGTTCCGAAATAATTGATTTTCGAAGTTTTAAATAATTTTTAAAAGAAAAACGTTTTTGGCAATTTAGTGGGCTCAACATGTGATATTAATGGGCTGAATTTAGTTGGTCTTGGGTGGGCGTGACAAATTTTTAATAATATTAATATTTTATTAAATTTTCTGCTTTGGTGTTCTAAGCATTTTCTTATAAATAGGGTGCTTAGGTTAGAATTGAAAATCACACCAGAAACTAAAGATTTCTCTCTCTTTCTCTCTGGATATTTTGAGCGTATTCTTGTGAGTATTTGAATACTGTGAGTGTTGCTATATGGTGCAAGTTTCTTCAGCACTATATTTGATATTCCAACTAAAAGTACTATTCTTGCTGAGGTAAGGTGTGACGCCCCCAAAAATATGTATACATCACCCATCTTGGGTCGCCACATACATGATACAGAATACAAATACAAACTAATTATACAATAGTCGTGTAAAATACGACAAAACATATGTTGTGATTTTTAATACAAATATTGTCATCTAGACAATATCCACACTCAATGGACTACTCATTACATTTGTTGTCACACTATTTAACAGAATAGTGAGGACTACTAAAACTATCATCTGGTCCACCACTCCGTTCCCCGACTCGTCCCAGCTATATTCTCATTTCCTGAAGAGAACAGTGAAAGAAAGGGTAAGCTCAACTAGCCCAGTAAGAAATATTATGACTAAGATAATGCATAATAAATTATCATTAGTCTTCAACAATGTTAAACTAATAAAATACAATAGACATCAAGTTTAACTGCAGCGGAACCAACAATCCATTAAAAGAGTCAAGTAGAGAATAAAATCTACTATCTTTTATGATTTAAAAGGTTTTTAATGACTTTTATCGCTGGGACTCAGCTTAATAAATAATCCACATCATCGAATCACCCCTGCACTACAGCTAAGGATATTCTTTAGTATCACGACCACGAATTATCCATGCACTACGGCTAAAGATAATCATGTTTTCATCAACGGTCCTAATCATGCCATAAAATAATTCATCTTTGCACAACGGCCAAAGAGAATCCATAGCCATAATCATATCAAAAATTGTCCATCAGTGCACTACGGGTCAATGAGGACTTTTTTCACATCATTTGTAACATTACGGTTATGATTATACCGAATAATCTCTGGTCATAATCATACCAAGTCTATCTATGCAATACAGGCCACAGATGACTTTCAACATAATATAAGCATGAGGATGATGACAATGATATAAGAATTTAATAAAACAAGTTTAAGAATTAATTTATCTAGGAACTGATAACGTCCAAATTGTCAACATGATACTGCTTTATAGAGTAAAATTCAAGAATGCTTAGAAGAATATTTCCATAAAAAGATACTGGATGAAGCGCAAATATCAAGGATATTCCACTAATTTCATGGAGTATATAAGTCAAACTTTAACCAACTGAGTATAATAAAGAATGGAATAACAAAAGAAATCACCATGTATGCGGTACTTCGCAGAGACAGGTTATTCCAACAGAATAATAAGTAACGGAACCAGGTCAGACAAAATTCGCACCGACAGGATGTTCCAACAGAATAATAAAGAATGGAATAACAATAGAAATCACCATGCATGCGGTACTTCGCATAGACAGGTTATTCTAACAGAATACGAAATAACGGAACCAGGTCCGGCGTAAAACGCACAGACATGATATTCCAACAAAATAATTTAGACGGAACCAGGTCCGGTGTAAAACGCACAGACAGGATATTCCAATAGAATAATAAAAACGGAACCAGGTCTGGCGTAAAACACACAGACAGGATATTCCAACAGAATAATAAATAATGGAACCAGGTCCGGCGTAAACCCACAGATAGGATATTCCAACAGAATAATAAAGAATGGAATAAAGAAGAATTTCACCAAGTATAGGGTAGCCCGCGCATACAGGTTATTCAAACAGAATAATAAAGAATGGAATAATAGAAGTTCTCTTCATGAATAAGAAAGAAAGAATACCCATTACGAGTACAACAAATAATATCCCTTACCTTTGAAAGAAGAGTATTCCGACTGGTAGGGCGAGGATATACTCGAAGAAAACTTGCACTACACTCAAAGCTTTCTTAAACTCTAAATAAATACGCTCAAGATTATAGAAGAAGAACTCTCTCTATAGTTTCCCTATCTAGAGTTTCAGTAAATTCGTAAAAAATAATGAAGGAATGAACTTCTATTTATAGAAAAATGGACTGCATAGTAACTAACTCATGAACGGTCGAGATTGATTTACTTTAATCTGACGGTCCATATTTAAAGCAAAATCTTTTAAATAAAATATAATATATTCTATTTATAATCTAATCAAACGAATAACTTTATATAAGGTTTTACTATGCAAATACTATGTAGGCACTATGCAAACACTATGCATAATAAAATATAATATATTCTAATTATTGTCTAATAAAATAGATAACTTTATAAAAGTATTCTATTTTATTTAAAAATATTTTACTATTAGCCTAATAAAACAAATAACTTTATAAAAGTATTCTGTTTTATATAAAAAGTTTTTCTGTTTTATTACGTTAATAATATTAATAAAACAAAACTGAGTGACTTATCACGTAAGCCTCAATAATCAATACCGTATGCCACTATGCAACCACACGTATTACTGTACTTTTACTACCGAGTAGTTCAACAGTATTAACGGTAAAACTTCCGTCGTTATTTTCATAAAATATTTTAGTCGTTTTCTCAATCCGACAATAATTCCGTTGTGGGGTCCACAAATAATTGTGTCGTCGTATGAATATTCTCCGACCAATCGAATATAATACAACAGCTTGCATACTTTATAAAATTTATAAATACTACCCACAACTATAATATTATCTCAAATTCACACCATAATATTTAAAAAAATATTTCGAAAAAATTAAATCTTCATTCATAAAATCTGGGGTTTCACAATCTCCCCTCCTTATGAAATTTTGCCTTCGAAATTTACGTACGTACCTGGTATGCCGAACAGATGAGTACACTTCATTAGATTCTAACTCTTGAGGTATAACCTTTGAGTGTTGAATACATTCCATGATTTTAACAGGTACATCTTCATACGTTAAATTATCCGCTATCTCATCCGGTTCTAAATCAATAATGTGGTTCGGGTCGTCCACATGTTTACGTAACATCAATACGTTAAAAATATTATGAACACGCGACATACTTGGCGGTAAAACGAGTCTATAGGCCATAGTTCCTACTTCATCGAGGGTTTCAAATGGGCCAATTAAATCGAGGGTTGAGATTTCCTCTGCTTCTAGAATAACGCCCTCTTGAACCTTCTTCTTCACATTCATCAGCTCTGAGTATGTAGCTTGAGCGGCTTTAACTTTATCGATTAAAGTCGATTCTAATCGTATATTCGTTATCTTCACGTGGGTCCCTAGAGTCTTTAACTCTATCTTCATCATTTGTAAGTTATACGAAATGGGTCTTTGTGTTAACAACATCTCACTCGCATACGATCTTCTACTCAACGCGTCAGCTACCACGTTCGCACTTCCACGATGATATTGAATGGTACGATCGTAATCTTCAACAGCTCGAGCCAACGTCTTTGGCGCATAATACGTTTGTTTTAGTTGAAAAAATATTTAAGGGTTTAAGAAATGAGTTTTGTACTGGGGTCAATACAAAATTCGATTTCATGCTCTGGGGTAGGCTAAGAAGTCTTCACGAATATGTCAATTTATTAACAATAGAAATATCATTCAAAACTGTGACCCTCATCCAAGACTTAGATAGCACGTCATATTGATACCTATCAACTTGCCATCATCATTCACGACGTCGCCTACAGAAAGTCTAGTTTCGTTGCATTCCACACAAGGAAGTCACCAGATAAAGGCTCAGGGCTTTTTACTTATGGCTTGTATGACAATGATTGACTTTAGTGGTTTGGTTACTTTGAATTCGCATAACAGGTTGGTTAGGAGTATGAAAGCTAACAACCTTACAAAAAAAACATGATGAGTAGTTAACCAATCGATTCCTAAAATCACATCAAAGGTAAGTATTTTCAAAGAGATACGATCGGCAGGTAACGTGAAAGTGTTGATTTGAATCAAACAAGATTTATAAATAGTGGAGGTAAAGAAGGTGTCTCCCAACGGAATTTCAATAGATAAATCAAAGTCTAACTTCTCCGGAGTTAAGTTCAAACATTGAACACAACTAGGTGAAATAAAAGAGTGAGTAGAACCAGTATCTAACACAGTATAGATTTCAAAAGAGTTTACGACTAACATACCCGTGATAATTTTAATCAGGTTCCTCGTCACGAAAAAAAAACGCTCTCTCTTAAACTACCGGCTTTGGCTTGTTTGGGACATCCTTTGGCATCACTATCTGAGCTGGACTTGACTTCACCATACGACAAAATCGAGTTAGGTGACCTTCTCTTCCGCAATTAAAACACGCTTTGGATTACTGCGTACAGTTTGGACAGATGCGTCCCTCCTATCCGCATTTGAAATATACGACCAATGGTCGTTCTTCTTCCTTTGAAACGGGTGCTGGTGCCGACGTCTTTACGTCATTGTTGAACCTTCTCTTCTTGAAATGTCCATTCTTATTGTTTTGGCCATGATTACCACCGAAGTGGTTACCATTTCTGGCATGTTGATTCCCTCCATACTTATTGTCACCTCTTTGATGACTGTTATCACTGGTATTATCATTTTGTCGGCTGCTCTCTTTTGGTTGGGTTGACTCGTTATCGTGCTCCAATAACTGAGCCCTATTAACAACATCTGAATACAAACATAGTTTATGAGAGATAACATATTGACGTATCTCAGGTTTTAAACCTCTTAGAAATATTCGCGTCATTCTCTCCTCATTATCAACCAAATGGGACGCAAATCGGGACAACTCGATAAACTTGGCTTCGTACTGCGACACGGTCATGTTGTTTTGCTCCAACTTGATAAATTCCAACTCCTTCATGTGACGAATGCTTTCGGGAAAGTACTTATCATTGAACAGCTCTTGGAACTTCTCCCAAGACATCTTGAGTGCGTCAGGCTGGGTACGTTTTACAGATTCCCACCAGTGATCTGTCTCTTTACGCAACATAAAGGTGGCAAAGGGAACCTTTTCCTCCTCGGAGCATCCCAAGACATCAAATATCTTGGTGATCTGCTTTAACCACGTCTCCGCCTTAAGTGGTTCCGGCTTTCCCAAAAACTCCGGTGGTCCCAGCTCCTTGAATTGCTTAGCGGAGACCAACCGTGGGTTGCCATTGTTTCCTCCTGCATTATGAATAGGACCCGCCTTCGCCCAATGATGAATGAATTCTAAAAAACTCCTAAACGTACCGTCATTCGTCAATTGATTAGTGTTGTTGTTTACATGAGGATTATTGTATTCCTGCTGCACATTGTCCTGATTATTGATCTGTGGAGACTCAACGGTCTCCTGTGCTCCATTGCTTATCTCAACATTTTTAGATGCCATTTTCAAATACTACAACAAAACAAGGGTTAATTAACATATCACATATTATCCCTATACTCTGACTGACCAATTAAATAACAAATAAACTTAGGTAGGTCATACTAGCGAAAGAATTCTCCGTCTCTCTCCTCCTAGTTCTTGTCTCACATCTTAGCCAGGGATCATATCCCTAAGCTCTGATACCAACTGTGACGCCCCCAAAATTAGGTATACATCACCCATCTTGGGTCGCCAGATACATGATACATAATACAAATACAAACTAATTATACAACAGTCGTGTAAAATACGACAAAACATATGTTGTGATTTTTAATACAAATATTGTCATCTAGACAATATCCACACTCAATGGAGTACTCATTACATTTATTGTCACACTATTTAACAGAATAGTGAGGACTACTAAAACTATCATCTGGTCCATCACTCTATTTCCCGACTCGTCCCAGCTATATTCTCATTTCCTGAAGAGAACAGTGAAAGAAAGGGTGAGCTCAACTAGCCCAATAAGAAATATTATGACTAAGATAATGCAGAATAAATTATCATTAGTCTTCAACAATGTTAAACTGATAAAATACAATAGACATCAAGTTTAACTGCAGCGAAACTAGCAATCCATTAAAAGAGTCAAGTAGAGAATAAAATCTACTATCTTTTATGATTTAAAAGGTTTTTCATGTATCGCTGGGACTCAGCTTAATAAATAATTCATATCATCGAATCACCCCTGTACTACGGCCAAAGATATTCTTTAGTATCATGACCACGAATTATCCATGCACTACGGCTAAAGATAATCATGTTTTCATCAACGGTCCTCATCATGCCATAAAATAATTCATCTTTGCACTACGACCAAAGAGAATCCATAGCCATAATCATACCAAAAACTGTCCATCAATGCACTACGGGCCAATGAGGACTTTTTCCACATCATTTATAACATTACGATTATGATTGTACCGAATAATCCCTAGTCATAATCATACCAAGTCCATCTATGCACTACAGGCCACGGATGACTTTTAACATAATATAAGCATGAGGATGATGACAATGATATAAGAATTCAATAAAACAAGTTCAAGAATTAATTTATCTAGGGACTGATAATGTCCAAATTGTCAACATGATACTGCTTTATAGAGTAAAATTCAAGAATGCTCAGAAGAATATTTTCATAAAAAGATACTGGATGAAGCGCAAATATCAAGGATATTCCACTAATTTCATGGAGTATAGAAGTCAAACATTAACCAACTGAGTATAATAAAGAATGGAATAACAAAAGAAATCACCATGTATGCGGTACTTCGCATAGACAGGTTATTCCAACAGAATAATAAGTAACGGAACCAGGTCAAGCAAAATTCGCACCGACAGGATGTTCCAACAGAATAATAAAGAATGGAATAATAACATAAATCACCATACATGCGCTACTTCGCATAGACAGGTTATTCCAACAGAATACGAAATAACGGAACCAGGTCCGACGTAAAATGCACAGATAGGATATTCCAATAGAATAATTAAGACGAAATCAAGTTCGGCGTAAAATGCATAGACAGGATATTCCAACAGAATAATAAAAACAGAACCATGTCCGGCGTAAAATGCACAGATAGGATATTCTAACAGAATAATAAATAATGGAACCAGGTCTGGCGTAAACGCACAGACATGATATTCCAACAGAATAATAAAGAATGGAATAACAGAAGAATTTCACCAAGTATAGGGTAGCCCGCGTATACAGGTTATTCCAACAGAATAATAAAGAATGGAATAACAGAAGTTCTCTTCATGAATAAGAAAGAAAGAATACCCTTTACGAGTACAACAAATAATATCCCTTACCTTTGAAAGAAGAGTATTCTGACTGGTAGGGCGAGAATATACTCAAAAAAACTTGCACTACGCTCAAAACTTTATTAAACTCTAAATAAATACGCTCAAGATTATAGAAGAAGAACTCTCTCTATAGTTTCTCTCTCTAGAGTTTCAGTAAATTCGTAAGAAATAATGAAAGAATGAGTTTCTATTTATAGAAAAATGGACTGCATAGTAACTAACTCATGAACGGTTGAGATTGATTTACTTTAATCTGACGGTCCATATTTAAAGCAAAATCTTTTAAATAAAATATAATATATTCTATTTATAATCTAATAAAACGAATAACTTTATAAAAGATTTTACTATGCAAATACTATGCATAATAAAATATAATATATTCTAATTATTGTCTAATAAAACAGATAACTTTATAAAATACTTTATTTTATTTAAAAAGATTTTACAATTAGCCTAATAAAACGAATAACTTTATAAAAGTATTATGTTTTCTATAAAAAGTTTTTCTGTTTTATTACGTTAATAATACTAATAAAACAAAACTGAGTGACTTATCACGTCAGCCTCAATAATCAATACCGTATGCTACTATGCAACCACACGTATTACTGTACTTTTAATACCGAGTAGTTCAACAGTATTAACGGTAAAACTTCCGCCGTTATTTTCATAAATTTTTTTTTATCGTTTTCTCAATCCGACAATAATTTCGGTGTGGGGTCCACCAATAATTGTGCCGTCGTACGAATATTCCCCGACCAATCGAATATAATACAACAACTTGCATATTTTGCAAAATTTATAAATACTACCCACAACTATACATTATTTCAAATTCACACCATAATATTTAAAAAAATATTTCGAAAAAAATTAAATCTTTATTTATAAAATCTGCGGTTTCACATAAGGGATGTTATTTTATTCGAAAATGATATTATTTCTTTAATATCATTATGCCAAAATATTGTTTAGAAATTTTTATCAAATTTAAAACTTTTTCATGTCGGGGTTACTATTTATGAGTTACTATTCATGAGTTACTATTCACGAATTACTATTCACGAGTACTATTCACGAAGCATGATGATGTTTTTTGTAAAATTTCTATCTTTTAGTGTTGGAATTACTATTCACGTATACAACACTATTTACGTATACGGCACTATTCACAAATACGGCACTATTTACCGAAAAATAAAATTTTCTTCTTTTTGTCCAAAATATCTATTATGGATACTAGCTTTGATTATATCTATGTTTTGATTATTCTTGAATTTTACTTTACTATGATTACTTATGAGGTATTTTTGGACATGGAATAGCTGAAATACGAATCCTTAATATTTATTCTTTTGTTTCACTGGATTCGTTTTCTTTAAAATATATTTTTCATCATCATCAGTCTTAAATGATGATATTACTGAATATCTTTGGCCTGTAGTGCAAAGATGCATGATTTCTTGATGAATATCTTTGGCCCGTAGTGCAAAGATGAACATGTGTTGAGATGAACATGACCAACTGATGAATATCTTTGACTTGTAGTGCAAAGATGAATATTGATTGATGTTACAGGGATAAAATATTGATGATGGACTTTTAAATTCATAGATAATAGTAGATTTCATTCTCTATGTAACTCTTTTATGAATTATTATTTTTCGTTGCGAATATTGATTTAAAACTTGTTGGCTATTGTATTCTATTAGATTTTTCCCTGTTGAAGACTAACGATAATTTGTTCTGTATTATCTTAGTCATAATGTTCTTTACTGGGTTAGTTGAGCTCACCCTTTTCCTTTTGTTCCATTTTTTTCAGGAGGCGAGAATGTAGCGAGTACTAGTCGGGGTATGGAATGATGGTTCTAGAAGTTATTTTAGTAGTCCTCACCATTTTTATGAAATAATTGTAATGAGGACTTATTTTAGTGTGGATATTGTCTAGATGACAATATTTGTATTTAAACTAACAGTTCTTATGTTGTAATAATAAAGTTGTAGTTGTATCTGTACCATATATTTTGACGACTCAGAATGGGTGTTGTATACCTATTTTGGGGGCGTCACACAGACTGCAATAGTTTGACTTGATACTAGGTCTTATATGCTGTATAGACTGACAGGATTATGTGTTAATGTGTTTAGGTTATTTTCAATATTGTGATGATATTATTCTAATTTGTAGATCAATATTATTTATAATAGGTCTTCAAGCAAAAGTAAATAAATTGCGTAACAGTAATCGACCGAACATACAAGTTTTCCTTAACTCAACTTCAAGTTGTTTATTCAAATATGCTTGTGGATAATCATTACTCATTACTATGTCTATGAATTGTTGAATCGCACTTTGTGAATATTGCATATGTTCATCAGGTATGTAAGGTTGATCACCTTCATTACCATTTGGTCTAGATACAGTTATTCATGTTCATGTTCGTTCAGCTATGAAAATTTGTTCATGCTAGTTCACAATGTATATATTTTTGAATGTGTGAGAGCCCCAAATTTTGGTCTTAAATCACCACGGATCTGGTACAACCATTCTATAACTATTGCGAAAGATATAAACATAGATTGTTTATACAATAAACTTTACACACTATTCCCCAAGGTCGAGTAACCTTAACCTGTACACAATTCATAACCTATCTAACATATAATGTTATTATCATACCAAATTATTACATTTTAACTATATACATAATCCTAAGCTGAACTTGGCTTTGTCCTTCCTATATCCGACGTATTCTTCTTAATCAACAATGTTAATCATGATATAGCAAGGGTGAGCAATAAGTTTGCCCAGTGAGTTTAAGTTCAATAAATTAAAGATATATCATGATAGAAAGAACTGAAAAATAAGCTGGCTAAAGTTTTACAATATAATTGTGAACTAACATGAATAAATTTTACATGACTGAACGATCATTGAACATGAACATATATATATATATATATATATATATATATATATATATATATATGGACCGAATGGTAATGAAGGTGATCAACCTTTCATACCTGATGAATACATGCAGTATGCACAGAGTGCGATTTATTAATTCTTAGACATGACAATCAGAAATGATTAACCACAAGTATAATTGAATAATTCAACTTGAGGTCGAGTTAAGAAAAACTTGCACAATAAATAAGTATAAGAAACTTGCATGTTTCGTTGATTATCGTTACACATTTTAATAAGCTTTGTCTGAAGACCTAATATAAATAATACCGATCTACACATTTGTCGATGTCGAGATTTTTATTTGTCCTTTTTCGTTACCTGTTCTTTTGTGTTCTCATTTTAGGTGAGATTTGTTTGAAAAAATAAGTGAAAAAGGTCCGACATGTGTAATATCGACGATAGACTGTTAAGAGTCACCAGTTAGTTTTTTAATTGGTTCTACCAACACAACCGAGAAAAGGTTTGCACATTGACCCAGTGATATGACACTACTAAACGGGTCTGTAAAACCGAGAATCATTTAGGGTCCGTGGACTTGATTATGCAGAGGGAAGGTGTTAGGCACCCCCCAACATCCGTGTTGCCACGGTGACCGCCACTTTTCAAGAAACTGTTATATGAATGTGTGTGTGTGGGTCAATGTGCTGTTATTTGAAAGTAGTGCTATGCCTCGTTCGCACCTATATACATAGGGTTTGAATTTTGTATAAAAATTCAGTTTTAACAAGATATAGCAGTGATGTTTTAAAAGTGATTTTTCAAACCCTATGCTCAATAGTAATTGAGGCCTTTGATACTTCCATTTTATTAAATGTTCGGCTTGATTTCTTTTATTTTCAAGATGCGAAGCATCTTCGAGAAAATAATGTACAAAATAGTGCTGAACTCCTCCTGGGTATGAAAACCATCTGAGGAAATCCAAACACCGTGAATAAATTTACAAGCTACTTACAGCTGAAAATGTCCATCACGGGAACTGAATCTAGATTCAATAAACTGAATCTGTGATCACATGATTCCTAGGCTCACATGATGCCGCAGTTGATATAAAAGCTTTAAGCAGGTATATATAAAAGCTATAAATATATATATACAGACATGATTAACCACCACGAAGCACCTCCATGGGGGATCGAAAATGTAAATAAAACTGTAAAAGCGATCAACCGCCGCAGAGGAAACTCCAGGTGGGACGAAATGTACAGAAAGCCGTAAAAACGGTCCACCACCACGAAGTAACTCCAGGTGGGATGAAATGTAAATATATATTTATATATATAAGCGATAAACGTACCGAATATAAAATCCAGGCTCATGGGACAAAGTCCAACAACAGTTAATATATATATATATATATATATATATATATATATATATATATATATATATACACACACACACACACGAAAGCCATTAAATGCTCCAGACCAAAGGCAAGGCTCAATCGAGGTATAACTCGATGATGTTAGTCTGTATATGTAACCAACTTTTATAAATAAAGATGAATTTTTTATAAATATCATTTTTGAATATTATGGAGTGAAATTGATATGATGTTATAGTTGTGGGTTTATAAATTTTGCAAAGTACGCAAGTTGCTATATAATATTCAATTGGTCGGGGAATATTCGTTTTAACAGAAAATATTCGTACGACGACACAATCATTGGTGGACCCCACAACGGAATTATTGTCGGATTGAGAAAATGACAAAAATACTTTATGAAAATAACGGTGAAAGTTTTACCATTAATACTGTTGAACTACTCGGTAGTAAAAGTACAGTAATACGCATGGTTGCATAGTAGCACACGGTATTGATTATTGATGCTTACGTGATAAGTCACTCAGTTTTATTTTATTGGTATTATTAATGTAATAAAACATAAAAGTTTTTTATATAAACAGAATACTTTTATAAAGTTATTCGTTTTATTAGGCTAATAGTAAAATCTTTTTATATAAAACAAAATACTTTTATAAAGTTATCTGTTTTATTAGATAATAATTAGAATATATTATATTTTATTATGCATAGTGTGACGCCCCCAAAATAGGTATACAACACCCATTCTGAGTCGCCAAATACATGGTACAAAAAGCAAACTACAACTTCAATAATACAATTGTCGTGAAAAATATGACAACACATACTGTGAGTTTAAATACAAATATTATCTTCTTGACAATATCTACACTCAAATAAGTCCTCATTACAATTATTCAAACACTATTTTATAGAAATAGTGAGGACAGCTAAAACATCTTTCTAGAACCATCACTCCATACCCCGACTAGATCCTGCTATGTTCTCACCTCCTGAGAAAAAAAATGGAACAAAAAGGAAAAGGGTGAGCTCATCTAGCCCAGTAAAGAATATTATGACTAAGATAATATACAACAAATTATCATTAGTATTCAACAGGGAAAAATCTGATAGAATATAATCGACAACAAGTTTTAGATCAACAACTGCAGCGGAAACAGCAAACCATTAGAAAAGTCAAGTAGAGAAAGAATTCAACTATCTTCTAAGATTTAAAAGTCCATCATCAATATTTTATCCCTGTAACATCAATCAATATACATCTTGAATCAAATATTCATCTTTACACTACAGGCCAAAGATATTCATTTGTAACACCAGTCGGTCATGTTCATCTCAACACCTGTTCATCTTTGCACTACAGGCCAAAGATATTCATCAGGTAATCATACATCTTTGCACTACAAGCCAAAGATATTCAGTAATATCATCATTTAGGACTGAGGATGATAAAAATATCTTAAAGAAAATGAATCTAGTGAGACAGAAGGATAAATAGTAGGGATTCGTATAATAGTTTATCCAAGATCAATAATACTTCATAATAATCAATTGTAAAGCAGAATTCAAAAATAAAGATCAAAACATGGATACAATCAAAGGTAGTAACCATAATAGACATCTTGGACAAAAAGGAAAAATTTTATTTTTCGGTGAATAGTGTCGTATTCATGGATAGTGCCGTATACGTGAATAGAAACCTCGACACAAAAAGTTCCAAATTTGATAAAAAAACTCGTATCAATATTTCAGCATAATGATATTGAAGAAAATAATATCATTTAAGAAAAAAATATTATCCCTTACCTCAAAATAACCGTACTTCTGACTGAATATCGGATATGAGGCTGAATGAAACTTGTGCTAAATAGTAACTTTCAAAGTATCTAAATACTCACAAAATACACTCAATAATATAGAGAGAGAAAGAGAGAAAACTTATGAATTCTGGTGTGATTTTTAATTCTAACTTAGCCCTCTATTTATAGGAAAATGTTAGCACGCCGAAACAGACTTAACCTGAAATCTGATGGCTTTACCTGCTACTATTCCCACCCACCACATTTGAATAAAAATCTCAGCACATTTCTTCATCAACCAAGAGTGGGGCCCACCAATTCTAGAATTTTCCACCAAAAGGATTAACTCCAAAAATTCAATAATTTCTGAACCAGTCATCTCGTAAAATTCATAACAAATCATACGTTCATTTTTAACGGTTCAAAATTTGTGGACATATACTCAACTTATATATGTATAACATATCCAAATATTACCACGATCCAATGATCGGATTAAAAATTATAACCCTCGCAAAATATCTCAAAAACCCTAATTTGATTTTCAATACCTCCGTTCCGACAAAAATACAAATAAAACACCTCAACATTAACTCCTTCATTTTTAACCACAAAAATATATCCCTCATTTATATCTACATAAAATAAATATTTCCTTATCATATGAATCAATAATTAATTATTCATAAACAATATTACAGAATCACATTTATGACAGCCAGGTCGTTCCCAGGAAAGAGGGGGCTTTCTAATAAGGATTTCTCCTTACTAGCGCGCATTTAGATGACCAAATCACTCCTTAGATAGAACTTTCTAGACATTGCCAATAATGCTATCTAATAATATTATTTAAATAATATGAATTATTGATCTGATAATGGAAAATACTGTGCATCAATAATTATTGAAACAACAATAATATAAAATATCAACGTAGCAATTATTGAATCATTAAAATAAAATATTGAACAGTAACTACTGTAATAATTATTGAGTAGTGCCTTCCTTCGTAAGAATCAATAATTCAAAAATACTGTGCAATCCGTGTGCTACTATGCAACCACGCGTATTACTATATTTTAACCACCGGGTATTCCAACAGTGTTAACGGTAACAACTGCGCCGTTATTTATAAAAACTTAATTTTTGTCGTTATCTTCATCCAATCGTTTTCCGTTATGGGGACCACAAATAGCTGCGCCGTCGTACGAATATTCCCCGACAGAAAGAATATTCCACGACCAAAAATAAATATTTTATAACCACTTGCTTATTTGAAATATTTGCGCATTTTACCCATAACTAACCACATTAATCAAATCAACCCTTTCTATTTTAAAATAATAAACAGAGGAAATTTAATTTCATTTATTAATAAGTTGGGGTCTTACACATAGTGTTTGCATAGTGCCTGCATAGTGTTTGTATAGTAAAATTTTTTATAAAGTTATTCGTTTTATTAGATTATAAATACAATATATTATATTTTATTTGAAAGATTTTACTTTAAATATGGACCGTCAGATTAAAGTAAATCAATCTAGACCGTTCATGAGTTAGTTACTATGCAATCCATTTTTCTATAAATAGAAGCGCATTCCTTCATTATTTTCTTATGAATTCACTGAAACTCTAGAGAGAGAAACTATAGAGAGAAAGAAGAAAAGTATTCTGCTACTTCACTACTCCGATATCAAGTTTCTTTTACGGTAAAAGATATTATTTGTTGTACTCGTAAAGGGTATTCTTTCTTTTTTATTCATGAAGAGAACTTCTGTTATTCCATTCTTTATTATTCTGTTAGAATAACCTGTATGCGCGGACTACCATATACTTGGTGAAATTCTTCTGTTATTACATTATTTATTATTCTGTCGGAATATCCTGTCCGTGTTTTACGCCGGACCTGGTTCTATTATTTATTATTCTGTCAGAATATCCTGTCTGTGCTTTACGCTGGACCTAGTTCTATTATTTATTATTCTGTCAGAATATCATGTCCCTGCGTTTACGCTGGATCTGGTTCCATTATTTATTATTCTGCCGGAATATCGTGTTGGTGCATTTACGCCTGACCTGGTTCTACTATTTATTTTTCTATTGGAATAACCTGTCTGTGCGGTCTATCGCATGCTTGGTGAATTCTTTTGTTATTCCATTCTTTATTATACTCAGTTGGTTAAAGTTTTGGCTTTTATACTCCACGAAATTAGTGGAATATCTTTAATATTTACGCTTCATCCAGTATCTTTTCATGAAAATATTCTTCTGAGCATTCTTGAATTTTACTCTACAAAGCAGTATCATGTTGACAATTTGGACGTTATTGGTTCCTGGATAAATTAATTCTTGAACTTATTTTATTGAATTCTTATATCATTGTCATCATCATCATGTTTATATTTTGTTAAAAGTCATATGTTTCCTGTAGTACATAGATGGACGTGGTATGATTATGACCACGGATTATTCGGTATAATCATTACCGTAATGTTACAAATGATGTGGTAAAAGTCCTCATTGGCCCATAGTGCATTGATGAACAGTGGTTGGCATGATCATGACCATTAATGAATACACAAATATTCTTGACCCGTAGTGCATGGATAATTGTGGTTGTGATACTAAAGAATATCCTTAGCCGTAGTGTAGGGGTGATTCGATGATGTGGACTATTTATTAAGCTGAGTCCCAGCGATAAAAGTCATGAAAAAACTTTTACATCATAGAAGATAGTAGATTTTATTCTTTACTTGACTCTTCTAATGGGTTGCTTGTTCCGTTGCAGTTAAACTTGATGTTTGTTATATTGTATCAGTTTAACACTGTTTAAAACTAATAATAATTTATTTTGCATTATCTTAGTCATAATATTTCTTACTGAGCTAGTTGAGCTCACTCTTTCTTTCACTGTTCTCTTCAGGAAATGAGAATATAGTTGGGACGAGTCGGGGAACGGAGTGATGAACCAGATGATAGCATTAGTAGTCCTCACTATTCTATGTAGTAGTGTGATAATAAATGTAATGAGGACCCCATTGAGTTTGTATATTGTCTATCTGACAATATTTGTATTAAAACTCACAGCATATGTTTAGTCGTATTTTACACGGCTGTTGTATAATTAAGTTGTATTTGAATTTTGTACCATGTATTTGGCGACTCAGAATAGGTGATGTGTACCTATTTTGGGGGCGTCACAGTTGGTATCAAAGCTTAGGGATATGATCCCTGGCTAAGATGTGAGACTAGAACTAGGAGGGGAGAGACGAAGAATTCCTTCGCCAGTATGACCTACCTAAGTTTATTTGGTATTTAATTGGTCGGTAAGAGTATAGAGATAATATGTGATATGTTATTTAACCCTTGTTTTGTGGAAGTATTTGAAAATGACATCCGAGAATGTTGAGAATAGCAATGGAGCGCAGGCGACCGTTGAATCACCACATATCAATAATCAGGATAATGTGCATTAGGAAGGCGATAATCCTCATGCAAACAACAACACTGACCAAATGATGAATGATGGAATATTCAGAGGCTTTATGCAATTAATGCAACAGCAGGCGAGAGCGACTCCTGTCCAAAATATAGGTGGAAACACTGAAAACTCTCAGACGATCACCGCTAAACAGTTCAAGGAGCTGTGACCACTGGAGTTTATTAGAGAACCAAAACCACTTAAGGCGGAAACGTTGATAAAGAAGATTACCAAGATATTTGATGTCTTGGGATGCGCCGAGGAGCAAAAGGTTCCCTTTGCCCGTTTGCCACCTTTTTGTTGCGAGGAGAGGCAGATTACTGTTGGGAATCGGTAAAGCGTACTCAACCTGCCACACTGAAGATGTCTTGGGAGAAGTTCCAGGAACTATTCAATGACAAGTACTTTCCCGAAAGTATTCGTCACATGAAGGAGGTAGAATTCATCAAGTTAGAGCAGAATAATATGACCGTGTCGCAGTATGAAGCTAAGTTTGCCGAGCTATCCCGATTTGCATCCCACTTGGTGGATAATGAAGAGAGAATGACGCGAATGCTTTTAAGAGGTTTGAAGCCGGAGATACGTCAACATCTTATTTCTCATAAACTGTGTTTGTATTCAGATGTTATAAATAGGGCTCAGTTAGTGGAGCGCGATAACGAGTCAACGCAACCAAAAGAGAGCAACCGGTAAAATGATAATACCAGTGAAAGCAGTCATCGAAGCGGTGACAATAAGCGTGGATGGAATCAGCAGGCCAGAAATGGTAACCACTTCGGCGGTAATCATGGCCAAAATAATAAGAATGGACATTTCAAGAAGAGGAGATTCAACAATGATGGAAAGACGTCAGCACCAGCACCCGTGGTTAAGGAAGGAGAACGACCACCTATCATATGCTTCAAATGCGGAGGGGAAGGACACATCAGTCCAAACTGCGTGATGCCATCCAAAGCATGTTATAATTGTGGAAGAGAAGGTCACCTAGCCCAATTTTATCGTTTACCGAAGACAAGTTCAGCTAGGATGGAGGCACCAAAGGACGTCCCAGAAAAGCCAAAACTGGTAGTGCAAGGGAGAGCGTTTGTTGTGACCTCCCAGAAAGCAAGGATCCCGAACGAGGTCATCACAGGTAAGCTTATCATAAACTCTAGCGAAGTCCATACCTTATTTGATACCGGTTCTATCCATTCTTTTATTTCTCCTATTTGCGCTCAACGATTAAATTTGACTCTGGAGAAATTAGACTTTGACTTATCTGTGGAAACTCCATTGGGAGAAACCTTCATTACATCCACTGTTTATAAGTCTTGTTTGGTTCAAATCGGTACCCTTACATTACCTGTCGATCTTATTTCATTAAAAATACTTGCATTTGATGTAATTCTAGGGATTGATTGGTTAACTACTCATCATGCAAAAATTGATTATTTTCGTAAGGTTGTTAGCTTTCATATTCCTAATCAACCTATTATGCGAATTCAAATAACCAAACTATTAAAATCAATCACTATCATCTCAAGCTATAAAGTTATTCATTTATTGAAAAATAGATGTCAAGCTTTCTTAGCTCATGTCACAGATCTGAATAAAAATACTTCAGTTTTGAATGATATTTCTATTGTTAATGAATTTTCTGACGTATTCCCTGAAGAACTTACTGGCCTACCCCCAGAGTGTAAAATTGAATTTTGTATCAACCTTGAACCCGGTACAAAACCCATTTCCAAAGCCCCATATCGAATGGCTCCTATTGAACTTCAGGAGTTAAAGACCCAACTGCAGAAATTGTTAGGCATTGGCTTTTTTCGTCCTAGTACTTCTCCTTGGGGTGCTCCTGTTCTATTCGTGAAGAAGAAAGATGGGAGTATGCGACTTTGTATTGATTATCAGGAGTTGAATCATGTCACCATCAAAAATAGGTACCCATTGCCACATATTGATGACCTGTTTGACCAGTTGAAAGGAGCAAAATTCTTTTCAAAAATTGATCTTCGTTCTAGATATCATCAGATGAAGGTTAAAACGGAGGCCATTCCAAAGACTACCTTCAGAACTCGGTACGGGCATTATGAATTCTTAGTCATATCTTTTGGTTTGACTAATGCTCCTGCTGCCTTCATGGATATGATGAACCGAGTATTCAAAGAATATTTGGATCACTTTGTGGTCGTCTTTATTGATGACATCCTTATTTATTCCAAAAACCGTGAAGATCATGAGCAACACTTGAGGCTGACACTCCAAAAGCTTCGTGAATACAAGCTTTATGCCATGTTGAAGAAATGTGAGCTCTGGCTTGAGGAAGTAGCATTTCTTGGGCACATAGTATCAAGTCATGGAATATATGTTGACCCGGCAAAGATTGAAGCAATTCAAAGCTGGGAGCAACCTAAATCAGTGACCGAAGTACGTAGCTTTCTCGGTTTAGCTGGTTATTATTGGAGATTCGCGGAAGGATTTTTTCGAATCGCTACTCCATTAACTCAGCTAACTCAGAAAGATACAAAGTTCGGTTGAAGCGAAGAATGTGAGAAGAGTTTTCAAGAACTCAAGAGGAGACTCATTTCAGCACCTGTTTTGACAATACCATCTGGCTCGGAGGGATTTGTCATCTACAGTGATGCTTCGGGCAAAGGGTTGGGATGTGTTCTCATGCAACATGAGAAAGTCATAGCCTATGCCTCAAGACAACTCAAAGAATATGAGAGGAATTATCCTACACATGATCTAGAGTTGGTAGCTGTTGTCTTCGCACTTAAAATTTGGAGGCATTACTTGTATGGGGAGAAAGTGGAGATCTTTACGGATCATGAAAGCCTCAAATATTTCTTCACTCAAAAGGAACTCAACATGCGACAACGACGTTGGCTGGAACTGTTGAAAGATTATGATCATAACATCCAATACCATCCTGGAAAAATGAACGTGGTAGCTGATGCATTGAGTAGAAGATCATATGCAAGTACGAGTGCGATATTGTCAACGCAAAGGCCCTTTTTGTGTGACTTGTAAAGGATGGAGATAGAGTTAAAGACTCCAGGGACCCATGTGATGATGGCGAATATACGAGTAGAACCGACTTTAATTGATAAAGTTAAGGCTGCTCAAGCTACAGACCTGGAGCTGATGCGTATGAGGAAGAAAGTGCAAAAAGGTGCTATGCCGGAAGCAAGAATCGATGAAGAAGGAATACTTCGAGTCAACTCCAGACTTTGTATTCCTAACGACCCTGATTTAAAGTATAAAATCATGATGGAGGCGCACAACACACCGTTTGCAATCCATCCTGGGAGTACCAAAATGTATCGTGATCTTCGCCATACATTTTGGTGGAGCAATATGAAGAGAGAGATAGCGTTGTTTATCTCAAGGTGTCTAACTTGTCAACGAGTCAAAGCAGAGCATCAAGTACCAAAAGGTCCATTTCAACCACTTGAAATTCTAGAATGGAAGTGAGAGCACATTACCATGGATTTCGTTATTGGTCTTCCCAAGGTTTCTCAAGGCATTGATGCAATTTGGGTTATTGTTGATAGATTGACCAAGTCTGCTCATTTCTTACCAATACGAGAAACGTATACACTTAAACATCTTGCTCGTATGTACATAAATAAGATTGTAAAACTGTATGGTATGCCAGCATCCATAGTTTTTGATCGAGACACAAGATTTACTTTCCGATTTTGGGTTAGTTTGCAAAAAGATATGGTCACAGATTTACGATTTAGTTCGGCATATCATCCCCAGACGGACGGACAATCAAAGGGGACTATTCAAACTCTTGAAGATTTATTAAGACTCCGTGTCCTTGACTTCAAGGGAAGTTGGGATAAGTTCTTACTATTGGTGGAGTTTTCCTACAACAATAGTTATCAAGCAAGTATTGGCATGGCTCCATTCGAGGCGTTGTATGGAAGAAAGTGTCGTTCTCCAGTATGCTGGGATGAGGTGGGTGAAGCAACGTTGTTGGGACCGGAGTTGGTACGTATGACTACGGAAAAGATTCAAACGATCCGGCAACGTATAAAAACCTCACAAGATCGACAAAAGAGTTATGCTGATCTTCATCGAAAGGACGTGGAATTTGATATAGGAGATCATGTGTTGTTACGAGTTGCTCCGTGGAAAGGAGTTACGAGATTTGGGAAGAGAGAAAAGCTCAATTCTCGATTCATTGGCCCATTTTTAATCCTCGATCGAGTAGGAACTGTGACCTATAGACTCGCTTTACCGCCAAGTATGTCTCGTGTTCATAATGTTTTTCACATATCCATGTTACGTAAATATGTGGAAGACCCGAACCACATTATTGAATTAGAACCGGACAAAATAGCGAAAGATTTAACGTATGAAGAGGTTGCTGTTCAAATCTTGGATAAGAAGGAACATATTCTACGCTCCAAGGTTATACCTCAAGTCAAAGTTTTGTGGAGAAACCACGATGTTGAGGAAATGATCCGGGAGTTAGAATCTGAAATGAAGTAAAGGTATCCTTACCTCTTCGATATACCAGGTACGTACCCTAATTTTCAGGGCGAAATTTCATAAGAAGGGGAGGTTGTAAGACCCCAACTTTTATAAATAAAGATGAATTTTCTATAAATATTATTTTTGAATATTATGGAGTAAAATTGATATGATGTTATAGTTGTGGGTAATATTTATAAATTTTGCAAAGTAAGCAAGTTGCTATATAATATTCGATTGGTCGGGGAATATTCGTTTTAACAGAAAATATTCGTACGACGACACAATCATTGGTGGACCCCACGACGGAATTATTGTCAGATTGAGAAAACGACAAAAATATTTTATGAAAATAACGACGGAAGTTTTACCATTAATACTATTGAACTACTCTGTAGTAAAAGTACAGTAATACACATGGTTGCATAGTAGCACACGGTATTAATTATTGATGCTTACGTGATAAGTCACTCTGTTTTGTTTTATTGGTATTATTAATGTAATAAAACAGAAAAGTTTTTTATATAAAACATAATACTTTTATAAAGTTATTCGTTTTATTAGGCTAATAGTAAAATCTTTTTATATAAAACAGAATACTTTTATAAAGTTATCTATTTTATTAGACAATAATTAGAATATATTATATTTTATTGTGCATAGTATTTGCATAGTGCCTGCATAGTATTTGTATAGTAAAATCTTTTATAAAGTTATTCGTTTTATTAGATTATAAATAGAATATATATTATATTTTATTTAAAAGATTTTGTTTTAAATATGGACCGTCAGATTAAAGTAAATCAATCTAGACCGTTCATGAGTTAGTTACTATGCAGTCCATTTTTCTATAAATAGAAGCTCATTTCTTCATTATTTTCTTACGAATTCACTAAAACTCTAAAGAGAAAGAAGAAAAGTATTCTGCTACTTCACTACTCCGATATCAAGTTTTTTTTATGGTAAGGGATATTATTTGTTGTACTCGTAACGAGTATTCTTTCTTTCTTATTCATGAAGAGAACTTCTGTTATTCCATTCTTTATTATTCTATTGGAATAACCTGTATACGCGGGCTACCCTATACTTGGTGAAATTCTCCTGTTATTATATTATTTATTATTCTGTCGGAATATCATGTATGTGCTTTACGCCGGACCTCGTTTCATTATTTATTATTCTGTCGGAATATCCTGTCTGTGCTTTACGCCGGACCTGGTTCCATTATTTATTATTCTGTCAGAATATCCTATCTGTGTGTTTATGCCAGACCTGGTTCCATTATTTATTATTCTGTCGGAATATCCTGTCGGTGCATTTACGCCTGACCTGGTTCCACTATTTATTTTTCTGTTGGAATAACCTGTCTGTGCGGTCTATCGCATGCTTGGTGAATTCTTTTGTTATTCCATTCTTTATTATAATCAATTGGTTAAAGTTTTGGCCTTTAAACTCCATAAAATTAGTGGAATATCTTTGATATTTGCGCTTCATCCAGTATCTTTTCATGAAAATATTCTTCTGAGCATTCTTGAATTTTACTCTACAAAGCAGTATCATGTTGACAATTTGTACGTTGTTGGTTCCTGGATAAATTAATTCTTGAACTTGTTTTATTGAATTCTTATATCATTTTCATCATCCTCATGTTTATATTCTGTTGAAAGTCATCTATGGCCTGTAGTGCATAGATGGACTTGGTATGATTATGACCAAGGATTATTCGGTATAATCATGATCGTAATGTTACAAATGATGTGGTAAAAGTCCTCATTGGCCCGTAGTGTATTGATGGACAGTGATTGGCATGATCATGGCCATTAATGAATATACAAATATTCTTGGCCTGTAGTGCATGGATAATTGTGGTTGTGATACTGAAGAATATCATTGGCCGTAGTGCAGGGGTGATTCGATGATGTGGATTATTTATTAAGCTGAGTCCCAGCGATAAAAGTCATGAAAAGCCTTTTAAATCATAGAAGATAATAGATTTTATTATCTACTTGACTCTTCTAATGGGTTGCTTGTTCCGTTGCAGTTAAACTTGATGTTTGTTATATTGTATCAGTTTAACACTGTTTAAGGCTAATGATAATTTATTCTGCATTATCTTAGTCATAATATTTCTTACTGGGCTAGTTGAGCTCACCCTTTCTTTCACTGGTCTCTTCAGGAAATGAGAATATAGTTGGGACGAGTCGGGGAACGGTGTGATGGACCAGATGATAGCATTAGTAGTCCTCACTATTCTATATAATAGTGTGATAATAAATGTAATGAGGACCCCATTGAGTTTGTATATTGTCTATCTGACAATATTTGTATGAAAACTCACAGCATATGTTTAGTCGTATTGTACACGACTGTTGTATAATTAAGTTGTATTTAAATTTTGTACCATGTATTTGGCGACTCAGAATAGGTGATGTATACCTATTTTGGGGGCGTCACAGTGTATAAATAAATATATATATATATATATATATATATATATATATATATATATATATATATATATATATATATATATATATATATAAACTGAAAAGAAACCACGGACCAAAGTTCAGGCATAGACACGCAACACGACTCTCAATGTGAAGAATAGTGTGTACAAAGATGAAAAGAAAGGCTTGAAAATATGTGAGAAGGCTTACAGTGGGCTGCCAAAGAAGATTTCAATAACTTGAAATGGATGAATATTCGGCTTCCGCCGGTAAAAAGTAGCTATATATGAGCTTACAAGTGTTTAAAATGAGAAAGCACTCAGTTTGTGGTGTGTACAGAACAAATTGGACAGGGCTTTCTCGCTTTTTTCTCTTACAAAATGGCCACCCCAAGCCCTCTATTTATAGAGGGGGGAGCCGCAGTGGGCTGCAGGTGTACCTGAGGCTGCCCTGGGTGCCTCGGGCTTCGCGGGTCCTGACATCTCCAAGTACATGTACGCGTGCAATGTGATGTCCGCTCAAACTTTCAGAATTACAATTCGGGCATCTGACTGAGGTATGTAAGACTTATTTTGGACCGCCGTTGTCGAGAGTTACACAATAACATGGGATTAGAGGTTGTACAAAGTCAGGAAGATGGGACGATGCCCTCCGGTCTTCAAGCTTCAAATTCTATCCGTTACCCTGCGTAATAGTCACTCGGGATTAAACTTCCTTGGTTCTTCTGGGACATTGTTGCGTAGAAATGTATGTATAAAATGTTGAGGCGGCGTGATGTGGTGTCAAGTTGTTAAGATGACGACTTTGCCCCTCACCGGGGTTATCTCCACTTTGGGCTGATAAAGCAGACGTTGCTCAGGGTTATCTCTAAGATTGGACTGCTACAAGTGTTGAAGGTCCTCAGTGTCATCTCTGAGGTGCGCCCGTCTTCCTGGTGTTATTATCAGGCCTTGTACTGAGTGCCTTGGTGTAAGCGCCGAGGTTGAAACTGATTGCATGCATTTGAAACAAGCATTTCCGGGGTAATCTCCAAAATTGCAACTGCCTTCCTTGGGGTTATCTCCAAGATTTGAATATGCTATTCCCAGTATTGGGGCTGATACTGAACATCTCGGGGTTATCTCCTGGATGAATCGGTCTTCTCTAGTGGAATTTCCGGTATTAGAACTGCAGGCCTCAGGGTTATCGCCGAGGTTGGAAATGATGCTCCCGGTGTGTGTTCCGGGGTTGAAACTGAGCTTTCGGTAGTATCCGAAATGGATGTGAGCTATCTTCCAGGGTTATTTCTAAAAGACAAATCTTTCCTCCCGCAATATCAGTAACAGGTGTGCAGAAAATTTTGAGTGTCTATAGATGCCCCTCTTTATCATATTCATGCAATACAATGACATGGATAAGATAAAGAATCCTAGACACTTGAAATGCAACAAGATAAACATGATGTAATATGGAGCAATATGATGCAAGTGTATGATGCATATGAATTGTTTTCCAATATGCTGGGGATGATTATCGGCTCCCTGTTGCTTCTACCGGTGACGGTAATGATGGCAAGCTTGGATGTATGATCCAAACCTATCAAGATGTTGACGTTGGGGCTATCACCAAAGTCCTTAATCTTGAATACAGATTTACTCCAAAGATGTGCCTCTCGTGTGCAAGAGATTTGTGGGGATAAAACTTCATTTGTTTGAGGATGCGTATAACATATTCCATCATCGATCGTCCTCGATGATGTTGATCCTCCCTGGTTTGTATCGCCAGGATATATCAATGTTCTGTTAGATTTACTGCCAACAGTATATGTTGTCAAGGCTGCTTCATTGACGTGTGAACCAACGGTTGACCAAGCGTTGTAACCCCCACCGGGGATCCTTTCGATCCTCTTCTGACGTGTATATCAACGGATGAACTCCCTGCTGGGGATGAATGCCAAGGCTTCTTAGACTTTATTGATGTGTGTATCAACTGCCGCAATCATCGAATGGCTTTCGATACGACGTTGGGTTTACTTGCCAATGGCTGAACTGACGTCAAGGTTACTTGACCTTTGCTGACATGTGTATCAACGGAAAACATGCGTTGTAATCCCCGCCGGGGACCTGTTTGATCCTTACTGATGTGTGTATCAGCAGAACATGCGTTGTAACCCCCGCCGGGGACCTGTTTGATCCTTGCTGATGTGTGTATCAGCAGAACATGAGTTGTAACCCCCGTCGGGGATCCACTTTTGAAATTGCGTTGTAACCCCCGCCGAGGACCCATTTTTGAAAAGATTAGGGTGACAACCCTGTATTGTCGGCATTGGACCTCTGTACTATATTACAGAATGTGAACTACAATAACTTGTATCATCGGTATAGTATACCTTATGTTCGAGCGAATACCAGCAGATGAAAAGAAAGTTATGGCCGGGTCCAGAAAAACCAGGGTTTCAAGCTATTCTGCTCAATCGCGTAGCATTTTTATCCTTGATTTGGCCTTTTCAGCTTGTGAGAAATCCTTTGCAACTCGAACTGGTTGAGACAGAGGGGTGGGATCCATGTAGGGGTGCCGCAAGTACACTTGCTGCAGCCACAGATGGACCTACGGCCAACCGTGGACATTAAAGTCCTATAGGTTTCTTTCATAAGTCATTTCCAAGTTGTTTCGCGAAGGGATTTCGAGAGCTCTTCTTCAGATCTGCTAAGTTTGGACATCTTTCTGCAAATTCTGTCATCGTACAAGTGTTCTATACTGTCTTGATAACTTATGCATGTACTTTTTTCCAGTTTTTATCCGTTGGAAAATGACTTATCATATGAAATGCACCTAAACACATAGTAGTGATTATGTATGCTCAAATGACTGGATAAAAAATATCCTATTTAAGGACAAATGAGCACAGGTGAAAAAGTAAAGTAATCCTGGTAATTAGGCTACCCTTATGGATTGATGACTTTAATTTTTTGATGCGAATATGATTTATGTGACTGTGGGCAGGTATGCTACTGAATGGCCACCTAATCATGCCTATGTGTGCGTGGATAGTCCTATTTATAGAGGAAACTATGGCAAAATTTTTCCAAAATGTAGGCATTGAGTAGTCATACATTTTTAACTCTACTGTAGATGTATGTTAAAATGATACATGCATGCATATAGTCCTTAAATGCATTTTGAAAATTTCCAGGTTAGAAAATACTACACCCTTTCTAAGGTGATTTGGAGACTTATTGTCCAGATATTATGGATCTGGATCAGCAGAGTAGTTCCCGCAGGACCACTTCTAGTGTACAGAGGAGGGCTTCTGACGTGCCTCGACCCCGTTCTGTTAGACAACCTCGTCGGTTGGTGGAGGTGGTGATACGTCCAGTCCGGGTTGATGTACCAGATGTCAAGGACGAGGAGGAGGATGTTCCAATTACGGACCTCGCTCCTGCTATACATATTCCCCGTAGGGACCTCCCGAGTATTCAGGTGGTAAACCCGGAGCTTCTAGGTGATTTTAGCAGACATCCCTTAATGTATTTGCAAGCCAACGAGTTATAGCATTAGATCTTAATCTTCCTTCTGTCCTATTGATGAGGAGTAAATATTTTGATATCGATCTACATCTTGCAGGTTCCTGGATTTACACAGCCTCGAGGGAACTGGTTCAGTATTCACTCCATGTACCAGGCACTTCATCCTGACTATAGACTGATTGTGCATGATTGGGGATTTGGAGCATTCTTTTCCATCCTTCCCCGCCGTTGTCCCTGGGGTTACCTCAGGGCATTGTCTGAGCGTTGGTTTCACTAGACCCAGTCTATCCATTTACTTGACTGTGAGGTGATGACGACACCGATGGATTGGCTGTTTATCATAGGTATGGAGTTTGGAGGGGCGTCAATGCCTTGCACATCTGATATTACCCTGACTACCGTCAGATCCCTGTTAGGAGTTCCGGCAGAGGCGCTTAAGGGCAGGACTGTCCGTGTGGGTCCTTTGAGCATAGATGCTATGAGTGGGCTATTGAGTGAGCCCATACCAGATGATGTCAGATTCAGGGATCGTCTTCTTTGGCGATTGTTCCGGATGATCATTAGGGGCTACTTTATAGCAGATAACTCTTCTACGGTGTCGTTAGCTTTGGTTAGTGACACTCGACATGTGGACCATATAGGAGAGTATAATTGGGGTTCTTATTCCTTTGCATATTTCCTTAGGGGCATGCGTATACGTTCGCAGGGCTTGACTGAGGCTTGGTTAGGATTTTACCCATTTCTACTAGTAAGTATTTCTCTTGTCATTTACCATGTATATGTTAAGAGTGTTAACTGACAGCAGATGTTTGCCTTTGTGTTGGCAGTTTTGGGCCTATGAGAGGCTTCCATGTTTATGTTCGGTGAGTGTGTTAGGGTTAGATATCTACCCACGAGGATGACGATGGCATCATTCCATATTGGCGGAGGTCCCCGTAGCTGAGGGTTCCACTCATTGTCACCTACAGTTGGAGTTATTAACAGTAGATGTCATCACATGGATTCCATATTCTCGGGAGCATTTGGCCACTGGATTTGAGGATGGCTACCCGACTGGTGTCGAGTACGTGATTTCCATTCGTAGGGTTCCTCTCTTCACAGGTGGAGGATGGGAGCTCTATTTAGGAGAGCGTGCTATTAGGAGCACCACAGGGGAGATCCGTATACCGATCTTGCCTCCTGTCAGGCATTATTGGCCTGTGTCGCAGTCACCCGTCATTGATATCCCATTGTTGGGTGTTAACAGTTTTGCATTGTCAGAGGGTCCTTGCACTAAGGATGTATTCCAGCATTGGTGGATCCCTCGTACTATTGGAGCCCAGACCCGCGCCACTCAGTTCATGGGGGATATGGTTCTAGGATCCGTGATGATGACGGATTGGCTAGCTGTGTCCGAGATCTGACTCATGTGACACAGATTGACAGCTTGACCCAGCGACTGGACCGGGCACATTTTTTTAACCGGTATTTTGGAAGAGATCCGACAGAGGCAGATTTGTTTGATCCTTCCAGCGCAGGAGCTGGCCCCTCAGATGACCCATTTGGCTTTTCCAGAGCAGATCCTCCTTTGTATAGGCCTGACATCCCTGTTGATAGAGATCCAGTGACTTAGGAGGAGTTACATCAGGTGGACATGATTGATGATGTAGATATTGACACCATTATCTTCTTCTGATGTGTATTCTCGTTATCTCTTTTGATATGTCTCTATTAGCTATTGGGTGGTTGTGCCCCATTCTCGCTATATCTTTTGATAGGCCTCTATTAGTAGGGGCGTCTGTGCCCCATTTTCCTGTATTTTTATTTGTACAGAGATGATGTGTTAGATGATGATATACTTAGGAATGTATGTACAGTTTTTCCATTCCCTATATCATATTGCCATCTATTATCTGTTATGCATGTATCATGTTATACATATGTATGTATGTCCATAGATATTTAGCATTGACCCCTGGATAGTATTATGATACCGCCCACACAGATGTCTTCTTCGACAGTCAGCCGCATAGTTCACACCCTGCCATTATTGGTGGCATCCCGTCTGAGATACTGGTATGATAGTATGTCACCCTCAGATAGGGTGACCGTAGATCTGCTGTTGCAGCATACCATAACCCTTTTGATGTTTCAGGTTCCCACAGGATTCGTGGAGGGCATGTTGGAGCACTGGATACCGGAGAGACAGGTTTAATGTTTGGGATCCATGAGTTAACTCTTACTCTGGAGGAGTATGCACGGTTGACGATGCTGCCACTGGACATACCTTGAATGCATATGGCTTTGGGGGACATGAGTTAACGGTTCATGACCCTCACTGGATTGAGGTGTAGGGTGGTGTAGGATGAGCTGACATCTGGCCACATTATATCCCAACATTTTTTGTTTGACAGATTTGGCTCTGAGGATAATTATAAACGACATTCTGGGGATTTCACCATATCGGAGGATCATTGGCGTCTGGCCAGGGTTGATGTACTGCTATTATGCGTACTGTCATATGTCTACATGCCACGGTATATGGATGTGTTGGACATAGGGGTTATCCTGGCGGTGAGAGCTCTTACGGAGGTTCGTACTATCATACCGATGATTATAGCCGAGACATTGAGGTCAGCTACATACTGCTGCACTTATCCGACAGGCGTATTTACTGGCAGTTCGGTCAGGCTATACGTGTGGTTCATGTCACACTTGAGACCGATTGGCACTTTTAGATGGCATGGGTATTGTTTCACCCATGATATATGATGAGTATGAAATATGTTATATTTTTATTCCTTAATACTTAATCTTTTGTATTTATTTTATGCCTAAATAAACTTATTATTCTTATATTTTTATTTTAGATACAATTGAAGGGGTTTCATGATTTTGGAAATAAATTGGAGGAGGTTTACGGGATTCCTAGCAAATCAAGGATTCAACAATTAGTATCATAAATGGATTTGGATTCACGCGACAATGTGTTTAAGCACATGACAATTGTGGGATTTAATTCCAATTTTAAATATGAATTTTGGATTCTAGAAGAATAATTTTTACAATTCTATTGTAATTAGGATTTCTTTTAGACTAAGTTTTATTTCCAAATTGAATTCTATTTCTTTATGGAAATTAGTGTAATTTGTAATTCCTTTTAGGATTTGGATTTCTACTTCCCATAAGATTTAGGACTTTGTCTAGCACTATAAATAGAGGATGATAGTCATGATTTTATTCATTCAATCATCTACTACATTCTCTCATCTACAACATTGGAGGATTGAAGACATGAGCTAAGTACTTTTTATTCAATTCTAAGGGATGTTGAACCTTATTTATAATTAATGGTTAATTGAGTATTCATTATTTATTCCTTCTCACATAAAATTCATTCTTGATAATCTGATTTAATTTCTGAATGCTATTTTCCTTAACTGATTTGATTTCTGCAGGATTGAGTTGGTTAACGAATATCATATGCTAGATCAAGGAATAATATTACGTGTAATTGATATTGTTTCTAATCACAAGTAGTAATTAGTAATATCTGATTGTGGACAAGCTTTTGAGTATTGCTATGATTATCAGAAGACAAGTTAAACAATCCGAGCTTATGTGTTTGTTGCTTGGAATAGTCTAATTCCCTAGTTCTTAATGCTGCTATTATATTAAATTTAGAGAGCTTGTTCTAGGTTATATAATTGCTAGATTCTTGTGAAGAGCTTGTTTCATTGAGTGACAATCTAAGGGTAGTTTCGGATAGCAGAGCTTGTTGTTACCTAGGGCTATTAGTTTCATTGAAGGGTAAATAATGTTACACTTGACTAATCCATTGTTGTAAAAAAGTGATACTGAACTGAAGAACTGAAGCTTTTTATTCATTATTTATTCTTATTAGTTTATTCTTGTTAATTTAGTTAATTAATTAAAAATCCCCTTTTCATTAGAAATCATAGGATAAATATAAAACAAATCACTCTCTGTGGGATCGATCCTTGCTTACCACTGTGCTAATTGTTTAAATTTGTAAAGTGAAAGTGATGTTAATTTAGGAGTGTAAACGACAGCTCCCAAATTTTGGCGCCGTTGCCGGGGAGTATTATTTGTTTTTGTTTATTCTTTGTTTTCGTTTATTTTTATTATTTTTTTTCTCTTTTTTTTATGACTCAATCCTCTAACTTTGTTAACTTAAATTTTGATCAAGAGATAGAGAAAACTGCAGATACAAAAGAAGTTTTTGCTCCATCACTTGAAGTGGAAGAGAAGACGGTGCCACACAATAACAGAAATTTGAAAGAACTGGCTACTCCTGATCTGACTCAACCATCTTTTTGTATTGAGTATCCTACTTTAGATGTTGCTTTTGAACTTAACTCTAGACTAATTCATCTTTTGCCTACTTTTCGTAGTCTTACAGGTGAAAATCCATATAAACATTTAAAGGAGTTCCATGTGGTATGTTCCACGATGAAAGCACAAGGAGTGGCAGAGGAGCAGATCAAGCTTAGACTTTTTCCATTCTCATTAGCAGATTTGGCTAAAGACTGGTTATACTATCTACCTTCAGGATCAATACAATCATGGACTGATATGCAAAGGTTATTCTTAGAGAGGTACTTTCCTGCATCAAGAGTTACCGATATAAGAACAGAGATATGTGGAATCAGGCAGTTCAACGGAGAGAATCTCTATGAGTATTGGGAAAGGTTCAAGAAGTTGTGTTCCAGCTATCCACCTCATGGAATAGATGAACATTACTTGATCCAGTACTTCTATGAGGGGTTTCTACTAATGGAAAGAAGCATGATTGATGCAGCAAGTGGAGGAGCACTGGTAGACAAGACTTCAGAAGCGGCAAAGAACTTAATTGCAAACATGGCAACTAACTCACAGTAGTATAGAACTAAGATGGATCACACACCACAAAGGGTAAATGGGGTAAGCATGAGAGATTTAGAGCAACAAATTTTTGATTTAACTATTTTAGTTCTACAAATGGCTGCAAGGAATACGCAAGTTATTCATCAAGCTCAACCTCAGTACCACACAGAAAACCAAGAAGTACCTGTCAATTCTGGTACATCTATGGAGGATATGTTCAAGGCATTCATGAACCAAACACAACAGTTCATGAGTTAGACACATCAATTCCAACAGGAGACAAGAACTTCTGCTCAAGATCTGAGGGACCAAGTTAGTCAACTTGCAACCACAGTAGGAAGGCCACTTTCTCAAACTGTTGAAAATGTAAGTAACATAACATTGAGATGTGGTGCAGAGGATCAGCAGCAAGAAAAGTCAATACAAAATAAGTCCGACAATAGTGAAATAGGCAGCAGTGATGTACTCAAGCATAAATTTCCAACTCTTTCAGCTTATGAACCGAAACTACATTTTCCCTAAGTACTAACAAGGAATTAGAAAGTTAGAAAGAATTCAACGTGGTGGTATACAGAGTCTAATGAAAAATTCCTAGAAGAAATCTCGAATAGGGAACAAGAACTTAAAGATGATGAGGAGTTCACTAGTGGAAACCAGTTGGAAGTGCTTGAGGCTACTACTGAATTTGAAGAAGAAATCAGGTATTCAAAGTCTGAAAAGGATGAACAAGAGGAAGAGGAGAATAATTTGATAAGTTCTGCAGATATTTACAAAGAGGATATAGAGGATATATCGGTGCAAACAATAAAAACGCTACATGATACATACCATTGGACCTTAATTATGGAATTGGACGAGGCACATGTCCAGTTCAGCATATATGAAGTTAAAAGGTATCTTAGTAATACTAATTCTATTTTTTCTACTGATGTTATTGACTCTATAGTGCAGGAATCTTTTGATCAAATACAATTATACAAGGAGGATTTGAGGGCTGAAATGGAGCAAAATCAGGATCTGAAGGATGCTCCTAATGAAGAATTGAAGTTGTTACCAGTCCACTTGAAGTACACAAGTCCAATTACATAGAATGAGAAGGATGATGTCAAGCCAATGACAATAAACAAGGGCAGCTGCTTGGGAGGCAACCCAAGATCTCAGATTTAATTTTTCTATCCCTTCACTTTTTAGTTTTTTTATTGTATGTTAGCTAGTAGTATTTTCTTATTTGCATAATTTTCTTACATTGGGGACAATGTAAGGTTTGAGTGAGGGGGGAAGATTTAGGTTTTTATTTTATTTAGGAATATTGATCTGATTTTGATGGGAAATTTGAAAAAAATTAATGCTTTTGAAAATTTTTAAAAATTTTGGTTTTATGATTTTATTTGGCTATGTGTTAAAAGGTTAAAGTTAAAAATTGAAAATTAATACTAAATTTCAGAATCTATTTAATGCTTAATTAGTTAATGAATGATGAAGACTAAGTCATGATCCATAGTAATTGATTTGAATTGAATTTGTGATACATGAGTACTTGAATATGAGAAGCATGTTTAATTGGCTAAGTTATTTGTGGAGTTGTCTATGTGTACTGATTTCATGACTTAGAACTATTTAACTTGCTTATGTTGTTGCAGAACCATGTGAAAAAATGATGAATGAAAAACAAAAGAAAAAAAAGAAGGAAAAATTAAAAAATTAAAAATCTGCTTCAATGTCCATTGTGCAAAATAAATGTGTATCTAAGCCTCGGGAAGCATCGGTATTCACGCTGAAAAGTGCGATGGATAAAAGCAGCTTGACTAGCCGACTTTTGTGACCTTTGTTACTTGAATAAGTAAGCCTTATGGGTGTCTCTACACCTAGCGCCCTAAGATCATCTAGTTTGGGAGTCGTTGGTGGAAAGTTCGCTAATGGGTAACTCTGAAAAACCTAAGAAAATGAGACATTGCACATGTCAATAAAAAGAAAAAATAATACGAGAAAAGCATGAAAATACATTCATCTGTGCTAAAAAAAAGGGTTCTATGAAAAAAATTAAAAAACAAGAAAAATTTGTTCTTGGTTGTGAGTTAGTGTGCACGATTTTTGCTCCATGGTAACTAAGTTGAGTAAGTATGTAAATTTTGAGAAAGTTTCTTATGTGGTTACAATTTGGTTTAATGAAATTCATTGGTGAAATGGTAAGATTGGTAGTTGTGAGTTGATTGATAAGGCATTAATTAGATTTTTGCAAATTTAGTGTTGATAATCATGATTTGTACCTTGAAATCTTTTGACATTATGGTTGAGTAGAATTTTTTTGAACATCAAATTTTTGGTTTACACGAGGACATGTAAAAAGATAAGTGTGGGGGAATTTGATGAGTATGAAATATGTTATATTTTTATTCCTTAATACTTAATCTTTTGTATTTATTTTGTGCCTAAATAAACTCATTATTCTTATATTTTTATTTTAGGTACAATTGGAGGGGTTTCATAATTTTGGAAATAAATTGGAGGAGGTTTACGGGATTCCTAGCAAATAAAGGATTCAACAATTAGTATCATAAATGAATTTGGATTCACGCGGCAATGAGTTTAAGCACATGACAATTGTGGGATTTAATTCCAATTTTAAATCTGAATTTTAGATTCTAGAAGAATAATTTTTACAATTCTATTGTAATTAGGATTTCTTTTAGACTAAGATTTATTTTCAAATTGAATTCTATTTCTTTATGGAAATTAGTGTAATTTGTAATTCCTTTTAAGATTTAGATTTCTACTTCCCATAAGATTTAGGACTTTGTCTAGCACTATAAATAGAGGATGATAGTTAGGGTTTTATTCATTCAATCATCTACTACATTCTCTCATCTACAACGTTGGAGGATTGAAGACATGAGCTAAGTACTTTTTATTCAGTTCTAAGGGATGTTGAACCTTATTTATAATTAATGGTTAATTGAGTATTCATTATTTATTCCTTCTCACATGAAATTCATTTTTGATCTGATTTAATTTCTGAATGCTATTTGGCTTAACTGATTTGATTTCTACAGGATTGAGTTGGTTAACGAATATCATATGCTAGATAAAGGAATAATATTACGTGTAATTGATATTGTTTCTAATCACAAGTAGTAATTAGTAATATCTGATTGTGGACAAGCTTTTGAGTATTGCTATGATTATTAGAGGACAAGTTAAACAATCCGAGCTTATGTGTTTGTTGCTTGGAATAGTCTAATTCCCTAGTTCTTAATACTACTATTATATTAAATCTAGAGAGCTTGTTCTAGGTTATATAATTGTTAGAATCTTGTGAAGAGCTTGTTTCATTGAGTGACAATCTAAGGGGAGTTTCGGGTAGCAGAGCGTGTTGTTACCTAGGGCTATTAGTTTCATTGAAGGGTAAATAATGTTACACTTGACTAATCCATTGTTGTAAAAAAGTGATACTGAACTGAAGAACTGAAGCTTTTTATTCATTGTTTATTCTTATTAGTTTATTCTTGTTAATTTAGTTAATTAATTAAAAATTCCCTTTTCATTAGAAACCATATGATAAATATAAAACAAATCACTCTCTGTGGGATCGATCCTTGCTTACTACTGTGCTAATTGTTTAAATTTGTAAAGTGAATGTGAGGTTAATTTAGAAGTTTAAACGACAGCTCCCAATATAGCTACGTCATATTCATTTCAGCCTGCGGAGTGTACGAATGCTATGTCTTGGTCCATTTTCATAGCTGATATTATAGCCCCGTTTAGTATATTATTGTGATCAGGGCTCAGCTCACCTTACAACTTTATTACTCATGCTCCAGGCATGGATTACATCCCTCCGGCTGGTTTGAGGGGCATAACTACTTACCATCCATTGGCCGTGATGTCGCGCTTGACTAGTTTCAGGATTTTCATCCTTTTGAGGGGGCGCTGGGCCAGCGTTTAGCTTCTCACTATCTTTCGGCCGAGGACCGATCCCGTGTGTATGCATGTTGGGATCAACGTGAGATAGATGCTTTCTCCATTAGTCATCCAAGTTGTTCTGTAGAGTATTCCGCATGGATGGAGGCAGAGACTACATTAGCTGAGGTGGTATCGACACTGTCGAGTATAAACTCAGATGGTGGAGAGCCCATGGAGGACATTGATTCTTACACCGAGGAGGAGCCATCTACTGGGTTGCCAGTATTTCCATTAGATTCTCCTAGTACAAGCACTGTCGTGATTCAGCATTCAGTATAGTACTTTGAGCGGAGTCTTCATCTGATGACCTTTGAGAGAGATCAGGCTAGATCCCTGATGTTGACAGCTCCTGATGGGAGAGACACATCCTTGTTAGAGAGGGACGAGGCATTAGCTCATAGAGATACCGCTGTTGTTGAGCGAGATGAGGCCAGATCAGCCAGAGATGCAGTGATAGTTGAGCGGGATAGCGCCATATCTTCCCGGGATGTAGCCATCATAGATAGTACTGCAGTGAGGTTCCTTACCATTAGCATGCTTGCAGAGATGAACAGTTACATCGATGAGCATATGGTCACCATGCAGATGGCTGCAGATCTGTTGCGTCATGTGGATATCCTCGTACAGGAGACCACGGCTTTGCCTCCTTCTTTGGAGAGGGATGCCATGTTAGGCTTGTTAGCTCGCATATACACCGATTTGTAGATGGACTTGTACTTTCATGCACATACTAGCTTAGCCATTTTGTCATGTACAGTTTACATTGTGTATATTAAACATCATTATATATAGCAGGGAAATATATTTTTGATCATTTCCCTTTTAGATATGCTCTGATACTTGCTTGATATTTGCCTGCTTCTTCAGGGCTTGTGCTCTTGATGCATTCTGAATTCCTCCTTGCTGGATGGACATTAAGTAGTCTCTGGATAGTTCAGAATAGATCATGGATCTGTGTGTATCCCTACCATCTTTGGTGTTTTGGGACTGGTTTCTATATGGAAATGTGGAGAGGAGTGTAGCTTTCCTATCTGGGATTGACCGCACAACAGATGGTCGCCAGTACTCCTATTTAGGAGGAGCCTAGTTAATTTTATCTCTTATAGATTGGTGTTGCTCTTCAAGGAACAACTACAGCTTAGATGGTCGCCAAATCTCCTATTTGAGAGGAGTTCAGGTAATTCCATCCCTTTGGTCTGAAGCCTATGAAATGTAGTGGATTGAAGGATGATCCCAATACCGTTGACAGATATTTGTGTTTTGGTAGGGGGTTAGATCGAACCATAAATGGCTACCTACGTACTCCTGTTAAAGAAGAGATCAGGTCTGCGTAGTTCGAACCTGGTGTAAGAGGTTCAACATTGTTTATGAAAGGCAGATGGGTGTAGAAGCTTTATTGATGAAGAAGGTTGTAGAAGTGTTTTTGTGGTTTTTGTTTTTGTAGAAAAGGGTAGAAATGTTTTTGTTGTTTTTTATTTATTGCGACCGGGCCATATAGAATATAGTTACCTCCATACTCCTGTGTATCAAAGAGATCAGGTCGACGTAGTTCGCCCCTCAGGACGAGTTGAAAAGCTTAATCCCATGTGCAGGTCATACTGCGGGGAAGAGAAAGTTTGATCCTAGGTTGAGGATAAACTGCAGGTGTGAAAAGTTTGATCCCATATTTGGGGGGACAAACTGTAAATGCGAGAGGTTCAATCCCTAGTGGGATGACCAAAGTTGTAAGAGCGCAGTGAAGCCATGCTACTGGCTTAAAAAGTATGTTTCCCTGAGGGGCAAAGTGTGGAAAAGTGTTGTATGTGGTAAAGGGTTATAGAACCGTAATGACTGGTGATCTGATGATCCAACACCAGGATGTTTTCTTGAGGGTAACTTCAGACATAGTACCGTTTCACGGTGTTCAAGTTGATAAGCTGTGAAAATTCATCACCGTCCATTTCCTATAATCTGAGAGCACCTCCTGTCAATACCTCCTTAATAATAAATGGGCCTTCCCAGTTAGGGGCAAATTTTCCCTTGAACTGATCTTGGTTGTCGAGGATCTTCTTCAAAACTAAGTCATGTTATTTAAACTGCCATAGCCAAACTTTTCTATTATAGGATCGGGCGATCCTTTATTGATATAACTGACCATGGAAGATAGTCGCGGTTCGCCTTTCATCTATTAGAGACAATTGGTGATACTTGTCTTGTATCCATTAATCTTCATCCAGCTGAGCATCCATCAACACTCTGAGGGATTCCATTTCTACTTCTATGGGGAGTACTGCTTCCACCCCATAGGTTAATGCGTAGGGGGTTGCCCCAGTTAAAGTGCGCATTGATGTTCTGTAGGCTAACAGAGTAAGAGGCAATAAGTTAAGCCATCATTTGTGGTTGGCGGACATCTTTTGCATAATCTTCTTGATATTTTTGTTAGTCGCTTCAACAACACCATTCATCTTTGGATGGTAGATGACGGAGTTAAGGTGTTTGATGTGGAATTTACTGCATAGTTCCTCCATCATTTTGTTGTTGAGGTTCTTTGCATTGTCTGATACAATTACCTCTGGTTGTCCATATCAACAAATGACATTGTTTCTGAGGAAAGCAATGATAACTTCTTTGGTAACCCCGGGAAAGGAGGCTGCTTCTACCCACTTGGTAAAGTAGTCGATTATGGTGAAGATGAAGTGATGTCCATTACTGGCTTTGGGCTTGATGGGACCGATCACGTCCATTCCCCACATTGAGAAGGGCCAAGGTGAGCTCATATTGTGGAGCTCCCGTGGAGTGGCGTGGATAACATTCCCATGAATTTGGCATTGATAACATCTCTTGACGTGATCATTGCAGTCAGCCTTGAGAGATAGCTAGTAATGTCCAGTCTTAAGGATCTTCTTAACAAGGTGGGGGCCACTCATGTGTGGGCCACATACTCTACCATGGGCCTCATTCATGAGTCTCTGAGCTTGATCCTTATCCAGGCATCTGAGGAGACCTAGTCATGCATCTCTCTTGTAGAGTGCATCTCCGCTCAGGTAAAATTTCATAGCAAGTCGATGAATCCGCCATTGCTCAGTAAGGCTCGCCTCAGCGGGTGTAGATCCATCTCGCAAGTACTCCTTGATATGCTGATACCAAGGTTATTGGATGGGAGATAACTCATCCGATACTTTTCCAACATAGTTCCCATAGGCTAGTGCCTTTTGCAGGGTAAATGTGATGCTTGGCATGTGTTCCTTGTCAGATGTGTGAATCAAGGAGGTCAAAGTTGCTAATGCGTCTGCGAAGTCATTCCTATTACGAGGAATGTGTAAAAAGGAGATCTCTTCGAACTCCAAAGCCGTCTGTACAACTTGCCGATGGTAAGGCAGCAAATGTAGCTCTTTGGTTTGATAGATTTCCAAGGATTATTTGACTACCAACTCTGAATCCCCAAAGATAGTTAACAGTCTGATACCCATTGAACGGGCAAGTTTTAGCCCCATTATACAGCCTTCATACTCCGCTGTGTTGTTGGTGCTAATAAACTACAATTTAACGGCGACATGACACTGTTCCCCCGTACCGAATACTAGAACTGCTCCAACTCCAGAGCCTTCCATATTAACAGCTCCATCAAAATACATGTTCCATATTTGACGTGCATCGTACAGATGGTGTTGCTGAATTTTCATTATCCCTTCATCGGGGAAGTATGTTTCCAAGGGTTTGAAGTCCAGTTGATCCTCAATTCCTTGACCTTTAATGGACTTTTACGTCACGTAAATAATGTCAAATTATTGTAGAATCAACTGCCATCTGGACAACCGACAATTTAGTATGGGTTTACTGAACACATACTTGAGAGGATCCACGCAGGATATGAGATGGGTTGTGTTCCCATGGAGGTAATGTTGTAACCTCATGGCAGCCCATGCTAAAGCACAACTAGTCTTCTCGATTAGAGTGTACTTGTGTTCACTGTTGTTGAATCTTTTGCTGAGGTAATAGGCAGCTCGTTCTCGGACTCTATTGTCTTTCTGACCCAGCATGCAGCCCATGGCATTGTCACTTATGGACAGGTACATGAATAGGGGAACATCATCCCTGGTTGGTACCAAAATAGGAGCTTTGACTAGCAGAGCTTTGACTAGCTGCTCTTTGATGGTAAGGAAGACCTTCTGGCACTCATCATTCCATTTCAAGGAGGAGTTCTTCCTTAACAGCTTGAAGATAGGCTCACAGATTGTTGTGAGTTGAGAAATGAACCTACTAATGAAGTTAACTTTTCCCAAAAATCCCCGCATTTCCTTCTCTGTCTGAGGAATGGGCATTTCCGTAATGGCCTGGATTTTGGTGGGATCCAGCTCGATTCCTTTATGGCTGACTAGAAATCCTAGCAACTTGCCTGATTTAACGCCAAAGGCGCACTTGGCTGGATTCAACTTTAAGTTGTACTTACGCAACCTGTTGAAAAGCTTTTTGAGATGGTCTAAGTGGTCCTCCTCCTTACGGGATTTGATGATGATGTCATCCATGTAGATCTCTATCTCTTTGTGTATTAAGTCGTGGAAAAGAGCCATCATAGCTCTCTGATAGGTAGCTCCGGCATTGATGAGGCTGAAAGACAACCGTCTGTAGCGAAAGGTTCCCCAAGGCGTGATGAAAGTAGTTTTCTCACGATCCTCCTCAGCAACCATGATCTGATGGTACCCCGCAAAGCCATCGGCGAAGGAGTACATGCCGTATGGAGCAGTATTGTCAATGAGAATGTGGATAAAAGGCACGGGAAAGCTATCCTTAAGGCAAGCTTTATTCATATCCCTATAATCCATGCAAACTCGCACCTTTCCTCCAGGCTTAGGCACGGGCACGATGTTAGATATCCATTCAGGATATGTGGACACCATGATAATACCAGCTTGAAATTATTTCACAATTTCTTCTTTCACCTTTAAACTCCACTCAGATTTCAATCGCCTAAGTTTCTGCTGGACTAGCTTGAATCCCTCTTTGATGGGAAGGCGATGAAGAACAATGTCGGTGGGCAAACCCACCATGTCCTCATGAGACCATGCAAACACATCATGGAATAGGGTTAGTAGCGTAACTATGTCATTCCTCTGGTTTGGGGTAAGGTCTAAACCAATCTAGATTAACTTAGGGTTTTCTAAGGTTCCACGATTGAAGGAGGTGGTTTGATCAAGGTTTGGTTTAGGTTTATCTTCGACCCATTCTTTGATCTACAGAGGTGTAACAACCCGATATTTTCTATGTAAATAAATAAGAAATTTTGCGAATAAATTTTTTTTTTGTATATTAAGGATGAGGATTTGTACAAGATTATGTGTATATGTATTTATGTTGTAAGTAAAAATATATTTATTACATAATTATTTACAAATGAATTTATTTTAAAATTATTGATTATTAAAAAGTATATAATTATAATAATTAATTTATGGTAGAAATATTTTAATAATTATTTTCCATGAAAATATATAATCATATATTATTTAAATAATATATGGAGTGATTTTTAGAATAAATATAATAATTATTTTATTATATAAATTTTAGTACAGGTTATTAAGTTAATTATTTTACCTTAATTATTAAGGGTAAATTTGGCAGATAAATCAGATATGGAATCCAAACCCTAATTTTGGATTATTGTCAAGGTATGAGAATAATAATATAATATTAATTATATTTTGATTTTTCAGTGCTATGAATATGTACTGTATGTATGTATTGTTAATGATTGGTCAATTATGGTATTTAATTTCAAAACCCTAGTATTAATTGGTTAAACCCTAATTTTACTTAGGGAAACTCTAAATTGAAAATCAATTGTGAGCTTAAGACTGTTATATAACTATGTTATATGTTTTATGTTGTGTATTAAGTGATTAATTAGGTAAACCCTAATTAAAGTTTTAGAAACCCTAATAAATTTATTAAAAACCCTATTTTAAGTGTTAAACCCTAGTTCGAAACTCAATTATGAGTTCGAGATTATTATGTAGCGATGTTATGTGATTTTATGCATAATTAGGTAAACCCTAGTTAACATTTTGAAATATTAATTTCTAGAAACCCTAATTTCTATAATTAGTAACCCTAATTAGAAATTATAAAACTTAATTACCATTTGTAAACCCTGATTGCTATTTTAGCAAAGTTAATGATAATTATATGATTTAAACCCTAATGTTCCTGTATAAGGTAATTATAAAATTAATCACAATTAGAAAATCCTAATTTCAAAATTTTAGGAAACTAAAATTTTATTTAATTTTTTATTTGATTTTATTTATTTTTGTGTAAACCCTAAAATATAATTCTAGAAAAGTAAATGTTGGAAAACCTTAGGGTTAAACCCTAAGGGTTTTGCCAAGTTCCAAGTATGCCATTTAATGAATTACCAATTGACCATATTGCCCATAGTTACATTATTTTGGCTAATATGTAGGTTTTGACATTAGGTTTAGTTGGTGAACCAAACCCAACAACTCCATGTGCTGAAAATGACAGCCACAAGCTACTTTCATCAGCCATTCATGCATCTAACAATTGTATAAATAGATTGGAGAGAGAGAAAATGTATTTGTTAACTTATATTTTGCACCACACTCAAACATTTTCTCTCAAGCCCCAAACCCACGAATTTATCTAGCATATCAGTTCCCAAGACCAGCCCCACGATCAACCAAAACAAACAGAAGCCAGAGAGTCAGAAATTTTTCTCAAGAAGGTATAAACAAACCCTAGAAAAATCTGTCCAAAATTCTGTGTTAGATGTTAGGATTTTATGTTAAAACTTGTTGTTTGTAGTATATTTAAGTGATCTGGGTCGGTATCTTGCAGATCCATAACATCTAGATACTTAAAATAAGAGTTTTCAAAAATCTGGAAAAGTTCATTTTGTGTTCTGACAACCAAATGTCAGGCATTGTAGATCTCTGTATGTGTTTGATTTTTGTGTTTTAAGTGTTGGATATTGTAGTCTGATATGTGGTCTTTGATCTGGATAAAGATTCAGGCTCAAATACGGTCTAGATTGAACGTTATTCGTGGTCAAATAGCATTGACCGGCATTGACCGGAAGAAATCTGGGCAGCCCAGAAACTGCCCAGAACGCTCTGACAGCAGGTTCATCCGCTTAGATCTTGCTTGTTGTTATTGTTTTGTTCTTGTTGTTGTATTCATGTTTTAGTATGGTAGTTATACTATAGTTTAATGCTTTTGGATCGCTTATATTACAAAAATTATGGATCTAGAGGATGGTCAAACCAAGCCGGAAGTTCACGGGTTGAGTTTTCTGGGTAACCCAGAAAACTCAAGTTAGTGGCTTCTGACATGGTTTGACCGGACATTTTATGGCTCTTATGTTGTTGTTATAGTGACGTTATGTACTGGATCTCTTCATATACATGTTGTATACACACTTCAGGTTTTAGATCACAAAAACATTACAAGCTCAACAAGTTGTGCAAGCCCAAATATGGCTACACGAACTGTTCTTCATTTCTAGGTAGCCCAGAAAATGAAGAACAGCTCTGACAGCTACTTTGGACAATCAGATCTTGTAGGTTATGCACGTTATGATGTGTTTTATTATTGTATCATGTAGTCGTGTATGTTTACTACATGATCTGTCGAACAACAGACCCAAAAACACAATACACTCGGTTTTAATCTTGGTCAAACTAAGCAACTCGGTAACTGGCAAGGTTTTCTGGGTTTGTATCAAGAACATGAAGAACACCTATAGCGACGGTTCTGTCGCTATAGGTGGTCTTTAGCGACAGATTATTTAATATTTTTCAGAAATTAATTATTAAATAGAAAAAATTAGTTTTTAATTATTAAAAATACAAAATAAATTATTAAAAATTATTAAAAATTCCGAAAATTAGTTTTTAATTATTGTTAATATATTTCATAAATATTTAATATTTTTGAAATATTAAAAGTATTAAATTTATTTAATTATAATATTAAATAAATTATTTAAAAATGGTTTTAATATTAGAAAAATCATTAAAAATTATATTATGATATAAGAAAATATTTTAAGTTATTTTTAATGACATTTAATATTTTATGATAAATTTCATTAATAAATTCATATTAATGGTAATTAATTTATTTACTAAATGAATTAAGTAAATTAATTAAAAATGATTTTATTATATTAAAAATCATATTAAATGAAAATAAAGTGTTTAAAAATATTTTAAGTGTGACGCCCCCAAAATAGGTCCATTCTATCCAACCTATTATGAGTCGTAAAATACATGGTACAGAAAACAAATACAACTTTATTACAACAATTGTCGTGCAAAATACAACACATATGTTGTGAGTTTGGGTACAAATATATACCAACTGTGATACACGTCCCAACCGTGGACAACACCTCACAGTGGCACCTTACATAAAGGTATAGTCAAAGACAGTTTTAGAAATTAAAATCTTTGGGAAGTGCTCAAGGAAACCTTCGTACATGGGAGGCCATGCGTCTAGGTTATGATAGATATCATATGGCCACAGAATTATCCTTGGTTGACCTAATAGACCCTAAAGAAAAATAAGAAGATTACTATCATATTCTTCCCAATAGTGAGTCTTCTCTTGACTTATCATTATCTCCACTGTCTTTAATCGTGAATTATACTTCAAACAAACACTAATATTATATAGGTAGTGCTCGTAGATATACTCAGCAAGTGGATGAGCACAACCCTGTCTTATGATGACACGAGGTTGTATGTCATTAGACATCTGGTATGATAGTGGCAAAACACCCTTCCAACGTTGGGTTCGCTTCACCCTAGATGATTCACCAAATATAACTACTAAATGAACTTTTCTATACTGTTTCGGGAGAACCTCCACAGCTAGAGACCACCGTTCTATTTTTCTGTTACCCTCGCTCGACCCAGCTACACTTTTATTACCTGAAAGGAATTGTGAAACAGAAGGGTGAGCACAACTAGCTCAGTAAAGAATATCATGACTAAAGATAATTAAATTATCAATAGCCTTCAACAGAATTAAATCAGAGATTTAGAACATATGGTAGATGATAAAAATTTTCAACCATAGTTGCAGCGCAACGAGCAATCCATTAGAAGAGTCAAATAGACTATAAAGTCTATTATCTTCTCCACGTTAAAAGTCCACCAACAATGTTTTATCCCTGTAACATCAATCAACAGTTCCTTTCCACAATCATATGAATAATTCATAATCATAATTGTGATTCTAAATTTTGCATCCAAGACGAAGATAATTTTCATCACCTGTCTTTACCTGAAACATCAAAGATCATGGTTATACCAAATCACAGTTCCTGTTCATAATCATACTAATAAATTCATCTTTGCACCACGGGCCAAAGATATTCATCAACAGTTCATCTTTACACTACATGCCAAAGATATTCAACAACAAGTCATCTTTGCACTACGGGCCAAAGATATTCATCAACAACTCATAGTGTAAATATCTTGAATTAAATAGTCATCTTTGTACTACGGGCCAAAGATATTCATCAACAACTCATCTTTGCACTACAGGCCAAAGATATTCCTCAATAATTCATATTTGCACTACAGGCCAAATATATTATTATCTCAAAGAAATATATAATCATTTCAGAATTTATATAACCAATAATTATAACCATGTTGATCATTTCACCTTTGCACTTAAGCTAAAGATATTCAATTATAAATTCAATGGTCATGATCATACCAGTCACAATTCAACTTTTCACTACTGGACAAAGAGAACCCTAGTCATGATCATACCAATAATCTACGCATCTTTACACTCAAGTCAAAGAGAAATATCATCATTAGGGTTATAAAATTGTTATATATGATAAAAAAATAATATGATCAACATATAGTTTTAATCTCAAGAGTAATATTCATAAATCAACTACAATTTGGTTAGAAAAAGAAACCAATTTTGTCATGAATAGTAACTCGTGAATAGTAACCCATGAATAGTAACTCGTGAATAGTAACTCATAAATAGTAACTCGTGAATAGTAACTCATGAATAGTAACCCCGACATGAAAAGATAAGAATTTCACAAGAAAAATCTTACCAATATTCCGGTATAATGATATTGAAAGAAATAATATCATTTTTTAAAAAATAAAATCTCTTATTATCCCTTACAATCCCTTACAATCCCTTACCTCAAAAGAGCAGTACTTCTGACTAGAATAACGCTGAACGAACTTGCACCGTATAGCAACACTCAAGATATCAAAATACTCACAAAAATACACTCGATAATATAGAGAGATAAATAGAGAGAAAACTTCAGTTTCTGGTGTGATTTTCAATTCTAACCTAAGCACCCTATTTATAGGAAAATGCTTAGAACACCAAAACAGAAAATTGAATATAATATTAATATAATTACAAAATATTCAAGCCCGCCTCTAGATACTTGAATTCAGCCATAAACACATGTTAAACTTCTAGAACAAGTAAGAAAAAACATTTTTCTTTAAAATAATAATTAAAACTTTCGAAAATCAATTATTTCAGAACTTCAGAACTTCAATAATTCATAATAAATAGCCCTTTTATCAGAAAATTTGAATCTCGCGAGTTTTTATAGAAAATTCAATTCTCTACAACTTTGCAGAAGAAAGTTTTTCCAAATTCCAAACAGAAATTGACCAAAATCCACAAACGGATAATTTTACAGTCTATAATAAATTTTCGGTCAAGAATTGTGTCCACCAACACACAAAACATGTGTTAAACGTTTAATCCAACAAAAATATTCTTCCTCCTCATATACTCATATATCTCACATTCATTGTAAAAATATCACCGTTAATATATTATTAAAATAATATATTTAAATGAATTATTTTATCAGAAAAAGATAAAATATTAATTTTCAACAATTGTCACATTAAAAATTTTCTCCATCTATATCCACATAAAATTAATATTTTTCTCATCATATAAATTAATAATTAATTATACACAAAAAATATTACAGAATCACAGTACTGGCAACCAGGCCGTTCCCAGGAAAGAGGGGGCTTTTCAATAAGGATCTCTTCCTTACTGGCGCGCATTTAGATGACCAAACCTCTCCTTAGACAGAACTTTCTAGACATTGCCAATAATGTTATCTAATAATATTATTCAGATAATATGAATTATTGCTCCGATAATAGAAAATACTGTGTAGTGACAATTATTAAAATAACAGTAATATAAAATATCAACGCAACAATTATTGAATCAATAAAATAAAATACTGAAGAGTAATTACTGTAACAATTATTGAGTAATGCCTTCTTACGTAAAAATCAATAATTGGTGCAATACCGTGTGCTACTGTGCAACAACGCGTATTACTGTGTTTTAACCACCGGGTATTCCAACAGTGTTAACGGTAACAACTACGCCGTTATTTATAAATAACTTACTCTTATCGTTTTCTTCATTCAATCGCTTTCCATTATGGGGCCCACAAAAGACTGCGCCGTCGTACGAATATTCTCTGACAGTAAGAATATTCCACGACCAAGCGAATATTCCCCGAAAAACAATGAATATTTTATAACCACTTGTGTGTTTCAAAAAAAAAAATTCATATATCACCCTTAACTTTAATATTAACCAATTTAACCATTTACTAAATAGTAATTATAAGAAAAATTGAATACTTTTATTTCATAAAATTCGGGGTCTTACAATCTCCCCTCCTTATGAAATTTCGTCCTCGAAATTTACGTACCTGGTATTTCAAAGAGTTGAGAATACCTTGCTTCCATTTCAGATTCCATCTTTCATGTCATCATGATTTCTCCATTGCTCACCTACTGTATTTCAGATATCATTCTAGAATACAGCTTCAAAACAAGGGTTAATTGAACAAATTAACATATCACATAATATCCCGATATTATGACTGACCAACAAATAAGCTTAGGTAGGACACACTAGCGAAGGATTTACTCGTCTCTCCCCTCCTAGTTCTATTCCTCGATCTCCGCCAGAGATCATATCCCTAAGCTCTGATACCAAATGTGACGCCCCCAAAATAGGTCCATTCCATCCAACCTATTATGAGTCGTCAAATACATGGTACAGAAAACAAATACAACTTTATTACAACAATTGTCGTGCAAAATACAACACATATGTTGTGAGTTTGGGTACAAATATATACCAACTGTGACACACGTTCCAACCGTGAACAGCACCTCACAGTGGAACCTTACATAAAGGTATAGTCAAAGACAGTTTTAGAAATTAGAATCTTTGGGAAGTGCTCAAGGAAACCTTCGTACATGGGAGGCCATGCGTCTAGGTTATGATAGATATCATATGGCCACAGAATTATCCTTGGTTGACCTAATAGACCCCAAAGAAAAACAAGAAGATTACTATCATATTCTTCCCAATAGTGAGTCTTCTCTTGACTTATCATTATCTCCACTGTCTTTAATCGTGAATTATATTTCAAACAAACACTAAGATTATATAGGTAGTGCTCGTAGATATACTCAGCAAGTGGATGAGCACAACCCTATCTTATGATGACACGAGGTTGTATGTTATTAGACATCTGGTATGATAGTGGCAAAACACCCTTCCAACGTTGGGTTCGCTTCACCCTAGATGATTCACCAAATATAACTACTAAATGAACTTTTCTATACTGTTTCGGGAGAACCTCCACAGCTAGAGACCACCGTTCTATTTTTCTATTACCCTCGCTCGACCCAGCTACACTCTTATTACCTGAAAGGAATTGTGAAACAGAAGGGTGAGCACAACTAGCTCAGTAAAGAATATCATGACTAAAGATAATTAAATTATCAATAGCCTTCAACAGAATTAAATCAGAGATTTAGAACATATGGTAGATGATAAAAAATTTCAACCATAGTTGCAGCGGAACGAGCAATCCATTAGAAGAGTCAAATAGACTATAAAGTCTATTATCTTCTCCACGTTAAAAGTCCACCAACAATGTTTTATCCCTGTAACATCAATCAACAGTTCCTTTCCACAATCATATGAATAATTCATAATCATAATTGTGATTCTAAATTTCGCATCCAAGACGAAGATAATTTTCATCACCTGTCTTTACCTGAAACATCAAAGATCATGGTTATACCAAATCACAGTTCCTGTTCATAATCATACTAATAAATTCATCTTTGCACCACGGGCCAAAGATATTCATCAACAGTTCATCTTTACACTACATGCCAAAGATATTCAACAACAAGTCATCTTTGCACTACGGGCCAAAGATATTCATCAACAACTCATAGTGTAAATATCTTGAATTAAATAGTCATCTTTGTACTACGGGCCAAAGATATTCATCAACAACTCATCTTTGCACTACAGGCCAAAGACATTCCTCAATAATTTATATTTGCACTACAGGCCAAATATATTATTATCTCAAAGAAAAATATAATCATTTCAGAATTTATATAACCAATAATTATAACCATGTTGATCATTTCACCTTTGTACTTAAGCTAAAGATATTCAATTATAAATTCAATGGTCATGATCATACCAGTCACAATTCAACTTTTCACTACTGGACAAAGAGAACCCTAGTCATGATCATACCAATAATCTACCCATCTTTACACTCAAGTCAAAGAGAAATATCATCATTAGGGTTATAAAAATGTTATATATGATAAAAAAATAATATGGTCAACATATAGTTTTAATCTCAAGAGTAATATTCATAAATCAACTACAATTTGGTTAGAAAAAGAAACCAATTTTGTCATGAATAGTAACTCGTGAATAGTAACTCGTGAATAGTAACTCATAAATAGTAACTCGTGAATAGTAACTCATGAATAGTAACCCCGACATGAAAAGATAAGAATTTCACAAGAAAAATCTTACCAATATTCCGGTATAATGATATTGAAAGAAATAATATCATTTTTCAAAAAATAAAATCTCTTATTATCCCTTACAATCCCTTACAATCCCTTACCTCAAAAGAGCAGTACTTCTGACTAGAATAACGCTGAACGAACTTGCACCGTATAGCAACACTCAAGATATCAAAATACTCACAAAAATACACTCGATAATATAGAGAGAGAAATAGAGAGAAAACTTCAGTTTCTGGTGTGATTTTCAATTCTAACCTAAGCACCCTATTTATAGGAAAATGCTTAGAACACCAAAACAGAAAATTGAATATAATATTAATATAATTACAAAATATTCAAGCCCGCCTCTAGATACTTGAATTCAGCCATAAACACATGTTAACCTTCTAGAACAAGTAAGAAAAAACATTTTTCTTTAAAATAATAATTAAAACTTTCAAAAATCAATTATTTCAGAACTTCAGAACTTCAATAATTCATAATAAATAGCCCTTTTATCAGAAAATTTGAATCTCGCGAGTTTTTATAGGAAATTCAATTCTCTACAACTTTGCAGAAGAAAGTTTTTCCAAATTCCAAACAGAAATTGACCAAAATCCACAAACGGATAATTTTACAGTCTATAATAAATTTTCGGTCAAGAATTGTGTCCACCAACACACAAAACATGTGTTAAACGTTTAATCCAACAAAAATATTCTTCCTCCTCATATACTCATATATCTCACATTCATTGTAAAAATATCACCGTTAATATATTATTAAAATAATATATTTAAATGAATTATTTTATCAGAAAAAGATAAAATATTAATTTTCAACAATTGTCACATTAAAAATTTTCTCCATCTATATCCACATAAAATTAATATTTTTCTCATCATATAAATTAATAATTAATTATACACAAATAATATTACAGAATCACAGTACTGGCAACCAGGCCGTTCCCAGGAAAGAGGGGGCTTTTCAATAAGGATCTCTTCCTTACTGGCGCGCAATTAGATGACCAAACCTCTCCTTAGACAGAACTTTCTAGACATTGCCAATAATGTTATCTAATAATATTATTCAGATAATATGAATTATTGCTCCGATAATAGAAAATACTGTGTAGTGACAATTATTAAAATAACAGTAATATAAAATATCAACGCAACAATTATTGAATCAATAAAATAAAATACTGAAGAGTAATTACTGTAACAATTATTGAGTAATGCCTTCTTACGTAAAAATCAATAATTAGTGCAATACCGTGTGCTACTGTGCAACAACGCGTATTACTGTGTTTTAACCACCGGGTATTCCAACAGTGTTAACGGTAACAACTACGCCGTTATTTATAAATAACTTACTCTTGTCGTTTTCTTCATTCAATCGCTTTCCATTATGGGGCCCACAAAAGACTGCGCCGTCGTACGAATATTCTCTGACAGTAAGAATATTCCACGACCAAGCGAATATTCCCCGAAAAACAATGAATATTTTATAACCACTTGTGTGTTTCGAAAAAAAAAAAATTCATATATCACCCTTAACTTTAATATTAACCAATTTAACCATTTACTAAATAGTAATTATAAGAAAAATTGAATACTTTTATTTCATAAAATTCGGGGTCTTACAATCTCCCCTCCTTATGAAATTTCGTCCTCGAAATTTACGTACCTGGTATTTCAAAGAGTTGAGAATACCTTGCTTCCATTTCAGATTCCATCTTTCATGTCATCATGATTTCTCCATTGCTCACCTACTGTATTTCAGATATCATTCTAGAATACAGCTTCAAAACAAGGGTTAATTGAACAAATTAACATATCACATAATATCCCGATATTATGACTGACCAACAAATAAGCTTAGGTAGGACACACTAGCGAAGGATTTACTCGTCTCTCCCCTCCTAGTTCTATTCCTCGATCTCCGCCAGAGATCATATCCCTAAGCTCTGATACCAAATGTGACGCCCCCAAAATAGGTCCATTCCATCCAACCTATTATGAGTCGTCAAATACATGGTACAGAAAACAAATACAACTTTATTACAACAATTGTCGTGCAAAATACAACACATATGTTGTGAGTTTGGGTACAAATATATACCAACTGTGACACACGTCCCAACCGTGGACAGCACCTCACAGTGGAACCTTACATAAAGGTATAGTCAAAGAAAGTTTTAGAAATTAGAATCTTTGGGAAGTGCTCAAGGAAACCTTCGTACATGGGAGGCCATGCGTCTATGTTATGATAGATATCATATGGCCACAGAATTATCCTTGGTTGACCTAATAGACCCCAAAGAAAAATAAGAAGATTACTATCATATTCTTCCCAATAGTGAGTCTTCTCTTGACTTATCATTATCTCCACTGTCTTTAATCGTGAATTATATTTCAAACAAACACTAAGATTATATAGGTAGTGCTCGTAGATATACTCAGCAAGTGGATGAGGACAACCCTATCTTATGATGACACGAGGTTGTATGTTATTAGACATCTGGTATGATAGTGACAAAACACCCTTCCAACGTTGGGTTCGCTTCACCCTAGATGATTCACCAAATATAACTACTAAATGAACTTTTCTATACTGTTTCGGGAGAACCTCCACAGCTAGAGACCACCGTTCTATTTTTCTATTACCCTCGCTCGACCCAGCTACACTCTTATTACCTGAAAGGAATTGTGAAACAGAAGGGTGAGCACAACTAGCTCAGTAAAGAATATCATGACTAAAGATAATTAAATTATCAATAGCCTTCAACAGAATTAAATCAGAGATTTAGAACATATGGTAGATGATAAAAAATTTCAACCATAGTTGCAGCGGAACGAGCAATCCATTAGAAGAGTCAAATAGACTATAAAGTCTATTATCTTCTCCACGTTAAAAGTCCACCAACAATGTTTTATCCCTGTAACATCAATCAACAGTTCCTTTCCACAATCATATGAATAATTCATAATCATAATTGTGATTCTAAATTTCGCATCCAAGACGAAGATAATTTTCATCACCTGTCTTTACCTGAAACATCAAAGATCATGGTTATACCAAATCACAGTTCCTGTTCATAATCATACTAATAAATTCATCTTTGCACCACGGGCCAAAGATATTCATCAACAGTTCATCTTTACACTACATGCCAAAGATATTCAACAACAAGTCATCTTTGCACTACGGGCCAAAGATATTCATCAACAACTCATAGTGTAAATATCTTGAATTAAATAGTCATCTTTGTACTACGGGCCAAAGATATTCATCAACAACTCATCTTTGCACTACAGGCCAAAGATATTCCTCGATAATTCATATTTGCACTACAGGCCAAATATATTATTATCTCAAAGAAATATATAATCATTTCAGAATTTATATAACCAATAATTATAACCATGTTGATCATTTCACCTTTGCACTTAAGCTAAAGATATTCAATTATAAATTCAATGGTCATGATCATACCAGTCACAATTCAACTTTTCACTACTGGACAAAGAGAACCCTAGTCATGATCATACCAATAATCTACCCATCTTTACACTCAAGTCAAATAGAAATATCATCATTAGGGTTATAAAAATGTTATATATGATAAAAAAATAATATGATCAACATATAGTTTTAATCTCAAGAGTAATATTCATAAATCAACTACAATTTGGTTAGAAAAAGAAACCAATTTTGTCATGAATAGTAACTCGTGAATAGTAACCCATGAATAGTAACTCGTGAATAGTAACTCATAAATAGTAACTCGTGAATAGTAACTCATGAATAGTAACCCCGACATGAAAAGATAAGAATTTCACAAGAAAAATCTTACCAATATTCCGGTATAATGATATTGAAAGAAATAATATCATTTTTAAAAAAATAAAATCTCTTATTATCCCTTACAATCCCTTACAATCTCCTACCTCAAAAGAGCAGTACTTCTGACTGGAATAACGCTGAACGAACTTGCACCGTATAGCAACACTCAAGATATCAAAATACTCACAAGAATACACTCGATAATATAGATAGAGAAATAGAGATAAAACTTCAGTTTCTAGTGTGATTTTCAATTCTAACCTAAGCACCCTATTTATAGGAAAATGCTTAGAACACCAAAACAGAAAATTGAATATAATATTAATATAATTACAAAATATTCAAGCCCACCTCTAGATACTTGAATTCAGCCATAAACACATGTTAACCTTCTAGAACAAGTAAGAAAAAACATTTTTCTTTAAAATAATAATTAAAACTTTCAAAAATCAATTATTTCAGAACTTCAGAACTTCAATAATTCATAATAAATAGCCCTTTTATCAGAAAATTTGAATCTCGCGAGTTTTTATAGGAAATTCAATTCTCTACAACTTTGCAGAAGAAAGTTTTTCCAAATTCCAAACAGAAATTGACCAAAATCCACAAACGGATAATTTTACAGTCTATAATAAATTTTCGGTCAAGAATTGTGTCCACCAACACACAAAACATGTGTTAAACGTTTAATCCAACAAAAATATTCTTCCTCCTCATATACTCATATATCCCACATTCATTGTAAAAATATCACCGTTAATATATTATTAAAATAATATATTTAAATGAATTATTTTATCAGAAAAAGATAAAATATTAATTTTCAACAATTGTCACATTAAAAATTTTCTCCATCTATATCCACATAAAATTAATATTTTTCTCATCATATAAATTAATAATTAATTATACACAAATAATATTACAGAATCACAGTACTGGCAACCAGGCCGTTCCCAGGAAAGAGGGGGCTTTTCAATAAGGATCTCTTCCTTACTGACGCGCAATTAGATGACCATACCTCTCCTTAGACAGAACTTTCTAGACATTGCCAATAATGTTATCTAATAATATTATTCAGATAATATGAATTATTGCTCCGATAATAGAAAATACTGTGTAGTGACAATTATTAAAATAACAGTAATATAAAATATCAACGCAACAATTATTGAATCAATAAAATAAAATACTGAAGAGTAATTACTGTAACAATTATTAAGTAATGCCTTCTTACGTAAAAATCAATAATTGGTGCAATACCGTGTGCTACTGTGTAACAACGCGTATTACTGTGTTTTAACCACCGGGTATTCCAACAGTGTTAACGGTAACAACTACGCCGTTATTTATAAATAACTTACTCTTGTCGTTTTCTTCATTCAATCGCTTTCCATTATGGGGCCCACAAAAGACTGCGCCGTCGTACGAATATTCTCTGACAGTAAGAATATTCCACGACCAAGCGAATATTCCCCGAAAAACAATGAATATTTTATAACCACTTGTGTGTTTCGAAAAAAAAAATTCATATATCACCCTTAACTTTAATATTAACCAATTTAACCATTTACTAAATAGTAATTATAAGAAAAATTGAATACTTTTATTTCATAAAATTCGGGGTCTTACAATCTCCCCTCCTTATGAAATTTCGTCCTCGAAATTTACGTACCTGGTATTTCAAAGAGTTGAGAATACCTTGCTTCCATTTCAGATTCCATCTTTCATGTCATCATGATTTCTCCATTGCTCACCTACTGTATTTCAGATATCATTCTAGAATACAGCTTCAAAACAAGGGTTAATTGAACAAATTAACATATCACATAATATCCCGATATTATGACTGACCAACAAATAAGCTTAGGTAGGACACACTAGCGAAGGATTTACTCGTCTCTCCCCTCCTAGTTCTATTCCTCGATCTCCGCCAGAGATCATATCCCTAAGCTCTGATACCAAATGTGACGCCCCCAAAATAGGTCCATTCCATCCAACCTATTATGAGTCGTCAAATACATGGTACAGAAAACAAATACAACTTTATTACAACAATTGTCGTGCAAAATACAACACATATGTTGTGAGTTTGGGTACAAATATATACCAACTGTGACACACGTCCCAACCGTGGACAGCACCTCACAGTGGAACCTTACATAAAGGTATAGTCAAAGACAGTTTTAGAAATTAGAATCTTTGGGAAGTGCTCAAGGAAACCTTCGTACATGGGAGGCCATGCGTCTAGGTTATGATAGATATCATATGGCCACAGAATTATCCTTGGTTGACCTAATAGACCCCAAAGAAAAATAAGAAGATTACTATCATATTCTTCCCAATAGTGAGTCTTCTCTTGACTTATCATTATCTCCACTGTCTTTAATCGTGAATTATATTTCAAACAAACACTAAGATTATATAGGTAGTGCTCGTAGATATACTCAGCAAGTGGATGAGCACAACCCTATCTTATGATGACACGAGGTTGTATGTTATTAGACATTTGGTATGATAGTGACAAAACACCCTTCCAACGTTGGGTTCGCTTCACGCTAGATGATTCACCAAATATAACTACTAAATGAACTTTTCTATACTGTTTCGGGAGAACCTCCACAGCTAGAGACCACCGTTCTATTTTTCTATTACCCTCGCTCGACCCAGCTACACTCTTATTACCTGAAAGGAATTGTGAAACAGAAGGGTGAGCACAACTAGCTCACTAAAGAATATCATGACTAAAGATAATTAAATTATCAATAGCCTTCAACAGAATTAAATCAGAGATTTAGAACATATGGTAGATGATAAAAAATTTCAACCATAGTTGCAGCGGAACGAGCAATCCATTAGAAGAGTCAAATAGACTATAAAGTCTATTATCTTCTCCACGTTAAAAGTCCACCAACAATGTTTTATCCCTGTAACATCAATCAACAGTTCCTTTCCACAATCATATGAATAATTCATAATCATAATTGTGATTCTAAATTTCGCATCCAAGACGAAGATAATTTTTATCACCTGTCTTTACCTGAAACATCAAATATCATGGTTATACCAAATCACAGCTCCTGTTCATAATCATACTAATAAATTCATCTTTGCACCACGGGCCAAAGATATTCATCAACAGTTCATCTTTACACTACATGCCAAAGATATTCAACAACAAGTCATCTTTGCACTACGGGCCAAAGATATTCATCAACAACTCATAGTGTAAATATCTTGAATTAAATAGTCATCTTTGTACTACGGGCCAAAGATATTCATCAACAACTCATCTTTGCACTACAGGCCAAAGATATTCCTCAATAATTCATATTTGCACTACAGGCCAAATATATTATTATCTCAAAGAAATATATAATCATTTCAGAATTTATATAACCAATAATTATAACCATGTTGATCATTTCACCTTTACACTTAAGCTAAAGATATTCAATTATAAATTCAATGGTCATGATCATACCAGTCACAATTCAACTTTTCACTACTGGACAAAGAGAACCCTAGTCATGATCATACCAATAATCTACCCATCTTTACACTCAAGTCAAAGAGAAATATCATCATTAGGGTTATAAAAATGTTATATATGATAAAAAAATAATATGATCAACATATAGTTTTAATCTCAAGAGTAATATTCATAAATCAACTACAATTTGGTTAGAAAAAGAAACTAATTTTGTCATGAATAGTAACTCGTGAATAGTAACCCATGAATAGTAACTCATGAATAGTGACTCATGAATAGTAACTCGTGAATAGTAACTCATGAATAGTAACCCCGACATGAAAAGATAAGAATTTCACAAGAAAAATCTTACCAATATTCCGGTATAATGATATTGAAAGAAATAATATCATTTTTTAAAAAATAAAATCTCTTATTATCCCTTACAATCCCTTACAATCCCTTACCTCAAAAGAGCAGTACTTCTGACTAGAATAACGCTGAACGAACTTGCACCGTATAGCAACACTCAAGATATCAAAATACTCACAAGAATACACTCGATAATATAGATAGAGAAATAGAGATAAAACTTCAGTTTCTGGTGTGATTTTTAATTCTAACCTAAGCACCCTATTTATAGGAAAATGCTTAGAACACCAAAACAGAAAATTGAATATAATATTAATATAATTACAAAATATTCAAGCCCACCTCTAGATACTTGAATTCAGCCATAAACACATGTTAACCTTCTAGAACAAGTAAGAAAAAACATTTTTCTTTAAAATAATAATTAAAACTTTCAAAAATCAATTATTTCAGAACTTCAGAACTTCAATAATTCATAATAAATAGCCCTTTTATCAGAAAATTTGAATCTCGCGAGTTTTTATAGGAAATTCAATTCTCTACAACTTTGCAGAAGAAAGTTTTTCCAAATTCCAAACAAAAATTGGCCAAAATCCACAAACGGATAATTTTACAGTCTATAATAAATTTTCGGTCAAGAATTGTGTCCACCAACACACAAAACATGTGTTAAACGTTTAATCCAACAAAAATATTCTTCCTCCTCATATACTCATATATCCCACATTCATTGTAAAAATATCACCGTTAATATATTATTAAAATAATATATTTAAATGAATTATTTTATCAGAAAAAGATAAAATATTAATTTTCAACAATTGTCACATTAAAAATTTTCTCCATCTATATCCACATAAAATTAATATTTTTCTCATCATATAAATTAATAATTAATTATACACAAATAATATTACAGAATCACAGTACTGGCAACCAGGCCGTTCCCAGGAAAGAGGGGACTTTTCAATAAGGATCTCTTCCTTATTGGCGCGCAATTAGATGACCAAACCTCTCCTTAGACAGAACTTTCTAGACATTGCCAATAATGTTATCTAATAATATTATTCAGATAATATGAATTATTGCTCCGATAATAGAAAATACTGTGTAGTGACAATTATTAAAACAACAGTAATATAAAATATCAACGCAACAATTATTGAATCAATAAAATAAAATACTGAAGAGTAATTACTGTAACAATTATTGAGTAATGCCTTCTTACGTAAAAATCAATAATTGGTGCAATACCGTGTGCTACTGTGCAACAACGCGTATTACTGTGTTTTAACCACCGGGTATTCCAACAGTGTTAACGGTAACAACTACGCCGTTATTTATAAATAACTTACTCTTGTCGTTTTCTTCATCCAATCGCTTTCCGTTATGGGGCCTACAAAAGACTGCGTCGTCGTACGAATATTCTCCGACAGTAAGAATATTCCACGACCAAGCGAATATTCCCCGACAACAATGAATATTTTATAACCACTTGTGTGTTTCGAAAAAAAAAATTCATATATCACCCTTAACTTTAATATTTATCAATTTAACCATTTACTAAATAGTAATTATAAGAAAAATTGAATACTTTTATTTCATAAATTTCGGGGTCTTACAAATATAGTATGACAAGTAACTATATTATAAAGAGTTATTAAAATAAATTAAATTGAAATATCAATATAATAATAATTTTCTTAACTCATTAATTATTTATTTAACAAATAATTAACCAAATAAAATCAAATCAATTAAACAAATATTTATTCAACGATAAACACATCCACTAAATATTTATATAATTCAATAAATATTTAATATTACAATTAAAATTTTAGAATGTTACATCATTCCCTCCTTACAAGGATTCTGTCCCCAGAATCACAATTCAAACAATAATCAAATCGTCATATTCTCCCCTACTTACAAAGAATCTGTCCCCAGAATCGAAGACACAAACTAAATAAATAACTCATGGTAATTCTTCATCATATCAGCTTCAAATTCTCACGTAGCCTCTTTGACATTGTGGTTCCTCCATATCACCTTCACAGAAGGTATCACTTTATTCCTGAGCACTTGTTCTTTCCTGTCGACTATCTGGATTGGAATCTCCTCATAAGACAAATCTTTATTGAACTGCAATGGTTCATACTCGATCACATGCTTGTAATCGGGTTTATACGGTCGCAACACAGACATATAAAAAACATTGTGCACATGCTCCAATTCTAGAGGTAAAGCTACCTCATAAGCTACTTCTCCCACTCTTCGTAGTATTTCAAAAGGTCCAATAAACCTTGGGCTGAGCTTTCCTTTCTTGCCAAAATGAATTTTTCCCTTCCAAGGAGAAACTTTCAGGAACACGAAATTTCCTGCTTCAAATTCACGATTCTGCTTGTGTTGATCAGCATACTTTTTTTGTCGATCATGAGCAGCTACCAATCTTGCTCTGATGAGTTTGATAACTTCAGCAGTTTATTGTACCATTTCTGGGCCTAATAGTTAAAGTTCACCAACTTCATCCCAACATAGTGGAGTTCTGCACTTTCTGTCGTATAACTCCTCGTATGGCAGCATTCCAATGCTTGCATGGTAACTGTTGTTGTATGCAAATTCCACTAACGGTAGATGATCATCCCAGTTTTCTTTGAAATCCATAATGCACGCTCTAAGCATATCTTCTAGCGTATGGATTGTTCATTCGCTTTGCCTATCAGTTTGCGAATGATATGATGTGCTCATCTTCAGTTGCATTCCCATGCATTCTTGTAGTCTCTTCCAGAAATTTGATGTGAACCTTGGATCTCTATCTGATACAATTTACACTAGAACTCCATGTCTTGAGACGATCTCTTTAACGTACAGCTTCGCCAGCTGATCAAGATTAAATCTAATCTTTATTGGTAAAAAGTGTGCCGATTTTGTCTATCTATCCACTATCACCCATATCGAATCGTATCCTTTCTGGGTCGTTGGAAGACCTACCACAAAATTCATTGTGATGTGCTCCCACTTCCATTCGGGTATTTCCAACGGTTGAAGTAATTCGCTTGGTCTTTGGTGCTCGGCCTTCACTTTTTGACATGTCAAGCACTTTGCAATGCATTCTGCCACATCTCTTTTAATGTTCGGCCACCAGAAATGACACCGTAAATCTTGATACATCTTTGTACTTCCCGAATGAATCGAATATCTAGAGTTATGCGCTTCCGTCAAGATTTCCTCTTTAATTTCCTAAACTACTGGAACCCAAATTCATCCCTCGAATCTTAGCATTCCCACAGTATCGAGTTGGTACTTTACTTCTTTACCCTCGACCACACTTTCCTTTATTTTTTTGTATTCTTCATCCTGTAATTGTGCATTCTTCACCTTGTCTACCAAAGTTAGACTAGCTTCTATCTGGTATAATTTTTCATCGAATTCTTTTGGAAATTTGATTTCCAATTCTAGCCTTGCCATTGCTGAAATGAGCTCCTCCTTATCGGTTAACAACATCAACTTCTCTCGGCCTTTCCTACTCAAGGCATCCGTAACCACATTAGCTTTGCTCGGATGATAAAAGATCTCACAATCATAATCCTTTATCAATTTCATTCATCTCCTTTACCGCATGTTCAAGTCCTTCTGTGTGAAGATATATTTCAGACTTTTATGGTCTGTGTAGATTTCACATTTCTCTCCGTAGAGATAGTGTCTCCATATCTTCAATGCAAACACAACTGCCACCAACTCTAAATCATGAGTCGGATACCCTTTCTCGTAGTCTTTCAGTTGCCTTGAAGCATATGCAATGATTTTGCCGTTTTGTATAAGGACACAACCCAATCCTTTGTGTGAAACATCACTATACATCACTAAGTTTCATGTATTATCTGGTAATGACAACACGGGTGCCATACTTAACTTCTTTTTCAGTTCTTGAAAACTTTCCTCACACTTTTCTGTCCAAACAAATTTTACAGATTTTCTCGTCAAATTTGTCAACGGAGTAGCAATCTTGGAAAAATCTTGAATAAATCGTCTGTAATATCCTGCTAATCCCAAGAAACTTCTTACTTCTGATGGAGTTCTTGGTTGTGTTTTGTTACAGCCTCGCCTCCACTCTCTGTGAGAATTTTTTTCTCCATTACCGCTGCAAACGTCTTCAACTGGAACAGGGATACCCTACTGTATAACCAGGGCTTCAGTTCCTGTTGAAACCTCTTCGCCTTACGTTCATCCGTACTGACTTGATATGGCAGAAACCTTGCCAACTCATTGAATTTAGCGGCATACTCAGATACCGACATAGTTCCCTGCTTCAGTTCCAAAAACTATACTTCTAACTGACTCTTCGAACTCTCTGGGAAATAAGTCTCGAAGAATATCTCCTTAAACCTATCATAGGTTATAATCCCTTGACCTCATCGGGTTTTATTGGCTTGCCACCAATAACTCGCCTTTGCTTTCAGCATGAATGTTGCAAAAGCAATCTTCTGATCATCCCCTACTCTCGCAACATCGAATACCTTCTCTATTTCCATGATCCATGACTGTGCCTCCATAGGATTCATGGACCCACGGAACTCCGGTGGCCCAACCGCCTTAAAGTCTTTAAAAGTCGTAGCTTAATTATATGGCTGATTCTGTAATGCTCCCGTCAGTAGCATTACGAATTCCTGAACCGGATTAGCCTCAGCATTGTTGTTATTCTCAGGGTTCCTTTGTCGTGGTTAGCGTCTTGGAGGCATTTTCTATTAAGAGACACCCATTAGATTCTATTCAATCTTTTAAGCATTATATACTTACGCTACACAATATAAAATATTATCACGTAACACATTACATTTTGAATAAAATAATAACTTTTATTCCTTCATAATCTTTTTGAAAACATCATAACAATAACATCACTCCTATTTACATTACTTCCCTAAACTACTAAAGTTCCGGGATAACATCATTATCATATCCCATAGGTCACATCACACTTGGGATTTACATATTATTTAACATTTTATTAGTCTCATCACAGGCACATTTCCTACTATGTCCTACTAAGATACTCCATAGCCTTTTGACGTTCTTCCTCCATAATTTGAATCATTGTTCGACGATCTAACACATACGATGGCAAAGTCTCAGACTGAATAGGATAACCCATAACCCGATCTTGAGCTCGATTGATCACGGTGTTGAATACGTTATTTATCTCCTCCATCTTCATCCTCTTTGCTTGTGCATCTCTTCTTGCTATCCCGGCTCGTTGATAAGCTTCCTCGTATGCGTCATCGGCTCTTGCCCTCTTAGTCGATTCCTCCCTCACCTTGTTCTTCAGTTCTGCAATCTCCGCTGTTATTCGTTCGTTCTCTTCTTCAGTGTGAACCAGCTTTTCATCAACGTTATTCAGACGTTCCTCTCGATCTAGGATCTCGTCGTCCTTCTGTGCCATCGAGGTCTGTCACTCAACTACTATTTCATGCAACTCCTCGACGATATCCTGAAGTTCCACTGTGACAACCCGAGAATTTAGAAAATTTTTAAAATTTTAATTAATTGATTTAAGGTTCAATATTAGAACCTAGACATAAAATAACTGTATGCATTTGATATTTTTGAGAAAGAATTTTGAGGATTTCAAAATTCTGTTAAGGATTTAAGTGAATATGTTCTGTGTATATGGTTGTATATGTGTACAGTATGTGGTTAAGGGTCAAGGGTTGACCAGATAAACGATATATGTAACAAACCCTACATATATATTATGAACGTCAACGTTCGGTTAGAAAATTCTTTCGATTTATAAGAAACCCTAATTTCAGTTCCGGGAATTCGAAATCCTGATTCGGAAGTAGAAATCCTAAATTAGAAACTTAATGGCGTTAGTGTAAATAGTTATAAGATTAATTAGGGTTAATCTTAACAAATTGGTTAGAAAATCCTAATTTCAAAATTTGAAACCCTAATTTCTGGTTTAGGAACCCTAATTATAATTAGGGAAAGCCTGATTGTTAGTTTAATAATTTTAATGTTAATTAGGAAATGTTAATCCTAATTTTCAAGTTATAATAAAACCCTAATCTAATTAGGAAATCTAATTTCTAAATTAGAAATATTATTTTTCTATTTAAACCCTAATTCTTGGGTTATAAACCCTAATGACTAATTATGAAACCTAATTGCTAAATTAGCAATTTTAATTAGGAAATAATAATCCTAATTAGCAAGCTTGAATAATGATTAGTAAATTTTAATATAATTAGAAAATTCTAATTATAATTTAGAAATATTAATTTTCAATTTTGAAAATTAAATTTGGAAACTCTAGAAATTAAATTTCTAATATTTTAGGGTTAAACCCTAAACCCTAAGGGTTAAACCTTAAATCCTAAGGGTTTGGACCATTTACATAAATGCCATTAAATTTAATTGTTTAATGACCATTTTGCCCTTTTTTGTATTTTTGTAAGTTAGTTTACAAAATCTTACCATATCTTTAGGTTGATGACTAACCCTAAGCCTAGCTTGTGACTTATATCTCAATTATATCCGCCACTTTGACAGCCATGTGCATTGCATCAACATTTATATAGATCAAAAGTAAGAAAAGTCTCACTTTACTTTTCATTTTGTCCAAAACTTTTCTCTCTCTAGCATTTCGAGATTGAGAGTGATTATGAGTATTAAGTTAAGACTTTATCAGCCCTTAGCTTTCCAATAACAGATCATGAAGTCAGAAATCAAGAATCACTTATAAATCCTATGATCTTATGTTATATATTATAATTTGTTGGTTAAAGTTATGTGTTAGAGTGTCTTTTAGTGATATGGGTTGATAGATCATGGATCTATAACATCTAGATACACAATTTTGAAGATTTTAAAAATTTGGAAAACTTGAAAAATATGGTCTGACAGCCATATGTCAGAGGCATTAGATCTTTATCTGTTAATGTTTTGGTGTATTTTATGTTATGTATGTGTTCTTTGTTATGAGGGCTTTGATCTGAGACTTGAATCAAGCTCAGATCATGAGTATATTGCAAGTTATGATCGGTCAAAAAGCGTTGACCAAGCATGGAACAACTTTCTGGGCAGCCCAGAAATTTCCAGAATTTCTGACAATGATATTCATGACCCTAGATCTTTCTGTATTTAAAGGGTTTGGTCAAGTTATTGTTTTGTTGTTGTAGCCTGACGTGAAGACTACATGTTAAAGGCTTTAGATCACCCAGATACTTAACAGAATCGAAGATAATCTCGGTCAAACCTACGTTGACCAATCTACCTGAAGAACAAATCTGGGTAACCCAGATTTTTCCAAGATTATTCTGACAACATATTCATGAACCCGGATCTGGCTTGTGTTTGATTATTTGATGGTGTTAATATATCTATATTGTAATATGGTATAGGGACTATAGATGGGTTCCTTTATTTCACTTAAATAACAAACAGGATTCATTTAATGAACGGTCAAAGTAGACTGCTCAGTCACGAAATCCTTTTCTAGAAAACCCAGATCTTCATCAGCCAAACTTTCTGACAAGGTTTGACCAGCCTTGGTCCGTCACATATGATGTTGTAATGTTAATCTAGTGTTATATTATTATACCCTATCATGAATACTACCTTTTTGAACCACTATATCACACCAACCGAGCTCAGAACTCAAGATTCAAGGCTTGCAATATAGGTACCTTGACCGTTCTTCATTTCTGGAAAACCTAGAAATGGAAGAACAGTCCTGACATGATTTCTTATTGCCAATAACTCTCTGATATGTTTTAACTTGGCCATGATCTTAGTTTATAGTTGTAGTATTACAATTATACTACAACCATAACCCATCAAGATGCCCATAAAACCTTGTGATCAATGATTTAGACTTGGTCAAACCTCCTACCCTGAACACTGTCTATGCATTTCTGGGTTGATGAAGAACAGCCCAAGAAAACCATTAGCGACGGTTTTGTTGCCTATGGTACGTATAGCAACACTTAATTTTGGAAATTAATTACTTTAATTAAATAATTAGAGAAAAATGGTTATTAATTATTAAAAATATAAAATAAATTTCCAACGATTATTTTAAAGTCCGAAAATTAGTTTTTATTATTTAGTGTATATTTCGTAAATATTTAATATTTTTGGAATATAAATGGTATTTAATTTATTTAATTATAATAATAAATAAATTATTTAAAAATTATTTTAATTCATGAAAAATCATGAAAAATTATATTATGGTAAACGAAGATATTTTAAGTTATTTTTAATAACTTTTGATATTTTGTGATGAAATTTATTAATTAATTAATATTAATGATAATTAATTTATTTAATAAATGAATTAAATAAATTATGAAAAAATAGAATTTATGATTTAAAAATCTTATAAAAATGATTTAAGTGTTATAAAAATATTTTAAGTTATAAAATATAACTTTTAATATTTTGTCATGAAAATATTAATATTTTAATATTAAAAATAATTATCGGATAATGGATTTAACGATTTAAAAATCATATAAATATGATTTTAAGGTATTAAAAATACTTTGATATATTATAAATAAATTATAATATTATGACATGTATTTTATTAATATTTAATATTAAATAAATATTAATGATAATAGAGTTATGAAGTATTTAAATCATTTAAATACGAGTTTAATGATTCAAAAATCATTATAAATAGTAATAATTATTTAAAATTATTACAAGCTTACGAAAATTATTTTGACTGATATTAAAATTATCTAAGATAATTGTTAAGTGTTAGGCAGAGTTTAATTGAACTAAAACTCGACGATTATCAGACTAGACCGTCGGGATGTTAGAGTTATACCGAATTAAACTCAGACTGTAATAGTTTGACTTGATACCAAGTTTTATGTGTGTTGTAAACTGATAGGGTTATGTGTTATGTTGTTAGATTATTTTAATTACTGTGATGATATTATTCTAATTTGTATATCGATATTATTATATATTAGGTCTTCGACCAGACAAAGCTTATTATAATGCGTAATGATAATCAACGGTTCAGGCAAGTTTTTACTTAACTCTAGTAAGAGTTATTTTATTCTGATATACTTATGGATAATCATTGCTGATTGCCATTGTAGAATTATACTCTATATATATTGCATGTATAAGTCAGGTATGAAAGGCTGATTACCTTCATTACCATTCGGTTCAGATATATTTGTTCATGTTAAATACTTGTTCAGTCATAAATTTGTTTCTGCTAATTCACAATTATATTGTTAAATTATAGCCAGCTTATTATTCAAATTCTTTTAATCATGATATATCATTATATTATTGAACTTAAACTTGCTGGGCAACCTTCATGCTCAGCCTTGTTATATCATTATTAACATTGCAGATTAAGAAGCATACATCGGATACAGGAAAGGATAAAACCAAGTTCAGCTTGGGATTTTATGTGCAACTTAATTGTAATAGTATAGTTTGATAATAATGTTATATGTTAGATAGGTTATGAATGGTGTATAAGTTAAGGTTACTCGATTTTGGGATTAGTGTGTAAATATATTGTATAATCAATTTATGTTTATATCTTCCGCAATAGTTATAGAATAATTGTAATAGTGTTAGATTGATTGTACCGGATCTGCGGTGATTCGGGACCCGAATTCAGGGCTTTCACAGTTGGTATCAATGCTGTAGGTTATGAACCTTAGTTAGGAATACCTGAGACTAATAACTGTAGTGATTAGGATAAGTACTAACTCAAATAGAGTTAGTGTGTCGGTAAGATTCAAAGAAGAATCTCGGCGAGTTATAAAAGATACAGAGTTCCCTAACTCTAATAATAAAGTTGAACAGTAGTGGTGAATAGATATAGTCTAAAAGATTAAATGTATAGTGATAGGAGATCGTAAAATAAAACGATCATAATACATAAATGAATCGTAAAATATATGATGAGATCACCCCGTGATCTGATAAGGTGATAGCATGGAGAAGTATCAAGCGAACAATTAAAAAGTTTACAACAAGATTGCTGTGTGTATATGAATTGGTACAGATTCAGGAAAGGATTATGAATACAGATTAAATGAAATTCATATTGAGAATGTAGTTAGTATTAGGTAGGGATTCAATTGAGGACTCATGACAACAGCTAGGTCGTATGATTCTTCGTATGGGAGTTAAATTGTACTTGGTGTAACAACCACTTAGTTTCTGGCACTGAAAATCATTGAAATGTCTGTGTCGTGCTATTTGTTATATGCGTGTCGAGAAGGTGATTATTTTCTCATGTGTATAACAGATATATAGGTTATAGGTAGAGAATATAAGGTTAAGTACGAGTTCTTAAAACTCATATTTATGGTATGTTCGTGACTCATAATTATATAAAATGTTTATGAACCCCTCAGTGAATGAATGCCAAAGGTCTGTTTAGTACAAGTTCTTAAACTCATATGATTGTGGCAAGTTCCTGAACTCATAAGTGTGGTAAGTTTGATGAACTGGGTATAGTTTTGTGTGAATGGAGTATTAAGGATAATAGGAATAGATAGACTATTTAAGCAAATGATTATTAGTGGAGACATAGGTTTTCCAAAACTCCTAGCTATGCTAGACTTCGAAATTTTGACATCAAGCTAAATACGCACTATATGCTTTAAAAAAAATGTAGATTCGTAATCATTTTTGAAACGGTTTTGATTTGAAATATCAAAATATATTTTATTTATCACTTAGGTACCAGGTAACCTGATGCAGAGATGATAAAAAGGTGATAGAGTTGTAAATATAGGAATACTTAGTGTGAATTTGATCTAAAATCGTTATTCCACTATTGTATGATGTGTTATGACAAAGTCATACGATGACGGCATCCTCAAACGGACTATTAATACAGTACGGCATCATGACATCATTCTCAAAAATATTAATGTGCCAACGGGGTTTGGCTACACCTAAATAATTTGTTTGAATTGAATTATTGATATGAGTCTACGCTATTTAATTCAGCTAGACTAATGTTATGAAAACTCTAAGTGTTCATTGAAAGAAATTTCTCGAACCAAATTATTTTGGTGCGGAATCCGATAAGACTGAGGTAAAATTTTTGTACCTATGGCAGTGATGAGAAACAGATCAGACCAGTAGTACTTTATAAGTACAGGGCATACCGGGCTAATTACCCTTTGTGTCCGTAAGTTATAATGGTTAGCGGATGAATTTCCATATAACCTTTGTGAAAATGACAGACAATAGTCTGTAAAACCCCTCAGCACAATTTCAAAATTTTTATTCTTGTGAATAATGTATTGGGTAGCATGTGATGATGAGAATGAACGGCATTTGGTGTAAGGTGTAAGGTAAATTTCGGGGACAAAATTTTTAGAAGAAGGGGCGAATGTGACAACCCGAGAATTTAAAAAAAATTTAAAATTTTAATTAATTGATTTAAGGTTCAATATTAGAACCTAGACATAAAATAAGTGAATGCGTTTGACATTTTTGAGAAAGAATTTTGAGGATTTCAAAATTCTATTAAGGATTTAAGTGAATATGTTCTGTGTATATGATTGTATATGTGTATAGTATGTGGTTAAGGGTCAGGGGTTGACCAGATAAATGATATATGTAACAAACCCTACGTATATATTATTGACGTCAACGTTCGGTTATAAAATTCTTACGATTTATAAGAAACCCTAATTTCAGTTCTGGGAATTCGAAATCCTAATTCGGAATTAGAAACCCTAAATTAGAAACTTAATGGCGTAAGTGTAAATAATTATAAGATTAATTAGGGTTAATCTTAACAAATTGGTTAGAAAATCCTAATTTCAAAATTTGAAACCCTAATTTCTGGTTTAGGAACCCTAATTATAATTAAGAAAAGCCTAATTGTTAGTTTAATAATTTTAATGTTAATTAGGAAATGTTAATCCTAATTTTCAAGTTATAATAAAACCCTAATCTAATTAGGAAATCTAATTTCTAAATTAGAAATATTATTTTTCTATTTTAAACCCTAATTCTTGGGTTATAAACCTTAATGACCAATCATGAAACCTAATTGCTAAATTACCAATTTTAATTAGGAAATAATAATCCCAATTAGCAAGCTTGAATAATGATTAGTAAATTTTAATATAATTAGAAAATCCTAAATATAATTTAGAAATATTAATTTTCAATTTTGAAAATTAAATTTGGAAACCCTAGAAATTAAATTTCTAATATTTTATGGTTAAACCCTAAACCCTAAAGGTTAAATCCTAAATCCTAAGGGTTTAGACCATTTACATGAATGCCATTAAATTTAATTGTTTAATGATCATTTTGCCCTTTTTTGTATTTTTGTAAGTTAGCTTACAAAATCTTACCATATCTTTAGGTTGATGACTAACCCTAAGCCTAGCTTGTGACTTATATCTCAATTATATGAGCCACTTTGACAGCCATGTGCATTGCATCAACATTTATATAGATCAAAAGTAAGAAAAGTCTCACTTTACTTTTCATTTTGTCCAAAACTTTTCTCTCTCTAACATTTCGAGATTGAGAGTGATTATGAGTATTAAGTTAAGACTTTATCAGCCCTTAGCTTTCCAATAACAGGTCATGAAGTCAGAAATCAAGAATCAAGGCTTAAAAGGTAAAAACCCTAAATCTTAGAAATCATATGATCTTATGTTATATGTTATAATTTTGTTGGTTATATTAAAGTTATGTATTAGAGTGTCTTTTAGTGATCTGGGTTGATAGATCATTGATCTATAACATCTAGATACACGATTTTGAATATTTTAAAATTTTGGAAAACTTGAAAAATATGGCATGACAGCCATATGTCAGAGGCCTTAGATCTTTATCTGTTAATGTTTTGGTGTATTTTATGTTATGTATGTGTTCTTTGTTATGAGGGCTTTGATCTGAGACTTGAATCAAGCTCAGATCATGAGTATATTGCAAGTTATGATCGGTCAAAAAGCTTTGACCAAGCACGAAACTACTTTTTGGGCAGCCCAGAAATTTCTAGAATTTCTGACAGTGATATTCATGACCCTAGATCTTTCTGTATTTAAAGGGTTTGGTGAAGTTATTGTTTTGTTGTTCTAGCCTGACATGAAGACTACATGTTAAAGGCTTTAGATCACCCATATACTTAACAGAATCGAAGATAATCTCGGTCAAACCTACATTGACCAATCTTCCTGAAGAACAAATCTGGCTAACCCAGATTTTTCCCAGATTGTTCTGACAACATATTCATGAACCCAGATATGGCTTGTGTTTGATGATTTGGTGGTGTTATTATATCTATGTTGTAATATGGTATAGGGACTACAGATGGGTTCCTTTATTTCACTTAAATAACAAACAAGATTCATTTAATGAACGGTCAAAGTAGACTGCTCAGTCACGAAATCCTTTTCTGGAAAACCCTAATCTTCATCAGCCAAACTTCCTGACAAGGTTTGACCAGCCTTGATCCATCACATATGATGTTGTAATTTTAATCTAGTGTTATATTATTATACCCTGTCATGAATACTACCTTTTTGAACCACTATATCACACCAACCGAGCCCAGAACTCAAGATTCAAGGCTTGCAATATAGGTACCTTGACTGTTCTTCATTTTTGGGAAACTCAGAAATGGAAGAATAGTCCTGACATGATTTCTTATGGCCAATAACTCTCTGATATGTTTTAACTGGCCATGATCTTAGTTTATAGTTGTAGTATTACAATTATACTACAACCATAACCCATCAGGATGCCCATAAAACCTTGTGACCAATGATTTAGAATTGGTCAAACCTCCTACCTTGAACACTACCTATGCATCTTTGGGTTGATGAAGAACAACCCAAGAACACCATTAGCGATGGTTTTGTCGCCTATGGTACCTATAACGACACTTAATTTCAGAAATTAATTACTTTAATTAAATAATTAGAGAAAAATGGTTATTAATTATTAAAAATACAAAATAAATTTCCAAAAATTATTTTAAAGTCCGAAAATTAGTTTTTATTATTTAGTGTAAATTTCATAAATATTTAATATTTTTGGAATATAAATGGTATTTAATTATAATAATAAATAAATTATTTAAAAATGATTTTAATACATGAAAAATCATAAAAAATTATATTATGGTAAAAGAAGATATTTTAAGTTATATTTAATAACTTTTGGTATTTTGTGATGAAATTCTTTAATTAATTAATATTAATGATAATTAATTTATTTAATAAATAAATTAAATAAATTATGGAAAAATAGAATTTATGATTTAAAAATCATATAAAAATGATTTAAGTGTTATAAAAATATTTTAAGTTATAAAATATAACTTTTTATATTTTGTCATAAAAATATTAATATTTTAATATTAAAAACAATTATCGGATAATGGATTTAACGATTTAAAAATCATATAAATATGATTTTAAGGTATTAAAAATACTTTGATATACTATAAATAAATTATAATATTATGACATGTATTTTATTAATATTTAATATTAAATAAATATTAATGATAATGAAATTATGAAGTATTTAAATACGAGTTTAATGATTGAAAAATCATTATAAACAGTAATAATTATTTAAAATTATTACAAGCTTACGAAAATTATTTTGACTGATATTAAAATTATCTGAGATAATTGTTAAGTGTTAGGCAGAGTTTAATTGAACTAAAACTCAACGATTATCCGACTAGACCGTCGGGATGTTAGAATTATACCGAATTCAACTCAGACTGCAATAGTTTAACTTGATACCAAGTCTTATGTGTGTTGTAAATTGATAGAGTTATGTGTTATGTGGTTAGATTATTTTAATTACTGTGATGATATTATTCTAATTTGTATATCGATATTATTATATATTAGGTCTTCGACCAGACAAAGCTTATTATAATGCGTAACAATAATCAACAGTTTAGGCAAGTTTTTACTTAACTCTATTAAGAATTATTTTATTCTGATATGCTTATGGATAATCATTGCTGATTGCCATTGTAGAATTGTACTCCGTACATATTGTATGTGTAAGTCAGGTATGAAAGGCTGATCACCTTCATTACCATTCGGTTCATATATATTTGTTCATGTTAAATACTTGTTCAGTCATAAATTTGTTCCTGCTAATTCACAATTATATTGTTGAATTATAGCCAACTTATTATTCAGATTCTTTCAATCATGATATATTATTATATTATTGAACTTAAACTTATTGGGCAACCTTCATGCTCACCCTTGCTATATCATGATTAACATTGCAGATTAAGAAGCATGCGTCAGATACAGGAAAGGATAAAGCCAAGTTCAGCTTGGGATTTTATGTGCAGCTTAATTATAATAGTATAGTTTGATAATAATGTTATATGTTAGATAGGCTATGAATGGTGTATAAGTAAAGGTTACTCAATTTTGGGATTAGTGTGTAAATATATTGTATAAGCAATTTATGTTTATATCTTTCGCAATAGTTATAGAATAATTGTAATAGTGTTAGATTGATTGTACCGGATCTGCGGTGATTCGGGACCCAAATTCGGGGCTTTCACATCCACATTGCAGTCGTAGACTTCATCGTACATACAGCCAGCTATCGAGTTGAGTGGAATCTCTTCCTCATCATCCTCATTCCCCTGTGGCAGCTCAATTGGATCCTCCTCATCCGTCTCTACATCATCATCCTCCTCTTCAACCACTGTGACCAACGGGGCTGACTCCCGTGGCAGTAGTTGTTCCCAAACCACCCGAATGTCGCGAGGCTCCTCCTCTATAGGCATCTGAGGTCCCTCCTCCCTAGCCTGACTAGATTCTCTGACATTAGTCATCTTGTCAACCAAATTTTAAGTTTTAATTATTAATCATTACTACTCGACACTCACCAGCACAAACATTTTAATCATATAAGCACATAAGTATTTTTTTTTATTACTTCTTCCTTAAAACTCGATAAGAGTTTATCACCACTATCTTTTCAAAGGTTACTTCCTAAGGCTTTTCCCAACCTAAGGTTCATAACCTAAGGCTTTGATACCAACCTGTGACATCCCCAAATCTAGGTACTTCATTTCCACAAGATTTGGTGCTCACTATCCATACATTCATATCATCTACCCAAATAAAATAATATTTAAACCATAATCCTCCCTTTAAATAGGGTTACATCATTAAATAAAAAAACATCCCAAGTTGTCTAAACTTTAAACATCAATCAAGTGCAGAAATGAAATTATTACATTACATCATTATTAAAAAAAATCTATGGCCATCACAATAAACAAAATTACAAGTTTGCATCACTTGTATATTTTTCCCTTTCCTTTGCTAGTTGAAGGCTCATCTACCTTTTCAACTATAGCTGCAATAAGTATATAAATATGCAGGAGTGAGCAAAACAATTCCTCAGTAGATATAACAATAGATCAACATAAGACTAATAATAATAATTGCCAACAATATGCTCATCAAAATTGAATAGTACTCTAACAATGATAATCAAAAACTGGAATCCAAAATATGGAATATAATTAACTGAGGGTCATAAGACCATGAACTATGTCCACAGTTGTGAGTAATCTTTCAACTCCAACTTCAACAGTCATAAGACTATAAGGACCCCTCGTACTTAGGGGGATCAGCCCTTCGTACAATGTATTGTGCACAAACATTCCAACGCTAAGCATAACTCATCCTCTATTAATAGGGTTATTCATCTCATTATTTAGAGTACAAGTCCGCACCAAAGAAAGTGTGGTTTGGATAAGCTTTCAAGGGAAATTTGAAGTTTAACGATCATCAACTAGAGGACTAGTTGAATCAATAGTGTTTGATAACACAATAGTTGATCAATAATAACATGATATGGAACAATGAATAAGTGTAAGCGAATTAACTATATATTGAACTCATGCTTAAAAACAACCACAAAGCATAAGTATTGGACTTGCTTGAATAAAATTAAGGTAGGACTAGGTATTATTAAATATACATTAAGTAATAGCAAGATGAAAATAAAGCTTGCTCAATATGAGAATGAACTAAGATAATTCAACATTAGAAGCTTGAATTCGAGAAATATTGCATTCATAATACATGAAGGACAATAAAGGAACTTGTCTAACAATGAACAAGTTAGAATACATCAACAAATATTGGAATTCAAAACTTGTTCGAGCAAAGTTACAGTCAAAGCTAGCTTGTTCAAATATTGATTAGGAATACAAAGATTCGATTAATGAAAGATTAAAGTAAGAAACTTGCTCAATATAAATGAATAAAGTTACACAATGCGATAATAGAGTTAGCTTAGTGAAAGTGTAGAGTTAGAATACTTGCTCAATGTAAAAAGAAAGTTTAGAAACTTGCCTCAAGCGTAAGCTACAATATTAAACTCACGTTCACCTACACATTAGTTTAGAACCACACTATCTATTAGATATGCTAACATACCACAACATATATATTTCTAGCTAAAATCTTAGCACAAGTCTTATGCTACCATATATATTTCAGAATTCCCAAGTGTTAACATCACAACACCTATCTAACATTCATTGTATAAACTAAGTTATCACATAATGCGTTCGTAACCTACTAATCACTTTTACAATTTTGAATTCATAATCCATGTAACACCACTTTGTTTTAGCCTTGTTGTTACATATTGGACACATTAACCTATCATTAATCTAAGTTAAATTGAACGCCCAAAGTCTGCATAATTAATAGACTTCACTGTCTGTGGCAGGGTACTGGCGCGGCCGCGCCAGTTTTACATTGGGTTGAGGCGTTCCCGCGCGGCTGCTGAGCGCCCGCGCGGCTGCTGAGCGCCCGCGTGACACTCCAGATCCAGTTTTTGCAGAACATGGTTACGGCAGTTTTCTTAAGCCAACTAACACGAATTTCACCCACCAAACAATAATAATAACATGTAAATTAAATATACAATATCATAAACATGTTTGTTGACATATTCCATCAATTAGAACAATTTAACAACAACTAAAACTATTTTAATTTCTCAAAATTCACATTTTTATACAAAAACTCCATTTTTGACATCTCTTGCAAAAATTATCACTGTAATCTTTATACTTGGCCAAATTGCTTCATTTAAATTATGTTATGCTAGTTTCTTAATGAACTACATAAACAAAACTCAATTCACAGTTTAACATATGATTTGACCATCAAAATTGATACTTTCCTGAGCCATAAGAAAATACATATAAACATACACTATCAAAAATTTCTTCTACTGTAAACCGAAATTAGCATGCAATTCTTGTTTAAACACAAACTCTAATCATCATGACCACATATGTCCACAAGTAACCCATTGTATAGCAACAATTCAACAAATTTGAAATTCACAGAATATATAGAGTTTGCCGTAGAACATATATGTACATGTAATACTAAGATTATGAACATACCTTCAATTTGTTAATATAATCCTTGCTAATTACAGACCAAAACTCTCTCAAATTCTCTCAAGTTCCTTTCTCAATTCTCTCTGTCAAGCTCTTAGTAATAGACTAGGTACTATGAATAGCAATCGTAAACCAACTGATAGCAGTATGCGTCAAAAATAAAACTGATATGTCAATAATAAGCCTACTTATTATACCAATTACACATATAACGTATAAATTATAATTATATTATATTGAATTTATTTTATTTAGATTATTTAAACTCAAAATTTGAAAATCCAAAAGCCCTAAGGCTTTATTTGACAAAAAGTCTTTAAAATAAAGAATTAATATCCTTAAACCTTGTTTGGGTAAAACTGAATTGAACTACTTTGATTTATTTTAATAACTCTTTATAATATAGTTGTTTGTCACACTATATTTAATTAAGCTTTCATACGTAATTTATTTAATTTAAATAACAATTAATTAAATAAATAATTTATTCACATAACTCACTGCAAATAATTAACCGTCAAATTAAAATATCAATATAATAATAATTTTCTTAACTCATTAATTATTTATTTAACAAATAATTAACCAAATAAAAATCAAATCAATTAAACAAATATTTATTCAACTATAAACACATCCACTAAATATTTATATAATTCAATAAATATTTAATATTACGATTAAAATTCTGGAATGTTACAGTCATAGCAGGGAAAAGAATCAATCGAATGATTGTAAAGTTTACAGCAAGATTGTTGTGAATCAGTTGTACTATAAATTGGTACAGATTCAGGAAAGGATTACGAATACGGATTAAACAAAATTCGTATTGAGAATGGAGTTAAGATTAGGTGGGGATTTTAATTGAGGACTTATGTCAACAGCTAAATTGTATGATTCCTTTTTATGGGTGGAGAATTGTACTTCGTGTAAAAATCACTTAGTTTCTGGTACTGATAATCATTGAAATATCTGTGTCGTGCTATTTGCTATATACCTGTTGAGAAGGTGATTCTTTTCTCAGGTGTATAACAGATAGGTATTGTATAGTTAGAGAATATAAGGTTAAGTATGAGTTCTTAAAACACATACTTATGGTACGTTTGTGACTCATAATTATATGAAATATTTATGAACCCCTCAGCGAATGGACGCCAAAGGTCTGTCTAGAACAAGTTCTTAAACTCATATGATTGTGGAAAGTTCCTGAACTCATAAGTATGGTAAGTTTGACAAACTGGGTAGAACTAAGTGTGAATGGAGTATTGAGGATAATAGGAATAGATAGTAATATTAAGCAATGGATTATTAGTGGAGACATAGATTTTCTAAAATTCTTAGCTGTGCTAGACTTCCGAAATTTTTGACGTCAAACTAAATACGCACTATGTACCTTTTTGAAATGAATTTTTATTCTCAACTTCTGGTGACCATTCTGTATGTGTGGACTTGGGGCCACCGACACATCGTTACCTGTTGAGATGATAAAACTGAATTGCAACGATTTTTGAATGGTTTAAAGTATAGTATGTGCTACTAGTTTCGGCTAGACGATAATGATTTGAAATATCAAAATATATTTTTATTTATCACTTATGTACCATGTAACCTGGTGCAGAGATGATAAAAAGTTGATGGAGTTATAAATACATGAATACGTAGTGCTGAATTTGATCTAAAATCGTTGTTCCACTATTGTATGATGTGTTATGACAAAGTCACTCGATGACGGCATCCTCAAACGGGTTGTTAATACAGTACGACATCATGACATCATTTTTAAACTATTTTTAAAATTTTAATTTGCCAACGGGGTTTGGCTATACCTAAACATTTCGATTGAATTGAACTACTGGTATGAGTCTATGCTATTTGATTCAGCTAGACCAACGTTTATGAAAATCCTAAGCATTCTTTGAAAATTTTCCCAAACCAAATTATTTTGGTGCAGAATCCGATAAAGACTGAGGTAAGAAAATTTTGTGCGCCCAAGGCGGATAGAGGGAACGGGGATAAATTGTTCCAACTATTAGTATTTGGCCAGTATAGGGCATAACGGGCTAATCACCCTCTGTGTTTGTAAGATATGGCGGTTTATGGATGAATTTTCATAAAACCTTTTCAAAAATAAAAGTTTATAGTCTATATGAATCCTCAGCACAGTTTGAATAATTTAACTCTTGTGAGTGATATTTTGGATAGCATGTGATGTTGTGTATATAAGGTGTAAGGTGTAAGGTGTAAGAAAAATTTCAGGGACGAAATTTCTAGAAGAAGGGGTGAATGTGACAACTCGAGAATTTTGATATTTATTAAAATCATAAAAGATTGAATTAAGGTTAAATAATAAACCTAGACAGAAAATAAGTACATAGATTTGACATTTTTGGGAAGGAATTTTATGGATTTAAAATTTTTTTTGGTGAATTATTCAGGATTAAGTGAATAAGTGTATATGTTCTGTGTATGTGGATTTATGTGTACAGTTTGTGGTTAAGGGTTAATAGTTGACCAGATAAATTATATCAGTGTCCAAACCCTAATATTATATTAAGAACATCGACGTTCAGTTAGAAAACCATATCGATATGATAGAAACCCTAGAAACTGGTTTTGGAAATCCTAATTTTAGTTACGGGAATTCGAAACCCTAATTTGGAATATGAAAACCCTAATTTGGGAATTCAAAATTAAGTATGAATTTTAAACGTTAATGAGTAATAACTAATTAGGGATAACCCTAATTGATTAGTTAGAAACCCTAATTAATAATTAGGAAAAACCTAATTGGTAATTTAGCGATTTTAATGTTAATTAGAAAATATTGATCCTAATTAACAAGCCCTAATGCGATTAGGAAACTTTAATATAAATTGGAAGCCCTAATTATAATCTAAAATTTTTAATTTTCTAATTTTAAAACCAAATTAAAAATCTAAAAAAAATAATTTTTAAAACTTTAGGGTTAAACCCGAAGGGTCAAACCCTAAGGGTTTTTTTATCAAATGACATCCTTGGCATTAAAATTGTGTGCAAAATGACCATTGTGCCATTTTTGCATTCTTTATTAGCTAACTTGTAAATTTTGCCCTAGTTGTAGTTGGTATACAACTCTAGCTAGCCATGTGACTAAAAATCAATACATACCAGCCACTTTCATCAGCCATATACATTGTATGCATTATACATATATATCAAAGAGAGAGAAAAGTTGAGAAAAAAAAGCCATTTGTTCATTTACTCTCAACCAACACCTTCTCTCTCCAAACCCACAAAAAATATAAGAATATACATCCCCAATCAAGTTCCTACCAATTCCATAATAGATTAAGAAGCTCAGATTTAAGATTTGTCTAAGTGAGGTATAACCCTAAAATTAAAATTTGATCTTGCTTGCTATGTTGAAAGTTGTGTTTTAATGTTTAAATATGTAGTACGTAGTGTTAATCAGTGATTTGGGTTGGTAGATAGTGGATATATAACATCTAGATGCATGAATTTGAAGTTTTCAAAAATATGGAAGATTTTAAAATGTTGTCTGACAGTCGAATGTCAGGTCTCCAAGATCTGTGTCTGTTAATGTTTTTAGTGTTTTAAAGGTTGGTGTTTGTAGTATGTTGTGTGGGCTTTGATCTGAAACTCGATTAAGGGTCAGATCATGTACGTATTGAAAGTTATTGGTGGTCAAAACCCGTTGACCGGCCATGAGTTTACGTTTTCTAGGTAACCCAAATTTTTCCAGGAAGCCTCTGACAACATCTTTATGGCCATTGATCTTGCTTCTGTTAAGTGATTTGGCCATATGTGTGTTATGGATTAGTAGATTGACATGAAGACTATACAATAATGCCCTTAAAACAACCAGATCTTAAACAGGATCAAGGTTATAAGAGGTCAAAGTACGGTTGACCGACTATTTTGAAGATTTCTAGAAAATCCAGAAACCTTCAAGATCAACTTTTCTTACAAGGTTTGACCAGCCTTGATCTTTCATATGTGTTGTTGTTAGATGGATTCTATGTGATAGATCTGTTCCTTTACATGTTGGCTATAATCTGGAATCTTTAAATCACAAAAACAATACAAGGATAACAAGTAGTGGAAGCCCGAAGCAGGTACCCTGCAACTGTTCATCATTTCTGAAAAACCTAGAAATGAAGAACAGCTCTGACAAGCTTTTCTAGAGCTTAGATCTCTCTGTTTTGTTATGTTTTGGCCGTAAACTTAGTATGTAGTTCTAGTATTACACTTATACTACACGTTTAACATCATTAGCTGCCCAGATAACATCAAGATCATAAACATTTAAGTGGTCAAACTAGCTAACTCGTTAACTAGCTATGAGTTTCTGGGTTTCCTCTGTGATGCCCCCAAATCCGGCTATCTTCCAACCCGACAGATGGTACTACAAGGTACTATAATTTATACAGTCATTCCATTGAAACAACAACAAAATAATTGTATTTACTATCTTCGTATTAAAATAGTAATAAATTATTTCCCAAGTTCATAAACTGAATACATTCTTTGTTATTCATAAGTATATTATATACAAATACACTAGTCTATTACATGATAATTAATTATCCATCTTAGCTTTGCCTTTATCTCTCTTAGAACTCTCAGTTCGTTCGACTTTAGCTGTAATCATATAATTCAAGCAAGAAGTGAGCATAACTAGCTCAACAAGTCTAACAAAGGATAATATAAATACCACATCGAGAATTATATGATTATCTTCCATAACTGAACAAATAGCTATGAAGCACTATAAAACATTGAATAGCACTTCTCATTTCATAACAACAATTCCAAAGTATATATAATACCTTAGGAATTCTGAACCGGTCGAAAGACCATGAACATACACTTTACGTTTTCATACATGAAAAGGACATTATGGCACTAAGGTCGTACATCCAGCAATACTTACGAGCACTTGTAAGTGATCAACCTATAGTACTCTATATTGATCAACACCCATCCGCTAAAAATATTTACGTTTAAGTTTTGGCAACCTCGCGTGCCCATTGAATAATCGATGAAAATACATTTGTTTATTCATAGACAAACTTACCTTTGAATCCGTACCAAATACTTGGCATAGGATAGTGTTAGCAATTCTATATTGAAAGACTTGTAAACAAATCAATCAATTCTTCAACATTAGTCTAGCCAAGTTAAAATTGGCATCGACTCTTTCTTTAAAACAATTCATGCATTTCAGGACATGAATCACAGAAAACTAGACTAACACGGAGGCTAGACAAGCGTTAAGAAAACTTGCCTTCAAGCGTCTTCGAATATAATATTCAACAATTCTCAGTCTTCACAGGATCTACATGATATATTCACACAGCACACTATAATTAGCTACCAAACAACTAACTTTATTATTTTAACCAACTTCTTTCTCTTCTATGTCTTACTTGAATTTATTCCATTAATAATATCAATTCGACTTACTATACTTCATTACGGCTTGTTAACGTTCTTACGTTATTAATCGACACTCGGTCATCATTGGTGAGGTACCAACGTTGAACACCATTCACGGTTTACATGTTTACACTTTTGCGTTCTTCGTTTAATTATTGTTAAACCATACTTAACCTTCTAACATTATCACTTTATAAGTGATTTAAAGTTAGCCTTTTCATGTACATTAAGTACATTCATGTCTTACCATTGGTTTACATTCAATTGGAATACAAAACCTAATTTGGTCAACTATTTCCCACTGCCGGCGCTGCGGTGTCAGACTCTAGTACACCATTGGCGCTACGGCGTCAATTAACAGTAGACAGAGCCCAGAGTTGGCGCTACGGCGCGACGTTTATAACTGGGGTTGGCGCTGCGGCGCGACCCCTGAGCCTCAGTTGGCTTTGACAGTTAACTTTTTCTACGAACTTCTCGGCCTCATAACTTATTCGTTTTTCATCCGAATTGGCTCATTCAAAAGGCCATAACTCACAAATTACCTACTCTAGGTGTTCATGCAAGAATTTTTCACTTTCGAATCCGTTAACTCCGAATTCACCTTTTAGTTCATTATCGAGCGTTCATTTATCATTCGTGAGCGGTCAATACTCGTTTTCTTCGTTCTAAGTCAGAATTCGACCATTCTTGAGTCCACGACTCTTGAATGCCCTATCTCACATGTTGACATTGAAAACCAAATTTTCCAAGTCACACGACAACTTTTGAATACTAATTCCAGATTTCTACGTTTTCGACGTTGAACGTCTATTTTCGTAAAATTCGTCATAACTTCGTTACTCGTGTTCTATAAGCCAAATCAAATTGAACACTCTATTGATTCATCATCTACATCCTAACCAACCAAGATGCACATACCCTATCTATGCTGGTTTTTAATTTATCCTTCAACAACCAAGTTAACGTTCAAAGATTTCTATGGTTTTAAACTTTACGTAAACCCTTATGATTTCTATTTGAACATGACTTATCAATGTTTTAATCATTAATAGCCATCCTTATTCCTCCTAAAGAGACATGCTCCACCAATCTATAATTCTCTACGAGAAAGAAATTGAAAAAGGTCGAAGACTAACGATTACGAAATATTACCTTTTTCGTTCTTCGCGTTCTTGACTAAACGTATATGGTTTGCTTTGAAGTAGCTTGATTACTTGTTTCTATCTCATTCTCTCTCTCAATATATGTTGTACAAAGTTTATAAAACACCAAATGACCAACCTAAGCTTTCTTTTTATAGGCAAATCTAATGGAGGGCCAAATTATCCATTGGCCACCTCCTTACTATTCCCCACCTCCTTAGCAACTTAGCCACTAAGTAATCACTTTACTTGGTGGCCAAGTGGCCGACCCACATGACCATGGGTTTCCCCATATGTTTTACCCATCCCGTGACCCTCCGGTTCAACCCACGGTTTTATTTCTTGGATCGGGCTTAACTTAACTTAACATTGGGCCTTAACTTGGGCTTTCTTACATAATTCATTGGGATTGATATAATCCAAGTCCAATTGGATTATACAAAGTCCTTAAACTAAAAATCCAATAAGAACTAATCATATTCTACGCGTATAACTCACGTATTCGCATCGTTTAGTATTCATACGATATTCGTATTATACGCCGTAGTATTCTTCATATCATACTCGTTTTCAAACTAGTATCATACTCATATATCGTACGTATAATAATTCTAATCATTATACGTATTACACTTCCTTCTTGGAAATCACTTTCACTAACCCTTAGGTTTTAAGTCCGCAGGCGAAAACTTCGTTTGCCATAAATGAAATATTATTGGATATTCCATTATATCTTCATATTCTATCATTACGCGTTTCTCAGAATTTCAAACCTAATCTCTGAGCAAAAATAGATGAATAGTATTTTTACAGAAAATTCACGGAAAATATTTATTTTTGTCTTGGTAATTCAAAATAATTAATCCTAGCACATAGCCAGAATACTAACCACATCCACACATTCTAGGTCATAGAACGACCTTCAAATATCTTACTCACATAATTAATCAATTAAATTCATTTAATCTACATAATCAAATAAAAATTTAATTCATTAAAGATCTGATTTTCTTGGGCGTTACATTCTCTCCCCCCCCCCTTATAAGGATTCTGTCCCCAGAAGCTCGCTATAATTACATTAAAAAATAAGGAAAATTTTCCTTCATTTTACTTTCGAGTCCCCACGTTACTTCTTCAGCATTGTGGTTCCTCCAAATCACCTTCACTGAAGGTATTATCTTATTTCTCAAGACTTGTTCCTTCCTATCAACAATCTGAATTGGAAGTTCTTCATATGTTAAGTTTTTTTTCTACTTGAATAGATTAATACTCTATTACGTGCTTGCAGTCTGATTTATAAGGATACAACATAGACACGTGAAACACATTGTGTATTCTTTCCGTCTCGGGAGGTAAGGCTACTTCATAGGCTACCTCTCCTACCCTTCCTAAAATTTTAAAAGGTCCTACAAACCTTGAACTTAACTTCCCTTTCTTCCAAAACGTATCTTCCCTTTCCAAGGTGATACTTTCAGAAAGACATAAGAACCTACTTCAAACTCCATATTCTCTCGATGAGGATCTCCATACTTCTTTTGTCTGTCTTGAGCCGCTACCAATCAGGTTCGTATTAGCTTAACCATGTCTGCTGTTTGTTGTACCATCTCCGGTCCCAACATTCGACGTTCACCTACTTCATCCCAGCACAGTGGAGTTCTGCACTTCCTCCCATACAACGCTTCATAAGGCGGCATGCCTATACTAGCGTGAAAACTATTTTTGTAAGTGAATTCCACCAAAGGCAGATGTTCATCCCAACTCCCCTTAAAATCCGTAACGCAAGATCTTAACATATCTTCTAGCGTTTGAATTATCCGTTCACTTTGTCCATCCGTTTGTGGATGATACGCCGTACTCAATCTCAACTGCGTTCACATTTACTCTTGCAAACTCCTCCAAAAGTTCGACGTGAATCGTGGATCACGATCGGACACAATCGAAACAGGTACCCCATGTATAGAAATAATTTCCTTGACATAAAGCTTATAGCTAACTGCTCTAGGTTATACCTAATTCCTATTGGAAGAAAGTGAGCCGATTTGGTTAACCGATCCACTATTACCCAAATAGCATCGTATCCTTTTCTTGTCGTTGGAAGCCCCACTACAAAGTCCATAGTGATATGCTCCCATTTCCACTCTAGAATCTCTAGTGATTGCAACAACCCACTCGGTCGTTGGTGTTTAGCCTTAACTTTCTGACAAGTTAAGCACTTACTAACATATTCTGCGATTTCCCTCTTCATGTTCGGCCACTAAAAGTTTTGACGAAGGTCTTGATACATCTTAGTACTACTAGGATGTATCGAGTACCTCGAGCTTTGAGCCTCACACATAATCTCTTCTTTTAAATTGAAATTATTTGGAACTCAAATTCTTCCTTCAAAACAAAGTAAACCTTCATTATCAAGGTTATACTTAGTCTTCACTTCATCCTTCATTATCTTTTTCATTCGCTCGCATTCTTCAGTACCTATTTGTACTTCCTTAACCCATTCCACTATCGTTGGTCGAGTCTCCATTAAAAATAACATCTCCACCGTTTCACTTGGTAACTTAACTTCTAACTCCATTCTTGCCATCTCCGTTATTAACTCATTCTAAGTCATTAACATTGATAGCTTCTCCCTACCCTTCCTACTTAGCGCATCTGCTACAACGTTTGCCTTCCCTGGATGATATAAAATATCACAGTCGTAATCTTTTATTAACTCTAACCACCTTTTCTGTCTCATATTCAACTCCTTCTATGTGAAGATATATTTCAGACTATTATGGTCCGTGTATATCTCACACTTCTCCCCGTATAAATAATGTCTCCATATTTTTAAAGTAAAAACTACTGCTGCCAATTCTAGGTCATGAGTAGGATAGACCTTCTCATAATCCTTTAACTGGCGTGACGCGTACACAATGACCTTGCCATGTTGTATGAGCACGCAACCCAGTCCTCTATGCGAAGCATCGATATAAACTATAAAATTCCCCGTATCATCTGGTAAGGATAATACAGGTGCCTCACTTAACCTCCTTTTTAGTTCTTGAAAACAATTCTCATATTTTTCAGTCCACACATACTTTATTGACTTCCTCGTCAGATTTGTTAACGGATTAGCTATTTTAGAAAAGTCCTGTATGAACCTTCTATAGTATCCCGCTAACCCTAGAAAACACCGAATCTCGGTTGGCATTTTCGGTTGCTCCCACTCATTTAGTGCTTCCACCTTCATTGGATCTACAGATATTCCATCTTTATCTATAACATGTCCTAGAAACTGCTCTCATTCAAGCCAAAATTCACACTTAGTGAATTTCGCATACAACTTCTCCCTCCGTAGTGTTTCCAACACTATTCTTAAATGTTCAGCATGATCTTTTGGCGTCTTAGAATAGACTAGAATATCATCAATGAACACTACAACGAACTTGTCCAAATACTGTTTGAAACATTTATTCATCATATCCATGAATGTGGCTGGCGCATTCGTCAACCCAAACGACATAACCAGAAACTCGTAATGACCATAACGAGTTCGGAATGTCGTATTAGGTACATCCTCCTTCTTTACTTTCAATTGATGGTACCCCGTACGCAAATCTATCTTAGAAAAATACTTTTCCCCTTTCAACTGATCAAATAGATCATCAATCTTGGGCAATGGGTATTTATTCTTAATCGTTAACTTGTTCAACTATCGATAGTAGATACAAAGTCGTAACGACCCATCCTTCTTCTTTACAAATAATACCGGCACTCCCCACGGAGACACACTCGGTTGAATGTACTTCCTATCTAATAGTTCCTGTAATTGAACTATTAACTCCTTCATCTCTACAGGTGCCATTCTATATGGTGCCTTTGAAACTGGTGTCATACCTGGCAACAAATCAATCACAAATTTGACCTCCCTATCTGGCGAAATACCGGGTAACTCCTCTGAAAATACATCCGCGAACTCTTGTACCACCGGTATCTATTCCAATGTTTCTCCCACTCTTTGGGTATCCACAATATGGCACAGGTAACCCCTTACACCCCTTTTTCGACATCTTCCTAGCTTGTGTCATGGTTAAACAACAAGAGCGTCCCTGTGATTTATTACCATAAAACACCGCCTCAGTTTTCTTAAAAAGCCTTAGGTTTACGCTCTTTTTATGACAATCTATTATCGCTCTATGGTTAATTAACCAATCCATACCGAGAATTTCATCGAATTCTCTCAACCTTATCGGTAAAAGATCTACTGATAATATGTTACCTCTAATATCTACAAAACAATTCTTATGAATGTGTTCAATGGGAATTATCTCTTCGTTTTCCACCTTAACGTCTAAAGGTATTTATAGTTTTTCAGGGTTTAAACCTAGTTGCTTAGCAAATCCAATGCTATAAAAGAACAAGTAGCACCCGAGTCAAATAACACATAAACATTTATTTCATTGACTAGAATGATACCTACTACTACATCTGCTGATGCAACCGCATCTTGGATAGTCATATTAAAAGTTTGGGCTGAGGGTCTACCCAATGATGGTGTTGGTCCAGTAATGGCTAACTTACCACTACCAGAACCCTTACTACACTTAGATCCCTTCTTCGGGCAATTCCTTGCCATGTAATCCATCGACCACAAACAAAACAACCCTGGTTTTTCTTAGGATTAGGATAGTTGGGTGATATATGTCCCTCCTGCCCACAGTTATAACAAACTGATTTCCCTTTTAGACAGACTCCTAGATGAGTCTTTCTGCATGTCTTACATGCCTCCATCCTACGTTTAGGACCCCCTTGTTTCACCCCAATATTCCTGGAATTAAAACTCTTCCTTTTCGGCATACTGCCACTACCACTGGCACCCTTTGCATTGGTTTCTCCCTCTCCCTTACTCTTATTCTTTCTTTCTTTGTGGTATTGGGTTAACGCCTCACTACCACCCTCTGCTATAATCGCCTTTTCCAGAATGGTCCCATAGGAAGCACTCTAGAATACTGAAATCCTACTATAGAGCCAGGGTTTTAGGTCTTTCTCAAACCTACGAGCCTTCCTCTCTTCCGTGTCCACTTGGTGTGGAGAAAACCTTGCCAATTCATTAAATTTGGTCGCGTACTAGGGAACCGTCATGTCCCCTTGCTTAAGTTCTAGGAACTTAATCTCCATCCTCCCTTGCATGCTAGTAGGGAAGTAGTTCTTGAAGAATACCTTCTTGAACTGTTCCCACGTAACCACATCAGTTCTAGCCCTACCCTGGTGAGCCTCTAACCAGTAGTTGGCTTCCCACTTCATCATGTAAATCAGAAAAGAAGTCTTTTGCACCTCACCCATGTTTGTAATAACAAACGCCTTTTCTATTTCTTTTATCCATGTCTGGGCCTCCATTGGATCTGTCATTCCCTTGAACTCAGGCGGACTTACACTTTTGAATACCTTAAAGGTAGTCGTTCTGGATACCCTAGGTCCTGCGGGTGCTCTACCCTAGTTTAGTTAAATGCAGCCGTTAATAAATTAACGAACTCTTGCATAGGGTTATTTGAACCCCCTTGGTTATCATTATATGATTCTGCCTCCTGATTAAGTTGTCTTCTTCTTGGCGGCATTTTCTGATTAAATAAATAAAGTTTCATTATTACTTATTTGCTTACTTAATTATTATTTGGCAAATAATAACTCATACACAACCAAGCACAATTAATAAAAACTTCATTATATTCATATGCTTCTTTATAGTCAAAATTATTTACAATTTGCTTTCCATAGCCAAAAGATATTACATTTCTATCTCGCGATTGACTTCCACAAAAAATAGGATTTACAAAAAGACTACCCTTTAATTATACAAAAGAGGGTTTTACGTTACTACACAAAAGTATTGACTGCTCTAACTCCTAATACTACCTAACTGCATTCTCATATTTCTCATTCGCTAGAATTGACACAATATCCTGACTTATAGTATGTAGAGTCTGTCCTGACTTAATGGAATAACAAGCTACTTTCAGCTTGAAATCCTCGTGCGCACTGTCATTGATATATGACATCCGTGCTATTTTTTGGTCTTTCTCAACCAGTTTCTTACGAAGTTCTACGACCTCGTTCTTATAGTCCCTAGCCTTATCTGTCATGAGCACCTTTTCATCATGCTCTGACTCAAAAGTCTGATTCTGTAGACTCCTTGGCCTCACAGAGATCACTAATCTCTTCCTTCTGATTCTGCACAATATTGTGCAGTTGCACGTCGTTGTATCTATAGGTGTTGGCTCTAGTGCAGGCATCACAATATTAACCGATGTTACCTCCATATCATCCTCCACATCTATCATCATATTAAGATATGATGCCAATCCCATAGTCTCCTCAGAATAATCCTCATCCGAAAAATACTCCTTTGGCTCTAATTATTCTAGAATCACTAATGGTACTTCCGCTACAGGCATAGGTACATGCTCTACTCTGTTCACGGACTCTTCGCTCACCACGTGTATATCTCTATACATCAAGCTATCGATCGACATCTACAATAACATATAACAAGTTGATTAGTACATAATACACAATGATATAAGCACAAATCACATTTAATTCATTTAGGGTTAATTTCCATCTATTAAATCTTTCGGTACTGAGTTTCCTCAGTACCTTATAAACTCATTGGACTCGAGTTTACTTTCTTCGGACTTTTCCTTTCTTAACGAGGTTATTAGCCTAAGGTTCTTCGCCCTTAAGTTTTATAAGCTAATGCTTTGATACCAAGCTGTGACGCCCCCAAATCCGGGTATCTTCCAACCCGATAGATGGTGCTACACGGTACTATGATTTATACTGTCATTCCATTGAAACAACAGCAAAATGATTGTATTTACTATCTTCTTATTACAATAGTAATAAATTCTTTCCCAAGTTCATAAACCGAATACATTCTTTGTTATTCATAAGTATATTACATACAAATACACTAGTCTATTACAGGATAATTAATTATCCATCTTAGCTTTGCCTTTATCTCTCTTAGAACTCTCAGTTCATTCGACTTTAGCTGCAATCATATAATTCAAGCAAGAAGTGAGCATAACTAACTCAACAAGTCTAACAAAGGATAATATAAATACCACATCGAGAATTATATGATTATCTTCCATAACTGAATAAATAGCTATGAAGCACTATGAAACATTGACTAGCACTTCTCATTTCATAACAACGATTCTAAAGTACATATAATAGCTTATGAATTCTTAACTGGTCGAAAGACCATGAACATACTCTTTACTTTTTCATACATGAAAAGGACATTCCGGCACTAAGGCCGTACATCTGCATTACTTACGAGTACTTCAAGGTGATCAGCCGATAGTACTCTATGTTGATCAACACTCATCCGTTAAACGTATTTACGTTTAAGTTTTGGCAACCTCGCGTGCCCATCGAATAATCGATCAAAATATATTTGTTTGTTCATAGACAAACTTACCTTTGAATCCGTACCAAATACTTAGCATAGGATATCATTAACAGTTCTATATTGAAAGACTTGTAAACAAATCAATCAATTCTCCAAGATTAGTTTAACCAAGTTAAAACTGGCATCGACTCTTTCTTTAAAACAATTCATGCATTTCAGGACATGAATCACATAAAACTTGACTAACCCAGAGGTTAGACAAGCGTTAAGAAAACTTGCCTTCAAGCGTCTTCGAATATAATATTCAACAGTTCTCAGTCTTTAGAGGATCTACATGATATATTAACATAGCACACTGTAATTAGCTACCAAACAACTTACTTTATTATTTTAACCAACTTCTTTATCTTCTATGTCTTACTTAAATTTATTCCATTAATAATGTCAATTCGACTTACTATACTTCATTACGGCTTGTTAATGTTCTTACGTTATTAACCGACACTCGGTCATCAGTGTAACATTGCAAAATTTTAGAATTTTAAATGTAATTTATAAATATTTATTAATTTATATAAATATTTATTGGATGTGTTATTGATTAATACATATTTGTATTTGTTTAATTTGATTTAAGTTGGGGATGTGTTATTGATTAATACATATTTGTATTTGTTTAATTTGATTTAAGTTGGTTAATTATTTGTTAAATAATTAATTAATAAGTTAAGGAAATTATTATTATAGTGATATTTTAATTTGATGGATAATTAGTGGTATTGAGTTATGTGATTAAATAATTTAATTAATAAATTGTTATTTGAATTAATTAATTAAGTATGAAAACTTAATTAATTAGAAGTGTGACAAATAACTATATTATAAGTGGTTATTAAAATAAATTAAAGTAGTTTTAATTTATTTTGCCAAACAAGGCTTAAATATATTAACTCTTTAATTTTAAAGAGTTTTTGCCAAATGGAGCTTATGGCTTTTGGTTTTTTAAATTTGATTTATTAATAATATAAATTAAATTAAAATTAAACAAAATATAAATAAAATATATATTAATTTGGTAACTGATAAATTGAATAGGGGTATTGAATAGGCGTCGGTTTTGTTTTAAACGGGCGTGCGTTGGTTTTATTTTATTTTTACGTAAAGAGTATTTGGATTTTGGCTCAAAAGAAAAGAAAAGGAAGATTGCAGAAATTGAGAAAGAATAGAGTAAATTGAGAGGAAAATGTGTTTGAAGTTGCAAGGTTGTCTGTGACTAGTAAGGGTTAACAAGAATTTCTTAACAACAAAAGGTATGTCTATGACCTTAATACTAGATACACATATAATTTATATGTCTCTGTGTATTTCTTTTTCACTGAGTAGAAGGTTTTTACAAAATTCTTGTAAAACTATGTTTTTATAATTGTTATAGTGGCATATATAGATATGTGATTAAGATTTCATGTTAATTACGTGTTAAAGAAAAAGGAAGTGGAATTACAGTGAACATATATGTATAAACGTGGTTTGCAAAGTACCAAATATTATACTTGTATTTTATGATAATCATGAAATTGAACTGTGATTATATGAATTGGGTAAGAATTTAATAGAATATAATTAGAATAAATCATATTATTTTATAACTATGATTACAGTGCTCACTGTGTCAAGAATATCATCAATGGAGTTTTTGTTTTAAAAAAAAATAGCGTTTTCAAAGAATTAGTTTATGATATTGTTGATTAGTGGTGGGTAATTGGGATATAGATGATTGTTAGCATTTATGTATAAATTACATCAATTATACGTATATAATTAGTTGCTAGAATTTCTTAAACAGACCAAAAATGGTCTTCGTGCTTGGTTCTGTTAGTTTTTGGCGCCCCAGCGCCAAAACTGGAGCCCCAGCGCCAAAATTCGCGCCCCGGCGTCAAAGTTCGCGCCCTGGCGCCACTGGCGCCACTGGCTAGCTTAGGACTCACGCCCCAGCACCAGAACTCGCGCCCCGGCGCTGGTACTCGCACCCCGGCGCCACTATCCACGCCCAGCGCCGGATTTGTGGTCTGATTTGGACAGTTTTGACATCCTGTAGTAAAATAGCCATAACTTCCTCATACAAACTCCGATTGAGGTAATTCAAGATGATTCGGAAAGAGGACGAGTAGACCTACAACTTTCGTTCTTTAAGTGTTTCAATTTGAGGTCATTAAGATGGGTCAAAATGGTCATCTTTATGACTATTGTGTTTTCGGAGGCAATCGGAGGGTGTCGGGCATGCACATATGCATGTGTAGTGCTCTTGACCATAAAAGATGATTTCCTAAGTTATAAAACATGAATATTAGTGATTATAATGATGCTTAACATTAATACATGATGTATTAGATGAGTTATTGAAGCATAGTAAGCTTACACAAGAGAGGCAAATCGGGCGTGTGACGAATGAACGTCGAAACGCCATGCCAAGTGTTAATGAACTTAAAAAGTGTTTCAATTCAATTGAAATGGATATTATAAGATATGGAATGGGTTTAATATAAAACCAATAAGTAGTCCTAGCAAGACTTAAGCACTTGAATGAACTGCGAATATGAAATATAGTGAGATATAAGTTGAAAGTTAACACAATAAAATTGAACATTGTGTTCTAATTAATAGGAAAGATTTTGAGATGTGGAGTAGAGTTTGCATTACAATTACTATGTGTTGTTATGTGACTAATATTTGATGTGTATGATTATATAATTGCGTAGGGCACATGAAGTGCAGATAGCTGTAAGCTATTAAACTGTTATTGGTAAACAACGATCAAGGCAAGTCTTTCGGTTCCTATTTTCTACGTGGACTTGATGAACTGTTTAAATTGCATGATATGTTAAGCATGTTGAATCATGAAATGTTAAAGTCAATATATGACTACATTGTTTTGGCTACGTAATGATGATTGAGTAAGGAACTCAATCTTTATATTTGCTATGTGAATTAAAAGTATGTATGCCATGTTACTTTAATGAGATGTATATCGAGCATGTTATTATGTGTTATGTGATGCATGAAAACTGTTAGACTTTGCTGGGCTGTCGAGCTCACTCTTGCAAATAACCACTTTTGCAGGTACAAATTTTAAGGTAAAGATACGTGCTATGTGAGTTATAGAGATCTATATTCACGAAGATTACTTATGTTTTATGAGAAATGTATTTCATATTTTGAACGTAAAATGTTGTTGAAATGTAAGCTAATGTATATGGATATTTAGTTATGATGTAAGACTTTGTATAGTCATTTTGTTGTAACGATTCATGATATAAGATTGAATCAAAGAGATGTAATGTAATGGTTGCGATTCAGGGCAAGAAAGAAGGAAATGCATAAAAGTTTTAAATATTCAGCAATTTTATTAAGTTTAACATCGAATAATGATGTAAAATTAGAGATTTAATGTATGGTTAACAACCGAAGTTGAGATTTAAATTGTATAGATTTTGGGGTCGTTACAGTTGGTATCAGAGCCGTAGGTTATAAACCTTAGGTAGGAGTACCGTAGGCTATAACCTTAGAGAAGAGAGGTGAAGATAATGAACGAATAAGCTCAAATAGAGTTTGAACAATATGGGATTAAAACTTGTGTAAAAGGATTCAAAGAAGAATCTCGCAGAGTTATCAGGAATATGAATGTGGGGTTACCCAACTCCAATAATAAGAATGAAGGTGATAATAAATAGACAATTTCTATAAAAAGAGAAAGGTAAAGAAGTTATGAATAGAGAGTTATGTCTAAGTATGGTGTAATTGTACTCTTTAGTAGTTGATGTATGGTATCTGGGCTAAACGATTCCTTCATGGAGCGGAGGTATATACGAACTAGCAACTCGGAACCTAGTTTGTTGGTTGTTTGTGGGAAACCACTCAGCGTACCATATTGAAACTGTTAGAGACTCGATGTGTACCAAGTGTGTAACTCGAATGAAATTTTGAGCGATGTAAATGAAGTTAGAAAGTTAGAAATTCTTAAAAGAAGAATTGTTATATAAACAAGAAGATTCAAAGAAGAATCTTGAAGAGGTATAAAGATAAAAAATGAGAGTTTCCTAACTCCAATAGCCAAGATAGCGAATAATGTCGTAAATGATGAAAAAGAGAAAGAATGAGGATCGTAAAACAAAACGATCACGAGTTAACAAAAGAATTTTAAGAGAGATGATTATAGAATAAGGTCACGACGTGATCTGTTTAAGTTATAAAAGAAAGATGGTCTGTAATGTTTGAATGATTATAGCTTAATGTTATGAAGATGGTGTACTATGAAATAGTACGAGATAACTCATGAGGAGTTATAGATGATGTGATACGAGGAATTCGTATCCAACAAAGAGCAAGTTAAAAGAAAGATAGAGTTAGGTGCAATTGAGAACTCATGTAATGACTGAGTTGTACAAACCTTTGTATGGGCGAGGGTTTTGTGCTTGCACTCAGTTTATCACATTGATAATCATTGGAATGTTTGTGTCGCGCTATTTGCTATATGCCTGTTGAGAAGGTGATTCTTTTCTCATGTGTATAACAGATAGGTAGGGTATAGTTAGAGAATATTATAAGGTTAAGTGCGAGTTCTTAAAACTCATACTTATGGTAGGTTCGTGACTCATAATTATATGGTATGTTTTTGAACCCCTCAGCGAATGGACGCCTATGGTCTGACTAGGATAAGTTCTTAAACTCATATGATTGTGGCAAGTTCCTGAACTTATAACGTATGGTAAGTTTGATGAACTAGGGTATAATTAAGTGTGAATGGAGTATTGAGGATGATAGGAATAGATAGACCTATTAAGCAATGGATCATTATAGAAAGTGGAGTTGATGGTGGAAGCATAGGTATTCTAAATCTACTAGCTATGCTAGACTTTCGAAATTTATTGACTTCGTGCTGATGTTTACACTTTTAGTTTCTTGAAAAACATTTGATCAAATGATGGAACCAATGAGTTTTAACAACAATACTGTTATTCGTATGTCTATGCTAATTGCTTCGGCTAGACAAAAATAATTTGCAATATATCAAAATGTATTTTATATCATTAATGCATCATGTAACCTGGTGCAAAGATGATAAAAATGATGGAGTCATCAATGCAGTATTACCTAGTGTTGGATGTGATCTAAGGATCGTCAGCCCACTATGGTATGATGTAGTATGATAAAGTCACCAAATGACGGAATCCTCAACGGACTGTAAATACAGTGCGGTATCATGACGTCATAAAAAGATTTTTGAGATTTCTTTAATATATGAGAATACATATGTATGTATGTATGTATATGTATATTTCGGTTAATGTCCGAGTTATTGTAGAGGTCTATGCTATTTGATTCAGCTAGACAAATATTGAAAGATGTTCATGAAATTCAAGAGTTTCTTGAGAAGTTATGCCAAACCAAATTGTTTTGGTGCGGATTCAGATGTTGAAAAGTTGAGATGAACAACCCTTTTATAGGGGATTACGCGGAGGCGTTGAGATGTTTGTGCACAATACATTGTACGAAGGGCTGATCACCCTAACTACGAGGATTCCCTATAGTCTTCTGACTGTTAAAGTTTAAGTTGAAAGATTACTTAAAACTATGGATATATGCATAGCGTTTAAATGTTTGTGCACAATACATCGTACGAAGGGCTTAACACCCTAAGTACGGGGGTCCTTATAGTCTTATGACTGTGAAAGTTGAAGTTGAAAGATTACTTGCAACTGTGGACATAGTTCGTGGTCTTATGACCCTCAGCATGATTTGAAATCTTTTAAAATTCCTGAGTTATTCAAACTACTTCCCAATTATTGAACAATTGTGGAAGATTCTTGTTATTCTGCAAGATGGAAGTGAAAAAGGAAAATATTCCTTAGAAAGAAGTAAGTCGTAGAATGCAACACTGAATGATGAATATGTTGATTAAGTGAGAAAAGAGATTTTGAAATGAGAAGGGGATGAGTTATCAAAGAAATTTGTGAAACTTTTAATAGAAAAGTTAATAATTGTAGAATTATCTTTGTGAAAGAAGTGGTTATAGAACCTAAGGAATGAATATAGTATTAACGTAAAATCTACTTTGATAGATGGAATGAATAAATATTAATTGATAAAATTTCGAGGACGAAATTCTTAAAAGAAAGGGTGAATGTAATATCCCAAGTGTTTATGATAGCGATTCCCGAGTGTTTTTGATAACGATCCTTAGAAAAGGAAATGAATGGGTTAAAAGATATATATTACTCAAACTATAATTGTGTTCAAATGAAAGTTATGAAATGAAACATAGAATTTGTTAGGTAATGAATGTTGTAGGAAATATAAAATCTATATTTAGATAAAATGATGAAAGATTTCTCTGAGTTATTTGTTTAATTTGTGTCTTCGATTCTGGGGACAGAATCTTTGTAAGGATGGAAGATTGTAACGAATGAGTGATTTGAATTGTGATTCTGGGGACAGAATCCTTGTAAGAGGGGAATGATGTAACATTCCAAAATTTTAAAATTTTAAATGTAATTTATAAATATTTATTAATTTATATAAATATTTATTGGATGTGTTATTGATTAATACATATTTGTATTTGTTTAATTTGATTTAAGTTGGGGATGTGTTATTGATTAATACATATTTGTATTTGTTTAATTTGATTTAAGTTGGTTAATTATTTGTTAAATAATTAATAAGTTAAGGAAATTATTATTATAGTGATATTTTAATTTGATGGATAATTAGTGGTATTGAGTTATGTGATTAAATAATTTAATTAATAAATTGTTATTTGAATTAATTAATTAAGTATGAAAACTTAATTAATTAGAAGTGTGACAAATAACTATATTATAAGTGGTTATTAAAATAAATTAAAGTAGTTTTAATTTATTTTGCCAAACAAGGCTTAAATATATTAAGTCTTTAATTTTAAAGAGTTTTTGCCAAATGGAGCCTATGGCTTTTGGTTTTTTAAATTTGATTTATTAATAATATAAATTAAATTAAAATTAAACAAAATATAAATAAAATATATATTAATTTGGTAACTGATAAATTGAATAGGGGTATTGAATAGGCGTCGGTTTTGTTTTAAACGGGCGTGCGTTGGTTTTATTTTGTTTTTACGTAAAGAGTATTTGGGTTTTGGCTCAAAAGAAAAGAAAAGGAAGATTGCAGAAATTGAGAAAGAATAGAGTAAATTGAGAGGAAAAGGTGTTTGAAGTTGCAAGGTTGTCTGTGACTAGTAAGGGTTAACAAGAATTTCTTAACAACAAAAGGTATGTCTATGACCTTAATACTAGATACACATATAATTTATATGTCTCTGTGTATTTCTTTTTCACTGAGTAGAAGGTTTTTACAAAATTCTTGTAAAACTATGTTTTTATAATTGTTATAGTGGCATATATAGATATGTGATTAAGATTTCATGTTAATTACGTGTTAAAGAAAAAGGAAGTGGAATTACAGTGAACATATATGTATAAACGTGGTTTGCAAAGTACCAAATATTATACTTGTATTTTATGATAATCATGAAATTGAACTGTGATTATATGAATTGGGTAAGAATTTAATAGAATATAATTAGAATAAATCATATTATTTTATAACTATGATTACAGTGCTCACTGTGTCAAGAATATCATCAATGGAGTTTTTGTTTTAAAAAAAAATAGCGTTTTCAAAGAATTAGTTTATGATATTGTTGATTAGTGGTGGGTAATTGGGATATAGATGATTGTTAGCATTTATGTATAAATTACATCAATTATACGTATATAATTAGTTGCTAGAATTTCTTAAACAGACCAAAAATGGTCTTCGTGCTTGGTTCTGTTAGTTTTTGGCGCCCCAGCGCCAAAACTGGAGCCCCAGCGCCAAAATTCGCGCCCCGGCGTCAAAGTTCGCGCCCTGGCGCCACTGGCGCCACTGGCTAGCTTAGGACTCACGCCCCAGCACCAGAACTCGCGCCCCGGCGCTGGTACTCGCACCCCGGCGCCACTATCCACGCCCCAGCGCCGGATTTGTGGTCTGATTTGGACAGTTTTGACCTCCTGTAGTAAAATAGCCATAACTTCCTCATACGAACTCCGATTGAGGTAATTCAAGATGATCCGGAAAGAGGACGAGTAGACCTACAACGTTCGTTCTTTAAGTGTTTCAATTTGAGGTCATTAAGATGGGTCAAAATGGTCATATTTATGACTATTGTGTTTTCGGAGGCAATCGGAGGGTGTCGGGCATGCACATATGCATGTGTAGTGCTCTTGACCATAAAAGATGATTTTCTAAGTTATAAAACATGAATATTAGTAATTATAATGATGCTTAACATTAGTACATGATGTATTAGATGAGTTATTGATGCATAGTAAGCTTACACAAGAGAGGCAAATCGGGCGTGTGACGAATGAACGTCGAAACGCCATGCCAAGTGTTAATAAACTTAAAAAGTGTTTCAATTGAATTGAAATGGATATTATAAGATATGGAATGGGTTTAATATAAAACCAATAAGTAGTCCTAGCAAGACTTAAGCACTTGAATGAACTGCGAATATGAAATATACAGTGAGATATAAGTTGAAAGTTAACACAATATAATTGAACATTGTGTTCTAATTAATAGGAAAGATTTTGAGATGTGGAGTAGAGTTTACATTACAATTACTATGTGTTGTTATGTGACTAATATTTGATGTGTATGATTATATAATTGCGTAGGGCACGTGAAGTGCAGATAGCTGTAAGCTATTAAACTGTTATTGGTAAACAACGATCAAGGCAAGTCTTTCGGTTCCTATTTTCTACGTGGACTTGATGAACTGTTTAAATTGCATGATATGTTAAGCATGTTGAATCATGAAATGTTAAAGTCAATATATGACTACATTGTTTTGGCTACGTAATGATGATTGAGTAAGGAACTCAATCTTTATATTTGCTATGTGAATTAAAAGTATGTATGCCATGTTACTTTAAGGAGATGTATATCGAGCATGTTATTATGTGTTATGTGATGCATGAAAACTGTTAGACTTTGCTGGGCTGTCGAGCTCACTCTTGCAAATAACCACTTTTGCAGGTACAAATTTTAAGGTAAAGATACGTGCTATGTGAGTTATAGAGATCTATATTCACGAAGATTACTTATGTTTTATGAGAAATGTATTTCATATTTTGAACGTAAAATGTTGTTGAAATGTAAGCTAATGTATATGGATATTTAGTTATGATGTAAGACTTTGTATAGTCATTTTGTTGTAACGATTCATGATATAAGATTGAATCAAAGAGATGTAATGTAATGGTTGCGATTCAGGGCAAGAAAGAAGGAAATGCATAAAAGTTTTAAATATTCAGCAATTTTATTAAGTTTAACATCGAATAATGATGTAAAATTAGAGATTTAATGTATGGTTAACAACCGAAGTTGAGATTTAAATTGTATAGATTTTGGGGTCGTTACAGTTGGTATCAGAGCCGTAGGTTATAAACCTTAGGTAGGAGTACCGTAGGCTATAACCTTAGAGAAGAGAGGTGAAGATAATGAACGAATAAGCTCAAATAGAGTTTGAACAATATGGGATTAAAACTTGTGTAAAAGGATTCAAAGAAGAATCTCGCAGAGTTATCAGGAATATGAATGTGGGGTTACCCAACTCCAATAATAAGAATGAAGGTGATAATAAATAGACAATTTCTATAAAAAGAGAAAGGTAAAGAAGTTATGAATAGAGAGTTATGTCTAAGTATGGTGTAATTGTACTCTTTAGTAGTTGATGTATGGTATCTGGGCTAAACGATTCCTTCATGGAGCGGAGGTATATACGAACTAGCAACTCGGAACCTAGTTTGTTGGTTGTTTGTGGGAAACCACTCAGCGTACCATATTGAAACTGTTAGAGACTCGATGTGTACCAAGTGTGTAACTCGAATGAAATTTTGAGCGATGTAAATGAAGTTAGAAAGTTAGAAATTCTTAAAAGAAGAATTGTTATATAAACAAGAAGATTCAAAGAAGAATCTTGAAGAGGTATAAAGATAAAAAATGAGAGTTTCCTAACTCCAATAGCCAAGATAGCGAATAATGTCGTAAATGATGAAAAAGAGAAAGAATGAGGATCGTAAAACAAAACGATCACGAGTTAACAAAAGAATTTTAAGAGAGATGATTATAGAATAAGGTCACGACGTGATCTGTTTAAGTTATAAAAGAAAGATGGTCTGTAATGTTTGAATGATTATAGCTTAATGTTATGAAGATGGTGTACTATGAAATAGTACGAGATAACTCATGAGGAGTTATAGATGATGTGATACGAGGAATTCGTATCCAACAAAGAGCAAGTTAAAAGAAAGATAGAGTTAGGTGCAATTGAGAACTCATGTAATGACTGAGTTGTACAAACCTTTGTATGGGCGAGGGTTTTGTGCTTGCACTCAGTTTATCACATTGATAATCATTGGAATGTTTGTGTCGCGCTATTTGCTATATGCCTGTTGAGAAGGTGATTCTTTTCTCATGTGTATAACAGATAGGTAGGGTATAGTTAGAGAATATTATAAGGTTAAGTGCGAGTTCTTAAAACTCATACTTATGGTAGGTTCGTGACTCATAATTATATGGTATGTTTTTGAACCCCTCAGCGAATGGACGCCTATGGTCTGACTAGGATAAGTTCTTAAACTCATATGATTGTGGCAAGTTCCTGAACTCATAACGTATGGTAAGTTTGATGAACTAGGGTATAATTAAGTGTGAATGGAGTATTGAGGATGATAGGAATAGATAGACCTATTAAGCAATGGATCATTATAGAAAGTGGAGTTGATGGTGGAAGCATAGGTATTCTAAATCTACTAGCTATGCTAGACTTTCGAAATTTATTGACTTCGTGCTGATGTTTACACTTTTAGTTTCTTGAAAAACATTTGATCAAATGATGGAACCAATGAGTTTTAACAACAATACTGTTATTCGTATGTCTATGCTAATTGCTTCGGCTAGACAAAAATAATTTGCAATATATCAAAATGTATTTTATATCATTAATGCATCATGTAACCTGGTGCAAAGATGATAAAAATGATGGAGTCATCAATGCAGTATTACCTAGTGTTGGATGTGATCTAAGGATCGTCAGCCCACTATGGTATGATGTAGTATGATAAAGTCACCAAATGACGGAATCCTCAACGGACTGTAAATACAGTGCGGTATCATGACGTCATAAAAAGATTTTTGAGATTTCTTTAATATATGAGAATACATATGTATGTATGTATGTATATGTATATTTCGGTTAATGTCCGAGTTATTGTAGAGGTCTATGCTATTTGATTCAGCTAGACAAATATTGAAAGATGTTCATGAAATTCAAGAGTTTCTTGAGAAGTTATGCCAAACCAAATTGTTTTGGTGCGGATTCAGATGTTGAAAAGTTGAGATGAACAACCCTTTTATAGGGGATTACGCGGAGGCGTTGAGATGTTTGTGCACAATACATTGTACGAAGGGCTGATCACCCTAACTACGAGGATTCCCTATAGTCTTCTGACTGTTAAAGTTTAAGTTGAAAGATTACTTAAAACTATGGATATATGCATAGCGTTTAAATGTTTGTGCACAATACATCGTACGAAGGGCTTAACACCCTAAGTACGGGGGTCCTTATAGTCTTATGACTGTGAAAGTTGAAGTTGAAAGATTACTTGCAACTGTGGACATAGTTCGTGGTCTTATGACCCTCAGCATGATTTGAAATCTTTTAAAATTCCTGAGTTATTCAAACTACTTCCCAATTATTGAACAATTGTGGAAGATTCTTGTTATTCTGCAAGATGGAAGTGAAAAAGGAAAATATTCCTTAGAAAGAAGTAAGTCGTAGAATGCAACACTGAATGATGAATATGTTGATTAAGTGAGAAAAGAGATTTTGAAATGAGAAGGGGATGAGTTATCAAAGAAATTTGTGAAACTTTTAATAGAAAAGTTAATAATTGTAGAATTATCTTTGTGAAAGAAGTGGTTATAGAACCTAAGGAATGAATATAGTATTAACGTAAAATCTACTTTGATAGATGGAATGAATAAATATTAATTGATAAAATTTCGAGGACGAAATTCTTAAAAGAAAGGGTGAATGTAATATCCCAAGTGTTTATGATAGCGATTCCCGAGTGTTTTTGATAACGATCCTTAGAAAAGGAAATGAATGGGTTAAAAGATATATATTACTCAAACTATAATTGTGTTCAAATGAAAGTTATGAAATGAAACATAGAATTTGTTAGGTAATGAATGTTGTAGGAAATATAAAATCTATATTTAGATAAAATGATGAAAGATTTCTCTGAGTTATTTGTTTAATTTGTGTCTTCGATTCTGGGGACAGAATCTTTGTAAGGATGGAAGATTGTAACGAATGAGTGATTTGAATTGTGATTCTGGGGACAGAATCCTTGTAAGAGGGGAATGATGTAACATTCCAAAATTTTAAAATTTTAAATGTAATTTATAAATATTTATTAATTTATATAAATATTTATTGGATGTGTTATTGATTAATACATATTTGTATTTGTTTAATTTGATTTAAGTTGGGGATGTGTTATTGATTAATACATATTTGTATTTGTTTAATTTGATTTAAGTTGGTTAATTATTTGTTAAATAATTAATAAGTTAAGGAAATTATTATTATAGTGATATTTTAATTTGATGGATAATTAGTGGTATTGAGTTATGTGATTAAATAATTTAATTAATAAATTGTTATTTGAATTAATTAATTAAGTATGAAAACTTAATTAATTAGAAGTGTGACAAATAACTATATTATAAGTGGTTATTAAAATAAATTAAAGTAGTTTTAATTTATTTTGCCAAACAAGGCTTAAATATATTAAGTCTTTAATTTTAAAGAGTTTTTGCCAAATGGAGCCTATGGCTTTTGGTTTTTTAAATTTGATTTATTAATAATATAAATTAAATTAAAATTAAACAAAATATAAATAAAATATATATTAATTTGGTAACTGATAAATTGAATAGGGGTATTGAATAGGCGTCGGTTTTGTTTTAAACGGGCGTGCGTTGGTTTTATTTTGTTTTTACGTAAAGAGTATTTGGGTTTTGGCTCAAAAGAAAAGAAAAGGAAGATTGCAGAAATTGAGAAAGAATAGAGTAAATTGAGAGGAAAAGGTGTTTGAAGTTGCAAGGTTGTCTGTGACTAGTAAGGGTTAACAAGAATTTCTTAACAACAAAAGGTATGTCTATGACCTTAATACTAGATACACATATAATTTATATGTCTCTGTGTATTTCTTTTTCACTGAGTAGAAGGTTTTTACAAAATTCTTGTAAAACTATGTTTTTATAATTGTTATAGTGGCATATATAGATATGTGATTAAGATTTCATGTTAATTACGTGTTAAAGAAAAAGGAAGTGGAATTACAGTGAACATATATGTATAAACGTAGTTTGCAAAGTACCAAATATTATACTTGTATTTTATGATAATCATGAAATTGAACTGTGATTATATGAATTGGGTAAGAATTTAATAGAATATAATTAGAATAAATCATATTATTTTATAACTATGATTACAGTGCTCACTGTGTCAAGAATATCATCAATGGAGTTTTTGTTTTAAAAAAAAATAGCGTTTTCAAAGAATTAGTTTATGATATTGTTGATTAGTGGTGGGTAATTGGGATATAGATGATTGTTAGCATTTATGTATAAATTACATCAATTATACGTATATAATTAGTTGCTAGAATTTCTTAAACAGACCAAAAATGGTCTTCGTGCTTGGTTCTGTTAGTTTTTGGCGCCCCAGCGCCAAAACTGGAGCCCCAGCGCCAAAATTCGCGCCCCGGCGTCAAAGTTCGCGCCCTGGCGCCACTGGCGCCACTGGCTAGCTTAGGACTCACGCCCCAGCACCAGAACTCGCGCCCCGGCGCTGGTCCTCGCACCCCGGCGCCACTATCCACGCCCCAGCGCCGGATTTGTGGTCTGATTTGGACAGTTTTGACCTCCTGTAGTAAAATAGCCATAACTTCCTCATACGAACTCCGATTGAGGTAATTCAAGATGATCCGGAAAGAGGACGAGTAGACCTACAACGTTCGTTCTTTAAGTGTTTCAATTTGAGGTCATTAAGATGGGTCAAAATGGTCATATTTATGACTATTGTGTTTTCGGAGGCAATCGGAGGGTGTCGGGCATGCACATATGCATGTGTAGTGCTCTTGACCATAAAAGATGATTTTCTAAGTTATAAAACATGAATATTAGTAATTATAATGATGCTTAACATTAGTACATGATGTATTAGATGAGTTATTGATGCATAGTAAGCTTACACAAGAGAGGCAAATCGGGCGTGTGACGAATGAACGTCGAAACGCCATGCCAAGTGTTAATGAACTTAAAAAGTGTTTCAATTGAATTGAAATGGATATTATAAGATATGGAATGGGTTTAATATAAAACCAATAAGTAGTCCTAGCAAGACTTAAGCACTTGAATGAACTGCGAATATGAAATATACAGTGAGATATAAGTTGAAAGTTAACACAATATAATTGAACATTGTGTTCTAATTAATAGGAAAGATTTTGAGATGTGGAGTAGAGTTTACATTACAATTACTATGTGTTGTTATGTGACTAATATTTGATGTGTATGATTATATAATTGCGTAGGGCACGTGAAGTGCAGATAGCTGTAAGCTATTAAACTGTTATTGGTAAACAACGATCAAGGCAAGTCTTTCGGTTCCTATTTTCTACGTGGACTTGATGAACTGTTTAAATTGCATGATATGTTAAGCATGTTGAATCATGAAATGTTAAAGTCAATATATGACTACATTGTTTTGGCTACGTAATGATGATTGAGTAAGGAACTCAATCTTTATATTTGCTATGTGAATTAAAAGTATGTATGCCATGTTACTTTAAGGAGATGTATATCGAGCATGTTATTATGTGTTATGTGATGCATGAAAACTGTTAGACTTTGCTGGGTTGTCGAGCTCACTCTTGCAAATAACCACTTTTGCAGGTACAAATTTTAAGGTAAAGATACGTGCTATGTGAGTTATAGAGATCTATATTCACGAAGATTACTTATGTTTTATGAGAAATGTATTTAATATTTTGAACGTAAAATGTTGTTGAAATGTAAGCTAATGTATATGGATATTTAGTTATGATGTAAGACTTTGTATAGTCATTTTGTTGTAACGATTCATGATATAAGATTGAATCAAAGAGATGTAATGTAATGGTTGCGATTCAGGGCAAGAAAGAAGGAAATGTATAAAAGTTTTAAATATTCAGCAATTTTATTAAGTTTAACATCGAATAATGATGTAAAATTAGAGATTTAATGTATGGTTAACAACCGAAGTTGAGATTTAAATTGTATAGATTTTGGGGTCGTTACAATCAGTGGTGAGGTACCAACGTTGAACACCATTCACGGTTTACTTGTTTACACTTTTGCGTTCTTCGTTTAATTATTGTTAAACCATACTTAACCTTCTAACGTTATCAATTTATAAGTGATTTAAAGTTAGCCTTTTCATGTACATTAAGTACATTCATGTCTTACTATTGGTTTGCATTTAATTGGAATACAAAACCTAATTTGGTCAACTATTTCCCACTGCCGGCGCTGAGGCGCCCGACTCTAGTACACCATTGGCGCTATGGCGTCAATTAATAATAGACAGAGCACGGAGCCGGCGCTGCTGTGACGCCCCCAAATTCGGGTATCTTCCAACCCGACAGATGGTGCTCCACGATACTAAAATTCATACAATCATTCCATTGAAATAACAACTAAATGAGTGTAATTACTATCTTTGTATTACATTTGTAATAAATCCTTTCCCAAGTTCATAACCGAATACATTCGTTGTTCTTCATAAGTACATTACATACGAATATACTAGTCTATTACAGGACTATTAATTGTCCATCTTAGCTTTGCCCTTATCTCTCTTAGAACTTTCAGCTCGTTTGGCTTTAGCTGCAAACATATGGTTCAAGCAAGGATGAGCATTTCTAGCTCAGCAAGTCTTAACAACGAATCATATGAATATCACATCAACAATTACATGCTTTATTTTCTATATCTGAACAATTATCTACGAAGCATTGTGAAACATTTGATTAATACTTCTCATACAACAATTCTAGAGTATATATAATAGCTTAGGAATGATGAACCGGTCAATAGACCATGAACGTACTCTTTTCATTTTCATACTTGAAAAGGACATTCGGCACTAAGGCCATCCATCCGTCTTTACTTACGAGCACTTCTAGGTGATCAGCCTATTGTACTCTATGTTGATCAACACTCTTCCGTTAAACGTATTTACATTCAACATTTGGCAACCTCGCGTGCCCATCGAATAATCGATGAAAAATACTTTTGTTTGTACATAGACAAACTTACCTTCTCATCCGTACCAAATACTTGGCATAGGATAACGTTAACAGTTCTATATCGAAAGACTTGTAAACAAATCAATCCATTCTTCAATACCAGTCTAGCCGAGTTAAAACAGGTATCAACTCTTTCTTTAGAACCATTCATGCATTTCAAAACATGCATCATATAAAACTTGGCTAACACAGAGGTTAGACAAGAGTTAAGAAAGACTTGCCTTCAAGCATCTTCGAATTTATAATTCAACTATTCTCAGTCTTTACAGGATCTACATGATACATTCACATAGCATACTGTAATTAGTTATCAAACAAACTAACTTTACGTTTCTAACTAACTTCGTTCTCTTCTATATTTTATTTGAATTAACTTTGTTTTTAAAGTCGATTCAACCTTCTATTCTTCGTTACGTTTTATTATCGTTCTTACATCCTTAACCGACATTCGATCCTTATTGGTTAACTACCAACGTTGAACGTCATTCCCGGTTCAGTTATTATGTCTTTGTGTTCTTCGTTTAATTTCTATTAAACCTTACTATATCTTATTACATTAACACCTTGTAAGTGATTTAAGGTAAGTCTTATCATGTACATTAAGTACCTTCAATGTCTTACTTTAGATCAACATTCAAAACGGAACCAAAACTAACTTGGTCAACATTTTTCTACTGTCGGCGCTGTTGCGCGGCATCCCTTACATTACAATGGCGCTGCGGCGCCAGACTCCAGAGGTTTTGCCCAGACTCGGCGCTGCGGCGCGAGTCCTTGTGCTAACTTCTGCGTTGCGGCGCGAAACTTCTGTAGGTTTTGGCTTTTTCTCGGCAGTACTTGGTGATGCGGTGTGACCATTAACACTAGGTTGGCGCTGCGGCGTCACCCCTATGCACCAGTTGGTCAAACTAGTTTGTTTTTCTAACGAAACTCCCGGCTTCCTAATTTGTTCATTTCACATCCGAATTGACCCATTCGAATTCCTACAAGCCACAAATTACATCGTTTACGTGTTTATATAAGAATTTCATACTTTCGAATCCGTTAACTCGGAATTCACCTTTGAGTTCATTTTTGAGTGTTCGTTTAACGTTTTCGACCGTTCAATACTTGTTTTCTTCGTTATAATTCGGAATTCGACGATTCTTTCGCCCACGACTCTTAATTACCTTATCTCACGTGTTGACATTGGAAACCAACGTTTTCAAGTCACACGGCAACTTTTGACCTTTAATCTGGACTTCTCACGTTTTCGACATTTAACGTCTATTTTCGTAAAATTCGTCATAACTTCGTTACTAATGTTCTCTAAGCCAAATCACATGGAATACTCCATGGACTTCATATTTATATCCTAACCAATCATTAGGCACATTCCTTTGCTATAACGGTTTTCAAATCGTTTGTTCATAACAAAGTTCACATTCATGTCTTTCATCGATTTTTAACCTACGTAAATCTTATGATTTCTATTCTGTCATGACCTATCAATGATTTGATCATTAATAGACATCCTTATATCTCCTCAATAAACATGCTCCACCAATCTACAATTCTTCTACGAGAAAGAAATCGAAAAAGATGAAGATTACGGTTTATGAGAATTTACCTTTGACGTACTTCACGTTCTTGATAAACGTCTAATGGTTTGCTTGGAAGTAGAGTGATTCTATGTTTCTAGCTCTTTCTCCCTCTCAATATATATTGGTCGAGCTTTGTAAAACATCAAATGACCAACACAAGCCTTATATTTATAGGCAACCAACATGAGGGCAAAATGGTCAACATGGCACCTCCTTACTATTCCACCTCCTTAATCAACTTAGCCACCAAGTAAAGTACTTGGTGGTCAAGTTTTGCCTTTACTTGGCCATCAAGTGGCCGACCACTCTCCCTTGGTTCATCCCATGGGTAGCCCCATGGGTTTTACCCATCCCGTTACCCACCGGTTCTACCCACGGTTTAATTCTTTGGATTGGGCTTGACATTAATTAATAATGGGCCTTAACTTGGGCTTGCATACTTAATTCATCAGGCTTGCTATTAATCCAAGTCCAATTGGATTGTATAAAATCCATAACTTATATACCATTAATACTTCACGTATTCTACGCGTATAACTTCTGTATCCTCTTCATCTAGTATTCATACAATATTCGTATTATACATCGTACCATTCTTTGTACCATACTCGTATTCATACTAGTATAATACTCGAAACGACTATACGCATTGTATTTCCCTTAGGTTTTAAGTCCGCAGGCGAAAACTTCGTTTTGGTCATAACTGAAATATTATCACATATTCCATTTCGTCTTCCTATTCCATCATTACGCATTTCTCAGAATTCCAAGCCTAAGCTTCGAACGAAATCGGATGAATAGTGTTTTTATGGAAAACTTCTTAGAAAATCTTCATTTTCATTTTGATAATTCACAACAACTAATCCTAGCACAAAGCCAGAATACTAACCACATTAACATATTCTAGGTCATAGAATGACCTTCGAACATCTTACTCACATAATAAATCAATTAAATTCATTTAATCCACATAATCAAATAAAAATTTAATTCATTGAAAATTCAAAATTCTCGGGCGTTACAGCTGCGGCGCGGTGTTTATAACTGGGGTTGGCGCTGCGGTGCGGCCCCTGAGCCTCAGTTGGCTTTGACAGTTAACTTTTTCTCTACGAACTTCCTGGCCTCATAACTTATTCGTTTTACTTCTGAATTGGCTCATTCAAAAGCCCACAACTCACAAATTACCTACTCTAGGTGTTCATGCAAGAATTTTTCACTTTCAAATTCATTAACTTGAAATTCACCTTTTGGTTCATTATCGAGCGTTCGTTTATCGTTCTTTAGCGTTCAATACTCGTTTTCTTTGTTCTAAGTCGAAATTCGACGATTCTTGAGTCCACGACTCTTGAATTCCCTATCTCACGTGTTGACATTGAAAATCGAAGTTTCAAGTCACACGTCAACTTTTAACTACAAATTTGAGATTTCTACGTTTTCGACGTTTAACGTCTATTTTCGTAAAATTCGCAATAACTTCATTACTTGTGTTCTATAAGCCAAATCAAATGGAACACTCCATTGATTCATCATCCACATCCTACCCAAGCAAGATGCACATACCCTATCTATGATGGTTTTCAATTGGTCCATCAACAACCAAGTTAACGTTCAAAGATTTCTACGGTTTTAAACTTTATGTAAACCCTTATGATTTCTATTTGAACATGACTTATCTTTGTTTTAATCATTAATAGCCATCCTTATTCCTCCTAAAGAGACATGCTCCACCAATCTACGATTCTCTACGAGAAAGAAATCGAAAAAGGCTGAATACTAACGTTTACGAAATATTACCTTTTTCGTTCTTCGCGTTCTTCACTAAACATATATGGTTTGCTTTGAAGTAGCTTGATTACTTGTTTTTAGCTCTTTCTCTCTCTCAATATATGTTGGACAAAGTTTATAAAACACCAAATGACCAACCTAAGCTTTCTTTTTATAGGCAAACCTAATGGAGGGAAAAATTATCCATTGGCCACCTCCTTACTATCCCCCACCTCCTTAGCAACTTAGCCGCCAAGTAATCACTTTACTTGGTGGCCAAGTGGCCGGCCCACATGACCATGGTTCTTCCCATGGGTTGCCCCATGGGTTTTACCCATCACGTGACCTGCCGGTTCGACCCGTGGTTTGATTTCTTGGACCGGGCTTAACTTAACATAACATTGAGCCTTAACTTGGGCTTTCTTACATAATTCATTGGGCTTGATATAATCCAGGTCCAATTGAATTATACATTCCTTAAACTAAAAATCCAATAAGAACTAATCGTATTCTACGCGTATAACTCACGTATTCGTGTCGTTTAGTATTCATATGATATTTATATTATACGTCGTACTATTCTTCATATCATACTCGTATTCAAACTAGTATCATACTTGTATATCGTACGTATAATAATTCTAATCATTATACGCATTACACTTCCTTCTCGGAAATCACTTTCACTAACCCTTAGGTTTTAAGTCCGCAACGACAACTTCGTTTGCCATAACTGAAATATTATTGGATATTCCATTACATCTTCATATTCTATCATTACGCGTTTCTCGGAATTTCAAACTTAATCTCTGAGCGAAAATGGATGAATAGTGTTTTTACGAAAAATTCACGAAAAACATTTATTTTCGTCTTGGTAATTCAAAACAATTAATCATAGCACGTAGCCATAATACTAACCACATCCACACATTCTAGGTCATAGAACGACCTTCAAATATCTTACTCACATAATTAATAAATTAAATTCATTTAATCCACATAATCAAATAAAAATTTAATTCATTAAAGATCCGATTTTCTCGGGCGTTACATCCTCAAGAACACTTATAGCGACAGTTTCGTCGCTATAGGGCCTTTTTAGCGACAGATTAATTATAAAATTATTGTTTTTATTAAATAATTAGTGTGATGCCCCCAAAATTAGGTATACATCACCCATCTTGGGTCGTCAGATATATAGTACAAAATACAAATACAACTTACTAATACAACTGTCGTGTACAATACGACAAAATATAAACTGTGAGTTTGAATACAAATATTATCTTCTAGAGAGTATTCATATTCAAAAGGAGTCCTCATTACATTTATTAACACACTATTACATAGAATAGTGAGGACTACTAACTAATACTATCATTCGAACCATCACTCCGTTCCCCGACTTGCCCCAGCTACGTTCTCATTTCCTGAAGAGAACAGTGAAAGAAAGGGTGAGCTCAACTAGCCTAGTAAGAAATATTATGACTAAGATAATGCAGAATAAATTATCATTAGCCTTCAACAATGTTAAACTGATAAAATATAATAGACATCAAGTTTAACTGCAGCGGAAAAAGCAATCCATTAAAAGAGTCAAGTAGAAAATAAACTCTACTATCTTTTATGATTTAAAAAGTTTTTCAACACTGTGATCGCTGAGACTCAGTTTAATAAAATAATCCACATCATCGAATCACCCCTGCACTACGGCCAAGGATATTCGTGTATTCATTAATGGTCATGATCATGCCAACAACTGTCCATCAATGCACTACGGGCCAATGAGGACTTTTACCACATCATTTCTAACATTACGGTCATGATTATACCGAATAATCCCTGGTCATAATCATACCAAGTCCATCTATGCACTACGGGCCACAGATGACTTTCAACATTTTATAAACATGAGGATGATGACAATGATATAAGAATTCAATAAAACAAGTTTAAGAATTAATTTATCCAGGAATTAATAACGTCCAAATTGTCAACATGATACTGCTTTGTGGAGTAAAATTCAAGAATGATCAGGAGAATATTTTCATGAATAGATACTAGATGAAGCGTAAATGTCAAGGATATTCCACAAATTTCATGGAGTATAGAAGTCAAAACTTAACCAACTAAGTATAATAAAGAATGGAATAACAAAAGAAATCACCATGCATGCGATAGACCGCACAGATAGGTTATTCCAACAGAATAATAAATAATGGAACCAGGTCCGGCGTAAACGCACAGACAGGATATTCCGACAGAATAATAAATAATGGAACCAGGTCCGGCGTAAACGCACAGACAGGATATTCCGACAGAATAATAAATAATGGAACCAGGTCCGGTGTAAAACACACAGACAGGATGTTCCAACAGAATAATAACAAGACGGAACCAGGTCCGGTGTAAAACACACAGACAGGATGTTCCAACAGAATAATAATAAAAACGGAACCAGGTCCGGTGTAAAACACACAGACAGGATGTTCCAACAGAATAATAGAAGAATGTCACCAAGTATAGGGTAGACCGCGTATACAGGTTATTCCAACAGAATAATAAGAAAAGGAATAACAACAATTCTCTTCATGAATAAGAAAGAATAACACCCCTTACCGTTTTAAAGAAGAGCTGAAGTAAGGAAGTAGTTAAGTAGCAGAATACTCTTCTTCTCTCTCTCTATATTTTCTCTCTATAGTTTCTCTCTCTAGAGTTCAGTGAATTCGTAAGAAATAATGAAGGAATGAGCTGCTATTTATAGAAAAATAGAATGCATAGTAACTAATCCATGAACGGTCCAGATTGATTACTTTAATCTGACGGTCCATATTTAAAGAAAAATCTTTTAAATAAAATATAATATATTCTATTTATAGAATAACTTTAATAAAGTATTCTGTTTTATATAAAAAGATGTTTCTGTTTTATTACGTTAATAATACGAATAAAACAAAACGTCATTATCGCTAAATAATTCATATTATTAACTGACAATAATTGAATCAAACTGAGTGACTTCTCACATAAGCATTAATAATCAATACCGTGTGCTACTATGCAATCACACGTATTACTATACTTTTACTACCGAGTAGTTCAACAGTAACAATGGTAAAACTTCCGCCGTTATTTTTAATAAAATATTTTTGTCGTTTTCTCAACCCGACAATAATTCCGTTGTAGGGTCCACCAATGATTGTGTCGTTGTACGAATATTTCCTGTTAAAACGAATATTTCCCGACCAATCGAATATTATATAACAACTTGCGTACTTTGTAAAATTTATAAATATTACCCACAACTATAACATTATATCAAATTAACTCCATAATATTCAAAAATGATATTTATAGAAAATTCATCTTTATTTATAAAAGTTGGGGTCTTACAACCTCTCCTTCTTATGAAATTTCGCCCTCGAAATTAGGGTACGTACCTGGTATGTCGAAGAGATAAGGATACCTTGATTTCATTTCAGATTCTAACTCCCAAGTCATTTCCTCAACATCGTGGTTTCTCCACAAAACTTTGACTTGAGGTATAACCTTGGAGCGTAGAATATGTTCCTTCTTATCCAAGATTTGAACAGGAACTTCTTCATACGTCAAATCCTCCGCTATTTCATCCGGTTCTAACTCAATAATGTGGTTCGGGTCTTCCACATATTTGCGTAACATGGATATGTGAAAAACGTTATGAACACGAGACATACTTGGCGGTAAAGCGAGTCTATAAGCCACAGTTCCTACTCGATCGAGGATTAAAAATGGACCGATGAATGGAGGATTGAGCTTTCCTCTCTTTCCAAATCTCGTAACTCCTTTCCATGGAGCAACACGTAAGAACACATGATCTCCTACATCAAATTCCACGTCCTTTCGATGAAGATCAGCATAACTCTTTTGTCGATCTTGTGAGGTTTTTATACGTTGTCGGATCGTTTGAATCTTTTCTATAGTCATACGTACCAACTCCGGTCCCAACAACGTTGCTTCACCCACCTCATCCCAGCATACTGGAGAACGACATTTTCTTCCATACAATGCTTCGAATGGAGCCATGCCAATACTTGCTTGATAACTGTTGTTGTAGGAAAACTCCACCAATGGTAAGAACTTGTCCCAACTTCCCTTGAAGTCAAAGACACAGAGTCTTAATAAATCTTCTAGAGTTTGAATAGTCCTCTCTGATTGTCCGTCCGTCTGAGGATGATATGCCGAACTAAATCGTAAATCCGTGCCCATAGCTTTTTGTAAACTAACCCAAAATCGTGAAGTGAATCTTGGGTCTCAATCAGAAACTATGGATACTGGCATACCATGCAGTCTTACAATCTTGTTTATGTACATACGAGCAAGACGTTCAAGTGTATAAGTTTCTCGTATCGGTAAGAAATGAGCAGACTTGGTCAATCTATCAATAATGACCCAAATCGCATCAATACCTTGAGAAACCCTAGGAAGACCGGTAACGAAATCCATGGTAATGTGCTCCCACTTCCATTCTAGAATTTCAAGTGGTTGCAATGGACCTTTTGGTACTTGATGCTCCGCTTTGACTCGTTGACAAGTTAGACACCTTGAGATAAACAGCGCTATCTCTCTCTTCATATTGCTCCACCAAAATGTATGACGAAGATCATGATACATTTTGGTACTTCCAGGATGGATTGCAAATGGTGTGTTGTGCGCCTCCATCATGATTTCATACTTTAAATCAGGGTTGTTAGGAACACAAAGTCTGGAGTTGACTCGAAGTATTCCTTCTTCATCGATTCTTGCTTCCGGCATAGCACCTTCTTGCACTTTCTTCCTCATACGCATCAGCTCCAGGTCTGTAGCTTGAGCACCTTTAACCTTATCGATTAAAGTTGGTTCTACTCGTATATTCGACATCATCACATAGGTCCCTGGAGTCTTTAACTCTATCTCCATCATTTGCAAGTCACACAAAATGGGCCTTTGCGTTGTTAATATTGCACTTGTACCCGCATATGATCTTCTACTCAATGCGTCAGATACCACGTTCGCTTTTCCAGGATGGTATTGAATGATATGATCATAATCTTTCAACAGTTCAAGCCAACGTCGTTGTCGCATGTTGAGTTCCTTTTGAGTGAAGAAATATTTAAGGCTTTTATGATCCGTAAAGATCTCCACCTTCTCCCCATACAAGTAATGTCTCCAAATTTTAAGTGCAAAGACAACAGCTGCCAACTCTAGATCATGAGTAGGATAATTCCTCTCATATTTCTTGAGTTGTCTTGATGCATAGGCTATGACTTTTTCATGTTGCATGAGAACACATCCCAACCCTTTGCTCGAAGAATCACTGTAGATGACAAATCCCTCCGAGCCAGATGGTATTGTTAGAACAGGTGCTAAAATGAGTCTCCTCTTAAGTTCTTGAAAACTATGCTCACATTCTTTGCTCCAACCAAACTTTGTATCTTTCCGAGTCAGCTGAGTTAATGGAGTAGCGATTCGAGAAAATCCTTCCACGAATCTCCGATAATAACCAGCCAAACCAAGAAAGCTACGTACTTCGGTCACTGATTTAGGTTGCTCCCAGCTTTGAATAGCTTCAATCTTTACCGGGTCAACCGATATTCCACGACTTGATACTACGTGCCCAAGGAATGCTACCTCTTCCAGCCAGAACTCGCATTTCTTCAACTTGGCATAAAGTTTGTATTCACGAAGTTTTTGGAGTACCAACCTCAAGTGTTGCTCATGATCTTCACGGCTTTTGGAATAAACAAGGATGTCATCGATAAAGACGACCACAAAGTGATCCAAATATTCCTTGAATACCCTGTTCATCATATCCATGAAGGCAGCAGGAGCATTAGTCAATCCAAAAGACATAACTAAGAATTCATAATGCCCATACCGAGTTCTGGAGGCAGTCTTTGGAATATCCTCAGTTCTAACCTTCAGCTGATGATATCCAGAACGAAGATCGATCTTTGAAAAGAATTGTGCTCCTTGCAACTGGTCAAACAGGTCATCAATACGTGGCAATGGGTACCTATTTTTGATGGTGACATTATTCAACTCCCGATAATCAATACAAAGTCGCATACTCCCATCTTTCTTCTTCACGAACAGAACAGGAGCACCCCAAGGAGAAGTATTAGGACGAATAAAACCAATGTCTAACAATTCCTGCAGTTGGGTCTTTAACTCCTGAAGTTCAATAGGAGCCATTCTTTATGGGGCTTTGGAAATGGGTTTTGTACCGGGTTCAAGGTCGATACAAAATTCAATTTCACGCTCTGGGGGTAGGCCAGGAAGTTCTTCGGGAAATACGTCAGGAAATTTATTAACAACAGAAATATCATTCAAAGCTGACGTATTTTTGTTTAGATCTGTGACATGAGCTAAGAAAGCTTGACATCCGTTTTTCAATAAACGAATAGCTTTATGGCTTGAGATGACAGCGATTGATTTTAATGGTTTGGTTGCTTGAATTCGCATAATAGGTCGATTAGGAATATGAAAGCTAACAACCTTACGAAAACAATCAATTTTTGCATGATAAGTAGTTAACCAATCAATCCCTAGAATCACGTCAAATGCAAGTATTTTTAATGAAATAAGATCGACAGGTAATGTGTGGGTACCAACTTGAACCAAACAAGACTTATAAACCGTGGATGTAATGAAGGTTTCTCCCAATGGAGTTTCAACTGCTAAGTCAAAGTCTAATTTCTCCGGAATCAAATTTAATCGATGAGCGCAAGTAAGAGAAATAAAAGAATGGGTAGAACCGATATCAAATAAAGTATAGACTTCGTTAGAGTTTATGATAAGCTTACCCGTGATGACCTCATTCGGGTTCTTTGCTCTCTGGGAGTTCACAACAAACGCTCTCCCTTGCACAACCGGTTTTAACTTTTCTGGGACGGCCTTTGGTGCCTCCATCCTAGCTGAATTTGTCTTCGGTAAACGACAAAATCGGGCTAAATGACCTTCTCTTCCACAATTATAACATGCTTTCGATGGCATCGCGCAGTTTGGACTGATGTGTCCCTCCCCACCGCATTTGAAACATATGATAGGTGGTCGTCCTCCTTCCTTAACGACAGGTGATGGTGCTGACGTCTTTCCATCATTGTTGAATCTCCTCTTCTTGAAATGCCCATTCTTATTGTTTTGGCCCTGATTACCACCGAAGTGGTTACCATTTCTAGCATGTTGATTCCCTCCACGCTTGTTGTCACCGCTTCGATGACTGCTCTCACTGGTATTATCATTTTGTCGACTGCTCTCTTTTAGTTGCGTTGACTCGTTATCGCGCTCCACTAACTGAGCCCTATTCACAACATCTGAATACAAACACAGTTTATGAGAAACAAGATGTTGACGTATCTCCGGCTTCAAACCTCTTAAAAACATCCGCGTCATTCTTTCTTCATTATCCACCAGGTGGGACGCAAACCGGGATAACTCCGCAAATTTTGCCTCGTACTGCGGCACGGTCATATTATTCTGCTCCAATTTGATGAACTCCACCTCCTTCATGTGACGAATACTCTCGGAAAAGTATTTGTCGTTAAACAGCTCTTCGAACTTCTCCCAAGACATCTTCAGTGCGGCAGGTTGAGTACGTTTTATCGATTCCCACCAGTAATCTGCCTCTCCTCGCAACATAAAGGCGGCAAAGGGAACCTTTTGCTCCTCGGAGCAACCCAAGACATCAAATATCTTGGTGATCTGCTTTATCCATGTTTCAGCTATAAGTTGTTTGGGTTCTCCCTTAAACTCTGGTGGTCCCATCTCCTTAAACTGTTTAGCGGTGACTGCCTGAGAGTTTCCAGTATTTCCACCTACGTTGTGGACAGGAGCCGCTTTCACCTGTTCTTGCATGAATTACATAAAACCTCTGAACGTTCCATCATTCATCATCTGGTCAGTGTTGTTGTTTGCATGAGGATTGTCACCTTCCTGATGAACATTATCCTGATTATTGATATGTGGTGAATCAATAATCGCCTGTGCTCCATTGCAATTCTCAACATTCTCAGATATCATTTTCAGATACTGCCACAAAATAAAAGTTAATTGATATGTCATATATTATTCTTATATTATGACCGACCAATTAAATAACATGCAAATAAACTTAGGTAGGTCATACTAGCGAAGGAATTCACCGTCTCTCCCCTCCTAGTTCTATTCTCACATCTTAGCCAGGGATCATATCCCTAAGCTTTGATACCAACTGTGATGCCCCCAAAATTAGGTATAGATCACCCATCTTGGGTCGTCAGATATATAGTACAAAATACAAATACAACTTACTAATACAACTGTCGTGTACAATACGACAAAACATAAACTGTGAGTTTGAATACAAATATTATCTTCTACAGAGTATTCATACTCAAAAGGAGTCCTCATTACATTTATTAACACACTATTACATAGAATAGTGAGGACTACTAACTAATACTATCATTCGAACCATCACTCCGTTCCCCGACTTGCCCCAGCTACGTTCTCATTTCCTGAAGAGAACAGTGAAAGAAAGGGTGAGCTCAACTAGCCCAGTAAGAAATATTATGACTAAGATAATGCAGAATAAATTATCATTAGCCTTCAACAATGTTAAACTGATAAAATATAATAGACATCAAGTTTAACTGCAGAGGAAAAAGTAATCCATTAAAAGAGTCAAGTAGAAAATAAACTCTACTATCTTTTATGATTTAAAAAGTTTTTCAACACTGTGATCGCTGAGACTCAGTTTAATAAAATAATCCACATTATCGAATCACCCCTGCACTACGGCCAAGGATATTCGTGTATTCATTAATGGTCATGATCATGCCAACAACTGTCCATCAATGCACTACGGGCCAATGAGGACTTTTACCACATCATTTGTAACATTACGGTCATGATTATACCGAATAATCCCTGGTCATAATCATACCAAGTCCATCTATGTACTACGGGCCACAGATGACTTTCAACATTTTATAAACATGATGATGATGACAATGATATAAGAATTCAATAAAACAAGTTCAAGAATTAATTTATCCAGGAATTAATAACGTCCAAATTGTCAACATGATACTGCTTTGTGGAGTAAAATTCAAGAATGATCAGGAGAATATTTTCATGAATAGATACTAGATGAAGCGCAAATGTCAAGGATATTCCACAAATTTCATGGAGTATAGAAGTCAAAACTTAACCAACTCAGTATAATAAAGAATGAAATAACAAAAGAAATCACCATGCATGCGATAGACCGCACAGATAGGTTATTCCAACAGAATAATAAATAATGGAACCAAGTCCGGCGTAAACGCACAGACAGGATATTCCGACAGAATAATAAATAATGGAACCAGGTCCGGCGTAAACGCACAGACAGGATATTCCGACAGAATAATAAATAATGGAACCAGGTCCGGTGTAAAACACACAGACAGGATGTTCCAACAGAATAATAACAAGACGGAACCAGGTCCGGTGTAAAACACACCGACAGGATGTTCCAACAGAATAATAATAAAAACGGAACCAGGTCCGGTGTAAAACACACAGACAGGATGTTCCAACAGAATAATAGAAGAATATCACCAAGTATAGGGTAGACCGCGTATACAGGTTATTCCAACAGAATAATAAGAAATGGAATAACATCAGTTCTCTTCATGAATAAGAAAGTATAACACCCCTTACCGTTTTAAAGAAGAGCTGAAGTAAGGAAGTAGTTAAGTAGCAGAATACTCTTCTTCTCTCTCTCTATAGTTTCTCTCTATAGTTTCTCTCTCTAGAGTTCAGTGAATTCGTAAGAAATAATGAAGGAATGAGCTGCTATTTATAGAAAAATAGAATGCATAGTAACTAATCCATGAATGGTCCAGATTGATTACTTTAATCTGACGGTCCATATTTAAAGAAAAATCTTTTAAATAAAATATAATATATTCTATTTATAGAATAACTTTAATAAAGTATTCTGTTTTGTATAAAAAGATGTTTCTGTTTTATTACGTTAATAATACGAATAAAACAAAACGTCATTATCGCTAAATAATTCATATTATTAATTGACAATAATTGAATCAAACTGAGTGACTTCTCACATAAGCATTAATAATCAATACCGTGTGCTACTATGCAACCACACGTATTACTGTACTTTTACTACCGAGTAGTTCAACAGTAACAATTGTAAAACTTCCGCCGTTATTTTTAATAAAATATTTTTGTCGTTTTCTCAATCCGACAATAATTCCGTTGTGAGGTCCACCAATGATTGTGTCGTTGTACGAATATTCCCTGTTAAAACAAATATTCCCCGACCAATCGAATATTATATAACAACTTGCGTACTTTACAAAATTTATAAATATTACCCACAACTATAACATTATATCAAATTAACTCCATAATATTCAAAAATGATATTTATAGAAAATTCATCTTTATTTATAAAAGTTGGGGTCTTACAATTAGTATTAAATAGTTTTTAATTATGAAAAATACATAATAAATTTTTAAAAATTATTTTAAAGCCTAAAAATGGTTTTTTTTTTTAATAATTTTGAGTATATTTCATTAATATTTAATATTTTTGGAATATTAATGGTATTTAATTTATTTAATTATAATATTAAATAAATTACTTAAAAATAATTCTAATACTTAAAAAATCATGAAAAATTATATTGTGGTATAAGAAAATATTTTAAGTTATTTCTAATGATTTGTAATATTTTGGGATGAATTTCTTTAATAAATTAATATTAATGATAATTAGTTTATTTAATAAATGTATTAAATAAATTATGAAAAAATAAAATTAATGGTTTAAAAATTATATAAAAATGATTTAAAGGTTATAAAAACATTTTAAGTTATAAAATATAACTTTTGATATTTTTCCATGAAAAATATTAATATTTTAATATTAATGACAGTTAGTTAATAATGGTTTTAATTACTTTAAAATCATATAAAGGTAATAATAAAGTATTAAAAATACTTTGAGATATTATAAATATATTATAATATTATGACATATATTTCATTAATATTTAATATTAAATAAATATTAATAATAATTGAATATTTTGGTATTTAAATTAGATAAATTCGACATTAATGATTGAAAATCAAGATAAATGGTAATAATTATCTGAAAATTATTACGAGCTTGTAAAAAATATTTTGACTATTAGTAAATTATTTAAGATATTTTGTGAACCAGTTTAGACCGAGTCTTAGTATTATTAGGCTCGAGAATTGTCCGACTAGGCCATCGAGATGTCAGAATTGTGCCGGATTCAACTCAGACTGTAATAGTTTGACTTGATACTAGGTCTTATGTGTTGTATAGACTGACAGGATTATGTGTTAATATGTTTAGGTTATTTTAAATATTGTGATGATATTATTCTAATTTGTAGATCAATATTATTTATAATAGATCTTCAGAAAAAGATAAATAAATTGCATAACGGTAATCAACCAAACAAACAAGTTTTCCTTAACTCAACTTCGAGTTGTTTATTCAAATATGCTTGTGGATAATCATTACTGATTACCATGTCTATGAATTGTTGAATCGCACTCTGTGCATATTGCATATGTTCATTAGGTATGTAAGGCTGATCACCTTCATTACCATTTGATCTAGATATAGTTATTCATGTTCATCTTCGTTCAGCTATGAAAATTTGTTCATACTAGTTCACAATGTATATATTGTTGAATGTTAGCCAGCTTGTTATTCAATTCTTCCAATAATGATATATTCTTATTTGGACTTAAACTTGCTTGGAAAACTTGTTGCTGACCCTTGCTATATCATCACTACACCAAAAATGGCCTCTAGCGAAGAAAATTTTGTGAAGGAATTTATTCCTTCACATGAGGAGTTGTTTAGTGAAGGAACAGTGAAGGAAAAAAAGTATAGTGACAATATAGTTATTAGCAAAAGAAACATCCTTCATAATTTATATTTTTTTTCTCGCAAAATTAGGGCGATAGAAAGATTTTTGGAGCCAATTTATGATGCAAATTTGCGAGAAAAAAATCTATTTAGTGAAGGAATTATTACTCACTATATATCATTATTCAAAAGTTTTTTTGCGAGGGATAAAATTGGTCGCTATCTTGTTCTAAATAATTTTTTTAATTAATTATGGTGAATATAAATACCTTAAATTTTTTACAATAGTCAATTTAATTTTAATAACACTTTTTAAATAACTTACAATATCAACTATTTATTTTAATAAACTATAAAATAAATAACTTTACACTAGGTTAAACTTTAAAATTTCTCCATAAAAGTTTATTTTTATGATCATAATTAAACAAAATTAAAGTTAAAAGTTAATTTGGTACATTTTTTATTTTACTTTCCCACACCCGACTCTTTCGTTTCAGCAGTTGCGTAGAAATAAGAATCTCCCTCTTTAACCCCTTTTGGATCTGTTGGCAACTCCCTCTAACTCCTTCTATATTAGCGACTCAAGATCGACGGCTCAACTCTGTCACTAAGATCTGCAGCACATCTTATTCCCCTCCCTCTCCACTCCCTCTAACCCTAACAATAGTAGCGACATAGTGGTGGCGACAGCGGCGGCCTAAATAGGGGTGCCATAAATAGGGGCGGCATAATGGTGGCCTCTCCGTCAACTTCTCCTCAATTATTGCCCAATTGAAGGTTTTAATTTCCTCCCTTGTTAATTTTCCCTAAAAATTAGGTTTTAATTAGAAATTTTGTGTTATTTAGAGCTAGTTTGGGTTGCAATTGTAATGATTGTATTGTTAATTTGTTAGTTAGTTCAATTATTATATGTAATTCATTTCAAAATGGTGTAGTTTGTTAATGGGTATAGTAAGGCAGCACAATAAGATAAAGTGTTTGGGAAATTGCTTGAGAGAGTGAGTTTATGTTAGCTGCCAACTATTTCTGAAATTGTTTGAGAGAGTATTGTACAAGGATTACTTATTGATTATTGAGTTACCTTTACACACATCTTTTGTTTGACTAAGTTTATGAATGCTACAAAACCAACGTTAGCAAATGAGGAAGTTGATCATTTTGATGGTAGCTGAAGTTGCTTTCTTGGCCCTGGGCATAAAGTCAGAGGTGAGTTTAAGCATAGCTTTTAGTTCTATCATGAAAATTTTCTTAAACAGGAAGTAAAGTTTTCTTTTACATGAAAAAAGCATATGTATCACTCCATTATATTTTCATGCATTATAACTCGTTACTCATCTCACTATAAGGTTCTTTTATTTCAAAATAAAGTAAAGTGGGAGCCTATAAATATGTTAAGAATTAGAAGAAGGTTTGGGGCATCCAAAAAACGGAAAGGGTGTCATGTAGAGTTGGACAAAGGAATTATTATATGGTTAATTACAGAAGGATTTAGACATTTTCTAATAATCATATTTTCACTTATCTCACTTGACACTCTGTCTCTCATTCTATTTTTGTTAGTATAAAAAGCTTAGTTCACCTATCTCTTATAGGGTATTAAAGAAGGATGGTATGACGACGGAAGCATTGCCTTGGCTGTAATGATTATAATAGTTGTTACAGGTATTCTTTAGACATTTGTGATTTTTAAAGTTGTTTAGTTCTCTAAAATCTTGTATGCTTGAACATTATTTTCTTAAATGCTGGTCGCTGGTAGCTATGGTGCCTCTTGTATTGTCTGGAGTTAAGTTGGTCTGAGTATTTTGTTTGTGAATTTCATGCAGTTTTACTTGATACAGAGATACATGGCTACATGCATACCCACCTTTTTGTATTTATCTAGTGGATCATGTAATCTGTACATAGAGTGAGACTGCATAGTAATGTAGATTATGGACCTTTGTAATGTAATGTGTACTTTTATGTATATTAGTGTATGTTTGGTAGTGCTTACTTTGCAAACTGAAGTTATTTGTAGCAATGCCCATCTTTGATGAGGATGCTCAACAATTTTCTGAAATAGCATTTTTGTTATGTGCAGTTGGAATCTTCGAATATCAATGCTAGCTGGGGAAGAGTTGGCTGCACCCCACTGTTTGAAACAGCAGCCGGTGGAAGAGTTTTCTCTTGATCAGGTTTGTCATAGTCACTTGCTACACATTTAGCTTACTTATCAGTATTCTTTAAGATTAAATTTTGCAAAAGATGTTCTCTGTCACTGCATTATGGTTTAGTTTTAATACTAACCAACTTCTTATGAGCTAAAAAATCTACTACTTGCGTAACTGGTTAAACCAACTATAGATTATATATTAAGATGTTTAATTTGCATCATAGCAATTTTCGTATCTTGTTAAAGGTTATCCCATGTAGTTCTACTACTGGTTTTAGTGAAATCTACATATCATTGTATGCCTCATCTTGGCACTCTATGATAGTAGTTGTGATTTGATTCATGCTACTGGAGAAGGGGCAAATTGTAAATTTTCCTGGGATTATGTCTAAAGGCATGAAGCTGCAATGAATTAAGGATATTCTACATCTTTATAGAAATTATAGAGCTATGTGTTATGTGCTTGCTTTCAAATGTTTGGCAACTCCAAAACACATTATACTAAAATGCTTCATATATGACACCCAGATGTGAGGATAGTTTTGGTGCTATACTACTTTATTGTCATGCTTACTTTAGGGGTGTTATCTAGTTGAAATGTCTAAAATACATCAGGTGATACCGATACTAAGATTACTCGATTTGGTTGGGTTTGACCACATTTAGCCTATGAGTTTATTTGATATTCACATATTCTTATATTACTTTTTTCTATAAATGTAATTCCCTTTGTACCAATTGGCGATAGGACCGAATAGACGAAAGTAATTTTGGCATTTGAGCATCCGTTCTACTCATGTAAGATGTTATGGTTCAGCACTCGGTAGATTTGTGCGAATTCTGAACTTAGACGTGCCTTTGTCATTTTTATCATTGTACCTCGAATTTGATTGCTATACGCTATGTAATCCTTATTTCTTCGGCAAAGTTGATCTATATACATAGCCTATCTCGGCCACCTTTTATTATATTCATCTTTTTCTCTTTGGGAGTGGAGAAAGTTAAATCGTATTTCAATTCTCATTAACTTATTTAGGTTTCAACATTGAACAATTTTATGCACCCTATTCCGGTACTTGATAAATTAATGAACAAATTGCACTTTATTGCAGAAACTGATGATCATAGCTGAATGATGGCTGTCCAGGCTGGTGGCAAACCAGAAAAGATGAATGAATCTGATAGTGATGATGATAAGCCCATAGTATTTAAACGGAACAACAAAGAATCAAAGCAAAATCAACTAAACACACAAGTGAAAAACTCATCGTCTCAGAAGCATGATGGAAAATCAGGGAGACAAATGTCTTATGTATGTTCCCCTAATGGTTAAAACTCAAGCATCCAAAAAGGTAAAATTGTTCCCTCCACCAAGGGATCACCTGTTATATCACCATTGGCAAGTCCAAAAGCATCAACTTCATCAGTGAAGGCATCAGTAGTGAAATCACCTATGGCAAATACAAAAGTATTGACTAAAGTATCTGATCAGTCCAAAAATTATTCACAACAGAATAAAAGCACAATTTTTAAAAAGGAGAAGCCATTGGGAAGGCCTCATGTTGACCTATATAGTGATTCTGAGGATGATACACCACTTAGTCATAGACTTTTAGGTGGAGCATCAAATGGAAGCTCCCACAATGTCAGCAAAGGGTCCAGCAATTTTGTTCCTGTTTTATCAGCGTTTTCAAAGTCAAGTGTGAAGGAAGAAGATTCAGAAGATGAAAAGCCCTTGTCTCTGAAGTTCCAGTTAAAGTCAAATGTAGGGGCAGCTGCTAGCAACTGTTCTGACTCTGATGAAAATAAGCCTCTGGCATCGAAGCTTCAGCAAAATGGTTTAGGTGTCATGGATAATCAACTTAAGAAATCTTCCACTGCATTGGATAAGAGACCTTCAGCTGAAGCCAAATATTCAGTTCAGTCTTCATTGAAAAGGTAAAGCTTTCGGATGCATCTATATCAATCAACTACAAGCAAGTATCTGTTAAAGAATAACCAAGTGGAAAAGATGATGCTGATGATCATGTTCCTATTTCCCAAAGAATTAAAAAGTTGGCTACACCAGTTAGTAAATTGTCTGATAAAAAGAAAACAACAACATCAATTTCTTCTTCAGTGAATAAAATAAATAACAAGTCCAAGAAAGTGATAAAGAAAACTAAGTTCTCTAAGTCGTCAAAGGTTCCCCCAGGCTCTGGTGAAGGGCAAAAATGGGCAACCTTAGTTCAAAACGGTGTCATTTTTCCACCTCCTTACAAGCCTCATGGAGTTAAGATGAACTACAAGGGACAACCAGTTAATCTGACTCTTGAACAAGATGAGGTGAACATCTATTTCCCTTTCTCTCTTGATACTAACTGCAACCTTTTGGTCTCTATTACGGATATATTCATCATCTTTTTTGAACAAAGAGTCAGTTATTACCCAACCTCCTGAAGCAATCTATTCTTTCGACCTTCACTAAGTTACTATCAGTTGTATTGTAATTATTTGCAGGTTGCAACAATGATTGGAATGATGCACGATACTGAATATTTTACCAAACCTATGTTCATAGAGAATTTCATGAGTGACTTGAAGAAGATACTTGGAAAAAACCACATAATTCAAAACTTTAAATACTGCGATTTTGACCCAATCTATGAGTGGCATCAGAGGGAAAAGGAGAAGAAGAAACAAATGAGTATAGAAGTAAGTTAATTCCTTTCAGGAATTCCAGATTTTTTTTGAAAATGGATGCTTTAACTTGGCCTAATTGGTCATATCTTGTTCTAAGTTCACGCATTATTTTGTTTACCTGTTGAATAGAAAAGTGTAGTGATAGATTTACTTTTACCGTGTCAGTACTTTTCTAGTTTTCATTGCTGGGAAGGTAATACCCCCTCTTGCCCCCTCCAATATATTTTTGTATAGAGCCGGGTTAGAACAGTGTTAAAAGAATAGAAAACTACCTTGGCTGATGCAACTACTTGGACTGATGTAGGTTGGCAACTTTAGAGTTGAACCACCAGGATTAACTACAGTGTCTAACAAGTGTCATTTGTTTTGTCCTATACTACCTAATAGCTGTAACAAAAAATACCAAGGAAAAAAAACCTTATAGCTATAAATTTTTATTTAATTTTAGGGTTACATAGAAAGCATCAGAGCAGCTTACACTAAGAATTTTTCTAGTAAAGATGTCACAAAGCGGCAAATAGCAGTGGCAACTTGTCTAATCGACAAATTAGCTCTGAGGGCAGGCAATGAGAAGGTGTGATATTTATTAATTGTCTGTATGTAAACTATTTCCTCTTCTTTTTTACTTTTTCATTTTTCAACTGCTGCATCATATATGAATTAGTAAATCATTATGTTATGATAAAATAAGTGGTAAGGTTTTGTAGGGTGAAGGCGATGTACTTATAGAGAAGAGATCATAGTGTGATAAAACATGTTAAGTAGAATGATGTGGATTGTTAACTGTACCAGTTTGTCTTTATTATGTTTTTCCACAATAACTAACTTACGAAAAATTTTATCCACTAAGCAAGGAAGAAAGGCAAATAATCATTTTACGCAGACTACTTATTTGTGTTTTGTGTTTTTTTAGGATGATGATGAGGCTGATACTGTTGGTTGTTGTACATTAAAAAAGAAAAATGTTATACCAGTGCCTCCAAATATTTTGAAGGTAATTTATTTTATGTTTGAGATGGCATAGTTTCAACTATCAACCAAGGGAAAAACTCACAAGGCGATGGTTTTAGAACAAAATTTGAGTTACGGAAGTCCTAAATGGCTGTCCTCATGATTTCTCCATTGGTCATCTCCTGTATTTCAGATATCATTCTAGAATACAGCTTTAAAACAAAGGTTAATTGACATATCACAATTTGTCAACTTAATTAAGAAATTTCAGCTTAGGTAGGACACACACTGTAATAACCCGATATTTTTTATATAAATAGATAAGAAATTTTGCATATAAATTTTTTTTTACAATGAGAATAAGTGTCAAGTATTGTGATGTTAAATGCAAATATATTTATTACTTGAAAAATTAGAAATAATTTTAGAATTATTAATTACTACAAATTATATTCTTATGGTAATTAATTTCTGTAAGCATAAATGTTTTTATTATTTATTTTCCATGAAAATATAATTTATATATTATTTAAATAATACATGAAGTGACAATTAGAATTATAATAATAAATATGTTATTATATGAATTTGTTCAGAATATTTAAGTTAATTATTTTAACTTGATTATTGATGTAGTGTACGAAGGATAAGTCAGATATGGAATCCAAACCCTAAACTTGGATTTTTATTCAAGAATGAGAATAATAATGTAATATTAATTATATTTTAATTTTCAGTGCTTAAATATATACCGTATATCTGTAGACTGTTAATGTTGGTCAATTGTGGTAAATTGGGTCATAACCAAATATTGTGTTGTGAAACCCTAATTGTTAAACTCAATTATGAGTTAAGACTGAGTAGTAATTGTGTTATATGAATTCTTCTGCGTATTAGAATTTCTATAATTAGAAGAAACCCTAATTATTATTTTATGCTGATAATTAGGAAAAATCCTAATTATTTATTTGAAAACCCTAATTGCAAATTTTAGAAACCCTAATTATTATTTTGTGAATTATAAAGATAATTAGGAAAACGTAATTAATTTAAGAACCCTAATAATATTTAGGAACCCTAATTTAAAAACCCTAATTTCTATTAAAAACCCTAATTTAAAAACCCTAATTTCTATTAAAAACCCTAATTTAATTAGTATGTTTTAAATTAAAATTGTATTACACTTTAAATTTTTAATTGTCTAAACCCTATAAATTATTTGGAAAATTGTAAGATTTTCAATCTAGTGAATAAACCCTAGATTTAATCACCTTGTACAAGAATGCCCTTGAGATTTTAAGTGAAATTACCAAAATGCCCTTTTTGTCTCTTTAGTGTATTATTAGTGAATTATTGTGCATTACTGCTATCAAAGCATGGCTATAAATGAATTAAAAATATTAAAAGTCATTTTTATTTATTTAAAAATCATTTAAAAAGGATATAAATGAATTAAAAATATTTTAAGTTATAATAAATGACTTTTAATATTTGGATAAATAGTGCATTAATATTTTAATATTAATGGTAATTATTTAAAAATAATTTTAAATATTTTAAAAATCATTTAAGAGTAATATAAATGTTTTAAAAGCATTTTGAGTTATTATACATAACTTTAATATTTTGGCAACAGTTTCATTAATAATTTAATATTGATTAAATGTTAATGATAATAGAATTATTTGATGTTTAAATTATTTAATTATGATTCCGATGTTTGAAGATTCTTGATAAATTATAATAAGTGTTTAAAAATTATTTTAAGTCAATTAAAAATAATATGACTGATACTTATGAATATTGAGATACAGAATAGAGTCTTAGACTCAATAATTATCCAATAAAGCTGTCGGTACACCGACATGTTTCAAAAATTCATCTAGACTTAGATATTTTGACTGTATTAATGATTAATTATGATTCAATGACTGTTGGATATGTGTGATAATGTGATTAGGTTATGTGCTGACTGCGAAATGCAGTACTATGTGTTATAGTATATTATTCTAATCGAACAAATGATCTTATTACTGATAGGTAGCTGTATAAAAGATTAATCTAAGTTACGTTATTGTAAGCAGCAGCTCAGGCAAGTATCCTACCTTTGCATTTCCTTTATGCAATGGACATGAGTAAGAAGTTTCAGAATTAAATTATTATTATGCTATATTATCAACTCTACTGCGACATATTCTATATCCGCTCATTGTTTATCAACATGTTAGTATATGGTAATTCAGATATATATTAGGTTCGTCAATTTCTATAAAATGGTTATATAAGTGTCTCCACTTGGATAATCATTATATTTAATAACATGTTCATATACCTTTGTCAATTACCCTTATATATATATATATATATATATATATATATATATATATATATATATATATATATATATATATATATAGGTTGAATTATAGATTATTGTTGAACAAGATAAAACCTTTGCTTTAGAACCCAGACAAGTATGAACATCCCTTACATAGGAAAAACTTTTATGCGCCCAAGGTGGAGAGAGTTCTTAAAATGTAGTATTGATCAATGCAAGACACAACGGGCTGATCACCCCCGTGTCCGTAAGTTATGACGATTTGCAGATGAATTTTTGTTTAACCTTTTTGAAAAAGAAAATAATGTTCATGATATGTCACTTAACCCTACTTATAGTCAATACGTAGTTTCAAAAATGTGAAAGAGAGTTGTTATGTTATTATTATTCTTGGTACATCTTACTTCAGAACTGTTAATTCGTTGTAGAAGTGTCTTTCAAAGAAAACATTTAATTCTTTCAGCTAATATATATTATTGTTATTACTTGTTGGGCACTCAAATGTTCATTCTTACTTAATTTAAATATTTTCAATTAAGTTTGAAGAACCAAAAAGCTCGTGCAGAAACAAAGGAAAAGGAAAGCTAACTGAATAAGATTTGTGGTAGTTGCTGTAATAGTTTATATTATTAAGACAATGATATATATATATAAATAATATCATGTATTGTCTGGAATGTACTTTAAGGTCTCGTACCTGGGGAGATAAACTCTGATAATTATGTAAATTAAGTTGTTATTCATATTATTGTTATTATTATTCGTAGAATTCCGCTCATAGAAATGGTATCGTGAAGCACCGAGTTCGGGTTTCAAGTACCCGGATTTGGGGGCGTCACAGGTTGGTATCAAAGCTTTAGGGTTAGAAACCTTAGGTGGGATCGACCTTAGGCTATAACCTTAGGACAGGGGGAAACGTTGAAAATACAAATAACTCATATAGAGTTTTAAAAGGAGATAAATTGAATAAATTCATCGTTGAACAAAATAAAAGATAACTCTTATAAAACTATTGTTTGTTGTGTGTATATACTATATGCTAATCAGGATAATTTATGTGTGTAGATGTCTAGTGGAAAAGGATTGTTATGGGCTTATAACTTGAAGAAGAATCAGATCCATACACCTGAGCTAATATCGAAGCCAATAGCTGAAATAAAGGCTCACAATGAAACCAACTCGGACGAGGTGGTTATTGTGGAAAATGTAGTACCAGATCTGGAAATGGTGGAACTGACAGATAGTGATACGGACACTAAAGTTGAAGCTGATCAAGCATCAATGGAGGTGCAGGATTTGAGGAATAAGGTTTCTTCTTTAAAAAAGTTGTGGAAAATAGAAAAGCTGTTGAATATTCAACTGCGTCAGGCGTTAATAGAAACAATGGAAGAGCAGGATAAGCTTAAAATCCAAATTGATTAGATAGGAGCCTCAAGCAACACATCGTGTGCAGCTCCAAGAGATAAGGGAAAAAGAAAGATAGAAAACCATGATTTAGGAAAACCTGATAAGAAGAAAGGGAAAAAGATATGTTACAATTGCAGACATGAGGGACATACCTCTTATCATTGTCCCGACTTTAATCTAGGCGTACGTTTTGTTTGTGGGATGGAAGGTCATCGATCAAAAGATTGTCCGAGAGAGAGGCTTAGTAAATAGGTAGTATAGGTTCTGTTGTGTAGGTATGTTTAAGGTAATATGTGTGATTAGTATGTTTGTATAATAAAATATTTTCAACTTTTGTGTTGGTCAATGTTGTAAATCCCGACTTTTGTAGTCACAAAGGGATAGCTGGTGTTTAAAGTAGTATGTGCTATGCTATGAAAAATATTCGATGAATGAATATGAATCTAAGTTTGAGAAATGAAACAAGTTTAATATATTAATCTTATGCAATAAGGTTTAGAATGTAAGTTAATAAAGTATAATTTATGGTTTTACTTAATCAGATAATGCCGCCAAGACGTCAAACTCGAAACCAAAGGGTAGAAGAATCTCTCAATAACATTGAGGAACAACAACAAAACCCGATGCAAAACTTTGCAAACATGGTAGCTCAGGCTATGCAGCAGGGAATACCAGCCGCAGGAAACCAGCCAGATAATCGCTTGGCAAAATTTAAAGACTTCAAAGCAGTAGGACCACCAGAATTCAGAGGATCAGCTGACCCTATAGAAGCCCAGACATGGGCTAATGAAATAGAAAAGGCGTTCGTAATTGCTAGGGTAGATGAGGGGCAAAAGACTGCTTTTGCCACTTCTATGATGAAAGGGGAAGCCAACTTTTGGTGGGAGGCAAATAAAACTAGGGCAAGAGAAGGAGTAGTTACTTGGGATAGGTTTAAGACTTTATTTTTCGAAAACTATCTCTCAGCTAGTATGCAAGCTAGGATGGAGGTGAAATTTCTAGAGTTAAAGCAGGAGAACATGACTGTTGCGGAGTATGTCGCAAAGTTTAATGAGTTGGCTAGGTTTGCTCCACATCAAGTTGATATGGAGGCTAGAAAGGCAAGGAGGTTTGAGCTGGGCTTAAAACCCTGGCTCTACAATAAGGTGGCAATATTGCAAATCAATACTTTTGCAGCACTCATGGAGAAGGCTATCATAGCTGAGGAGGGGAGTGAGGCCATGAGCCTCTACAACAAGGAGAAGAAGAACAGAAGCAAGGCAGAAGGATCTTTGAAGGTGGAAGGAAATAATGGAAATAGGGATGAGAAAAGAAAGAGGAATTTTTCCAGGAATGTTCAGGTGAAACAGGAAGGTGTGAAGAAGCAGGTAGTGCAGTGCAAGAATTGCGGGAAGAATCACTCTGGTGAGTGCCTGAAGGGTAAGTTTGTATGTTACAAGTGCGGGTAGGAGGGTCATATCTCTCCCAACTGCCCCAACCCAAGGATGAACAATGGGTGTTTTATATGTGGATCGACTGAACATAAGGTGAAGGATTGTCCAAAGAGGGGAATTGAGGCAGGAATTTTAACCACGGGGAAAGGCAGTGGGACTTTAGCAATCACAGGACCGACCTCAACCAATAACCCAACAAAAGCAACTCCGAGGGTTTTCAACATGACGGTCCAGGATACTGTGGCAGCTGGAAATGGAACTCCAGGTATTATTCGAATAACTTATATATCTTATATGATTTTCTTATATATATAGTAAATTAATTTATAAATAAATTTTGAATGAAGAATTTGAGTCCTTTTAGAAATCAAACTTCTGTTTAATCAGGTAGACAAGCGTTATGCTGAATAGTAAAAGATCAGTTCGATCAATTATGATCGAGGTCTACTTGCAATGATTATATATGCTATGTACCCTTGTATATATGAGTTTTAAAACGGTGATTCCGGGGACGGAATCCTTATAAGGGAGGGTGAATGTAATAACCCGATATATTTTATATAAATAGATAAGAAATTTTGCATATAAATTTCTTTTTACAATGAGAATAAGTGTCAAGTACTGTGATGTTAAATGCGAATATATTTATTACTTGAAAAATTACAAATAATTTTAGAATTATTAATTACTACAAATTATATTCTTATGGTAATTAATTTCTGTAAGCAGAAATATTTTTATTATTTATTTTCCATGAAAATATAATTTATATATTATTAAAATAATACATGAAGTGACAATTAGAATTATAATAATAAATATGTTATTATATGAATTTGTTCAGAATATTTAAGTTAATTATTTTAACTTGATTATTGATGTTGTGTACGAAGGATAAGTCAGATATGGAATCCAAACACTAAACTTGGATTTTTATTCAGGAATGAGAATAATAATGTAATATTAATTATATTTTAATTTTCAGTACTTAAATATATACTGTATATCTGTAGACTGTTAATGTTGGTCAATTGTGGTAAATTGGGTCATAACCTAATATTGTGTTGTGAAACTCTAATTGTTAAACTCAATTATGAGTTAAGACTGAGTAGTAATTGTGTTATATGAATTCTTCTGCGTATTAGAATTTCTGTAATTAGAAGAAACCCTAATTATTATTTTATGCTGATAATTAGGAAAAACCCTAATTATTTATTTGAAAACCCTAATTGCAAATTTTAGAAACCCTAATTATTATTTTGTGAATTATAAAGATAATTAGGAAAACGTAATTAATTTAAGAACCCTAATAATATTTAGGAACCCTAATTTAAAAACCCTAATTTCTATTAAAAACCCTAATTTAATTAGTATGTTTTAAATTAAAATTGTATTACACTTTAAATTTTTAATTGTCTAAACCCTATAAATTATTTGGAAAATTGTAAGATTTTCAATCTAGTGAATAAACCCTAGATTTAATCACCTTGTACAAGAATGCCCTTGAGATTTTAAGTGAAATTACCAAAATGCCCTTTTTGTCTCTTTAGTGTATTATTAGTGAATTATTGTGCATTACTGCTATCAAAGCATGGCAAACATCCTACCCTACCAATTTAGCATCCAAGACTCAATTATATTCAGATTCAATCAACCATTTTGAGCATTCAATGCATCTAATTTGGTTTATATATAGATTGGAGAGAGAATTAAGGTATTTTGTACACTAAAAATTGCCCAACTCTCATCCTTGAGCTTCTCTCTCTAAAACCTACGAATTATTATAGTATTTCAGTCCCAAAACAAAGCCCTACTACCAATCATAACAAATCATAAGCCAAAAATCAAGAATCAAAGCTTAGAAAAGGTATAAACTCTAGCTTGATTTTATTTTAAAATTTTTGGTGTTAGATGTTATGTTTAAATGTTAGAACATGTTTATTATAGTGTCTAAGGATGATCTGGGTTGCTAGATGTTGGATCCATAACATTTAGAAGCTCGGATTTGAAGATTTCCAAAATCTAGAAATTTTATTTTCTTTGATTTTTTGGCAAATGTCAAGCCTTATATCTCTGTGATCTTTAATGTGTTTTGTATTCTAAAAGTTGATATGTGTAGCTTGGTATGTGGTCTTTAATCTCAAAAACGAATCAGGTCCATATCTATTTTGGATCAAAAGTTATTTAAGGTCAAAGTGGGTTGACCGGTATTGACCGACTGTTCTTCAAACCCAGAAAATATTCTAAGTGTCCAGAAAATATTTTTTTGGCAAATGTCAGAGCTTATAAATCTTTTCTCGATATGTGTAGTCGGATATGTGGTCTTTAATATGCAAAAAGAATCAAGTTCATAACTTTTGTAGATCGGGAGTTATTCATGGTCAAACCCGTTGACCGAAAACGCTGAAGAACACAAACCCAGAATTTTTTTGAGCAGATTCCATGTTGAAGTTTGACCAGATAGATCTTGCTCATGTTATGATATTAATGTGTTACGATGCTTTGTAGTTGTAGTCCTACATGTTGTCTACACACTCCAATTGATAGATCACACAAACAATACACAGATTGGAAGTTATAAGGATCCAAAGTAGGCACCTTGACTGTTCTTCAGTCGAAGAACAGCCTTGTCAGACTTTTTGATGGCTAATAACTCTTAGATCTGATGATTTTTAGTCATGATGTTTGTTGGTAATTGTAGTATTACATGAGCACTACAAGATCCAAGTGTTAGATTTCCTAGAAATGTAATGAATTGAGAATTATAATTGGTCAAACTAGGCACCTTGATAACTGCCTTGTTAGTGTTCTTGAGGCTCAAGAACACCTAAGGCAACAGATAAGCGTCGCTAAAGCCTTTAGCGACGGTTTTGATATATTTTAAAATTTTCAATTTCTGAAAAATTCGAAAATGATTTAAAAATTAGAAAAATTAGATTTTAATTATTAAAAATACTTAATAAATTCTGAAAAATTATTTTAAAGTCTGAAAAATAGGTTTTAACTATTTTGAGTATATTTCAAAAATATTTAGTATTTTTAGAATATAAAAAAATATTTATTTATTTAATTATAATATTAAATAAATTATTTAAAAATAATTTTAATTCATGAAAAATCATGAAAAATTATATTATCGTGTTAGAAAATATTTTAAGTTATTTTTAATAAATTTTAATATTTTGTGATGAAATTTCATTAATTAATTAATATTAATGATGTTTAAGTTATTTAATAAATATATGACATAATAATGGAAAAAAGAATTAATGATTTTAAAAATCATTTATAGTATCATAAAAATATTTTGAGTTATAAAATATGACTTTGGATATTTTTGTCATGAAAAAAATTATTAATTTAATGTTAATGATATTAATCTAATATTGATGATATTTAGTTTATTTAATAATTATATTAAATAAATAGTTTAAAAATAGTTTTATTTATTTAAAAATCATTTAAAAAGGATATAAATGAATTAAAAATATTTTAAGTTATAATAAATGACTTTTAATATTTGGATAAATAGTGCATTAATATTTTAATATTAATGGTAATTATTTAAAAATAATTTTAAATATTTTAAAAATCATTTAAGAGTAATATAAATGTTTTAAAAGCATTTTGAGTTATTATACATAACTTTAATATTTTGGCAACAGTTTCATTAATAATTTAATATTGATTAAATGTTAATGATAATAGAATTATTTGATGTTTAAATTATTTAATTATGATTCCGATGTTTGAAGATTCTTGATAAATTATAATAAGTGTTTAAAAATTATTTTAAGTCAATTAAAAATAATATGACTGATACTTATGAATATTGAGATACAGAATAGAGTCTTAGACTCAATAATTATCCAATAAAGCTGTCGGTACACCGACATGTTTCAGAAATTCATCTAGACTTAGATATTTTGACTGTATTAATGATTAATTATGATTCAATGACTGTTGGATATGTGTGATAATGTGATTAGGTTATGTGCTGACTGCGAAATGCAGTACTATGTGTTATAGTATATTATTCTAATCGAACAAATGATCTTATTACTGATAGGTAGCTGTATAAAAGATTAATCTAAGTTACGTTATTGTAAGCAGCAGCTCAGGCAAGTATCCTACCTTTGCATTTCCTTTATGCAATGGACATGAGTAAGAAGTTTCAGAATTAAATTATTATTATGCTATATTATCAACTCTACTGCGACATATTCTATATCCGCTCATTGTTTATCAACATGTTAGTATATGGTAATTCAGATATATATTAGGTTCGTCAATTTCTATAAAATGGTTATATAAGTGTCTCCACTTGGATAATCATTATATTTAATAACATGTTCATATACCTTTGTCAATTACCCTTATATATATATATATATATATATATATATATATATATATATATAGGTTGAATTATAGATTATTTTTGAACAAGATAAAACCTTTGCTTTAGAACCCAGACAAGTATGAACATCCCTTACATAGGAAAAACTTTTATGCGCCCAAGGTGGAGAGAGTTCTTAAAATGTAGTATTGATCAATGCAAGACACAACGGGCTGATCACCCCCGTGTCCGTAAGTTATGACGATTTGCAGATGAATTTTTGTTTAACCTTTTTGAAAAAGAAAATAATGTTCATGATATGTCACTTAACCCTACTTATAGTCAATACGTAGTTTCAAAAATGTGAAAGAGAGTTGTTATGTTATTATTATTCTTGGTACATCTTACTTCAGAACTGTTAATTCGTTGTAGAAGTGTCTTTCAAAGAAAACATTTAATTCTTTCAGCTAATATATATTATTGTTATTACTTGTTGGGCACTCAAATGTTCATTCTTACTTAATTTAAATATTTTCAATTAAGTTTGAAGAACCAAAAAGCTCGTGCAGAAATAAAGGAAAAGGAAAGCTAACTGAATAAGATTTGTGGTAGTTGCTGTAATAGTTTATATTATTAAGACAATGATATATATATATATAAATAATATCATGTATTGTCTGGAATGTACTTTAAGGTCTCGTACCTGGGGAGATAAACTCTGATAATTATGTAAATTAAGTTGTTATTCATATTATTGTTATTATTATTCGTAGAATTCCGCTCATAGAAATGGTATCGTGAAGCACCGAGTTCGGGTTTCAAGTACCCGGATTTGGGGGCGTCACAGGTTGGTATCAAAGCTTTAGGGTTAGAAACCTTAGGTGGGATCGACCTTAGGCTATAACCTTAGGACAGGGGGAAACGTTGAAAATACAAATAACTCATATAGAGTTTTAAAAGGAGATAAATTGAATAAATTCATCGTTGAACAAAATAAAAGATAACTCTTATAAAACTATTGTTTGTTGTGTGTATATACTATATGCTAATCAGGATAATTTATGTGTGTAGATGTCTAGTGGAAAAGGATTGTTATGGGCTTATAACTTGAAGAAGAATCAGATCCATACACCTGAGCTAATATCGAAGCCAATAGCTGAAATAAAGGCTCACAATGAAACCAACTCGGACGAGGTGGTTATTGTGGAAAATGTAGTACCAGATCTGGAAATGGTGGAACTGACAGATAGTGATACGGACACTAAAGTTGAAGCTGATCAAGCATCAATGGAGGTGCAGGATTTGAGGAATAAGGTTTCTTCTTTAAAAAAGTTGTGGAAAATAGAAAAGCTGTTGAATATTCAACTGCGTCAGGCGTTAATAGAAACAATGGAAGAGCAGGATAAGCTTAAAATCCAAATTGATTAGATAGGAGCCTCAAGCAACACATCGTGTGCAGCTCCAAGAGATAAGGGAAAAAGAAAGATAGAAAACCATGATTTAGGAAAACCTGATAAGAAGAAAGGGAAAAAGATATGTTACAATTGCAGACATGAGGGACATACCTCTTATCATTGTCCCGACTTTAATCTAGGCGTACGTTTTGTTTGTGGGATGGAAGGTCATCGATCAAAAGATTGTCCGAGAGAGAGGCTTAGTAAATAGGTAGTATAGGTTCTGTTGTGTAGGTATGTTTAAGGTAATATGTGTGATTAGTATGTTTGTATAATAAAATATTTTCAACTTTTGTGTTGGTCAATGTTGTAAATCCCGACTTTTGTAGTCACAAAGGGATAGCTGGTGTTTAAAGTAGTATGTGCTATGCTATGAAAAATATTCGATGAATGAATATGAATCTAAGTTTGAGAAATGAAACAAGTTTAATATATTAATCTTATGCAATAAGGTTTAGAATGTAAGTTAATAAAGTATAATTTATGGTTTTACTTAATCAGATAATGCCGCCAAGACGTCAAACTCGAAACCAAAGGGTAGAAGAATCTCTCAATAACATTGAGGAACAACAACAAAACCCGATGCAAAACTTTGCAAACATGGTAGCTCAGGCTATGCAGCAGGGAATACCAGCCGCAGGAAACCAGCCAGATAATCGCTTGGCAAAATTTAAAGACTTCAAAGCAGTAGGACCACCAGAATTCAGAGGATCAGCTGACCCTATAGAAGCCCAGACATGGGTTAATGAAATAGAAAAGGCGTTCATAATTGCTAGGGTAGATGAGGGGCAAAAGACTGCTTTTGCCACTTCTATGATGAAAGGGGAAGCCAACTTTTGGTGGGAGGCAAATAAAACTAGGGCAAGAGAAGGAGTAGTTACTTGGGATAGGTTTAAGACTTTATTTTTCGAAAACTATCTCTCAGCTAGTATGCAAGCTAGGATGGAGGTGAAATTTCTAGAGTTAAAGCAGGAGAACATGACTGTTGCGGAGTATGTCGCAAAGTTTAATGAGTTGGCTAGGTTTGCTCCACATCAAGTTGATATGGAGGCTAGAAAGGCAAGGAGGTTTGAGCTGGGCTTAAAACCCTGGCTCTACAATAAGGTGGCAATATTGCAAATCAATACTTTTGCAGCACTCATGGAGAAGGCTATCATAGCTGAGGAGGGGAGTGAGGCCATGAGCCTCTACAACAAGGAGAAGAAGAACAGAAGCAAGGCAGAAGGATCTTTGAAGGTGGAAGGAAATAATGGAAATAGGGATGAGAAAAGAAAGAGGAATTTTTCCAGGAATGTTCAGGTGAAACAGGAAGGTGTGAAGAAGCAGGTAGTGCAGTGCAAGAATTGCGGGAAGAATCACTCTGGTGAGTGCCTGAAGGGTAAGTTTGTATGTTACAAGTGCGGGTAGGAGGGTCATATCTCTCCCAACTGCCCCAACCCAAGGATGAACAATGGGTGTTTTATATGTGGATCGACTGAACATAAGGTGAAGGATTGTCCAAAGAGGGGAATTGAGGCAGGAATTTTAACCACGGGGAAAGGCAGTGGGACTTTAGCAATCACAGGACCGACCTCAACCAATAACCCAACAAAAGCAACTCCGAGGGTTTTCAACATGACGGTCCAGGATACTGTGGCAGCTGGAAATGGAACTCCAGGTATTATTCGAATAACTTATATATCTTATATGATTTTCTTATATATATAGTAAATTAATTTATAAATAAATTTTGAATGAAGAATTTGAGTCCTTTTAGAAATCAAACTTCTGTTTAATCAGGTAGACAAGCGTTATGCTGAATAGTAAAAGATCAGTTCGATCAATTATGATCGAGGTCTACTTGCAATGATTATATATGCTATGTACCCTTGTATATATGAGTTTTAAAACGGTGATTCCGGGGACGGAATCCTTATAAGGGAGGGTGAATGTAATAACCCGATATATTTTATATAAATAGATAAGAAATTTTGCATATAAATTTCTTTTTACAATGAGAATAAGTGTCAAGTACTGTGATGTTAAATGCGAATATATTTATTACTTGAAAAATTACAAATAATTTTAGAATTATTAATTACTACAAATTATATTCTTATGGTAATTAATTTCTGTAAGCAGAAATATTTTTATTATTTATTTTCCATGAAAATATAATTTATATATTATTAAAATAATACATGAAGTGACAATTAGAATTATAATAATAAATATGTTATTATATGAATTTGTTCAGAATATTTAAGTTAATTATTTTAACTTGATTATTGATGTTGTGTACGAAGGATAAGTCAGATATGGAATCCAAACACTAAACTTGGATTTTTATTCAGGAATGAGAATAATAATGTAATATTAATTATATTTTAATTTTCAGTACTTAAATATATACTGTATATCTGTAGACTGTTAATGTTGGTCAATTGTGGTAAATTGGGTCATAACCTAATATTGTGTTGTGAAACTCTAATTGTTAAACTCAATTATGAGTTAAGACTGAGTAGTAATTGTGTTATATGAATTCTTCTGCGTATTAGAATTTCTGTAATTAGAAGAAACCCTAATTATTATTTTATGCTGATAATTAGGAAAAACCCTAATTATTTATTTGAAAACCCTAATTGCAAATTTTAGAAACCCTAATTATTATTTTGTGAATTATAAAGATAATTAGGAAAACGTAATTAATTTAAGAACCCTAATAATATTTAGGAACCCTAATTTAAAAACCCTAATTTCTATTAAAAACCCTAATTTAATTAGTATGTTTTAAATTAAAATTGTATTACACTTTAAATTTTTAATTGTCTAAACCCTATAAATTATTTGGAAAATTGTAAGATTTTCAATCTAGTGAATAAACCCTAGATTTAATCACCTTGTACAAGAATGCCCTTGAGATTTTAAGTGAAATTACCAAAATGCCCTTTTTGTCTCTTTAGTGTATTATTAGTGAATTATTGTGCATTACTGCTATCAAAGCATGGCAAACATCCTACCCTACCAATTTAGCATCCAAGACTCAATTATATTCAGATTCAATCAACCATTTTGAGCATTCAATGCATCTAATTTGGTTTATATATAGATTGGAGAGAGAATTAAGGTATTTTGTACACTAAAAATTGCCCAACTCTCATCCTTGAGCTTCTCTCTCTAAAACCTACGAATTATTGTAGTATTTCAGTCCCAAAACAAAGCCCTACTACCAATCATAACAAATCATAAGCCAAAAATCAAGAATCAAAGCTTAGAAAAGGTATAAACTCTAGCTTGATTTTATTTTAAAATTTTTGGTGTTAGATATTATGTTTAAATGTTAGAACATGTTTATTATAGTGTCTAAGGATGATCTGGGTTGCTAGATGTTGGATCCATAACATTTAGAAGCTCGGATTTGAAGATTTCCAAAATCTAGAAATTTTATTTTCTTTGATTTTTTGGCAAATGTCAAGCCTTATATCTCTGTGATCTTTAATGTGTTTTGTATTCTAAAAGTTGATATGTGTAGCTTGTTATGTGGTCTTTAATCTCAAAAACGAATCAGGTCCATATCTATTTTGGATCAAAAGTTATTTAAGGTCAAAGTGGGTTGACCGGTATTGACCGACTGTTCTTCAAACCCAGAAAATATTCTAAGTGTCCAGAAAATATTTTTTTGGCAAATGTCAGAGCTTATAAATCTTTTCTCGATATGTGTAGTCGGATATGTGGTCTTTAATATGCAAAAAGAATCAAGTTCATAGCTTTTGTAGATCGGGAGTTATTCATGGTCAAACCCGTTGACCGAAAACGCTGAAGAACACAAACCCAGAATTTTTTTGAGCAGATTCCATGTTAAAGTTTGACCAGATAGATCTTGCTCATGTTATGATATTAATGTGTTACGATGCTTTGTAGTTGTAGTCCTACATGTTGTCTACACACTCCAATTGATAGATCACACAAACAATACACAGATTGGAAGTTATAAGGATCCAAAGTAGGCACCTTGACTGTTCTTCAGTCGAAGAACAGCCTTGTCAGACTTTTTGATGGCTAATAACTCTTAGATCTGATGATTTTTAGTCATGATGTTTGTTGGTAATTGTAGTATTACATGAGCACTACAAGATCCAAGTGTTAGATTTCCTAGAAACGTAATGAATTGAGAATTATAATTGGTCAAACTAGGCACCTTGATAACTGCCTTGTTAGTGTTCTTGAGGCTCAAGAACACCTAAGGCAACAGATAAGCGTCGCTAAAGCCTTTAGCGACGGTTTTGATATATTTTAAAATTTTTAATTTCTGAAAATTTCGAAAATGATTTAAAAATTAGAAAAATTAGATTTTAATTATTAAAAATACTTAATAAATTCTGAAAAATTATTTTAAAGTCTGAAAAATAGGTTTTAACTATTTTGAGTATATTTCAAAAATATTTAGTATTTTTAGAATATAAAAAAATATTTATTTATTTAATTATAATATTAAATAAATTATTTAAAAATAATTTTAATTCATGAAAAATCATGAAAAATTATATTATTGTGTTAGAAAATATTTTAAGTTATTTTTAATGAATTTTAATATTTTGTGATGAAATTTTATTAATTAATTAATATTAATGATGTTTAAGTTATTTAATAAATATATGAAATAATTATGGAAAATAGAATTAATGATTTTAAAAATCATTTATAGTATCATAAAAATATTTTGAGTTATAAAATATGACTTTGGATATTTTGTCATGAAAAATATTATTAATTTAATATTAATGATATTAATCTAATATTGATGATATTTAGTTTATTTAATAATTATATTAAATAAATAGTTTAAAAATGGTTTTATTTATTTAAAAATCATTTAAAAGGATATAAATGAATTAAAAATATTTTAAGTTATAATAAATGACTTTTAATATTTGGATAAATAGTGCATTAATATTTTAATATTAATGGTAATTATTTAAAAATGATTTTAAATGTTTTAAAAATCATTTAAGAGTAATATAAATGTTTTAAAAGTATTTTGAGTTATTATACATAACTTTAATATTTTGGCAACAGTTTCATTAATAATTTAATATTGATTAAATGTTAATGATAATAGAATTATTTGATGTTTAAATCATTTAATTATGATTCCGATGTTTGAAAATTCTTGATAAATTATAATAAGTGTTTAAAAATTATTTTAAGTCAATTAAAAATAATATGACTGATACTTATGAATATTGAGATACAGAATAGAGTCTTAGACTCAATAATTATCCAATAAAGCTGTCGGTACACCGACATGTTTCAGAAATTCATCTAAACTGAGATATTTTGACTGTATTAATGATTAATTATGATTCAATGACTGTTGGATATGTGTGATAATGTGATTAGGTTATGTGCTGACTGCGAAATGTAGTACTACGTGTTATAGTATATTATTCTAATCAAACGAATGATCTTATTACTGATAGGTCGCTGTATAAAAGATTAATCTAAGTTGCGTTATTGTAAGCAGCAGCTCAGGCAAGTATCCTACCTTTGCATTTCCTTTATGCAATGGACATGAGTAAAAAGTTTCAGAATTAAATTATTATTATGCTATATTATCAACTCTACTGCGACATATTCTATATCCGCTCATTGTTTATCAACATGTTAGTATATGGTAATTCAGATATATATTAGGTTCGTTAATTTCTATAAAATGGTTATATAAGTGTCCCCACTTGGATAATCATTGTATTTAATCACATGTTCATATACCTTTGTCGATTACCCTTATATATATATATATATATATATATATATATATATATATATAGGTTGAATTATAGATTATTGTTGAACAAGATAAAACCTTTGCTTTAGAACCCAGACAAGTATGAACATCCCTTACATAGGGAAAACTTTTATGCGCCCAAGGCGGAGAGAGTTCTTTAAATGTAGTATTGATCAATGCCGGACACAACGGGCTGATCACCCCCGTGTCCGTAAGTTATGACGGTTTGCAGATGAATTTCTGTTTAACCTTTTTGAAAAAGAAAACAATGTTCATGATATGTCACTTAACCCTACTTATATTCAATACGTAGTTTCAAAAATGTGAAAGAGAGTTCTTATGTTATTATTATTCTTGGTAAATCTTACTTCAAAACTGTTGATTTGTTGTAGAAGTGTCTTTCAAAAAAAATATTTAATTCTTTCAGCTAATATATATTATTGTTATTACTTGATGGGCACTCAAATGCTCATTCTTGCTTAATTTAAATGTTTTCAGTTAAGTTTGAAGAACCAAAAAGCTCGTGTAGAAACAAAGGAAAAGGAAAGCTAACTGAATAAGATTTGTGGTAGTTGTTGTAATAGTTTATATTATTAAGACAATGATATATATATATATATATATATATATATATATATATATATATATATATATATATAATATCATGTATTGTATGGAATGTACTTTAAGGTCTCGTACTTGGGGAGATAAACTATGATAATTATATAAATTAAGTTGTTATTCATATTATTGTTATTATTATTCGTAGAATTCCGCTCATAGAAATGGTATCGTGAAGCACCGAGTTTGGGTTTCAAGTACCCGGATTTGGGGGCGTCACACACACTAGCGAAGGATATTACTCGTCTCTCCCTTCCTAGTTCTAATCCCGGATCTCCGCCAGAGATCATATCCCTAAGCTCTAATACCAAATATGATGACCCCAAAATAGTTCCAATCTATCCAACCTATTATGAGTCTCTAAATACATGGTACAGAAAATAACTACAACTTTATTACTACAATTATCGTGCAAAATACAACAACACATATGCTGTGAGTTTTGAAACAAATATATACCAACTTTGACTCATGTCCCAACCGTGGACAACACCTCACAGTGATACCTTACATAAAGGTACAGTCAATAATTATTTTAGAAATTAAAATCTTTAAAAAATGTTCAAGGAAACCTTCGTACATGGGAGGCCATGCATCTAAGTTATAATAAATATCATATGATTGGAGAATTATCCTTAGTTGACCCAATTGACCCCAAAGAAAAATGAGAAGATTGCTATCATGTTCTTTCCAATGGTGAGTCTTCTCTTGACATATAATTATCTCCATTGTCTCTAATTGAGAATTATATTTCAACCAAACTCCAAGATTATATAGGTAGCGCTCGTAGACATACTCAGCAAATGGATGTGCACAACCCTGTCTTATGATAACACGAAGTCGTAGGTCATTATACATCTTGTATGATAGTGTCAAAATACCCTTCCAACGTTGGGTTCCCCTCCCCCTATTTGATTCACAAAATATAACTACTAAATGATGTATAAAATATAACACACTATTCTAAAGTTCTCAATAAAATTATTTCCATACTGTTTAGGGAGAACCTCCACAGCTAGAGACCACCGTTCTATTCCCCTGTTTACCCCGCTCGACCCAGCTACACTCTTATTACCTGAAAGGAATTATGAAGCAAAAGGGTGAGCACAACTAGCCCAGTAAAGAATATCATGACTAAATATAATTAAATTATCAATAGCCTTCGTCAGTAATGAATCAGAGATTTAGAACATATGGTAGATAATAAAACTTTTCAACTATAGTTGCAGCGGAACGAGCAATCCATTAGAAGAGTCGAATAAGACCATAAGGTCTATTATCTTCTTCATGTTAAAAGTCCACCAACAACATTTTATCCCTGTAATATCAAATAACAGTTTCTGTCCACAATCACGTGTATACCTCATAATCATAATTGTGGTTCTAAATTCCTCTTCTCATCCAGGACGAAGATAATTTTCATCACTTGTCTTTACCTGAAAAATTAAAGATCATGGTTATACCAAATCACAGTTCCTGTTTATAATCATACTAATAAATTCATCTTTGCACTACGGGCCAAAGATATTCGTCAACAGTTCACCTTTGCAGTACAGGCCAAAGATATTCAACAACAGGTCATCTTTGCACTATAGGCCAAAGATATTCAACAACAGATCATATTTGCACTACATACTAAAGATATTTAATAACAGATCATCTTTGCACTACAGGCCAAAGATATTAATATCTCAAAGAAATATATAATCATTTCAGAATTTATATAAACAATAATTATAACCATATTGATCAATTCACCTTTGCACTTAAGCTAAAGATATTTAATTATAAATTCAATGGTCATGATCATACCAGTCAACAATTCAACTTTGCACTACTAGCCAAACAGAACCTATAGTCGCGATCATACCAATAATCTACCCATCTTTACACTCAAGTCAAAGAGAAATTCCATCACCAGGGTTATAAAAATGTTATATATGATAATAAAAATAATATGATCAACAACTGCATTTAATTTAAAGAGTAAGATTCATAAATCAACGATAATTTGGTCAGAAAAAGAAACTAATTTTGTCGTGAATAGTACCCGTGAATAGTAACTCGTGAATAGTAACTCGTATTCGTACATAGTACCGTATACGTAAGTAATGTCATATACGTAAATAGTGTCATATACATGAATAGTGTTGTATACTTAAATAGTACCGTATACGTGAATAGTGACGTATACCTGAATAGTAACCCCGACACGAAAAGGTAAAAATTTAACAATAAAATTCAATCAATATTTCAGTAAAATGATATTGAAAGAATAACATCATTACGAAGAAAATAACATCCCTTACCATCCCTTACAATCCTTTACCTCGAAAGAGCCGTACTTCTGACTGGAATATCGGATATAACACTAAAGGAAACTTGCACTGATTAGAAACTCTCAAAGTATAAAAATACTCACAAAATACGCTCGTTAGTATAGAGAGAGAAAACTTGTTTCTGGTGTGATTTTTAATTCTAACTAAGCACCCTATTTATAGGAAAATATTTAGAACGCCACAACAGACTTGACCTGCTACCTGATGGCTTTACCTGCTACTATTCTTGCCCACCACATTTGAAATAAAATTTTAGCACATTTCTCGCCAACCAAAAGTGGGGCCCACCAATTCTAGAAATTTCCAAAATGTTTTATCTTTTAAACAGTAATCAAAAACTTTAAAAATTCATAATAAATAGCCCTTTTATCAAAAAAATACGAATTTTATGTCCATTTCATAGGAGATTAAATTCTTTACAACTTTGTAGCTTTAAATTTTTCCAAATTCCAAAGGAAAAATGCCCGAAATCCACATACGGACAATTTTTAATACCTCCATTCTAACAAAATACTGATAAAACGCCTAAGCATTAATTCTTTCATTTATAATCACATAAAATAAATATTTTTCTATCCTTCATTTATATTCTCATAAAATAAATATTTCTTATCATATAAATCAATAATTAATTATTCAAAAATAATATTACAGAATCACAATTATGACAATCAGACCGTTCCCAAGAAAGAGGGGGCTTTCCGATAAAGATTTCTCCTTACTGACGCATAATTAGGTGACCAAACCTCTCCTTAGACAAAACTTCCTTATACATTGCCAATAATGTTATCTAACAATATTATTCAAATAATATGAATTATTGATCTGATAATAGAGATAATGTGCAGTGATAATTATTGAAATAATAATAATATAAAATATCAACGCAACAATTATTTAATCAATAAAATAAAATATTGAACAGTAATTAATGTAACAATTATTGAATAGTGCCTTCTTATGTAAGAATCAATAATTCAAAAATACTGTGCAATACCATGTGCTACTGTGCAACCACGCGTATTATTGTATTTTAACCACCAGGTAATCCAACAGTGTTAACGGTAACCATTACGTTGTTATTTATAAAAACTCAAACTTATCATTTTCTTCATCTGATAGTTATTTTGTTATGGGACCCATAAATGGTTGCGCTGTCGTACGGATATTCTCCGACAGCAAGAATATTCCACGACAAAACGAATATTCCCCGACAATAATAAGTATTTCATAGCCACTTGCTTATTTTGAAAAAAAAATTATATATCACCCTTAACTTTACTTTTTATCAATTTAACCATTTACTGAATAGTAATTATAAGAAAAATTGAATACCTTTATTTCATAAAATTTGGGGTCTTACAGCAAGGTAGTTAGAAGAAGAAGATTGAAGCTTGAGCTACCTGTGGTAAAAATCATACGGGTGTTTGTTTAAAGGGAAAGATAGTATGTTTCAACTGTGGTTAGGAGGGCCACATTGCACCGAATTGTCCTAATCCAAAGAAGGGAACATGTTTTACTTGCGATTCAAAGGATCATTTGGCTTGTGATTGTCCTAAGAAGGTAGCTGAAGGACCAAGTAGAGGTAGGGGAAATAAAAGTGGTGGCAATCTGACAATCATCGGACTAGCATCATCAAATTGTCCAACATCCCAAACTTGTAACATGACCTTGCAGGATGTTGTTCAGTCAAAGGATGTTGTGTCAGGTATCATTCTAATCATTGATATTAATGTTTACGTATTATTCTATTCGGGTGCTACATGTTCATTCGTATCCGATGGTTTTGCTAAGAAACTAGATTTACCTCAAGAGGAATTAGATTACCCGTTGAACATAGAAATTGTGAATAGAGAAGTGACTCCTGTTAGGTTTGTACAGAAGAACTATTGCATAGATATTGAGGGTCATTTGATGATAGTAGACTTAATATCGATTAAATTTGGGGAGTTTAACATTATTTTGGGAATAAATTGGTTGTTTAACCAAGTGCGATAAGCCAAAAGAAGTGTGTAAACTTTATGACTCCGTCAAAGGTAGTATTTTATGGCAGAAAGTTGCCTAGACAAGGTAGTTGTCTAACGATGATGCAGGTCAGGAGGTTGTTAAGATAAGGATGTGTAGGATATTTAACCTACATAGTTGATAGACGAAATGTAGGTGCGAAGCTTGAGGAAATTCCCGTCGTTAGAGACTTCGTAAATGTGTTTCTAGATGATTTTCCAGGACTTCCACCTGATCAAGAGATTAAGTTCGTGATCGATCTAGCATCAAGGACTGCCCCTATATCGAAGGCTCCGTACCGAATGGCTCCGGTGGAGATGAAGGAATTAATGGTTCAGTTGCAAGAATTATTAGATAAGAAGTATATTCAGCCGAGCGTATCGTTGTGGGGAGCGCTGATATTGTTTGTTTAGAAGAAAGATTGGTCGATGCGACTTTGTATTGATTATAAAGAGTTGAATAAAGTCACGATTAAGAATAAATATTTGTTGCCAAGGATTGATGAGTTATTCAATCAATTTAAGGTGAGAAAGGAGGATATATCGAAGACGGCATTTAGAACTCAGTATGGTTATTACGAGTTTCTGGTAATGTCATTTGGTTTAACAAATGCACTTGCAGCATTCATGGATTTAATGAATAGGGTGTTTACGCTATTTTTAGATAAATTTGTGGTGGTATTTATTGATGATATATTGGTCTATTCTAAAACCCAAGAAGAGCATGTAGAACACTTGAAAGTGACACTAGAGACGTTAAAGAGAGAGAAGTTGTACATGAAGTTTTTAAAATGCGAATTCTGATTAGATCGTGTTCAATATCTTGGGCATATAATTAACAAGGACTGAATTCCAGTGGATCCATCAAATATAGAAGTTATGATTAATTGGGACCATCCAAAGACACCGTAAGAGGTAAGGAGTTTCTTGGGATTGGCGGGTTATTATCATTGTTTTATTCAGGATTTTTCAAAATTTATCACTTCATTGATGAATTTGAAAAGGAAAGCAGTGCAGTTTGTTTAACGGAGAAGTCTGAAGAAAGTTTTCAAAGGTTGAAAAGAAGATTAAGCACGACACATGTGTTGCCTCTACCAGATAATATAGGAAATTTTGTGGTATATAGTGACGCATCGCATAAGGGATTAGGTTGTGTGCTCATGCAGAACGACAAAGTGATTACGTATGCATCGCGACAATTGAAAGACTATGAGAAAGGGTATACGACCCGTAATTTGGAGTTAGCTACAGTAGTGTTTTGCTCTAAAAATATTGAGTCACTATATGTGACGCCCCCAAAATAGGTAAACATGACCCATTTTGAGTCGCCAAATACATGGTACAAAAATAACTACAACTTCATTATTAAAATTGTCGTGCAAAATACGACAACACATAAACTGTGAGTTTAAATACAAATATTATCTTCTAGACAATATCCACACTCAAATAAGTCCTCATTAAAATTATTGATACACTATTTTACACAATAATGAGGACTGCTAAAATAACTGTCTGGACCCATCACTCCACACCCCGACTAGTTCCCGCTATATTATCGTCTCCTGAGAAGAAACATGGAATAAAAACGAAAAGGGTGAGCTCAACTAGCCTAGTAAAGAATATTATGACTAAGATAATGAACAACAAATTATCGTTAGCCTTCAATAAATCAGATAAAATATAATGGACAACAAGTTTTAGATCAATATTCATAGCAAAAATAACAATTCATTAGAAGAGTTAAGTAGAGAATGTAATCTACTATCATCTATGAATTTAAAAGTCCATCATCAATATTTTATCCCTGTAACATCAATCAATATACATCTTGCATCAAATATTCATCTTTGCACTACGGGCCAAAGATATTCATCTGTATCACTAGTTGGTCATGTTCATCTCAACACATGTTCATCTTTGCACTACGGGCCAAAGATATTCATCAGGTAATCATTTATCTTTGCACTACAGGCCAAAGATATACAGTTCTATCATCATTTAAGACTGAGGATGATGAAAAATATTTTAAAGAAACGAATCTAGTGAGATAAAAGGGCAAAGATTAGGGATTCGTACTTTAGATAATTCAAGTTCAAAAATGCTCCATAATAAACCATAGTTGTAAGACCCCAAATTTTATGAAATAAAAGTATTCAATTTTTCTTATAATTACTATTCAGTAAATAGTTAAATTGATAAAAAGTAAAGTTAAGGATGATATATGAAATTTTTTTCAAAATAAGCAAGTGGATATAAAATACTTATTGTTGTCGGGGAATATTCGTTTGGACGTAAAATATTCTTCCTGTTGGAGAATATTCGTACGACAGCGCAACCATTTATGGACCCCATAACAGAATAATTGTCGGATGAAGAAAATGACAAGTTTGAGTTTTTATAAAGAGCGACGTAATGGTTACCGTTAACACTGTTGGATTACCTGGTGGTTAAAATACAGTAATACGCGTGGTTGCACAGTAGCACACGGTATTGCACAATATTTTTAAATTATTGATTCTTATGTAAGAAGGCACTACTCAATAATTATTACAATAATTACTGTTCAATATTTTATTTTATTGATTCACTAATTCCTGCATTGATATTTTGTATTATTGTTGTTTCAATAATTGTCAATGAACAGTATTTCCCATTATTAGATCAATAATTCATATTATTTGAATAATATTATTAGATATCATTATTGGCAATGTCTAGAAAGTTCTGTCCAAAGAGAGGTTTGGTCACCTAATTGCACGCTAGTAAGGAGAAATCCTTATCGAAAAGCCCCTTCTTTCCTGGGAACGGCCTAGTTGTCATAATTGTTATTCTATAATATTATTTGTAAATAATTAATTATTTATTTATATGATAAGAAATATTTATTTTATGTGGATATAAATAAATGATAAGAAAATATCTATTTTATGTGATTATAAATGAAGGAATTAATGCTGAGGTGTTTTATCAGTATTTTGTCAGAATTGAGGTACTAAAAATCGTCCGTATGTGGATTTCGGGCATTTTTTGTTTGGAATTTGGAAAAACTTAAAGCTACAAAGTTATAGATATTTTAATTTCCTATGGAACGGATATAAAATTCGTATTTTTTTTTTGATAAAATGGCTATTTATTATGAATTATTGAAGTTTCTGATTATTGTTTAAATGATAAAATATTTTGAAAATTTCTAGAATTGGTGGGCCCCACTTTTGGTTGGTGAGAAATGTGCTTAAATTTTATTTCAAATGTGGTGGACATGAATAGTAACAGGTAAAGCCATCAGGTAGCAGGTTAAGTCTGCTTCGGCATTCTAACATTTTCCTATAAATAGAGTGCTTAGTTATAATTGAAAATCACACCAGAAACAAGTTTTCTCTCTTTCTCTCTCTATATTATCGAGTGTATTTTGTGAGTATTTTGATACTTTGAGAGTTTGTAAATAGTGCAAGTTTTCTTCAGCGTTATATCTGATATTCCAGTCAGAAATACTACTGTTTTGAGGTAAGAGATTGTAAGGGATAGTTGGGGATTGTAAGGGATTTTAAGGGATGTTATTTTCTTCATAATGATGTTATTCTTTCAATATCATTATACCGAAATATTGCTATGGATTTTATTATGAAATTTCTACCTTTTTGAGTCAGGATTACTATTCACGTATACGGTACTATTCACGTATACGGCACTATTCATGTATATTGCACTATTTACATATATGACATTATTTACGTATACGGTACTATGTACGAATACGAGTTACTATTCATGAGTTACTATTCACGAGTTACTATTTATAGGTACTATTCACATCAAAATTGGTTTCTTTTTCTGACCAAATTATCTTTGATTTATGAATCTTACTCTTGAAATTAAATGCAATTGTTGATCATATTATTTTTATTATCATATATAATATTTTTATAACCTTGGGGATAAATTTTCTCTTTGACTTGAGTAAAGATTGGTAGATAATTGGTATAATCGTGACTATGAGTTCTCTTTGGCCAGTAGTGCAAAGATGAATTATTGACTGGTATGATCATGACCATTGAATTTATAATTGAATATCTTTAGCTTAAGTGCAAAGGTAAATGGATCAACATGGCTATAATTATTGTCTATATAAATTCTGAAGTGATTATATATTTCTTTGAGATATTAATATCTTTGGCCTGTAGTGTAAAGATAAATTATTGATGAATATTTTTGGCCCGTTGTGCAAAGATGAACCGTTGATGAATATCTTTGGCCCGTAGTACAAAGATGTCCTGTTGTTGAATATCTTTGGCCGGTAGTGCAAAGATGAACTGTTGATGAATATCTTTGGCCCGTAGTGCAAAGATGAATTTATTAGTATGATTATGAACATGAACTGTGATTTGGTATAACCAGAATCTTTGATGTTTCAGGTAAAGACAGGTGATGAAAACTATCTTCGTCCTGGATGAGAAGAGGAATTTAGAACTACAATTATGATTATAAGTTATACATGTGATTGTGGACAGAAATTGTTGATTGATGTTACATGGATAAAACATTGTTGGTGGACTTTTAACATGGAGAAGAGAATAGATCTTATGTTCTATTTGACTCTTCTAATGGATTGCTCGTTCCGCTGCAACTATGGTTGAAAAGTTTTATCATCTACCATATGTTCTAAATCTCTGATTTATTACTGATGAAGGCTATTGATAATTTAATTATCTTTAGTCATGATATTCTTTACTGGGCTAGTTGTGCTCACCCTTTTGTTTCACAATTCATTTCAGGTGATAAGAGTGTAGCAGGGTCGAGCGGGGGTAACAGGGAAATAGAACGGTGGTCTATAGCTGTTGAGGTTCTCCCTAAACAGTATGAAAATAATTTTATTAAGAATTTGAGATAAGTGTGTCGTATTTTATACATCATTTAACTGTTAAATTTGGTGAACCAAATAAGGTGAGGTGAACCGAACTTTGGAAGGGTATTTTGTCACTATCATACAAGATGTCTAATGACCTACGACTTCATGTTATCATAAGACAGGGTTGTGCACATCTACTTGTCGATTATATTTACAAGCACTACCTATATAATCTTGTAGTTTGGTTGAAATATAATTTTCAATTGAAGATAGTGGAGATAGTTATATGTCAAGAGAAGACTCACCATTGGAAAGAACATGATATTAATCTTCTTGTTTTTCTTTGAGGTCTATTGGGTCAACCAAGGATAATTTTGTGGACATATGATATCTATCATAATCTAGACGCATGGCCTCCCATGTACGAAGGTTTCCTTGAGCACTTTCCAAAGATTTTAATTTCTAAAATAGTTATTGACTGTACCTTTATGTAAGGTATCACTGTGAGGTGCTGTCCACGGTTGGGAAATGAGTTACAGTTGGTATATATTTGTATCAAAACTCATATCATATGTGTTGTTGTATTTTGCACGACAATTGTAGTAATAAAGTTGTAGGTTTTCTGTACCATGTATTTGGCGACTCAGAATAGGTTGGATAGAATGGACCTATTTTGGGGACGTCACAATAGTGGAGTAAAATTCAAGAACGAAGATCAAAACAAGGATACAATCAAAGATAGTAACCATACTAGATATCTTAGATAAAGAAGAATTTTTTTAATTTTTTGTGAATATTGCCATATTCGTGAATAGTGCCGTATACGTGAATAGTACCGTATACGTAAATAGTAACCCCGACACAAAAAGATAGAAATTCCACAATAAAATTCATATCAATATTTTGGCATAATGAAATTGATGGAAATAATATCATTTACGAAGAAAATAACATCTCTTACCTCAAAAGAACAGTACTTACGGCTAAAATATCAGGTATATGACTGAAGGAAACTTCTACTGAATAGCAACTCTCAAAGTATATAAATACTCACAAAATACGCTCGATAATATTGAAAGAGAAAGCTTATGATTCTGGTGTGATTTTCAATTCTAACTAAGCACCCTATTTATAGGAAAATGCTTAGAACGCCAAAGCAGACTAACCTACTACATGATGGCTTTACCTGCTACTATTCACGTCCACCACTTTTGAAATAAAATTTTAGCACATTTCTCACCAACCAAAAGTGGGGCCCACCATATTTTAAATAAAAACTTTTATTTTTGAAACTTCAATAATTCATAAAAAATAGCCCTTCTATCAGAAAAATTTGAATCGCATGTCTATCCCATAGGAAATTTAATTCTCTACAACATTGTAGAAGAAAGGTTTTCCAAATTCCAAACAGAAAATGCCCGAAATTCACATACGGACGATTTTTAATACCTCCATTTCGACAAAATACTAATAAAACACCTCAACATTAATTCTTTCATTTAAATCCACATAAAAATAAATATTTTCTTATCATATAAATTAATAATTAATTATTCAAAAATAATATTACAGAATCACAATTAGGACAACCAGGATTTTCTCACGAAAGAGGGGGATTTTCGATAAAGATTTCTCCTTACTGGAGCGCAATTAGATGACCAAACCACTTTTCTTAGACATAACTTCCTTAGACATTGACCATAATGCTATCTAACAATATTATTCAAATAATATGAATTATTGATCTGATAATGGAGATACTGTGCAGTGACAATTATTGAAACAACAATAATATAAAATATCAACGCAACAAATATTGAACAGTAATTACTGTAACAATTATTGAGTAGTTCCTTCATATGTAAGAATTAATAATTCAAAAATACTGTGCAATACCGTGTGCTACTGTGCAACCATGCGTATTACTGTATTTTAACCATCGGGTATTCCAACAGTGTTAACGGTAAAAAATATATCGTTATTTGTAAAAACTCAAACTTGTCATTTTCTTCATCTGACCGTTTTTCGTTATGGGACCCGCAAATGACTGCTTCATCGTACGAATATTCCCCGACAGCAAGAATATTCCATGACCAAATGAATATTCCCCGACAAAAATGAATATTTTATAACCACTTGCTTATTTTGCAAATTTTGCATATTTCACCCATAACCAAAGCTTTATATCAAATTAACATCTTATTATTCACAATAATAATTAGAGGAAATTCGATTTTTTATTAATAAAAAGTAGGGGTCTTACAACCTCCCCTCCTTGTTAAATTTTATCCTCAAAATTGACGTACGTACCTGGTGTTTCAAAAAGGTAAGGGTACCTCGCTTTTCATTTACGACTCCAACTCCTAGGTCATTTCCTCAATAGCATGGTTCCTCCACAAAACTTTAACTTGTGGTATAACCTTTGTGCGTAGGACATGCTACTTCTTATCCAAGATCTTGACATGTACCTCTTCATATGTTAAATATTCGGTTATCTTTCACATATTTACGAAGCACAGATATGTGAAACACATTATAAACACGAGACATGCTTGGAGGTAATGCGAGTCTATAGGCCACATTTCCTATTCGGTCAAGAATCTCACATGGTCCAACAAATTGTGGATTGAGCTTTCCTCTCTTTCCAAATCTTGTAACTCCCTTCCATGGAGCAACACGTAACAATACATGATCCCTAATATTAAATTAAACTTCCTTTCGATGAAGATCCGCATAACTCTTTTATCGATCATGTGCCGTTTGTATACGTTGTCAGATCATTTGGATCTTCTCTGTAGTCATTGTACCAACTCTGGTTCCAACAACGTTGCTTCTCCCACCTCATCCCAGCATACTGGAGAGCGACACTTTCGTCCATATAATGCTTCAAATGGAGCCATGCCTATACTTGCTTGATAACTGTTATTGTAGGAGAACTCCACCAATGGTAGGTACTTATCCCAACTCCCTTTGAAATCTAGGACACAGAGTCTTAATCGATATTCAAGAGATTGAATAGTCCTTTCTGATTTTCCGTCCGTTTAAGGATGGTATGCCGAACTGAATCGTAAATTCGTGCCCATAGCTTTTTGTAAGCTAACCCAAAATCGTGAAGTGAATCTTGGGTTACGATCCAAAACTATGGATACTGGCATGCCACGCAATCTCGTAATCTCATTCACATACATACGAGCAAGACGTTCAAGGGAATAAGTCTCCCGTATCGGCAAGAAATGAGCAGACGTGGTTAATCTATCAACAATAACCCAAATCGTATCTATGCATTGAGAAACCTTGGGAAGATCTGTAACGAAATCCATGGCAATGTGTTTCCACTTCCATTTCAGAATCTCAAGTAGTTGCAATGGACCCTTTGGCACTTGATGCTCCGCCTTTACACATTGACAAGTTAAACACCTCGATATAAACTACACGATCTCTCTCTTCATATTGCTCCACAAAAATGTATGTCGAAGATCATGATACATTTTAGTACTCCCAGGATGGATTACAAACGGTGTGTTGTATGCCTCCATCATTATTGTATGCTTCAAGTTAGAATCGTTAGGAACACAAAGTCTGTAGTAGACTCGAAGTATTCCTTTTTCATCGATTCTTTCTTCTGGAATAACACCGTCTTGTAATTTCTTCTTTATACGCATCAGCTCCAGGTCTGTAGCTTAAGCAGCTTTAACTTTATCGATTAAAGTCAGTTCTACTCGTATATTTGATATCATCACGTGGGTACTTGAAGCCTTTAATTCTATCTCCATTCTTTCCAAGTCATATAAAATGGGCATTTACGTTAACAATATCGTACTCGTACCCGCATATGATCTTCTACTCAATGCATCAGCTACTACGTTTGTTTTTCCTGGATGGTATTGGATGGTATGATCGTAATCTTTCAACAGCTCAAGCCAACGTCGTTGCCGCATGTTGAGTTCCTTTTGGGAGAAGAAATATTTGAGCCTTTTATGATCTGTATAGATCTCCACTTTCTCCCCATACAGGTAGTGTCTCCAGATTTTCAACGCAAAAACGACTGCTGCCAACTCCAGATCATGAGTAGAATAATTCCTCTCATATTCTTTGAGTTGTCTCGAGGCATAGGTTATGACTTTCCCATGTTGCATGAGAACACATCCTAACCCTTTGCCTTAAGCATCGATATAGATAACAAATTCATCCGAATCAGATGGTATTGTCAGAACAGGTGCCGAAATGAGTCTCCTCTTGAGTTCTTGGAAACTCATTTCGCATTCCTCGCTCCATACAAATTTTGTATCTTTACGAGTCAGCTGAGTTAACGGAGTAGCGATTCGAGAAAATCCTTCCACGAATCTCTGATAATAACCAGCTAAGCCCAGAACTTTGTATTGCTTCAATCTTTGTCGGGTCAACAGATACTCCATATTTTGACACCACGTGCCCAAGGAATGCTACTTCCTCAAGCTAGAACTCGTATTTCTTCAGCTTGGCATATAGCTTGTTATCACGAAGCCTTTGAAGTACTAACTTCAAATAGCGCTCATGATCTTCACGATTTTGGGAATAGATGAGGATGTCATCAATAAAGATGATAACGAATTGATCCAAATATTCATTGAACACTCGGTTCATCATATCCATGTAAGCAGCAGGAGTATTAGTCAATCCAAAAGACATGATTAAGAATTCATAATGCCCGTACCGAGTTTTGAAGGCAGTCTTCGGAATATCCTCAGTTTTAATCTTCAGCTAATGATATCCAGAACGAAGATCGATCTTTGAAAAGAATTGTGCTCCTTACAACTGGTCGAACAGGTCATCAATGCGAGGTAGCAGATACCTATTCTTGATGGTGACATGGTTCAATTTCCGGTAGTCAATACAAAGTTTCATACTCCCATCTTTCTTCTTTACAAATAAAACAGGAGCACCCCAAGGATATGTACTTGGGCGAATAAAATCGATGTCCAACAACTCCTGTAGTTGGACCTTTAACTCTTGAAGTTCAATAGGAGCCATTTGATATGGCATTTTAGAAATAGGCTTTGTATCAGGTTCAAGTTCAACAAAGAATTTAACTTCACATTCTGGGGGTAGACCGGGAAGTTCTTCAGGAAATACGTCAGGAAATTCACTAACAACAGAAATATTATTCAAATCTAACGTAGTTTTGTTCAAGTCCATGACATGGCCTAAGAAAGCTTGACATCAGTTTTTCAATAAATAAATGGCTTTATGGCTTGATATGACAGTGATTAACTTTAGTGGTTTGGTTGCTTTAATTCACATAACAGGTTGGTTAGGAATATAAAAACTAGCAACCTTACAAAAATAATCAATTTTAGCATAATGAGTGGTTAACCAATCAATCCCCAAAATCATATCAAATGCAAGTATTTTCAAAGAAATAAGAACGACAGGTAATGTGATGGTCCTAACTTGAATCAAGAACGATTTATAAACAGTGGATGTAATGAAAGCTTCTCCTAACGGAGTTTTAACAGATAAGCAAAGTCTAATTTCTCCGGAGTCAAGTTCAAACGTTGAGCACAACCAGGAGAGATAAAAGAATGGGTACAACCGGTATCTAGTAAGGTATAAATTTCGCAATAGTTTATGATTAGCTTACCCGTGATCACATCGTTTAGGTTTCTTGTGTTTTGGGCAGTCACGACAAAAGCCCTTCTAGGAACCACTGACTTTGACTTATCCGGGACAGCCTTTGGAGTCACCATCCCTGCTGGACTTGGTTTCACTATAAGACAATCTCTAGCTATTTGACCTTCCTTTCCACAGTTATAACACACCTTGGATTGTTGTGGGCAGTTTGGGCTGATGTGTCATTCTTTCCCATATTTATAACAAACTACCGGTGGTCATTCTCCTCCTCTATGAACAGTTGATGTTGGTGCTGACGTTTTCATATTATCATTGTTGCACCTTCTCTTGTTGAAATATCCCCCGACTCGCTTCTTCTACTATCATGGTCACAATTACCACCAGAGTGGTTACCGCTTTTGTCCGAATATTTTTCTCTCTGCTGGTTGTCATTGCTCCGATGACTGTTGCCACCAGTATGATCCTAGTTGTGGTTCCTCGGTTGAACAGATTCATTATCTCGCTCAAATAATTGAGCCTTGATTACTACATCTGAATATAGAAAAAATTTATGAGAGATAAGATATTGCCGAATTTCAGGTTTCAGACCTCTCAGAAACATCTGCATCATACGTTCCTCATTCTCTACTAAATGAGGTGCAAGCCTGGATAATTCTGCGAACTTAACCTCATACTGGGATATAGTCATGTTGTTCTGTTCCAGTCTAATAAACTCTACCTCCTTCATATGGCGAATACTTCCAGGAAAGTACTTGTCATTGAACAGTTTCTGAAATGTTTCCCAAGACATATTGAGTGCGGCTGGCTGGGTACGCTTCACAGACTCCCACCAGTAGTATGCCTCACCACAGAACATAAAGGTGGCGAATGGAACCTTCTGTTCCTCCGTGCATCCCAAGACATCAAATATCTTGGTAATTTGTTTAACCCACATTTCCACCCTGATCGGATCTGGCTTTCCCATAAATTCTAGTGGTCCCAACTCTTTGAACTGCTTGGCTGTGACAAGCCACGTGTTTCTATCATTTCTACCCGTATTTTTTACACGAGTCTCCCTCGTCTGATTTTGCATGAACTGCAAAAAACTTCTAAACATCCTCTCATTCATCGTTTGTTCGGCAGTGTTGTTTACAGGATGAATATTGTCTTTTTGTTGTACGTTCCCCTAGTTGGTGATTAAAGGTGTCTCCACGGTTTCATTCACTCCATTGTTAACATTCTCAGCTGTCATTCTCAAATACTGCCATAAAACAAGGGTTAATTAAAGAAAATAACATACCACAAAATACCTCTATATTCTGACCGACCAACAAATAAGCTTAGGTAGGACACACTAGTGAAGGATTTACTCGTCTCTCCTCTCCTAGTTATATTCCCCGATCTTTGCCAGGGACCATATCCTTAAGCTCTGATACCAACTATGACGCCCCCAAATTAGGTATACATTGTAAAACCCCGAATTTTATGAAATAAAAGTATTCAATTTTTCGATTCAGTAAATGGTTAAATTGATAAAAAAAGTTAGAGTTAAGGGTGATATATGAATTTTTTTCAAAATGAGCAAGTGGTTATAAAATACTCATTGTTGTCGGGGAATATTCGTTTGGTCGTGAAATATTCTTACTGTTGGGGAATATTCGTACGACGGCGCAGTCATTTGTGGGCCCCATAATGGAAAACGGTCGGATGAAAAAAACGACAAGTTTGAGTTTTTATAAATAACGGCGTAATTATTACCGTTAGCACTATTGGAATACCTAGTGGTTAAAATACAGTGATACGCGTGGTTGCACAGTAGCACATGGTATTGTACAGTATTTTTGAATTATTGATCCTTACATAAGAAGGCACTACTCAATAATTATTACAGTAATTACTGTTCAATATTTTATTTTATTGATTCAATAATTACTGCGTTGATATTTTATATTATTATTGTTACAATAATTGTCACTGCACAATATCTCCATTATCAGATCAATAATTCATATTATTTGAATAAAATTGTTAAATAGCATTATTGGTAATGTCTAAGGAAGTTCTGTCTAAGGAGAGGTTTGGTCACCTAATTGCGCGCCAGTAAGGAGAAATCCTTATCGGAAAGCCCTCTCTTTCCTGGGAACGGTCTGGTTGTCATAATTGTGATTCTGTAATATTATTTGTGAATAATTAATTATTGATTTATATGATAAGAAATATTTATTTTATGTGGATATAAATGAAGGATAGGGAAATATTTATTTTATGTGATTATAAATGAAGGAATTAATGCTGAGGTGTTTTATCAGTATTTTGTCAGAATGGAGGTATTAAAAATCGTCGGTATGTGGATTTCGGGCATTTTTCGTTTGATATTTGGAAAAACTTAAAGCTACAAAGTTGTAGAGATTTTAATTTCCTATGGAATGGTCATAAAATTCATATTTTTATGATAAAAGGGCTATTTATTATAAATTATTGAAGTTTCTGATTATTGTTTAAATGATAAAATATTTTGGAAATTTCTAAAATTTGTGGACTCCACTTTTGGTTGGTGAGAAATGTGCTAAAATTTTATTTCAAATGTGGTGGACATGAATAGTAACAGGTAAAGCCATCAGATAGCAGGTTAAGTCTGCTTCGGCGTTCTAGCATTTTTCTATAAATAGGGTGCTTAGTTAGAATTGAATATCACACCAGAAATAAGTTTTTTCTCTCTCTCTATCTCTCTATCTCTTTATATTATTGAGCGTATTTTTGTGAGTATTTAGATACTTTGAGAGTTGTTATTCAGTGCAAGTTTCCTTCAGCGTTATATTCGATATTATAGTCAGAAATACTGCTATTTTGAGGTAAAGGATTGTAAGGGATGGTAAGAGATGTTATTTTCTTCGTAATGATGATATTCTTTCAATATCATTTTACTGAAATATTGATATGAATTTTATTGTGAAATTTTTACCTTTTCGTTTCGGGGTTACTATTCACGTATACGGCAATATTCATGTATATGACACTATTTACGTATATGACATTATTTATGTATACGGTACTACGTACGAATACGAGTTACTATTCACGAGTTACTATTCATGGGTACTATTCATGATAAAATTGGTTTCTTTTTCTGACCAAATTATCGTTGATTTATGAATCTTATTCTTGAAATTAAATGCAGTTGTTGATCATATTATTTTTATTATCATATATAATATTTTTATAACCCTGGTGATGGAATTTCTCTTTAACTTGAGTGTAAATATGGGTATAGATTATTGGTATGATCGTGACTATGGATTCTCTTTGGCCAGTAGTGCAAAGATGAATTGTTGACTAGTATGATCATGACCATTGAATTTATAATTTAATATCTTTAGCTTAAGTGCAAAGGTGAATTGATCAACATGGATATAATTATTGTTTATATAAATTTTGAAATGATTATATATTTCTTTGAGATATTAATATCTTTGGCCTGTAGTGCAAATATGATCTGTTGTTGAATATCTTTGGCCTGTAGTACAAAGATGATCTGTGGTTGAATATCTTTGGCCAGTATTGCAAAGATAAACTGTTGACGAATATCTTTGGCCCGTAATGCAAAGATGAATTTATCAGTATGATTATGAACATGAAATATGATTTGGTATAACCATAATATTTGATGTTTCAGGTAAAGACAGGTGATGAAAATTATCTTCGTCCTGGATGAGAAGAGGAATTTAGAGCCACAATTATGATTATGAGTTATTCGCATGATTGTGGACAGGAACTGTTGATTTATGTTACAGGGATAAAATATTTTTTATAGACTTTTAACATAGAGAAGATAATAGACTTTATAGTCTATTTGACTCTTCTAATGGATTGCTCGTTCCGCTGCAACTATGGTTGAAAAGTTTTATTATCTACCATATGTTCTAGATCAATGATTTATTACCGATAAAGACTGTTGATAAATTAATTATCTTTAGTCATGATATTCTTTACTGGGCTAGTTGTGCTCACCTTTCTGCTTCACAATTCCTTTCAGGTAATAAGAGTGTAGTTGGGTCGAGCGGGGGTAACAGTGGAGTAGAACGGTGGTCTCTAGCTGTAGAGGTTCTCCCTAAACAGTATAGAAAAGTATGTTGTATTTTATACATCATTTAATAGTTGTATTTGGTGAATCAAATAGGGTGAGGCGAACCCAACGTTAGAAGGGTGTTTTGCCACTATCATATAAGATGTCTAATGACCTACGACTTCGTGTTATCATAAGATAGGGTTGTGCATATCCACTTGCTGAGTATATTTACGAGCACTACCTACATAATCTTGGAGTTTGGTTAAAATATAATTCTCAGTTGGAGACAATGGAGATAATTATATGTCAAGAGAAGACTCACCATTGGAATAACAGGATAGTAATCTTCTCATTTTTCTTTGGGGTCTATTGGGTCAACCAAGGATAATTCTGTGGACATATAATATCTATCATAACCTAGACACATGGCCTCCCATGTACAAAGGTTTCCTTGAGCACTTCCCAAATATTTTAATTTCTAAAACAGTTATTGACTGTACCTTTATGTAAGGTGCCATTGTGACGTGCTATCCAAGGTTGGGATGAAAGTCACAGTTGGTATATATTTGTATCAAAACTCACAGTATATGTGTTGTCGTATTTTGCACGACAATTGTATTAATGAAGTTGTTGTTGTTTCTATACCATGTATTTGGCGACTCAGAATGGGTGGTATATACCTATTTTGGGGGAGTCACATACATCACCTATTCTGAGTCGCCAAATACATGGTACAGAAATAACTACAAAATCATTATTACAATTGACGTGTAAAATACGACAACACTTAAACTGTGAGTTTAAATACAAATATTATCTTCTAGATAATATCCACACTAAAATAAGTCCTCATTAAAATTATCGATACACTATTTTACACAATAGTAAGGACTGCTAAAACAATTATCTGGAGCCATCACTCCACACCCCGACTAGTTCTCGCTATATTCTCGCCTCCTGAGAAGAAACATGGAACAAAAAGGAAAAGGGTGAGCTCAACTAGCCCAGTAAAGAATATTATAACTAAGATAATGAACAACAAATTATCATTAGCCTTCAACAAATCAGATAAAATATAATGGACAACCAGTTTTAGATCAATATTCGCAGCAGAAATAACAATTCATTAGAAGAGTTAAGTAGAGAATGAAATCTACTATCATCTATGAATTTAAAAGTCCATCATCAATATTTTATCTCTGTAACATCAATCAATATACATCTCGCATCAAATATTCATCTTTGCACTACGGGCCAAAGATATTCATTTATATCACCAGTTGGTCATGTTCATCTCAACACCTGTTCATCTTTGCACTACGGGCCAAAGATATTCATCATGTAATCATTCAACATTGGCCCACTACAGGCCAAAGATATACAGTAATATCATCACTTAGGACTGAGGATGAGGAAAAATATTTTAAAGAAACAAATCCAGCGAGATAAAAGGACAAAGATTAGGGATTCGTACTTTAGATAATTCAAGTTCAAAAACGCTCCATAATAAATCATAGTCGCGTAAAATTCAATAATGGAGATCAAAATATGGATACAATCAAAAATAGTAACCATATTAGACATCTTGGACAAAGAAGAGAAAATTTTATTTTTCTGTGAATAGTGTCGTATTAGTGAATAGTGCCATATACGTGAATAGTATCGTATACGTGAATAGTAACCCCGACACAAAAAGGTAAAAATTTCACAATAAAATTCATATCAATATTTTGGCATAATAATATTGAAGAAAATAATATCATTTACGAAGAAAATAACATCTCTTACCTCAAAAGAACAGTACTTCTGGCTGAAATATCAGGTATAAGACTGAAGGAAACTTGTACTCAATAGCAACTCTTAAAGTATCTAAATACTCATAAAATACGGTCGATAATATAGAGAGAGAAAGATTATGATTCTGGTGTGATTTTCAATTCTAACTAAGCACCTTATGTGACAACCCCAAAACAGGTCCATTCCATCCAACCTATTCTGAGTCACCAAATACATGGTACAGAAAATAATTACAACTTTATTATAACAATTGTCGTGCGAAATACAACAACACATATGATGTAAGTTTGGATACAAATATATACCAAATGTGACAAATGTCCCAACCGTGGACAACACATCACAATGACACCTTACATAAAGGTATAGTTAAAAACTGTTTTAGAAATTAGAATCTTTGGGAAGTGCTCAAGAAAACCTTCGTACATGGGAGGCCAAGCGTCAAGTTTATGATAGATATCATATGACCACAGAATTATCCTTGGTTGACCCAATAGACCCCAAAGAAAAACGAGAAGATTACTATCATATACTTCCCAATGGTGAGTCTTCTCTTGACATATCATTATCTCCACTGTCTCTAAATGAGAATTATACTTCAAACAAACACCAAGATTATATAGGTAGTGCTCGTAAATATATTCAGCAAGTGGATGAGCACAACCCTGTCTTATGATGACACGAGGTTGTATGTCATTAGACATCTTGTATGATAATGGCAAAACACCCTTCCAACGTTGGGTTCGTCTCACCCTATTTGATTCACCAAATATAACTACTAAATGATGACCACCGTTCTATTCCCTTGTTACCCACACTCGACCCAGCTACACTCTTATTACCTGAAAAGAATTGTGAAACAGAAGGGTGAGCACAACTAGCCCAGTAAAGAATATCATGACTAAAGATAATTAAATTATCAATAGCCTTCATCAATAATAAATCAGAGATTTAGAACATATGGTAGATGATAAAAATTTCAACCATAGTTGCAGCATGAGCAATCCATTAGAAGAGTCAAATAGACTACAAAGTCTATTATCTTCTCCATGTTAAAAATCCACCAACAATGTTTTATCCTTGTAACATCAATAAATAATTCTGGTCCACAGTCATATGAATAACTCATAATCATAATTGTAGTTCTAAATTCCTCTTCTTATCCAGGACGAAGATAATTTTCATCACCTATCTTTACCTGAAACATCAAATATCATGGTTACACTAAATCACATTTCCTATTCATAATCATACTATTAACTTCATCTTTGAACTATGGCCAAAGATATTCATTTGTATCACCAGTTGGTCATGTTTATCTCAACACGTGTTCATCTTTGCACTACTGGCCAAAGATATTCAACAACATATTATCTTTGCACTACGGGCCAAAGATATTTATCAATAATTCATCTTTTCACTACTGACCAAAGATATTCAACCACAGGTCATCTTTGTACTATGGGCCAAAGATATTCATCACCAGTTTATCTTTGCACTATAGGCCAAATATATTCAACAGCAGTTCATATTTGCACTACAGGCCAAATATATTCATCAACAGTTCATATTTGCACTACAGGCCAAATATATTAATATCTCAAAGAAATATATAATCATTTCAGAATTTATATAAACAATAATTATAACCATATTGATCAATTCACCTTTGCACTTAAGCTAAAGATATTCAATTATAAATTCAATGGTCATGATCATACCAGTCAACAATTCAACTTTGCACTACTAGCCAAAGGGAACCCATAGTCATGATTATAGCAAAAATATACCCATCTTTACACTCAAGTCAAAGAGAAATATAATCATTAGGGTTATAAAAATGTTATATATGATAATAAAATCAATATAATCAACATATAGATTTAATCTCAAAAGTAATATTCATAAATCAACTATAATTTGGTCAGAAAAAGAAATCAATTTTGTCGTGAATAGTAACTCGTGAATAGTAACTCATGAATACTAACTCATGAATAGTAACTCATGAATAGTAACTCGACATGAAAAAGGTAGAAATTCCACAATAAAATCCATACCAATATTTGGATATAATAATATTGAAATAATAATATTTCTTAAGCTTATAAATAATTTATTTTAATTGTTTACACTTTACTAAATAATGCATTTAATCATCTTAAAATGTCAAACTCATAAGATTTCATCACCAATAACCAAAAACCCTCATCAAAAATCTGCATATACCTCATATAGGATTCTCAAGTAATAAAATCCTATTTTTTAATTTTCTTACTTCACATAACATATTTAATTCATTTACTCATAACTAGTCCATTTTCTTGAAAAATATCAAATCAGTTCTAAAAATATTTCTTTTCTGGGATTTAACAGAATATAGTCTCATATTAAACATATATTTTTCTCAGAATTTTTAAAACAAATTTACTATTTTTCATATGGCTAAAACCGTCGAATATTTAAACATTTATCATAAATTGTACTTTTATTCAAAAATTCAGAAATTCACAGAGTAGACTGATATTATATAGATATACTTTCAATAAAAATTTCATCAATTTTGGAGTTAACCACAAGGAATTATAAGCGGTTACTTTTAAAATAGTATTTTCTCATAAAATTCATAACTCTTAATCTATACATCCAAAAATTACCATTTTTGTACACAATCAATAAAACTCATCAAAATATCATTTCAAATTTTTTCAAAATTTTTTGAAGGTCGAAGGAAGTACGAACTGAAAAATATAATAACCCTTAAAATCCCTTACCTCAAAAGAGCAATACTTCAGAGGAAAAATCGGAGGAAACTTCTACTAAATAGCAACTCTCAAGTATCTAAATACTCTAACAAATATGCTTGATAATGTAGAGAGAAATAAAACTTGTTTCTGGTATGATTTTTAATTCTAACATAAGCACCTTTTTATAGGAAAATGCTAGAATGTCATAGGAGACTAAAATAATAAAATATATTATTTTATTTCTTCTTTTCTATGCATGCCTACATGTTTGATCAGCCACCAGCCATCTTTGAACAAAGCTAGCAGCCCACATGTGCTAAAACACAAGTGGGTCCCACCCATAAATTAATAAAAATTATTTTATTTTTTGAAACTTCTATAATTTGTAGAAAATAGCCCGGTTATCAGAAAAATACGAATCTCGCGTTTTTTTTTATAGAAAATTCAATTCTTTACAACTTTGCAGAAGAAAGTTTTTCCAAATTCCAAACAAAAATTGACCGAAATTCACATACAGACGATTTTACAAGCTATAATCAAATTTCAGTCAAGAGATGGGGTCCACCGACACACAAAATATATGTTAATCATTTAATGCAACAAAAATACTGTTTCTCCTCATATACTCATATATCACACATTCATTGTAAAATATCTTCATTATTATATTATAATAATATAATAAAATATTATTTTATCAGAAAAGATAAAATATCAACTTTCAACAATTGTCACTTTAAAAATTTTCTCCATCTATATTCACATAAAATGAAAATTTTCATTATCATATAATCAATAATTAATTATTCATAAATAATATTACAGAATCATAATCTTGACAACCAGGCAGTTCCCAGGAAAGAGGGGGCTTTCCAATAAGAATTTCTCCTTACTGGCGCGCAATTAGGTAACCAAACCTCTCCTTAAACAGAACTTTCTAGACATTGCCAATAATGTTATCTAATAATATTATTCAAATAATATGAATTATTGATCTGATAATGGAAAATAATGTGCAGTAACAATTATTGAACAACAATAATATAAAATATCAACGCAGCAATTATTGAATCAATAAAATAAAATATTAAACAGTAATTATTGTAACAATTATTGAGTAGTGCCTTTTTACGTAAGAATCAATAATTCAAATATACTGTGCAAAACCGTGTGCTAATGTGCAACAACGCGTATTACTTTACTTTACCCACCGGGTATTCCAACAGTGTTAACGGTAACAACTACGCCGTTATTTGTAAAAACTCAATTTTTGTCATTTTCTTCATCCGACAGTTATTCGTTATGGGGCCCACAAATGGTTGCGCCGTCCTACGAATATTCCCCGACAAAAAGAATATTCCACGACCAAACAAATATTCCCCAACAATTTAATATTTTATAACCACTTGCATATTTTAAAAAATTCATATCTCACCCTTAACTTTAAACTTTTATCAATTTAACCATTTACTGAATAGTTATTATAAGAAAAATTGAATACTTTTATTTTATAAAATTTGGGGTCTTATAATCTCCCCTCCTTATGAAATTTCGTCCCCGAAATTTATGTACCTAGTGTTTCGAAAAGTTGAGAATACATTGCTTTCATTTTAGATTTTATTTCCCGGGTCATCATGATTTCTCTATTGCTCATGATTTTAGATCGGACATCTCTTTCCACAATATCCACGTGTCGTGCGGCTTTTGCCCATGAATCACTTATTCTCACTCGCTTAGTTTTTTCTTCTTTCAGCTCAGATTCCATCTTTATCATCTTATACTCTGCCAAAGAATACTTCTGCTCAAGCATCACATATCGGGTAACACAAGCTTGCATTGTTGCATCCTTTTGCTCCACGACCGCCTGTCGTTCTTCAGCCTGCTCTTCTAACTCATGAATACGATTTTGAAATTCTACATTTTGATCATATAATACCTTTAATAAGATCTCCTCAGGTACCTCTTCTTCCTCACTCTCAGCTGTTACCTCTGCGACTATCTCGGGTGCAACTATCAATTCTTCACTCACCACATGGATATCTCTAATTCCTTCTTCGTCTGACATCACATTATCTTGGTTAGTGATTAGAGGTATCCCCACAGTCTCATTCACACCATTGTTAGCATTTTCAGCTGCCATTCTCAAATACTACCATAAAACAAGGGTTAATTAAGCAAATTAACGTATCACATAATATCCGTATATTATGACCGACCAACAATTAAGCTTAGGTAGAACACACTAGTGAAGGATTTGCTCATCTCTCCCCTCCTAGTCCTATTTCCCGATCTCTGCCAAAGATCATATCCCTAAGCTCTGATACCAAATGTGACAATCCCAAAACAGGTCCATTCCATCCAACCTATTCTTAGTCGCCAAATACATGGTACAGAAAATAACTACAACTTTATTACAACAATTGTCGTGCAAAATACAACAACACATATACTGTAAGTTTGGATACAAATATATACCAAATGTGACACATGTCCCAACTGTGGACAGCACGTCACAATGACACCTTACATAAAGGTATAGTCAAAAACTGTTTTAGAAATTAGAATCTTTGGGAAGTGCTCAAGAAAACCTTCGTACATGGGAGGCCATGCGACAAGTTTATGATAAATATCATATGGCCACAGAATTATCCTTGGTTGACCCAATAGACCCCAAAGAAAAACGAGAAGATTACTATCATATTCTTCCCAATGGTGAGTCTTCTCTTGACATATCATTATCTCCACTGTCTCTAAATGAGAATTATACTTCAAACAAACACCAAGATTATATAGGTAGTGCTCGTAAATATACTCAGCAAGTGGATGAGCACAACCTTGTCTTATGTTGACACGAGGTTGTATGTCATTAGACATCTTGTATGATAATGGCAAAACACCCTTCCAACGTTGGGTTCGTCTCACCTTATTTGATTCACCAAATATAACTACTAAATGATGACTACCGTTCTATTCCCCTGTTACCCACGCTCGACTCAGCTACACTCTTATTACCTGAAAGTAATTGTGAAACAGAAGGGTGAGCACAACTAGCCCAGTAAGAATATCATTACTAAAGATAATTAAATTATCAATAGCCTTCATCAATAATAAATCAGAGATTTAGAACATATGGTAGATGATAAAAATTTCAACCATAGTTGCAGCGGAACGAGCAATCCATTAGAAGAGTCAAATAGACTACAAAGTCTATTATCTTCTCCATGTTAAAAATCCACTAATAATATTTTATCCCTATAACATCAATCAATAATTCTGGTCCACAATCATATGAATAACTCATAATAATAATTGTAGTTCTAAATTCCTCTTCTCATCTAGGATGGAGATAATTTTCATCACCTATCTTTACCTAAAATATCAAAGATCATGGTTATACCAAATCACATTTTCTGTTCATAATCATACTAATAACTTCATCTTTGCACTACGGCCAAAGATATTCATTTGTATCACCAGTTGGTCATGTTTATCTCAACACCTGTTCATCTTTGTACTACTGGCCAAAGATATTCAACAACATATTATCTTTACACTACGGGTCAAAGATATTCATCAACAATTCATCTTTGCACTACTGGCCAAAGATATTCAACCACAGGTCGTCTTTGCACTATAGGCCAAAGATATTCATCACCAGTTCATCTTTGCACTACAGGCCAAAGATATTCAACAACAGTTCATATTTGCACTACAGGCCAAATAAATTTATCAACAGTTCATATTTGCACTACAGGCCAAATATATTAATATCTCAAAGAAATATATAATCATTTCAGAATTTATATAAACAATAATTATAACCATGTTAATCAATTCACCTTTGTACTTAAGCTAAAGATATTCAATTATAAATTTAATGGTAATGATCATACCAGTCAACAATTCAACTTTGCACTACTGGCCAAAGGGAACCCATAGTCATGATTATAGCAAAAATATACCCATCTTTACACTCAAGTCAAAGAGAAATATAATCATTAGGGTTATAAAAATATTATATATGATAATAAAATCAATATAATCAACATATAGATTTAATCTCAATAGTAATATTCATAAATCAACTATAATTTGGTCAGAAAAAGAAATCAATTTTGTCGTGAATAGTAACTCGTGAATAGTAACTCATGAATACTAACTCATGAATAGTAACTCATGAATAGTAACTCGACATGAAAAAGGTAGAAATTCCACAATAAAATCCATACCAATATTTTGATATAATAATATTGAAATAATAATATTTCTTAAGCTTATAAATAATTTATTTTAATTGTTTACACTTTACTAAATAATACATTTAATCATCTTAAAATGTCAAACTCACAATATTTCATCACCAATAACCAAAAACTCTTATCAAAAATCTGCATATACCTCATATAGGATTCTCAAGCCATAAAATCTTATTTTCCAATTTTCTTACTTCACATAACATATTTAATTCATTTACTCATAACAAGTCTATTTTCATGAAAAATACCAAATCTGTTCTAAAAATATTTCTTTTCTGGGATTTAGCAGAATATAGTTCCATATTGAACATATATTTTTCTTAGAATTTTTAAAACTCATTTACTATTTTTTATATGGCCAAAACCGCCAAATATTTAAACATTTATCATAAATTGTACTTTTATCCAAAAATTCCGAAATTCACATAGTACATTGATATTATATAGATATACTTCCAATAAAAATTTTATCAATTTTGGAGTTAACCACAAGGAGTTATAAGCAGTTACTTTTAAAATAGTCTTTTCTCATAAAATTCATAACTCTTAATCTATACATCCAAAAATCACCATTTTTGGACACAATCAATAAAACTCATCAAAATATCATTTCAAATTTTTCCAGAATTTTTTGAAGGTCGGAAGAAGTACAAACTGAAAAATATAATAACCCTTAAAATCCCTTACCTCAAAAGAGCAGTACTTCAGAGGAAAAACCGGAGGAAACTTCTACTAAATAGCAACTCTCAAGTATCTAAATACTCTCAAAAATATGCTTGATAATATAGAGAGAAGGAAAACTTGTTTCTGGTGTGATTTTCAATTCTAATATAAGCACCTATTTATAGGAAAATGCTAGAACGCCATAGGAGACTAAAATAATAAAATATATTATTTTATTTCTTCTTTTCTACGCATGCCCACATGTTTGATCAGCCACCAGCCATCTTTGAACAAAGCTAGCAGCCCACATGTGTTAAAACACAAGTGGGTCCCACCCATAAATTAATAAAAATCATTTTATTTTTCAAAACTTCCATAATTCGTAGAAAATAGCCCGGTTATCAGAAAAATTCGAATTTGGCGACATTTTATAGGAAATTCAATTCTCTACAACTTTGCAGAAGAAATTTTTTCTAAATTTTAAACAAAAATTAACCGAAATTCACATACAGATGATTTTACAAGCTATAATCAAATTTTAGTCAAGAAATGGGGTCCACCGATACACAAAACATATGTTAATCATTTAATGCAACAAAAATACTCTTTCTCCTCATATACTCATATATCACACATTAATTATAAAATATCATCATTATAATATTATAATAATATAATAAAATATTATTTTATCAGAAAAGATAAAATATCAACTTTCAACAATTGTCACTTTAAAAATTTTCTCCATCTATATTCACATAAAATGAAAATTTTCCTAATCATATAATCAATAATTAATTATTCACAAATAATATTACAGAATCACAATCTTGACAACTAGGCAGTTCCCAGGAAAGAGGGGGCTTTCCAATAAGAATTTATCCTTACTGGCGCGCAGTTAGGTGACCAAACCTCTCCTTAGACAGAACTTTCTAGACATTGCCAATAATGTTATCTAATAATATTATTCAAATAACATGAATTATTGATCTGATAATGGAAAATACTATGCAGTAACAATTATTGAACAACAATAATATAAAATATCAACGCAGCAATTATTGAATCAACAAAATAAAATATTGAACAGTAATTACTGTAACAATTATTGACTAGTTCCTTCTTACGTAAGAATTAATAATTCAAATATACAGTGCAAAACCGTGTGCTACTGTGCAATAACGCGTATTAATTTACTTTACCCACCGGGTATTCCAACAGTGTTAACGGTAACAACTACGCCGTTATTTATAAAATCTCATTTTTTGTCATTTTCTTCATCTGACAGTTATTCGTTATGGGGCCCACAAATGGTTGCGCCGTCCTACGAATATTCCCCAACAAAAAGAATATTCCACGACCAAACAAATATTCCCCGACAATTTAATATTTTATAACCACTTGCGTATTTTGAAAAATTCATATCTCACCCTTAACTTTAAACTTTTATCAATTTAACCATTTACTGAATAGTTATTATAAGAAAAATTGAATACTTTTATTTCATAAAATTCGGGGTCTTACAATCTCTCCTCCTTATGAAATTTCATCCCCGAAATTTACGTACCTAGTATTTCGAAAAGTTGAGAATACCTTGCTTTCATTTCAGATTTTATTTCCCGGGTCATCATGATTTTTCTGTTGCTCATCTCCCGTGATAACTTCATTTGGGTTCCTCATTTGTTGGGAAGTCGTGACAACCGCCATCCCTCGAACTACCCGGCTTTGACTTGTCTGGGGCAGCATTTGGCATCATCACTAACGTTGGAATATACCTTTCTACAGGACATATTCCTCCCTCAACTGCCTCGTCGTACTCCTGATTCATGATCTGAATCATCAGTCTTCGATCCATATCAAATTTCGGTTGACCACTATGTACAGGGTAATTCAAAACTCGATCTTGGGTTCTCCCGATTGCTTTCCAAAAAGTGAAATTCATATCATCTATTTTAACCTTCTTAGATCTGACATCTCTTTCCACAATATCCACGTGTCGTGCGGCTTTTGCCCATGCATCACTTATTCTCACTGGCTTAGTTTTTTCTTCTTTTAGCTCAGATTCCATCTTTATCATCTTATACTCTGCCAAAGAATACTTCTGTTCAAGCATCACATATCGGGTAACACAAGCTTAAATTGTTGCATCCTTTTGCTCCACGACCGCTTGTCGTTCTTCAGCCTGCTCTTCTAACTCATGAATACGATTTTGAAATTCTACATTTTGATCATATAATACCTTTAATAAGATCTCCTCAGGTACCTCTTCTTCCTTTTCTTCCTCACTCTCAGCTGTTACCTCTGCGACTATCTCGGGTGCAACTATCAATTCTTCATTCACCACATGAATATCTCTAATTCCTTCTTCGTCTGACATCACATTATCTTGGTTAGTGATTAGAGGTATCCCCACAGTCTCATTCACTCCATTGTTAGCATTTTCAGCTGCCATTCTCAAACACTACCATAAAACAAGGGTTAATTAAGCAAATTAACGTATCACATAATATCCGTATATTATGACCGACCAATAATTAAGCTTAGGTAGGACACACTAGTGAAGGATTTGCTCATCTCTCCCCTCCTAGTCCTATTTCCCGATCTCTGCCAGAGATCATATCCCTAAGCTCTGATACCAAATGTGACAACCCCAAAACAGGTCCATTCCATCCAACCTATTCTGAGTCGCCAAATACATGGTACAGAAAACAACTACAACTTTATTACAACAATTGTCGTGCAAAATACAACAACACATATGCTATAAGTTTGGATACAAATATATACCAAATGTGACACATGTCCCAACCGTGGACAGCACGTCACAATGACACCTTACATAAAGGTATAGTCAAAAACTGTTTTAGAAATTAGAATCTTTGGGAAGTGCTCAAGGAAACCTTCGTACATGGGAGGCCATGCGTCAAGTTTATGATAGATATCATATAGCCACAGAATTATCCTTGGTTGACCCAATAGACCCCAAAGAAAAATGAGAAGATTACTATCATATTCTTCCCAATGGTGAGTCTTCTCTTGACATATCATTATCTCCACTGTCTCTAAATGAGAATTATACTTCAAACAAACACCAAGATTATATAGGTAGTACTCGTAAATATACTCAGCAAGTGGATGAGCACAACCTTGTCTTCTGTTGACACGAGGTTGCATGTCATTAGACATCTTGTATGATAATGGCAAAACACCCTTCCAACGTTGGGTTCATCTCACCCTATTTGATTCACCAAATATAACTACTAAATGATGACCACCGTTCTATTCCCCTGTTATCAACGCAGCAATTATTGAATCAATGTAATAAAATATTGAACAGTAATTACTGTAACAATTATTGAGTAGTGTCTTCTTACGTAAGAATCAATAATTCAAAAATACTATGCAAAACCGTGTGCTACTGTGTAACAACGCGTATTACTTTACTTTACCCACCGGGTATTTCAACAGTGTTAACGGTAACAACTATGCCGTTATTTATAAAAGCTCAATTTTTGTCGTTTTTTTCATCCAACAGTTATTCGCTATGGGGTCCACAAATGGTTGCCTCGTCGTACGAATATTCCCCGATAAAAAGAATATTCCACGACCAAACGAATATTCCCCGACAATTGAATATTTTATAAACACTTGCATATTTTGAAAAATTCATATCTCACCCTTAACTTTAAACTTTTATCAATTTAACCATTTACTGAATAGTTATTATAAGAAAAATTGAATACTTTTATTTCATAAAATTCGGGGTCTTACACCTTATTTATGGGAAAATGCTTAGAACGCCAAAGCAGACTAACTTGCTACCTGATGGCTTTACCTGCTACTATTCACGCCCACCACTTTTTTAAATAAAATATCAGCACATTTCTCACCAACCAAAAGTGGGGCCCACCATATTTAAAATAAAAATATTTATTTCTATAACTTCAATAATTCATAAAACAAATAGCCCTTCTATTAGAAAATTTTGAATCTCATATCTATCCCATAGAAAATTTAATTCTCTAAAACTTTGTAGAATATAGGTTTTCCAAATTCCAAACAGAAAATGTTCGAAATCCACATACGGACGATTTTTAATACCTCTATTCTGATAAAATACTGATAAAATACCTCAGCATTAATTCCTTCATTTAAATCTACATAAAAATAAATATTTTCTTATCATATAAATCAATAATTAATTATTCACAAATAATATTATAGAATCATAATTATGACAACCAGGTCGTTCCGAGGAAAGAGGGAGATTTCCGATAAGGATTTCTCCTTACTGACGCCCAATTAGATGACCAAACCCCTTTTCTTAGGCAGAACTTCCTTAGACATTGCCAATAATGCTATTTAACAATATTATTCAAATAATATGAATTATTGCTCTGATAATGGAGATATTGTGCAGTGATAATTATTGAAACAACAATAATATACAATATCAACGTAGCAAATATTGAACAGTAATTACTGTAACAATTATTGAGTAGTGCCTTCTTACGTAAGAATCAATAATTCAAAAATGCAGTGAAATACCGTGTGCTACTGTGCAACCACGCGTATTACTGTATTTTAACCATCGGGTATTCTAACAGTGTTAACGGTAACAACTACGTCGTTATTTGTAAAAACTCAAACTTGTCATTTTCTTCATCCGACCGTTTTTTCATTATGGGGCCCGCAAATGGCTGTGTCATCATACGAATATTCCCCCACAGCAAGAATACTCCACGATCAAATGAATATTCCCCGACATCGATGAATATTTTATAACCACTTGCTTATTTTGCAAAATTTGCATATTTCACCCATAACCAAAGCATTATATCAAATTAACACCTTATTATTCACAATAATAATTAGAGAAAATTTGATTTTTTATTATTAAAAAGTTGGGGTCTTACACTATCTCTATGGGGAGAAGTGTGAGATTTCCACAAATCATAAGAGTTTGAAGTATATTTTTACACAGAAAGATCTAAATATGCGTCAGAGGTGATGGTTGGAGCTGATTAAGGATTATGATTATGAAATCATTTATTATCCCGGGAAAGCTAATGTGGTTGTCGACGCCATACGCAAGAAAGGCCAGGAGAAATTGTTGTTGTTAACTTCTCAGGAGAAGTTGGTAGCTGAAATGACTAAATTGGAGTTGAAAGTAAAATATCTAAAGGAATATTATTTCAGATGAAGGCTCCTCCAACACTGGTGGACAAAGTAAAAGAAGCACAACTCCAGGATGAGGTGTGTGAGAAAATCAAGAAAAAGAAGTTTTAAGGCTAAGAGGTAAAATTTAAAGTTGATACCGAAGGATTATTAAGGTTTGGAGGAAGGATTTGGGTTCTGCTGGTACCAAAAATTAAAGATGAAATTTTGAACGAGGCTTATAACTCGATCTATTCAATTCACCTTGGGAGTACAAAAATGTACCAGGATCTTTGATAACATTTCTGGTGGCCGAATATGAAGAGAGAGGTCATTGACTGTATTGCTAGATGTCTAACGTTCCATAAAGTCAAAGCGGAGCATCAAAGGCCAAGTGGGTTGTTACAACCATTAGAGATACCAGAATAGAAATGGGAGCATATCACGATTGATTTCGTGGTAGGCCTTCCAATGACTCAGAAAGGGTATGACGCGATATGGGTTATCGTGGACTAACTGACGAAATCAGTACATTTTTTGCCGATCAAGATTAGATTTAATCTTGATCAGTTGGCAAGGTTATATGTCAAGGAAATTGTGACACCCCCAAATTCGGGTACTTTATTCGCATAGGATTTGATGTTCACTTTTCAAACATTCAATTCTAGCTACCCAAGTTAAATAAAACTTAAGCAATAAACCTTCCCATTAAAGGGTTACATAGCTTAATCAAATAAATCCCAAGTTGTCTAACCTTAATACAATCATCAAATGTGGAAAAAAATTTAATTACATCTCATAAATAAAATTTAAGTCTGAGTACACAAACTATAACAAATTAACAAGTCTTCATGACTTGTTCATCTTGCCTTTTTCTTTTCTATTGGTTGGCTCGTCAACCTTCTCAGTTTTAGCTACAATGGTTATATATATGAAAGAGTGAGCAAAAACAAATGCTCACTTGAAATGACATAATAATTGGCAATGAATAAGTTTAATTGAATTGAATAACATTCTCTTGATAATCAAAAACTAAAGTTAGAATCCATATAAGGGTCACAAGACCATGGACTATGTCACAGGTTATAGGTATTTCTACTTCAACCTTTAACAGTTGCTAGACTATGTGGACCACCTTTCTCATACTTAGGGAGATTAGCCATTCGTACCATGTATTGTGCACAAATATCTTACCGCTTACGCATACATAATCCCCTAAAATAAGGTTATTCTTCTCAGTTTTAACATATGAGTCTGCACTAAATGAAGTTTGGTTCGGATATATTTTAAGGGTAATTTAGAGTTTAGAGTACATCAACTAAGGATTAGTTGAATCACAAGTTTAATGACAACTCAAGGGTTCGATAATGATATAATACTGAATAGTTATGAACCATAAACGAATAACGTTATGCATCAAAGTCATGCTTTAGGGATAAAGTTTAAAGAAACTAAAGATATAATAAACAATGCTTGAGCAATATTAGTAAGCCAAGGTTAAATTTTCCCAATAAGGAAACAGGATAAAGAACTTTGCTCAATACAAAAGAAATAAGATTCAAGAACTTGCGTAACTTATAAACAAGGTAAAATTGCATAATTGTAATCAAGGTAAGGCTTGCTCAAATTATAATCAAGACAGTGTAGCGAAACTTGCATAAACGTAATCAAGTTAGGACAAGGAACTTTCTTAACATAAGAGCTGAATTCAAAAACTTGCCTCATGCGTAGGTTAAACGATCACTACCCACGTTCACCACATGCAAGTCCTACACACATACCATATCTAATAACAACACTTATTAGTTACACTAATATTAACTTTATAAGTTTAGTTTCCACTTTTACTATAGCTCGTTAACTTAGTTTAAGTTTTGCTCACTACCACAATACACATATTACAAGACCGAAGTCTCGAATTTTAAGTTTAAACAACATTACATCTTCTCACGAGCATCACATTTTAGCCCATTTACAACTTATCAATTTATCATGTCATTTCACCATATATATGAACGTTAACAACCTGATATAACTTCTTATTACATGTCCAACCACGTTATCATGTTCTTTAGATTAGGTTAGACTAACATACAATGGACTATGCATAACAAAAACCAAAACTGCCCAGCACTGCTACCCCTGCCGGGGCGGGGTTTTGTTCCAAGGAATGGCCCGTCGGGGCGGCACAAAATACACTGGTAACACCCGCCAGGGCGGGGGTACCCAGTATCAGATTCTGCAGTTCGTTAATGAACACAGCAGAAAGCCAAATAGGCCTAAAAACTTCTTTCTAACAATAAATTTAACTTACCCAAGTTGTATAAAATTACAGAAACAATAACTAACGCTTCTAACATGTTTCAATCCATAAAAACAACATAAACAACAAATTGAAGCATTTAAACTTCATTATTTTTGCTATTTCTTAACTTTTAAATACTTTTAGCGAAACTAATCATTGTGAATTCGTTTTTCAACTAAAATAGTCCGTTTAAAACTCATTGTTTTCATTTCTTCATGTATTTACATAATCAAGAATCAATTTACACATACAAATATGGATTAAGCATCAATTTTTATTCTAAAATAAGTCCTATCATACATACATCACTAAAATTCACTGTGAACATGATTTCTTTATATATATATCATGTGTACATGGATTAACCTACTTAAAATCATATACAAAACATATAAAAATAGGTTTATATACACAAATTAACATATGTAAGCCCCATAGTTAACAACTATCATAGAATTTAAATTATAGAGAATGAAAACTCAAGAAAATGAAGAAAAGCTAAGAATTTATACCTTTGATTGTTTGTTTAACTTTGTTAGAGGATAAATTCACAGAGAAATCATTTCCCTCTTAAACTCTCTAGAGCTCTTTGTTTTTTTTTCTTTCTTCTTTCTTCTTCCTCTACTCTGTTTTCTTCTTCTCTCTCTCTAATTTATACGTAAAATAATACTATATGTCGACGTTGGGATTTTATTTGTCCATTTTCTGTTCTTGTCATTTGGTGTTCTCATGTTAGGTGAGATTTGTTTGAAAAAATAAGTTGTGAAAAGGTCCGACATGTATATGTTGACGATTGAACTGTAAGAGTCGCCAGTTGATATTTTTAAATGATTGCACCAACTCAACCGAGAAAAGGTTTGCACATTGACCTAGTGATGTGACACTATTTAACTGGTCTGTGAAACTGAGATTCGTTAGGGTCCGGGAGCTTGATTATGTGGAGGGAAGGTGTTAAGCACCCCTCGACATCCGTGTTACCACGGTGACCGCCACTTTTTAATTAAACTGTTATCTAAATGTGTGTGTGTGTGTGTGTGTGTAGATCAATGTACAATTATCTGAAAGTAGTGATATGCATCGTTTGCACCTATATAGAAAGGTTTGAATTTTGTATAAAAGTTTAATTTTAACAAGATATAGTAATGAAGTTTTGTAAAAGTGGTTTTTCAAACCCTTATGCTCAATAGTAATTGAGGCCTTTGATACTTCCATTTTATTATGTATTCGGCTTAGTTGCTTTTATTTTTGAAATAAGAAGCATCTTCGAGAAAAAAAGATAAAAAGCAGTGTCGAATTACTTGTGGGCATGAGAGCCATCTAAGGACATTCAAACAGCGTGAATAATTTACAAGCCATGTACAGCTAAAAATGTCCTTCACGTGTACCGAATCTAGATTCAGTAGACTGAATATGTGATCACATGATTTCTAGGCTCACATGATGTAGCAATTCGTATGAAAGCTATAAACAATTATATATATATGTAAGCTATATATGTGTGTATATATATATATATATATATATATATATATATATATATATATATATATATATATATAAACGATCGACCGCCTCGAAGTAAACTCCAGGTATGACGAAAATGTGAATAAAGCAGTAAAAGGCCACGAAGTAAACTCCAAGCCTGACAGAAATATAAATAAAGTAGTAAAAGGCCACGAAGTAAACTCCAGGCCTGACAGAAATATAAATAAAGCAGTATAAGGCCACGAAGTAAACTCTAGGCCTGACAGAAATGTATGTATATATATATATAAACGGTAAACGCACTAGATATATATCGATCCATGCTCGGTTCGTTAATTCGAGTTCGAGGATATATATATATATATATATATATATATATATATATATATATATATATATATATATATATATATATATAAATACTTATATATATTGTTATTATCAAATACTATTTAATTGAGCCTGGATTTACATCCGGTGCGTTTACCGCTTTTATACATACATATATAAGTATATATATATATATATATATATATATATATATATATAAGCAATAAACCACGGACCGACGGTCCGGGCATACACACACACGCGACTCTCGACGTGAATAATAGTGTGTGCAAGAAGTGAAGAAAAGGCTTTAAATATAGCAAGAAGGCTTACAGTGGACACCCAAAGAAGACTTCAATAGCTTTAAATAGATAAACACTAGGTTCCCACCGGTAAAAAGTAGTCAAATATAAGCTCACAAGTGTTTGAAATGAGAAAGCACTCAATTTATAGTGTGTACAGAGCAAATTGGACAGGGCTTCCTCGCCATCTTCTTATGTAAAATGGCCACCCCAAGCCCTCTATTTATAGAGGGGGGGAGCCGCAGGTGTACCTACGGCTGCCCGGGGTTCCCCGGGCTCCGCGGGTCCTGCTATCTCAAAGTACGTGCATGCGTGCAACAAGATATCCGCTCAAACTTTCAAAACTTCAATCCGGGCATCCGATCGAGGTGTATAAGACCTCTTTCGGCATGCTATTATTGAGAGCTACACAATGACATAGGATTAGAGGTTTTACGAAGTTAGGAAGATGGGACCATGCCCTGAGTCTTCAAGTCTTCAAATTCTATCCAGTGTACTGTCTTGTGTAGTAGTTACTCGAGATTAGAGCTAATTGGTTCTTGTAGGACATTCATGTATGTAATGTATGTTTAAATTTTGTTGAGACAACGCCATGTGGGATTGAGGTGGCAAAATGATGATTTTGCCCATCACCGGGGTTATCTCCTGTTTGGGCTGATTTAACAGTCGTTGCTTAGGATTATCTCTAAGATTGGGCTGCTGTAAGTGCTGAATATCCTTAGGGTTGTCTCTGAGGTTTGCCTATCCTCCCAGAGTTATCTTTGGGTTTGGGACTGAGTGTCTCGGGGCTATCACCGAGTGTTAAAGCTGATCGCAGGGGGTTTAAAATAAGCATTTCTGGGGTTATCTCCGGAACTGCAACTGCATACCTTGGGGTTATCTTTGAGGTTTAGACTGTATCACCCGGGCTTATCTCTGGGATTATGCTAAATATCTTGGGGTTGTCTCCGAGATGTTGGAACTGAGTATCCCGGGGTTGTCTCCAAAACTAGAACTGTATTCCTCGGGGTTGTCTCCGAGGTTAAAACTGAATCTCCTGGGGTTGTGTCCAGGACTGGACTAAATATCTCAGAGTTATCTCTAAGATGGCAAATTGAGTATCTTGGGGTTGTCTCTAGGATGGTTTTGCATTGACTCCCAAGGTTATCTCTAGAAGACGATTTTGCCCTTCTGCAAGGTTAGTATCATGAATGCAAAATTTTGAGTGTCTACAGATGCCCCTCTTTATCATATTCTTGGAGTGTAATGGCATGGATAGGATAAAGAACACTGGACACTTGAAGCATTACAAGATATTCATGATGTAATGTATTGCAGCAAGATGTAAATGTATGTGGTTTGTTGGACTATTTTCCAACGAGATGTGATAACTGTTTACTCCCATGAATTCTGATGGGGACTAGAGCGATCACTGATGACTCTGATGAACTGCTTGGATGTGTGCTCCAAAGTTCTTAGGAACTTCCAGGATGCTGACGTTGGGGTTATCACCAAAGTCATTAATCCTTGGTACAGACTTTCCACTATAGATGTTCCTCTCATGTATAAGAGACTCTAGGGAAATGAGCATTTGTCTGATGCCAATTATGTATAATAGATTCCGTCATCGGTCCTCCCCGATGAGGATGGCTTTTCCTGGTTTGTATCACCAGGTCCTCCCAATTATCTATCGGATTTACTACCAATAATTTATGTTTGTCAGGGTTGCCTGACACTCGCTAAAATGCTCTTTAACGGATGAGAACCCTAATGGGGATAATGTCAAGGCTACTTGACCTTCGTTAATGTGTGCATCAACGGATGATGTCATCGGATGTCTTTCGACGCTTAGTTGGGTTTAATTGCCAACGACTATATGTCGTATGAAATTCCCGCTGGGGAGCAGTGCTTTGGAGTTACGACCCCGAATTGATGGCATCGGACCTTTGTGAGGTATTACCGATCGTAGTTTGCAATAATTGTGATCATCGATATAGTGAACCCTGTGTTTGGGCGAATACCAATGAGTGATAGAAAGACCCATAGTTTGGTCTGTGAGAACCAAGATTTCAGGCTTCTCCGCTCAATCGCGTAGCATTTTTTCTCCTAATTTGACTGTTTCACCTTGTGAGAACTCCTTTACAACTCAAATTGGACTGAGCCGAAGGGGTGGGTCCCACCTGGGGGAGCCATAGGTACACCTACGGCCAATCGTGGGTGGTTTTAAGGCACATGTTCCTTTAATAAGTCATTTTTATACTACGCCATACAGGAAATCCGAGAGCTCTTCTTTAGATCTGATGAGTTCGGGCGTCTTTCTGTAAATTTTGTCACCATACAAGTGTTTCACACTATCCTGGTAATGTATGCATGCCTTCTTTTCCAGTTTTCATCCGTTGGAAAATGAATTATCATATGAAATGCGTTTAAACACATAGTAGTGAATATACATGCTCATATGACTTGATAAAGAATATTTAACATAGTAAATGTTAGTATTAAACCATGCTGAACACAATGATGTGAAAATTTTGACTTTTAAAATAATCAAATTGATACCTTTTTCTGCTATTTCTTATCCTATTTGAGGACAAATGAGCAAAGGTAAAAAAGCAAAGTAATCCTGGTAATTAGGCTACCCTTACAGATTATGACTTTGACATGTTCATGCATTATAGGATGTTTACAACTGTGGATAGGTGTGCTACTGAATGGCCACCTAGTCATGCCTATGTGCATGTGGATAGTCCTATTTACAAAGGAGACTCTGGCAAAATTTTCCAAAAGTCTAGGCATTGGGTAGACATAAATTTTTAACTCTACTATAGGCGTATGTTAAAGTAATGCATGCATGCATGTAGTCATAAAATGCATTTGAAAAGCACCAGGTCACAATTTACCACACCCTTTCTGAGGTGATTTGGAGACTTGTGTCCAGATATTATTGCTCCAGATCAGTCGAGTAGTTCCTATAGGACCACTTCAGGTGTGCGGAGGAGGTCTTCTGAAGTGCCTCGACCCCGTTCAGTCAGATAGCCTCGTCGTTTGGCAGAGGCGGTGATTCGTCCTATCCGGGTTGATGTACGGGATGTTGAGGACGAGGAGGAGGATGTACCAGTTGCGGCTCCAGCTCATGCTGCTCATACTACTCGCAGGGAGCTTCCAGGCATCATTGTGACGATTTTAGATCTTCTGGGTGATTTAAGTCTCCACCCCTCAGCTTACTTGCGGGCAAACAAGGTAAAAGCTGGGTTTGAATGTTTCTTTTTCTTATTGACGAGGAGCAAGGATTTTGACATTGATTTACATTTGATGTAGGTTCCCGACTTTACACACTCTCAAGGGAACTAGTTTAGCATATACTCCTTGTATCATGCTCTTCATCCAGATTACTGAGGTATTATGTATGATTGGGATTTTGGGGCGTTCTTTTCCATTCTTCCCTGCCATTGTCTCTAGGGTTACCTCAAGGCATTGTTTGAGCGCTGGTTTCACCAGACTTAGTCTCTCTATTAATTGGATTATGAGGTGATGATGACATCGATGGATTGGCGGTTTATCACCGGTATAGAGTTTGGAAGGGCGCTAGTGCCATGTACGGCGAACATTACCCCGACTGTCGTTAAATCCCTGTTTGGAGTTCCGATTGAGGTGCTCAAGGGCAGGACCGTTTGTACGGGTCCTTTGAGCGTAGATGCTATGAGTGGGCTGTTGAGTGAGCCCATGCCCGCTGATGTGAGAGTCAGGGATTGCATTGTTCGGCGATTGTTCCTGGTTATTATCAGGGGTTGTTTCATAGCAGACAACTCTTCCACAGTGTCATTCGCTTTGATCAGCGCCACTCGGGAGGTGGACCGTATTGGAGAGTATGGTTGGGGCTCCTATACCTTTGTATATTTTCTCAGGGGAATGCGCAAGCGTTCGTAGGGCTTGACAGAGGCTTGGCTAGGATTTTATCTACTTCTACTAGTGCGTATTTCTCTTTTGATTTCCCATGTACTGGTTAAGAGTGTTGACTGACCGCAGATGTTTACCTTTGTGTTGGCAGTTTTGGGCCTATGAGAGGCTTCCATGTTTGCATCCTATTAGTGTGTTAGGTTTAGATACCTATCCACGAGGACGGCGATGGCATCACTCCATTTTAGCGGAGGTTCCTGTAGCTAAGGGTTTCACCCATTGTAGCTTACAGTTGGAGTTGTTGACAGCTGATGCCATCACTTAGGTTCCCTATTTTGGGGAACATTTGACTATCGACTTTAAGGATGGATACCCGACTGGTGTCAAGCATGTGATGTCCACCCGCCAGATTCCTCTCTTCACAGATGGAGGATGGGAGCTTTATTTAGGAGAGCGTGCTATTAGTAGCACCACAAGATAGATTCGTGTACCGATCTTGCCTCCTACCAGGCGTTATTGGCATGTGTTGCAGTCGCCTGTCAATAAAATCCCATTGATGAGCGTTGACAGTTACACTTTTTCAGAGGGTCCGTTTACTCAAGAGGCATTATACCATTGGAGACTAGACCCGCGCCACTCAGTTCATGGGGGATATGGTTTTTCGATCCATGATAATGATGGATTAGATGACCTCTATCCGAGAGCCGACTAATTTGACATAGATTGACAGTTTGACTAGTCAGTTAGACCGGGCACATTTTTTTATCCGGCATTTAGGTAGAGATCCTTTAGAGGTGGATACTTTTGATCCTTCCAGTTTGGGGGCTGGCCCTTCAGATGACCCATATGGCTTTTTCGGTGCAAATCCTCCCTTGTATAGGCCTGATATCCCTCTTAGTGGAGATCCAATGACTCAGGAGGAGTTACATCAGGTGGACAAGATTGATGATGTAGATATTGACACCATTCTCTTCTTCTGATGTGTATTCTCGCTATATCTTTTGATAGGCCTCTATTAGATACTGGGTAGTTGTGCCCCATTCTCGTTATATCTTTTGATAGGCCTCTATTAGTCGTAGGACGTTTGTGCCCCATTTCCCTGTATTTTTTAGTTGTACAGAGATGATGTATTTAGATGATGATGTACTTAGGAATGTATGTACTGTTTTCCATTCCCTACATCATATTACCATCTGTTTTTTGTCATACATGTATTATGTCATGCATATGTATGTCTAGAGATATTCAGCAGTGACCCCTGAATGGTCTTATGATACGGCCCACATAGATGCCTTCTTCGATAGTCAGCCGTATTGATCACACCCCACAAGTATTGGTGGCATCCCGTCTGAGATCTTGGTATGATAGTGTACCCCCTTCATGTTAGGTTTGTAATATTCATCAACGCAATCAAATTGCACAAAATAAGCGAAAACGTGGAAAATTAGAGTTTTAAAATTTTACAAACCATATACCCAGATCATCCTTTATGCACAATTATTAATTAAACAAAAAGATAAAGAACAAGAATCATACCCTTGAAGATTTGAGTTTTCTCGGGTATAAGTTCACCTCCAAATCCTTTCGCGTTCAGCTTAAATCTACCGGGTTTGGTTCCTTCCTTTGATCAATGTTAGCCAGCCAAGTGTTTGGCCTCTAGAGGTGATCCACCAAGGAAGAAGAAAGATTCAAGAAGATGTGTGTTTGGCAAAACCCTAGTTTTTCTATCTCTCATAGAAAAAGAGCGTAATATCCAACAATTGGAATCACGTATATTGATATCTGATATAAGACACCTCTTATCAAGATATCAGTTAACCCTTCTAATCTAATTAGAAAATAGAGTATTATTTAATTAATTAAATTCTTTTAATTAAATAAACTCCCTAATCATATTAGGGATAATTAATTAAACTCTTTTAATTAATTTAACCTCCTAATCTTATTAGAAATATATGAGAGTACTTTTATTAATTAATTCCAGAACTCCTTTAGAAATTAAATAATAATAATAGTAATAATAATAATAAGACTCCTCTTATTAATTTATATTTAATATTTCCAAAATATTAAATAATAAATATTAAGCTATTTAATTTATTTTATCACCATAGATTATATTAAATATACTTAACTTATTATTATGATTATGTCATTAACTTCTTAAATAATTATTATTCCTTTTATGTTGTAACCTTTTAGGTTCTCCATATTAAACTGGTTGTGAATAAATCAATTAGAACAATTATAATCTTATTTAAATAAATAAATTAAAATATTAATTTATTTAAATTAATAATATTTATTCTACAATAGGGATAAACCTCCCTGGCGATAAACGACTTTCCAGATAATATAGATTTTAACATTAATCATAAAAGAACCTTTGAGTAAATAGTTACCGTATAATTCAATCCTTCCACCATACAATTCAATTAAATATAAGACATGTAATTACTATCAAGTCTTATTTTATTTAATTATATGTATTTCGATTCTTAAATGCACAACACCAAATAATGTAAATTAGAAACTCTTTTCTAATTTTATTTTACCTTGGCCAAAGACTACTGGGTTGTCATTTATCGAATCACAGAGGACATTTATCTTCTTTTACTAGAAGCGATAGATTTTTTATTGATCATACATTATCTCCATGTACAACTTATTATACCCAAGCATACCCTTTGATATACCCTAAGGGTCTTAAGAAATAAGTCCAAGTATAACTCATCATACACAAGAAACTATGATGACCTTAAGTCCAAGGATCACTTGTATTACTATCACTATAGGAATTCTTATTGACAGGAAAGTAAAACTCCATTAGGTATTCCTTAGCGAGCCACGTGCAGTGAACTTATTCTCAAATAAGCACCTAAATACTTGCTTTAGTGTCTCTACACAAATGACCATGAAATCAATCATCATCCAATGAGCAAGCAACGTATGTACCAATCTATCCGAATTCACTAATCCCCAATTTAATAATCCAACGATTGGAAACTATTTTAATTTTAAGCTTTCTAAGAATTTAGATCTCATTATAATGATCATCATCATTATTCTAAAAGCATTGCTTAAAACTATGGGTTTATCACATATTATAAAGAAGCATCATGTAGATAATTAAAAGCCTTTAATAAATTAATACTTTTTATTTATAAATGAATAACATTGTTACAAAGTATATGATTTATCATCAAACATGATTGGCTTGTGTGCATAGTACTTTTAATCTCCCACTTGCACTAAAGCTAATCGTCATGGTATCTCATACTCTTCTTCTCTAAGTGACGATTATCCTGCTATTGGATAAGTTTTAGTTAATGGATATGTAATGTTGTTCTTGAGAGTCCACTATCTACTATCTCTATAGTGATTTTCCATCTTTCAATGATTCCTATAATAAAATGAAAGTGCTACAACAAATGTTTAGATCCAAGATGAGACTTAGGAACTATTCCTAGTTCTGCAATGAACTTTTCATCCAAACAATCAACTTGCAGCTTCATTTATAGCTATATAATTTGTATTTATCTCTAATCTAGTAACTCTTTGCTGTTTAAAACCTTTCTAATTCACTGTACCACTGTTCAAAGTAACCCTTTACCTTAAAGTGGATTTTCTGTCGTCTTGGTCTGTCTGAAAAAACTTGAGTTTATTAAGCCCTCTAGTTTTAATTTAGACCCACCATAAATTTTAATCACATCCTTAGTGTCGGTTAAGTACTTTAAGATATTTTTCACAGTCTTACAGTGATCTTCTCCAGAATATGACTGATCATCATCGGGTCTTGTATATTTCATTGTATACATGATTGTTACTCATGCGATCTCTCTTTTAGGAGTTTTTGGGGACTATTAAGAGAGATATACTCTAGGGCTCATCAACATGAGACATCTCTTGGAGTTTGCCATGCTATATGACTTTAGCATCAAATAAATATACGTTTCGTGACTTAATCTGAGCATCCTATTAAATCTATCTATATTGATTTGTATTCCCAATTACGATACTCTTTCCAAATCATTCATGGAGGAATGCTTAGACAACTTTATTTTTACTGATTCTAGTATTGGCATGTCATTCCATATCCGTAGTATATCAACATATAATACTAGGAATATCACGATGCTCCCACCGACCCTTTTGTACATACTAGATTCATTCTTGTTTTTGATAAAATCAAACTCTTTTGATTGTCTCATCAAAACGAATGTTCCATATTTGAGAAGCTTGCTTCAATCCATTTATCTGAGTGTCTACAACTCTTACCTTATCGTATGTAATTGGATCATCATCTTTCATGGTGTGTACCTCATCATCATCATCTATGATGAATCCATACCTCCAAGGTATATTCGGTACTATTCCAAATTTACGATTCGGTTGTGGTACAATAGGTCTATCTACATGTTCTTCTTATTTGACTTATAGTGTTTTGTGGTTCTTGAACTCTTCAAGATCTATTATCCTCCTACTAGCCCCTTCAATAATAAACAACTTTATCTTACAAGGTAGCGTGTTTCGTAACAAACACCTTTTGCTAAGTAGGATTATAGAATATATGTGACGCCCCCAAAATTAGGTATACATCACCCATCTTGAGTCGCCAGATACATGGTACAGAATTCAAATACAACTTAATAATACAACTATCGTGTACAATACGACAAAACATAAACTGTGAGTTTGAATACAAATATTGTCTACTAGAGAGTATCCATACTCAAAAGGAGTCCTCATTACATTTATTATCACACTATTACATAGAATAGTGAGGACTACTAATGCTATCCTCTGGACCATCACTCTGTTCCCCAACTCGTCCCAGCTATATTCTCATTTCATGAAAAGAACATTGAAAGAAAGGATGATCTCAACTAGCCCAGTAAGAAATATTATGACTAAGATAATGCAGAATAAATTATCATTAGTCTCCAATAATGTTAAACTGATAAAATATAATAGACATCAAGTTTAACTGCAGCGGAACAAGCAATCCATTAAAAGAGTCAAGTAGAAAATAAAACCTACTATCTTTTATGATTTAAAAGGTTTTTCATCACTGTTATCGCTGAGACTCAGCTTAATAAATATTTCACATCATCGAATCACCCCTACACTACGGCCAAGGATATTCTTTAGTATCACGACCACAATTATCTATGCACTACGGGCCAAGAATATTTGTGTATTCATTAATGGTCATGATCATACCAACAACTATCCATCAATGCACTACGGGCCAATGAGGACTTTTACCACATCATTTGTAACATTACAGTCATGATTATACCGAATAATCCCTGGTCATAATCATACCAAGTCCATCTATGCACTACAGGCCACAGATGACTTTCAACAAAATATAAACATGAGGATGATGACAATGATATAAGAATTCAATAAAACAAGTTAAAGAATTAATTAATCCAGGAACCAATAACGTCCAAATTGTCAACATGATACTGCTTTGTGCAGTAAAATTCAAGAATGATCAGAAGAATATTTCCATGAAAAGATATTGGATGAAGCGCAAATATCAAGGATATTCTACTAATTTCATGGAGTATAGAAGTCAAAACTTTAACCAACTGAGTATAATAAAGAATTAAATAACAAAAGAAATAACCATGCATGCGGTACTTTGCATAGACAGGTTATTACAACAGAATAATAATAACGGAACCAGGTCAGGTGTAAGACACACAGACAGGACGTTCTAACAGAATAAAAGAAGAATATCACCAAGTATAGGGTAGACCGCGTATACAGGTTATTCCAACAGAATAATAAAAAATGTAATAACAACAGTTCTCTTCAGGAATAAGAAAAAATAACACCCCTTACCGTAAAAGAAACTGAATATATGAAAAGAAAGTTAGCAGACTTCTCTTCTTATTTCTCTCTATAACTTTCTCTCTCTAGAGTTCAGTAAATTCGTAAGAAAATAATGAAGGAATGAGCTTCTATTTATAGAAAAATGGAATGCATAGTAACTAACTCCTAAACGGTCCAGATCAATTTACTTTAATCTGACGGTCCATATTTAAAGCAAAATTTTTTAAATAAAATATAATATATATATATATATATATATATATATATATATATATATATTCAATTAATAAAACTAGTACTCCTTTTCTGCCAAAATCAACTCCCTTCCCCCTAGGCCACATATAAATATATATAATACCAATAATAATACTCCTCCTGTGTCCATTAACATTTCCCCCCCCCCCAATTATCAACCCAAGTGACAATTTGTCTTCCACCCAAGACTTTGTCATACACATGGGTCCCACTTGTGGGCCCCCACCTTTTATTATAAAAATAATTTTTTATCAGTTATTTTTAAAAATGGATAAATGGGGGTCCATAAAATAAGCAAAATTGAATGACTTCTCACGTAAGCCTTAATAATCAATACAGTGCGCCACTATGCAACCACGCGTATTACTGTACTTTTAACACCGGGTGTTTCAACAGTTTTAACGGTAACACCTCCGCCGTTATTTTCATAAAGTATTGTTGTCGTTTTCTCAATCCGACAATAATTCTGTTGTGGGGTCCACCAATGATTGTGTCGTCGTACGAATATTCTCCGACAAAAAGAATATTCTCCGACCAAACGAATATTTTATAACAACTTGCTTACTTTGTAAAATTTATAAATATTATCCACAACTATAACATTATATCAAATTTACTCCATAATATTCAAAAATAATATTTATAGAAAATTCATCTTTATTTATAAAAGTTGGGGTTTTACAATATATACCCTAAACTTACTTTAGGATGTCCCACAAATCTGTTCTTGTCAAATCTTGTCCCAAGCTTATCCTTTGAAACCCTTTTCACATAAGCTGGACAACCCCTTATCCTAATATACTTAAGATTAGGAATCCCCCCTGTCCATAACTCTTATAGAGTCTTGGGGCAGGATTTTGAGGTTACCTTTTCGTAGATTTGTAGCCATTTCTAGGACATGACCCCAGAAGGATACTAGAATGTCGGTAAAATCATTATGGATTGTACCATGTCCAACAAGGTACGGTTTTTCCTTTCAGATACATCAATCAATTATTGCATATTAGGAGGCGTCCGTTATGAGAAAACCATTTGAGATGATCTAAAAACTTATTGTACAAGTATTTATTCCTTGATCTAATCAAAGAATCTTAATACTTTGCTAATTTGTTTCACTTCTAAATTCTTTAAACCTTTCAAATAATTCACACTTGTATTTCAACAAATACACACATTCAACTCTTTGAATGATCATCTCCTTTTCTTATACTAGTTTGTTCAATTTGCAAAATTATTTTTTACATAAGTCAAGTATACAAAATCTATTAAGTAATATTCCAGTTCTATACAAAATATTATTATTATAAATAGAACAACAGTTGTTCTTAAATATAATACCAAAGATTTCATTGTCCAACAACAAAATAGAAATAATATTTCTAACGAGAATTGGAATACAATAACAACTTATTTAATTAATAGACTTGCCCGTAGGCTGTGCTAAACTATAACTTCCTATGGTTGATGCAACAACCTTTGCTTCATTTCCACACATAGGATTACTTGTCTCTTGTTTAGCTTTCTACTTCTGCCTGGTCCCTTCATAAATCTATATTTATGATAACCAAAGTCGGTATCTAATACCCAAGCAGAACCTTGACTTAAAGAAAAATTAATTTTAAATCATGAACAAAATAATATTTGTAACTGAAACTTTATTAAGCTTCTTCTGGTTAGCCTCTGCAAGATGCTTCTTACAGTTTCTTTCCAGTGTCATGGCTTATTGCAATGGAAGCAAACTCCTTTGCTATCCATATCAGTTTTGTTCTTATTATCCATTATTTTTGCCCTTTTTATTTACCTTCTTAGAATCGTTCTTCTTTTTAGAAGATCCTTTGGCCCCTACCAGTAATACTTGGTCTTTCTTAGTTGGAAAGTGACTCTCATCATTTTTCAACATGTTAAGCAAATCTGTGAAGCTAATATCTAGCTTGTTCATATGAAAAATCTATAATAATTATGAAATGAGTCCGGGAGTGAGTGCAAGATCAAATCTTAGCTCAACTATCCATCCATGATAAAACTCGTTGTCCTAATTGATCAATTAAATTGATTATATTAAGGACTTTTATCTGTACTGTAGTGTCATCGGTCATTCTAGATCGGAAGAGTTCATTAGATATCTGATATCTATTAGTCCTACTTTCCACACCATCAACTACTTGATGTGTAGGAATATAGTAGGAGCATCCATAGTTTCATGTTGATGCTGAAGCACGTTACTCATGGATGTCAGAATGATGCATTGAGCCAACTGTGCATCATCTTGTCACTTTCTAAAAGTAGTAATCTCTTCCTCAGAGGCATTGTCTGCAACCATTGCAGGGATAGGCGTATTAAGGACATAAGATAGCTTTTCAGCCATGATAACTATTCTCAAATTCCTTAACTAATCCATTTAATTCGGTCCAGTTAAATAGCATCTAATATGCTTCACAGTGATAGTAATTTAGACATTGTAAAATTCTATAAATGAATTTGTAATTTATAACATTTTAGCATACATTCTTTTATTAATTACCAAAATAAATTAGGTCTTATTTTAAATTGGTATCTCTCACTATTTTCATCAAACTATATTACCCTAACTTATATAGTTCGGCAAAATCTAATTAAAGATTTACTAGTGAGAATAAGGATCACATTTCAAATGTATATAGCTTTATAGTGGCACAACAAACTATATATAAATAAATAGGTAGACAACTCTTGTCAATTACATCCACTATGCAACTCCTTGTATTTTACCTCTTAGATTATTTTGATCAAGTGGTGGCACATCCGAATCAAAATTATCTAAGTTAAGTCCAACCTAGCACTCTATATATTCAAAAAAGAAAAATATTATCCTTGTGGTGACACAACAAAATAGCATTGTTCAATTTTCTTTATAAGCATCAAATGTGATAAAATTAACATCTCAAAAAACTAAGATAAGCCTTGTGATGTCACAACAAGCTTATAATAATTAATTGATACTCTATTATATATTTTTTATCATGCTAGAAGGTGACATTCGATATTTCAAATATCTTTGAACGCTTCGGACTTAATATAAAATCTTTGAGGGATTTTTTTTTATTAATTTGTCTCATCTTGTTTAGCGCGCATGCACATATATATTTATATAAAGTACGCGTCATATTAATTAACATGCGAAGCATGTTTGCATATTATATAATATATATATATATATATATATATATATATATATATATATATATATATATATATATATATATATATATATATACACACACACACATATATATATAGTATAAGCATGCACATATAGAATACTATATTCTATCCGGATTGACTAGAGCCATCAAGTGAACTAAAAGGTCAAACCCTATGGGTGCAAGAATTAATATTTAAATATAACTATTACATTTAAACACGGGCTTCATTACAAACGGGTCTTCAAGCACTCCTAGCTCCTTGATCTCCAATTTTTTAAAATTAATTCTAACTATTCCTATTACATATCTATTTTAAAATAAATATGAACCTTGATCAGCAGTCAAGGGAAAGTACATAGGAGGGAGATAGAATTTACATTAAGAAAAAATAGAGAAGACGAGGTGCGCAGACCCCATTTAATAAAGCACATACATTCATGTATCCAACTAAAATAAAATCCAATCACATTGGTCAATAGTCCATAATCAATTCTATTTATTATCATACATATCTACATATGCATCAATAAATAAATTTATTTCATGAATAATAAACATTCAATATATATTGATATCATTTAATGAGCAAATTTAGTTAGCATAAAATTTTATTTTGAATAAAAATAAACTCCTTTATTTTAATCCAAATATAAATCAAAATAAACCTCTTTTATTTTAATTTATCCAATTTTGAATAAAATAAACTATTTTATTTTAATCAAATTCTTTAATCAAAATAAACTCAATTATTTTAATTAATTATAGAATCCAATTCTAAGTAAAAAAAACTCATTTATTAAAGGAAACACGAATTCTCTTTCCTATTCACAAATAAATTCCTTTATTTTGAATAATATGAAATCTTATTTCATATCTAAATAAACTCCTTTATTTAAGAAATTACGGATTCTCTTTCCTATTCACAAATAAACTCCTTTATTTCGAATAATATGAAATCTTATTTCATATCTAAATAAACTCCTTTATTTAAGGAAACATGGATTCACGTTTCTATTCACAAATAAACTACTTTATTTTAGGAAACATGGAATCCAATTTTAACTCCAATTAGTTATCATGAAATCCAATTCCAACTCTAATTAGTTAGCATGAAATCTAATTTTAAAATTAAAATAAACTCTTTATTTTAATTATAAAACTATTAAGAATATTAAATATAATATGTAAATATATAATATATAATATATCATCAGTGGGGATTCACGTTACTAATATATATAATATAAGAATAAGAAGCATGTTAATAATATATATAATATATGTCACGTGAATCACATATCTCCTAGGTAACTTTGAACATGATAAATATATATATATATATATATATATATATATATATATATATATATATATATATATATATATATATATATATATATATATAATCGGATTAACCACGGACACAGCGGCAAAACGGATTTTTTTATACAATAAATTATGCCCAATTAAATTGTTCTAAACACATATCAACATACATATCAAATCTGAATAATTAATAACTCGCATAAAGGTTTGGCTCTGATACCACTGTTGGGTTAGTAATATTCATGAACGCAATCAAATTGCACAAAATAAGAGAAAATATGGAAAATTAGAGTTTTAAAATTTTATAAACCATATACCCGGATCATCCTTTATACACAATTATTAAATAAACGAAAAGATAAAGAACAAGAATCATACCCTTGAAGATTCGAGCTTCTTCAGGTATAAGTTCACTACCAAATCCTTTCGCGTTCAACTTGAATCCACCGGGTTTGGTTCTTTCCTTTAATCAATGTTAGCCACCCAAGTGTTTGGCCTCTAGAGATGATCCACCAAGGAAGAAGAAAGATTCAAGAAGATGGGTATTTGGCAAAACCCTAGTTTTGCTATCTCTCGTTGAAAAAGTGTGTACTCTCCAATAATTGGAATCACATATATTGATATCTAATATAAGACTCCTCTTATAAAGATATCAGTTAACCCTTCTAATCTAATTAGAAAATATGGTATTATTTAATTAATTAAATTCTTTTAATTAATTAAGCTCACTAATCTTATTAGGGATAATTAATTAAACTCTTTTAATTAATTTAACATCCTAATCTTATTAGGAATATATGAGAGTACTTTTATTAATTAATTACCAAACTCTTTTAGAAATTAAATAATAATAATAGTAATAATATTAATAAGACTCCTCTTATTAAATTTATATTTAATATTTTTAAAATATTAAATAATAAATATTAAGCTATTTAATTTATTCTATCACCATAGATTATATTGAATATACTTAACTTATTATTACGATTATGACATTAACTTTTTAAATAATTATTATTCCTTTTATGGTGTGACCCTTTAAGTTCTCCATATTAAACCAGTTGTGAATAAATCTAATAAAACAATTCTAATCTTATTTAAATAAATAAATTAAAATATTAATTTATTTAAATAAATAATATTTATTCTACAATAGGGATAAGCCTCCCTAGCGATTAATGACTTTTCAGATAATATAGATTTCAACATTAATCATAAAAGAACATTTGAGTAAATAGTTACCGTACAATTCAATCCTTCCACCATACAATGTCCCAATTAAATATAAGACATGAAATTACTATCAAGTCTTATTTTATTTAATTATGGTATTTCAATTCTTAAATGCACAACACCAGATAATGTAAATTAGAAACTCCTTTCTAATTTTATTTTGCCTTGGCTAAGGACTACTGGGTTGTTATTTATCGAATCACATAGGACATTTCTCTTCTTTTACTAGAAGTGATAGATTCTTTATTGATCATACATTATCTCCATATACAACTTATTATACCCAAACATCCCCTTTGAAATACCCTAAGGGTCTTAAGGAATAAGTCAAAGTATAACTCATCATACACAAGATACTATGATGACCTCAAGTCCAAGGATCACTTGTACTACTATCACTATAGGAATTTCTATTGACAGGAAAGTAAAACTCCATTAGGTATTCCTTAGCGAGCCACGTTCAGTGAACTTATTCTCTAATAAGCACCTACATACTTGCTTTAGTGTCTCCACATAAATGATCATGAGATCAATCATTCTCATCCAATGAGCAAGCAACGTATGTACCAATCTATCTGAATTCACTAATCCCCAATTTAATAATCCAACGATTGGAAAATATTTTAGTTTTAAGCTTTCTAAGAATTTAGATCTCATTAGAATGATCATCGTCATTATTTTAAAAGCATTGCTTAAAACTATGGGTTTATCACATATTATAAAGCAGCATCATGTAGATAATTAAAAGCCTTTAATAAATTAATACTTTTTATTAATAAATGAATAAAATTGTTACAAAGTATATTCTTTATCATCAAATATGATTGGCTTGTGTGCATAGTACTTTCACTTCAGACAGGGTGATTGTAGATCAGTTATTGCAGCATTCCATGACCCTCCTAATGTTCTAGGTTCCATTGGGCTTCGTAGATAGTATGCTAGAGCATTGGGTACCGGAGAGGCAGGTTTTTCGGTTTTGTTTCCATGAGTTGACTCTTACTTTAGAGGAGTATGAGCGGTTGACAGCTTTGCCCTTAGACAGGCCTTGCGCTCGGATGGTTGTCGGAGATATTCGCCGACAGTTCATGACCCTCAGCAGGTTGCGGCGTAGAGTAGTGCAGGATGAGATTACATCCGGCCTTGTATTGTCCCAATGTTTCCTGATAGACAAGTTTGGCTCAATGGACAGTTATGGACGATACTCCGGGGATTTCACCATGCCATAGGATCAGTGGCATGTGGCCAGAGTAGATGTACTAATGATGTGCGTAGTTGCTTATTTATATATGCCACTGTACATGGATGAGTTGTACATCGGTGTTGTCATGACGGTGAGAGCTCTCAGGAAGGGTCATACCATTATTCTGATGATTATGGAGAGACACTGAGGTTAGCCACGTATTACCACACCTATCCTGTAGGAGTGTTTATAGGCAGCTCGGTCTTGTTGTACGTGTGGTTCATGTCACACTTGAGACCAATTGGCACGTTTCGACGGAATGTGTATTATTTTTCCCATGAGATAGCCATGTCTTGCTCTTTTCAGCTAGCGAAGTGTGTAGACATTGCATCATGGTCGGTGTTCTTGGCAGGGATTAGAGATCCATTTGACATTCTAACGTGTTCAGGGCATAGTTCACCTTATAGCATCATTACTCAAGCACTGGGTATGGATTATCTCCCTCTGGCTGGTTTGAGGGGCATGACCACATATCACCCACCGGCCGTGATGTCACAGTTTGACCAGTTTCAGGATGTGCATCCTTTTGAGGGGGCATCAAGTCAGCGTTTAGCTTCTTGCCATTTGTCAGTCAAGGATAGATACAGGGTGTATGCCTGTTGGGATCAGCGCGAGAGTGCTGAGTTTTTTGTTAGCCATCCAGACTGTTCGACAGAGTATTCTGCGTTGATGGAGATAGAGACTGCATCGACTACGGTAGTATCCACAGTGCCAGAGATTGAGTCAGATGGTGGAAAGCCCATAGAGGACATAGATTCTCATACCGCAGAGGCGCCATTCACTAGGTTGCTAGCAGCTCTTGTAGATTCTCCCAGTACGAGTGCAGTTGTGATCCAGCATTTAACATAGTATTTTGAGCAGAGTCTTCATCTGATGACCTTCGAGAGAGATCAGGCTAGGGCCTTAATGTTGATAGCTCTTGATGGGAGAGACGTTGCTCTGTCAGAAAGAGACGAGGCATTAGCTCATGGAGATGCCGCTGTTGCTAAGCGGGATGAGGCCAAATCATCTAGAGATGCAGTGATTATGGAGTGGGATAGCGCTATATCTGCCCGAGATATCGCTGTTACAGATAGTACTGTAGTGAGGTCCCTTACTTCTGGCATCATTACAAAGATGAGCACCTATATTGATGAGCATAGTGCCACCATACAGTTGACTGTAGATCTGTTGACTAGTGTAGAGACCCTTGGGTGGGAGATCATAGCATTACCTCCTTCTTCTAAGAGGGATGCCATGTTAGGCTTGATATCCCGTATACACATCGACTTGCATATAGGCTTATATTTTCCTACACAGACTAGCTTAGCCATTTTGTCATGTACAGTACACATTGTATATATCAAACAACATTATATATAGCAGGAAACATACCTTGATCACTTCCCTTTTAGATATGCTTTATTGCTTGCTTGATATTTGCCTGTTTCTCCAAGGCTTGTGATCTTGATGTATTCTGAACTCCTCCTTGATGGATGGACATTGAGATGTCTCAGGATCTTTCAGAATAGATCGTTGATCTGTATGTATTCCCTACCATCTTTGATGTCTTGGGACTGGTTTCTGTATGTAGATGTCGAGAGGTATGTGGCTTTCCACTCTGAGGTTGACCGCACCACAGATGATCGCCGATACTCCTTTGTATGGGGGAGCCCAGTTAGTTCCATCTCTTATGGATTGGTGTTTCTCTTTAAGGAATCAATCGCAGCTTAGATGGTCGACGATTCTCCCATTTACACGGGGAGGTCAGGTAGTTCCATCCCTTTGGTTTGAAGCCGATGAAATGTGATGGATTAAAGGATGATCCCAGTACCGTTGATAAGTTTTTGTGTTTTGGTAGGGGGTAAGACCGAACCATGAATGGATGCCTGCATACTCCTATTAAAGAGGAGATCAGGTCTGCGTTGTTCGAACCTGGTGTAAAGGTTCAACGATGTATGTGGCAAAGGGGTGTAGAGATGTTTTTGTTGTTTTTATAATGAGAAGGGTGTAGAAATATTTTTGTTGTTTTTGTTTTATTGCGTCCGGACCATATAAAATGGCTGCCTACGTACTCCCGTGTATCAAGGAGATCAGGTCGGTGTAGTTCACCCCATGTTCAGGATGGATTGCTGCCAAAAAGTTTAATCTCATATACAGGATAAACTGAAGGTGTGAAAAGTTTGATCCCTAGTGGGACAAACTGCAAGTGTGAAAAGTCTTATCCCTGGTAGGACAAAACTGCAGGCGTGAAAAGTCTTATCCCTGGTGGGACAAAACAGCAGGTGTGAAATGTTTTGAAAGCGAAGTTGTGTAAAGGATCTGTTGATCTGAAACTAGGCTGCTGGTTGGAAAGTGTGATTGTCCCTGATGGGGTAAATGGATGTGAAGAAAGGTTGTATGTGATGAGGTTTAAGAAAACTTGAAGTGACTGGGGATCTGGTGATCCAAAACCAGGATGTTTTCTTAATGGTAACTTCAAACATAGTACCGTTTCACGCTGTCTGAGTTAATGAGTTAAGGAAATTTATCATCATCCATCTCCTACAATCTGAGAGCGCCTCCTGTCAATACTTCCTTGACAACAAATGGGCCTTCCCAGTTTGGGGCGAATTTCCCTTTAGACTGATCTTAGTTGTCAATGATTTTTTTCAAAACCAAGTCATGTTGTCTAAACTGCCATAGCCGGACTTTTCTGTTGTAGGATTTGGGAATCCTTTGTTGATATAATTGACCGTGGAAGATAGCAGTAGCTCGCCTTTCGTCTATTAGAGATAGTTGGTGATACCTATCTTGTACTTATTGGTCTTCATCCAGCTAAGCGTCTATCAACACTCTAAGGGATTCCATTTCCACCTCTATGGGGAGCACTACTTCCATCCCATAGGTTAACGAGTAGGGGGTTGCCCTAGTGGAAGTGTGCATTGATGTTATGTAGGCTAACATAGTCAGAGGCAAGCAGTCAGGCCATCTTTTGTGATTGGCGGACATCTTTTGCATGATCTTCTTGATATTTTTGTTAGACGCGTCAACACCACCATTCATCTTTGGACGGTAGATGACGGAGTTGAGATGTTTAATGTGTAATTTACTGCATAACTTCTCCATCATTTTTTTATTGAGGTTCTTAGCATTGTCTAATACAATTACCTCTGGTTGTCCATATCGACAAATGACATTATTTCTGATGAAAGCAATGATAACTTCTTTTGTTACCCTAGGGAAGGAGGCTGCTTCTATCCATTTGGTGAAGTAGTCAATCATGGTGAAGATAAACCGAAGCCCATTACTGGCTTTGGGCTCAATGGGGCCGATCACGTCCATTCCCCACATTGAGAAGGGCCAGGGTGAACTCATATTGTGGAGCTCCCTTGGAAGGGCATGGATAGCATTCCCATGAATTTGGCATTGGTAACATCTCTTGACGTGATCATCACAATCAGCTTTGAGAGACAGCCAGTAATGCCTTGTTCTTAGGATCTTCTTTACAAGTAAGGGGCCGCTCATGTATGGGCCACATACTCCACCATGGATTTCATCTATAAGCCTCTGAGCTTGGTCTTTATCTAGACATTTGAGGTGACCTAGTCCTGCATCTCTTTTGTAGAGTGCGTCTTCGCTCAGGTAGAATTTCATAGCCAATCGATGGATCCGCCTTCTTTTAGTCAAGCTCGCCTCAGCGGGTGTAGATCCATCTTGCAAGTACTCCTTGATATGCTGATACCAAGGGTGTTGGATGGGAGGTAGCTTATCCGATACTTCTCCAATGTAGTTCCCATAGGCTAGTGCCTTTTGTTGGGCAAATATGAGGGTTAACATGTTTTCCTTTTCAAGTATATTAATCAAGGATGCCAAGGTTGCTAGCGCATCTGCAAAGTCATTCTTATTTCGAGGAATATGGAGGAAGGATATTTCTTCAAACTCTGAGGCCATCTATAGAACCTGCCAATGGTAAGGCAGTCAATGTAGCTCTTTGGTGTGATAGATTCATGTGGTTTGTCTGATTACCAATTTGAAATCCCCAAAGATAGTTAATCGTTTGATGCCCATTGATTGAGAAAGTTTTAGCCCCATAATACAGCTTTCATACTCAGCTGTGTTATTTGTATTGGCAAACTGTAATTTGACGGCGACAGGATGTTGCTCCCCCATAATGGATACTAGAACTGCTCTGGCTCCAGATCCTGCCATATTTACACCTCCATCAAAATACATCTTCCATGATTTATATGTATCGTCTTGATGGTGTTCTTGAACTGTCATTACCCCTTCATCGGGGAAGTATGTTTCCAAGGGTTTGAAATCCCCTGAAGGTGTGGTGGCCAGTTGATCCGCAATTCCTTGACCTTTGATAGACTTTTGCATCACATAGACGATGTCAAATTGTTGTAGAATCAAATGCCATCTATACAGTCGGAAATTCTACATGGGTTTACTAAACACGTACTTGAGAGGATCCACGCGGGATATGAGATGGGTCGTGTGACCATTAAGGTAATGTTATAACCTCATGGAAACCCACGCTAAAGTGCAACGAATTTTCTCAATCAGACTATACTTGTGTTCACTACTGCTGAATCTTTTGCTAAGGTAGTAGATAGCTCGCTCTTGGCCTCTATTGTCTTTCTGTCCCAACATGCAACCCATGGAATTGTCATTGATGGATAGGTACATGAATAGGAGAACATCATCCCTAGATGTTACCAAAATAGGAGCTTTGACTAACTGCTCTTTGATTATAAGGAAGGCCTTCTGGCACTCATCCTTCCATTTCATGGAGGAGTTCTTCCTTAACAACTTGAAGATAGGCTCACAGGTTACTGTGAGTTGGGAGATGAATCTGCTAATGAAGTTGATTCTTTCCAAGAATCCCCGTATTTCCTTCTCTGTCTAAGGAAGGGGCATTTCTGTAATGGCCTGGATTTTGATGGGATCAAGCTCAATCCCCTTGTGGCTGACTAAGAACCTAGCAACTTACCTGATTTGATGCCAAAGGCATACTTGGCAGGATTCAACTTCAAGTTGTACTTACGCGACCTGTTGAAGAGCTTTTTGAGATGGTCTAGGTGGTCTTCCTCCCTTTGGGATTTAACAATGATGCCATCCACGTAGACCTTATCTCTTTGTGCATTAAGTCGTGGAAAAGAGCCATTATGGCTCGCTGATAGGTAGCTCCGGCGTTGATGAGGCTGAGTGACAACCGTATGTAGCAAAAGGTTCCCCAAGGAGTGATGAATGCAGTTTTCTCACGATCGTCCTCAACAACCATGATTTGATGGTACCCCGCAAAACAATCAGTAAAGGAGTACATGTCGTATTGAGCTGTATTGTCAATGAGTATGTGGATGAATGGCACAGGAAAGTTATCTTTGAGGCAAGCTTTATTCAGATCCCGGTAATCCACGAAAACTCGTACCTTCCCTCCCGGTTTGGGCGCGGGGACTATGCTAGATAGCCATTCAGGGTATGTTGACACCATGATGATGCCTACTTAAAATTGTTTCACAATTTCTTCTTTAACTTTTAAACTCCACCACTCAGGTTTTAATTGCCTGAGCTTCTGCCTGACTGGCTTGAATCCCTCTTTAATGGGAAGGCGATGAATAACAAGGTCAGTGGACAAACTGATCATGTCTTCATGAGACCATGCAAACACATCCTAGAATTGGGTCAATAGAGTAATCATGTCATTCCTTTGGTTTGGAGTGAAGTTCGTACCAATTTGGATTTGTTTGGGGTTTTCTAAGTTTATCTCATAGTCCTCTTGTATTTCCATTAAGTCTGAGTCAAACTTTGCATCAAAGTTACAGTCCTTGTGGAGAAACGGCACCTCATCAGCAAGTATAGGCACATCTAACTTTAGAGTCCTGAAACAAAATGCTTTCACTTAATATATGAAATTGTTCAATCATACATAGTGTTAGCATGTAATGACAAAATAACTGCTAATACTGTACAAAAAAGCAAACAGTTATTGTTATCTACAGGGAAGAGGGAGTTTCTGCCCTTTTTACCCTCGTCGACAAATGCAAGGAGTGCTACTCCAATTGCCAAGGGTGAAGTCCTGGTGGACGGTTGTGATTAAGGGGTTGTTGTCATCCTCCTTCTCTCGACTGATGACCATGATATCTGGACAATCATCGTCTGGGGTGATTCTATTTGTACTGTCTGTATGGACGATGATGCGTATGTTTGATAAGTTCCTGGCAATGTCCTACTTATGCCTCTGATCCTTTTCGTCCCCCTCCGGATCTGGCATCTAGACCTCTTTTCCTTTGACCGATATCGGCTTAGGAAATAACATAGTCATCACATGTGCATGAACCTTTACTGAAGTATGTATAGATTTAGCTCATGTAGGTGCAGGCAATCGCCATATGGCTGAAAATGAAGGAACCTGTTTGTGTTTCTGAGTATCCCTGTTGCTGGAGCTAGTAGAATAGCCTAGTCTGGCTGTTCGTGTTTGACAGGGAACTTGAATTGGGCGCTTGATGCCCTGATGGTCTTTGCCCAACCCTTGTCCAGGTTGATAGCCCAAAGATAACATTTCTTGGCTTACCGACATTCCTTCGGTGGAAACTCTGGGTATCAGAGGTGGTGCCTCAATGGGATGGTAATGAGTGTTGCTTACCTCCAGGGCGTGGAAACTGACAGGATCAACTTGTAACGCCCCCAAAATCAGGACTATTTCCCTTCCTGATCTTGTGCGTTAATACTATCTTGTTCTAGCTTTAAAACATTATTCAATGTTAAAATAGCTAAAAAGGTGAAATAAATTTTTTTTTCTTTCTTTCCATTCATTCATTCCCTGAATCGCAACCTTTATAATTCTTCTTTATACTAGAATCATATTTATTATATGATTTGTATAATCTGTGTAAACGTATTAAAAACTTGAGTCTCAATAGTTCATATCTTTTCTATCGATGATTCATTTATTTTAGAATCATATCTATTCTCATTTCAGAATAAACATTCTTTATCCATTCAACATTTCAATATGTACATAACTGCCAATTACATTTGACAAAACTATCAATCATAGATTTATACCATTTCAAATTTAAGGAAGTGTATTCATTTTGCACATCATTCAATCTTCATCATCTGTATAGCAAGTAATATTTTCTAACATCATTAACCTGCAAAAAGTTTGTGTTTACAAGATTGAGCCCGACAGCCCAGCAAATTGAACAGTCTATCATGTTTCACATAGCACATAATTCCATATGCACTACATTTCCTTCACTATGCATATCCACATGCAACATATATTCTTTACTATGCATATCCTACATGCATCAATAATTCCTTACAAAGCATACATTCATGCATTATACATTTCTAATTTATCGAGTTACATCATACAACATATGCTATCACATATCACATATAAATTGAGTTCCATAACCAAATTAACTTAGTCATATTTTGACTTTAATAATTCATAAAGCATGATATGTAACTCACCACATTATCACATTTAATCCACAAACATAATAGAACTAAAAAACTTGCCTCGTTCATTGACCATTGATACAAACTTTAGTTTAACTTCACTTTATGAGTCCTACACAGTTATGTTCACATGTATGCATACATTAGTCACACATTCATATCTCATAACCTGTATGGTTAGTAAATATTCACATAAACTATATCAATATCTGAAATTCTTATTTCCAAGAAACCTCCATATTCCTCTTTAATATTTTAGGTTTCGGCTTAATATAGCCCTACATTCTCAAAAAGTTTCAACACGACATTTAAAATGTCAATTCATTACATTTATAGTCTATATATTCTTGACAATGCATTTATAAGCTTATCATGCATCTATATGTAAATTTATAGCTATATAGTAGTACATTTTTGCCTTTTTTTTGAGCATTTCTAGCTTAACTTTGCTTTTGTGAGTAACTTAGACTCCATTTTGCATGTATAGTAGCTTTCCATGCTTAACGCATACATATTAATGAAATATATATTTTTCACGTATATACTTGAATTACAAAGTAAAGTCATATCTCATTCGCTTAGCTTATAGATATTGTGGCGCCCCCAAATCTGGGTATCTTCCAACCCGACAGATAATGCTACACGGTGCTACAGTTCACACAAACATTCAATTGAAATGCCTCAAAAGAACGAATATGTCTTATATATATTTTAAAATAATATTAACATTCCCCAGGTTCTTTATAACCGTTACGTTTGTTCTTGTCATAATATCAGATATTATCATTACAAACCTATACTATTACATAGGTAATCTACGGGTTCGCCTTAGCCTTCCCTTTATCCTTGTCGGATCCATCGGTCCGTTCGATCTTAGCTGCATTTATATGGTTCAAGCAAGAGTGAGCCTAACTAGCTCGGCAAGTACAACAATTCTAATAAAACAACATGCTTGAAACATAGGAATCGTATATCTTCAATAACTGAACAATAGTTACGAAGTACTATCGATAATTCAAAATAGCACTTTTTTTCCTTCAAAATGTTTTACAATGACAATATTCAGTAAAACATCAATTTCGGTCCAAGACCATGAGCATTTCATAAGTTCTTTGAAAAGGACATCCCGACACTACGTCCGTAAGTCCGGCATAGTTTACGAGCACGTCTAAGTGATCAGCCTATAGTACTCTATGTTGATCAACACTACATTCATTAAACGCATGTACGTTTAAGTTGTGGCAACCTCACATGCCTGTCGTTAAATGACAAAATAATTTAAGCATACTCAGTCTTCATTTGAAAACCACCCCAACATAGTTTGGTAAAACAATGACAGTACTTTGATAGATTATAAGAAATCTAACATATCGTAAGTCTAGCCGAAAGAATTGGCTTTGATTTCATCAGACATTAGTTAATGCGTAAGAATACATGAATCACAAAGCTTGTCCAGATTGAACTGAAACAAAGGTTAGAACACTTGCCTTTAGCGTCTGCTATAGTTATAACACGTGCACTTTAAGTCCTTAAGGTCTCTACATTAGACAATAACATCACACATAGCACATTACGTCATGAATAAACATACATGGTTCCTAAAGAATCTTACACTTCTTCTCAATCTAATTACATATTAGATTTATTATTATTGGTTCTGGCTTTCTGTTATGTCGTTCTTACATTCACATACAATTGACTTATCTTAATCCTAAGTGATCGTACTTGAGGTTTAACCATGCCTTAACAATGTTAAAATTAAGTTCCTTAGTTCATTGTTAATCAATTACCATGCATGCTCTACTTGTAACCATTCTTCACTGTCTAAACCCTAAGGCTGGCACTGTGGCGCCAACATTCCTTCTCTGTGCCACGCTGCGACGCCATACATTAGTACTAAAAACCCAGACTCGGCGCTACGGCGTGAGTCCCCTTCGTTACGGCCGCACTGCGGCGCCAAACTCCAGTAGGTCACAGCTTTTCCCGGCCAAGCTCGACGCTGTGGCGCCACCTATTTGGCCTTGGGCTGGCACCGCGACGCCAGCTTTGTGCGCCAGACATTTTTGACAGATTTTTTAACTTTGTGAGATTCCCGGGCTCGTAACTTCTTCGTTATAAGTCTGAATTGGTTCGTTCAAGAGCCTATGATTCACAAATCATATACACTACATGTTCATGCAAGAATTTTATCTATTTGATTTCGTTAGCTAAAAATCCACCTATTAGTTCATTTTTAACGGAAACGATAAATGTTCGTGAACGTTCAACGCTCGTTTCTTCGTTCTAAGTCGGAATCTGGTCATTTTTGAGTCCGCAACTCTATAATGCCAAATAAGACTTGACTTCATAGCAAACCAACGTTTCCGAGCTCAAACACAAAATTCGACTTCCATTCTTAAAATTTCACGAATTCGACGATTATCGTCCAATCGTGTGAATTCCGGCAAAACTTTCATTAATTATGATTTGTTCATTGCTTCAAATAGATTCAATCCATTAATTAGACATCTCAACCTACATATTACAACAACTTATTTTCATGATAAGTCATTACATGTTCTTCATGAGCTTATAACTTAACAATTTATAAATTACAAGATTTCATTTTTTATGACTTATTATTGATTTAAGTTCTTTAACCATCATTCTTACATCTTATTATCATACCAACTTCATTCATGTAAATATGATACAAGGTCAACTATGACCATCATAAGTTCATAACTTATTTAGGTTCAAATTACTAATTCATGATTTATACGGCTTAAGTCCATTGATTATCTAATTCTTATGTATTCTTAGCATATATGTTCATTAAGCTACACTTCTCTTATCACCCTACAATGGTAGAGATGGAAGATATAAGATCATAAGATCATTTACCTTTGATGACTAGCTTTCTTCTTCTTGAAAATCTAACAATGGAAGTTTAACGTAAAAGTGCTTATTCTCTCTAACACTTAAGTTGCTTTGTAAAGGAGAGTTTATTGGATAAAATTGAACAAGAAAATAATGAATCCAAGACTTTGTATTTATAGGCTTTCTAAAGTTAGGGAAAATGGGTCATTAAGTCAATCCCACCTCCTCTGTAACCTTCTTACTATTCACTACATAAGCCCTAAGTAAACTTGGCCATTACACTAATTCCTTGCCCACCACACAAAGTTCTTGGTCACCAAGTTCACCCATGGGTTGCCCCATGGATCAAGCTTTACCCATTGGATCATTAATTGGGCTTAGGTTCACTTAGATTAACTTATTCCGTTGGGCTTACATTCAATTAATTTGGGCTTTATACTAACCAACACTTGGGCTCTAACATTAATCATACATGGGCTTACACCTTAATTCTTGTTGAACTTGTACTTCATACAAGATCCCACAAGTTCCTTACATTTTGACTTTAGTCCTTAACGTTCTTAAATTAATTCCGCATGCAAAATATTACGTTTTCCATACTTGAATTATTATTACATAATCCATCTCACCTTGATATTATAGCGTTATGTATTTCTCAGAAGTTCAAAGATAATTCCTGAGCGAAAAATGATGAATAGTATTTTTCAGAAAATTTCTCGGAAAACTTTTATTTTCGTCTTGGAAATTCAAACATTTTAATTCCTTCACGTAGTTAAAATGTACGATGTTCCGACGTTTCTAAGTTATAGAACGACATTCATTTTACTAACACATAATAATAATCAATAATAGAATTTTATTCATTATTTAATTATTCAAAAGTATTTTACAAAGGATCTGAATGTCTAGGTCATTACAGATATACATATGATATCTATTCGACTTATGTATGTACATAACTTATGATTATAATCATTTATTCATGTACCTACATGCCATTTCACCAACTTTTGATTTCTTTTCCACAATTATTGTTTTACATATCGAAAACCATTTGTTTTCGATGTATACCTTTTGTCAATTTTCATTTGGTATAGTACTTTTACATTGAAAGTAGCTTTTAACGGTGCCAACATATTCCTTCTACAATTCATTACATAAATGATTCGTATTCTATGCGCAAACTCAAGACTATATAACATGTACGCGTGTATCTATATAATCCCATAGGTTATTTTAACATCCCTTGTTTTTCGTTTTTAAAAAAATTTTATATTGATTTAGAACCCTTTAGACTTTGGCTTTCTTTAACCACTATTTGCTCAAAAGGTTTTAACATAGCTTTTAGCACATTAATACGTTATATATGTGCTTACAAACCATTTATAACCCATTCATAGCTTAATATATGGGTTTTCCATATCTCTTGTTATTTACTTAAGTATTCAAGGTGAATAAAAAATATATTTTATGTATTGTTCATGATTATATAATTTATGGATAAATTATAGCTTTCAAATTGCTTAATATACCCATTCTTGGAAAAATATTGTGTTGTAAAAACCCATTGCATTTCCAAGTAATACTAAACAGCCCCCTTTTTTTTATTACGCTAGCAGCCCTATAGCACGACCTGGTTTGGTTTAACAGTCCTTTATTGACCAGCCATGTGGGCAGCCAAGCTTTGCTTGGCCCTATGGGGTTCAGCCGAGCTTGGTGTGGCCTCACTTGGCCTCGCGGCCCCAAGCATAGCCTAACAACCCTTAAGCTTACAGTGCACCTTCTTACAAATTTTCTTATCTTTTACATAACCCATTCAGTTGAATTATAGAGTTGCTATATATTCTATACACTTGTTTATTTAGGAGTTATAAATTAAGCTTTATGGGTAAACTTTTGAACTATGCCATAAAGCTAAAAATGGTTGGCCCAAAACTGCTCTAACAGGTCTCCCTTGCTACCTACTACTGCCACTAGGCAGCAGCCCTTGCTCCCCACCTTCCGAAATTTTCATTTCTTAATTTTTACTAATTCAATTATGTTAAATTTGAGTATATTATAACTCTTGTAATTTCTTACTCTAGAAATTTATAAGCAAATCTTTTTGGCACATTAAGAAACTAAATATGAAGCCATAATTTGCCCAACCCAAAACTAGTGCATGTTTTTGCTGCTGGTACCCGTTGCTGCTGCTGGGCAGCAGCTCTTTCCTTTGCTTCGTGCTTTGCTACACTTTTATTCCCACATTCTTGATTTGTTTGAGCTGGGTTTTGAAACTACCATAGATGATACATTCACCAAATATTGAGACACATTAGCTGAGCAATTTGATTAGTTCAAATGGGTTGACTGAGAGCCAAGAGATCCCCCCGTTATTGCCCAACATAGCCACTGCTGCTGCCGTGGGCAACTGCCTTGTTCCTAACATACCCATTTTGTGGTTTAATTACTTTCAGCTCGTATATCGGATTGTGTTGATTTTCTAATATGACATACTTAGTATATGAGACTATTTTTAGAAAACACGAGTCACCCAATTAGGGTTCATTAGGCAACCAAAACAATGCGTCAAAAGTATACATTCATAACAGTTTCAATTTTTTTCCAGTTGTACCCTTTCTCGCTAAAACAGTCATAAATTTTTCATTTCAAAACATTTTTGAGCGATTCTTGAGCCCACATGAAGCTAACTTTCGGGACTACAACTTTTATTCTTTGACCTTTTCCAAATTCTAAACACAGAATTCCAAAAAATTCGTTCAAGGTGACTGTCCCGAGTTGGTTAGACAGTTTTGACGTGACTACTTTGAATGGTCATAACTCTTTGTTTTGAAGTCGAAATTAGTCTGTTTCAGAGTCTGTAGAAAGCTTATTTAGTGTACTATAACATACCAAAAGCCCATAATTTTCTAAACAATCTAGCTAACCCTGAATTTTCTTTTTTGGATCAGCAGTCCTCTAGTTTTTCTGACTTCTCGTTTTGACATCCAAAACATGCCTCGACTCGTTCCAACCCAACTTTCTTTACAAATAAGTTTTATTTAAAATAATCAGGCTCGTCTAAGGTCTCGGCTCCATTAAATTCTAAACTTTTATTCATTTTACTCTTTAAGGCCATTTAACGAACATAATGTGTGCGTCAAAATGGTGGGCTGATTTCTTGAGGTTTTGTTTTCATCTCAATCTCATTTCGCCATCCTTATAACTCCGCACAACCCAAGCCTATACTCCTTCTCTAATAATAGTCCACAACAATCTAATTTTTTTTACGGAAAACCATACATGAATACATATACACTAACTAATTAACAAGTTAGTTTACTAACTTTTATTTCATAACTCATTTGCAATGCCCACAAAAATCTATATTTCCATTACTAGTTAGCATAATCTCAAACAATATATATATGTCATACTTAATTTTTCAATCAACAGTTCAAGCATAATAATTAGATTAATATACACTCATGTATTTACTTAATCTTCAATGAACACAAATTAAATAAATAAGGTACCTTTTTGATTATAATCTACTTAAACTTTTGTTTTGATTCCTTTACAGATTTGTTGTAAGCCAAATCCAGCCCCATCATGTTGAAAATAAACTTTTAATTTCCTCCCCCTTCCAATCGGAGCTTCAATTTCTAGTAAACTTGATGAAATATTTTACAAGAATTGAAGGATTTTTTGCGTTAGTAGCTTAGTAGTAGTAGGAAGAGTTAGACTTGAATTGGTTTTTGAAGCAGAAGACATAGAGAGAGCACGAGATATGCTATTACACTGCAGTACTCTTTATTGTATGTGTTAGAGCTCAAGCTAAAAATTAGTTTAGTCACCTAAATGTTTAACAATGCCCAGCCTTCTCGTGCTTAATGGATGCTTTACTTTCTTATATATTGCCACGTTTTTTGTTTTCTCTATAAACTTAGCCAATTTGGCTAAAAATGAATATAGTAAGTTTTGATTTTGCTTATATAAAAGCTACTTTCAATTTTTTATAAGTTGGTCACCCAACTTAAGTCTTCGCTAGTCTTCCCCCTCGTCTTTAAAAGCTTGCAAATCACCCCCTGACATATTCTTAGCATATTCTTAAAATATTCTTTTTTCCTTAGCATATTCTTTAAGATATTTTCATAAGTTTCAGATATTAGGTTTTTAACCCTAATGTTTTCTTAACTCACACAATTCTCCCTTAACTTTCATAATTCACTTCCATACTTTATTAACTTATTTAATTACCCAATCTTAATAACCTAATTTAATCAAATAAGTTACTACATAAATCTCCTTAATTTATTTTACCCTCTTGGAATCATATAATTTAGATAACACATCTTTGATATATAAAGTATATAAAATATAACATAACATACTCAAATTACATATTTATTTTAAAATTATAAAATAAATATGCTACACATAATTTCTTATGTAAATACAATTATTTACATACCCAAGATATTATAATATAATATCCTTACCTCATTATCATAAATTCAATTAAGAATTTATTTACTTTCTTAAGATATTACGATAAATATAATAACTTTTCTTTATTAAATTAATTTTATATAAGAATTTATTATAATACTCTTGGGTAAAGTATATATAAATATTATATGCTTAACCCGCCTCTTTTTGCATCATTACAACAATTGTTCCCAATAATTTTATTTCTCCGCGTAATAAATAAATAAATAAATAAATATATATATATATATATATATATATATATATATATATATATATATATATATATATATATATATTAACTCTCAATTACAAGTTACACCAAACATGCACCATCACATATTTAAAATAATTAATAATTTTATTCTCTCACATTATAAATTGTTTATATAAATTTATTTACATATAGCAAATATAATTTAATATATTTACCATATTACGTCAACATACACATCCTTCATAAATCATAAAATAATTTATATATTCATAAATTAGACTAGACATTTAATTTAATGTCTATTAAACCTCTTAATACGGTTTGCTACATTCAATAAACCTTCTTCATATGGCTTATCATATTTATTATTACATACTTGTAGACACTCAAAATTTTATGCATACCTGTCCCTAGCATTGTAGGAGGGCAGATTCGTCTTTCAGAGATAACCCTGGAAGACAACTCATATCCAGTCTGGATACTACCGAAAGTTTAGTCTCAACCCCAGAACACATACCGGGAGTATCAGTTCTAACCTCGGAGATAACCCCGAGGCATGCAGTTCAAATACCAAAAATTCCACCAGAGAAGGCATATTCATCTCGGAGATAACCCCGAGATATTCAGTCTCTGTCCCAACACCGGGAATAGTAATGCTAACCTTGGAGATAACCCCGAGGAGTGCAGTTGCAGTTCCGGAGATAACCCCAAAAATGCTTATTTCAAATGCATGCAATCAGCTTCAACCTCGGCACTCACACCGAGGCACTCAGTACAAGACCTGGAGATAACACCGGGAAGACAGGCACACCTCAGAGATGACACTGAGAACCTTCAACACTTGCAGTAGTCTAATCTCAGAGATAACCCTAAGCAACGTCTGCTTTATCAGCCCAAATCGGAGATAACCCCGGTGAGGGGCAAAGTCGTCATCTTGCCACCTTGACGCCACATCGCACCGTCTCAACATTTCGAACATACATTTCTACACAGCAATGTCCCACAAAAACTAAGGAAGTCCAATCCCGAGCGACTATTGCATAGGGGAACGGATAGAATTTGAAGCTTAAAGACCGGAAGGCATGTTCCCATCTTCCTAACTTCGTACAACCTCTAATCCCATGTCATTGCGTAACTCCTGACAACGACAGTCCGAAATAGGTCTTATACACCTCAATTAGATGCCCGAATTGTAGTTCTGAAAGTTTGAGCAGACATCACGTTGCATGCGTGCACATACTTCGAGACGGCGGGACCCGCGGAGCCCGGGGCAACCTGGGCAGCTGCAGGTACATCTGCAGAGAGCTGTAGGTACACTTGCGGCTCCTCCCTCTATAAATAGAGGGCTTGGGGTGGCCATTATTGAAGAGAAAAAGGCAAGGAAGCCCTGTCCAATTTGCTCTGTACACACCCTAAATTGAGTACTTTCTCACTTGTGAGCTCACATATAGCTACTATTTGTACCGGCGGGAGCCGAGTGTTCATCCATTTCAAGTTATAGAAGTCTTTTTTGGCAGCCCACTATAAGCCTTCTTACACATTTTAAAGCATTTATCTTCATCTTTGCACACATTATTCTTCACGTTGAAAGTCGTGTTGCGTGTGTATGCCCGGACTTCGGTCCGTGGTTTCATTTCAGTTTGCATATATATATATATATATATATATATATATATATATATATATATATATATGGACTAACATTATCGAGTTATGCCTCGATTGAGCCTAGACTTACGTCTGGAGCGTTTATTTATTGTCGTATATATATATATATATATATATATATATATATATATATATATATATATATATATATATGAACTGTTGTCGAACTTTGTTCGATGAGCCTGGATTTTACATCCAGTGCGTTTACTGCTTATATATATATATTTACATTTTGTCCTGCCTGGAGTTTACTTCGTGGCGGTTGACCATTTTTACTGCTTTCTTTATGATTCGTCTTGCCTGGAGTTTATTTCGTGACGGTTGATTGCTTTTACAACTTTATTTACATTTCTGATCCCCCATGGAGGTGCTTCGTGGTGGTTGATCATGTCTATATATATATATATATATATATATATATATATATATATATATATATATATATATTTATAGCTTATATATATAACTGCTTACTGCTTTCATATAAATTGCGGCATCATGTGATCCTAGGAATCATATGATCACAGATTCAGTCTACTGAATCTAGATTCGGTTCTCGTGATGGACATTTTCAGCTGTAAGTAGCTTGTAAATTTATTTACGTTGTTTGGATTTCCTCATATGGTTTTCATGCCCATGAGGAATTCGGCACTACTTTGTACATTATTTTCTCGAAGATGCTTCGCATCTCGAAAATAAAAGCAATCAAGCCGAACATTTAATAAAATAGAAGTATCAAAGACCTCAATTTCTATTGAGCACAAGGGTTTGAAAAAACCTCTTTTATAAAACATCACTGCTATATCTTGTTTAAAACTGAATTTTTACACAAAATCAAACCTTTTGTATATAGGTGCAAATGAGGCATAACACTACTTCCAAATAACTTCACATTGATCCACACACACACACACATTCATATAACAGTTTGTTGAAAAGTGGCGGTCACCGTGTTAACAAGGATGTCGGGGGGTGCCTAACACCTTCCCTCCGCATAAGCAAGTCCCCAGACCTTAATGAATCTCGGTTTCACAGACCCGTTTAGTAGTGTCACATCACTAGGTCAATATGCAAACCTTTTCTCGGTTGTGTTGGTGCAGCCATATAAAAAAATAACTTGTGACTCTTACAGTCAAATCGTCGACATATAAATGTCGGACCTTTTTCACTTGTTTTTTCAAACAAATCTCACCTAACATGAGAACACAAAAAAATAATAACAGAAAAGGGACAAATAAAAATCTCGATGTCAACAGGTGGCGACTCCGCTGGGGATCCCTGTAAGAGGACTTAAGCTGCTATTACAAGCTTTTCAAAACTGTTATATGCTTGTGTGTGGATATTGCATTTACATTTGATGAATGTGTACGAATGCATTTTTTACTGCACTGAAAAATATCTATCTGTGATATTAGTGCTTCGCACATGTCATCATTTTCATAAACGGTGAGACACGTTGTATGTGAATGTATGTTATGTGGTTCCTCCATCAGGAGGCTATCATGTAGGTGTTTGATTACTAGACTCGTAGGAATACTAATTCCAACGAGGCTCAGGAAAGGCACCACCCAAATTTACTCCAGTTGAAAGACCGGATTAACTTCCCGTTGAGTAAATTGCGATGATTTGCGAACCTTCATGCCAAAAAGCCGCGAGAGTAACCTAAGATAGGCCAGCCTCTGATAAACCAAACACGGATGAAAGTCTCTTCATGCTTTCTCATTTCAAAATAAAGTCAATTACTTGTAATTTCATTCCATATTCATCCCCACGTAATGAGAAATATGAAGAAATGTGTGCACATGCATATTTAGATTCACATGCTATCTTGTATTACAAACAGCTAACATATGTTTTGCAGGATAAAATTCCTAAAACAGATACATAACATAGAATGTAAACATTTACACATTCCCTAAGACTAAACTATGCAAGTCTTTCGTTGGGAAACAATCGGACCTATTACCCGTTTAAAGTCCAAAAAGGCCACGAGCCTACAGCCAATCGTGTCTTCATCTGACCAGTCTAATCCAGCTTCTCGCAAAGAATTTAACGGATTAAGTAAACAGATTACAGACTTGGCTATTCTGCTTAAAGAATTACATCAATCTATGCAGGGCCTAAAGATGCCCACACATACAGAATCCTCTACACAGGGAGGAATCCAAGGTTTGGATAAAACAAATCCAGTACTACAATTGCTTACAACGGACAAAAACCCTGAAAAAGGAGATCTAGACACCGGTGACATCAGGAAAAAGGTCCTTTAAATGGAAGAAACCTTTCGTTCTATCAAAGGAATCAGAGCACACGGGAGGGTCTCATATGTTGACCTTTATATATTCCCTGGTGTTCATTATCCAGAAAAGTTCAAAACTCCTGACTTCAAAAAATATGACGGGTTAGGAGATCCTTACACACATTTGAAGGTGTTCATTGGAGAACTTAGATCTTATGCAGAGGATGAGAAGCTCAGATGCAGCTGTTCCAAAAAAGTCTGACTGGAGAAGCCTGTTCGTGGTATACCAGATTAGACAACTCAAAGATCCATAGCTAGGAAGAACTAGCTCATGTCTTCCTTACATAATACAGCTTCCAGTCTCAGATGGCTCCTGACCAGTACCAGATTACCAAGGTTAAGAAACAGCCCAATGAGTCTTTCAGAGAGTATGCTCAATGGTGGAGGTGTCATGCTGCTCAAGCTATTCCTTCTATGACAGAGTCAGAAATGGTCATGACCTTCATAGACATACAAGAAGCTCCTTTCTATGAGAGAGTTTTAGCTAGCATTGGTAAACCATTTTCTCAAATGATTAAACATGGAGAGATGGCTGAGATGGGGTTGAAGTCAGGAAAGATTCAAGACCTAGCCGCTCTCAAAGAAGTTGCTGAACACATCCAGTCCAAAACTTATGGAAACAACCCCCGGAGGGTCCATAAAAAGAAAAAGGAGGATGTTTCCTTGATACTACAAGGTCAAAAGGGCAATCAAAATATGCCTATCCAGATGAGAAATTACACTCTTTTTCAAGCATAATCTTCAAACCATCCAATGCCTAAGGGTGGAGAAGTCAAACGCCCTCGAGTGTTCACACCCCTAGGGGATTCACTCGAGAACATTCTCAATCTTCTGACCACTCAGAAGAAAATCACGCATCTTCTTCCACCAGCCAACCCTAATGAAAGGGGTTTCAATGCTGTTCGAAAATGTGCTTATCATGCCGGGGCACCTGGACATGATACTCAAGATTGTTGGGCCTTGAAACATAAGATTCAAAATTTGATAGACAACGGTGAGATCGTGGTCACCAAACCCAATCAACCTCATGTGCAAGACAACCCTCTTCCTCAACACAAAGAGGAAGAGGTCAACATGATTAATTGGAGCAATGGACAGAGTTCCCATTTTAATTGTGATTCATCCCAGACCACCAAAGATGGTATTGACAAATGGGGTTATGCAAAGTTCCAATTTGTGATGGAACGAAAGATGAAAGCTATGTGTAAATAGGTTGAGCAATTTGCAGAACTGGTGACCTATCAGCATCAAATCACACGTCAATTAGTTAGGCAAGAGCATGCTAGTCTCCTCCCCTTGGTTATGAATACTCCCTCGTCACCTTCAGAAAATGAAACACTGGAAGAAAAAGTGACGAAGAGAGCAAATGCCAAAGCCCGTCGGGATTTTGCCAATAGAAGGGAATTTGCATACTTGGGCCAACCTATGGAGGAGATACTTCAGATGCTGATCAATAAAGGAAGGATCACTTCCCTTCTACCTCCAATTATTCCTCATTCAGGACGGTTCAATTATGACAGAGTATGTCAATATCACTCCTATTCTCGCGGTCACAGCACGGAAGAATGCTGGGCACTCCGCCACCTTATTCAGAATCTAATTGACAGCGGTGTCCTACAACTAGCAGACGATGATACTGTGCTATTTGAGAATGAGAATACCTATCCTACTAAATGGAAGGGATTGGTAGCAGTTATATCCGCTGAGGCTGATGGGACTGTCAAACCATTCGCAATACAAGCAATTTAACTTAAAGGAGTTGACAATCTTTTAAAAGTGGCTGCTCCAGAGCCAATCAACTTACCATTCAGACCACAATATCCTGTTATCAGCTTACAAAAGGTCCCATGGAATTATGGAGAAGCTGAAGGATCCACCTCTCATACAACTGCAGTAGTGTCGAAGGAAAATCCACTGTATCTTCCCCAACGGGTGATGAAGACTGCCATCAAATCAAAGGGGAAAATTCCCATGGAGAAGATTGAAAAATTCCTCCGTACTATGGGTCATACTGAAGCCAAGGTGGTTTTAAGCTTAAGAGAAGCTCCGCATCAAATTTTAATACTGGACTTGGATTCAACTTCTGAGGATCACAAGAAGATCTTACTAAAGGTTTTGGAAGAAGCCTACTTACCAAAATTAGTGGATGTAGAAAAATTTCAACATTTGGTTGATCACAGTTTTAACAACAATTTGATATCTTTCACTGATGATGACATACCGCCCGAAGGGATCGGTCATTGCAAGCTGTTGCACATTACAATTTTGTCCTCCGAATACATGCTAGCCGGAGTCTTGATAGATAGCGGTTCGTCTCTGAATATCTATTCTTACACTACGTTGGTGAAGATGAACGTCAATCTCAAACGGATCCGAAGCAGCCATACGGTTATTAAAGCTTTTGATGGATCTCGCTGAAATTCAGTCGGAGAGATTGAGCTGCCAATTGAGATTGGTCCTTATACATTCTGTGTATCTTTTCATGTGCTCAAGATAGATACGGGATACAACCTGCTCTTGGGAAGACCGTGGATTCACATGGCCGGGGCAGTCCCCTCCACTCTTCATCAGCAACTTAAATACATTATCAACAATAGCCTAGTCACTGTCAACGCTGAACCGGAATATCCTCAACATGGTGACATACCACTCATCAATGTCAATTCGGATGTTGAACCGGTTAGTTTTCATGCTTTGGAAGTGAGCAACACTCAATACCAATCCATTGGGATGCCATTTCTCGTACCCAAGATTTCTGCCTAAGTGATGGCAGCTACCCAAGAAATGATGTCATTGGGACACCAGCTGGGACAAGGGCTTGGTAAAAGTCATCAGGGTATTAAGCACCCGATTCAAGTATCCAGTCAAACTGTTAAAGCTGATCGCAGGGGTTTGAAATAAGAATTTCTGGGGTTATCTCCGGAACTGCAACTGCATACCTCGAGGTTATCTTCGAGGTTTGGACTGTATCACCCGGGCTTATCTCTGGGATTGTGCTAAATATCTTGGGGTTGTCTCCGAGATGTTGGAACTGAGTATCCCGGGGTTGTCTTCAAAACTAGAACTGTATTCCTCGGGGTTGTCTCCGAGGTTGAAACTGAGTCTCCTGGGGTTGTGTCCAGGACTGGACTGAATATCTCAGAGTTATCTCTAAGATGGCAAACTGAGTATCTCGGGGTTGTCTCCGGGACGGTTTTGCATTGACTCCCAAGGTTATCTCTGGAAGACGATTTTGCCCTTCTGTAAGGTTAGTAACATGAATGCAAAATTTTGAGTGTCTACAGATGCCCCTCTTTATCATATTCTTGGAGTGTAATGGCATGGATAGGATAAAGAGCACTGGACACTTGAAACATTACAAGATATTCATGATGTAATGTATTGCAGCAAGATGTAAATGTATGTGGTTTGTTGGACTATTTTCCAACGGGATGTGATGACTATTTACTCCCATGAATTCTGATGGGGACTAGAGCGATCACTGATGACTCTGATGAACTGCTTGGATGTGTGCTCCAAAGTTCTCAGGAACTTCCAGGATGCTGACGTTGGGGTTATCACCAAAGTCCTTAATCCTTGGTACAGACTTTCCACTATAGATGTTCCTCTCATGTATAAGAGACTCTAGGGAAATGAGCATTTGTCTGATGTCGATTATGTATAATAGATTCCGTCATCGGTCCTCCACGATGAGGATGGCTTTTCCTGGTTTGTATCACCAGGTCCTCCCAGTGATCTATCAGATTTACTGCCAATAATTTATGTTTGTCAGGGTTGCCTAACACTCGCTAAAATGCTCTTTAACGGATGAGAACCCTAATGGGGATAATGTCAAGGCTACTTGACCTTCGTTAATGTGTGCATCAACGGATGATGTCATCGGATGTCTTTCGACGCTTAGTTACGTTTAATTGCCAACGACTATATGTCATATGAAATTCCCGCTGGGGAGCAGTGCTTTGGAGTTACGACCCCGAATTGACGGCATCGGACCTTTGTGAGGTATTACCGATCGTAGTTTGCAATAATTGTGATCATCGGTATAGTGAACCCTGTGTTTGGGCGAATACCAATGAGTGATAGAAAGACCCATAGTTTGGTCTGTGAGAACCAGGATTTCAGGCTTCTCCCCTCAATCGCGTAGCATTTTTTCTCCTAATTTAACTGTTTCACCTTGTGAGAACTCCTTTGCAACTCAAATTGGACTGAGCTGGAGGGGTGGGTCCCACCCGGGGGAGCCGTAGGAACACCTACGGCCAACCGTGGGTGGTTTTAAGGCACATGTTCCTTTAACAAGTCATTTTTATACTACGCCATACAGGAAATCCGAGAGCTCTTCTTTTGATCTGCTGAGTTCGGGCGTCTTTCTGCAAATTTTGTCACCATACAAGTGTTTCACACTATCCTGGTAATGTATGCATGCCTTCTTTTCCAATTTTCGTCCGTTGGAAAATGAATTATCATATGAAATGCGTTTAAACACATAGTAGTGAATATACATGCTCATACGACTTGATTAAAAATATTTAACATAGTAAATGTTAGTATTAAACCATGCTGAACACAATGATGTGAAAATTTTGAATTTTAAAATAATCAAATTGATACCTTTTTCTGCTATTTTTTATCCTATTTGAGGGAAAATGAGCAAAGGTAAACAAGCAAAGTAATCCTGGTAATTAGGCTACCCTTACGGATTATGACTTTGACATGTTCATGCATTAGAGGATGTTTACGACTGTGGATAGGTGTGCTACTGAATGGCCACCTAGTCATGCCTATGTGCATGTGGATAGTCCTATTTACAAAGGAGACTCTGGCAAAATTTTCCAAAAGTCTAGGCATTGGGTAGACATGAATTTTTAACTCTACTGTAGGCGTATGTTAAAGTAATGCATGCATGCATGTAGTCATAAAATGCATTTGAAAAGCACCAGGTTACAATTTACCACACCATTTCTGAGGTGATTTGGAGACTTGTGTCCAGATATTATTACTCCAGATCAGTCGAGTAGTTCCTGTAGGACCACTTCAGGTGTGCGGAGGAGGTCTTCTGAAGTGCCTCGACCCCGTTCAGTTAGATAGCCTCATCGTTTGGCAGAGGCGGTGATTCGTCCTATCCAGGTTGATGTACCGGATGTTGAGGACGAGGAGGAGGATGTACCGGTTGCGGCTCCAGCTCATGCTGCTCATACTACTCGCAGGGAGCTTCCAGGCATCATTGTGACAATTCTAGATCTTCTAGGTAATTTAAGTCTCCACCCCTCAGCTTACTTGCTGGCAAACGAGGTAAAAGCTGGGTTTGAATGTTTCTTTTTCTTATTGACGAGGAGCAAGGATTTTGACATTGATTTGCATTTGATGTAGGTTCCCGACTTTACACAGTCTCAAGGGAACTGGTTTAGCATATACTCCTTGTATCAGGCTCTTCATCAAGATTGCTGAGGCATTATGTATGATTGGGGTTTTGGGGCATTCTTTTCCATTCTTCCCTGCCATTGTCTCTAGGGTTACCTCAAGGTATTATTTGAGCACTGGTTTCACCAGACTCAGTCTCTCTTTTTATTGGATTGTGAGGTGATGATGACGTCGATAGATTGGCAGTTTAGCACCGGTATAAAGTTTGGAGGGGTGCTAGTGCCATGTACGGCGAACATTACCCCGACTGTCGTTAGATCCCTGTTAGGAGTTCCGATTGAGGTGCTCAAGGGCAGGACCGTCCGTACGGGTCCTTTGAGCGTAGATGCTATGAGTGGGCTATTGAGTGAGCCCATGCCCGCTGATTTGAGAGTCAGGGATTGCATTCTTCGGCGATTGTTCCTGGTTATTATCAGGGGTTGTTTCATAGCAGACAACTCTTCCACAGTGTCATTCGCTTTGATCAGCGCCACTCGGGAGGTGGACCGTATTGGAGAGTATGGTTGGGGCTCCTATACCTTTGTATATTTTCTCAGGGGAATGCGCAAGCGTTCGTAGGGCTTGACAGAGGCTTGGCTAGGATTTTATCTACTTCTACTAGTGCGTATTTCTCTTTTGATTTCCCATGTACTGGTTAAGAGTGTTGACTGACCGCAGATGTTTACCTTTGTGTTGGCAGTTTTGGGCCTATGAGAGGCTTCCATGTTTGCATCCTATTAGTGTGTTAGGTTTAGATACCTATCCACGAGGACGGCGATGGCATCACTCCATTTTAGCGGAGGTTCCTGTAGCTAAGGGTTTCACCCATTGTAGCTTACAGTTGGAGTTGTTGACAGCTGATGCCATCACTTGGGTTCCCTATTTTGGGGAACATTTGACTATCGGCTTTAAGGATGGATACCCGTCTGGTGTCAAGCATGTGATGTCCACCCGCCAGATTCCTCTCTTCACAGATGGAGGATGGGAGCTCTATTTAGGAGAGCGTGCTATTAGTAGCACCACAAGAGAGATTCGTGTACCGAACTTGCCTCCTGCCAGGAATTATTGGCATGTGTTGCAGTCGCCTGTTAGTGAAATCCCATTGATGAGCGTTGACAGTTACACTTTGTCTGAGGGTACGTTTACTTAGGAGGCATTATACCACTGATGGTCCCCTCGTACCATTAGAGACTAGACCCGCGCCACTCAGTTCATGGGGGATATGGTTTTTGGATCTGTGATGATGATGGATTAGATGGCCTCTGTCCGAGAGCCGACTAATTTGACATAGATTGACAGTTTGACTAGTCAGTTAGACCGGGCACATTTTTTTATCCGGCATTTAGGTAGAGATCCTTTAGAGGTGGATACTTTTGATCCTTCCAGTTTGGGGGCTGGCCCTTCAGATGACCCATATGGCTTTTTCGGTACAAATCCTCCCTTGTATAGGCTTGATATCCCTCTTGGTAGAGATCCAGTGACTCAGGAGGAGTTACATCAGGTGGACAGGATTGATGATGTAGATATTGACACCATTGTCTTCTTCTGATGTGTATTCTCGTTATATCTTTTGATAGGCCTCTATTAGATACTGGGTGGCTGTGCCCCATTCTCGTTATATCTTTTGATAGGCCTCTGTTAGTCGTAGGACGTTTGTGCCCCATTTCCCTGTATTTTTTAGTTGTATAGAGATGATGTATTTAGATGATGATATACTTAGGAATGTATGTACTATTTTCCATTCCCTACATCATATTGCCATCTGTTTTTTGTCATACATGTATTATGTCATGTATATGTATGTCTAGAGATATTCAGTAGTGACCCCTGAATGGTCTTATGATACGGCCCACATAGATGTCTTCTTCGATAGTCAGCCGTATTGATCACACCCCACAAGTATTGGTGGCATCCCGTCTGAGATCTTGGTATGATAGTGTACCCCCTTCATGTTAGGTTTGTAATATTCATGAACGCAATCAAATTGCACAAAATAAGCGAAAACGTGGAAAATTAGAGTTTTAAAATTTTACAAACCATAAACCCGGATCATCCTTTATGCACAATTATTAATTAAACAAAAAGATATAGAACAAGAATCATACCCTTGAAGATTCGAGTTTTCTCGGGTATAAGTTCACCTCTAAATCCTTTCGCGTTCAACTTGAATCCACCGGGTTTGGTTCCTTCCTTTGATCAATGTTAGCCAGCCAAGTGTTTGGCCTCTAGAGGTGATCCACCAAGGAAGAAGAAAGATTTAAGAAGATGGGTATTTGGCAAAATCCTAGTTTTTCTATCTCTCATAGAAAAAGAGCGTAATATCCAACAATTGGAGTCACGTATATTGATATCTGATATAAGACACCTCTTATCAAGATATCAGTTAACCCTTCTAATCTAATTAGAAAATAGAGTATTATTTAATTAATTAAATTCTTTTAATTAAATAAGCTCCCTAATCTTATTAGGGATAATTAATTAAACTCTTTTAATTAATTTAACCTCATAATCTTATTAGAAATATATGAGAGTACTTTTATTAATTAATTCCAGAACTCCTTTAGAAATTAAATAATAATAATAGTAATAATAATAATAATAATAATAATAATAATAAGACTCCTCTTATTAATTTATATTTAATATTTCCAAAATATTAAATAACTATTAAGCCATTTAATTTATTTTATCACCATAGATTATATTAAATATACTTAACTTATTATTATGATTATGTCATTAACTTCTTAAATAATTATTATTCCTTTTATGGTATAACCCTTTAAGTTCTCCATATTAAACTGGATGTGAATAAATCAATTAGAACAATTCTAATCTTATTTAAATAAATAAATTAAAATATTAATTTATTTAAATTAATAATATTTATTCTACAATAGGGATAAACCTCCCTAGCGATAAACGACTTTCCAGATAATATAGATTTTAACATTAATCATAAAAGAACCTTTGAGTAAATAGTTACCGTACAATTCAATCCTTCCACCGTACAATTCAATTAAATATAAGACATGTAATTACTATCAAGTCTTATTTTATTTAATTATATGTATTTCGATTCTTAAATGCACAACACCAAATAATGTAAATTAGAAACTCTTTTCTAATTTCATTTTACCTTGGCCAAGGACTACTGGGTTGTCATTTATCGAATCACAGAGGACATTTATCTTCTTTTACTAGAAGCGGTAGATTTTTTATTGATCATACATTATCTCTATGTACAACTTATTATACCCAAGCATACCCTTTGATATACCCTAAGGGTCTTAAAGAATAAGTCCAAGTATAACTCATCATACACAAGAAACTATGATGACCTTAAGTCCAAGGATCACTTGTACTACTATCACTACAGGAATTCTTATTGACAGGCAAGTAAAACTTCATTAGGTATTCCTTAGCGAGCCACGTGCAGTGAACTTATTCTCAAATAAGCACCTACATACTTGCTTTAGTGTCTCCACACAAATGACCATGAGATCAATCATCATCCAATGAGCAAGTAACGTATGTACCAATCTATCCGAATTCACTAATCCCCAATTTAATAATCCAACGATTGGAAACTATTTTATTTTTAAGCTTTCTAAGAATTTAGATCTCATTAGAATGATCATCATCATTATTCTAAAAGCATTGCTTAAAACTATAGGTTTATCACATATTATAAAGAAGCATCATGTAGATAATTAAAAGCCTTTAATAAATTAATACTTTTTATTTATAAATGAATAAGATTGTTACAAAGTATATGATTTATCATCAAACATGATTGGCTTATGTGCATAGTACTTTTAATCTCCCACTTGCACTAAAGCTAATCGTCATGGTATCTCATACTCTTCTTCTCTAAGTGGCGATTATCCTGCTATTGGATAAGTTTTAGTTAATGGATATATAATGTTGTTCTTGAGAGTCCACTATCTACTATCTCTATAGTGATTTCACATCCTTCAATGATTTTTATAATCAAATAAAAGTGCTACAACAAATGTTTAGATCCAAGATGAGACTTAAGAACTATTCCTAGTTCTGTAATGAACTTTTCATCCAAACAATCAACTTGCAGCTTCATTTATAGCTATATAATTTGTATTTATCTCTAATCTAGTAACTCTTTGTTGTTTGAAACGTTTCTAATTTACTGCACCACTGTTCAAAGTAACCCTTTACCTTAAAGTGGATTTTCTGTCGTCTTGGTCTGTCTGAAAAAACTTGAGTCTATTAAGCCCTCTAGTTTTAATTTAGACCCACCATAAATTTTAATCACATCTTTAGTGTCGGTTAAGTACTTTAAGATGTTTTTCATAGTCTTACAGTGATCTTCTCTAGAATATGACCGATCAACATCGGGTCTTGTATATTTCATTGTATACATAATTGTTACTCATGCGATCTCTCTTTTAGGAGTTTTTGGGGACTATTAAGAGAGATACACTCTAGGGCTCATCAACATGAGACATCTCTTGGAGTTTGCCATGCTAAATGACTTTAGCATCAAATAAATATACGTTTCTTGGGTTAATCCGAGCATTCTATTAAATCTATCTATTTAGATTTGTATTCCCAATTACGATACTCTTCCCAAATTATTCATGGAGGAATGCTTAAACAACTTTATTTTTACTGATTCTAGCATTGGCATGTCATTCCATATCCGTAGTATATCAACATATAATACTAGGAATATCACGATGCTCCCACCGACCCTTTTGTACATACTAGATTCATTCTTGTTTTTGATAAAATCAAACTCTTTTGATTGTCTCATCAAAACGAATGTTCCATATTTGAGAAGCTTGCTTCAATCCATTTATCTGAGTGTCTACAACTCTTACCTCATCGTATGTAATTGGATCATCATCTTTCATGGTGTGTACCTCATCATCATCATCTATGATGAATCCATACCTCCAAGGTATCTTCGGTACTATTCCAGATTTACGATTCGGTTGTGGTACAATAGGTCTATCTACAGGCTCCTCTTATTTGACTTATAGTGTTTTGTGGTTCTTGAACTCTTCAAGATCTATTATCCTCCAACTAGCCCCTTCAATGATAAACAACTTTATCTTACAAGGTAGCGTGTTTCGCAATAAACACGCCCCCAAAATTAGGTGTACATCACCCATTTTGAGTCGCCAGATACATGGTACAGCATTCAAATATAACTTAATAATACAACTGTCGTGTACAATACGACAAAATATAAACTGTGAGTTTGAATACAAATATTGTCTACTAGAGAGTATCCATACTCAAAAGGAGTCATCATTACATTTATTATTACACTATTACATAGAATAGTGAGGACTACTAATGCTATCCTCTGGACCATCACTCCGTTCCCCAACTCGTCCCAGCTATATTCTCATTTCATGAAGAGAACATTGAAAGAAAGGGTGAGCTCAACTAGCCCAGTAAAAAATATTATGACTAAGATAATGCAGAATAAATTATCATTAGTCTCCAATAATGTTAAACTGATAAAATATAATAGACATCAAGTTTAACTGCAGCGGAACAAGCAATCCATTAAAAGAGTCAAGTAGAAAATAAAATCTACTATCTTTTATGATTTAAAAGGTTTTTCATCACTGTTATCGCTGAGACTCAGGTTAATAAATATTTCACATCATCGAATCACCCCTGCACTACGGCCAAGGATATTCTTTAGTATCACGACCACAATTATCCATGCACTACGGGGCAAGAATATTTGTGTATTCATTAATGGTCATGGTCATACCAACAACTATCCATCAATGCACTACGAGCCAATGAGGACTTTTACCATATCATTTGTAATATTACGGTAATGATTATACCGAATAATCCCTGGTCATAATCATACCAAGTCCGTCTATGCACTACAGGCCACAGATGACTATTAACAAAATATAAACATGAGGATGATGACAATGATATAAGAATTCAATAAAACAAGTTCAAGAATTAATTAATCTAGGAACCAATAACGTCCAAATTGTCAACATGATACTGCTTTGTGCAGTAAAATTCAAGAATGATCAGAAGAATATTTCTATGAAAAGATACTGGATGAAGCGCAAATATCAAGGATATTCTACTAATTTCATGGAGTATAGAAGTTAAAACTTTAACCAACTGAGTATAATAAAGAATGAAATAACAAAAGAAATCACCATGCATGCGGTACTTTGCATAGACAGGTTATTCCAACAGAATAATAATAACGGAACCAAGTCAGGTGTAAAACACACAGACAGGACGTTCCAACAGAATAAAAGAAGAATATCACCAAGTATAGGGTATACCGCGTATACAGGTTATTCGAACAGAATAATAAGAAATGGAATAACAACAGTTCTCTTCATGAATAAGAAAGAATAACACCCCTTACCGTAAAAGAAACTGAATATATGAAAAGAAAGTTAGCAGACTTCTCTTCTTATTTCTCTCTATAACTTTCTCTCTCTAGAGTTCAGTGAATTCGTAAGAAAATAATGAAGGAATGAGCTTCTATTTATAGAAAAATAGAATGCATAGTAACTAACTCCTAAACGGTCCAGATCAATTTGCTTTAATCTGACGGTCCATATTTAAAGCAAAATCATTTAAATAATATATATATATATATATATATATATATATATATATATATATATATATATATATATACTAATAATAATTGTACTCTCTTCCTGCAAGTTTTTCAAACATTACAAATATATATATATTCAATTAATACAACTAGTACTCCTTTTCTGCCAAACTCAACTCCCTTCCCCCTAGGCCACATATATATATATATATATATATATATATATATATATATATATATATATATATATATATATATATGTATATAATAATACCAATAATAATACTCCTCCCGTGTCCATTAAAATTCCCCCCCCCCCCAATTATCAACCCAAGTGACAATTTGTCTTCCACCCAAGACTTTGTCATACACATGGGTCCCACTTGTGGGCCCCCACCTTTTATTATAAAAATAATTTTCTACCGATTATTTTAAAAAATGGGTAAATGGGGGTCCATAAAATAAGCAAAATTGAGTGACTTCTCACGTAAGCCTTAATAATCAATACAGTGCGCCACTATGCAACCACGCGTATTATTATACTTTTAACACCGAGTGTTTAAACAGTTTTAACGGTAACACCTCCGCCGTTATTTTCATTAAGTATTTTTGTCGTTTTTTCAATCCGATAATAATTTCGTTGTGGGGTCCACCAATGATTGTGTCGTCATACGAATATTCTCCGACGAAAAGAATATTCCCCGACCAAACGAATATTTTATAACAACTTGCTTACTTTGCAAAATTTATAAATATTATCCACAACTATAACATTATATCAAATTTACTCCATAATATTCAAAAATAATATTTATAGAAAATTCATCTTTATTTATAAAAGTTGGGGTTTTACAATATATACCCTAAACTTACTTTAGGATGTCCCACAAATCTGTACTTGTCAAATCTTTTCCCAAGCTTATCCTTTGAAACCCTTTTCACATAAGCTGGATAACCCATTATCCTAATATACTTAAGATTAGGAATTCCCACTGTCCATAACTCGTAAAGAGTCTTGGGGCGGGATTTTGAGGTTACCTTTTCGTAGATTTGTAGCCATTTCTAGGGCATGACCCCAGAAGGATACTAGAATGTCGGTAAAATCATTATGGACTGTACCATGTCCAACAAGGTACGATTTTTCCTTTCAGATACATCAATCAATTATTGCGTATTAGGAGGCGTCCATTATGAGAAAACCATTTGAGATGATCTAGAAACTTAATGTATAAGTATTTATTCCTTGATCTAATCAAAGAATCTTAATACTTTGCCAATTTATTTCACTTCTAAATTCTTTAAACCTTTCAAATAATTCACACTTGTATTTCAGCAAATACACACATTCAACTCTTTGAATGATCATCTCCTTTTCTTATACTAGTTTGTTCAATTTACAAAATTATTTTTTACGTAAGTCAAGTATACAAAATCTATTAAGTAATATTCCAGTTCTATACAAAATATTATTATTATAAATAGAACAACAGTTGTTCTTAAATATAATACCAAAAATTTCATTGTCCAACAACAAAATATAAATAATGTTTCTAACGAGAACCGGAATACAATAACAACTTATTTACTTAATAGACTTGTCCGTAGGCTGTGCTAAACTATAACTTCCTATGGTTGATGCAACAACCTTTGCTTCATTTCCACACATAGGATTACTTGTCTCTTGTTTAGCTTTCTACTTCTGCTTGGTCCCTTCATAAATCTATATTTATGATAACCAAAGTCGGTATCTAATACCCAAGTAGAACCTTGACTTAAAGAAAAATTAATTTTAAATCATGAACAAAATAATATTTGTAACTGAAACTTCATTAAGCTTCGTCTGGTTAGCCTCTGCAAGATACTTCTTACAGTTTCTTTCCAGTGTCATGGCTTATTGCAATGGAAGCAAACTCCTTTGCTATCCATATCAGTTTTGTTCTTATTATCCATTATTTTTGCCCTTTCTATTTACCTTCTTAGAATCGTTCTTCTTTTTAGAAGATCTTTTGGCCCCTACCAGTAATACTTGGTCTTTCTTGGTTAGAAAGTGACTCTCATCATTTTTCAACATGTTAAGCAAATCTGTGAAGCTAATATCTAGCTTGTTCATATGAAAAATCCACAATAATTATGAAATGAGTCCGGGAGTGAGTGAAAGATCAAATCTTGGCTCAACTATCCATCCATGATAAAACTCGTTGTCCTAATTGATCAATTAAATTGATTATGTTAAGGACTTTTATCTGTACTGTAGTGTCATCAGTCATTCTAGATCGGAAGAGCTCATTAAATATCTGATATCTATTAGTCCTACTTTCCTCACCATCAACTACTTGATGTGTAGGAATATAGTAGGAGCATCCATAGTTTCATGTTGATGCTAAAGCACGTTACTCATGGATGCCAGAATAATGCATTGAGCCAACTGTGCATCATCTTGTCACTTTCTAAAAGTAGCAATCTCTTCCACAGAGGCATTGTCTACAACCATTGCAGGGATAGGCGTATTAAGGACATAAGATAGCTTTTCAGCCATGATAACTATTCTCAAATTCCTTAACTAATCCATTTAATTCGGTCCAGTTAAATAGCATCTAATATGCTTCACAATGATAGTAATTTAGACATTATAAAATTCTATAAATGAATTTGTAATTTATAACATTTTAGCATACATTCTTTTATTAATTACCAAAATAAATTAGGTCTTGTTTTAAATTGGTATCTCTCACTATTTTCATCAAACTATATTACCCTCACTAATATAGTTCGGTAAAATCAAATTAAAGATTTGCTAGCGAGAATAAGGATCACATTTCAAATGTATATAGCCTTATAGTGGCACAACAAACTATATATAAATAAATAGGTAGACAACTCTTGTCAATTACATCAACTATGCAACTCCTTGTATTTTGCCTCTTAGATTATTTAGATCAAGTGGTGGCACATCCGAATCAAAATTATCTAAGTTAAGTCCAACCTAGCACTCTATATATTCAAAAAAGAAAAATGTTATCCTTGTGGTGACACAATAAAATAGCATTGTTCAATTTTCTTTATAAGCTTCAAATGTGATAAAATTAACATCTCAAAAAACTAAGATAAGCCTTGAGATGACACAACAAGCTTATAATAATTAATTGATACTTTATTATATATTTTTTATCATGCTAGAAGGCGACATTCGATATTTCAAATATCTTTGAATGCTTAGGACTTAATATAAAATCTTTGAGGGTTTTTTTTTTATTAATTTGTCTCATCTTGTTTAGCGCACATGCACATATATATTTATATAAAGTACGCGTCATATTAATTAACATGCGAAGCATGTATGCATAATATATAATATATATAGTATAAGCATGCACATATAGAATACTATATTCTATCCGGATTGATATTATGGACTTTTATTCTAGTTTGATTCACTAGAGCCACCAAGTGAACTAAAAGGTCAAACCCTATGGGTGCAAGAATTAATATTTAAATATAACTATTACATTTAAACACGGGCTTCATTACAAACGGGTCTTCAAGCACTCCTAACTCCTTGATCTCCAATTTTTTAAAATTAATTCTAACTATTCCTATTACATAACTATTTTAAAATAAATATGAACCTTGATCAGCAGTCAAGGAAAAGTACATAGGAGGGAGATAGAATTTACATTAAGAAAAAATAGAGAAGACGAGGTGCGCAGACCCCATTTAATAAAACGCATACATTCATGTATCCAACTAAAATAAAATTCAATCACATTGGTCAATAGTCCTTAACCAATTCTATTTATTATCATACATATCTACATATGCATCAATAAATAAATTTATTTCATGAATAATAAACATTCAATATATATATTGATATCATTTAATGAGCAAATTTAGTTAGCATAAAATTTTATTTTGAATAAAAATAAACTCCTTTATTTTAATCCAAATATAAATCAAAATAAACCTCTTTTATTTTAATTTATCCAATTTTGAATAAAATAAACTATTTTATTTTAATCAAATTCTTTAATCAAAATAAACTCAATTATTTTAATTAATTATAGAATCCAATTCTAAGTAAAAAAACTCATTTATTAAAGAAAACACGAATTCTCTTTCCTATTCACAAATAAATTCCTTTATTTTGAATAATATGAAATCTTATTTCATATCTAAATAAACTCTTTTATTTAAGAAAATACGGATTCTCTTTCATATTCACAAATAAACTCCTTTATTTTGAATAATATGAAATCTTATTTCATATCTAAATAAACTCCTTTATTTAAGAAAACATGGATTCACGTTTCTATTCACAAATAAACTCCTTTATTTTAGGAAACATGAAATCCAATTTTAACTCCAATTAGTTATCATGAAATCCAATTCTAACTCTAATTAGTTAGCATGAAATCTAATTTTAAAATTAAAATAAACTCTTTATTTTTATTATAAAATTATTAAGAATATTAAATATAATATGTATATATATAATATATAATATATAATATATCATCAGTGGGGATTCACGTTACTAATATATATAATATAAGAATAAGAAGCATGTTACTAATATATATAATATATGTCACGTGAATCACATATCTCCTAGGTAACTTTGAACATGATATTATATATATATATATATATATATATATATATATATATATATATATATATATATATATATATCAGTGTTAACTGAACGCGTCAATGAATAGTAAAAAAAGTCAGCACTGTTCATGAATAGTAACTTTTGTCTGTAATCATTTATTTTATAATAGTAACTTTGTAATAGTTCTTTCCTTATTCTATAAAAGGAAACCGAACTTAGTTATTGAGGCAGACTTCGAAAGACTCTGGGATCCTTCTCAGATGAATCTTTAGCCTCTACCGCTGTTAAGCCTTTCTTATCCCCTCTTTCTACTATTCTCCATTTCTTAATGTTTTGAGTAAGTTAAGTCAATTTAATTTGTAATTTGTAATTTGTAAACATTTTGTACATTTGTAAACAAATTTTTAGGGTGAAAGGGTTATTTCCTGGATAAAAATTTTGAGGTGGAAATGTATGGAGGTGATGACTCGTCGGAGAAGACGATCAGCAGTTCCATCCGGCACCAGAGGAGACGGATGCCTCAACCTCTCGTGGTCTGGGTCGCCCTACTGGCCCTAGTAATCAGCCAAAAGGAACCTTGGTTGCTCATCCAGTTAACCCAATTTATCAAACCAGTAACAAGTTCACTGTCCTTGGGACAATGCCTAAGCCCTATAGTTCAGCTTTAGATAGTAACCCAATTCCCGTCGACCCCTTTCAGCCAAAAGCCTCTAGTTCAAATCCCAGTAATCCTCCCTCTGAGTATATGCTTAGATGGACCAATCTCTTATTTCATATTGAGCCTCACATGAAACCCAAAAATTACCCAGTAAAATTGACCTCCCAGTTTTTCCCTTCTGGTTGGCATTTCATGCCCCTTGCTCCTTATAAATCCCTTGTGTATTATAAGGACATTCTTGTCGAAACAGAGTCAATTTTTATTAAGCCCATTTATGCCAATAATGATAAAGCCAAAGTTCTTTACCATTCGTTGTATATTAACAGTTTATTCAGATGTCCGAATGGGGAAAACATCCCTCTGATCTTATGCAGCTTTCGAATCAGGATAACTCTTTTTGTTATTATGATTATATGGAAGCTTGGTATAAAGTTTTCCTCCATCAAAATGAGTCACACAATCATTCTTGGTTTGTTCAATTGACTTTTGAATTTATGGTCAAATTGAACAAACCAAGAATGACTGTGTGACTCATTTTGATGGAGGAAAACTTTATACCAAGCTTCCATATAATCATAATAACAAAAAGAGTTATCCTGATTCGAAAGCCGCATAAGATCAGAGGGATGTTTTCCCCATTCGGACATCTGAATAAACTGTTTAATATACAACGAATGGTAAAGAACTTTGGCTTTATCATTATTGGCATAAATGGGCTTAATAAAACTTGACTCTGTTTCGACAAGAATGTCCTTATAATACACAAGGGATTTATAAGGAGCAAGGGGCATGAAATGCCAACCAGAAGGGAAAAACTGGGAGGTCAATTTTACTGGGTCATTTCTGGGTTTCATGTGAGGCTCAATATGAAATAAGAGATTGGTCCATCTAAGCATATACTCAGAGGGAGGATTACTGGGATTTGAACTAGAGGCTTTTGGCTGAAAGGGGTCGACGGGAATTGGGTTACTAGCTAAAGCTAAACTATAGGGCTTGGGCATTGTCCCAAGGACAGTGAACATGTTACTGGTTTGATAAATTGGGTTAACTGGATGAGGAACCAAGGTTCATTTTGGCTGATTACTAGGGCCAGTAGGGCGACCCGGACCACGAGAGGTTGATGCACCGTGGATACTCATGAAGGATGCACGGTACCTGTGTTAATAAATTCCCGAGTGAGAAACATCTCACAGAAGATACTAGACTATCTATTATTCATGCTATTCAGTTAGACGATGACGGTAACCCCATCTTTGATGAAGATGTCGGTGTTGGTCCGCCAGATGGTGTAAATACTCTAATTTTTACCATAATAAAACATTTTGTAGGAACCCCTAGTAACATAACAGAAAGAATTCACGATCAACTCAGTAATCTCACTTGTCCTACTCTTAGTGACTTCAGGTGGTACAAGGATGTGTTTACCTCTAGAGTTATGCTGCGAAATGATAGCAACAAGCCTTTCTGGAAAGAAAAGTTTGTAAATGGTTTGCCTTCATTATTCGCTCATAAAGTTAGAGAAGAGTTGAGTAAAAACTTAGGATATATTGATTATGATAATCTCACTTATGGTGACATAATCAGTTATATTCAAAAAATAGGTTTAAAAATGTGCATTGATTTTAAATTAGCTAAACAGGCTAGTAAAGATAAGAAAAAAGCAAAATATGAGTTAGGAACATTTTGTGAACAACATGGTCTGCCTCCAATTGCTCCCTCTAGAAGAAAGCATAAACACAGACATATTGATCATCCTAAAACACATAAACATTACAAACGTAAACATGCTCATAAAAAGAATAATAATCAAAACGATTAATATAATAAACCTAAACCAATTAATAAAAAATATAATAAAGGTACTAAAAAATATGATAAGAGTAAAATCGTTTGCCACAATTGTGGGCAAAAAGGCCACTACAAAAGTGAATGTAAAGTAAAACAAAAATTATCTCAGTTAAATATCTCTAATGAAGATACAGAACAATTATTAGAGTTAATGAGAATAGAAAACAATACAGATAATGATGAAGGATCTGACATCCCCTATTCTTCTAATAGCAGTACCAGCAACAATGAGTCTGATAGTAACGAAGAAGAAGTCACTATTTGTGCTAATAACTGTAATGAAAATTGTTGCACTAAAAGATTAAGTGTTATTACCAAAGAGGATGAAGAAAGCTCTTTGTTAATCGACTTAATTAGTAAAATTTCTGACCCTGAACTTCAAGTTCAATATACTAAGCAATTAAAAGATTTATTAACCAAAGATACTAGAGTTAAAGACAAGATTTTTAAAGCTAAAGATAAACCGATATTCAGCCTTAATAAAACTCTAGAAAGATTTAAAACCCCAGTTAAAGAAGTTACCCTTCCAGAGTTAAATCAAGAAGTTAATAAACTTAAAAAGGAAATCTCTAATTTAAAAATTGAAGTCTCTAATTTAAGAAAAGACTTAGAGAGTCAGAAATCTGATCTTCAAGTTCATGATTCCTCCTCTAGTGATGAAGATCACGATGAGCCTAGGGAAAAAGCGATGATACTAGAATAAGAGGTGCAAATAATATAACAGTTGAATTACTAAAACATATAATTTTATTGATTGGAAATAAAATGTTTGCAAATGTACAAAATGTTTACAAATTACAAATTACAAATTACAAATTGAATTGACTTGACTTACTCAAAACATTAAGAAATTGAGAATAGTAGAAAGAGGGGCTAAGAAAGGCTTAACAGCGGTAGAGGCTAAAGATTCATCTGAGAAGGATCCCAGAGTCTTTCGAAGTCTGCCTCAATAACTAAGTTCGGTTTCCTTTTATAGAATAAGAAAAGAACTATTACAAAGTTACTATTACAAAATAAATGATTACAGACAAAAGTTACTATTCATGAACAGTGCTAACTTTTTTTACTATTCATTGACGCGTCTGGCAACTTTTGACAAAGTGGCCACAACTTTTGACTTGAAAGATGCTTTCGACGGAAAGGAGATGCTTTCGGTGGAAAAGACGAATCTGCTTTCGGCTGAGGGCATCATTTGACTGGCTGCAGGGAGCAGGTGCATGTGACTGAGAAGAAATGTCAGGCAAATGGGTCCTGAGCATCCTGTAGATTGATGGTGTCGTAAGGGTCATCATCTTCATCATACTGACTGTGGGAAGCTGATGAAGAACTTGTAGAGGCATCCTCATGAAGCTCATCAATTCTTTTATTTAATGCCTGGGCAATTAATTTTAACTCTTTTCCGGAACAATCTTTAAAATCAGAAATGCTGCGGGAACAAGTCGAACCAGTGGGACTGACTCTAGACTCTTTTGATTTTTTACTGACACTTGACTCTTTTGATTTTTGACTAGAAGGTTTTACTGTAGAGACTGGGAGAACCTTGAGAGAAGTAGGGAATTCTAACTGGACTTGACCTACAATTCTATTGACGTCAAATTTATCCCACCATTTGACAAACCATTGGCGAGTGACTAGGGGAAAAGGATTGGCCATTGGAGATGTAGGGGAAGCATTGTGACTGATTTCACTGGTGGAGTTTTGAATGTTGTATTCCCATCGGAGAATCCAAGGAATCTTATATTTACTTACAAACTGAAGAAGGACTGGGACACCTTCATATGCTGAATCTAATTTTTTGTGATTGCAAAAATGATTGAGTTGGACTTTCAGAGGATCAGGAAGAAGGTCATAGGTAGAACCAAATCTCGACCACCAATGGGAAAACTAATATGGGAAATGACTTTTGAATTTATGGTCAAATTGAACAAACCAAGAATGACTGTGTGACTCATTTTGATGGAGGAAAACTTTATACCAAGCTTCCATATAATCATAATAACAAAAAGAGTTATCCTGATTCGAAAGCTACATAAGATCAGAGGGATGTTTTCCCCATTCGGACATCTGAATAAACTGTTTAATATACAACGAATGGTAAAGAACTTTGGCTTTATCATTATTGGCATAAATGGGCTTAATAAAACTTGACTCTATTTTGACAAGAATGTCCTTATAATACACAAGGGATTTATAAGGAGCAAGGGGCATGAAATGCCAACCAGAAGGGAAAAACTGGGAGGTCAATTTTACTGGGTCATTTCTGGGTTTCATGTGAGGCTCAATATGAAATAAGAGATTGGTCCATCTAAGCATATACTCAGAGGGAGGATTACTGGGATTTGAACTAGAGGCTTTTGGCTGAAAGGGGTCGACGGGAATTGGGTTACTAGCTAAAGCTAAACTATAGGGCTTGGGCATTGTCCCAAGGACAGTGAACTTGTTACTGGTTTGATAAATTGGGTTAACTGGATGAGGAACCAAAGTTCCTTTTGGCTGATTACTAGGGCCAGTAGGGCGACCCGGACCACGAGAGGTTGATGCACCGCGGATACTCATGAAGGATGCACGGTACCTGTGTTAATAAATTCCCGAGTGAGAAAATCAGGAATAGAATTGTTACTACCTTTAATGTATTCAATATCAAAATCAAAGATACTCAAAAGGGCTTGCCATCTAGCAAAGGAGTGTTTAGAAGCTAAGTTTTCAACATCTTTTTCTAACACATATTTTGCCGATTTGCAGTCAATTCGAACTAAAAATTTTTGATTTAATAAATCAATTTGAAATTTATTAATACATAATACAAGAGAAAGTATTTCTTTTTTAATAGTACTGTAATTTAACTATGTACTATTCCATGCACCGGAATGAAAACGGACGATCTGTTCTGGGGAATCTGGAGTTAACTTTTGCTTGAGAATACCTCCGAATCCAATATCAGAAGCGTCAGTTTCAACAATTTTAAATGTAGAATCATTGGAAATACCAAGGCAGGGCAATTCCTTGATGTATTTTTTAACTTGTTGGACGACAGAAGTATGAATGTCAGTCCAGGGACGATAATTGTCTTGCAAATGTTGAAAGAGAGATTTGCAAATTTTCCTGAGGTTTTTATAGAACTTGCCAATATAATTGAGCGAGCCCAGAAACCTCTGCAGTTGGGTTTTATGGGTAATTTTATCTAGGAATCTGTCGGCGAATTGAATAGCTCTATCAATTGGCCGTATGAGTCCGCGATATATAATTAATCCAAGAAACCGAACTTTAGCTTGAAACAAGCTGCATTTGGAAAGTGAAAGAATAAGTCCATTGTCTTTGACCGTTTTGAAAAAGGATTTCAAATGTTTGACATGTTCTTCAATGGAATTGGAAAAAAATGAGAATATCATCGATATACACAACAATAAAATGACTAAAAGGATTCAAAATGTCATTGAGGATATTCTGGAATTCACTAGGAGCATTTTTTAAGCCAAATGCTTGGACATTCCATTCGTAATGACCGAATGGAGTGGTGAATGCAGTTTTGTATCTGTCATCTGGGTGAATAGTAATTTGCCAGAAACCAGATTTGAGGTCGAATTTACTAAAAATGGTGGCATTACTTAGTCGGTTAATGAGGTCATCCTTATTAGGTAGGGGATACCTAATCCATTCTAGGACTTTGTTTAATGGCTTGTAATTGATTACTAACCTGGGAACACCTCTTTCCTTTTCTGCTTCATTGTTAACATAAAAGGCAGGACATGACCATGGGGATTTACTAGGTCTAATTAATTTTTTACTAAGGAGATCATTAATTTCCTTTTTACATAACTCCATCTGTTCGTGATTCATTTGAATAGGCCTGGCCTTAGTAGGAATCAAATGTTCTTTGAATTCCTTAGCGTAAGGGAGCCTTACAACATGTTTTTTCCGATGCCAAAAGGCATTAGGAAAATCAGAACAAAGGTGGTCTTTTAAATAAGATTTTAATTCTTCAATTTTTTCAAGGACATCTTTATTTTGAAGTTGTTCTTCAATTCTTTTGTATTTAATTTCTTCTTTTAAAAAATTAAAATGGGTGGATTTACAATTTAATAAATTTAATGATTTAGTAATGGACTCTTCTTGAATAAATTTTAAATCTCTCTCTTTTGGTTTAATAAGAAATTTAAATGTTATTCTTTTACCTAAATGTTTACAGCTTAATCCTTCATTACTGGTAATAAATGGATATAATAAATATATAAATGGTAACCCTAAAATGATTTTATCAGTAAGATTGCGAATTAAAACAAATGATGTTTTAAAACACATATCATCTTGACAGATATGCACATTAGGCAATTTATATTTTATTTTCATCTGACTACCATTAGCTGAATTTAATTTTTCATTAGTCTTCTTATAGTACTTAGTTGGAATAAGACCTTCCTGGATACAATTTAAATCCGCACCAGTATCAACTAAGGCGGGAAGTTTTATTGAAAAGGTTTTATCAACAACCAAATTAATGGAGATATACCACTTTTGAATGGTAATATCTTTTACTCTTTTAAGAGAAAGACCTTGAACGAATAATGAAGACAAACCATTTACAAACTTTTCTTTCCAGAAAGGCTTGTTGCTATCATTTCGCAGCATAACTCTAGAGGTAAACACATCCTTATACCACCTGAAGTCACTAAGAGTGGGACAAGTGAGATTACTGAGTTGATTGTGAATTCTTTCTGTTATGTTACTAGGGGTTCCTACAAAATGTTTTATTATGGTAAAAATTAGAGTATTTACACCATCTGGCGGACCAACACCGACATCTTCATCAAATATGGGGTTACCGTCATCGTCTAACTGAATAGCATGAATAATAGATAGTCTAGTATCTTCCGTGAGATGTCTTTCCCACCAAGATCTGAGAATACCCGTGAATCCACTAGCTATTAATTCAACGATTTTTGGTTGTGACAGATTGTTGAATTTAGTGATATAGCTATTTGCTACCATAGACATGTGATTTAATTTGTTTAAAATTTCTTGTTCACTAAGACCATCAATGTTCCATTCATAAATTTTATTAGCTGAAACAGAAAATTGTTTATCTAGGTTTCTCTCTTCGAATTGTAGATCCGGAGGAGTAGGTCTAGAATACCAATTCCTGGTTAAACTAGTGTTTTGGACTGTTAACTTATTCAATTGGTCATTTAAATCTGGGTTTGAAGTAGAATTAGAATAGTCAGTTTGACTATCACTTTCAACTTTAGTTTCAACTTGATCTAAAGTAGAGACAGTACCACTTGGACCAGATTCTATTTTTAGTTTTTTGAATAACTTGTCAATAGATTTAATTAAGTTGCTATCATCATTAGGTAAACCTAATTTACTTCTATTTTCAGGTAAGTTAATCAAGGGATGTTCAATTTTTACATCAGGCCGTTTTATACTTGTTTCTTCAAATTTTTCTTCAATTCTATTAAGCTGTCTTCCAACAGTTGCTAGATATTGATTACTAAAATTTAATTGTTCAATAATTTTTTTATCATCTTTATTGCCATCAGAAATTTTAAAGGGGCTGGCAACAACAGATGTGTTTTTAACTGGGATAAGGATCGTCTCTAGCGGGGGATGACTAGAACAGACCTTAGACTTATCTTCTTTTACCCATTGACTTTTTGTTATAACATTACACTTACTTTGGTATTGATCGTACCAATCAAAAAAGGTAATGTTTATTTTTTCATTTTTTATGAATCGTTTCCATCTATTAACAATTTTATCTCGCTCCTTTTCTGTTGGATGGATTGAACGAAATAAATGTCTTTTATCTTTATTATTTTTGGAATTAAAATCTTTTACAAGATTATCCCAGTCAAGAATAAAATCTTTTTTAATAACTCTTAACTGATTGTTAATAGGAATTTCAAAATCAGACTGAGTGGGAAGCTTAGAAGAAGTAGGAGAGGAAGAACTCTCTTCTTCTACTAGATCCTTTTGAGTATAACATGGGTGACTAGCTTGACCTTGATTTAAAATACCTTTTAATTTAAGATCTCTTAAAGAAGGGTTATTAAGAATTTCAGTGTCTCTTTTTGAAGATGCTATTGTACTAGCAGAGTCTTTAATAATAATCGGTCTTTTACTGCGTTCAAATCTTATTTTTACGGTTCCATCTGAAAATTGTCTAACATTTTCAAGGTTTATTAGATTGTTAACTACAGGTTGTTCAGGTATTTCACTAGGTAAAGTCCATTGACTAGAGAGAGTAATATCTTTCCAGAGAATGGTTCTCGGAATTTGAATATTAGCATCACTAGTTGAACTTTGAATTAAGACAGTTTGATCTTTCAGACTTTTATTGAGAGCATGAACGTTTAGGTTAGTTTTCATGGTCTTATAATAAATCCGGTAAATCAAAGCTATCGGTTGAGAACCCTCAATCATTTGAGTAATTTCTCCAGCAGTTTTAATATTTAATGTCAAGGCTTTTAATAAATTTTTATCACTTAGGCTCAATGTGAAATCAGGAAAGCAATTGAAATGGATAGGTCCATTATGCAGACTAGATTCCATTGCACCGATCATGCTAGGATAATAATTCAAGAATCGTGCATCTCTAAGACAGAGATAAATACTTGAATTAATTCCTTTAATGTTTAATGGTTTAACAGCCACTTGAACTAATCCAATGTGAATAAAATTATAACCTTTCTTTTTATGTTTTTTGATGACTTCGGGATCCAAAAGACTACAATTTTCGTATTCTTTATTAATGGCATAAACTTTTTCAACAGTTTTGACATTATAATCTGTTTTAAAATTGTCCAAAAATGTTGACTGATAAATTTCCTTAGGGGAGACCCTAGGTATATTCCAATTGTGCAAAGCTTGACTGATATTTTCATAACTGTGAGTTTCCTGGTTAACTATGTCTGGGACAGGAGGCAAAGTAGACCGGTTACTAGTTGAGGAGTTAGATCTAAACAATCTATTCATTTTTACCAGGTTCAAAATAAATTTTTATTCATTATTCTTCCATTTTTACCCTATTACCTTAAGCAGACTCATACCTATGTTCAAAAACCAACACTTCTCACCCAAGAGACTTACAAAGGCTTGACAAGAACAAGGTGGACTACAGTAAATCAGGTGACTTCTGAATAAGAATAAAAGAAAAATTTTGAAAACGGTTGTAGATGAACAGTTGTAAATATCTTACTGGCAACTAGAACAGAAACAACGATGGCTCTGATACCATATTGGGGAAACCACCTGAAGTCAAATTAATGGAGATATACCACTTTTGAATGGTAATATCTTTTACTCTTTTAAGAGAAAGACCTTGAACGAATAGATCTGGCTCATCTTTGATTCCTAAAGATTCTGGCTCTGATACCATTTTGGGGAAAAAGCGATGATACTAGAATAAGAGGTGCAAATAATATAACAGTTGAATTACCAAAATATATAATTTTATTGATTGGAAATAAAATGTTTACAAATGTACAAAATGTTTACAAATTACAAATTACAAATTGAATTGACTTGACTTACTCAAAACATTAAGAAATGGAGAATAGTAGAAAGAGGGGCTAAGAAAGGCTTAACAGCGGTAGAGGCTAAAGATTCATCTGAGAAGGATCCCAGAGTCTTTCGAAGTCTGCCTCAATAACTAAGTTCGGTTTCCTTTTATAGAATAAGAAAAGAACTATTACAAAGTTACTATTACAAAATAAATGATTACAGACAAAAGTTACTATTCATGAACAGTGCTAACTTTTTTTACTATTCATTGACGCGTCTGGCAACTTTTGACAAAGTGGCCACAACTTTTGACTTGAAAGATGCTTTCGACGGAAAGGAGATGCTTTCGGTGGAAAAGACGAATCTGCTTTCGGCTGAGGGCATCATTTGACTGGCTGCAGGGAGCAGGTGCATGTGACTGAGAAGAAATGTCAGGCAAATGGGTCCTGAGCATCCTGTAGATTGATGGTGCCGTAAGGGTCATCATCTTCATCATACTGACTGTGGGAAGCTGATGAAGAACCTGTAGAGGCATCCTCATGAAGCTCATCAATTCTTTTATTTAATGCCTGGGCAATTAATTTTAACTCTTTTCCGGAACAATCTTTAAAATCAGAAATTCTACGGGAACAAGTCGAACCAGTGGGACTGACTCTAGACTCTTTTGATTTTTTACTGACACTTGACTCTTTTGATTTTTGACTAGAAGGTTCTGCTGTAGAGACTGGGAGAACCTTGAGAGAAGTAGGGAATTCTAACTGGACTTGACCTACAATTCTATTGACGTCAAATTTATCCCACCATTTGACAAACCATTGGCGAGTGACTAGGGGAAAAGGATCTGCCATTGGAGATGTAGGGGAAGCATTGTGACTGATTTCACTGGTGGAGTTTTGAATGCTGTATTCCCATCGGAGAATCCAAGGAATCTTATATTTACTTACAAACTGAAGAAGGACTGGGACACCTTCATATGCTGAATCTAATTTTTTGTGATTGCAAAAATGATTGAGTTGGACTTTCAGAGGATCGGGAAGAAGGTCATAGGTAGAACCAAATCTCGACCACCAATGGGAAAACCAATATGGGAAATGACTTTTGAATTTATGGTCAAATTGAACAAACCAAGAATGACTGTGTGACTCATTTTGATGGAGGAAAACTTTATACCAAGCTTCCAAATAATCATAATAACAAAAAGAGTTATCCTGATTCGAAAGCTGCATAAGATCAGAGGGATGTTTTCCCCATTCGGACATCTGAATAAACTGTTTAATATACAACGAATGGTAAAGAACTTTGGCTTTATCATTATTGGCATAAATGGGCTTAATAAAAATTGACTCTGTTTCGACAAGAATGTCCTTATAATACACAAGGGATTTATAAGGAGCAAGGGGCATGAAATGCCAACTAGAAGGGAAAAACTGGGAGGTCAATTTTACTGGGTCATTTCTGGGTTTCATGTGAGGCTCAATATGAAATAAGAGATTGGTCCATCTAAGCATATACTCAGAGGGAGGATTACTGGGATTTGAACTAGAGGCTTTTGGCTGAAAGGGGTCGACGGGAATTGGGTTACTAGCTAAAGCTGAACTATAGGGCTTGGGCATTGTCCCAAGGACAGTGAACTTGTTACTGGTTTGATAAATTGGGTTAACTGGATGAGGAACCAAGGTTCCTTTTGGCTGATTACTAGGGCCAGTAGGGCGACCCGGACCACAAGAGGTTGATGCACCGCGGATACTCATGAAGGATGCACGGTACCTGTGTTAATAAATTCTCGAGTGAGAAAATCAGGAATAGAATTGTTACTACCTTTAATGTATTCAATATCAAAATCAAAGATACTCAAAAGGGCTTGCCATCTAGCAAAGGAGTGTTTAGAAGCTAAGTTTTCAACATCTTTTTCTAACACATATTTTGCCGATTTGCAGTCAATTCGAACTAAAAATTTTTGATTTAATAAATCAATTTGAAATTTATTAATACATAATACAAGAGAAAGTATTTCTTTTTTAATAGTACTGTAATTTAACTGTGTACTATTCCATGCACCGGAATGAAAACGGACGATCTGCTCTGGGGAATCTGGAGTTAACTTTTGCTTAAGAATACCTCCGAATCCAATATCAGAAGCGTCAGTTTCAACAATTTTAAATGCAGAATCATTGGAAATACCAAGGCAGGGCAATTCCTTGATGTATTTTTTAACTTGTTGGACGACAGAAGTATGAATGTCAGTCCAGGGAGGAGGATTGTCTTGCAAACGCTGAAAGAGAGGTTTGCAAATTTTCCTGAGGTTTTTATAGAACTTGCCAATATAATTGAGCGAGCCCAGAAACCTCTGCAGTTGGGTTTTATGGGTAATTTTATCTGGGAATCTGTCGGCGAATTGAATAGCTCTATCAATTGGCCGTATGAGTCCGCGATATATAATTAATCCAAGAAACCGAACTTTAGCTTGAAACAAGCTGCATTTGGAAAGTGAAAGAACAAGTCCATTGTCTTTGACCGTTTTGAAAAAGGATTTCAAATGTTTGACATGTTCTTCAATGGAATTGGAAAAAATGAGAATATCATCGATATACACAACAATAAAATGACTAAAAGGATTCAAAATGTCATTGAGGATATTCTGGAATTCACTGGGAGCATTTTTTAAGCCAAATTCTTGGACATTCCATTCGTAATGACCGAATGGAGTGGTGAATGCAGTTTTGTATCTGTCATCTGGGTGAATAGCAATTTGCCAGAAACCAGATTTGAGGTCGAATTTACTAAAAATGGTGGCATTACTTAGTCGGTTAATGAGGTCATCCTTATTAGGTAGGGGATACCTAATCCATTCTAGGACTTTGTTTAATGGCTTGTAATTGATTACTAACCTGGGAACACCTCTTTCCTTTTCTGCTTCATTATTAACATAAAAGGCAGGACATGACCATGGGGATTTACTAGGTCTAATTAATTTTTTACTAAGGAGATCATTAATTTCCTTTTTACATAACTCCATCTGTTCGTGATTCATTTGAATAGGCCTGGCCTTAGTAGGAATCAAATGTTCTTTGAATTCCTTAGCGTAAGGGAGCCTTACAACATGTTTTTTCCGATGCCAAAAGGCATTAGGAGAATCAGAACAAAGGTGGTCTTTTAAATAAGATTTTAATTCTTCAATTTTTTCAAGGACATCTTTATTTTGAAGTTGTTCTTCAATTCTTTTGTATTTAATTTCTTCTTTTAAAAAATTTAAATGGGTGGATTTACAATTTAATAAATTTAATGATTTAGTAATGGGCTCTTCTTGAATGAATTTTAAATCTCTCTCTTTTGGTTTAATAAGAAATTTAAATGTTATTCTTTTACCTAAATGTTTACAGCTTAATCCTTCATTACTGGTAGTAAATGGATATAATAAATATATAAATGGTAACCCTAAAATGATTTTATCAGTAAGATTGCGAATTAAAACAAATGATGTTTTAAAACACATATCATCTTGACAGATATGCACATTAGGCAATTTATATTTTATTTCCATCTGACTACCATTAGCTGAATTTAATTTTTCATTAGTCTTCTTATAGTACTTGGTTGGAATAAGACCTTCCTGGATACAATTTAAATCTGCACCAGTATCAACTAAGGCGGTAAGTTTTATTGAAAAGATTTTATCAACAACCAAATTAATGGGGATATACCACTTTTGAATGGTAATATCTTTTACTCATTTAAGAGAAAGACCTTGAACGAAAAGATCTGGCTCATCTTTGATTCCTGAAGATTCTGGCTCATCGTGATCTTCATCACTAGAGGAGGAATCATGAACTTGAAGATCAAATTTCTGACTCTCTAAGTCTTTTCTTAAATTAGAGACTTCAATTTTTAAATTAGAGATTTCCTTTTTAAGTTTATTAACTTCTTGATTTAACTCTGGAAGGGTAACTTCTTTAAATGAGGTTTTAAATCTTTCTAGAGTTTTATTAAGGCTGAATATCGGTTTATCTTTAGCTTTAAAAATCTTGTCTTTAACTCTAGTATCTTTGGTTAATAAATCTTTTAATTGCTTAGTATATTGAACTTTAAGTTCAGGGTCAGAAATTTTACTAATTAAGTCGATTAACAAAGAGCTTTCTTCATCCTCTTTGGTAATAACACTTAATCTTTTAGTGCAACAATTTTCATTACAGTTATTAGCACAAATAGTGACTTCTTCTTCGTTACTATCAGACTCATTGTTGCTGGTACTGCTATTAGAAGAATAGGGGATGTCAGATCATCCTTCATCATTATCTGCATTGTTTTCTATTCTCATTAACTCTAATAATTGTTCTGTATCTTCATTAGAGATATTTAACTGAGATAATTTTTGTTTTACTTTACATTCACTTTTGTAGTGGCCTTTTTGCCCACAATTTTGGCAAACGATTTTACTCTTATCATATTTTTTAGTACCTTTATTATATTTTTAATTAATTGGTTTAGGTTTATTATAATAATCGTTTTGATTATTATTCTTTTTATGAGCATGTTTACGTTTGTAACATTTATGTGTTTTAGGATGATCAATATGTCTGTGTTTATGCTTTCTTCTAGAGGGAGTAATTGGAGGCAGACCATATTGTTCACAAAATGTTCCTAACTCATATTTTGCTTTTTTCTTATCTTTACTAGCCTGTTTAGCTAATTTAAAATCAATGCACATTTTTAAACCTATTTTTTGAATATAACTGATTATGTCACCATAAGTGAGATTATCATAATCAATATATCCTAAGTTTTTACTCAACTCTTCTCTAACTTTATGAGCGAATAATGAAGGCAAACCATTTACAAACTTTTCTTTCCAGAAAGGCTTGTTGCTATCATTTCGCAGCATAACTCTAGAGGTAAACACATCCTTGTACCACCTGAAGTCACTAAGAGTAGGACAAGTGAGATTACTGAGTTGATCGTGAATTCTTTTTGTTATGTTACTAGGGGTTCCTACAAAATATTTTATTATGGTAAAAATTAGAGTATTTACACCATCTGGCGGACCAACACCGACATCTTCATCAAAGATGGGGTTACCGTCATCGTCTAACTGAATAGCATGAATAATAGATAGCCTAGTATCTTCCGTGAGATGTCTTTCCCACCAAGATCTGAGAATACCCGTGAATCCACTAGCTATTAATTCAACGATTTCTGGTTGTGACAGATTGTTGAATTTAGTGATATAGCTATTTGCTACCATAGACATGTGATTTAATTTGTTTAAAATTTCTTGTTCACTAAGACCATCAATGTTCCATTCATAAATTTTATTAGCTGAAACAGAAAATTGTTTATCTAGGTTTCTCTCTTCGAATTGTAGATCCGGAGGAGTAGGTCTAGAATACCAATTCCTGGTTAAACTAGTGTTTTGGACTGTTAACTTATTCAATTGGTCATTTAAATCTGGGTTTGAAGTAGAATTAGAATAGTCAGTTTGACTATCACTTTCAACTTTAGTTTCAACTTGATCTAAAGTAGAGACAGTACCACTTGGACCAGATTCTGTTTTTAGTTTTTTGAATAACTTGTCAATAGATTTAATTAAGTTGCTATCATCATTAGGTAAACCTAATTTACTTCTATTTTTAGGTAAGTTAATCAAGGGATGTTCAATTTTTACATCAGGCCGTTTTATACTTGTTTCTTCAAATTTTTCTTCAATTCTATCAAGCTGTCTTCCAACAGTTGCTAGATATTGATTACTAAAATTTAATTGTTCAATAATTTTTTTATCATCTTTATTTCCATCAGAAATTTTAAAGGGGCTGGCAACAACAGATGTGTTTTTAACTGGGATAAGGATCGTCTCTAGCGGGGGATGACTAGAACAGACCTTAGACTTATCTTCTTTTACCCATTGACTTTTTGTTATAACATTACACTTACTTTGGTATTGATCGTACCAATCAAAAAAGGTAATGTTTATTTTTTTCATTTTTTATGAATCGTTTCCATCTATTAACAATTTTATCTCGCTCCTTTTCTGTTGGATGGATTGAACGAAATAAATGTCTTTTATCTTTATTATTTTTGGAATTAAAATCTTTTACAAGATTATCCCAATCAAGAATAAAATCTTTTTTAATAACTCTTAACTGACTCCCTGTAGCCAGTCAAATGATGCCCTCAGCCGAAAGCAGATTCGTCTTTTCCACCGAAATCATCTCCTTTCCACCGAAAGCATCTTTCAAGTCAAAAGTTGTGGCCACTTTGTCAAAAGTTGCCAGACGCGTCAATGAATAGTAAAAAAAGTCAGCACTGTTCATGAATAGTAACTTTTGTCTGTAATCATTTATTTTATAATAGTAACTTTGTAATAGTTCTTTCCTTATTCTATAAAAGGAAACCAAACTTAGTTATTGAGGCAGACTTCGAAAGACTCTGGGATCCTTCTCAGATGAATCTTTAGCCTCTACCGCTGTTAAGCCTTTCTTAGCCCCTCTTTCTACTATTCTCTATTTCTTAATGTTTTGAGTAAGTCAAGTCAATTCAATTTATAATTTGTAATTTGTAAACATTTTGTACATTTGTAAACATTTTATTTCCAATCAATAAAATTATATGTTTTAGTAATTCAACTGTTATATTATTTGCACCTCTTATTCTAGTATCATCGCTTTTTCCCCAATATGGTATCAGAGCCACACGGTTGGTTCTTGATGCTATCAGCGATTTCGAAGAAAAAACAGTTTGTTCTTTGTTTTTAAACGTTTTCACAAACTTTTATTTTTCTTGCTCCGCTTTCAGTAACCGGACCTTCGCCGGAAAACACCCAAGATCGCCTTTAAGTCCCGATTAGTGCCTGTTTGTAAGTCTCTAGTAAGAGAGCAGTGTAAGGCCAAAGGGAATCATTAGATCTAAGGGGTATGATTCAACGGCAAGTAAGCCTTTTAAGTGGACCTTCAAGAGAAAGAATTTTTTTTTAAACGGTTAGGGTTTTGTCAAACTGTTTAGACCAATTTCACTGATAGATCAGGACCAATCGAGTGATCCTTTGTTTCAGATTTCATCTGATTTGTTTTTAAACAAAAACTTTCTACAAAATCTAAGAAATTTTGAAGATTTTGACCAATTTTTCGGTGAAAAAATTTTCCTCTCCTTCTTTTGTAAACAAATTTTTAGGGTGAAAGGGTTATTTCCTGGATAAAAATTTTGAGGTGAAAATGTATGGAGGTGATGACTCGTCGGAGAAGATGATCAGCAGTTCCATCCGGCACCGGAGGAGACGGATGCCTCAACCGGAGAAGCCACCGGAGAAGACGACGGAACAGTCGCCGGAGTCAACCGGGGGAGTCACCGGAGAAGACGACGCAACAGTCGCCTTAAGTCAACAATGATGGCCCACGCCATCATCAATCATCACTGATGGCCGACAGCCATCAGATCAGCTTTTGCTTTTACCTAAAGCAAAAGCCTTTTACTTTAGTAAAATATAAAAGTAAAAGTAAAAGAATAACTTTTGCTTTTACTTTAACTTAAATGTTTTTAACATAGTTAAATATTTTTAACATTTACCAATGTAAAAGTAAATGTAAAATGTTTCTTACGTTTTACTTTTCCTTAAGTAATTTACTTTTACTTCAGTCAATGTAATAGTGATTCCTGCGTGAATCAATAGTAATTTACTTTCTGTTTTCTATTTAAGTAACTCGAAGTGTTAGAGTTACTCAGGCTTTTCTTTTGTAAGAAAACCTCACCTGAGGTCCGCTCTCTCCCTTCTCTCTAGAGTTAGCCGGAGACGAAGCTTCCAGCTTCGATCTTCTTAATTAGAAGATGAAGTAGAAGTTCTTCATACTTCGATCTTCCTCAAACAGTTAGTCTAGGAATTAATGTAATCCCTTCCTCAACTGTTTATAAATAAAAGAAAGAGATTACTTTACCGATTCACCGGTCATCTTCTTAATCTTTTCTTTTTCTGTTTAAGTTTTTCATTTTAAAACTTATCTGCTGTTATATGGTATCAGAGCCATCGTTGTTTCTGTTCTAGTTGCCAGTAAAATATTTACAACTGTTCATCTACAACCGTTTTCAAAATTTCTCTTTTATTCTTATTCAGAAGTCACTTGATTTACTGTAGTCCACCTTGTTCTTGTCAAGCCTTTGTAAGTCTCTTGGGTGAGCAGTGTTAGTTTTTGAACATAGGTATGAGTCTGCTTAAGGTAATAGGGTACGAATGGAAGAATAATGAATAAAAATTTATTTTGAACCTAGTAAAAATGAATAGATTGTTTAGATCTAACTCCTCAACTAGTAACCGGTCTACTTTGCCTCCTGTCCCAGACATAGTTAACCAGGAAACTCACAGTTATGAAAATATCAGTCAAGCTTTGCACAATTGGAATATACCTAGGGTCTCCCCTAAGGAAATTTATCAGTCAACATTTTTGGACAATTTTAAAACAGATTATAATGTCAAAACTGTTGAAAAAGTTTATGCCATTAATAAAGAATACGAAAATTGTAGTCTTTTGGATCCCGAAGTTATCAAAAAACATAAAAAGAAAGGTTATACTTTTATTCACATTGGATTAGTTCAAGTGGCTGTTAAACCATTAAACATTAAAGGAATTAATTCAAGTATTTATCTCTGTCTTAGAGATGCACGATTCTTGAATTATTATCCTAGCATGATCGGCGCAATGGAATCTAGTCTGCATAATGGACCTATCCATTTCAATTGCTTTCCTGATTTCACATTGAGCCTAAGTGATAAAAATTTATTAAAAGCCTTGACATTAAATATTAAAACTGCTGGAGAAATTACTCAAATGATTGAGGGTTCTCAACCGATAGCTTTGATTTACCGGATTTATTATAAGACCATGAAAACTAACCTAAACGTTCATGCTCTCAATAAAAGTCCGAAAGATCAAACTGTCTTAATTCAAAGTTCAACTAGTGATGCTAATATTCAAATTCCGAGAACCATTCTCTGGAAAGATATTACTCTACCTAGTCAATGGACTTTACAAATTACAAATTACAAATTGAATTGACTTGACTTACTCAAAACATTAAGAAATGGAGAATAGTAGAAAGAGGGGCTAAGAAAGGCTTAACAGCGGTAGAGGCTAAAGATTCATCTGAGAAGGATCCCAGAGTCTTTCGAAGTCTGCCTCAATAACTAAGTTTATTCATTATTCTTCCATTCATACCCTATTACCTTAAGCAGACTTATACCTATGTTCAAAAACCAACACTGCTCACCCAAGAGACTTACAAAGGCTTGACAAGAACAAGGTGGACTACAGTAAATCAGGTGACTTCTGAATAAGAATAAAAGAGAAATTTTGAAAACGGTTGTAGATGAACAGTTGTAAATATCAAATTCCTTAGCGTAAGGGAGCCTTACACTGCAGTTGGGTTTTATGGGTAATTTTATCTGGAAATCTGAATGGGGAAAACATCCCTTCTGATCTTATGCAGCTTTCGAATGACCACCTTTGTTCTGATTCTCCTAATGCCTTTTGGCATATATATATATATATATATATATATATATATATATATATATATATATATATATATATATATATATATATATATATATATAACCGGATTAACCACGGACACAGCGGCAAAACGGATTTTTTTATACAATAAATTATGCCCAATTAAATTGTTCTAAACACATATCAACATACATATCAAATCTGAACAATTAATAACTCGCATAAAGGTTTGGCTCTGATACCACTGTTGGGTTAGTAATATTCATGAACGCAATCAAATTGCACAAAATAAGCGAAAACATGGAAAATTAGAGTTTTAAAATTTTACAAACCATATACCCGGATCATCCTTTATACACAATTATTAATTAAACGAAAAGATAAAGAACAAAAATCATACCCTTGAAGATTCGAGCTTCTTCAGGTATAAGTTCACTACCAAATCCTTTCGCGTTCAACTTGAATCCACCGGGTTTGGTTCCTTCCTTTAATGAATGTTAGCCACCCAAGTGTTTGGCCTCTAGAGATGATCCACCAAGGAAGAAGAAAGATTCAAGAAGATGGGTGTTTGGCAAAACCCTAGTTTTGCTATCTCTAATTGAAAAAGTGTGTACTCTCCAATAATTAGAATCACGTATATTGATATCTAATATAAGACTCCTCTTATAAAGATATCAGTTAACCCTTCTAATCTAATTAGAAAATAGGGTATTATTTAATTAATTAAATTCTTTTAATTAATTAAGCTCCCTAATCTTATTAGGGATAATTAATTAAACTCTTTTAATTAATTTAACATCCTAATCTTATTAGGAATATATGAGAGTACTTTTATTAATTAATTACCAAACTCTTTTAGAAATTAAATAATAATAATAGTAATAATATTAATAAGACTCCTCTTATTAAATTTATATGTAATATTTTCAAAATACTAAATAATAAATATTAAGCTATTTAATTTATTCTATCACCATAGATTATATTGAATATACTTAACTTATTATTACGATTATGACATTAACTTCTTAAATAATTATTATTTCTTTTATGGTGTGACCCTTTAAGTTCTCCATATTAAACCAGTTGTGAATAAATCTAATAGAACAATTCTAATCTTATTTAAATAAATAAATTAAAATATTAATTTATTTAAATAAATAATATTTATTCAACAATAGGGATAAGCCTCCCTAGCGATTAATGACTTTTCAGATAATATAGATTTCAACATTAATCATAAAAGAACATTTGAGTAAATATTTACCGTACAATTCAATCCTTCCACCATACAATGTCCCAATTAAATATAAGATATGAAATTACTATCAAGTCTTATTTTATTTAATTATGTGTATTTCGATTCTTAAATGCACAACACCAAATAATATAAATTAGAAACTCCTTTCTAATTTCATTTTGCCTTGGCCAAGGACTACTGGGTTGTTATTTATCGAATCACATAGGACATTTCTCTTCTTTTACTAGAAGCGATAGATTCTTTATTGATCATACATTATCTCCATGTACAACTTATTATACGCAAGCATCCCCTTTGATATACCCTAAGGGTCTTAAGGAATAAGTCAAAGTATAACTCATCATACACAAGATACTATGATGACCTCAAGTCCAAGGATCACTTGTACTACTATCACTATAGGAATTCCTATTGACAGGCAAGTAAAACTCCATTAGGTATTCCTTAGCGAGCCACGTTCAGTGAACTTATTCTCTAATAAGCACCTACATAATTGCTTTAGTGTCTCCACACAAATGATCATGAGATCAATCATCCTCATCCAATGAGCAAGCAACGTATGTACCAATCTATCTGAATTCACTAATCTCCAATTTAATAATCCAACGATTGGGAAATATAGTTTTAAGCTTTCTTAGAATTTAGATCTCATTAGAATGATCACCGTCATTATTTTAAAAGCATTGCTTAAAACTATGGGTTTATCACATATTATAAAGCATCATCATGTAGATAATTAAAAGCCTTTAATAAATTAATACTTTTTATTAATAAATGAATAAAATTGTTACAAAGTATATTCTTTATCATCAAACATGATTGGCTTGTGTGTATAGTACTATCACTTCAGACAGGGTGATTGTAGATCAGCTATTGCAGCATTCCATGACCCTCCTAATGTTCCAGGTTCCATTGGGCTTCGTAGATAGCATGCTAGAGCATTGGGTACCGGAGAGGCAGGTTTTTCAGTTTGGTTTCCATGAGTTGACTCCTACTTTAGAGGAGTATGAGGGGTTGACGGCTTTGCCCTTAGACAGGCCTTGCGCTCGGATGGTTGTCGAAGATATTCGCCGGCAGTTCATAACCCTCAGCAGGTTGCGGCGTAGAGTAGTGCAGGATGAGATTACATCCGGCCATGTATTGTCCCAATGTTTCCTGATAGACAAGTTTGGCTCAATGGACAGTTATGCACGATACTCCGGGGATTTCACCATGCCATAGGATCAGTGGCATGTGACCAGAGTAGATGTGCTCATGATGTGCGTAGTTGCTTATTTATATATGCCACTGTACATGGACGAGTTGTACATCGGTGTTGCTTATTCATGATGTGCGTAGTTGCTTATTCATGATGTGCGTAGTTGTACATCAGCCATGTATTACCACACCTATCTTGTAGGAGTGTTTATAGGCAGCTTGGTCTTGTTGTACGTGTGGTTCATGTCACACTTGAGACCAATTGGCACGTTTCGACGGAATGTGTATTATTTTTCCCATGAGATAGCCATGTCTTGCTCTTTTTAGCTAGCGGAGTGTGTAGACATTGCATCATGGTCGGTGTTCTTGGCAGGGATTAGAGATCCATTTGACATTCTACCGTGTTCAGGGCTTAGTTCACCTTATAGCATCATTACTCAAGCACTGGGTATGGATTATCTCCCTCTGGCTGGTTTGAGGGGCATGACCACATATCACCTACTGGCTGTGATGTCACAGTTTGACCAGTTTCAGGATGTGCATCCTTTTGAGGGGGCATCAAGTTAGCGTTTAGCTTCTTGCCATTTGTCAGCCGAGGATAGATACAGGGTGTATACCTGTTGGGATCAGCGCGAGAGTGCTGAGTTTTTTGTTAGCCATCCAGACTATCCGACAGAGTATTTTGTGTTGATGGAGATAGAGACTGCATCGACTGCGGTAGTATCCACAGTGCCAGAGATTGAGTCAGATGGTGGAGAGCCCATGAAGGACATAGATTCTCACACCGCTGAGGAGCCATTCACTGGGTTGCTAGCAGCTCTTGTAGATTCTCCCAGTATAAGTGCAATTGTGATCCAGAATTCAACACAGTATTTTGAGCAGAGTCTTCATCTGATGACCTTCGAGAGAGATCAGGCTAAGGCCTTGATGTTGATAGCTCTTGATGGGAGAGACGTTGCTCTGTCAGAAAGAGACGAGGCATTAGCACATGGAGATGCCACTGTTGCTGAGCGAGATGAGGCCAAATCATCTAGAGATGCAGTGATTATGGAGTGGGATAGCGCTATATCTGCCCAAGATATCACTGTTACAGATAGTACTGTAGTGAGGTCCCTTATTTCTGGCATCATTACAAAGATGAGCACCTATATTGATGAGCATAGTGCCACCATACAGTTGACTGTAGATTTGTTGGCTAGTGTAGAGACCCTTGGGTGGGAGATCATAGCATTACCTCCTTCTTCTGAGAGGGATGCCATGTTAGGCTGGATAGCCCATATACACACCGACTTGTATATAGGCTTATATTTTCCTACACAGACTAGCTTAGCCATTTTGTCATGTACAGTACACATTGTATATATCAAATAACATTATATATAGCAGGAAACATACCTTGATCACTTCCCTTTTAGATATGCTTTATTGCTTGCTTGATATTTGCCTGTTTCTCCAGGGCTTGTGATCTTGATGTATTCTGAACTCCTCCTTGATGGATGGACATTGAGATGTCTCAGGATCTTTCAGAATGGATCGTTGATCTGTGTGTATTCCCTACCATCTTTGGTGTCTTGGGACTGGTTTCTGTATGTAGATGTCGAGAGGTATGTGGCTTTCCTCTCTGAGGTTGACCGCACCACAGATGATCATCATCCATCTCCTACAATCTGAGAGCACCTCCTGTCAATACATTCTTGACAACAAATGGGCCTTCCCAGTTCGGGGCGAATTTCCCTTTAGACTGATCTTAGTTGTCAATGATTTTCTTCAAAACCAAGTCATGTTGTCTAAACTGCCATAGCTGGACTTTTCTGTTGTAGGATCTGGGAATCCTTTGTTGATATAATTGACCGTGGAAGATAGCAGTAGCTCGCCTTTCGTCTATTAGAGATAGTTGGTGATACCTATCTTGTACTTATTGGTCTTCATCCAGCTGAGCGTCTATCAACACTCTGAGGGATTCCATTTCCACCTCTATGGGGAGCACTACTTCCATCCCATAGGTTAACGAGTAGGGGGTCGCCCCAGTGGAAGTGTGCATTGATGTTATGTAGGCTAACAGAGTCAGAGGCAAGCAGTCAGGCCATCTTTTGTGATTGGCGGACATCTTTTGCATGATCTTCTTGATGTTTTTGTTAGACGCTTCAACAGCACCATTCATCTTTGGACAGTAGATGACGGAGTTGAGATGTTTAATGTGGAATTTACTGTATAACTCCTCCATCATTTTTTTATTGAGGTTCTTAGCATTGTCTAATACAATTACCTCTGGTTGTCCATATCGACAAATGACATTATTTCTGATGAAAGTAATGATAACTTCTTTTGTGACCCTAGGGAAGGAGGTTGCTTCTACCCATTTGGTGAAGTAGTCGATCATGGTGAAGATGAACCGATGCCCATTACTGGCTTTGGGCTCAATGGGGCCGATCACGTCCATTCCCCACATTGAGAAGGGCCAGGGTGAACTCATATTGTGGAGCTCCCTTGGAAGGGCATGGATAGCATTCCCATGAATTTGGTATTGGTAACATCTCTTGACGTGATCATCACAATTAACTTTGAGAGATAGCCAGTAATGCCTTGTTCTTAGGATCTTCTTTACAAGTAAGGGGCCGCTTATGTATGGGCCACATACTCCACCATGGATTTCATCTATAAGCCTCTGAGCTTAGTCTTTATCCAGATATTTGAGGCGACCTAGTCCTGCATCTCTTTTGTAGAGTGCGTCTTCGCTCAGGTAGAATTTCATAGCCAATCGATGGATCCGCCTTCTTTTAGTCAAGCTCGCCTCAGTGGGTGTAGATCCATCTTGCAAGTACTCCTTGATATGCTGATACCAAGGGCATTGGATGGGAGGTAGCTCATCCGATACTTCTCCAATGTAGTTCCCATAGGCTAGTGCCTTTTGTTGGGCAAATATGAGGGTTAACATGTTTTCCTTTTTAAGTATATTAATCAAGGAGGCCAAGGTTGCTAGCGCATCTGCAAAGTCATTCTTATTCCGAGGAATGTAGAGGAAGGATATTTTTTCAAACTCTGAGGCCATCTATAGAACCTGCCAATGGTAAGGCAGTCAATGTAGCTCTTTGGTGTGATAGATTCATGTGGTTTGTCTGATTACCAATTCGAAATCTCCAAAGATAGTTAATCGTCTGATGCCCATTGATTGAGAAAGTTTTAGCCCCATAATATAGCTTTCATACTCAGCTGTGTTATTTGTGTTGGCAAACTGTAATTTGACGGCGACAGGATGCTGCTCCCCCGTAATGGATACTAGAACTGCTCCGGCTCCAGAGCTTGCCATATTTACAGCTCCATCAAAATACATCTTTCATGATTTATATGTATCGTCTTGATGGTGTTCTTAAACTATCATTACCCCTTCATCGGGGAAGTATGTTTCCAAGGGTTTGAAATCCCCTGAAGGTGCGGTGGCCAGTTGATCCGCAATTCCTTGACCTTTGACAGACTTTTGCATCGCGTAGACGATGTCAAATTGTTGTAGGATCAAATGCCATCTATACAGTCAAAAATTCTGCATGGGTTTACTAAACACGTACTTGAGAGGATCCACGCGAGATATGAGATGGGTCGTGTGACCATTAAGGTAATGTTGTAACCTCATGGAAGCCCACGCTAAAGTGCAACGAATTTTCTCAATCAGACTATACTTGTGTTCACTATTGCTGAATCTTTTGCTAAGGTAGTAGATAGCTCGCTCTTGGCCTCTATCGTCTTTTTGTCCCAACATGCAACCCATGGAATTGTCATTGATGGATAGGTACATGAATAGGAGAACATCATCCCTAGATGGTACCAAAATAGGAGCTTTGACTAACTGCTCTTTGATTATAAGGAAGGCCTTCTGGCACTCATCCTTCCATTTCATGGAGGATTTCTTCCTTAACAACTTAAAGATAGGCTCACAGGTTACTGTGAGTTGGGAGATGAATCTGCTAATGAAGTTGATTCTTTCCAAGAATCCCCGTATTTTCTTCTCTGTCTAAGGAAGGGGCATTTTCGTAATGGCCTGGATTTTGGTGGGATCAATCTCAATCCCCTTGTGGCTGACTAAGAACCTAGTAACTTACCTGATTTGATGCCAAAGGCGTACTTGGCTGGATTCAACTTCAAGTTGTACTTACGCGACCTGTTGAAGAGCTTTTTGAGATGGTCTAGGTGGTCTTCCTCCCTTTGGGATTTAACAATGATGCCATCCACGTAGACCTCTATCTCTTTGTGCATTAAGTCGTGGAAAAGAGCCATTATGGCTCGCTGATAGGTAGCTCCGGCGTTGATGAGGCTGAGTGACAACCGTCTGTAGCAAAAGGTTCCCCAAGGAGTGATGAATACAGTTTTCTCACGATCGTCCTCAACAACCATGATTTGATGGTACCCCGCAAAACAATCAGTAAAGGAGTACATGTCGTATTGAGCTGTATTGTCAATGAGTATGTGGATGAATGGCACAGGAAAGCTATCTTTGAGGCAAGCTTTATTCAGATCCCGATAATCCACGCAAACTCATACCTTCCCTCCCGGTTTGGGCACGGGGACTATGCTAGATAGCCATTCAGGGTATGTTGACACCATGATGATGCCTGCTTGAAATTGTTTCACAATTTCTTCTTTAACTTTTAAACTCCACTCAGGTTTTAATCGCCTAAGCTTCTGCCTGACTGGCTTGAATCCCTCTTTAATGGGAAGGCGATGAATAACAAGGTCAGTGGACAAACCGATCATGTCTTCATGAGACTATGCAAACACATCCCAGAATTGGGTCAATAGAGTAACCATGTCATTCCTTTGGTTTGGAGTGAAGTCCGTACCAATTTGGATTTGTTTGGGGTTTTCTAAGTTTATCTCATAGTCCTCTTGTATTTCCATTAAGTCTGAGTCAAACTTTGCATCAAAGTTACAGTCCTTGTGGAGAAAAGGCACCTTATCAGCAAGTATAGGCACATCTAACTTTAGATTCCTGAAACAAAATGCTTTCACTTAATATATGAAATTGTTCAATCATACATAGTGTTAGCATGTAATGACAAAATAACTACTAATACTGTACAAAAAAGCAAACAGTTATTGTTATCTACAGGGAAGAGGGAGTTTCTGCCCTTTTTACCCTCGTCGACAAATGCAAGGAGTGCTACTCCAATTGCCAAGGGTGAAGTCCTGGTGGACGGTTGTGATTAAGGGGTTGTTGTCATCCTCCTTCTCCCGACTGATGACCATGATATCTGGACAATCATCGTCTGGGGTGATTCTATTTGTACTGTCTGTATGGACGATGATGCGTATGTTTGATAAGTTCCTGGCAATGTCCTACTTATGCCTCTGATCCTTTTCGTCCCCCTCCGGATCTGGCATCTAGACCTCTTTTCCTTTGACCGATATCGGCTTAGGAAATAACATAGTCATCACATGTGCATGAACCTTTACTGAAGTATGTATAGATTCAGCTCATGTAGGTGCAGGCAATCGCCGTATGGCTGAAAAAGAAGGAACCTATTTGTGTTTCTGAGTATTCCTGTTGCTGGAGCTAGTAGAATAGCCTAGTCTGGCTGTTCGTGTTTGACTGGGAACTTGAATTGGGCGCTTGATGCCCTGATGGTCTTTGCCCAACCCTTGTCCAGGTTGATAGCCCAAAGATAACATTTCTTGGCTTGCCGACATTCCTTCGGCGGAAACTCTAGGTATCAGAGGTGGTGCCTCAATGGGATGGTAGTGAGTGTTGCTCACCTCCAGGGCGTGGAAACTGACAGGATCAACTTGTAACGCCCCCAAAATCAGGACTATTTCCCTTCTTGATCTTGTGCATTAATACTATCTTGTTCTAGCTTTAAAACATTATTCAATGTTAAAATAGCTAAAAAGGCGAAATAAATTTTTTTTTCTTTCTTTCCATTCATTCATTCCCTGAATCGCAACCTTTATAATTCTTCTTTATACTAGAATCATATTTATTATATGATTTGTATAATCTGTGTAAACGTATTAAAAACTTGAGTCTCAATCGTTCATTTCTTTTCTATCGATGATTCATTTATTTTAGAATCATATCTATTCTCATTTCAGAATAAACATTCTTTATCCATTCAACATTTCAATGTGTACATAACTGCCAATTACATTTGACAAAACTATCAATCATAGATTTATACCATTTCAAATTTAAGGAAGTGTATTCATTTTGCACATCGTTCAATCTTCATCATCCGTATAGCAAGTAATATTTTCTAACATCATTAACCTGCAAAAAGTTTGTGTTTACAAGATTGAGCCCGACAGCCAAGCAAATTGAACAGTCTATCATGTTTCACATAGCACATAATTCCATATGCACTACATTTCCTTCACTATGCATATCCACATGCAACATATATTCTCTACTATGCATATCCTACATGCATCAATAATTCCTTACAAAGCATACATTCATGCATTATACATTTCTAATTTATCGAGTTACATCATACAACATATGCTATCACATATCACATATAAATTGAGTCCCATAACCCAATTAACTTACTCATATTTTGACTTTAATAATTCATAAAGCATGGTATGTAACTCACCACATTATCACATTTAATCCACAAACATAATAGAACTGAAAAACTTGCCTCGTTCAATGACCATTGATACAAACTTTAGTTTAACTTCACTTTATGAGTCTTACATAGTTATGTTCACATGTATGCATACATTAGTCACACATTCATAGCTCATAACCTGTATGGTTAGTAAATATTCACATAAACTATATCAATATCTGATATTCTTATTTCCAAGAAACCTCCATATTCCTCTTTAATATTTTAGGTTTCGGCTTAATATAGCCATACATTCTAAAAAAGTTTCAACACGACATTTAAAATGTCAATTCATTACATATATAGTCTATATATTCTTGACAATGCATTTATAAGCTTATCATGCATCTATATGTAAATTTATAGCTATATAGTAGTACATTTTTGCCTTTTTTTTGAGCATTTCTAGCTTAACTTTGCTTTTGTGAGTAACTTAGACTCCATTTCGCATGTATAGTAGCTTTCCATGCTTAACGCATACATATTAATGAAATATATATTTTTCGCGTATATACTTGAATTACAAAGTAAAGTCATATCTCATTCGCTTAGCTTATAGATATTGTGGCGCCCCCAAATCCGGGTATCTTCCAACCCGACAGATGGTGCTACACGGTGCTACAGTTCACACAAACATTCAATTGAAATGCCTCAAAAGAACGAATATGTCTTATATATATTTTAAAATAATATTAACATTCCCCAGGTTCTTTATAACCGTTACGTTTGTTCTTGTCATAATATCAGTTATTATCATTACAAACCTATACTATTACATAGGTAATCTACGGGTTCGCCTTAGCCTTCCCTTTATCCTTGCCGGATCCATCGGTCCGTTCGATCTTAGCTGCATTTATATGGTTCAAGCAAGAGTGAGCCTAACTAGCTCAGCAAGTACAACAATTCTAATAAAACAACATGCTTGAAACATAGGAATCGTATATCTTCAATAACTGAACAATAGTTACGAAGTACTATCGATAATTTAAAATAGCACTTCTTTTCCTTCAAAACGTTTTACAATGACAATATTCATTAAAACATCAATTCCGGTCCAAGACCATGAGCATTTCATAAGTTCTTTGAAAAGGACATCCCGACACTACGTCCGTAAGTCCGGCATAGTTTACGAGCACGTCTAAGTGATCAGCCTATAGTACTCTATGTTGATCAACACTACATTCATTAAACGCATGTACGTTTAAGTTGTGGCAACCTCACATGCCTGTCGTTAAATGACAAAATAATTTAAGCATACTCAGTCTTCATTTGAAAACCACCCCAACATAGTTTGGTAAAACAATGACAGTACTTTGATAGATTATAAGAAATCTAACATATCGTAAGTCTAGCCGAAAGAATTGGCTTTGACTTCATCAGACATTAGTTAATTCTTAAGAATACATGAATCACAAAGCTTGTCCCGATTAAACTGAAACAAAGGCTAGAACACTTGCCTTTAGCGTCTGCTATAGTTATAACACGTGCACTTTAAGTCCTTAAGGTCTCTACATTAGACAATAACATCACACATAGCACATTAGGTCATGAATAAACATACATGGTTCCTAAAGAATCTTACACTTCTTCTCAATCTAATTACATATTAGATTTATTATTATTGGTTCTGGCTTTCCGTTACGTCGTTCTTACGTTCACATACAATTGACTTATCTTAATCCTAAGTGATCATACTTGAGGTTTAACCATGCCTTAACAATGTTAAATTAAGTTCCTTAGTTCATTGTTAATCAATTACCATGCATACTCTACTTGTAACCATTCTTCACTGTCTAAACCCTAAGGCTGGCACTGTGGCGCCAACATTCCTTCTCTGTGCCACGCTGCGACGCCATACATTAGTACTAAAAACCCGGACTCGGCGCTGCGGCGCGAGTCCCCTTCGTTACGGCCGCACTGCGGCGCAAAACTCCAGTAGGTCACAGCTTTTTTCGGCCAAGCTCACCTATTTGGCCTTGGGCTGGCACCGCGGCTCCAGCTTTGTGCACCAGACATTTTTGACAGATTTTTTAACTTTGTGAGATTCCCGGGCTCGTAACTTCTTCGTTATAAGTCCGAATTGGCTCGTTCAAGAGCCTATGGTTCACAAATCATATACACTACATGTTCATGCAAGAATTTTATCTATTTGATTTTGTTAGCTAAAAATCCACCTATTAGTCCATTTTTAACGAAAACGATAAATGTTCGTGAACGTTCAACGCTCGTTTCTTCGTTATAAGTCGGAATCTGGTCATTTTTGAGTCCACAACTCTATAATGCCAAATAAGACTTGACTCCATAGCAAATCAACGTTTCCGAGCTCAAACACAAAATTCAACTTCCATTCTTAAAATTTCACAAATTCGACGATTATCGTCCAATCGTGTGAATTCTGGCAAAACTTTCATTAATTATGATTTGTTCATTGCTTCAAATAGATTCAATCCATTAATTAGACATCTCAACCTACATATTACAATAACTTATTTTCATGATAAGTCATTACATGTTCTTCATGAGCTTATAACTTAACAATTTATAAATTACAAGATTTCATTTTTTATGACTTATTATTGATTTAAGTCCTTTAACCATCATTCTTACATCTTATTATCATGCCAACTTTATTCATGTAAATATAATACAAGGTCAACTATGACCATCATAAGTTCATAACTTATTTAGGTTCAAATTACTTATTCATGATTTATACGGCTTAAGTCCATTGATTATCTAATTCTTATGTATTCTTAGCATATATGTTCATTAAGCTACACTTCTCTTATCACTCTACAATGGTAGAGATGGAAGATATAAGATCATAAGATCATTTACCTTTGATGACTAGCTTTCTTCTTCTTAAAAATCTAACAATGGAAGTTTAACTTAAAAGTGCTTATTCTCTCTAACACTTAAGTTTCTTTGTAAAGGAAAGTTTGTTGGATAAAATTGAACAAGAAAAAAAAAGAATCCAAGGCTTTGTATTTATAGGCTTTCTAAAGTTAGGGCAAATGGGTCATTAAGTCAATCCCACCTCCTTTGTAACCTTCTTACTATTCACTACTTAAGCCCTAAGTAAACTTGGCCATTACACTAATTCCTTGCCCACCAAACAAAGTTCTTGGTCACGAAGTTCACCCATGGGTTGCCCCATGGATCAAGCTTTACCCATTGGATCATTAATTGGGCTTAGGTTCACTTAGATTAACTTATTCCGTTGGGCTTGCATTAAATTAATTTGGGCTTTATACTAACCAACACTTGGTCTCTAACATTAATCATACATGGACTTACACCTTAATTCTTGTTGAACTTTTACTTCATACAAGATCCCACAAGTTCCTTACATTTTGACTTTAGTCCTTAACGTTCTTAAATTAAGTCCGCATGCAAAATATTACATTTTCCATACTTGAATTATTATTATATAATCCATCTCACCTTGATATTATAACGTTACGTATTTCTCAGAAGTTCAAAAATAATGCCTGAGCGAAAAATGATGAATAGTATTTTTCAGAAAATTTCTCTGAAAACTTTTATTTTCGTCTTGGAAATTCAAACATTTTAATTCCTTCACGTAGTTAAAATCTACGATGTTCCGACGTTTCTAGGTTATAGAACGACATTCATTTTACTAACACATAATAATAATCAATAATAGAATTTTATTCATTATTTAATTATTCAAAAGTATTTTACAAAGGATCCGAATGTCTAGGTCATTACAGATATACATATGATATCTATTCGACTTATGTATGTACATAACTTATGATTATAATCATTTATTCATGTACCTACATGCCATTTCACCAACTTTTGATTTCTTTTCCACAATCTTTGTTTTACATATCGAAAACCATTTCTTTTTGATGTATACCTTTTGTCAATTTTCATTTGGTATAGTACTTTTACATTGAAGGTAGCTTTTAACGGTGCCAACATATTCCTTCTACAATTCATTACATAAATGATTCGTATTCTATGCGCAAACTCAAGATTATATAACATGTACGCGTGTATCTATATAATCCCATAGGTTATTTCAACATCCCTTGTTTTTCGTTTTTGAAAAACTTTTATATTGATTTAGAACCCTTTAGACTTTGGCTTTCTTTAACCACTATTTGCTCAAAAGGTTTTAACATAGCTTTTAGCACATTAATACGTTATATATGTGGTTACAAACCATTTATAACCCATTCATAGCTTAATATATGGGTTTTCCATATCTCTTGTTATTTACTTAAGTATTCAAGGTGAATAAAAAATATATTTTATGTATTGTTCATGATTATATAATTTATGGATAAATTATAGCTTTCAAATTGCTTAATATACCCATTCTTGTAAAATATTGTGTTGTAAACCCATTGTGTTTCCAAGTAATACTAAACAGCCTCCTTTTTTTTATTGCGTTAACAGCCCTATAACATGGCCTGTTTTGGTTTAACAGTCCTTTATTGACCAGCCATGTCGGCAGCCAAGCTTTGCTTGGCCCTATGGGGTTCAGCCGAGCTTGGTGTGGCCTCATTTGGCCTCGCCGCCCCAAGCATAGCCTAACAACCCTTAAGCTTACTATGCACCTTCTTACAAATTTTCTTATCTTTTACATAACCCATTCAGTTCAATTATAGATTTGCTATATATTCTACACACTTGTTTATTTAGGAGTTATAAATTAAGCTTTATGGGTAAACTTTTGAACTATGCCATAAAGCTAAAAATGGTTGGCCCAAAACTGTTCTAGTAGGTCTCCCCTGCTACCTACTACTGCCACTAGGAAGCAGCCCTTGCTCCCCACCTTTCGAAATTTTCATTTCTTAATTTTTACTAATTCAATTATGTTAAATTTGAGTATATTATAACTCTTGTAATTTCTTACTCTAGAAATTTATAAGCAAATCTTTTCGGCACATTAAGAAACTAAACATGAAGCCATAATTTGCCCAACCCAAAACTAGTATTTGCTTCTGCTGCTGGTACCCGTTGCTGCTGCTGGGCAGCAGCTCTTTCCTTTGCTTCGTGCTTTGCTACACTTTTATTCCCACATTCTTGATTTGTTTGAGCTGGGTTTTGAAGCTACCATAGATGATACATTCACCAAATATTGAGACACATTAGCTGAGCAATTTGATTAGTTCAAATGGGTTGACTGAGAGCCAAGAGATCCCCCCGTTATCGCCCAACTTAGCCACTGCTGCTGCCGTGGGCAACTGCTTTGTTCCTAACATACCCATTTTGTGGTTTAATTACTTTCAGCTTATATATCGGATTGTGTTGATTTTATAATATGACATACTTGGTATATGAGACTATTTTTAGAAAATACGAGTCACCCAATTAGGCTTCATTAGGCAACCCAAACAATGCGTCAAAAGTATACGTTCATAACAGTTTCAATTTTTTTCCAGTTGTACCCTCTCTAGCTAAAACAGCCATAAATTTTTCATTTCAAAACATTTTGGAGCGATTCTTGAGCCCACGTGAATCTAACTTTCGGGACTACAACTTTTATTCTTTGACCTTTTCCAAATTCTAAACACAGAATTCCAAAAAATTCGTTCAAGGTGACTGCCCCGAGTTGGTTAGACAGTTTTGATGTGACTACTTTGAATGGTCATAACTCTTTGTTTCGAAGTCGAAATTAGTCTGTTTCAGAGTTTATGGAAAGCTTATTTAGTGTACTATAACATACCAAAAGCCCATAATTTTCTAAACAATCTAGTTAACCCTGAATTTTCTTTTTTAGATCAGCAGTCCACTAGCTTTTCTGACTTCTCGTTTTGACATCCAAAACATGCCTCGACTCGTTCCAACCCAACTTTCTTTACAAATAAGTCTTATTTAACATAATCAGGCCCGTCTAAGGTCTCGGCTCCATTAAATTCTAAACTTTTAATCATTTTACTCTTTAAGGTCATTTAACGAACATAATGTGTGCGTCAAAATGGTGGGCTGATTTCTTGAGGTTTTGTTTTCGTCTCAATCTCATTTCGCCATCCTTATAACTCCACACAACCCAAGCCTATACTCCTTCTCTAATAACAGTCCACAACAATCCAATTTTTTTTACCGACAACCATACATGAATACATATACACTAACTAATTAACAAGTTAGTTTACTAACTTTTATTTCATAACTCATTTGCAATGCCCACAAAAATCTATATTTCCATTACTAGTTGGCATAATCTCAAACAATATATATATGTCATACTTAATTTTTCAATCAACAGTTCAAGCATAATAATTAGATTAATATACACTCATGTATTTACTTAATCTTCAATGAACATAAATTAAATAAATAAGGTACCTTTTTAATTATAATCTACTTGAACTTTTGTTTTGATTCCTTTACAGATTTGTTGTAAGCCAAATCCAGCCCCCTCATGTCGAAAATAAACTTTTAATTTCCTCCCCCTTCCAATCGGAGCTTCAATTTCTAGTAAACTTGATGAAATATTTTACAAGAATTGAAGGATTTTTTGCGTTAGTAGCTTAGTAGTAGTAGGAAGAGTTAGACTTGAATTGATTTTTGGAGTAGAAGACATAGAGAGAGCACGAGATATGCTATTACGCTGCAGTACCCTTTATTGCATGTGTTAGAGCTCAAGCTAAAAATTAGCTTAGTCACCTAAATGTTTAACAATGCCCAGCCTTCTCGTGCTTAATGGATGCTTTACTTTCTTATATATTGCCACGTTTTTGTTTTCTCTATAAACTTAGCCAATTTGGCTAAAAATGAATATAGGTAAGTTTTGGTTTTGCTTATATAAAAGCTACTTTCAATTTCTTATAAGTTGGTCACCCAACTTAAGTCTTCGTTAGTCTTCCCCCTCATCTTTAAAAGCTTGCAAATCACCCCCTGCATATTCTTAGCATATTCTCAGAATATTCTTTTTTTCTTAGCATATTCTTTAAGATATTTTCATAAGTTTCAGATATTAGGTTTTTAACCCTAATATTTTCTTAACTCACACAATTCTCCCTTAACTTTCATAATTCACTTCCATACTTTATTAAGTTATTTAATTACCCAATCTTAATAACTTAATTTAATCAAATAAGTTACTACATAAATCTCCTTAATTTATTTTACCCTCTTGGAATCATATAATTTAGATAACACATCTTTGATATATAAAGTATATAAAATATAACATAACATACTCAAATTACATATTTATTTTAAAATTATAAAATAAATATGTTACACATAATTTCTTATGTAAATACAATTATTTACATACCCAATATATTATAATATAATATCCTTACCTCATTATCATAAATTCAATTAAGAATTTATTTACTTTCTTAAGATATTACGATAAATATAATAACTTTTCTTTATTAAATTAATTTTATATAAGAATTTATTATAATACTCTTGGGTAAAGTATATATAAATATTATATGCTTAACCCGCCTCTTTTTGCATCATCACACCAATTGTTCCCAATAATTTTATTTCTCCGTGTAATATATATATATATATATATATATATATATATATATATATATATATATATATATATATATATATATATAACTCTCAATTACAAGTTACACCAAACATGCACCATCACATATTTAAAATAATTAATAATTTTATTCTCTCACATTATAAATTGTTTATATAAATTTATTTACATATAGCAAATATAATTTAATATATTTACCATATTACGTCAACATACACATCCTTCATAAATCATAAAATAATTTATATATTCATAAATTAGACTAGACATTTAATTTAATGTCTATTAAACCTCTTAATATGGTTTGCTACATTCAACAAACCTTCTTCATATGGCTTATCATAGTTATTATTACATGATTGTAGACACTCGAAATTTTATGCATATCTGTCACTAGCATTGTAGGAGGGCAGATTCGTCTTTCAGAGATAACCCAGGAAGACAATTCATATCCAGTCCGGATACTACCGGAAGTTCAGTCTCAACCCCAGAACACATACCGGGAGTATCAGTTCTAACCTCGGAGATAACCCCGAGGTATACAGTTTAAATACCGAAAATTCCACCAGAGAAGGCAAATTCATCTCGGAGATAACCCCGAGATATTCAGTCTCAGTCCCAGCACCGAGAATAGTAGTGCTAACCTTGGAGATAACCCCGAGGAGTGCAGTTGCAGTTGCAGTTCCGGAGATAACCCCAAAAATACTTATTTCAAATGCATGCAATCAGCTTTAACCTCGGCACTCACACCGAGGCACTCAGTACAAGACCCGGAGATAACACCAGGAAGACAGGCACACCTCAGAGATGACACTGAGAACCTTCAACACTTGCAGTAGTCCAATCTCAGAGAATACCCTAAGCAACGTCTGCTTTATCAGCCCAAATCGGAGATAACCCCGGTGAGGGGCAAATTCGTCATCTTGCCACCTTGACGCCACATCGCACCGTCTCAACATTTTGAACATACATTTCTACACAGCAATGTCCCACAAGAACCAAGGAAGTCCAATCCTGAGTGACTATTGCACAGGGGAACGGATAGAATTTGAAGCTTAAAGACCGGAAGGCATGTTCCCATCTTCCTGACTTCGTACAACCTCTAATCCCATGTCATTGCATAACTCTTGACAACGGCAGTCCGAAATAGGTCTTATACACCTCAATTGAATGCCCGAATTGTAGTTCTGAAAGTTTGAGTGGACATCACGTTGCATGCATGCACGTACTTCGAGACGGCGGGACCCGCGGAGCCTGGGGCACCCCGGGCAGCCGCAGGTACATCTGCGGAGAGCCGTAGGTACACTTGTGGCTCCTCCCTCTATAAATAGAGGACTTGGGGTGGCCATTATTGAAGAGAAAAAGGCGAGGAAGCCCTATCCAATTTGCTCTATACACACCCTAAATTGAGTGCTTTCTCACTTGTGAGCTCACATATAGCTACTATTTATACCGGCGGGAGCCAAGTGTTCATCCATTTCAAGTTATAGAAGTCTTTTTTGGCAGCCCACTATAAGCCTTCTTACACATTTTAAAGTATTTCTCTTCATCTTTGCACACATTATTCTTCACGTTGAAAGTCGTGTTGCGTGTGTATGCCCGGACTTCGGTCCGTGGTTTCATTTTAGTTTGTATATATATATATATATATATATATATATATATATATATATATATATATATATATATATATATGACTAACATTATCGAGTTATGCCTCGATTGAGCCTAGACTTACGTCTAGGGCGTTAATTTATTGTCATATATATATATATATATATATATATATATATATATGAACTGTTGTCGAACTTTGTTCGATGAGCCTGGATTTTACATCCAGTGCGTTTACCGCTTATATATATATATATATATATATATATATATACATATATATATATATATATATATTTACATTTTGTCCTGCCTGGAGTTTACTTCGTGGCGGTTGACCATTTTTTACTACTTTCTTTACAGTTTGTCCTGCCTGGAGTTTACTTCGTGGCGGTTGACCATTTTTATGCTTTCTTTATGATTCGTCCTGCCTGGAGTTTATTTCGTGACGGTTGATTGCTTTTACAGCTTTATTTACATTTCTGATCCCCCATGGAGGTGCTTCATGGTGGTTGATCATGTCTATATATATATATATATTTATAGCTTATATATATAACTGCTTACTGCTTTCATATAAATTGCGGCATCATGTGATCCTAGGAATCATATGATCACAGATTCAGTCTACTGAATCTAGATTCGATTCCCGTGATGGACATTTTCAGCTATAACTAGCTTGTAAATTTATTTACGGTGTTTGGATTTCCTCATATGGTTTTCATGCCCATGAGGAATTCGGCACTACTTTGTACATTATTTTCTCGAAGATGCTTCGCATCTCGAAAATAAAAGCAATCAAGCCGAACATTTAATAAAATAGAAGTATCAAAGAACTCAATTTCTATTGAGCACAAGGGTTTGAAAAAACCTCTTTTATAAAACATCACTGCTATATCTTGTTTAAAACTGAATTTTTACACAAAATCAAACCTTTTGTATATAGGTGCAAATGAGGCATAACACTACTTCCAAATAACTACACATTGACCCACACACACACACATTCGTATAACAGTTTGTTGAAAAGTGGCGGTCACCGTGTTAACACGGATGTCGGGGGGTGCCTATCACCTTCCCTCCGCATAAGCAAGTCCCCAGACCTTAATGAATCTCGGTTTCACAGACCCATTTAGTAGTGTCACATCACTAGGTCAATATGCAAACCTTTTCTCGGTTGTGTTGGTGCAGCCATATAAAAAAATAACTTGTGACTCTTACAGTCAATCGTCGACATATAAATGTCGGACCTTTTTCACTTGTTTTTTCAAAGAAATCTCACCTAACATGAGAACACAAAAAAACAATAATAGAAAAGGGACAAATAAAAATCTCGATGTCAACAGGTGGCGACTCCGCTGGGGATCCCAGTAAGAGGACTTAAGCCACTATTACAAGCTTTTCAAAACTGTTATATGCTTGTGTGTGGATATTGCATTTACATTTGATGAATGTGTACGAATGCATTTTTTACTGCACTGAAAAATATCTATCTGTGATATTAGTGCTTCGCACATGTCATCATTTTCATAAACGGTGAGACACGTTGTATGTGAATGTATGTTATGTGGTTCCTCCATCAGGAGGCTATCATGTCGGTGTTTGATTACTGGGCTCCTAGGAATACTAATTCCAATGAGGCTCAGGAAAGGCACCACCCAAATTTGCTCCAGTTGAAAGACCGGATTAACTTCCCATTGAGTAAATTGAGATGATTTGCGAACCTTCATGCCAAAAAGCCGCGAGAGTAACCTAAGATAGGTCAGCCTCTGATAAACCAAACACGAAGGAAAGTCTCTTCATGCTTTCTCATTTCAAAATAAAGTCAATTACTTGTAATTTCATTCCATATTCATCCCCATGTAATGAGAAATATGAAGAAATGTGTGCACATACATATTTAGATTCACATGCTATCTTGTATTACAAACAGCTAACATCTGTTTTGCAGGATAAAATTCCTAAAACAGATACATAACATAGAATGTAAACATTTACACATTCCCTAAGACTAAACTATGCAAGTCTTTCGTTGGGAAACAATCGGACCCATTACCCGTTTAAAGTCCAAAAAGGCCACGAGCCTACATCCAATCATGTCTTCATCTGACCAGTCTAATCAGTTTCTCGCAAAGAACTTGACGGATTAAGTAAACATATTACAGACTTGGCTATTCTGCTTAAAGAACTACATCAATCTATGCAGGGCCCAAAGATTCCCACACATACAGAATCCTCTGCACAGGGAGGAATCCAAGGTTTGGATAAAACAAATCCAGTACTACAATTGCTTACAACAGACAAAAACCCTAAAAAAGGAGATCTAGACACCGGTGACATCAGGAAAAAGGTCCTTCAAATGGAAGAAACCCTTCGTTCTATCAAAGGAATTAGAGCACACGGGAGGGTCTCATATGTTGACCTTTATATATTCCCTGGTGTTCATTATCCAGAAAAGTTCAAAACTCCTGACTTCAAAAAATATGATGGGTTAGGAGATCCTTACACACATTTGAAGGTGTTCATTGGGGAACTTAGATCTTATGCAGAGGATGAGAAGCTCAGATACAGCTGTTCCAAAAAAAGTCTGACTGGAGAAGCCCGTTCGTGGTATACCAGATTAGACAACTCAAAGATCCATAGCTGGGAAGAACTAGCTCATGTCTTCCTTACATAATACAGCTTCCAGTCTCAGATGGCTCCTGACCGGTACCAGATTACCAAGGTTAAGAAACAGCCCAATGAGTCTTTCAGAGAGTATGCTCAATGGTGGAGGCGCCATGCTGCTCAAGCTATTCCTTCTATGACAGATTCGGAAATGGTCATGACCTTCATAGACATACAAGAAGCTCCTTTCTATGAGAGAGTTTTAGCTAGCATTGGTAAACCATTTTCTAAAATGATCAAACATGGAGAGATGGCTGAGATGGGGTTGAAGTCGGGAAAGATTCAAGACCTAGCTGCTCTCAAAGCAGTTGCTGAACACATCCAGTCCAAAACTTATGGAAACAACCCCCGGAGGGTCCATAAAAAGAAAAAGGAGGATGTTTTCTTGATGCTACAAGGTAAAAAGGGCAATCAAAATATGTCTATCCAGAGGAGAAATTACACTCCTTTTCAAGCATAATCTTCAAACCATCCAATGCCCAAGGGTGGAGAAGTCAAACGCCCTCGAGTGTTCACACCCCTAGGGGATTCACTCGAGAACATTCTCAATCTTCTGACCACTCAGAAGAAAATCACGCATCTTCTTCCACCAACCAACCCTAATGAAAGGGGTTTAAATGCTGCTCGAAAATGTGCTTATCATGCCGGGGCACCTGGACATGATACTAAATATTGTTGGGCCTTGAAACATAAGATCCAAATTTTGATAGACAAGGGTGAGATCGTGGTCACCAAACCCAATCAACCTCATGTGCAAGACAACCCTCTTCCTCAACACAAAGAGGAAGAGGTCAACATGATTAATTGGAGCAGTGGACAGAGTTCCCATTTTAACTGTGATTCATCCCAGACCACCAAAGACGGTGTTGACAAATGGGGTTATGCAAAGTTCCAATTTATGATGGAACGAAAGATGAAAGCTCTGTGTAAATAGATTGAGTAATTGGCAGAACCGGTGACCTATCAACATCAAATCACACGTCAATTAGTCAGCCAAGAGCATGCTAGTCTCCTCCCCTTGGTTATGAATACTCCCTCGTTGCCTTCAAAAAATGAAACACTGGAAGACAAAGTGACGAAGAGAGCAAATGCCAAAGCCCGTCAGGATTTTACCAATAGAAGGGAATTTACATACCTGGGCCAACCTATGGAGGAGATACTTCAAATTCTTGTCAATGAAGGAAGGATCAGTTCCCTTCTACCTCTAATTATTCCTCATTCAGTACGGTTCAATTATGATGGAGTATGTCAATATCACTCCCATTCTCGCGGTCACAGCACAGAAGAATGTTGGGCACTCCGCCACCTTATTCAGAATCTAATTGACAGCGGTGTCCTGCAACTAGCAGACGATGATACTGTGCTATTTGAGAATGAGAATACCTATCCTACTAAATGGAAGGGATTGGTAGCAGTTATATCCGCTGAGGCTGATGGGACTGTCAAACCATTCACAATACAAGCAATTTAACTTAAAGGAGTTGAGAATCCTTTAAAAGTGGCTGCTCCAGAGCCAATCAACTTACCATTCAGACCACAATATTCTGTTATCAGCTTACAAAAGGTCCCATGGAATTATGGAGAAGCTGAAGGATCCACCTCTCATACAACTGCTGTAGTGTCGAAGGAAAATCCACTGTATCTTCCCCAACGGGTGATGAAGACTGCCATCAAATCAAAGGGGAAAATTCCAATGGAGAAGATTGAAAAATTCCTTCGTACTATGGGTCATACTGAAGCCAAGGTGGTTTTAAGCTTAAGAGAAGCTCCACATCAAATTTTAATACTGGACTTGGATTCAACTTCCGAGGATCACAAGAAGATCTTACTAAAGGTTTTGGAAGAAGCCTACTTACCAAAATTAGTGGATGCGGAAAAATTTCAACATTTGGTTGATCACAGTTTTAACAACAATTTGATATCTTTCACTGATGATGACATACCGCCTGAAGGGACCGGTCATTGCAAGCTGTTGCACATTGCGGTTTTGTCCTCCGAATACATGCTAGCCGGAGTCTTGATAGATAGCGATTCGTCTCTGAATATCTATTCTTACACTGCGTTGGTGAAGATGAACGTCAATCTCAAATGGATCCGAAGCAGCCATATGGTTATTAAAGCTTTTGATGGATCTCGCTGAAATTCAATCGAAGAGATTGAGCTGCCAATTGAGATTGGTCCTTATACATTCTGTGTATCTTTTCATGTGCTCAAGATAGATATGGGATACAACCTGCTCTTGGGAAGACCGTGGATTCACATGGCCGGGGCAGTCCCCTCCACTCTTCATCAGCAACTTAAATACATTATCAACAATAGCCTAGTCACTGTCAACGCTGAACCGGAATATCCTCAACATGGTGACATACCACTCATCAATGTCAATTCGGATGTTGAACCGATTAGTTTTCATGCTTTGGAAGTGAGCAACACTCAATACCATTCCATTGGGATGTCATTTCTCGTACCCAAGATTTCTACCAAAGTGATGGCAGCTACCCAAGAAATGATGTCATTGGGACACCAGCTGGGACAAGGGCTTGATAAAAGTCATCAGGGTATTAAGCACCCGATTCAAGTATCCAGTCAAACTGGGACAGTCGGACTAGGCTATTCTGATAGTTCCAGTCATAGGAATCCACATAAGCATAAGCAGATTCCTCCAGCTTCAGCTACACGACGATTATCTCCACCTTTAAATCCTAAGACCGCACAATCTCCGGTAAAGGGCCAACCAACATAATGGCTATGTTATTTCCCAAGCCGATACCGATAAAGGAGAAAGAAGTCTTTGTTCCAGATCCCAAAGTGGAAGAAGAGGAACGAAGAATTAAACAAGACTTCATCAGAATGATGTCAGGCATACGCATCATTGTCCATGATGAACATACAAATAGATACACCCCAGACGATGATTGCCCAGACATAATGGTCATCATTCGGGAAAATGAGGATGATGACAGCCCCTCCATCACTGCAGTCCATCAGGACTTTCCCCTTGCCAATTGAAGCAGCACTCCTTGCATTGGTCGACAAGGGTAAAACGGGCAAGAACTCCTTCTGTACTATAGATATTATAACTGATTACTTTTTTGTACAGTATTAGCAGTTGTTTTGTCAGTACATGCTAACGCTTTGTATGATTAAACAATTTCATATATATGAAGTGCAAGCATATTTTGTTTCAGGACTCTAAACTTAGATGTGCCTGTACTTGCTGATAAGATGCCTCTTCTCCACAAGGATTGTAACTTTGATGAAAAGTTAGATTCAGACTTGATGGAAATACAAGAGGACATTGAGGTACCTCCAGAGATCAAAGAATGGGTCGAAGACAAACCTGAACCCAACCTTGATCAAACCACTTCCTTTAATCTCGAAACCAGGGATGATGTTCCCCTATTCATGTACCTGTCCATAAGTGACAATGCCATGGGTTGCATGCTGGGTCATAAAGACGATAGAGGCCAAGAGTGAGCTCTCTACTACCTCAGCAAAAGATTCAACAGCAGTGAACACAAGTACACTCTGATTGAGAAGACTTGTTGTGCTTTAGCATGGGCTTCCATGAGGTTACAACATTACCTCTATGGTCACACAACCCATTTCATATCCCGCGTGGATCCTCTCAAGTACGTGTTCAGTAAACTCATGTTGAATTGTCGACTGTCCAGATGGCAGTTGATTCTACAATAATTTGACATCGTCTACGTGACGCAAAAGTTCATCAAAGGTCAAGGAATTACGGATCAACTGGCCGCCGCACCTTTAGGGGACTTCAAACCCTTGGAAACATACTTCCCCAATAAATGGGTAATAGCAATTTAGCAACACCATCAGTACGATGCACACCAAACATGGAAGATGTATTTTGATAGAGTCATAAATATGGAAGGTTCTGGGGCTGGAGAAGTTCTAGTATCCATTACAGGGGAGCAGTATCCCGTCGCCGTCAAATTGCAGTTTGTCAGCACCAACAACACAGCTGAGTATGAAGGCTGTATCATGGGGCTAAAACTTACCCGTTCAATGGGCATTAGAAGGTTAACTGTCTTTGGGGATTTAGAGTTGGTTGTCAAACAATCCATAGGAATCTATCAAACCAAAGAGCTACATTTGCTACCTTACCATCGGCAAGTTTTACAGATGGCTTCGGAGTTCGAAGAGATCTCCTTTCTACACATTCCTCATAATAGGAATGACTTCACAGACGCGCTAGCAACTTTGGCCTCCTTGATTCACATACCTGACAAGGAACACATGCCAAGCGTCACCTTGCCCCGTAAAAGGCACCAGCCTATGGGAACTATGTTGGAGAAATATCAGATGATCTACCTCCCATCCAACACCCTTGGTATCAACATATCAAGGAGTACTTACGAGACGGATCTACACCCACTGAGGCAAGCCTGACTGATAAAAGGTGGATCCATCGACTTGCTATGAAATTCTACCTGAGCGGAGATGCACTCTACAAAAGAGATGCAGGATTAGGTCTCCTCAGATGTCTGAACCAGGACCAAGCTCAAAGGCTCATGGATGAGGTCCATGGTAGAGTCTGTGGCCCACACATGAGCGGCCCTTCACTTGCTAAGAAAATCTGACAGTAATGATCACGTCAAGAGTTGTTATAAATGCCAAATTCATGGGAATGCTATCCACACCGCTCCGAGGGAGCTCCATAGTATGAGTTCACCTTGACCCTTATCAATGTAGGGAATGGACGTGATCGGGCCCATCGAGCCCAAAGCCAGCAATGGGCATCGGTTTATCTTCACCATGATCGACTACTTCAGCAAGTGAGTAGAAGCAACCTCCTTCCCCAGGGTTACCAAGGAAGTCATCATTGCTTTCATAAGAAATAATGCCATTTATCGTTATGGACAACCAGAGGAAATTGTATCAGACAATGCTAAGAACCTCAAAAACAAAATGATGGAAGAGTTATGGAGTAAATTCCACATCAAACATTTTAACTTTGTCATCTATCGTCCAAAGATGAATGGTGCTGTTGAAGAAACTAACAAAAATATCAAGAAGATCATGCAAAAGATGTCCGCCAACCACAAAGGATGGCCTGACTTATTGCCTCTTACTCTGTTAGCCTATAGAACGTCAATGCGCAATTCCACTGGGGCAACCCCCTATGCCCTAACTTATGGGATGGAAGCAGTGCTCCCCATAGAAGTGGAAATGGAATCCCTCAGAGTGTTGATAGATGCTCAGATAGATGAAGACCAATGGGTACAAGATAGGTATCACCAATTGTCTCTAATAGACGAAAGGTGAACCGCGGCTATCTTCCATGGTCAGTTATATCAACAAAGGATCGCAAGATCCTACAACAAAAAAGTCTGGCTACGGCAGTTTAAACAACATGACTTGGTTTTGAAGAAGATCATTGACAACCAAGATAAATCTAAGGGAAAATTCACTCCTAACTGGGAAGACCCATTTGTTTTCAAGGAGGTATTAATAGGAGGTGCTCTCAGATTGCAGGAAATGGATGGTGATGAATTTCTGCAACTCATCAACTCGGACACCGTGAAATGGTACTATGTCTGAAGTTACCATCAAGCAAACATCCTAGTGTTGGATCATCAGATCACCAGTCATTCTGGTTTTTTAACCCTTCACTACATGCAACTCTTTTCCACATTTTGCCCCTCTTGGAAACACCCTTTTCAAGCCAGCAGCCTGGTTTTCGGATCACTAGATCCTTTTCTCTCCACTTGGTTTTTTAACCCTTACTCAACTTTGGTTATCCCACCAGGGATTGAACCTTTCACACCTGCAGTTTTACCCTACTAGGGATAAGACTTTTCACACCTGCATTTTATGCTACACATAGGATTAAACTTTCTTCCCCGCAGTTTGTCCTGAAGACGGGATCAAACTTTTTGTCGGCTACAAATCGTCATGAGGGGCGAACTACGTCGACCTGATCTCCTTGATACACGGGAGTACGTATGCAACCATTTTATATGGCCCGATCGCAATAAAACAAAAACAACAAAAATATTTCTACACCCTTCTCCTTATAAAAACAAAAATAATAAAAAAATTCCTACACTCTATCTGCCACAAACAGTGTTGAACCTCTTACACCAGGTTCAAACTACGCAGACCTGATCTCCTCTTCAATAGGAGTACGTAGGCAGCCATTTATGGTTCGGTCTAACCCCCTACCTAAACACAAACACTTGTTAACGCTACTGGGATCATCCTACAATCCACCACATTTCATCGACTTTAGACCAAAGGGATGGAATTACCTGACCTCCTCCTAAATAGGAGACTCGACGACCATCTAAGCTGTGGTTGTACCCTAAAGAGTAATACCAATTCATAAGAGATGGAATTAACTAGGCTCCTCCTAAATAGGTGTACTGGCGACCATCTGTGGTGCGGTCAATCTCAAAGAGGAAAGCCATACTTCTCTCCACATTTTTACACAGAAACCAGTCCCAAGACACCAAAGATGGTAGGGATACACACAGATCAATAATCTATTCTGAACTGTCCAGAGATAACTCAATGTCCATCCATCAAGGAGGAATTCAGAATACATCAAGATCACAAGCCCTGAAGAAGTAAACAAAATATCAAGGAAGTATTCAGGCATATCTAAATGGGAGGTGATCAAAAATACATTTCTCTGCTATATATAATGATGTTTGATATACACAATGTAAACTGTACATGATAAATGGCTAAGCTAGTCTGTGCAGGAAAAAATAAGCCCATCTACAAATCAGTGTATATGCGAGTTATCAAGCCCAACATGGCTTCCCTCTCAGAAGAAGGAGGTAACGTTGTGGTCTCTTGTACAAGGATATCCACACGAGCTAATAGATCTATAGCCATCTGCATGGTGACACTATGCTCATCGATGTACGTGCTCATCTCTACAATCATGGAAGTTGTGAGGGACCTTACTGTGGTACTATCTGTGATGACAACATCCCGGGCAGATATGGCACTATCCCTCTCGACTATCACTGCATCTTTGGCTTATATGGCCTCATCACGCTCAACAACAGTGGCATCTATACGGGCTAATGCCTCGTATCTCTCTAATAGAGTTGCGTCTCTCCCATCAAGGGCTGTCAACATCAAGGCTCTAGCCTGATCTCTCTCGAAGGTCATCAGATGAAGACTGTGCTCAAAATATTGTGCTGAATGCTGGATCACAATAGTGCTAGTATTGGGAGAATCTAAAGAAGATGTTGGAAACCCAGTTAATGGCTCCTCCTCGATGTGGGAATCAATGTCCTCCATGGGCTCTCCATCATCTGAATCACTACCCGGCACTGTGGATACTACCACATCCGATAAATTCTTTGTTTCCATCCATGTAGGATACTCTGGTGAATAGCCCAGATGGCTAACAGAAAAAGTAGCTATCTCACGCTGATCCCAATAAGCGTATACCCGGGATTGGTCCTCTGCTGAAAGATAGCGAGAAGCTAAACGCTGACCTAGCGCCCAATCAAAAGGATGAAAGTCCTGGAATTGGTCAAACTACGACATCATGACCAGTGGGTGCTAGGTAGTCGTGTCCCTCAAACCAGCCAGAGGGAGATAATCCATGCCCAGAGCATGAGTAATAAAATTGTAGGGTGAGCTGAGCCCTGAACACGGCAGGATGTCAAACGGATCTATGATCTCCGCCAAAAATAACAACCAAGACATACCGTCTATACACTCTGATGGCTAAAAGAAGTAGGGCATGGCTATATCATGGGTAAAGCAGTACCCGTGTCAGTGAAAGGTCCCAATCGGTCACAAGTGTGATATAAACCACACGTATAACATGACCAGACTACCTATAAAGACCCCTGCAGGGTAAGTGCTACAAGATGTGGCTGACCTCAGCGTCTCCGCCACAATCATCAAAATGATGGTACGACCCTCCCTGAGAGTTCTCACCGCCATAATAACACCGATGTCAAGCTTATCCATATATCGTGGCATGTACACATATGCCACTATGCACATTAGGAATGCATCCACTCTGGCCAAATGCCACCGATCCTCTAGTATGGTGAAATCCTTAGAATGCCGAGCATAGCTGTCCTCACAGCCAAATCTGTCAAATAGGAAATGCTGGGATATCACGTGGCCAGATGTGATCTCATCCTACACAACCCTACACCTCAGTCTAGTGAGGGTCATAAATCGTCGACTCATATCCCCAATATCCATATGCATGTAAGGTCTGTCAAGTGGTAGCATCGTCAAATGTGCATACTCCTCCAGAGTCGGAGTTAACTCCTGGGTCCTAATCTGAATAATCTTCCTCTTCGGTACCCAGTGCTCCAGCATGCCCTCCACAAATCCTGCAAGAACCTAAAACATCAAGAGGGTCATAGTATGCTGTAACAGTTGATCTACAGTCACCCTATCTGATGGAGACATACTATCATACCATGATCTCAAATGAGATGCCACCAATACTGGTGGGGTGTGATCTATGCGGCTGACTTTTGAAGAAGACATATGTGTGGGCCGTATCATAAGACCATTCAGGGGTCAATGCTGAATATCTCTGGACATACATACATATGCATAACATGATACATGCATTACAGATAATAAATGGCAATATGATATAGGGAATAAAAAATTGTACATACATTCCAAAGTATATCATCATCTACATACATCATCTCTGTACAGCTAAAAATACAGGAAAATAGAGCACAGACGCCCTACTACTAATAGAGGCCTATCAAAAGATATAGCGAGAATGGGGCACAGCCACCCAATATCTAACAGAGGCCTATCAAAAGAGATAATGACAATACACATCAAAAGAAGACAATGGTGTCAATACCCATATCATCAATCCTGTCCACCTAATGTAACTCCTCCTGAGTCACTGGATTTTTATCCACATGGATGTCAGGCCTATACAAAGGAGGATCTGCACTGACAAAGTCAATGGGTCATCTGAGGGGCCAGCGCCTGCGCTAGAAGGATCAAACGAATCTGCCTCTGCTAGATCTCTGCCCAAATGTCGGATAAAGAAATGTGTTCGGTCCAGTCGCTGGGTCAAACTGTGAATATGTGTCAAATAAGTCGGATCTCTAACACAGGCTAGCCAATCTGTCATCATCACGGATCCTGGAACCATATCCCCCATGAATTGAGTGGCGCGGGTCTAGGCTCCAATGGTACGAGGGAACCACTAATGCTAGAATATCTCCTGAGTGTAGGGACCATCTGACAGTGCAAAATCGTTAACACCCAACAATGGGATATCAATGATGGGTGACTATGACACAGGCCAATAATGCCTGGTAGGAGGCAAGATCGGCATACGAATCTCTCATATGGTGCTTCTAATAGCACACTCTCCTAAATAGAGCTTCCATCCTCCATCAATAAAGAGAGGAACCTTACGGGTGGAAATCACGTACTCGACACCAGTCGGGTATCCATCCTCAAATCCAATGGCCAAGTGCTCCCTAGAATAGGGAATCCATGTGATGACATCAGCTATCAATAGCTCCAGCTTGATGCCACATCACACCGTCTCAACATCTGCTTTATCAGCTGAGCAACATCTGCTTTATCAACCCAAACCGGATATAACCCCGGTGAAGAGACAAAGTCGTTGTCTTGCCACCTTGACGCCACATCGTACTGTCTCAACATTTCATACATGCATTTCTACACAGTAATGTCCCACAAGAACCAAGGAAGTCCAATCCCGAGTGACTATTGCGTAGGGAAACAGATAGAATTTGAAGCTTGAAGACCGGAGGGCATGGTCCTATCTTCCTAACTTCATACAACCTCTAATCCCATGTTATTGCGTAACTCTCGACAAAGGCGGTCTGAAATAGGTCTTATACACCTCAATCGGATGCCCAAATTGTTGTTCTAAAAGTTTGAGTAGACATCACGTTGAATGCGTGCACATACTTTGAGATAGTGGGACCCGCGGAGCCCGGGGCACCCCGGGCAGTCGCAGGTACATCTGCGGCTAGCCGCAAGTACACCTGTAGCTCCCCCTTCTATAAATAGAGGGCTTGGGGTGGCCATTTTGGAAGAGGAAAAGGCGAGGAAGCCTTGTCCAATTTGCTCTGTACACACCCTAAACAGAGTGCTTTCTCATTTTAAACACTTGTGAGCTCACATATTGCTACTATTTGTAACAGCAGGAGTCGAGTGTTCATCCATTTTATGTTATAGAAGTCTTCTTTGGCAGCCCACTATAAGCCTTCTTACACATTTTAAAGCCTTTCTCTTCATCTTTACACACACTATTCTTCACGTTGAAAGTCGTGTTGCGTGTGCATGCCCGAACTTCGGTCCGTGGTTTCATTTCAATTTGTATATATGGACTAACATTATCGAGTTATGCCTCGATTGAGCCTAGACTTACGTCTGGAGCGTTTATTTGCTTTCGTATATTTATATATATATATATATATATATATATATATATGTATAATTACATTTTGTCCCGCCTGGAGTTTACTTCGTGGCGGTTGACCATTTTTTATTGCGTTCTTTACATTTTATCCTGCTTGGAGTTTACGTCATGGCGGTTGATCGCTTTTACTGCTTTCTTTATGATTCGTCTCACCTGGAGTTTATATCGTGGCGGTTGATTACTTTTACAGCTTTATTTATATTTTTGATCCCCCATGGAGGTTATTTGTGGTGGTTGATCATGTCTATATATATATTTATAGCTTATATATACATATAATTGCTTACTACTTTCATATAATTTGCGGCATCGTGTAAGCCTAAGAATCATGTGATCACAGATTCAGTCTACTGAATCTAGATTCGGTTCCTGTGATGGACAGTTTCAGCTGTAAGTAGCTTTTAATTTATTTACGGTGTTTGGAATTCCTTATATGGTTTGCATGCCCATGAGGAATTCGGCACTGCTTTGTACATTATTTTCTCGAAGATTCTTCGCATCTCGAAAATAAAAGCAATCAAGCCGAACATTTAATAAAATGAAAGTATCAAAGGCCTCAATTACTATTGAGCACAAGGGTTTGAAAAAACCTCTTTTATAAAACATCACTGCTATATCTTGTTTAAAACTGAATTTTTACACAAATTCAAACCCTTTGTATATAGGTGCAAATGAAGCATATCACTACTTTCAAATAACTGCACATTGACCCACACATACACACACATTCATATAATAGTTTCTTGAAAAGTGGTGGTCACCATGGTAACACGGATGTCGGTGGGTGCCTAACACATTCCCTCCGCATAAGTAAGTCCCCGGACCTTAATGAATCTCGGTTTCACAGACCTGTTTAGCAGTGTCACATCACTAGGTCAATGTGCAAACCTTTTCTCAGTTGTGTTTGTGCAACCATATAAAAAACCTACTGGCGACTCTTACAATCAAATCGTCGACATAAAAATGTCGGACATTTTTCACTTGTTTTTTCAAACAAATCTCACCTAACATGAGAACTCAAAAGAACAAGAACAGAAAAGGGACACATAAAAATCCTGACGTCGACAATAATCTCTTTTAATTATTAAACCGTATAGATTTTTAAATAAATCATCTATTTTCACTCTAGGTTTTAAACTTTAACCTTAAATTTACTCAATCGAGATCTTCTAAATTTTCGGGTTGTCACACAACTTCTGAATTGAAACTGATGAGCGGGATGTCACCTTGTTCAGGACATTCTGGCTCAACATTAACAGTAACTAGGCTATTATGAATGATGTATTTAAGCTGCTGATGAAGGGTGGATGGGATGGCTCCAGCCATATGAATCCACGGTCTTCCTAAGAGCAGGTTGTATCATGTAGCTATTTTGAGCGCATGAAAGGATACGCAGAATGTATGTAGACCAATCTCAACAGGTAGTTCAATCTCCCTGACAGCATTTCGTCGGGATCCGTCGAAAGCTTTAATAATTGTATGGCTTCTTCGAATTCTGTTGAGATTGATATTCGTCTTCTCCAAAGTGACGTAAGGGCAAATATTCAAGGAGGACCCTCCATCTATCAATACTCCTGCGACCACGTATCCGGAGGTCATAATTGCTATGTGCAACGGCTTGCAATAACCAGTCCCTTTAGGCGGTATGTCATCATCAGTGAAAGATATCATATTGTTGTTAAGAATGTGATCAACCAGGTGATGGAACTTTTCGACATCCACTGATTTTGGTAAATGAGCTTCTTTTAAAACTCTCAATAATACCTTCAGGTGATCCTTTAAGGAGAATACCAAATTTAATATGGAAACCTATTGTGGAGCTTCTTTCAAGCTTAAAACCACCTTGGCTTTATTATGTCCCATAGTACGGAGGAATTGTTCAATCTTCTCCATGGGAACTTTCCCCTTTAATTTGATGGCGAGCTTTATCACCCGTTGGGGAAGATACAGTGGATTCTCTTTAGGCACTGCATCAGTTGTGTGGGATATGGATCCTCCAACCTCTCCATAATTCCATGGAACTTTCTATAGGCTGATAACAAGATATTGTGGTCTGAATGGTAAGATGATTGGCTCTGGCGTAACCACTTTTAAAGGATTCTCAATGCCTTTGAGTTGAATAGGTTGAATTGTATGTGAGGGGGTAGCTGAATCTGTATCAGAAGATATAACTACTATGACTTCCTTCCACTTTGTAAGAAATGTGTCCCCACTCTCTAGTAATATAGCGTCGTTGTCTGTCATCTGTAGGACACCGCTGTCAATTAGATTCTGAATAAGGTGGCAGAGTGCCGAACATTCTTCAGTGATGTGACCGCGAGAATGAGAGTGGTATTGGCACACTCTATTAAAATTAAACCATCTTGAACGCAGGCTGATTAGAGGTAGCAGAGCTGTGATTCTTCCTTCATTGATCAGCATCTGTAATATCTCTTCCATCGGTTGGCATAGGTATGTAAATTCCTTTTATTGGCAAAGTCTGGACGGGCTTTGGCATTTGCTCTTTTTGCAATTTTATCCTCTAGTGTTTCATTTTTTGGAGTACGTGGTGGAGTGTTTGTAACAAGAAGGAGGATGCTAGCATACTCCTGGCTGAATAATTGACATGTGACTTGGTGCTGATGGACCACCAGTCCTGCCAATGGGTTTACTTGCTCACACAGAGCCTTCATTTTCCATTCCATCATAAACTGGAATTGTGCATAATCCCACTTATCAGCACTATCCTTTCTGGTTTGGGAAGATCCAGCAATTGAATGGGACATTTTTTCACTACTCCAATTAATCATGTTAACCTCCTCTTCTTTGTGTTGAGGAAGAGGGTTGTCTTGCACATGTGGTTGGTCAGGTTCAGTCACCACGATCTCACCATTGCCGATCAAATCCTGAATCTTGTGCTTCAAGGAATAGCAATCCTGAGTATCATGGCCTGGAGCTCTGGCATGATAAGCACATTTTCAAATAGCATTGAAACCCTTCCCACTCGGGTTCGCTAGTGGAAGAAGATGGGTAATTTTCTTCTAAGTTGTTCGAAGATTGAGAATATTTTCGAGCGAGTCCCCTAAGGGTGTGAACACTCGAGTGCATTTGAGGAAACAATCTCCTCTTTCTTCTTATGGACCCTCCGGGGGTTGTTTCCATTACTTCCAGACTGGATGTGCTCAGCTATAGCTTTGAGAGCGGTAAGGTCTTGAATCTTTCCAAACTTCAATCCCATCTCAGTCATTTCTCCATGTTTGATCATTTCAGAGAATGGTTTGCTGATGTTAGCTAAAATTCTCTCATAGAAAGGACCCTCTTGGATATCTATGAAGGTCATCACTATCTCAGACTCAGTCATAGAGGGAATAACTTGAGCAGTCAGGCGCCTCCACCTTTGGGCATACTCTCTGAAAGACTCACTAGCTTATTTTTTGACCTTGGTAATTTGGTACCGGTCAAGAGCTATTTGAGTTTGGAAACTATACTGACTGAGGAAAGCATGAACTAGCTCCTCCCAGCTATGAATTTTTGAGTTGTCCAATCTGGTATACCAAGATCTAGCTTCACCAGTTAGACTCTTCTGAAACAGCTGCATTCTGAGCTTTTCATCCTCGGCATAAGATCCGAGTTCCCCAATGAAGACCTTCAAATATGTGTAAGGGTCTCCCAACCAGTCATATTTTTCAAAGTCAGGAGTTTTGAATTTCTCCAGATAATGCATTCTAGGGAAGATACAAAGGTCTGCATATGAAACACTCCCATGTGTTCCAATTCCTTTAATAGACCGAATGGTCTCTTCCATTTGTAGGACCTTTTTCCTGATATCACTGGTGTATGGATCTTCTTTGAGATGGGTGTTTTCAGGAATTTTGTTGGTTGTGTCCAACTCAAGTGTGGGAGTCGTCACCCATTGGGAAAGATACAGTGGATTGTCCTTCGACACTGCAGCAATTATGTGAGATGTGGATCCTTCAACCCTTCCATAATTCCATGGAACTTTCTGTAGGCTGACAATAGGATAGTGTGGTCTGAATGGCATGATATTTGGCTCTGGTGCAACCACTTGCAAAGGATTGTCAACTCCTTTGAGTTGAATTGGTTGGATTGTATTTGAGGGAGTAGCTGCATATTTCTCATCAGTTATGACTGCTACGACTTCCTTTCACTTAGTAGGAAACACGTCCTCACTATTCAGTACTACAGCATCATAGTCTGTCTTGGAAATCAAAATTTATAGAGTTCGAGGGCTTGATTAAGCGAGGGGAAGGTGTTAGGCAGTTCCCGGCTTCCGTGAAAATACGGTTACAACGTCTTTTCAATTCTCTACTTATTTAGAGTGTATGTGTGCAAAAAATTGGGCCTAAGTGCATTATTTGGAAGTAGTGTTATGCCTCATTTACACCTATATACAAAGGGTTTGACTTGTATAAAAGTTCAATTTTAAGCAATATATATAGAAATGATGTTTTGAAAATAGGTTTTCAAACCCTTATGCTCACATAGTAATTGAGGCCTTTGATACTTCCATTTTATTCTATATTCGGCTTAATTTGATTTTATTCTCGAGATGTGAAGCATCTTCGACAAAATATTATACATATAATTGTCAGGCTCCTTATGGGCATGAAAGCCATCGAAGGATGTCCAAGCACCACACATGATTTACAAGCTAACTGTACAACTGAAAAAGGTCCATCATGGGAACCAGATCTAGATCCGTCAGCTCGATCTTAGATCCCGTGGCTCCTAGGCTCACATAATATCATATGAATATTTGCATAACGAGGTTACTGAAATAAAATAGATATTAAATCTAAATGACGCAAAACAAAGGATTTATCAGTTAAAATCCACGCATGCACGTAGCCAAGCTTCCCGTTCCTTCTAGATACGGATCTAGGGGTCACGTGGTTGCTTAATATTTACAAAAAAACTAGAAAGAAAACTAGATTTAAATAGATCTTAGTCATTCTAGCTCAACGCTTCCATTTTTACAACTTTTGAACTAGTTAAAAGTTAGATATGGCCAGATTTAAATAAATCTAGTCCACAGTTTTAAATGAACAGTTAAAATAGCTATTTAAACACAGTAAACAGTTAATATATATATATATATATATATATATATATATATATATATATATATATATATATATATATATATATATAAGCAAGTAAAAGTCACAGATAGTTAAAAGTCACAGATAGTCGATCCAGGCTCAACTGTTTGGTTCAAGTCCATATATATATTTATATATATATTAAGGAGAGAAAAAGCCACGGATCAACGATCTCGGCATAACTAATCGGTTAGAATATATATATACATACATATATATATATATACATATATATATATATATATATATATATATATATATATATCGGCTAAAATTTGATATATTGTAGTATATATGTGTATAAGTGTTTAGAAGGAAGAATATTGAAATTTAGAACACTATAGGAAGGGTTAAGAGCTAAAATGGACGGAGTTTCTCTATTTTTTTATCTTTTTTCTCTACATTTTATGGCTGATGGGGGTCTTATTTATAGACTAAAATAGTCACGGGTCTACCTGCGGCTGGTCGGGTGGGTCTGGGCGCCTTTGGGTCCAGTCTTCTCAAAGTACGTGCACCCAGATCAACACATTGTCCGCTCGAACCTTCGTAACTTTCAATCCCGAAGTCCGATGGGGGCGTGCCATACCATTCCGAAAAGCTCTTTCCGAGAGCTACGGATGAACATAGGGCTTGCCTTTTTTGAAATTTGAGAAGATGGGTCCATGACCGAAATGGCATCTTCGCGTCTTCGCAGGCAGTCCATTGAGCTGTTTTATGTAGTTTACACTCGGAAGTGCTGCAATGGCTCTTTGTGACCCTATTTATAGCTATATTAGGGTTTTTGAAGTTAACTTATCAAAATAACTAATTTGCCCTTCCGAGGGTTATCTACAAGGTTGATAGGGCTTTTGGATGTCCTTCGGGGTTGTTTCTAGGGTTTGATTACTACCAACTTATCTTTTCCTTATGGTTGATCTCTGAGGTTGATTTGATGTTCCAGGGGGATGTCTCCGTGGTTAGATTTGGTGTTTGTGGTCCTCTAGGGTTATCTCTAGAGTGTGAAAAAGATGATTTTGCCCTCCTGCATAGTTAGTAACAGGAAAACAAAATTTTGAGTGTCTACAATAAGGATATTCGATCTTTTGCGATCCTTACAGAAGGATGTCGATATCAATGTCTCGGCCAATATCAAAGGAAGGTTTGTAAAGTCATCCCTGAGAGCCCTAACGACCATAAACATCCCAACGTCCAGATGATCAGCATAAAAGGGCATCTATAAATATGCCAAGACGCACATGATCAGGGCATCTACCCGTGATGTTTGCCACCTCTCCTCTAAAATGGAAAAATTGCCTTGATGAACAACAAAGTTAGCGATGGAAGTGATGTAGTCTATTAGAATTTCTATCGATGTAATGTGGCTACCACCCACCTATGATAAGATAACTGACCTCATCAAACTAGTAATAATCATGAACTGGAGGCACATATACCCACTGCTGCCCTAGCATAAGGTCCATCCATCGACAAGCCTAGGATAGGACCGAAATCCTCCAAAGTGTCAACTCATCAAATTCATATTTGAAAACATGGTGCTCCGATACTTGGAAGGATAACAAAGACATGGAATGGTCCAGCATTTGACCCACAATAATACGATCGAAATCAGGCAAGCTGTTATGCCAAGCACTCAAGCCACTAGCTATATATGTGACGGCCCCAGATCCAGGTCCCAAATCATCGCGGATCCGGTACAAACATTCTACAACTATTGCGAAAGATATAAACATAAATTATTTATAAAATAAACTTTACACACTATTCCCCAAGGTCGAGTAATCTTAACTTATACACAATTCATAAACTATCTAACATATAACATTATTATCATACTATACTATTACAATTTAGCTGCACATAGTATCCCAAGCTGGACTTGGCTTTATTCGTTCATGTATCCAACGTATTCGTCTTAATCTGCAATATTAATCATGATATAGCAAGGGTGAGCAATAAGTTTGCCCAGTAAGTTTAAGTTCAATAAGTTAAGGATGTATCATGATTGAAAGAATTGAACAAAAGCTGGCTACAGATCTATAATATAATTGCGAACTAGTACGAATAAAGTTTACATAGCTGAACGAACATTGAACATGAACATATATATATATATATATATATATATATATATATATATATATATATATATATCTGGACCAAATGGTATTGAAGGTGATAAGCCTTTCATACCTGATGAATACATGTAGTATGTATAGAGTGCGATTTAATAATTCTTAGACATGGCAATCAAAAATGATTAACCATAAGTATAATTGAATAATACAACTCGAGGTCGAGTTAAAGAAAAACTTGCATGTTCCGTTGATTATCGTTACACATTTTAATAAGCTTTGTCTGAAGACCTAATATATAAATAATATCGATATTCAAATTAGAATAATATCATCACAGTATTTAAATAACTTAAACACATTAATACATAACCATATCAGTCTATACAGCATATAAAACCTAACCTCAAGTCAAACTTTTACAGTCTGAGTCGAGTTCAGTACAATTCTGACATCCCGACAGTCTAGCCGGAGAATTATCGAGTTTAAGTTCAATTAAACTCTGCCTAACACTTAACAATTATCTTAGATAATTATATTATCTGTCAAAAGATTTTTCATAAACTCGTAATAATTTTCAGATAATTATTATCATTTATCATGATTTTTCAATCATTAAACTTGTATTTAAATAATTTAAATACCACTTAATTCCTTTATCATTAATATTTATTTAATACTAAATATTAATGAAAATCACAACATAATATTATAATATATTTATAATATATCAAAGTATTTTTAATACCTTAAAATCATATTTATATAATTTTTAAACAATTAAATTCATTATCCGATAATTGCCAATAATATTAAATATTAATGTTTTTTGTGACAAAATATCAAAAGTTATATTTTATAACTTAAAATATTTTTATAACACTTACATCATTTTTATATGATTTTTAAATCATTAATTCTATTTTTTCATAAATTATTTAATACATTTATTAAATAAATTAATTATCATTAATATTAATTAATTAATAAAATTCATCACAAAATATTAAAAGTTATTAAAAATAACTCAAAATATTTTCTTATACCATAATATAATTTTTCATGATTTAAAATTATTTTTAAATAATTTATTTAATATTATAATTAAATAAATTAAATATCATTATTATTCCAAAAATATTAAATATTTATGAAATATATTTAGAATATTTAAAAACTGATTTTCAGACTTTAAAATAATTTTTAGGAATTTATTTAGTATTTTTAATAATTAAAAACTACTTATTTAAATTTATTTATTAAAATAATTAATTTTCTAATTTATCTGTCGCTAAAGGACCCTATAGCGACGAAACTGTCGCTCTATGTGTTCTTTAACGATTCTTGGCCAAACCCAGATCTTCATGTCAGTATGCAGGGTGGGTGGTTTGATCAGTCCTAAATCATTGATCTTGATGTATCTGGGTTCGATTCTAGGTTAATGTTATAGTATTGATGTAATACTACAACCTTAAACAAACATCAAGGCCATTCCATACCAAAACTGAGAGATCGTGACCCTCAAAAATCTTATTAGACCTGTTCTTCATTTTCTGGGTTACCCAGAAATGAAGAACAGCCTCGGTACCTACTTTGCAGCTTTAAATCATAGCGTTCTAGACTCGATTTATGTGATCTAGTGGTTCAGACATGTAGTAGATGTGTCAGGGTACAATTCTATAACATTAGATCATCATAACAACATCAGCTACGTAAGATCTGGGCCAGTCAAAGTAGCCCAGAAAACTGTTCTTGAATATTTCTGGGTTTTCCAGAAATGTTCTTCGGCAGATGTCGTATCTTTGATCCTGTGAACGATCTGGTGGGTCTAATGGCTTAGATGTGTAGTATTCATGTCAGGGTACAAAGATCAAACACTAACATGGTCATTAATATTAACAATAGCAAGATCCGAGCTCTGCAAAAACGCTGTCAGAAAAATCTGGGTTTTTGGGTTGCCCAGAGACCAGTTTTCATGCTTGACACTTTAACCGATCATATCATGCAATCTAAACATGATCTAGGCTTGATTCAAGTTCTAGATCAAAGACCTTACTACATAGAACAGATATATAACATCAAACACACAGAACATCTAATACACATAGATCTAGAGGCCCTGACATTCGATTGTCAGGTCAAAATTTTCTATTTTTCCAGATTTTTTGAAAATTTAAATTTCAAGCATTTTGATGTTATGGATCCATGATCCAACAAACCAGATCATTAAAAGACACCCTCTAACACATATCTAACCAATCATTAACAACATCTAACATCAAATACATAGATTTTCAAGTTAGGGTTTTTATACCTCTTTAACCTTTGATTGTTGGATCTGATCTTGATGATCTGATATTGGAAGGCTAAAAGATGATATGAGCTTAACTTTTCACTCTCATTTTCAAATTTGTAGAGAGAGAATGGTCTTGTCTAGTTGGCTAAGTAAAGTAAGTGAGATTTCTTACTTTTTGACTTTTAATCCTTGGGTTCAATGAATTTGGCTGGAAGGAATGGCTGGTTGTTAAAATTTAAGGCACATGTGAGACTTTAGTTGGTCAGCAACTCATTATGTTACCAAGATCTACAAGCTACCTATTAAAGAATGCTAAAAGGGCAAAATGGTCATTTGATTTCCAATTTTAATGGTATACATGTAAATTGTCCAAACTCTTAGGGTTTAGGGTTTGACCCTTAGGGTTTAGGGTTTAACCCTTAAATTTTTGCAATCTAATTTCTAAGATTTTCAAAATGGAAAATTAGCATTTCTAAATTATAATTAGGATTCTCTAATTATATTAAGATTTCTTAATCATAATTCAAGCTTGATAATTAGGATTAATATATCCTAATTAAAATTTTAGATAATAAATAGGGGTTTCCCCCGAAATGGACATTAGGGTTTATAAATAAAAAAATAATCTTTCTAATTTAGAAATTAGGTTTCCTAATTAAATTAGGGTTTCCTAATTACTTATAACTTGAAAATTATGACTAATGTTTCTTAATTAACATTAAAATTATTAAACTAACAATTAGGCTTTCCCTAATTATAAATTAGGGTTTTTAATCCAAAAATTAGGATTTTCTACATTAATTAGGGTTATCCCTAATTAGGTTATCATTAATAACGTTTAAAACTTATACTAGCATTTGTATTCCCAAATTAGAGTTTTCAACTTCCGAATTAGGGTTTCGGATTCCCGAAACTGAAATTAGGGTTTTCAGAACCGGTTTTAGGGTTTCTTATAAATCGTAATGATTTTCTAACTGAACGTTGACGTTCTTAATATAATATTAGGGTTTGCCACTGATATAGCTTATTAGGTCAACCCTTGACCCCTAACCACATATTGTACACATATAATACCATATACATAGAACATATTCACTTATATACTTAATCCTGAACAATTCACCACAGAAATTTTAAATTCACAAAATTCCTTCTTGAAAATCTTAAATCCATTCACTTATTTTCTGTCTAGGGTTATTATTTAACCTTAATTCAATATTTTAAGATTTTATAAATATCTAAATTCTCGGGTTGTCACATTCACCCCTTCTTCTAAAAATTTCATCCCCAAAATTTACCTTACACTATACACCATTAATACGCAGCATCACATGCTACCCATAACATTCCTTACAAGAATAAAAAATTTCAAATAGTGTTGAGGAGTCATATAGACTATTGTCTGTCATTTTCGCAAAGATTTTATAAAAATTCATCCGCAAACCGCACTAGTCTTATGAGCGTAGTGGCTGATCAGCCCGTTCTGCCCTGTACTGGCCAAACCCAGTTGGTAAATTAAAATTTTGAAATTAGTTTGAAAATGACGTCATGATCCGTATTGTTTTAACAGCCCGTTTGAGGATGCCGTCATCGAGTGACTTTGTCACAACACATCATACAATAGTGGAATAACGATTTTAGGTCAAATTCAATACTAAGTATTCCTGCATTTACAACTCCATCAACTTTTTGTCATCTTTGCACCAGGTTACATGGTACATAAGTGATAAATAAAAATATATTTTGATATTTCAAATAATTATTGTCTAGCCGAAACAGGTAGCATAGACTATACTTTAAACCGTTCAAAAATTATTACAAATCTATTTTATCATATCAACAGGTAACGATGTGTCGGTGGCCCGAAGTCCACACATACACAATGATCACCAGGCGTTGAGGATAAAAATTCATTTTCAAAAAGCACATAGTGCGTTTTTAGCTTGATGTCAAAAATTTTGAAGTCTAGCATAGCTACGAGATTTAGAAAAACCTACGTCTCCAGTAATGATCAGTTTCTTAATCAGTCTATCTATTCCTATTATCCTTAATATTCCATTCACACTTAATTCTACCCAGTTCGTCAAATCTCACTCATGAGTTTAGGAACTTTCCACAATCATATGAGTTTAAGAACTTGTCCTAGTCAGACCTTTGACGTCCATTCGCTGAGGGGTTCATAAACGTTTCATATAATTATGAGTCACGAACGTATCCTAAGTATGAGTTTTAAGAACTCGTACTTAACCTTATATTCTCTACCTATACCCTATCTATCTAATATACACATGAGAAAGGAATCACCCTCTCAACATACATATAGCAAACAGCGTGACACAAACCTAATCTTAGCTCTCTTCTCAATACGAATTTCATTCAACTCGTATTCATAATCCTTTCCTGAATCTGTATTAATTCATAGTACAGCTGACACACAGCATTCTTGATGTAAACTTTACAATCATTCGCTTGATTCTTTTCCCTATTATTACCTTATCAGATCACGAAGTGATCTCATCTTATAAATTACGATTCATGTCTATACCTTGATCGTTTTGTTTTACGATCTCATATTCTTATGCTTTTAGTCTTTTAGACTCAATCTATTCACCACTACTATTCACCTTTATTATCAGAGTTAGGGACGTCTGTATCTTTATAACTTGCCGAGATTCATCTTTGAATTTTATCGACTCACTAACTCTATTTGAGTTAGTCCTTAACCTAATCACTGCGGTTATTAGTCTCAGGTATTCCTACCTAAGCTTCATAACCTACAGCTTTAATACAAACTGTGACGGCCCCAGGTCCGGGTCCCAAATCACCGCGAATCCGGCACAAACAATCTACAACTATTGCAGAAGATATAAACATAAATTATTTATACAATAAACTTTACACACTATTCCCCAAGGTCGAGTAACATTAACTTATACACAATTCATAAACTATCTAACATATAACATTATTATCATACTATACTATTACAATTTAGCTGCACATATTATCCCAAGCTGGACTTGGCTTTATCCATTCATGTATCCAACGTATTCGTCTTAATCTGCAATGTTAATCATGATGTAGCAAGGGTGAGCAATAAGTTTGCCCAGCAAGTTTAAGTTCAATAAATTAAGGATATATCATGATTGAAAGAATTGAACAAAAGCTGGCTACAGTTCTACAATATAATTGCGAACTAGCATGAACAAAGTTTACATAGCTAAACGAACATTGAACATGAACATATACATATCCGGACCGAATGGTAATGAAGGTGATCAGCCTTTCATACCTGATGAATACATGTAGTATGCACAGAGTGCGATTTAATAATTCTTACACATGGCAATCAGAAATGATTAACCATAAGTATAATTGAATAATACAACTCGAGGTCGAGTTAAAGAAAAACTTGCATGTTCCGTTGATTATCGTTACGCATTTTAATAAGCTTTGTCTGAAGACCTAATAAATAAATAATATCGATATTCAAATTAGAATAATATCATCACAGTATTTAAATAGCCTAAACACATTAACACATAACCCTATCAGTCTATACATCACATAAAACCTAACCTCAAGTCAAACTTTTATAGTTTGAGTCGAGTTCGGTACAATTCTGACATCCCGACGATCTAGCAGTAGAATTATCGAGTTTAAGTTCAATTAAACTTTGCCTAACACTTAACAATTATCTTAGATAATTATATTATCAGTCAAAATATTTTTCATAAACTCGTAATAATTTTCACACTACACCAAAAATGGCCTCTTGTGAAGGACAAATCCTTCACTAGAGGCCATATATCTCTCACAAGTGATTTATTGCGAAGAAATATTTCCTTCACACGAGTGCTCGCATTAGACCTCCTCGCAATTGGATATCCTTCGCTAAGTAGTGAATAAATATTTTTTGTGAAGGATATATTGTGAATAACTTATTCCTTCACAAATTGTATTTAGTAATGAAATATTGTTATTTAGTGAAAGATTGATTTCCTTCACAAATAATATTTTAAGAAGGATTATTTGAAATTAGTGAATAACTTTATTCTCTCACAAATAATATATTGTGAAGAACAAGTTTATTTAATGGGGAAAAATTTTCCTTCACTAATTATAAATTAAGAATGTATCTTCAAATTAGCGAGGGAAATAATCCTTCACAAATTATAATTTTGTAAATAAAAAATTATTTGCTAAATAATCAAAATTCATTGAAAATTATAATTGATTTTTAAATCGATGATTTAATATTTATTATTATTATTATTAATTTCCATAAGAAGTATTAAATTTAATATTTCAAATAAATAAAATAATATTATCAAACTTGTTTCAAACTAATTGATAAGTTAACGCATAAAGAGCTAATAAAATTAATAATCCGCAAATAAATAGATAATGCTCGAGTAACGATAACTATAAAATATGTTATTGTATCTTGGTCTCCAAAGGACCGTATACCTACAAAATTTATTAAGTAACATAATAAAACTGAAAGAATAACAACGAACTAGAATAAATAAAGTGTGTCATGTTACATGTATGAGCTCTAGATACCATGTTCGTATTGTTGAGCAACATTGCAAGTTCTATATTACTAAAATCAATAAGCCCAGCTTTCTCTACAGCAGCTGCATTCGCAAAAGTGCAGAATTTTAGCAGTCTAACTCTCATCATATACATATACATTTACTAGATCTGCAAAGCATAGATGTCAATGTTAGAGGTCAATAACATTAACAATTAAAACTGTAAAAGGATTTCTTAATAAAGAAAAACCAACAGAACAATATTTATGGTACATAAATGTTACTGATTTTTACCAAACATGGGGCTCCAAGTCTGATTAACATCCAAGCAAACTGAGCCAGACCTAAAAAATTAATAGTCCACCAAAATGTTAGAGTTGAAGCATTTTTCAAAAGGAAAAGAAAATATTGAAATTCCCTCTTAAGGAAAACTACGGAATATGAACATTAATTACTCACATTTCGTCTACATTCGGGTGATAAATTTTATTAATAAAGCCTATGGATGGAGATATATACGGATAAGCATCTGGAAGCTCAACCCTTATCCTCCACACGCCTCCACGGTAAGGACCTACGATAATTACATTATGAGATTTTGAATAGAAATAGAGAAAAAGAGGAAAAAGATAAGGGTGACAGGATATCATCCCTAAAAATTAAAATAGCCCTTTACACAAAATTTATTAAACTCATTTAGCAAACATAAGCTGCAAATCTGTATCTGTCATGGAGAAGCAGTACTAACAAAAACAAAAAACGGAACTCCTTTATACTCTTATCTAATGGGACTTCAAAAATTTTCAAACAATTCCACTGGTAGGTAACAAACAATCCAATAAGACTATTTGCAAATATCCAACCCTTCTCCAACAACCCCGTATTCCAGGAAAGGATGACCAAACTTAAAAGTTAAGTAATATGAAAGATGGGTATTAATCATTTAGCAAAAAAAGTAATGAAAAGGATGTGTATTAATCAGATAATATAAACTCTATATCAAAAGGACTTATTAATGAATACCAAAATTCCCCCAAAGATTCTTTCTTTCTTTTCAAAGTAGTGAACAAAACAAGTATACAATCCAAAGCTGCAATTAATAACTCATAAGATGTACAGAAGGTCAAACATAGCTAAATCAAGACCAGTCAAGAACAAAGAGCTCATAAGCTTCCGAAAGCATTATTTGGGAGCAGGAAGCAATGGTATATTTTTCATCCATAGGATGTTCTCCTCTGATTGCCATGAACTCAGTAGAGTTCCTGCTAGATCTTGCAAATGGAAACTTAAATGATGTTTCAGTCCCATCAGAATTGGAGGACAGAGTGCAAATAGGGAGTTCAGAAAGAGAGGCAAAGAACGAAAAACCTTCTCCAGCAATTGTGCATGAGGTAAAGATATTGATTTATATAAAACAGTTCTAATAAATGATGTGTTTTTAAATGATTTTGCATGCATTTTCTACTCAAAAGTTGCAGTCGAGATTGATGCAGTAAGAATGCTATATATCATATTCCTGATTAAGTTTTTATTTCAAAATAGTATCTTGTGGAGGCCTACGAAACACGAGTAACTGAAAATGAGAAGAACACAATTCTGGTTCCTATACCCATTGATGAAGAAATGAAGTCGAAAGTGTATTCTTCAAAGCGAGAATGGGGAGCAAGCTAGAGGAAATAGTTCTTCATATTATTCTGGAGAAGACTCAAAGAACGGCAGCATGACTACTTTAGCTGGTTGAGAATTACCTACAAACTGAACAACATTATCTTTTGTAGATCCCATAACATGTAACTTTTGTAGGATAAACATGCAACAAACTAAACAACACTATCTTTCAAAAACTAAAATGAAAATCCCATAGCTTCTCTTTATTATTGGCAAAATGAGAATTGACTCAATACAATGTGAGTCCTATCCAAATGGGAAAACGAAATGCTTCATCATACAGAATTGTCAACTGTTTTACACGTCCTAGCCCTAAATAGTGTGTTGCCTCTGAAGACTGACATTATGGTGGATACTGTCAAGTAAATAAAAATAGAATGGTCAGAAAGAACCATGTTCTTTTACCTTACCACCATCATCCAAAACGAACACTTCTCCATGCTCAAAACGGGACATTGTTCCAACATCAATATTTAAGTATGGATCTGGTTGTACAGAAAAAGAACATACTAAGCAAAATGCGCTAACATGAAATAATGAGACAAGGATAATTCACTCACTACACATTAGGACTATAAAGGAAAATAAGAGATACATACTATTCAAGGAGCAGAACAACACTTATGTAATCAAAATAAGGAAGAAAAGTAAGAGAGGATAGTGGATAGTGGATACATCAAATTCTCTTAACACATAGGAAAAAGAAATACAAACACATAGGAATAGAACAATGAAAAAGACGAGCACAAAGGAATAACGAAATACATAACACAAGAGCAAAACATGAGTATATCAAACACTTAATGTGTATCAAAGAACTTACAAGCAGAACAATAAAAAAGAAAAGATTAGAGGGGTACAATATCTTAAATATATATTTTAGCTCAAAGTTTATAAATACAAGTCCAGTTTATCCCATTAGTCATCACATTCTACGTTTACCTTTTGTATACACACGACTATATGTTTTTTTAAACTCTATTGCAGTTTATCAGAAAAGAACACCGGAACAAAAAATATTGAAAGCTTTGACGTGTATGTGTGCTTGCATCTGCACTTCTCTTCTTGAGTTGATTGGAAGAGTACTTCATAGGTTCTGCTCTGACATTTCTTCTAACATTCAGAAGAAAATGATTGAAGGATAATAAAGGCTGCTTTTATACACATATCACTTGAATTTAAAACTGGATCATATTAATAAATATAAAGGGAAAATTCATCTAGCATATCCCTTGCTAGTGGAAATTAAATTGGTCAAAGTATTAAGAGATCTAGCATTCATTCAATGGGCAGGGAAAAACAAGATAAGCAATGCTAGTATTCTTGCTGTAAATTCAACACAACGTACGTCAAGCTAGCATTTGTAATGATGAATCAATAAAAGATACAACATTCAGCAGAGCAAGCCCAATTTTAGAATATAAACTTGATGATACATGCCATTCTGAATATATAACCACATTAAATTAGCCTGAATGGACCTTATCAACAACATAATTTGGTAAATAAAATCATGATATTCACCTGCTTGGACATATCTAAATAACTCAATGTCATGTTAATGATTTTAAGAAAATCTAATTAACAAAGCAGATACAAGTGACAAAATCTTGATATCCACCATATGTACATATGAACACATACAGACAATTAATTGACAGTGGGTGTATGTATACTGTGGTCTGTGTGTGATAATGTGTGTGTGTGTGAGTATAGCAGTGGGTGGGTGTATGTGTGCGAGTATAATAGTGGGTGTGAGAGTAACTTACCAAATAACCAAATCAAACCCAAATAAAGCCTCCTCCTTACGCCCAAATCAAGCCTTCTCCATTCACCTCCTCGCACCCAAATCCTCCATTCTTTTCCTCGTTGTGTATGTATATGTGGGTAGTGGAGAGGAAGAGGGAAAGGAAGTGAGAGACGTAATCGTCGCCGGTGAAGAAGAAAAAGGGAGTCGCCACTGAAGAGGGAGAGGGAAAGGGGAATCACAGGTGGGAGGGAAGAGAGCAAGCGCAACAAAAGGGGGAATAAAAATGTAATCGTTCAGCTAGGGCTTATAAACTCTGTTTCACGCTTATAACTCCTTTTCCAGACAAAGTACAGAAACTCCTAATTAAATTAGGGACTCTGTTTAAAAAAAAAATTAGGAGTTTGATTTTAACTTATAAATATAATAAAAATAACTAATATTTTAAACTCTTTAAAAAATAATATTGTAAATAAAATTATTATTTTAAAAACTTAAATAGATTTTAATTTAAATTTTAGGATGCCATAAATTAGTTAATAACAAATTGAAATATAACTCTTTTGCGGAACAGAAAAGTAATAATTTAAAACATTTGTGATTTGTTCCACAAAAAGAGTATTAATTATTATAATTTTTTCAGTTTATAATATATTAAAATTTGAATAATTTTAAATTAATATTTTAATTAATAAAACATTTATTATTATAAATTATTTAAAAAGAATTATTAAGAATAAAATTTTATTTTAAAAATTAATACATTACAATTTCAGTTGTAGGATACCATAAATTAACTAAGAATAAAACTCAAACTTAACTATTTTTACAAAATAGATGAGTAATTTTTTAGAATTTGAAATATTTAATGTATTTATATTATAATTTATATTCACCATAATTAATTCAAAAAAAAACTATTTAGAACAAGATAGCGACCAATTTTATCCCTCGCAAAAAACTTCTGAATAATGATATATAGTGAGTAATAATTCCTTCACTAAATAGATTTTTTCTTCGCAAATTTTCATCATAAATTGGCTCCAAAAATCTTTCTATCGCCCCAATTTTTTGAGGAAAAAAAGATAAATTGTGAAGGATATTTTTTTCGCTAATAACTATATTGTCACTATACTTTTTTTCTTCACCGTTCCTTCGCTAAACAACTCCTCATGTGAAGGAATAAATTCCTTCACAAAATTATTATCACTTATCATGATTTTCAATCATTAAACTTGTATTTAAATAATTTAAATACCACTTAATTCATTTATCATTAATATTTATTTAATACTAACTACTAATAAAAATCATAACATAATATTATAATATATTTACAATATATCAAAGTATTTTTAATACCTTAAAATCATATTTATATGATTTTTAAACAATTAAATTCATTATCCGATAATTGCCAACAATATTAAATATTAATATTTTTCATGAGAAAATATCTAAAGTTATATTTTATAACTTAAAATATGTTTATAACACATAAATCATTTTATATGATTTTAAATCATTAATTCTAATTTTTCATAATTTATTTAATACATTTATTAAATAAATTAATTATCATTAATATTAATTAATTAATAAAATTCATCACAAAATATTAAAAGTTATTAAAAATAACTCAAAATATTTTCTTATACCATAATATAATTTTTCATGATTTTTCATGTATTAAAATCAGTTTTAAATAATTTATTTAATATTATAATTAAATAAATTAAATATTATTATTATTCCAAAAATATTAAATATTTACGAAATATATTCAGAATAATTAGAAACTGATTTTCAGGCTTTAAAATAATTTTTAAGAATTTATTTTGTATTTTTAATAATTAAAAACTATTTATTTCAATTTATTTATTAAAATAATTAATTTTCTAATTTATATGTCGCTAAAGGGCCCAATAGCGACGAAAATGTCGCAATAGGTATTCTTGAGTTGTTCTTGGCCAAACCCAGATTTTCATGTCAGTGTGCAGGGTAGGTGGTTTGACCAGTCCTAAATCATTGATCTTGATGTATCTGGGTTCGATTCTAGGTTAATGTTATAGTATTGATGTAATACTACAACCTTAAACAAACATCAAGGCCATTCTATACCAAAACAGAGAGATCGTGACCCTCAAAAATCTTGTCAGGCATGTTCTTCAGTTTTTAGGTTACCCAGAAATGAAGAACAGCCTCGGTACCTACTTTGCAGCTCTAAATCATAGTTTTTCTGAACTCGGTTTATGTGATCTAGTGGTTCAGACATGTATTAGATATGTCAGGGTACAATCCTATAACATTATATTATCATAACAACATCAGCTACGTAAGATCTGGGCTGGTCAAAGTAGCCCAGAAAACTGTTCTTGAACATTTCTGGGTTTTCCAGAAATGTTCTTCGGCAGATGGTCAACCCAAGTTTGACCTGTAGTATCTTTGATCCTGTGAACGATCTGGTGGGTTTAATGTCTTAGATGTGTAGTATTCATGTCAGGGTACAAAGATCAAACACTAACATGGTCATTAACATTAACAGTAGCAAGATCCGAGCTCTTCAAAAACGCTGTCAGAAAAATCTGGGTTTCTAGGTTGCCCAAAAACCCGTTTTCGTGCTCGGTCAACGTACTTTGACCGATCATATCATGCAATATAAACATGATCTGGGCTTGATTCGAGTTCAAGATCAAAGACCTTACTACATAGAACAGATATATAACATCAAACACACATAACATCTAATACATAGAGATCTAGAGGCCCTGATATTCGGTTGTCAGGCCGAAATTCTCAATTTTTACAGATTTTTTGAAAATTTTAATTTCAAGAATTTTTGATGTTATGGATCCAGGATCCAACAACCCAGATCATTAAAAGACACCCTCTAACACATATCTAACCAATCATTAACAACATCTATCATCAAATACATAGATTTTCAAGTTAGGGTTTTTATACCTCTTTAACCTTTGATTCTTGGATCTGATCTTGATGATCTGATATTGGAAGGCTAAGAGATGATATGAGCTTGATGATCTTGATGATCTTACAAGAATAAAAAATTTTAAATAGTGCTGAGGAGTCATATAGACTATTGTCTGTCATTTGCGCAAAGGTTTTATGGAAATTCATCCGCAAATCGCACTGGTCTTATGAACGTAGTGGGTGATCAGCCCGTTCTGCCCTGTACTGGCCCAGTAATACTGGTGATTAGAACAAATTTTTTCCCGTTCCTTCTATTCCATCCGCCTTAGGCGCACAAAAATTTTCTTACCTCGGTCTTTAGCGAAATCCGCACCAAAACAATTTGGTTCGAAAAAAATTTCAAAGAACTCTTAGAGTTTTCATAAAAGTTTGTCTAGCAGAATCAAATAGCTTAGACTTATATCTATAATTCAATTCAATCGAAATATTTAGGTATAGCCAAATCCCGTTGGCAAATTAAAATTTTGAAATTAGTTTGAAAATGACGTCATGATGCCGTACTGTATTAACAGCCCGTTTGAGGATGCCATCATCGAGTGACTTTGTTATAACACATCATACAATAGTGGAATACTGATTTTAGGTCAAATTCAACACTAAGTATTCTTGCATTTACAACTCCATCAACTTTTTATCATCTCTGCACCAGGTTACATGGTACATAAGTGATAAATAAAAATATATTTTGATATTTCAAATCATTATAGTCTAGCCGAAACAGGTAGCATAGACAATACTTTAATTCGTTCAAAAATGATTACAAATCTGTTTTATCATCTTAACAGGTAACGATGTGTCGGTGGCCCGAAGTCCACGCATACACAATGATCACCAGGCGTTGAGGATGAAAATTCATTTTTAAAAAGCACATAGTGCATTTTTAGCTTGATATCAAAAATTTTGAAGACTAGCATAGCTAGGAGATTTAGAAAAACCTATGTCTCCACTAATGATCAGTTGCTTAATCAGTCTATCTATTCCTATTATCCTCAATATTCAATTCACACTTAATTCTATCCGGTTCGTCAAATCACACTCATGAGTTCAGGAACTTTCCATAATCATATGAGTTTAAAAACGTGTCCTAGTCAGTCCTTTGGCGTCCATTCGTTGAGGGGTTCATAAACATTTCATATAATTATGAGTCACGAACATATCATAAGTATGAGTTTTAAGAACTCGTACTTAACCTTATATTCTCTACCTATACCCTATCTATCTGTATCCGACGTATTCATCTTAATCTGCAATGTTAATCATGATGTAGCAAGGGTGAGCAATAAGTTTGCCCAGCAAGTTTAAGATTAATAAATTAAGGATATATCATGATTGAAAGAATTGAACAAAAGCTGGCTACAGTTCTACAATATAATTGCGAACTAACATGAACAAAGTTTACATAGCTGAACGAACATTGAATATGAACATATATATATCTGGACCGAATGGTAATGAAGGTGATCAGCCTTGCATACCTGATGAATACATGTAGTATGCACAGAGTGCGATTTAATAATTCTTAGACATGACAATCGGAAATGATTAACCACAAGTATAATTGAATAATACAACTCGACGTCGAATTAAAGAAAAACTTGCATATTCCGTTGATTATCGTTACACATTTTAATAAGCTTTGTCTGAAGACCTAATATATAAATAATATCGATATTCAAATTAGAATAATATCATCACAGTATATAAATAACCTAAACACATTAACACATAACCCTATCAGTCTATACAGCACATAAAACCTAACCTCAAGTCAAATTTTTACAGTCTGAGTCGAGTTCGGTACAATTCTGATATCCCAACGGTCTAGCCGGAGAATTATCGAGTTTAAGTTCAATTAAACTCTGCCTAATACTTAACAATTATCTTAGATAATTATATTATTAGTCAAAATAATTTTCATAAACTCGTAATAATTTTCAGATAATTATTATCATTTATCATGATTTTTCAATCATTAAACTTGTATTTAAATAATTTAAATACCACTTAATTCTTTTATCATTAATATTTATTTAATACTAAATATTAATAAAAATCATAACATAATTTTATAATATATTTATAATATGTCAAAGTATTTTTAATACCTTAAAATCATATTCATATGATTTTTAAAATTTGAAATTCATTATCCGATAATTGCCATTAATATTAAATATTAATATTTTTCATGATAAAATATCAAAAGTTATATTTTATAACTTAAAATATTTTTATAACACTTAAATCATTTTTATATGATTTTTAAATCATTAATTCTATTTTTTTCATAATTTATTTAATATATTTGTTAAATAAATTAATTATCATTAATATTAATTAATTAATGAAATTCATCACAAAATATTAAAAGTTATTAAATATAACTCAAAATATTTTCTTATACCATAATATAATTTTTCATGATTTTCATGTATTAAAATCATTTTGAAATAATTTATTTAATATTATAATTAAATAAATTAAATACCATTATTATTCTAAAAATATTAAATATTTATGAAATATATTCAGAATAATTAAAAATTAATTTTCAGGTTTTAAAATAATTTTTAGGAATTTATTTTGTATTTTTAATAATTAAAAACTATTTATTTCAATTTATTTATTAAAATAATTAATTTTCTATTTTATCTGTCGCTAAAGGGCCCTATAGCGACGAAACTGTTGCTATAGGTGTTCTTGAGATGTTCTTGGCCAAACCCAGATCTTCATGTCAGTGTGCAAAGTGGGTGGTTTGACCAGTCCTAAATCATTGATCTTAATGTATATGGGTTCGATTCTGGGTTAATGTTATAGTATTGATGTAATACTACAACCTTAAACAAACATCAAGGCAATTCCATACCAAAACAGAGAGATTGTGACCCTCAAAAATCTTGTCAGGCATTTTCTTCATTTTCTAGGTTACCCAGAAATGAAGAACAACCTCGGTACCTACTTTGCAGCTTTAAATCATAGCTTTCTGACTCGGTTTATGTGATCTAGTGGTTCAGACATGTAATAGATATGTCAGGGTACAATTCTATAACATTAGATCATCATATCAACATCACCTACGTAAGATATGGGCTGGTCAAAGTAGCCCAGAAAATTGGTCTTGAATATTTATGGGTTTTCCAGAAATATTCTTCGGCAGATGGTCAACCCAAGTTTGACCTGTCGTATCTTTGATCATGTGAACGATCTGGTGGGTTTAATGGCTTAGATGTGTAGTATTCATGTCAGTGTACAAAGATCAAACACTAACATGGTCATTAACATTAATAGTAGCAAAATTCGAGCTCTGTAAAAACACTATCAGAAAAATCTGGGTTTCTGGGTTTCCCAGAAACCCGTTTTCGTGCTCGGTCAACGTACTTTGACTGATCATATCATGCAATTTAAACATGATCTGGGCTTGATTCAAGTTCCAGATCAAAGTCCTTACTACATAGAGCAGATATGTAACATCAAACACATAGAACATCTAATACACATAGATCTAGAGGCCCTGACATTCGATTGTCAGGCTGAAATTTTCTATTTTTCCAGATTTTTTGAAAATTTTAATTTCAAGCATTTTGATGTTATGGATCCATGATCCAACAACCCGGATCATTAAAAGACACCCTCTAACACATATTTAACCAATAATTAACAACATCTAACATCAAATACATAGATTTTCAAGTTAGGGTTTTTATACCTCTTTAACCTTTGATTCTTGGATCTGATCTTGATGATCTGATATTGGAAGGCTAAGAGATGATATGAGCTTAACTTTTCACTCCTTTTCACTCTCATTTTCGGATTTATAGAGAGAGAATGGTCTTGTCTAGTTGGCTAAGTAAAGTAAGTGAGATTTCTTACTTTTTGACTTTTAATCATTGGGTTCAATGAATTTGGCTGGAAGGAATGGCAGGTTGTTGAAATTGAAGGCACATGTGAGACTTTAGTTGGTCATCAACTCATTATTTTAGCAAGATCTACATGCTACCTATTAAAGAATGCTAAAAGGATAAATGGTCATTTGATTTCCAATTTTTATGGCATACATGTAAATTGTCCAAACTTTTAGGGTTTAGGGTTTGACCCTTAGGGTTTAGGGTTTAACCCTTAAATTTTTGCAATCTAATTTCTAAGATTTCCAAATTTTGGTTTTAAAAATGGAAAATTAGCATTTCTAAATTATAATTAGGATTCTCTAATTATATTAAGATTTCTTAATCATAATTCAAGCTTACTAATTAGGATTAATATATCCTAATTAAAATTTTGAATAATAAATAGGGTTTTCCCCTGAAATGGACATTAGAGTTTATAAATAGAAAAACAATCTTTCTAATTTAGAAATTAGGTTTCCTAATTAGATTAGGGTTTCCTAATTACTTATAACTTGAAAATCAGGATTAATGTTTCCTAATTAACATTAAAATTATTAAACTAACAATTAGGTTTTTCCTAATTATAAATTAGGGTTTCTAATTAATCTAAAAATTAGGATTTTCTACATCAATTAGGGTTATCCCTAATTAGGTTATCATTAATAACGTTTAAAACTTATACTAGCATTTGCATTCCTAAATTAGGGTTTTCAACTTTTGAATTAGGGTTTCGGATTCCCAAAATTGAAATTAGGGTTTTCAGAACCAGTTTTAGGGTTTCTTATAAATCGTAATAATTTTCTAACTAAACGTTGACGTTCTTAATATAATCATAGGGTTTGCCACTGATATAGCTTATCAGGTCAACCCTTGACCCTTATCCGCATACTGTACACATATAATGCCATATACACATAACATATTCACTTATATACTTAATCCTGAATAATTCACCACAAAAAATTTAAATTCACAAAATTCATTCTCGAAAATCTCAAATCCATTCACTTATTTTATGTCTAGGGTTATTATTTAACCTTAATTCAATATTTTAAGATTTTATAAATATCCAAAATCTCGGGTTGTCACAATATAACTTGGTGGAGAATGATCTATGCGAGCAATTGAGGAAGAAGCTATGTGTAACAACTGTGTCAAAAGGACCATACAAGGGTCAAATCTCTATGTAATCATTTGCATATATATATAAAACGTACAAATCCACGAGCATGCATCATGATAAGCGATGAATACAATATATGCCATGAATAAAAAAAACAACATTATATATAAATCTATGTAGAATACATCAATTTTAATATATACATCAATGTCATATCCATGATACATGTGGAAAATAAAATAAAAAGTACATGATAATGGGGTATATATGTGCCCATTGACTAACAAGCGGCTTAGAAGAGGATATCTATATTATCCACAAAAGATCTAAACTCGTCAAAATGGTCAACCCGAGCCAGCTCCTCTTAAGTAGGCAGTTCATGCATGTCTGGACGGTAGAAAAAGGGATCTCCTCCATAAGCAAAGCCCCTAGTACTAGACGGTCTAACCTCGGGTCCATGAGAATAAAAAGTATCAACCTCCGATGGGTACACACCTAAGTGGCGAACGAAAGCAAACATCCAATCAAGCCGATGCGTTAACTCCACAATCTGAGATAGATACATCGGCTCCCTAACACAAGCGATCCAATCAGTCATCTTCGTTGACCCTTGAACCATGTCCCCTAAAGAATGATTGGTGATCAGCTTCTGGGCAAAATTGAGGTTGCTTGGGAATCCATGAGCTAACACTGAAATTGCCGGATAAGCTTTGTAAGTCCAGAACACGTGATCCCAAGAGTTGAGAATCAGGGCTCTGTGATAGGATATCTTGGGCAAGTAGGAGAATAACTAATTGCAGTTGGCTCTCCTATATTCATTCCAGCCCACTACAGTAATCTCAGCTTCGACATCATCTTCTTCTTCCTTGTCTTCATCACCTTCATTTGAAATTTCCACCACATCCATCATCTCCTCATTTCTTCTTTGTTCTTCAGCCTCCTCCACCTCCATAACTTCGACACTTTCCTTTTCCACAACTTCAAAGACTACGATTTCTTGAGGGGCTGAGGGGGCTTCATGAACATCTTCTAGCAGCTCCCCCTCAGCTGTAGCATTCTCTGGCTTAGGTTCTTCTAATAACTCCCCCTCAGCTGGGGCACTTCCTTGTTCAGGTGCCTCAAGAAGCTCCCCCTCAACATGAGCTGTATTTTACTCAATGACTTCAGGCAGCTCCTTTTTAACATAAATCATAGTCTGATCAGATGCAGTAGGGGTTACTGCACTGTTAAGGTTGACAATCACATTAGCAATGATCCTAGTCTCATCTAAGGACTTATTATGAGTATTAGTTATTTGAGGCTCAAATCTTAGTTCAGCCTTCTCAGCAGCAATTCTTCTTTCTTCCTCCTTCAAGGCTTCTTCATTGACAAGAACACATTTCTTGACAAGCTTCTTCTTTGTTCCCCTGGGCTTAACCATAGACTCAGTACTCTCTCCTGCTTCAACTCTGACAGTTTGTTCAGGATGAGATACCGTTGCAGCATCCTTACCATGCTTCTTCCTCTTTATCTCCTTCATAACCTCTTCTGGTGATTCGGTCACTTCTAGGGTGAGTTCCCTTTGTGTGAAGAGACCTTGAATCTCTTTGCCTGAACCTCCTTATGGTGCATCAGTGGTTGAGCCTTGAGGCACTTTTATTATTTGAACATTTTCATTTAATTTTCTCTTACCCTTACTCTTTCTAACCAGAGTTATGGATTCCTCTTGATTGACTTCTTCTTGTTCCTCATCTTTCTTAACAATTGGCATATTTCTTGGCAGAACCGTTTTCTTCACTTCACCAGTCCTTCCACTAGACTCAAACATCATCTTCACATTTTCTACAGAGCTTCTTTTCCAATTTTGAAACAGCTGTTGGGTCATCTTTCTGGTTGGGTTGATGGATTCTCCTTCTTTGTCCTTGATTTTTTCTCCCAGAGCAGACTACAAAATTAGTCTGATTAATCTCCCATAGATCATTTTGCTAGAGCTCTTCATCTTCTTTGATCTGAGCATCCACTTCCCATTCCATTCTATGAGCAAAGCCCTATAGTTGAGTTAAATTTTAAAGCAGATTGATGTCATGAGTTTCAGTTGGTTCTCAATCACATAGTTGTGGCCAGAGTTTTTGCAGCATATGCATTTCCTAATAATATCAACAAGAAATCCATAATTCTAGGGAAACACTTTCTTCTTCTAGGCCTTGATGCCTTGAAACTTCGTGTGGTGCATCTTCTTCAAACCTTCATGAAAGTCGATGACACTCAGAGATGAAAGGCCCTTTGATTTAAAACCTAGGGCTAGGTTTATATCTTTAGCTCCGAGCCGAATCTACACCCCCTTGACCTTTGTAGTGATGATGCCATTTTCAAAGAATCCATTGCAGTAGAATTCTTTCACCAGCTTCAAGTAAATTCTTGTGCTGTTGCTCAGAGCTTCTTCGAGACCAGCTTTCTTCTGAAGGGTCAAAACTTTGTGGAAATATGGGTCAGCTGTCTTGAATTCATCGAAGCATAGTTGGTAACCAGATACAACATTAGAAGTAGCCATTAATTACTATGATTTTCTTGCAACGAACATAAATTAGTTGATCGCTCTGAAAGCTTGGGTTTCTTTTGAGAGAGAAAGAGAGGAATAAGCTTTTGAAATTGAAAGGTGAACCATCAAAAGATATTTTCAAAATGTATTTGTAACTTCCCTCCTCACGATCTATATAATGGGGGCACGTGTCGAGTTTTGCAGGGCTCCACGATTTGAAGTAGTGTGAAAAAGTACTGATCTGCCCTTAGCTCCCTCTAAGCTAGTGTATCCTTGAGGATGACTACGATTGTCGAGTTTGCTCCACGATTGTTGAGTTCATTGCTGAACCTAATCTAGGACCGTTGTCTCTCCAGATTCTTGTGATGCATTTTGAATTAGCATCCCTTCTAGGTTAAGGTTACTCAAGAAGGGAAAACCTCTTAGTTTAAAACTAAGGATTAGGTTTATCCCTGAGGTGCTTATCAGAAGGGCTACTTAGACATGATAGAAATGATGTCATCACAGTGGGCTTCTCTACCATATCAAAGACTACTCCGCGATCGTGGTTTCTCTAAGTCATCTCTACGATTTTAACATAGCCTTTTTATCTGCATGGTTAACACCAACTAGAGCATAGAATTTATGGTTGTAGATTTAGCATACCTAACTCACTTATCAATTTAATAAATCTGGATTCATCTAAGGGTTTTGTAAAGATAACAGCAAGTTGATTTTCAGAAGGGATGTATTGTAAAGATATAGTTCCATTGTGAACATGATGGCTAATAAAATGATTTCTTATTTCTATATGCTTAGTCCTAGAATGCATAACATGATTATGTGTTATTGCTATGGCACTTGTGTTATCATAGTGAATAGGTATAGACTTAAAATCAAACCCATAGTCTGCTAGCTGGTTTTTCATCCATAGGATTTGAGCACAGCAGCTGCCTGCAGCAATGTATTCAGCTTCTGCTGTTAAAGTATATAATGATTTTTACTTCTTGCTAAACCAGGACACAAGTCTGTTTCCTAGCAGTTGACAAGTGCCACTTGTACTTTTTTTTATCAATTTTGCAGCCCGCAAAATCAGTATCTGAATATCCTGTCAGTTCAAAGGAGGACTCCTTGGGATACCAAAGTCCCAAGTGAGGTGTGCCTTTAAAATACATGAGAATTCTCTTTACAGCAGTTAAGTGTGATTCCTTAGGACTAGCTTGAGATCTAGCACATATGCACGTTGCAAACATTATGTTGGGTCTACTGGCAGTTAGGTACAGAAGAGAACCTGTCATACCTCTGTATTGATTAATGTCAATAAATTTATCTTTCTCATCTTTGTCAAGCTTAGTTGCTAGAGCAATTGGTGTTTTCATGGGAGAGGCTGATTTCATGTCATACTTCTTAAGTAAGTCTTTAATGTACTTGGCTTGGTTAATGAAGATACCTTCATCAGTCTGCTTCACATGCAGTCCAAGGAAGAAATTCAGCTCACCCATCATGCTCATTTCGAACTTGCTCTGCATAAGCTTGACAAATCTCTTGCACAAATTTTCATCAGTAGAACCAAAGATAATTTCATCTACATATATTTGAACTAGTAAAATTTTATCTTTGTGCTTCCTAAGAAATAATGTGGTATCTACTCTTCCTGTAGTGAATCCTTTTTCAATAAGAAAGTTAGTTAGTATTTCATTCCATGCTCTAGGTGCTTGTTTAAGTCCATATAAGGCTTTGTCTAATCTATCGATATAATTAGATAGAGTTGGATTGATGAAACTGGGAGGTTGTTCCACATATACTTCTTCTTGAAGTTCACTATTCAGAAATGCACTCTTGACATCTATCTGGAAAACTTTGAACATCATGTGGGCAGCAAAGGCAAGGAATATACTGATAGCTTCTAGTCTGGCACCAGGTGTGAAGGTCTCGTTGTAGTCGATACCTTCTTCTTGGGATTAACCTTTGGCCACTAGTCTTGTCTCATTCCGTATGATCACCCCATCTTCATCCATTTTATTTCTGAAGACTCATTTGTTGCCAATAACTGGGTGACTTCTTGGTCTAGGAACTAATCTCCAGACTTTGCTTCTTTCAAACTAATTCAGCTCCTCTTGCATGGCTTCTATCTAACTCGAATCTTTCATGGCATCTTCTATCTTCATGGGTTCCATTTGGGACAGAAAGCTCAGATAGAAACAATCATTCTAGGTTGCAGATCTCATCTTGATTCTTGCATTTGATCTCCAATAATCAGATCTTGAGTGTGATCTCTTGCCCAGCTTGTGTCGTTCCCAAAATAGGTATACAACACCCATTCTGAGTAGCCAAATATATGGTACAGAAAGCAAACTACAACTTCAATAATACAATTGTCGTGTAAAATACGATAACACATATTGTGAGTTTAAATACAATTATTGTCTTCTAGACAATATCCATACTCAAATATGTCCTCATTACAATTATTCAAACACTATTTTACAGAAATAGTGAGGACTGCTAAAACATTTTTCTAGAACCATCACTCCACACCCCGACTAGTTCCCGCTATATTCTCGCCTCCTGAGAAAAATGGAACAAAAAGAAAAAGGGTGAGCTCAACTAGCCCAGTAAAGAATATTATGACTAAGATAATATACAACAAATTATCATTAGTCTGCAACAGGGAAAAATCTGATAAAATATAATAGACCACAAATTTTAGATCAACAATTGCAGCGGAAACAGCAAACCATTTGAAGAGTCAAGTAGAGAATGAGTTCTACTATCTTCTAAGATTTAAAAGTCCATCATCAATATTTTATCCCTGCAACAACAATCAATAGCCATCTTTAATCAAATATTTATCTTTGCACTACAGGCCAAAGATATTTATTTGTATCACCAGTCGGTCATGTTCATCTTGACACATGTTCATCTTTGCACTACGGGCCAAAGATATTCATCAGTTAATCATTCATCTTTGCACTACAGGCCAAAGATATTCAGTAATATCATCATTTAGGACTGAAGATGATGAAAAATATCTTAAAGAAAACGAATCAAGTGGGACAGAAGGACAAATATTAAGGATTCGTATAACAGTTTATCCAAGATCAATAATACTCCATACTAACTAATTATGAAGCAGAATTCAAAAATAAAGACCAAAACATGGATACAATCAAAGATAGTAACCATAATAGACATCTTAGACAAAAAGAAGAAAATTTCATTTTTCGGTGAATAGTGTCGTATTCATGAATAGTGCCATATACGTGAATAGTGCCGTATACGTGAATAGTAACCCCGACACAAATAGTTTCAAATTTGATAAAAAAAAACTCATATCAATATTTCAACATAATGATATTGAAGAAAATAATATCATTTAAGAAGAAAATAATATCCCTTACCTCAAAATAACCGTACTTCTGACTGAATTTTGGATATAGTGCTGACAGAAACTTGCACCGTATAGCAACACTCAAAGTATACTCACAAGAATACGCTCGATAATATAGAGAGAAAAAGAGAGAAAACTTGTTTATGGTGTGATTTTCAATTCTAACTTAGCCCTCTATTTATAGGAAAATGCTAGAACGCCATAGGAGACTAAATAATAAAATAATATTATTATTAATCAAAATTTCCTACGCATGCTATATAGACCATGACCAGCCACCACCTTGGAAAAATTTCCAGTAGCCCATGTGTTTGAAAAACCAAAAGTGGGTCCCCCCATAAATTTAATAAAAATTATTTTATTTTTCGAAACTTCAACAATTCATAGAAAATAGCCCAGTTATCAGAAAAATACGAATTTTATGTCCATTCTGCCTGAAATCGAATTCTCTACAACTTTGTAGCTTTGAGTTTTTCCAAATTCTAAATCAAAAATATCCAAAATCCACAAACGGATGCTTTTTAATACTTCCCTTCCGACAAAATACTGATAAAACATCTCAGCATTAATTCTTTCATTTTTATCCACATAAAAATAAATATATCCATCATTTATATTCACATAAAATAAATATTTCCTTATCATATAAATTAATAATTAATTATTCACAAATAATATTACAGAATCACAATTATGACAACCAGGCCGTTCCCAGAAAAGAGGGGGCTTTCCAATAAGGATTTCTCCTTACTGGTGCGTAATTAGGTGACCAAACCTCTCCTTAGACAGAACTTTTTAGACATTGTCAATAATGCTATCTAATAATATTATTCAAATAATATGAATTATTGATCTGATAATGGAAAATACTGTGCAGTGATAATTATTGAAACAACAATAATATAAAATATCAACGCAGCTATTATTGAAGCAATAAAATAAAATATTGAACAGTAGTTACTGTAATAATTATTGAGTAGTGCCTTCTTATGTACGAATCAATAATTCAACTATACTGTGTAATACCGTGTGCTACTGTGCAACTACGCGTATTACTGTATTTTAACCACCGGGTATTCCAACAGTGTTAATGGTAACAACTACGCTGTTATTTGTACAAACTCAAATTTGTCATTTTCTTCATCTGACCGTTATCCGTTATGGGGCCCACAAATTGTTGCACCGTCGTACGAATATTCCCAGACAGAAAGAATATTCCACGACCAAATGAATATTCCCCGACAAAATAAATATTTTATAACCACTTACTTATTTTACAAAATTTTCACATTTCACCCATATCCAAAGCATTATATCAAATTAATACCTTATTAATTTAGAATAATGAATATATGAAAATTCACTTTTATTTATAATAAGTTGGGGTCGTACACAGCTGTTCCCTGTTAGTACATGCGTTCTGGTGCCTTCTTGTCTGAATTCTTCAAGATTAACTTGTTAGAGTTTATGCCCTAGAGACCAATTATTTGATATAATTGAGTAACATCTTGATATTATATTTGATTGAATAAATGAATGATTTTAGTATGGTTTTATTTACTACGTTATATAAATGTTAACATAATAAAATTCTTTATAATAGTGATACAAATTATATAGTTTCAAGTATGTGACCTGAACATGAGATTATATAATTTCAATTAGTATCATTATTCTTAAAGTCCCTAGTCGAGTATCATTGTTGATGGGACAACAATGATGCATTGAGACTAGTATATGGATTGACTGATGACCAAATCTCATTGGTCATAAATATATGAGATATTAAGTCAATGCATAGGTACGTATTAGAGAACGATGTACTGGACAGACCCACCATGAGAATTCTATGTGGAGCATTATACGAAGTGTCATTAGCGATTCTTATAGTGACAATGATGTAATGATCCTCTGACCTGAAATCACTATATTACTACACGAGAATTTATGTATTTTGATATCATCAAAGGTCACCTTTAATAGGGTGGACTATAAAGGTGATTATTGGGTACATCATAAATCGTGTGAGGAATATAAGGGATCTAGATGGAATTTAACCCTCCTATGTATTAGGGGTGATATCCATAGGCCTCTTGATTGAGTAGGACTATGAAATGCATGGTCATGCTCAAATAGTGATTTGTTTCATATAGTCTACTCATTGCTCAAGAAAAACTCAGATTAAATTATGAAGAGTATGACACATTCCATGACTCAAGTTTAATCTAGGATATTAAGGTTAAAAAGATTAAATTACATTGAAACATTGGTCATGAAAAGGTTGCATCGAATTATCGATATTATTATTACTTGGGTAGTAGTGATGCATTACTAGATGCCGCTCACTGATTATAATTTTATAATATGATTTTAAAATTATTACCAGCATAATAATAACCTATAGGGTCACACACATAGAACGTAATTAAAAGGAAATTAATTTAAATTGTAAAGATTTAAATATGTCAATATGATTGATAGTATTTAAATTACGAATTTAAATTAATAGAATAATTTATATATAGGTATATTAATTAAGTAAGACTTAATTAAGATATATATATATATATATATATATATATATATATATATATATATATATATATATAAATTCGGATTTTATTAAATTAGGTTTTTGATTAATTCCTTTTAACTTCTATATATATGATATATAGCAGCCATTTTAGGGATCATCATTAACCAAAACCCTAGCCGCTCTTAGAGAGAGACTAGAGAGAAAAAGTTTCGAAAATCATGTTCCTTTAGTGGCTAGTACCGCAACTCCCTTGACTGTAGTTCGTGTGTCGACGTGCAGAACGTTCGTGTGGATACCGTAGAGACATAGTTCCTTCAGTTTGCGTTGGAGATTCGAAGCTTTTCATAATCTATATAATCTCTTAAACACTAAATTAATGTATGTTTCGCATGGATCCTGTTTTGGGTTTCGGGAATTATTTTGTTTTGTTCAATTTATATTCCGTTGTGCGTTGCTTTGATGTGCCGAAATCCCAACATAACTTATGTCCCTTGTTGTAGAGGTTCATCGTCTGGTGTAGTTCTCTTCACGATCTCTTCTTCAGGCTTGACTATTCCATCTTCTGGTGCTATGATCGTGATGTTGGGCTCGACCACCTCATTCGTAGTGTCTGGATCGTCCATCATAATGCATCGTGGTACATACTTGTCTAAGTCTATTTCATCAAAGATGATGTGAATCGAGACTTCAACACTTATCATCTTCTTCATGAATACTTTATATGCCTTGCTGTCTGTGGTATATCCAAGAAAGATTCCTTCATCTGACTTGGTTTGGAACTTAGTCAAATATTATTTTCAATTGTTGAGAATGTAGTATGCATAGCCGAACACATGGAAGTAACTAACATTTGGCTTTCTTCCTTTTCACAACTCGTAGTGAGTCTTCTTTAGTGTAGAGTGAACAAGAGACCTATCCTGAGTGTAACATGCAGTATTGATAGCTTCTGGCCAGAAGTATTCAGGAAGATGAGCTGCTGCTAGTAAAGTCATTCCTGCTTCAATCAGCGTTATGTTCTTTTTTTCAGCTACTCTATTTTACTGTGGAGTTTGTGAAGCTAAGAAGTTTTGACTATTGACATTGTCTGAGCAAAACTGATCCATCTCAGAGAAGTCGAACTCTCTTCCTAGATCACTCCTTATAGCTTTGATCTTCTCTCCTTTTTCGTTCATCACCAGCTTCAACATCTTGATGAGTTGGAATTTTGTTTCATGTTTAGAATTTAGAAAGAACACCCATGTGAATCTGGTGTAGTCATCCACTACGACCAGTGAGTATCTCTTCCTTCCAAGGATTACAGTTAAAATTGGCCCGAAAAGATCCATGTGAAGTAGAGGCTTATCAAATGAGTTGATTACTTTGCCTTTGAATGAGCTCCTAGTTTGTTTTCCAACCCGACAGGCGTTTTCATGGCCTTTCTTTGAAGAAGCTGAGCTTGGGTAAACCTTTTATGCCATGCTACTAGATCTTTAAAGGTCAGTTTTGACATACTCTTGAAGTTGAAATGAGATAACCTTTTCTGCCATAGTCAGCTCATTTTTCAGAGGCTTTAGGAAGAAAGCATATTGTCTCATCAGAACTCAGTTGAGCAAGATTAACAGTGTAGACGTTCCCTTCTCTTATTTCAGTCAACTTTATAGAAGAGGTCTTCAGATCTCTTACTTGACACTGATTGGTGAGGAAGGTAACTTGATGACCCTTGTCCCAGAGTTGGTTGATGCTCAGAAGATTGTGCTTTAGTCCTTCCACATAGCCTACTTTGCTGAAGGACAGTGCACCATTGCCATCTGAGTCATATCCTCTTGTCTTGTCAGAGTCATTGTCTCCAAATATGACTGTTGGACCCTCTTTCTCTGTGAAGTTAGACAGGAGGGCTTTGTTCCCGGTCACGTGCCTTGAGAACCCACTGTCCAAATACCAAGTTGTGATCGTGGAGCTCTGTTCCTGCAGTAAGGTTAAGCTTTCATTTTGGTACTCAGACTTGCATGGGTCCTACCTTGTTAATACCCTTGGGGACCCAAATCTACTTAAATTTGTGTCTATTATGTAGAGGGTTATAGTAGCATACTGTAGCCTTATGACCATATTTATCACATACAAAGAATCTAGCATGATACATGCTTATGTGTGTGTGTGGATTCTTTCTCCATTTGCACTTGTGTTGATTCTTGGTGGTGTTTCCCTGATACTGATTCTTCTTTTTCCATGCATCCTTGTGATTCATGATTTATGATGAGTAATACTTAACTCTACAATTACTTCTTGGTTGGTTCGTGGAGTTGGTGTTACTTGACTCCACGATCCTTCGAGGTTGGAGAGTAGTGACTGAGTTACTCTTCTCTTTCCTAAACCCCAGGCCAGCATGGGATCCGTTATATCTTGGGACATAACTTGGATCAAAAGAGCAGGGATGCATTGGTTCTTCCTTTTGTGAGGATTTCACAAATGTAATGCTTCTATTGAAATTTGAAGCACTACTAATGTTAGTTTCCTTTAGCTTTTCCATATATGATTTTGAGGTAGATTCTCCAAAACCTAAACCTATTTTCTGTCAGATGAACTTCTCTAACTGGAGATCAGGGAGTCCATGGATGAAGAGGAACTATTCCATATTAAGATTGTCCTTTCTAGTTCCTCAATCTTAGAGGTTAGATTTAACTCTCTTTGTGTGTTCAGTTCACTGGTTTGTCTTAAGATTTTATTCAAAGCCTCAAATTTAGAGAGAGAAGTGGTACTTAGTAGAGTTGTCTCCAGTTCTACTAGAACTTTCTCTATCTCTTTTTGAAAAGGAGAATAATCTTTAGACATAACTCTGAACCACTTCATGTATTGATGTAGATCAAATTTTATGCCATGTAGTGCAGTTTTTAAATCATCAATGTCTACATCAGGAGAGTTAAAGTCGAATACCTCGTCGATACTTGCTTCATGATGGTCGGTGCTTTTCTTGTCCTTTGCATCTTTGGCCATTAAATATAGATTGGCTACTTGAGGCTCTTTATCATCTCTAAACTCTGGATTTGTGTCGTTGCCTGAGTCACTTCACGATCCTCCGACCACAAGACCTTTGTATTTCTTCTAGAGCTTTTTGTGGCCTTTGAACACCTTCTTTGGATTTGTTTTCCTCTTCAGCTCTTCTCTAAGAGGTTTGTTGCAATTTGCAATGAAATGGTCAGGCTTCTAGCAGTTGTAACATAAGCTGTTGATCTGCTTATGGCTGCTGTTGTTGTTGAATCTCTTAGGTTTGCTACTTCTGCCTTTGCGCATGAACCTTTTAAGTCTTCTGACCAACATTGCAATGTCCTCATCATCATTTTCCTTAAAATCATATTCATTTTCAGCATACGCTTTAGAGGTGGTTTCTGTTTCCTTAAGAGAAACTCCTTTGTATTTTTTCTTCCTTGAGATAGAGTCTCTGCTCGGTTAGTCAGCTCTAGTTCGAAGGTAAGAAGGTTGCCATAGAGTTGTTGAACTATCATTTCATGGAGGTTCTTTAATTCTTTGATGGTAGTGGTTTTTGCATCCTACTTGCTCGGTAAAGACCTCATTAACTTTATGATAAGATCTTAATTTGGATAGGTCTTTCCAAAAGCTCGAAGAGAATTGAGCAGCACATTGAATCTCTCATAAGTAGAAGTGACGTTTTCTCCTGGAACATGGCGAACATTTCATACTGTTGAGTCAGAAGAGATTGCTTATTTTCTCTGACTTCTTCTGTTCCTTAGTGAATAATTAGTAATTCTTCCCAGACTTCATTGGCAGTTTTGTTGTTGACCACATTTTCGAACAGATCATCTTCTAAAGACTTGAACAAAATGTTCTTGGCCTTTTTGTCTAGTTGGACAGCTTTCTTGTCGTTGTCAGTCCATTCTGATTTGATCTTGATCTGAATTCTATTTGGATCATTTGGAGTTGGTGCAAGCTTTAATGGAACATTTGACTTATTCATAACTGTTTCAAATAGCTCGTCATCTATTAAATCCATGTAAGCTTGCATACGAACTTTCCAATTGGAAAATTTGTCTTTGTTGCACATTGGTGGCTTGCTGCCTCCACCGGTCTTAGACTCGCTTATTAGTTGTGCCATTGGATCTACTCAAGCTTTACAGGCTAGTTGAGAGAACCTGCTCTGATACCAAATGTTAGTTCCAAGATGCACAATATTTATCTAGTTGGGGGGTTGAATAGATATTTTGAAATCTTTCTCATTTTTAAAATACTCATCAGATTTGTTAATAAATTAATAACAGCAAAATATATGATTTTTTTGTTCCCCTTTAAGATAAACTAAGTTTATAGGTGATAAACATGTATGACAGATATAGCAATTATAGTATATATATCAAACAAAGTGATTTTAAGTGGTTCAAAGCACTCAAGGCTCCTAGTCCACTCTTTTACTCCACGAGTAGAAAATCCACTAAGGATATCTTTACAATCTTTGAATCACTTAGATATCTTCAAGACCAACAATCTTGGAACTTTTTAGTTCACTTAGACCTCTTCAAGTCCAGCAGACTTGAAATATACTTGATGAGAGTTGAGTTCTTGAGTTGTACTACTCAGTTGCAGTTAAGCATACGTTCGAAAGAACTGAGTAGCTGTGCAAGCTTTTCTTTCTTGATCGTAGAGTTTGTGCGTTGAGTGTTCTTAAGTTATTTCATTCTTGCTTACTTTTTGTTGAATCTCTATTTGATTTGCTTATGAAGGAGCCTTTGAAATGTTTTTCTTGGAGGCATCCGTTGTAGCGTTTAATGCTTCAGACATTTCTGAGCACTGATGTTGACTTCCTTTAAATCTGTTGTTCTGCCGTCTGGCCCACTGACACAGCAGATTGCTTTCTCACCTAACACCTAAAAAGGTTTTTTTAACAGGCATGCATTCCTTTCCTTAGCTTCTTCTATACGCTTCTTTGATATATACTAAGGATAAGTGTTAGATCATTGGGATTCCCGAAATGTTAACGTCTATAAGCCATTCTTTAAATGTTATACTTCCTCCTTCATCAAATAGATTAAACTAGGTGCTTCTGATGCTGACTGGAGAGACACCACAATTATTGTCTTTGTACCATGATCGTTGTGTCATGTCATGCTCGTGCTTTATTCAAACTTGATCGAAAAGAACACTACAATTTATCTTAAGCTCGGATAGACTACGATCTCTACTTGCTCGTTTTGCAGACTCAACATTTTCGAGAGCTAACTGCGATGCTTGACTTGGCTCGGCAGGCGCTCAGACTATCTCCACGATTCTGAGTGTGGCTTCCAAGACAGACTACGACTCCGAAGCAACTTCTTTGATACTCCACGATTCTGCCTTGGCTTCTGCAATCGTCAGACTACGATTCTGTTGAGGCCTATCTATTACATCGAAAAATAGATCAACCTAAGAGTTTTGATCTTTTTTCTATACATTTATTTATAGAATGGTAAACATTAAGCACATATCTACCTAATAATTTTAATCTACCATCAAAGTCCTTGTACATATGTTCTATGAAAGACTTTACACATAAGCATATTTATTTACTTTCAACATCAAATTTGAATATGCAATTCCCAACAATCTCCCCCTATTTGATGTTGACATAACCAAGGAGATTTGCATCATATCATCAATTTCTAAATGCAGGATGCTTAAAAAGTAAACATGACTTAATGATCAGTGAGCAACTGAATCTCTAGAAGATAATCATGAATTTATTGATGTTTATAAGATAAAATTACAGTTCAAAACCAATACATCAAATAAATATAGAAACTTATCTTCTAGATTTCTTGAACCTTGGTGGATGCGCATGTTCGTATTCCATCCTTTTCCTACTGGCTTCATTTTATCTTACAAGTTCTTCCAGCTCATGTTGCTCCAGAGGTTCATTGTGATAATGTCTATTTATGAAGACAAGATCGCCAATGGGCATGCTCATACCTGTGAGAGATACTTTTTGTCGATTGAGTGAACTGGGAATTGGGCTTGCCATTAACATCGATTGATGATCTGCTACTCTTGAAAGCAGAGTGTGAGGCTACTGGTAGGTTCGTCCGGAGTGTTCGGCCTGCTTCCCTTTACTTTTCTCATTATTCTCCCTATTTATGTCAGCTTCCAGGGTGCGAATGTCTTGAGACAATCGATTCATGCCTTGCATAAGTTTGTGGAGTTGACTTCTTGACTGAGCAATGTCTTCTCAATTTTCTTGGACATAAGTATCTGTTTAGGATTTATGTTTTTGCAGAATGGCCAAGACATCATTCGTTTATTTCATCTGATTCAAAGAATCTTGGAATTCAGATAGAGAAGATCGTAGGCTAGTAAGGCTTTCCGTAATGAGTTTGTTTTGAGCCTCGTGATTCTCCTGAAGAAGGATAACTAGTTCCTTATGTTTCCAAGTAGAATGGAAGTAAATTTGATCCCTTTCATTTATGCTTTGGATCATTTTCTTGATGATCTCCCGTAGCTTCTTTGTGAGCTCAGAGCTCAGGTTGCTAGGAAGAGTGTTGGCAGTATCAATCAAGTGGTTTAATCGTTGATAGACGAGCAGAGAGTGAGTTTTAAGATCTTCTTGAATTTATGTGGTCACTTTCTGTGATGTGATAGACAACTCATTTTTGGTAGGAAGAACTGAGAGAAGCTCAAGTATTTTCTTAGTGTTTGAAGGAGAGGCTCTTGTATTTTGTTCTTATAGATTTGAGATAGCAAGAGCAAGATCGAAATAATTGTTGTTTGAGGAAGAATGAGCGAAGGAATAGAGGTTTGAGTTATGAGAGAGGAGGTTGTTGAAGCTAGTAGAGCAGGTGACTCCACGATTTGAGTAGGAGTAGTGCTCGTGGTGTCACGTTATGCTATTTTCGTGGAGTTAAAGGTGGTTGAAGATTGTACTAAAATAAAGATAGGTGTATTTGGTTCATCAGTTATAGAATGTTGGGATTCTGTAGTTGGAAATTGGTTTAGTGGGTGAAGAACAACTTCCAACCATGTTGGCAGTTCATAAAACTAGTTGAAGTTTGATGGAGGGAAATGGTTAACTATGAAAGAGATGGGAATAGATTGTACCTCATGCTCAGTATTGGTGATCAGCTTCTGAGAAAAATTTAGGTTGCTTGGGAATCCATGAGCTAACACTGAAATTGTTGGATAAGCTTTGTAAGTCCAGAACATGTGATCCTAGAAGTTGAGAATCAGGGATCTATGATAGGACATCATGGATAAGTAGGAGAACAACTGATTGTAGTTGGCTCTCCTATATCCCTTCTAGCTCACTGTAGTTATCTCAACATCTACATCCTCTTCTTTTTCCCTGTCTTCATCACCTTCATTTGAAATTTCCACCACATCCATCATCTCCTCATCTCCTCTTTGTTCTTCAGCCTCGTCCACCTCCATAGCTTCGGCACTTTCCATTTCCACAGCTTCAGAGACTATAATTTCTTGAGGGGCTGAGGGGGCTTCATGAACATCTTCTGGCAGCTCCCCCTCAGCTGTAGCATTCTCTGGCTTGGGTTCTTCTAACGACTCCCCCTCAGCTGGGGCACTTCCTTGTTCAGGTGCTTCAAGAAGCTCCCCCTCAACATGAGCTGTATTCTCCTCAATGACTTTGGGCAGCTCCTTTTCAACATAAATCATAGTCTGATCAGAAGTAGTAGGGGTTAATGCACTGTTAAGGTTGACTATCACATCAACAATGATCCTGGTCTCATCTAAGGACTTATTATGAGTATTAGTTGTTTGAGGCTCAAATCTTAGTTCAGCCTTCTCAGCAGTAATTCTTCTTTCTTCCTCCTTCAAGGCTTCTTCATTGATAAGAACATATTTCTTGACAAACCTTTTCTTTGTTCTCCTTGGCTTATCCATAGCCTTAGTACTCTCTTCTACTTTATCTTTGATAGTTTGTTCAGGCCGAGATACTGTTGCAACATCCTGACCATGCTTATGCTTCTTCTTCTCCTTCAGAACTTCTTCTGGTGATTCGATCACTTCTAGCGTGAGTTCCCTTTGTGTGAAGAGATCTTTAATCTCTTTGCCCTAACCTCCATGGGGCGCATCAGTTGTTGAGCCTTGAGGCTCTTATATTATTTGAACATTTTTATTTAATTTCCTCTTACCCTTACTCTTTTCTGACCGGAGCTGTGGGTTCCCCTTGATTGACTTCTTCTTCTTCCTCAGCTTCCTTCACAACTGACATATTTCCTGGCAGAACCAATTTCTTCACTTCACTAGTCCTCCCACTAGACTCAGACATCACCTTCATAATTTCTGCAGGGTTTCTTTTCCAATTTTGAAACAGTTCATGGGTCATCTTTCTGTTCGGGTTGATGGGTTCTCCTTCCTTGTCTCTGATTTTGTCTCCCAGAGTAGATTGCAATATTATGCTGATTAATCTCTCATAGAGCATTTTTCCAGAGCTCTTCGTCTGCTTTGAGCTAAGCATCCACTTCCTAATCCATTCTATGAGCAAAGCCCCATAGTTGAGTTAAATTTTGAAGCAGATTGTTGTCATGGGCTTCAGTTGGTTCTCATTCACAGAGTCGTGGCCAGAGCTTTTGCAGCTTATGCATTTCCCAACAATATCAGCCAGTAATTTATACTTCTGGGGAGACTCATTCTTCTTGTAGACCTTGATGCCTTGAAACAACTTGTGGTGCATCTTCTTCAAACCTTCATAAAAGTCGATAACACTCAGAGATGAAAGGCCCATTAATTTAAAACCTAGGGCTAGGTTTATATCTTCAGCTCTGAGCCGAATCTACACCCCCTTGACCTTTGTAGTGATGATGTCATTTTGGAAAACTCCATTGCAGTAGAATTCTTTCACCAGCTTCGGGTAAATCCTTGCGCTGGTTCTTAGAGCTTCTTCAAGATCAGCTTTCTTCACAAGGGTCAAAACTTTGTGGAACTGTGGGTCATCTTTCTTGAATTCGTCGAAGCATAGTTGGTAACCAGATACAACATTGGAAGTAGCCATTGATTACTATGATTTTCTTGAAACGAACAAAAATTAGTCGAGCATTCTACAAGCTAGGGTTTCTTTTGGGAGAGAAATAGAGGAATGAGCTTTTGAAATTCAAAGGTGAACCGTCAAAAGACATTTTCAAAATATATTTGAAACTTCCTTCCTCACGATCTGCATAGTGGGGCACGTGTCGAGTTCTTCAGGGCTCCACGATTTTAAGTAGTGTGAAAAGTATTAATCTACCCTTAGCTCCCTCTAAGCTAGTGTATCCTTTAAGACGACTATGATTGTTGACGTTGCTCCACGATTGTTGAGTTCATTACTGAACCTGCTCCACGGCTGTTGTTTCTCCAGATTCTTGTGATGCACTCTGAATTAACATCCTTTCAAGGTTAAGGTTGCTCAGAAATGGGCCAACCTCTTAGTCTAAAACTAAGGGTGAGGTTTGTCCTTGAGGCTCTTATCAGAAGGGCTGCTTAGACTTTATAGAAATGTTGTCATCACAGTGGGCTTCTCTACCATGTCAAGACTACTCCACGATCGTGGTTTCTCTTAGTCATCTCTACGATTTTAACATAGCCTTATTATCTGCATGGCTAGCACCAACTAGAGCATAGACTTTATGGTTGTAGATTTAGCATACCTAAATCACTTATAAATTTATTAAATCTGGATTCATTTAAGGGTTTTGTAAAGACATCAGCAAGTTGATTTTCAGAAGGGATGTTTTGTAAAGATATAGTTCCATTTTGAACATGATCCCTAATAAAATGATATCTTATTTCTATATGCTTAGTCCTAGAATACATGACAAGATTATGTGTTATTGCTATGACACTTGTGTTCTCATAGTGAACAGGTATAGACTTGAAATCAAACCCATAGTCTGCCAGCTGGTTCTTCATCCATAGGATTTGAGCACAGCAACTGCCTGTAACAATGTATTCAGCTTCTGCTATTGAAGTTGATACTGAATTTTGCTCCTTGCTAAACCAGGACACAAGTCTGTTTCCTAGCGGTTGACAAGTGGCACTAGTAATTTTTCTATCAATTTTGCAGCCTGTAAAATCAACATCTGAATATCTTGTCAGTTCAAAGGAGGACTCCTTGGGATACCAAAGTCCCAAGTGAGGTGTTCCTTTGAGATACCTGAGAATTCTCTTTACAGTAGTTAAGTGTGATTCCTTAGGATTAGCTTGAAATCTAGCACATATACATTTTTCAAACATTATGTCTGGTCTACTGGCAGTTAGGTACAGAAGAAAACCTATCATACCTCTATATTGAGTAATGTCAATACATTTACCTTTCTTATCTTTGTCAAGCTTAGTTGCTGGAGTAATTGGTGTTTTCATAGGGGAGGCTGATTTTATGCCTTACTTCTTAAGTAAGTCTTTAATGTACTTGGTTTGGTTAATGAAGATACCTTTATCAGTTTGCTTCACTTGTAGTCCAAGAAAGAAATTCAGCTCACCCATCATGCTTATTTCGGACTTGCTCTGCATAAGTTTAGCAAATCTCTTGCACAGATTTTCATCAGTAGAACCAAAGATAATATCATCTACATATATTTAAACTAGTAAAACTTTATCTTTGTGCTTTCTAAGAAATAATGTGGCATCTACTCTTCCTCTAGTGAATCCTTTCTCAATAAGAAAGTTAGTTAGTGTTTTATACCATGCTCTAGGTGCTTGTTTAAGTCCATATAAGGCTTTGTCTAATCTATAGACATAATTAGAGAGAGTTGGATTGATGAAACCTGGAGGTTTCTCCACACATACTTCTTCTTCAAGTTCACCATTCAAAAATGCACTCTTGACATCCATCTGGAAAACTTTGAACCTCATGTGGGTAGCAAAGGCAAGTAATATCCTAATAGCTTCTAGTCTGGCAACAGGTGCTAAGGTCTCGTCGTAGTCGATGCCTTCTTGGGAATAACCTTTGGCCACTAGTCTTTCCTTATTCCTTGTGATCACTCCATCTTCATCCATTTGTTTCTGAAGACCCATTTAGTGCCAATAACTGGGTGACTTCTTGGTCTAGGAACTAATCTATAGACTTTGCTTCTTTTAAACTGATTCAGCTCTTCTTGCATGGCCTCTATCCAACTTGAATCTTTCATGGCATCTTCTATCTTCTTGGATTCCATTTGGGACAGTAAACTCAGATAGAAACACTTATTCTGGGTTGCAGATCTCGCCTTAATTCTTGCATTTGATCTCCAATAATAAGGTCTTGAGTTTGATTTCTTGCCCATTTGTTCCTTGTTGGTACATCTGTTCTGGTGCCTTCTTGTTTGAATTCTTCAAGATCAACTTCTGTCTCTTGTTGCAGAGGTTCGTCGTCTGGTGTAGTTCTCTTCGTGATCTCTTCTCCAGGCTCGATGATTCCATCTTTTGGGGCTACGATCATGGTGCTGGGCTGGACCACCTTATTCGTAGTGTCTGAATCGTCGATCGCAGTACATTGTGGTACAGACTTGTCTGAGTCTGTTTCATCAAAGATGATGTGAATTGAGACTTCAACACTTAGCGTCTTCTTGTTGAATACTCTATAGGCCTTGCTGTCTGTGGCTTATCCAAGAAAGATTCCTTCGTCTGACTTGGGTTGGAACTTAGTTAGATAATGTTTTCCATTGATGAGAATGTAGCATACACAACCGAATACACAGAGGTAACTAAAATTTGGCTTTCTTTATTTTCATAACTCATAAGGAGTCTTCTTTAGTGTAGAGTGAACAAGAGACCTATTCTAAGTGTAGCACGCAGTGTTGATAGTTTATTCCCATAAGTATTCAGGCAAATGAGTTGCTGCTAGTAGAGTCCTTCCTGCTTCAACTAGCGTTTTGTTCTTCTTTTCAGCTACTCCATTTTGTTGTGGAGTTCGTGGAGCTGAGAAGTTATGACTGATGACATTGTCTGAGCAAAACTGATCCATCTCAGAGAAGTCGAAATCTCTTCTATGATCACTCCTTCTAGCTTTGATCTTCTTTCCTTTTTCGTTCATCACGAGCTTGAACATCTTGATGAGTTGGAATCTTGTTTCATCTTTAGAATTTAGAAAGAACAACCATGTGAATCTAGTTTAGTCATCCACTACGACCAGTGAGTATCTCTTCCCTCCAAGACTTACAGTTAGAATTGGCCCGAAAAGATCCAAGTGAAGCAACTGTAGGGGCTTATCAATTGAGTTCACTACTTTGCCTTTAAATGAGCTTCTAGTTTGCTTTCCAAGCTGACAAGTGTTGCATTTCCTTTCTTTAACAAATCTGAGCTTGGGTAAACCTGCTACTAGATCTTTGGAGGCCAGTTTTGACATTTTCTTGAAGTTGAGATGCGACAACCTTTTATGCCATAGCTAGCTCATTTCTTCAGAGGCTTTAGCAAGAAAGCATATTATCTCATCAGAACTCAGTTGAGTAAAATTAACAGTGTAGATGTTCCCTTCTCTTGTTTCAGTCAGCTTTATAGAAGAGATCTTCAAATCTCTGACTTGACACTGACTGTTGAGGAAGGTGACTTGATGACCCTTGTCGCAGAGTTGACTGATGCTTAGAAGATTATGCTTTAGTCCTTCCACATAGGCTACTGTGCTGAAAGACACTTCATCATTCCCAACTGCGATATATCCTCTTGTCTTGCTAGAGCCAATGTCTCCAAATATGACTGTTGGACCCTCTTTCTCTGTAAAGTTAGACAAGAGGGCTTTGTTACCAATCATGTGCCTTAAGCATCCACTATCCAGATACCAAGTTATGATCATGGAGCTAGGTTCCTGCAGTAAGGTTAAGCTTTCATTTTGGTACCCAGACTTGCATGGGTTCTACCTTGTTAGTACCCTTGCGGACCCAAATCTGCTTTACTTTGGGTCTATTATGCACATGATTATAATAGCATACTGCAGCCTTATGACCATATTTATCTCATATAAAGCATCTAGCAAGATACATGCTTGTGTGTGTGTGGATTCTTTCTCCATTTGGACTTGTGTGGATTCTTGGTGTTCTTTCCCTTATACTAATTCTTCTTTTTCCATACATCCTTGTTATTCATGATTTGTGATGAGTAAAACTCAACTCTACTATTTCTTCCTAGTTGGTTCGTGAAGTTGGTTTTACTTGACTCAACGATCCTTCGAGGTTTAAGAGTAGTGACTGAGTTACACTGGTTCTTCCTTTTATGAGGATTTCACAAATGTAATGCTTCAATTGAAATTAAAAGCACTACTAAAGTTAGTTTCCTTTAGCTTTTCCAGATATGATTCTTAGGTAGATTCCCCAAAACCTAAACCTGTTCTGTCAGATGCACTTCTCTAACTAAAGATCAGGGAGTCCATGGATGAAGAGGATCTATTCCACATTAAGATTTTCTTTATTAGTTCCTCAATCTTAGAGGTTAGATTTAACTCTTTTTGTATGTTGAGTTCATTGGTTTGTCTTAATATTTTATTCTAAGCCTCAAATTTAGAGAGAGAAGTGGTACTTAGTAGAGCTGTCTCCAGTTCTTCTAGAACTTTCCCTTTCTCTTTTTGAAGAAGAGAATAATCTTTAGACAAAACTCTGAACCATTTCATGTATTGATGTAGATTAGATTTTATGCCATGTAGTGCAGTTTTTAAATTCTCAATGTCTATATCAGGAGAGTTAAAGTCAAATACCTCATCGATACTTGCTTCATGATGGTCAGTGCTTTTCTTGTCCTTTGCCTCTTTGGCCATTAGACATAGATTGGCTACTTGAGGCTCTTCATCATCTCCAGACTCAGAATCTATGTCGTTATCTGAGTCACTCCACGATCCTCCGGTCACAAGACCGTTGTCTTTTTTCTAGAGCTTTTTGTAGCCTTTGAACTCCTTCTTTGGATTTGTTTTCCTCTTCAGCTCTTCTCTAAGAGGTTTGTTGCAGTTTGCAAAGAAATGGACAGGCTTCTAGCTGTTGTAGCATAAGTCATTGATCTGCTTCTGGCTGCTATTGTTGTTGAATCTCTTAGGTCTACTGCTTCTGTCTTTGCGCATGTACCTTTTGAGTCTTCTAACTAACATTACAATGTCCTCATCATCATCTTCCTCAGAGTCAGATTCATTTTTAGCATGAGCTTTGGAGGCAGTTTATGCTACCTTGAGAGCAACTCTTTTGTCCTTCTTTCTTCCTTCAGATAGAGTCTCTACTCGTTGGGTCAGCTCTAGTTCATAGGTAAGAATGTTGCCATAGAGTTATTGAGTTGTCATTTCATGGAGGTTCTTTGATTCTCTGATGGCAGTGATTTTGGCATCGTACTTACTCGGTAAAGACTTCATGAACTTTATGATAAGATCTTTATGTGGATAGATCTTGTCAAAAGCTCGAAGAGAGTTGAGTAGGACATTGAATCTCTCATAGGTAGACTCAGAAGAGATTGCTTATTTTCTCTGACTTCTTCTGTTCCTTCGTGCATAATAAGCAATGCTTCCCAGACTTCCTTGGCAATTTTGCTGTTGACCATATTTTTGAACAGATCATCTTCTAAAGACTGTAACAAAATGTTCTTGGCCTTTTTGTCTAGTTGGACAGCTTTCTTGTCGTTGTCAGTCCATTCTTATTTGATCTTGATCTGAATTATGTTTAGATCATCTAGAGTTGGTAAAAGCTTTGTTGGAACATATGGCCCATTCATAACGGTTTCAAGTAGCTCGTCATCTATTAAATCCATGTAGGCTTGCATACTAACTTTCCAGTTGGCAAATTTGTCTTTGTTGCACATTGGTGGCTTGCTGCCTCCACCGGTGTTGGACTCACTTATTACTTGTGCCATTGGATCTACTCAAGCTTTGCAAGCTGGTTGAGAGAACCTGCTCTGATACCAATTGTTAGTTCCTAGAGGCACAATAGTTATCTAGAAGTGGGGTTGAATAGATATTTTAAAAACTTTTTCCTTTTCAAAATACTTATCAGATTTGTTAATAAACTAACCACAGAAGAATATATGATTTGTTTGTTCCCCTTTAAGATAAACCAAGTTTAGAGGTGATAAGCAGGTATGACAGATATAGCAATTATAACATATATATTAGACATAGTGATTATAGGTAGTTCAGAGCACTCAAGACTCCTAGTCTAGTCTTCTACTCCACGAGTAGATAATCCACTAAGGATATCTTTACAATCTTTGAATCACTTAGATTCCTTCAAGACCAGTAGTCTTGGAACTTCTTAGTTCACTTAGAACTCTTCCAGTCCAGCAGGCTTGGAATACACTTGATGAGAGTTGAGTTTTTGAGTTGTGCTAGTCAGTTCCAATAAAGCATACGTTAGAAAGAACTGAGTAGCTGCACAAGCTTTTCTTTCTTGATCATAGAGTTTGGACGTTGATTTTTCTTGAGCTTTTTTGTTCTTGCTTACTTTTTGCTAAATCTCTATCTGATTTGCTTATGAAGGAGCCTTTCAAATGTTTTCGTTGAAGGCATCCATTGTAGCATTTAATGATCCAGACATTTCTGAGCACTGATGTTGACTTCCTTAAAATCTGATGTTCTGACGTCTGGCCCACTGACACAACAAACTACTTTCTCACCTAACAACTGAAAAGGTGTTTTTAGCAGGCATGCAGTCCTTTCCTTAGCTTCTTTTATACGCTTCTTCGATACATACTAAGGATGAGTGTTAGATCATTGGGATTCCCAAAATGTCAACGTCTATAAGCCATTCTTCGAAGGTTATACTTCCTCCTTCATCAAATAGACGAAATTAGGTGCTTCTGATGTTGACTGGAGAGACACCACGATTATTGTCTTTGTACCATGATCGTTGTGTCTTGTCATGCTCGTACTTGATTCAACCTTGATCAAAGAGAACACTACGATTTCTATTAAGCTCTGATAGACTACGATCTCTACTTGCTCGTTTTGCAGACTCCACGTTTTCGAGAGCTGACTGTTATTCTTGACTTGGCTCGGTAGGCACTCGGACTATCTCCACGATTCTGAGTGTGGCTTCCAAGACAGACTACAATTCTAAAGCAACTTCTTTGATACTCCACGATTCTGCCTTGACTTCTACAATCTCTTAGCTAGCTTGTCAGACTACGATTCTCTTGATGCCTATCTATTACATCTAAAAATAGATCAACCTAACAGCTTTGATCTTTCTTCTATACATTCATTTACAGAATAAATGAGAGTACTTATATTAAAATTAATTCTTAAACTCCTTTAGAAATTAAAATAATAATAATTGTAATAATATTAATAAGACTCTTCTTATTAATTTATATTTAATATTTTTAAAATATTAAACTATTTAATTTACTCCATCACCATAGATTAAATTAAATATACTTAACATATTATTACGATTATGTCATTAACTTCTAAAATAATTATTTTTCCTTTTATGGTGTGACCCTTTAGGTTCTCCATATTAAACAGGTTATGAATAACTTAATTAGAACAATTCAAATCTCATTGAAATAAATAAATTAAACTATTAATTTATTTAAATAAATAATATTTATTCTACAATAAGGAAAAACCTCTTTAGCGATCAACGACTTTTCAGATAATATAGATTTCAACATTAATCATAAAAGAACCTTTGAGTAAATAGTTACTATACAATTCAATCCTTCCACCATACAATGTCCCAATTAAATATTATACATGGAATTACTGTCAAGTCTTATTTTATTTAATTATATTTATTTAGATTCCCAATTGCACAACTCCGAATAAATGCAAATTAGAAACTACTTTCTAATTTCATTTCACCTTGGCCAAGGATTCTTGGGTGTCATTTACCGAATCGCATAGGACATTTCTCTTCTTTTACTAGAAGTGTTAGATTCTTTATTTATCATTCATTATCTCTATATATAACTTATTACACCCAAGCATACCTTTTGATATACCCTAAGGGTCTTAAGGAATAAGTCAAAATATAATACATTATACACAAGATACTATGATGATCTCAAGTCTAAGGATCATTTGTACTACTATCACTACATGAATTCCTATTGACAAGCAAGTAAAACTCCATTAGGTATTCCTTAGCACGTCACATTCAGTGAACTTATTCTCCAATAAGCACCTACATACTTGCTTTAATATCTCCAGACAAATGATCATGAGATCAATCATCCTCATCCAATGAGCAAGCAACGTATGTACCAATATATCCGGATTCACTAATCCCCTTTTTAGTAATCCATTGATTGGAAACATTTTAGTTTTTAAGCTATTTAAGAATTTAGATCTCATTAGCATGATCTCATCATAATTCTAAAAGCATTGCTTAAAACTATGGGTTTATCACATATTATTAAAACAGTACCATGTAGATAAAAGAAATGCCCTTAGTAAATTTAAATACTTTTATTAAAAAATAAATAAGATTGATTACAAAGTATATGCTTTATCATCATGCATGATTGACTTGTATGCATACTACTTTCAATCTCCTACTTGTAATAAAGCCAATCGTCATGGTATCTCATACCCATCTTCTCTAAGTGACAATCGATCTGTTGTTGTGTTAACGCTTTAGTAAATATATCTATAATGTTGTCTTGAGAGTCCACACGCTCTAGGGTGACATCTCCTCTTTCAATGATTTATCTAATCAAATGAAAGCGCCGCAACACATGTTTAGATTTCTGATGAGACCTAGGTTCCTTAGCCTGCGGAACAGCTCTGGTGTTGTCACAGAATAAAGGTACTGGTCCTGTAATGCTAGGAACCACACCAAGTTCAGTAATGAACTTCTTCATCTAAATAGCCTCATATGCAGCTTCACTTACAGCTCTGTACTCTGCCTCTGTCACTGAATCAGCAACTGTTTGCTATTTGGAACTTTTCCAACTCAATACACCACCATTCAAAGTAAACACATACCCCGAAATGGATTTGTTGTCATCTCGGTCTGTTTGAGAACTTGAGTATGTTAAGCCCTCTGGTTTCAATTCAGACCAACCGTAGACAAGAAATACTTCCTTAGTTATTCTTAAGTACTTTAGGATATTTTTCACTGCCTTCCGGTTCTCTTCTCCTGGATTCGACTGATATATGCTTGTTACACTAAGTACATGAGTGACATCCGGTCTAGTACATATCATACCGTACATGATAGATCCTATTGCTTAAGCATAAGGAATCTTACTCATATCGTCTCTCTCCTCAGGTGTCTTTGGGGCCTGTTTCTTGGAGAGATGTATTCCATGGCTCATCAGCATGAGACCTCTTTTGGAATCTTCCATGCTAAACCTCTTTAGCATCGAGTCAATGTGCATTCCTTGGGATAAGCCAAACATCCTTTTAGATCAATCTCTATATATCTTTATCCCCAAAATATATGATGCTTCTCCCAAGTCTTTCATGGAGAAGTGTTTAGATAACCATATTTTAATCGATTGTAGCATAGGAATATAATTCTCTATCAGTAGTATATCATCAACATATAATACAAGGAATGAAACAACACTCCCACTAACCTTCTTGTACACACATGGTTCATCCTCATTTTTGATAAAATCAAACTCTTTGATTGTCTAATCAAAATGGATGTTCCATCTATGAGAAGCTTGCTTCAATCCATAAATGGATCGTTGTAGCTTACAAACTTAATTAGTTCTAACTTTTGAAATAAATCCCTCTGGTCATGTCATATACACATCATCCTCATGTTTTCCATTGAGGAAGGCCATTTTCACGTCCATCTACCAGATTTTGTAGTCATGGTAAGCTGCAATTGCAGAATGGACTTGAGCATAGCTACTGGTGAGAAGGTTTCATCATAGTCAACTCCTTCACTTTGTTTGAAACCTTTTGCGACCAGTTGGGCCTTATAGGTCTCTTGCTTGCCGTCTGCTCCAGTCTTTCTTTTAAAGACCCATTTACACCCCAATAGGCTTAATGCCTTCAGGTGGTGAAACCAAAGTCCATACTTGGTTTTCATCCATGGAGTCCATCTTGTATTTCATGGCTTCTTACCACTTCTCTGAGTCTTTACTACTCATAGTGTGTTTGTAATTCAATGGATCATCATCATCGATGATGCATACCTCATCGTCATCCTCTATAACGAATCCATACCTATGAATAGGGTGTGTTAAAATAGGTTCTTCCACTTGGTTAGGTACCTGACTTTGATCCGTAGTATTTTGTAGTTCTTGAACTTCTTCAAGATATATCTTACTCCCACTGACCCCTTCAAAGATAAACTCCATTTTCAAGAAGGCAGCATGTTTCACAACAAACACCTTTTGATCAGTTAGATGATAGAAATAATATCATGATGTTTCTTTAGGGTATCCTGTCTTAACATGCTTAAGATTTGGTTTCCTCCCTATCCATAACTCATATGGGGTCTTAGGGACGGATTTGGTAGGTACCTTATTAAGTAAATATGCAGTCGATCTAGGGCACATCCCCATAAAGAAACTGGAAGGTCGGTAAAGCTCATCATGGATCGAACCATGTCCAACAATGTTCGATTTCTCCTTTAAGATACACCATTCAGCTGTGGCGTCCCTGGTGAAGTCCATTGTGAGATTATACCATTTTCTTTAAGATAATTGAGAAACGTACCGGTTAAGTATTCACCACCTCAATCTGATAAAAGAATCTTAATACTTTTGCAAGTTTGTTTCTCTACTTCACTTCTGAATTCTTTGAACTTTTCAAATGATTCAGATTTGTATTTCATTAAATACATATATCCAAATCTTGAGTGATCGTCAGTGAATGTTATAAAATAAGAATACCCTCCTCGTGCAATCGTTGTTATAGGTCCACATACATCTGTGTGTACCAACGCTAACAACTCTGTAACTCTTTCTCCTTTTCCAATAAAAGGAGATTAAGTCATTTTTCCCATGAGATAAGATTCACAAGTTAGATATGATTCATAATTCGATAGCAGTAGGAGCCCATCTTTATGCAACTTGGATAATCTTGTTTCATTAATATGACCAAGTCTACAGTGCCACATATAGGTATAATTAACACCATCTCTTTTCCTTTTATTAGTTTGTTCAATTTGAAGTATATTTTCATGCAAGTCAAGTATATAAAGTCCATTTCGCAAAATTACCAACACCATATAAAACATTATTATTATAAATAGAACAATTGTTGTTCTTTATTATAATCTCCAAACCATCCATATCCAATACATAAATTAAAAAAATATTTCTAATGATATTCAGAATAAAATAAAAATTATTTAAATTAACGAACTTGCCCGTAGGCAGTGCAAAATAATATATCTCTACAGCTAAGGCAACAACATTTTCTCCATTTCTCACTCGTAGCAAGACCTCATCCTTGCTCAGCTTTCTAATTCTGACCAGTCCCTGCATATATTATTACATATGTGAGAACCACATCCGATATCCAATGCCCAAGTAGAAGATTGACTTTTAAAAAAATTAATTTCAATTATAAACAAACCTTGATTAGGATTCGAATCTTCTCTAAGCTTCTTCTGCTTTTGCTCTGCAAGATAATCCTTGAAGTTCCTCTTCTAGTGATATGGCTTGTTGCAATGGAAGCAAATTCCTTTGCTAATTGGATCAAGTTTCTTTTGATTCTTCATATTTACCTTACCTTTAGCCTTCTTGGATTTTTACTTTTCAGAAGATACCTTGGGCCTCTTCCTTTTCTTGGAAGAATCATTCACTATTAAGACATGGTCCTTCTTGAACGGGATTAGACCTTCAACAGTTTTCAATATGTCTAGTAATTCAGGCAAGCTAACATCTAACTTATTCATGTGAAAATTCACAGCAAACAGTGAGAATGTGTTAATGAGTGACTGCAAGACTAAATCTTGACTCAACTTTCCATCCATGACAAACCCAATCTATTCAAGACGTTCAATCAGATTAATCATCTTTAAGACATAAGTCTCAACAGTAGTGTCATCGGTCATCCGAGATCGGAAGAGCTCCTTAGATATTTCATATCTAGCAGTCCTACTTTGTTCACCATACAACTATTGTAGGTGGAGCAGTATAGTAGGAGCATCCATGGTTTCATGCTGACGCTGAAGCTCATTACTCATGGATGCGAGCATGATACATTGAACCACATATGCATCATCTTGCCTCTTTCTGAAAGTAGCAATCTCTTCCTCAGAGGTTGTTTCTGCAACTTTTGCAGGGACAGACGAATTTAGGATATAAAAAATCTTTTCAGCAGTGAGAACTATTCTCAGGTTCCTTAACCAGTCCGTGTAATTCGGTCCAGTCTATTTTTGAGCATCAAGTATGCTACGCAATGAAATTAGTGAACGTTACATTTTCAAATTTCTGCATGTGAAAAAACAACATTTTAGCAAACATTCATTTAATTAATTTATTTTACCAAAATAAATTAGGTCTTATTTTATATTGGTATCTCCCACTATTTTTTTCAAACTATATTACCCTCATCTATCTAGTTCGGCAAAATCTATTTAAAGTTTTTGCTAGTGAGAATAAGGAACCCATTTCAAATATATATAGCTTTGTGGTAACACAACAAACTATATATAAATAAATAGGTAGACAACTTCTTGTCAATTACATAATCATGTAACTACTTATGTTTTGCCTCTTGGATTATTTCGATCAAGTGGTGGCACATCCGAATCAAAATTATCTAAGTTAAGTCCAACCTAGAACTTCCATATATTCAAAAAAGAAAAATATTGTCCTTGTGGTGACACAACAAAATAATATTGTTTAATTTTCTTTATAAACATCAAATGTGATAAATTAACATCTTAAATACTTAATACTTGCCTTGTGGGGACACAACAAACTCATATTAAATATTTATTACTCTATTAATTTTATCATGCTAGAAGGTGACGTTCGTTATTCCAAATACCTTTAAACGCTTAGGACTTAATATAATTTCTTTGAGGGGTTTGTTATTAATTATCTCATCTTGTTTAGCGCGCATGCACATATATATTTAAAATACACGTCATATTATTAAACGTGTGAAGCATGTTTGCATAATATATATATATATATATATATATATATATATATATATATATATATATATATATATATATATATATATATATATATATATATAATACTAGCATGCATATATAGAATACTATATTCTACCCAGATTGATTATGGATTTTTATTCTAGTTTGGTTCATTAGAGCCACCAAGTGAACCAAAAGGTCATACCCTAGGGTGCAAGAATTAACATTTAAATATAACTATTACATTTAAACCAGGACTCCATTACAAGTGGGTCTTTAAGTGCTTCTTGCTCCTTGATCTTCGATTCTTCGAAAAATTCTAACTAATCCAATTACATAAACTATTTAATTTAAATAGAAACCTTGATCAGCAATCAAAAGAAAGTACATAGGAGAGAGATAGAATTTACATCAAGAAAAAAATCATAAAATACGAGGTACGCAGACCCCAGTTAATAAAACTCATTCATTCGAGCATCCAACCAAAATAAATTCAATCACATTGATCAATATTTCATACTCAACCCCATTTATTATCATATATATCATCATGTGCATCAATAAATAAAACATTCATTTTATGAATAAAAAACATTTTTTATATATATATATATATATATATATATATATATATATATATATATATATATATATATATATATATATATATCCTTCTTAGATAACTTTAAAACTGATTACAATGTAAAAATAGTAGAGAAGGTTTATGTCATTAACAAAGAATATGAAAATTGTAGTCTATTGTCTCCTGATGTTATTAAAAAACATAAGAAGAAGGGTTATAATTTTATTCATATTGGACTTGTTCAAGTTGATGTTAAACCATTAAATATTAAAGGAATCAATTCAAGTATTTACCTTTGCCTTAGAGATGCACGATTTCTCAATTATCACCCCAGTATCATTGGCATAATGGAATCAAGTCTGCATAATGGTCCAATCCATTTCAATTTCTTTCCTGATTTCACATTAAGCCTAAGTGATCACAACCTACTAAAAGCTTTAACTTTAAATATTAAAACTGCTGGAGAGATTACTCAAATGATTGAGGGATCTCAGCCTCTTGCTTTGATTTATAGGATATATTAGAAGACCATGAAAACGAACTTAAACGTTCATGCTCTTAATAAAAGTCCTAAAGATCAAACTGTTTTAATTCAAAGATCAACTAGTGATGCTAATGTTCAGAACCCGAGAACCATCCTCTGGAAAGACATTACATTACCTAGTCAATGGACTTTACCCAGTGAAATACCTCAACAACCCGTCATTAACAACTTGTTAAATGTTGAAAATGTTAGATAATTTTCTGATGGAACAGTCAAAATAAGTTTTGAACGCACTAGAAGGCCAGTTATTATAGAAGATTTTACTAGTTCTTCAGCACATTCAGTTCAGTCTCGAAGAGATACTGAAGCTCTTAGTAAACCTTCTATTAGAGATATATAAATGAAAGGTATCCTTAATCAAGGTCAAGCTAGTCATCCGTGTTATACTCTTGATGATCAAGTTGAAGAAGAAGGTTCTTCTTCTTCGACTCCTTCAGAGTTTCCTACCCAGTCAAACTTTGAGGCCCCTATTAATAATCAATTAAGAGTCATTAAAAAGGAATTTAAATTAGATTAGGATAATCTTGTTAAACATTTCAATTCCAAATCTAATAAAGAAAAAAGACATTTATTTCGCTCTAATCATCCTACTGATAAGGAACGAGATAAAATTATAAATAGGTGGAAACGATTTATTAATAATGAAAAAATAAACATTGCTTTTTACGATTGGTATAATCAGTACCAAGGTAAATGTAATGTTATAACTAAAACACAGTGGGTTACAGAAGATAAATTGAAAGTTTCCTCTAGTCATCCACCTCTTGAAACTGTTCTTATTTCAGTTAAAAACACATCCGTTATTGCCAGTCCATTCAAAATCTCAGATAGTAATAAAGATGAAAAGAAAATTATTGTACAAAATAATTTCACTAATCAGCATCTAGCAACCTTAGGTAAGCAGCTAGATAAAATTGAAGAAAAATTTGATGAGTCAATTGTTAAAAAACCTGATTCAATGATTGAACATCCCCTATTAAAATTACTAGAAAATAGAAGTAAATTAGGTTTACCCAATAAAGATGGTGAACTTACCCATACAATTGATAAGTTATTTAAAAAACTAAAAACTGAACCTAGAACGAGTGGCACTATAGCTATTATTGATCAAGTTGAAACTAAAAATGAAAGCAATAGTCAATCAGATCATTCTGATACTATTTCAGTCCAGGATTTTAATGATCAACTAAATAAATTAACGGTCAGTAACACTAGTATAACCAGAAATTGGTATTCTAGACCTACTCCTCCGGATCTACAGTTTGAAGAGAGAAATCTAGATAAACAATGTAAGACCCCGACTTTTTTATAAATAAAATTGAATTTTCTCTATTTATTATTTTGAAATAGTAAGGGTTGATTTGATTAATGTGATAAATTATGGGTAAAATGCCCAAATATCTTAAATGAGCAAGTGGTTATAAAATATTCTTGTTGTCGGGAAATATTCGTTTGGTCGTGAAATATTCTTGCTGTTGGGGAATATTCGTACGACGGCGCAGCCTTGTGTGGGCCTCATAACAGAAAGCGATTGGATGAAGAAAACGACAAGTATGAGTTTTTTTTATAAATAACGGCATAGTTATTACCGTTAACACTGTTCGAATATCCGGTGGTTAAAACACAGTAATACGCGGTGTTGCACAGTAGCACACGGTATTGCACCAATTATTGATTCTTACGTAAGAAGGCACTACTCAATAATTATTACAGTAATTACTGTTCAATATTTTATTTTATTAATTCAATAATTGCTACGTTGATATTTAATTTATATTATTGTTGTTTCAATAATTGTCACTGTACAGTATTTCTATTATTAGATCAATAAATCATATTATTTTAATAATATTATTAGATAGCATTATTGGTAATGTCTAGAAAGTTCTGTCTAAGGAGATGTTTGATCACCTAATTACGCACTAGTAAGGAGAAATCCTTATTGGAAAGCCCCCTCTTTCCTAGGAACGGCCTAGTTGTCAGTATTGTGATTCTGTAATATTATTTGTGAATAATTAATTATTGATTTATATGATAAGAAAAATATTTATTTATGTTGATGTAAATGGGAGAATTTTTAGAAAAGTGACAATTGTTTAAAATTGATATTTTATCTTTTCTGATAAAATAATTCATTTAAATATATTATTATATTTTAATAATATAATAATGATGATATTTTTATGATGAATGTGTGATATATGAATAAATGAGGAGGAAGAGTATTTTTGTTGCATTTAATGATAAAAACATGTTAAACATGTTGGTGGGCCCCAATTTTTGACTGAAATTTAATTATAGCCTGTAAAATCGTCCGTATGTAGATTTCGATCAATTTCTGCTTGGAATTTACAAAAACTTAAACTTACAAAGTTGTAAAGAATTGAATTTCCTATGGAATGGACATAAGATTCAAATTTTTCTGATAAAAGGGCTATTTAGTATGAATTATTGAAGTTCCGGAATAATTAATTTTTGGAGTTTAAAATATTTATTTTAAGAAAGACATTTTTTTCAATTGGGTGGGCCCCACATGTGTTGTAAACATGCTGAATTAAGATTTCAAGAGGAGGGCGTGAAAATTTTTAATAAATATTGTTATTTTATTAAATTTTCTACTTTGGTGTTCTAAGCATTTTCCTATAAAAAGGGTGTTTAGGTTAGAATTGAAAATAACACCAGAAACTGAAGTTTTCTCTCTCTATATTATCGAGCGTATTTTTGTGAGTATTTTGATACTTTGAGTGTTGTTATACGATGCAAGTTTCCTTTAACACTATATCCGGTATTCCAGTCAGAAGTACTGTCCTTTTGAGGTAAGGGATGTTATTTTTTTTATAAATAATATTATTTCTTTCAATATCACTATGTCAGAATATTGGTAAGATTTTTCTTGTGAAATTCTTATCTTTTGTGTCGAGATTACTATTTATGTACACGGCACTATTCACGTATACGGTTCTATTCACAGAAAAATTAAAATTTTCCTTTCTTTGTCAAAGTTGTTTATTATGATTACTAGTTTTGATTGTATCTATGTTTTGATCTTCATTCTTGAATTTTGCGCCACAATAATTTATTACGGAGTATTTTTGAACATGGATAAACAAAAGTACGAATCCCTAATATTTGTTATTTTGTCTCAGTGGATTCGTTTTTTTTAAAATATTTTTCATCATCCTCGGTCCTAAATGATGATATTATTGAATATCTTTGGCTTGTAGTACAAAGATGAATGATTAACTGATGAATATCTTTGGCCCGTAGTGCAAAGATGAACAGGTGTTTAGATGAACATGACCAACTGGTGATACAAATGAATATCTTTGGCCTGCAGTGCAAAGATGAATATTTGATTCAAGATGTATATTGATTGATGTTACAGGGATAAATATTGACGATGGACTTTTACATCTTAGAAGATAGTAGAATTCATTCTCTACTTAACTCTTCTAATGGATTGTTGTTTCCGCTGCAGTTGTTGATCTAAAATTTATTGTCTATTATATCCTATCAGATTTTTCCCTATTGAGGACTAACGATAATTTGTTCTATATTATCTTAGTCATAATATTCTTTACTGGGCTAGTTGAGCCAACCCTTTTCCTTTTTGTTCCATTTTTCTTCTCAGGAAGCGAGAATATAACGGGAAGTAGTCGGGGTGTGGAGTAATGTTCCAAGGCAGTTTTTATAATAGTCCTCCCTATTTTATAAAATAGTGTATCAATAATTATAATGATGACTTATTTGAGTGTGGATATTGTCTAGAAGACAATATTTGTATTTTAATTCACAGTTTATGTGTTGTCGTATTTTGCCCGACAATTATATTAATAAAGTTGTAGTTGTTTCTGTACCATATTTTTGGCGACTCATAATGGGTGAGGTATACCTATTTTGGGGGCGTCACAATCAATTCTCTGTTTCTTCTAATAAAATTTATGAATGGAACATTGATGGTTTTAGTGAACAAGAGATTTTAAACAAATTAAATCACATGTCCATGGTAGCTAATAGCTATATTACTAAATTCAATAATCTCATGCAGCCGGATATTGTTGAATTAATTGCTAGTGGATTCGCTGGTATCCTTAGATGTTGGTGGGAAAAACATCTCACAGAAGATACTAGGCTATCAATAATCCATGATGTCCTATTGGATGAAGATGGCAACCCCATCTTTGATGAAGTTGTTGGTGTTGGTCCGCATGATGGAGTAAATACTCTAATATTTACCATAATTAAACATTTTGTTGGAACCCCTAACAATATCACTGAAAGATTTCATGATCAGTTAAGTAACCTCACTTGTCCCACTCTAAGTGATTTTAGATGGTACAAAGATGTATTTACTTCTAGAGTTATGATGCGTAATGATCGTAATAAACCATTCTGGAAAGAAAAATTCGTTAATGGTTTACCTTCATTATTTGCTCATAAGGTTCGTGAAGAGTTAAGTAAAAATTTAGGTTACATTAATTATGCTAATCTTACCTTATGGTGATATTATAAGTTATATTCAAAAAATTGGTTCGAAAATGTGTATAAACTTCAAACTAGCAAAACAAGCTAGCGAAGATAAGAATAAAGCCAAATATGAGTTAGGGACTCTTTGCGAACAGTATGGTTTACCTCCTGTTGCTCCCTCTAGAAGAAAGCACAGGCATAAACATGTTGAGTCTCGTAAAAGTCACAAACATCATAAAAAGAAACATAATCAAAACAAAGATAAAAATCAAGAAAGCTATTACACTAAACCTAAAACCTCAAATAGAAAACATAATAAGAAACCCAAAAATTTTGATAAAAGTAAAATTGTTTGTCACAATTGTGGGCAGAAGGGGCACTACAAAAACGAGTGCAAAATAAATCAAAAATTATCTCAGTTAAATGTTTCAAGTGAAGATACAGAACACATTTTAGAATTAATGAGAATAGAAAACAACGTTAGTAATGATGAAGGTTCTGATATTTCTTATTCTTTTAATAGCAATGCTAATAATGATGAGACAAATAGTGATAATGAAGTTACTATATGTGCCAAAAAATTGCAATGAAAACTGTTGTGTTAAAAAATTAAATGTAATTACCAAAAATGATGAAGAAAGCTCTTTGTTAATTGATTTAATTGGTAAAATTTCTGATCCTGAGTTAAAAATTCAATACACAAAACAATTAAAAGATTTGTTAACCAAGGATAACAAATTTAAAGACAAGATTATTAAAGCTAAAGAAAACCCTATATTTAGCCTTAATAAAACTCTTGAAAGATTTAATTCTCCGGTTAAAGAAGTTACCCTTCCAGAATTAAATCAAGAAGTCAATAAACTTAAAAGAGAACTTTCTAATTTAAAATTAGATGTTTCTAATTTAAGAAAAGAGATTGAAGACAAAAAATCTGACCTTCAAGTCCATGATTCTTCTTCTAGTGATGAAAATCATGATGAACCAGAATCATCGGGTACCAAAGAAGTGCCTGATCTTTTTGTTCAAGGTCTTTCTCTTAAAAGAATTAAAGATATCACTATTCAAAAGTGGTATATTTCTATAAACTTGGTAATTGACAAAACTTTCTCAATACAGCTTCCTGCCCTTGTTGATACAGGTGCAGATCTTAACTGTATCCAAGAAGGTTTAATCCCCACCAAGTATTATAAGAAAAGTAGTGAAAAATTAAATTCGGCTAACGGTAGTCAAATGGAAATAAAATTTAAACTGCCTAAAGTTTATATTTGTCAAGATAACATGTGTTTTAAGACATCATTTGTTTTAATTCGCAATCTTACAGATAAGATCATCTTAGGATTACCATTTATATATTTATTATACCCGTTTACTACCAGTAATGAATGATTAAGCTGTAAACATTTAGGTAAAAGGATAACCTTCAAGTTTCTTATTAAACCTAATGAAAGAGATTTAAGATTTATCCAAGATGAATCCATTTCTAATTCTTTGAATTTATTAAACTGTAAATCCACACATTTAAGCTTTTTAAAGGAAGAGATTAAATATAAGCAAGTTGAAGAACAGCTTAAGAGTAACAGGGTTCAAGAAAAGATTGCAGATTTAAAAACTTATTTAAATAAAAATCTATGTTCTAATTCTCCTAATACTTTCTGGCATCGGAAGAAACATGTAGTAAGGCTCCCTTATGCAAAAGAATTTAAAGAACATTTAATTCCCACTAAGGCAAGACCTATCCAAATGAGTCATGAACAAATGGAGTTATGCAAGAAAGAAATTAATGATCTCCTTAGTAAAGGATTAATTAGACATAGTAAATCCCCTTGGTCCTGTCCTGCCTTCTATGTCAATAATGAAGCAAAAAAGGAAAGAGGTGTTCCTCGTCTAGTTATTAATTACAAACCATTGAACAAAGTTCTTGAATAGATTCGGTATCCCTTACCCAATAAGGAAGATTTCCTCAATAGGTTAAGTTATGCCACCATCTTCAGCAAATTTGACCTAGAGTCAAGATTTTGGTAAGTTGCCATTCACCTAGATGATAGGTATAAAATTGCTTTCACTACCCCATTCGATCATTATGAATGGAACGTTCAGTCATTTGGCTTAAAGAATGCCCCTAGTGAATTCCAGAACATCCTTAATGATATTCTGAATCCCTTTAGTCATTTCATCATTGTGTATATCGATGATAACCTCATTTTTTCCAGAACCATTGAAGAACATGTTAAACATCTGAATTCATTTTTCAAAATAGTTAAAACCAATGGTCTTGTCCTTTTCCCTTCCAAATGCAGTCTGTTTCAGACTAAAGTTTGGTTTTTTGGTTTTATCCTATATCAAGGACTTATTTTGCCTATTGACAGAGCTATTCAATTTGCCGACAGATTTCCTGATAATATTACCAACAAGACCCAACTATAGAGATTTTTGGGCTCACTCAATTATATTGGCAAGTTCTATAAAAATCTCAGGAAGATTTACAAACCTCTCTTTCAACGTTTGTAAAACAATCCTCCCCCTTGGACTGACATTCATACTTCTGTCGTCCAGCAAGTTAAAAAATATGTTAAGGTTTTACCTTGCCTTGGCATTTCCAATGATTCGACTTTTAAAATCGCTGAAACTGATGCCTCTGACATTGGATTTGGAGGTATTCTCAAGCAAAAGTTAACTCCTTCTTCTTCAGAACAAATTGCCAGATTTCATTCCGGTGCATGGAATCCTACGCAGTTAAATTACAATACTATTAAAAAGAAATTCTTTCTTTAGTCTTATGTATTAATAAATTTCAAAGTGGCTTACTAAATCAAAAGTTCCTAGTTAGGATAGATTGCAAATAGGCAAAGTTTATTCTTGAAAAAGACGTTAATATTTCCTCTAAGCATTCTTTCGCTAGGTGGCAAGCTCTGTTAATCATTTTTGATTTTAAGATTGAATATATTAAAGGAAGTAACAATTCAATTCCAAATTTTCTTACTCGCAAAATTATTAATACAGGTACCATATTTTCCCTATGAGTGTGCAAGGAGGTTCTTCCTCTCGAGGTCAGGGCCGTCATTTAGGCCCTAGTAATCAATCAAAAGGAACTTTGGTTCCTCATCTAGTCAACCCAGTTCCTCAGCCCAATCCAGTTAATAAATTTTAGGTCCTTAGTAGAGTTCCCAAGCCCTATTCTTCTGTCCTTGCCAGTAACCCTAAGCTAGTTGATCCTTTCTGCAATCAAACGAGGGCATCCTCCTCAAATCCCAGTCATCCCTCTTCTCAATAAATCCTCAAATGGGATAATCATTTGTTTCATATTGAACCACATATGAAACTAAAAGATGACCCAATTAAGCTTGCTTCCTAGTATTTCCCTACTGGATGGCACTTTGTTCATCTGGCTCCTTATAAATCCCTTGTGTATTATGTGACGCCCCCCAAAATAGGTTCATTCCGTCCAACCCATTCTGAGTCGCCAAATACATGGTACAGAAAATAACTACAACTTTATTATTACCATTGTCGTGCAAAATACGACAACACATATTCTGTGAGTTTAAATACAAATACTATCATCTAGACAATATTCAAACTCAAATGGAGTCCTCACTACAATTATTGATACACTATTTTATAAAATAGTGAGAACTACTAAAACAACTTTCTTGAACCATCATTCCATACCCGACTAGTTCCCGCTATATTCTCGCCTCCTGAGAAGAAAAATGGAACAAAGAGGAAAAGGTTGAGCTCAACTAGCCCAGTAAAAAATATTATGACTAAGATAATGTACAACAAATTATCCTTAGTCTTCACTAGTAATAAATCAGAGATTTAGAACATATGGTAGATGATAAAACTTTTCAACCATAGTTGCAGCGGAACGAACAATCCATTAGAAGAGTCAAATAGACCATAAAGTCTATTATCTTCTCCACGTTAAAAGTCCACCAGCAATGTTTTATCCTTGTAACATCAATCAACAGTTCCTTTCCACAATCATGTGAATAACTCATAATCATATTTGTAGTTCTAAATTTATTTTTTTTCATCCAGGACGAAGATAATTTACATCACCTGTCTTTACCTGAAACATCAAATATTATGGTTATACCAAATCACAGTTCTTGTTCATAATCATACTAATAAATTCATCTTTGTACCACGGGCCAAAGAGAACCTATTGTAAGACCCCGAATTTTATGAAATAAAAGTATTCAATTTTTCTATTCAGTAAATGGTTAAATTGATAAATGTTAAAGTTAAGGGTGATATATAAATTTTTTTCAAAATACACAAGTGGTTATAAAATATTCATTGTTGTCGGGAAATATTCGTTTGGTCGTGGAATATTCTTTCTGTCGGGGAATATTCGTACGACGGCGCAGCTATTTGTGGGCCCCATAACGAATAACTGTCGGATGAAGAAAACGACAAATTTGAGTTTTTACAAATAACGACGTAGTTGTTACCGTTAACACTGTTGGAATACCCGGTGGTTAAAATACAGTAATACGCGTTATTGCACAGTAGCACACGGCATTGCACATTATTTTTGAAATTATTGATTCTTACGTAAGAAGGCACTACTCAATAATTATTACAGTAATTACTGTTCAATATTTTATTTTATTGATTCAATAATTGCTGCGTTGATATTTTATATTATTGTTGTTTCAATAATTGTTGTTGCACAGTATTTTCTATTATCAGATCAATAATTCATATTATTTGAATAATATTATTAGATAACATTATTGGCAATGTCTAGAAAGTTCTGTCTAAGGAGAGGTTTGGTCATCTAATTGCGCGCTAGTAAGGAGAAATCCTTATTGGAAAGCCCCCTCTTTTCTGGGAACGGCCTGGTTGTCATAAATGTGATTCTGTAATATTATTTGTGAATAATTAATTATTGATTCATATGATAAGGAAATATTTATTTTATGTGGATATAAACGAGGGATATATTTTTGTGGTTAAAAATGAAGGAGTTAATGTTGAGATTTTTATCCGTATTTTTGTCGGAATGGAGGTATTAAAAATCAGGGTTTTTGAGATATTTTGCGGGGGTTATAATTTTTAATTCGACCGTTGGATCGTGGTAATTTTTGGATATGTTATACATATATAAGTTGAGTATATGCCCACAAATTTTGAACCGTTAAAAATGAACGTATGATTTATTATGAATTTTACGAGATGACTGGTTCAGAAATTGTTGAATTTTCGGAGTTTATCATTTTGGTGGAAAATTCTAGAATTGGTGGGCCCCACTTGTGGTTGGTGAAGAAATGTGCTGAATTATATTTCAAATGTGGTGGGTGGGAATAGTAGCAGGTAAAGCCATCAGGTTACAGGTCAAACCTACCAAAATTTTCCTATAAATAGAGGGCTAAGTTAGAATTGAAAATCACACCAGAAACATAAGCTTTCTCTCTTTCTCTCTCTATATTATGAAGTATTTTTTGTGAGTTTTTAGATACTTGGTGAGTTGCTATTCATCAGTGCAAGTTTTCTTCAGCATCATATCCGATATCCAGTCAGAAGTACTGCTCTTTTGAGGTAAGGGATAGTAATGGATTTTAAGGGTTGTTATGATTTTCAGTTTCGTAATTTTTCTGATCTTCAAAAATTATGGAAAAATTTGAAATGATATTTTGATGAGTTTTATTGATTGTGTCCAAAAATGGTGATTTTTGGATGTATAGATTAGGAGTTATGAATCTTACGGGAAAAGACTATTTTAAAAGTAACCGCTTATAATTCCTTGTGGTTAACTCCAAAATTGATGAAATTTTTATTGGGAGTACATGAATATGATAGGAGTATACTCTGTGAATTTCAGAATTTTTAGATAAAAGTACAATTTTTGATAAATGTCTAAATATTCGGCTATTTTGGCCATATGAAAAATAGTAAATGACTTTTAAAAATTCTGAGAAAAATATATGTTCACTATGGGACTATATTATGCTAAATCTCAGAAAAGAAATATTTTTGGAACAGATTTGGTATTTTTCATGAAAATAGTCTAGTTATGAGTAAATGAATTAAATATGTTTTGTGAAGTAAGAAAATTGGAAAATAGGATTTTATGACTTGAGAATCCTATATGAGGTATATGCAGATTTTTGATGAGGGTTTTGGCTATTGATGATGAAATCTTAAGAGTTGACATTTTATGATGATTAAATGCATTAATTAGTGAAGTGTAAACAATTTAAATAAATTGTTTATAAGCTTAAGAAATGTTATTCTTTCAATATCATTATACCGAAATATTGGTATAGATTTTATTGTAAAATTTCTATCTTTTTTGAGTCGAGGTTACTATTCACGAGTTACTATTCACGAGTTATTATTCATGAGTTACTATTCACGAGTTACTATTCACGACAAAATTGGTTTCTTTTTCTAACCAAATTATAGTTGATTTATGAATATTACTCTTGAGATTAAATCTATATATTGATTATATTGATTTTATTATCATATATAACATTTTTATAACCCTAATGATGATATTTCTCTTTGACTTGAGTGTAAAGATGGGTAGATTTTTGGTATGATCATGACTATGGGTTCTCTTTGGCCAGTAGTGCAAAGTTGAATTGTTGACTGGTATGATCATGACCATTGAATTTATAATTGAATGTCTTTAGCTTAAGTGCAAAGGTGAAATGATCAACATGGTTATAATTATTGTTTATATAAATTCTTAAATGATTATATATTTCTTTGAGATATTAATATCTTTGGCCTGTAGTGCAAAGATGAATTGTTGATGAATATCTTTGGCCTGTAGTGCAAAGATGAAATATTGATGAATATCTTTGGCCTGTAGTGCAAAGATGAATTGTTGATGAATATCTTTGGCCGTAGTGCAAAGATGATATGTTGTTGAATATCTTTGGCCAGTAGTGCAAAGATGAACAGATGTTGAGATAAACATGACCAACTGGTGATACAAATGAATATCTTTGGCCGTAGTGCAAAGATGGATTTATTAGTATGATTATGAACAGGAAATGTGATTTGGTATAACCATGATCTTTGATGTTTCAGGTAAAGATAGGTGATGAAAATTATCTTCGTCCTGGATGAGAAGAGGAATTTAGAACTACAGTTATGATTATGAGTTATTCATATGATTGTGGACCAGAATTGTTGATTGATGTTACAAGGATAAAATATTGTTGATGGATTTTTAACATGGAGAAGATAATAGACTTTATAGTCTATTTGACTCTTCTAATGGATTGCATGTTCCGCTGCAACTATGGTTGAAATTTTTTGTCATCTACCATATGTTCTAAATCTCTGATTTATTATTGATGAAGACTATTGATAATTTATTTATCTTTAGTCATGATATTCTTTACTGAGCTAGTTGTGCTCACCCTTTTGCTTCACAATTCCTTTCAGGTAATAAGAGTGTAGCTGGGTCGAGCGAGGGTAACAAGGGAATAGAACGGTGGTCATCATTTAGTAGTTATATTTGGTGAAGAAAATAGGGTGAGGCGAACCCAACGTTGGAAGGGTGTTTTGCCACTATAATACAAGATGTCTAACGACATACAACCTCGTGTCATCATAAGACATGATTGTGCACATCCGCTTGCCGAGTATATCTACAAGCACTATCTATATAATCTTGGTGTTTGTTTGAAGTATAATTCTCAGTTAGATACAGTGGAGATAATGATAAGTCAAGAGAAGACTCACCATTGGGAAGAATATGATAGTAATCTTCTCGTTTTTCTTTGGGGTCTATTGGGTCAACCAAGGATAATTCTGTGGCCATATGATATCTATCATAACCTAGACGCATGGCCTCCCATGTACGAAGGTTTCCTTGAGCACTTCCCAAAGATTCTAGTTTCTAAAACAGTTTTTGACTGTACCTTTATGTAAGGTACCTTTGTGAGGTGCTGATACATGATGATGTCCAATGTCACATTTGGTATATATTTGTATCCAAACTCACAGCATATATGTTGTTGTATTTTGCACGACAATTGTTGTAATAAAGTTGTAGTTGTTTTCTGTACCATGTATTTGACGACTCAGAATGGGTTGGGTGGAATGAACCTATTTTGGGGTTGTCACACCTATAGTCACGATCATACCAATAATCTACCCATCATTACACTTAAGTCAAAGAGAAATATCATCATTACGGTTATAAGAATGTTATATAAGATAATAAAAATAATATAATCAACATATAGATTTAATCTCAAGTGTAAGATTCATAAATACATGATTTCATAACACCTTAATCCAAATGTTATAAATCACTTACTAATCTCATAATCTAATATTATTAATATTACCACAATATCTTAATCATTTCTTAAACTTATAAACAATTTATTTTAATTGTTTATACTTTACTAATTAATGCATTTAATCATTCTAAAATGCCAAAGTCATAAGATTTCATCACCAATAATCAAAACCCTCACTCATAAAATCTTTCTCAAAATTCATTCGGATCGCTCAAAATCCTCACGAATCTTATACTTCCTTAAGAAATTTATAAAATAAATTTCTAATTCTTATTTCTTCATTTTCTTACGATTTCAACCATATGAAATCTTTCTCAATATCTTTTACTCCTTATTCTCATTAAGTTATGTTTTTGAACATAAAAGCTTAAAGAAAAATTAGAAGAACTAGGGTTCGGATTACCGTTCTTCTTTAATCCTCTTCCGTTAGACAAAGCCGACGATTTGCGAGCTTTTCTATTTCTCGATCACTTTTGATCCGAGCATTCATGCTCAATCTTTTTCTTCTCCTCTCCCAACCGAGCTCTCTCTCTCTCTCAAGTTCTAGGATTTTCAAAATCCTAGAAAATGAAAGTTTAGCTTTCTATTTATAGATTTTCAAGGCTAGGGCAATTTAGTCATTTCCCCTCCTAACCTCCTTACTATTCACACCTCCTCCATCCCTCAGCCACCAAGTTTACTTGGCCACCACCCTTACTTGGTGGCCAAGTGGCCGGCCCACATGCCCATGGGTCATCCCATGGGTTGCCCCAATTGTTTTACCCATCCGTTTACCCATCGGTTCGTTCCGCGATTTCTTTTCTTAGTTTGGGCCTTAACCCTAATTCTTATTGGGCCTAACTTGGGCTTAACTTCACAAATCATTGGGCTTGACATAATCCAAGTCCAATTGGATTCTACTAAGTCCATGAATACAAAGTTCATTAAGACTAATCGTATTCTACGCATTCTATTCTCGTATTCTCGTAATCTCTTCGTATATCATTCGTACGATATTCGTATTATACGTCGTACTATTCTTTATACTATACTCGTATAATAACTTGTATCATACTCGTATTTCTTACGCATAATAACCCTAATCATTATACGTGATCATAAAATTCTCGAAACTCACTTTTCTAAACCCTTAGGTTTTGAGTCCACAGGCGAAAACTTCGTTTTTTGCCATAACTGAAATATTATTGAATATTCCATCACGTCTCAGAATTAAACGTAATCTATAACTTCTCGGAATTTCAAAAAATTCATCTCTGCACCACGGGCCAAAGAGAACCCATAGTCACGATCATACCAATAATCTACCCATCATTACACTTAATTCAAAGAGAAATATCATCATTAGGGTTATAAGAATGTTATATATGATAATAAAAATAATATAATCAACATATAGATTTAATCTCAAGAGTAAGATTCATAAATCAATGATTTCATAACACCTTAATCCAAATGTTATAAATCACTTAATAATCTCATAATCTAATATTATTAATATTACCACAATATCTTAATCATTTCTTAAACTTATAAATAATTTATTTTAATTGTTTATACTTTACTAATTAATGCATTTAATCATTCTAAAATGCCAAACTCATAAGATTTCATCACCAATAATCAAAACTCTCATCAAAAATCTGCATATACCTTATATAGGATTCTTAAGTCATAAAATCCTATTTTTCAAACTTTTTACTTCACATAACATATTTAATTTATTTACTCATAACTATACCATTTTCATGAAAAATACAAAATCAGTTCCAAAAATATTTTTTTCTGGGATTTAGCATAATATAGTCCCATATTGAACATATATTTTTCTCAGAATTTTTAAAATTCATTTACTATTTTTCATATGGCCAAAACTGTCGAATATTTAGACATTTATCATAAATTGTACTTTTGTCCAAAACTTCTGAAATTTACATGGTATACTTCTGTTATATACATGTACTCCCAATAAAAATTTCATCAATTTTGGAGTTAACCACAACGAGTTATAAGCGTTTACTTTTTAAAATAGTCTTTTCTCATAACATCCATAACTCTTAATCTATATATCAAAAAATCGTCATTTTTGGACACAATCAACAAAACTCATCAAATTATCATTTCAAATTTTTTCAGAATTTTTGAAGGTTCGCAAAAATTTCGAAACTGAAAAACATAATAACCCTTAAAATCTCATACTATCTCTTACCTCAAAAGAGCAGTACTGAAATGTCAGGTATAACACTAAACGAACTTGCACCGTATAGCAATACTCAAGATATCTAAATACTCACAAAATACGCTCGATAATATAGAGAGAGAAAATTTCAATTTCTGGTGTGATTTTCAATTCTAGCCTAAACACCCTATTTATAGGAAATTACTTAGAACACCAAAGCAGAAAATTTAATAAAATATTAATATATTTATATTATTTTCTTACGCACACCTTGCCATCTGAATTCAGCCACAAACACATGCAAGTGGGTCTCACAAACACACCAAACATGTTTTTCTTTTAAAAAATATTTAAAACTTCAAAAATTAATTATTCCGGAACTTCAATAATTCATAATAAATAGCCATTTTATCAGAAAAATTCAAATCTTATGTCCATTTTATAGGAAATTTAATTCTCTACAACTTTGCAAAAGAAAATTTTTCTAAATTCCAAACAGAAATTGACCGAAATCCACAAACGGACGATTTTACAGGCTATAATCAAATTTCAGTCAAAAATTGTGTCCACCAACATGTTTAACATGTGTTAAACATTTAATGCAAAAAAATACTCTTCCTCCTCATTTATTCATATATCACACATTCATTATAAAAATATCACCATTATTATATTATTAAAATATAATAATATACTAAATGAATTATCTTATCAAAAAAGATAAAATAACAATTTTCAACAATTGTCACATTAAAAATTTTCTCCATCTATATCCATATAAAATAAATATTTTCCTCATCATAAAAATTAATAATTAATTATTTACAAATAATATTACAGAATCACATTACTGACAACCAAGTAGTTTCCAGGAAAAAGGGGGATTTTTAATAAGGATTTCTCCTTACTGTCGCGCATTTAGATGACCAAATCTCTCCTTAGACAGAACTTTCTAGACATTGCCAATAATGTTATCTAATAATATTATTCAGATAATATAAATTATTGCTCCGATAATAGAAAATATTGTGCAGTGACAATTATTGATACAACAATAATATAAAATATCAACGCAGCAATTATTGAATCAATAAAATAAAATATTGAACAGTAATTTCTGTAACAATTATTGAGTAGTGCCTTCTTAAAAAAAATTATCATGCTTCGTGAATAGTAACTCATGAATAGTTACTCGTGAATAGTAACTCATGAATAGTAACTCGTGAATAGTAACTATAAGAAAATTGAATATTTTTATTTCACAATATTCGGAGTCTTATAATCTCCCCTCCTTATGAAATTTTGTCCCCGAAATTTACGTACCTGGTATTTCGAAGAGTGGAGAATACATTGCTTTCATTTCAGATTCTATCTCTGTAACGCCCCGAAATCCGGTCTATCTTCACACCCGGATTCCGTACGTCACGAGTACATCATTCATACAATATACATCATTATATATTGAAATATAACAACATACATTCTCAATTCCCAGGTTCTCGAAACCTTATAACCTTTCTCATTACAAATAATGATAATTACATTATTCCTTTCATCTTACAAGTGTGACTTTTATCCGCCACCAAGGATACATACAGTTCATTAAACTAGTCTATAGTTTAATTCATCTTTCTACATTACAAGTCTTCACTTGATCTTCACACACATTCACATACTGAATGGCACTTCGTCTGGATACCGCTTAGCTTGATCTTTACGGGATCCTTAAGTTCTTTCTAACATCGTTCACTGAAAATGTTTTTCATTTAAAGCAAGTGCGAGCATTCAATTGCCCAACAAGTCATCACAGTTTGAACAAACAAGTTCAGAATTCAAACATTTCTTTAGAACTTCAATAACCGAACAAAGGTTATGAAGCAGCTTGAATAATATGAATAATCTCGATTCCTATCATCTTAAAACCATACTCACTTTCACTTTGAAATACTTTCATTCTTCTACCTTTTTCATACACATTCTGTCTGGCTAGAATCATCAGCACAGACATAACAATAACGGTTCATGAATAAACCGAGCATACTTGTATTGAACAGTTCGATCACAAAACAGTTCATTTCATAGAAACACCAAAGTGTTCACATTGTGGCACAATGCCTCATACATTCTACCACCTTGTACAAATATCGCACATTCGTACATAGACAGAACTATTCAAGTTTAACATCTGAGAAGTTTAAGAAACTAGCATTCATTTAAAATATGAATGAAGTTAGGAAACTTGCCTTACGCACAGCTACAGCTTACGCTGAACTGCTCATTCCAACTCCCTACATAACACATAAGGAAATAACACGTACACCAATTAGTCATATACTTGACTTACGCATTGGTTTACTTAACTTTACTTCTTAAGGTTCGTGTTCTTAAAATATAATTATACGCAACTAACTTTCATTACCGGTTTACGGTTTTATGACATACTGAGATGTCTTACTCAAAACGTTCATCATCTTTGATGATTTATATTCTTATCTTCTTCTTATACTTCTCTTAGGACTCAGTACACATTGCTTCTCTGCTAGTAGTCCATTTGTACTCTGAGTGGTTTTCCACAAACAACCAACAAATAAGTTCCCGTCTCATCTACACCGCCATCACAGTGAGTTAGATCGGTTGCCAGTTTCGTATATACCTTCGCTCTCTGAAGGAATTGTTTAGCCCAGCTCCTATATGTCAACCATCAAAGGTTACCATTGTACTACAACCTAACTTCTCTTAACTTATACGAACCATTAAACTATAATGTACGTTAAGTCAACTTCTTAATTCTTATGGCTTCCTGGCAACTAAATGCCAAACCTCAGGATTCATTCTTTATTGTCTAAGTCATACAGTCATTTGTATACTTGGAACGATCCTTCAATGTCAATACTACGAGGTCATAGCGTTAAACATTTTATATGAACTTATTCATACCTTACAACGTCTGGTTCCTTTAACTCGGAACGTTTATCCAAGTTATACTTATTAACTCGGCTTCTTAACGTTATACGTTATTATCTTCAACTCAGTTTCTTCACCATTCACGGTTAATCAACATTCGTCATTACCTTACGGCTTTCTTGATACCATTCGTATCTTACTTACTACTTTCATCAACGTCTAAATCATATAACTAGGGTATACTTAGAACGTTCATCCGACGCAACTACGATTCACGAGGATTGTTTATGAAATCGACGTTTACATTACTCGTCTCTTAACCTCCCATTCCACCTTTACTCAAGGTTTCAATTAGTTTCAATTATTATCCATCCCCTGAACCCCATGTTCTTTGTTCTTTCTTAATGTCGAAGCCATACAGATCATTGTATGCTAAGACCGGTCATTCTTCGCAACAACGTTGCGTTCATAGCGTCCATACGCTTTACGTTCCTCTTACAATCCCATGTCATAACATCGGAATGTTATTCATTACCTTCATCACTCAATGTCTAAGGAATCACAATCATAGCAATCCCTCACGTTCGTTCATCATGACTACGGTCTCCGACTATCGGTTACGTAATCTAGCGCTTACATTCTCTATCTTTTAATTTCGCTAAATCTTTTCGTTCAACCTTCACTGAAGGTTTAACACACTTACTTAAGTGTTACATTATGTGAACTACATGTTCATATTTCTTTCTTGCACATCCTCCAGTAATTGAGAAATAAAAATCTCATTTCTGGGCATTGCCCTGCACCGGCGCTGCGGCGCCGTGCCCTTCCTTTCCTCTCGCGCTGCGGCGCGACCTACTTCTCTCTCCTCTCTTCCCGAGTTGGCACTGTGGCGCCAAGTCCTTTGTTATCTCTCGCGCTGCAGCGCCACTCTCCAGAAGATTATGGCCGAGCTCGCGCTGCGGCGCCTCACCTGGCGTTGCGGCGCCAAGCATGAAACTTAGAAAAATTTTCCAAGTCTTTTACAAGCATGAGACGCGTACTTTACGATCTCATAACTTCTTCGTTATAACTCGGAACGAGGTTGTTCCAAAGCCATTCTCTTCGTTATCTCATATACTTCAATATGCCTTGGACAGAACTTCATTTTGAATCCGTTAACATGCCATTCAATTGGCTTAATCTTAACCCTTCATTCATTTTTACGCTTTTAACGTTCTTCGCTCGTTCGTCCGTAATTCGGTCATCCGAACTCGGAATTCGTTCGTTCTTGAATCTACGACTCACGTTTTATACGTTCTCTTACATTCTTATGAAACCCTACATGTTCGGGTTCATTTACTAACTTTCAAATTTTTGTTCTGTCTTTTACGAAAATTTCGCCATAACTTCGTTATAGCTCAATTTTAATCCGTTCTTCATGAACGTTTCTAACGTTCCTAACGAAGCAATAAGCATCTAACTTATACGCGATGGTTTTAAACTTGTCCATCAACAATATTTACACTACGATGATTTTAAATTTGACCATCAACAATGTTCTTCGTGTTCTTCGCGTGCTCTTCGTGTTCTTCGTTCTTTCTTCATTTTAATCGATATTTTGGATTACGATTCTACTTTTTCTTGGAATTTGATGTTATAGAACACCATTCCTTACTTATTTGACCTACTCACTCATAAAATTCATTCGGATCGCTCAAAATCCTCACGACTCTTATACTTCCTTAAGAAATTTATAAAATAAATTTCTAATTCTTATTTCTTCATTTTCTTACGATTTCAACCATATGAAATCTTTCTCAATATCTTTTACTCCTTATTCTCATTAAGTTATGTTTTTGAACATAAAAACTTAAAGAAAAATTAGAAGAACTAGGGTTCAGATTACCGTTCTTCTTTAATCCTCTTCCGTTAGACAAAGCCGACGATTTGCGAGCTTTTCTATTTCTCGATCACTTTTGATCCGAGCATTCATACTCAATCTTTTTCTTCTCCTCTCCCAACCGAGCTCTCTCTCTCTCTCTCTCAAGTTCTAGGATTTTCAAAATCCTAGAAAATGAAAGTTTAGCTTTATAGATTTTCAAGGCTAGGGCAATTTAGTCATTTCCCCTCCTAACCTCCTTACTATTCACACCTCCTCCATCCCTCAGCCACCAAGTTTACTTGGCCACCACCCTTACTTGGTGGCCAAGTGGCCGGCCCACATGCCCATGGGTCATCCCATGGGTTGCCCCAATTGTTTTACCCATCCGTTTACCCATCGGTTCGTTCCGCGATTTCTTTTCTTAGTTTGGGCCTTAACCCTAATTCTTATTGGGCCTAACTTGGGCTTAACTTCACAAATCATTGGGCTTGACATAATCCAAGTCCAATTGGATTCTACTAAGTCCATGAATACAAAGTTCATTAAGACTAATCGTATTCTACGCATTCTATTCTCGTATTCTCGTAATCTCTTCGTATATCATTCGTACGATATTCGTATTATACGTCGTACTATTCTTTATACTATACTCGTATAATAACTTGTACCATACTCGTATTTCTTACGCATAATAACCCTAATCATTATACGTGATCATAAAATTCTCGAAACTCACTTTTCTAAACCCTTAGGTTTTGAGTCCGCAGGCGAAAACTTCGTTTTTTGCCATAACTGAAATATTATTGAATATTCCATCACGTCTCAGAATTAAACGTAATCTATAACTTCTCGGAATTTCAAAAAATTCATCTCTGCACCACGGGCCAAAGAGAACCCATAGTCACGATCATACCAATAATCTACCCATCATTACACTTAATTCAAAGAGAAATATCGTCATTAGGGTTATAAGAATGTTATATATGATAATAAAAATAATATAATCAACATATAGATTTAATCTCAAGAGTAAGATTCATAAATCAATGATTTCATAACACCTTAATCCAAATGTTATAAATCACTTAATAATCTCATAATCTAATATTATTAATATTACCACAATATCTTAATCATTTCTTAAACTTATAAATAATTTATTTTAATTGTTTATACTTTACTAATTAATGCATTTAATCATTCTAAAATGCCAAACTCATAAGATTTCATCACCAATAATCAAAACTCTCATCAAAAATCTGCATATACCTTATATAGGATTCTTAAGTCATAAAATCCTATTTTTCAAACTTTTTACTTCACATAACATATTTAATTTATTTACTCATAACTATACCATTTTCATGAAAAATACAAAATCAGTTCCAAAAATATTTTTTTTCTGGGATTTAGCATAATATAGTCCCATATTGAACATATATTTTTCTCAGAATTTTTAAAATTCATTTACTATTTTTCATATGGCCAAAACTGTCGAATATTTAGACATTTATCATAAATTGTACTTTTGTCCAAAACTTCTGAAATTTACATGGTATACTTCTGTTATATACATGTACTCCCAATAAAAATTTCATCAATTTTGGAGTTAACCACAACGAGTTATAAGCGTTTACTTTTTAAAATAGTCTTTTCTCATAACATTCATAACTCTTAATCTATATATCAAAAAATCGTCATTTTTGGACACAATCAACAAAACTCATCAAATTATCATTTCAAATTTTTTCAGAATTTTTGAAGGTTCGCAAAAATTTCGAAACTGAAAAACATAATAACCCTTAAAATCTCATACTATCTCTTACCTCAAAAGAGCAGTACTGAAATGTCAGGTATAACACTAAACGAACTTGCACCGTATAGCAATACTCAAGATATCTAAATACTCACAAAATACGCTCGATAATATAGAGAGAGAAAACTTCAGTTTCTGGTGTGATTTTCAATTCTAACCTAAGCACCCTATTTATAGGAAATTACTTAGAACACCAAAGAAGAAAATTTAATAAAATATTAATATATTTATATTATTTTCTTACGCAGACCTTGCCATCTGAATTCAGCCACAAACACATGCAAGTGGGTCTCACAAACACACCAAACATGTTTTTCTTTTAAAAAATATTTAAAACTTCAAAAATTAATTATTCCGGAACTTCAATAATTCATAATAAATAGCCTTTTTATCAGAAAAATTCAAATATTATGTCCATTCTATAGGAAATTTAATTCTCTACAACTTTGCAGGAAAATTTTTTTTCCAAATTTCAAATAGAAATTGACCGAAATCTACAAACGGGCGATTTTACAGGCTATAATCAAATTTCAGTCAAAAAATGTGTCCACCAACATGTTTAACGTGTGTTAAACATTTAATGCAATAAAAATACTCTTCCTCCTCATTTATTCATATATCACACATTCATTATAAAAATATCATCATTATTATATTATTAAAATATAATAATATACTAAATGAATTATCTTATCAGAAAAGATAAAATAACAATTTTCAACAATTGTCACATTAAAAATTTTCTCCATCTATATCCACATAAAATAAATATTTTTCTCATCATAAAAATTAATAATTAATTATTTACAAATAATATTACAGAATCACATTACTGACAACCAGACAGTTCCCAGGAAAGAGGGGGCTTTCCAATAAAAATTTCTCCTTACTGGCGCGCAATTAGATGACCAAACCTCTCCTTAGACAGAACTTTTTAGACATTACCAATAATGTTATCTAATAATATTATTCAGATAATATGAATTATTGCTTCGATAATAGAAAATATTGTGCAGTGACAATTATTGATACAACAATAATATAAAATATCAACGCAGCAATTATTGAATCAATAAAATAAAATATTGAACAGTAATTACTGTAACAATTATTGAGTAGTGCCTTCTTAAAAAAATCATCATGCTTCGTGAATAGTAAATCGTGAATAGTAACTCGTGAATAGTAACTCATGAATAGTAACTCGTGAATAGTAACTATAAGAAAATTAAATATTTTTATTTCATAAAATTAGGGGTCTTACATATTATAAGGATATCCTTCTTGAAACCGAGTCAATCTTCATCAAACCTATTTATAATAGGGATGATGAATCTAAAGTTCTCTATCATTCACTCTACATTAAATAATTTATTCATCCCACTGATTGGGGAAATCATCCCTCTGATCTTAAACAGCTCTCCAATCAAAATAACTCATTCTGGTATTTCAATTATATGGAAGCTTGGAATAAGATCTTCCTCTATCAGAATGAATCCCATAGTCACTCATGGTTCTTACAATTCGACCACAAATTCAAAAGTTAGATTCCCTTCTGGTTTATTCTTTGGTGGTCAAGATTTGGGTCTTCTTTCGACCCTCTTAAGGCTCAGCTCAATCATTTTTGCAATCACAATAAACATCAACCAAAATTTGATGGTATTCCTGTTCTTCTTCAATTCATTAGTAAATATAAATTCCTTGGATTCTTAAATGGAAGTACGACATTCAAGCCCCCACCAATGTAACTAGTTTCCAGTCCCCAACGTTTAGTTATTTGACTACTCAAGCCACTATTTCTCCAATTACTCATGTTTCCAGATAATTCTTTGTCAAATGGTGGGATAAATTTGATGTAAATAGAATTGTAGGTCAGGTTCAAAAGGAGTTTCCTTCTGTTCCTATCTCTGTTCTTCCAGTTAGCTCGATCCTTGCCAAAGGATCTTCTAGTAAGTCAAACCCGTCAAAATCTAGTCCAGAAGTTTCTTCAAGTTCTATTGATATTTCCAATATCAAAAAATGTTCAACCTCCGAGTTAAAACTCCTTGTTGATGCTATCCACAAAAGAATTGATAAGTTACATGAAGAAGTTAAAGCTTCGTACTATTCTTCCTCCTCCTCTAGAAATGCCAGTTCCAGTAAAAATGAAGAAGATGAGGAAGACGATGACCTGTACGGTACAATCGATCTTCAAGATGCTCAGGACCCATTTGCCTAACGTCTCAGTCACATGCACCTGCTCCTGCAGCCATTTAGTCAAAAGATGCTCCTGCATTTCAACTGAAAGCAGTGTCTCAATCACATGCACCTGCTCCTGCAGCCATTTAGTCAAAAGATGCTCATGCTTTTCCACCGAAAGCATGAGATTCGGCCCTCTTTAGTCAAAAGTTCAGCACTATTTGACTATTCATCAATAGTAAAAATTGTCTGTAATCATTCACTTTTGTAATAGTAATGTTGTAATAGTTCTTTCCTTATTCTATAAAAAGAACTTGAACTTAGTTATTAAGGCAGACTTAAAAAGACTCAGAGTTCCTTCTATAACGAATCTTTGGACTCTTCTCTCTCTCTCTCTCTCTTCATCTATTTCTTCAATGTTCCAAGTAATCTTGTAAGTCACTTTTATTTTCAGTACTTGTAAATACTTTTTCAATTATCAATAAAGATTGTATTATTTTTAGTAATTTGATTGTGTTTGAATGCGCCACTATTGTGTTATATATATATATATATATATATATATATATATATATATATATATATATATATATATATATATATATATATATCGATTTAATGGGCAAATTTAATTAGCATCAATTTTAATTTTGATTTAAAATAAACAACTTTATTTTAATTTAGAATTTCTGGAAAAATATTAAATCTAATTTTTAATTTAAATAAACTTTTTATTTTAATTAGAAATCAGATTTTATAAACAAAAACATTTTTTATTTCTTTCTGGGTACCAGCGCTGCAGCTCCCTAAATGTACTGGGTTTTGGCGATGCAACGATGGATCAGCCCGTTTTTAAAAATTCGGTCCTGGAGCTGCAGTGCCAGGTTTATACTCTAAAGCGGACCCGTAGCACCAACTGGACAGTTTTGAAAACCTACCGGCGTTGTAGCGGGCCGTTTACTATGTAAACAGGCACTGCAGCGCCAGATCGCAGAAACAGTTTTCCAATTTGCGAATTCTGCAGTTTTTCTCCAAAAACTCAATTCTACGCTAACAATTAAGCCTAGAAAATTTGTATAAAACACATATCAATCATATATATCAAATCTAAGCAATTAGTAACAGCATAAAGGTTATGCTCTGATACCACTGTTAGGTTTTGTGAAAATCATAGACGCAATCAAATTGCAAAATAAACGGAAGCATGACAAAATTAGATTTTAAAATTTTCATAAACTAATTACCCAGATCACCCTTTATGCATGTTATTAATTAGAACGAAGAATAAGAAGTTATAGAATCATACCCTTGTAGATATAAGCTTCCATAGGTATGAGTTCAACTCTTACTTCTCCGTGATCTCCTTGAATCTTCGGGTAGATTCCTTCGTTAGATTAACGTTAGTCACCCAAGCGTTTGACCTCTAGAGGTGATCCACCAAGGAAGACCAAGAATTGAGAAGAAGTGTGTATTGGCTAAAACCCTAGTTTTCTAACTGTGTATAAAAAGAGTGTACTCTCCAACTATTGGAATTACATATGTTGATCTCTGATATAAGACTCCTATTATAAAGATATCAGTTAACCATTTTTAATATAATTAAATTAGGGTATTATTTAATTAATTAAACTCATTTAATTAATAGGCTCCCTAAACTTATTAGAGTTAATTAATTAAACTCTTTTAATTAATTTACCTCCTAATTCTATTAGGAATAAATGAGAGTACTTATACTAAAATTAATTCATTAACTCCTTTAGAAATTAAAATAATAGTAATTCTAATAATATTAATAAGACTCCTCTTATTAATTTATATTCAATATTTCTAAAATATTAAATAATAAATATTAACCTATTTAATTTATTCTATCACCACAGATTAAATTAAATATACTTAACATATTATTATGATTATGCTATTAACTTCTTAAATAATTATTCTTTCTTTTATGGTGTGACCCGTTAGGTTCTCTATAACGACCCCAAAATTCATACAATTCAACTATAGACTTCGGTCGTTAATAATACGTCTAACTTCTGATTTTACATTATTATTCGATGTTAAACTCAATAAAATACGGAATAATTTAAACTTTTCTATCTTCTTACTTTAATTCCCTTAATCAAAACCTTTATCATATACACATCTTTGAATCAAGTTATTTTATGATTCGCTTCATCAAAGTTATTATATAGAATCTTACATGTCAATCTGATAACCTTTACATATCAGATAACTCAAATTTTACAGTTTATCATTAAATAATTATTGTGATTTATTAAGTACATTTCTCAAAACCATTATCTTTACCTACCTTTGAACCATACTTAGCTTATTACTCACCTTATCTTAGTTAATAAATAAAACTTACATCCAGGTTCAATACCTTTTCATACAACAAACAAAACTTAAACTTTATAATTCAACATCTATTAAACATCATACATTATTCGGAACCTTAAACATGGTTCAAATAATAATAACTCAGCCAAAGTGTATAAATCTTCAAATATCACATCTGATTCATGTCTTTCAAGTAGCACATAACTTTGCCTTGAATCTTTAACATGCAAAAGTAGTTATTTGCAAGGTTAAGCTCGATAGCCCAGCAAAATCTAACAGTTTTCATGCATTACGTAGCACATAATAACATGCTTATCATACATCTCATAAATACTGGACTAACATAACATACATGCTTTAGTTCATATAACAAGTATAGAGATTGAGTTCCTTACTCAATCAGAATTCATTACTCAATCATTGTAGTCATAAATTAACTTTAACATTTTATTTTTTCAACATATATAGAACACATTATGCTTTTTACAGTAAAGATTTAAAATAATAAATCATCAAGTTCACATAGCAAATAGGAATTGAAAGACTTGCCTTGATCGTTGTTTACCAATAATAGTTTAACAGTTTATAGATATATGTGCTTCACGTGCCCTACACAATTATATAATTGTTCACATCAACTATTAGTCACATAGCAATGCATAGTAGTTGTAATTTAAAATTTACTCTATATCTCATAACCCTTCCTATTATCAATACACAATGTTCAATTTGATTGTGTTAACTTTAGACTTATATCTCACTATATTTCTTCTTAGTCAAACTCGAAGTTTATTCAAGTGTTTAAGTCTTGCTAGGAATCAATATTGATTTTATATTAACCCTATATCATATCTTATAATATTCATTTCATTTGACTTAATACACTTTTTACGTTCATTAACACTTGTCACGGCGTTTCAACGTTCATTCGTCACACGCCCGATTTGTCTCTCTTGTGTGTACTTATTATGCTTATACAGCTTATCTAATACATCATTTATTAATGTTAAGCATCATTATATTTACTAATATTTATGTTTTATAACTTAGGATAACATCTTTTATCGTCAGGAACACTACACTTGCATACGTGCATGTCCGACGCCCTCCGATTGCCTCCTATTACATATTAGTTTCACAAATAACCATTCTGACCCCTGTTTCTGACCTCAAATTGAAAACCTTAAAGAATGAAAGTTGTAGGTCTACTCGTCCTCATTCCAGATCATCTTGAATCACCTCAATCGGAGTCCGTATGAAAAGGTTATGGCCGTTTTATTACAGGAGGTCAAAACAATTCGGCCCCGACTACTATTTCGGCACTGCAGGGTCCCAAATAGCCTTAGGGGCCACGTTGCAGCACCCCTTAGCAGTAAGGTAGGCGATATTTTCCCAGTTTTACTATTCTTGCGAATTTTTGACCCTTTCTCATTCCAACCTTCATAACTCGAGTTATACACACCCAAATCAGTCCATTTTCGACTCTATGGATTCGTAATTCAAAGAACTACAACGTACTAGAATTATAACAATTTAAAGAAACACTAACAAACCTAAATCTTCACCCAAAACTCATGTTCATATTAGTTTTACAAGTTTTAACATATTTAGCGCAATCATTCACCACTGATTCGATTCCAAACCAAATCAATCCGTTTAAACTTTACTGTTTTCGTTTTTCAACATACTAACATCATCTATTATCAATTTCAGATTATATATATGTTCTAACCATCAATTTAAGCCTTAAAATAGACCAAAATATATTTACTAAGCCATAAACTAAATTTCTTCTTCTAACACTTGTTTCCACGAATTTGATTACATAAAAACCTGTTATAGATTACATATAACAAATTATACATGCTAATTAGCATATATAAGTAATCTCTTAAAATCTAACCATAGAAATCCAATTTTTCAAAGAAACTCAAGAAGTATAATACTAAAAACTCAAAGCTAGATTATTACCTTTGATTAGCTATAAAATTTTGAACAATCATCTTGTTTCTTCCTTCCATAATTCTCACAAATTCCTTCTCTCAATTTACAGAGAACTTCTTCTCTTTCTCTCTCAATTTCTCTCTTTCTCTCTTTCTCTCTTCTTCTCCTCTTCTTTGTTCTTTCTTCCTTTTGTTCTTTTACGTAACAGAAAATATAACTGATATATAACGTATAATATAATACGTATTAATATATAATATATATATATATATATATATATATATATATATATATATATATATATATAACTAATGTCAGTTATAGTTTTTTTAAAAATCAAAAGTCATAAGGCTTTGTTTAGCAAAACCAATTAAAATAATGACTTAATCATTCTTTAAGCCTTGTTTGGCAAAACAAGATTAAAACAAGAATTTCAAAAGCTCTAAGGCTTTGTTTGGTAAAATTAAATTAAAACTCTTTTAATTTATTTTTACAAGTCATTTATAATATAGTTTATTATCACACTTTATTTAAATAAATTCCCATATTAAAATTAAATTAAATCTAATAACAATTTATTAAATTAATTTACCACATAAACCAATACAATAAAATTATAATTTTATTTAATAAATTAACACATCACTTTAATTATAAAATCAAATTAAAATAACATTATAATAATTCATTTAATCATAATATAGTTTCAAGTTAATTTAAATTACCTAATATTTATAGGGTTAATTTCCCTCACCACCAAATTTCTTATCGTGACTAATTTCTTTTATTTCCTTTAATAGTTTAATCAACTATTAACTCTCATAAAAATTTAATTTCTTCACAACAAAACACATATATAATTCAAAATATATACACCTCAGAATAAAAATTTTAATTATTAAATTCTTATTTTAATAAGTTATGAAAATTTAGGTTGTCACATCCTTCCCCCTTATAAGGATTCCATCCTCGGAATCACCGAAATCTTACCTTACTCAGGTTTTCATCAAATCTCTTTAAAAAAACATTAAAAATTTATCGTTGAATAACTTCAACACATTACCTTAATATAGGTTTTATATTTCCTATCACATTCATTTCTTTAACAAATTCTAGGTTTTATTTCATAACTTTCACTTGAACCCAATTATATTTTGAGTATTATATATTCTTTAACCCATTCATTTTCTTTTCTAAAGATCGTTATCATAAACACTTGGGATATTATATTCACCATTTCTTCTAAGAATTTTATCCTCGAAATTTTATTTATTAATCTTCATTCATTCAATCTATCAAAATAGATTTTACGTTAATACTTTATTCATTCATTGGTTTCTATAACCACTTTCTTTCCACAAAGATCTTCTTACAATTAACTTTTTGATTAAAAGTTTTACATTATTCTTTGATAACTCATCTCCTTCTCATTTCAAAAAAAAAATTCTCACTTATTCAATATATTCATCATTCAGTGTCGCATTCTACGACTTACTTCTTTCTAAGGAATATCACCCTTACCGCATTCTCTTTTTCGAAGAACAAGAATCTTTCACAATTGCTCAATAATTGGGAAGCAGTTGAATAACTCAAGAAAAAGATTCTCGAATCATACTGAGGGGTCACAAGACCTTCAACTTCGTCCAGGGTTATAAGTATTTCTTTCAACTTAAACTTAAACAGTCATTAGACTGTAGGGACTCCCGTACTTAGGGTGTTAAGCCCTTCGTACGATGTATTGTGCACTCTGTCCAAGGTTATAAGTATTTTTTTCAATTTTAACCTAAACAGTCATTAGACTATAGGCGCTCCCGTACTTAGGGTGATCATCCCTTCGTACCATATATTGTGCACAAACATCTAAACGCTTCTGCGTACTCCCCTATAAAAGGGTTGTTCACCTCAGCTTTTCAACACCTGAATCCGGACCAAAATAATTTGGTTTGGCATAACTTCTCAAGAAACGCTTGAACTGCATACACATCTTTCAGTATTTGTCTAGCTAAGTCAAATAGCATAGACTTCTAACAACAACTCGAACATCAATTGAAATAGTTTTATACCATTCATATGGCATATCTTTCTTAGTTTAGAGAAAACGAAAAATCCTTTTATGAACGTTAAGGATTCAGCCATTATATGACTTTGTCATGCTACATCATACCATAGTGGGTTGATGATCTTATGATCACATCCAACACCAAGTTCAATTGCATTGATGACTTCCTCGTTTGTCAAATCAACATTATATAATTTAGTGATGCCTTAATGACTATGAAAAAAAAATATAATACATTTTGATATTTTGAAATTATTTTTGTCTAGCCGAAACAATTAGCATAGACATACGAATAACGGTATTATTTTTAAAACTCATTGGTTCCATCATTTGATACAATATTTTTCATAAAAAATAGAAGTGCAAACATCAGCACGAAGTCAATAAATTTCAAAAATCTAGCAAAGCTAGAAGATTTGGAATATCTAATTTTCTCCATCAATTTCAATCTTTACTCCATTACCTCATTACTAACTAATTCTTTTTATTTCTAGCACTACCAATGCTCTTATACTAAATATTCTTGTATTTCAACTTACAATCGTCCTATACCCCTAGTATAGTTCATCAAACTTACTACACATTAGAAGTTCAGGAACTTGCCACAATAATATGAGTTTAAGAACTTATCCAAGTCAGACCATAGGCGTCCATTCGCTGAGGAGTTCAAGACATACCATATTATTATGAGTCACAAACTTAGCATGTGCATTAGTTTTAAGAACTGTACCTAATCTTAATATCATCTAACCTAACCTTAAAAGCCACTAACTATCAACTATACACATGAGAAAAGAATCACCTTTCCAACACATATACATTGATTGTGTGACACCGACATTCCAATGACTATTAATGTGCTAAACCAAGTACATGCACAAAATCTCTGCCCATATAAAGGTTTGTACAACTTAGTCACCATATGAGTCCTCAACTGAAATCCCACCTAACATTACCTTACTCTTAACTTATTCTTAACTTGCCTTTAACTTGCTCAATACGAATTCCTCGTATCATATTATCTATAAGTCCTCGTGAGTTTATCTCGTACTATATCATAGTACTTTATCTTCATAGCATCAAGCTATAATTATTCAAACATTACAGACCATCTTTCTTTTATAAATTAAATAGATCACGTCATGATCTTATTTTATAATCATCTTCCTTCAAATTCTTTTCTTAACTCGTGATCGTTTTATTTTACGATCCTCTTTCTTTCCTTTTTCACCATTTACGATTTCATTTATGTTTTTAATCTTATAGACTTTGTCTATTCATCATTATTCATTATCTTGGCTATTGGAGTTAGGTAACTCTCATTTCTTATCTTTATATCTCTTCAAGATTCTTCTTTGAATTTTCTTGTTTATATTACAATTCTTCCTTTAAGAATTTCTAACTTCATTTACATTGCTCAACATTTCATTCGAGTTTCACATTTTTATTATATGTATCCATTTATATACTTGGTACACATCGAGTCTCTAATAGTTTCAATATGATACGCTGAGTGGTTTCCCACAAACAACCAACAAACTAGGTTTTGAGTTGCTAGTTCGTACATACCCCCGCTCTATGAAGGGATCGTTTAGCCCAGATACCATACATCATGTAACGACCCCAAAATTCATATAATTTAATTATCGACTTCGGTCGTTAATAATACATCTAACTTCGGATTTTACATTATTATTCAATGTTAAACTTAATAAAATACAGAATAATTAAAACTTTTCTGTCATCTTACTTTAATTCCCTGAATCAAAAACTTTATCATTTACATATCTCTGAATCAAGTTTAATTTATGATTCGCTTCATCAGAGTTATTATATATATATATATATATATATATATATATATATATATATATATATATATATATATATATATATATATATATATATCAAATCTATATCCTTTATACATCAGATAGCTCAAACTTTAACTTTACAACTCAACATACAATATACATCATAAAACATTGAGTACATCTTATGAACCTTAATCATGGTTCAAATAATAATAATTCAACCAAAGGATATAAATCTTCAAGTAACACATCCGATTCATGTCTTTCAAGTAGCACATAACTTTACCTTGGATCTTTAACCTGCAAAAGTGGTTATTTGCAAGGTCGAGCTCGACAGCCCAGCAAAATCTAACAGTTTTCATGCATCACATAGCACATAATAACATGCTCAACATACATCTCATAAACATTGGACTAATATAATATACATGATGCAGTTCACATAACAAGTATAAGGACTGAGTTCCTTACTCAATCAACATTCATTATGAAATCAATGTAGTTATAAATTGACTTTAACACATCATGCTCTTTACAATAAAGATTTAAAATAGTTTATCATCAAATTCACATAGCAAATAGGAATTAAAAGACTTGCCTTAATCGTTGTTTACCAATATTAGTTTAACAGTTTACAGCTATTTGCACTTCACGTGCCCTACACAATTATATAATCATGCACATCAACTATTAGTCACATAGCAATTCATAATAGGTGTAATGTAAACTTTACTCTATATCTCATAACCCTTCCTATTATCAATACACAATATTCAATTTGATTGTGTTAACTTTCGACTTACATCTCACTATATTTCATACTCGAAGTTCATTCAAGTGTTTAAGTCTTTCTAAGAATCATTATTGGTTTTATAATAACTCCATTTCATATCTTATAATATTCATTTCATTTGACTTAAAACACTTTTTACGTTCATTAACCCTTGTCACGGCGTTTTGGCGTTCATCGTCACACGCCCGATTTGTCTCTCTTGTGTGTGCTTAGTATGCGTATACAACTTATCTAATATATCATTTATTAATGTTAAGCATCATTATACTTCATAATATTCATATTCTATAACTTAGAACAACATCTTTTATCGTCAGAAGCACTACACTTGCATACGTGCATTCCTGACGCCCTCCGATTGTCCTCGAAAACATAATAGTCCTTAAGATGGCCATTTTGACCCCTTCTAACAATCTCAAAATGAAAAACTTAAAGAATAAAAGTTGTAGGCCTATTCGTTCTCGTTCCGGATCATCTTGAATCGCCTCAATTGGAGTCCGTATGAAACGATTATGGTCATTTTACTAAATTAGGTCAAAACAGTTCCACATGACACAGTATGGGCGCGGCCACACCTATTACCTTCACAAATACAGCGCGCCCGAGCCATCTAGCTGTACCCAGCTGCGCGCCCGCGCTCGGATTCGCCCAGATTACAGATTTTGCAATGTTTTTACTTCAAACCTTCATAACTTCTTCATTTTAAGTCGGAATTAGTTGGTTTTCGACTCTATGAACTCGTGAAACAATGAACTACTCATCTACAGAATAATTATAACACTTCAAGAACATTAACAATTCATTTTAAGGGTTCCAATTCAGTGTTCATGCTAATTTTTTATGTTTTAAACATATTTAGTGAATCCATTCACTACGAATTCATTTTACATCCGTTTTGACTCGTTCAACTTGGGTTGTTTTTGTTTCTCATAGTAGAACAATATTCACCCATCAATTAACAGCCTTAGACATGTGAGTATGATCAATTTAGCCTCTAAAATAGACCATAACTTATACAATAAAATCCAAAAGACCCAATTTTACAAAAATCCAGATTTGTTGGCTCTAATGTCTATTATAGACAATACTAACATATTATCCAACAACAAATAATCACGATTTTCATCACTTCATTCTACCAAAAATAATTCTAACAATGAAGAACTTTAAGAAAAGTTACTAGAAGTTTTAGAATTCTTCTCTTACCTCTTAAATCTTATCTAGATTGATTATATGGTGAAGATTACTTGATTAATCTCTTTCTTCTTCCTTGATCCTCCAAAGCTCTCTTTTAATTTCACAGAGAACTCCTATTTCTCTCTCACTCTATAAACCCTAACATGTCAAATGAAATAACGTGTGAAGGTTTAAGCCTTCAGTTACTAGCGTTACCAAGAGACCCAAAGTCTTAGCAGTTAGAAAATACCAAAAGTTTAAGTCATGTTTGGCAAATATACTCCATGGCTTATTTCCATTTTATTTTATTTTCCTACTATATAATATATTCTCCTTTCTCTAAGTGTCACACTTTAACTATATTGCTAAATCACTTAGCCCCATTAAGTAATTATACAACTATAATATGTATAATTACTACATTATAATTTATGAAATTATATTCATAAATAAAATAACACCTCTATTAAAATAAACATTTTTATTAAAATAATTAATATTTATTCCATAATTATTTTAATTAACTCAAATGAATTATACAATTATTATATATAATCATTTCATTCATTTTTCTCACATAAATTGTCTCAATACAATTTATTTAATCCATAGATCTAATCATCACTTAAATATTAATTCAATTTATTAATCTCTAACCAAGAATTATTTATAGGTATATTGGTTTTTCTTCTCTCACCATCAATTTAGATTTTATTAACATCATTCAAGATACCAAATCTTTTCATATATTACCATGACATGTAATATATATTAAGAATACCAAATTTAATTAACAAAACTCATATATTAACTCACTATTTAATTAAGTGAATTAACTCTCTTATTTATGAAATTTAATTCATAACAATTTCTCCGCCATAAAGCATAATAATTGAATTATGATATTTCATAATATAATTTTCAACTTAATTAAATTTGTGATGCCCCCAAATCCGGGTATCTTCCAACCCGACAGATGGTGCTTCACGGTGCTATAGTTCACACAAACATTCAATTGAAATGCCTCAAAAGAACGAATATGTCTTATATATATTCAAAATAATATTAACATTCTCCCATGTTCTTTATAACCATTATGTGATGCCCCCAAAATTGGGTATACATCACCCATCTTGGGTCGTCAGATATATAGTACAAAATACAAATACAACTTACTAATACAACTGTCGTGTACAATACGACAAAACATAAACTGTGAGTTTGAATACAAATATTATCTTCTAGAGAGTATTCATACTCAAAAGGAGTCCTCATTACATTTATTAACACACTATTACATAGAATAGTGAGGACTACTAACTAATACTATCATTCGAACCATCACTCCGTTCCCCGACTTGCCCCAGCTACGTTCTCATTTCCTGAAGAGAACAGTGAAAGAAAGGGTGAGCTCAACTAGCCCAGTAAGAAATATTATGACTAAGATAATGCAGAATAAATTATCATTAGCCTTCAACAATGTTAAACTGATAAAATATAATAGACATCAAGTTTAACTGTAGCGGAAAAAGCAATCCATTAAAAGAGTCAAGTAGAAAATAAACTCTACTATCTTTTATGATTTAAAAAGTTTTTCAACACTGTGATCGCTGAGACTCAGCTTAATAAAATAATCCACATCATCGAATCACCCCTGCACTACGGCCAAGGATATTCGTGTATTCATTAATGGTCATGATCATGCCAACAACTGTCCATCAATGCACTACGGGCCAATGAGAACTTTTACCACATCATTTGTAACATTACGGTCATGATTATACCGAATAATCCCTGGTCATAATCATACCAAGTCCATCTATGCACTACGGGCCACAGATGACTTTCAACATTTTATAAACATGAGGATGATGACAATGATATAAGAATTCAATAAAACAAGTTCAAGAATTAATTTATCCAGGAATTAATAACGTCCAAATTGTCAACATGATACTGCTTTGTGGAGTAAAATTCAAGAATGATCAGGAGAATATTTTCATGAATAGATACTAGATAAAGCGCAAATGTCAAGGATATTCCACAAATTTCATGGAGTATAGAAGTCAAAACTTAACCAACTGAGTATAATAAAGAATGGAATAACAAAAGAAATCACCATGCATGCGATAGACCGTACAGACAGGTTATTCCAACAGAATAATAAATAATAGAACCAGGTCCGGCGTAAACGCACAGACAGGATATTCCGACAGAATAATAAATAATGGAACCAGGTCCGGCGTAAACGCACAGACAGGATATTTCGACAGAATAATAAATAATGGAACCAGGTCCGGTGTAAAACACACAGACAGGATGTTCCAACAGAATAATAACAAGACGGAACCAGGTTCGGTGTAAAACACACAGACAGGATGTTCCAACAGAATAATAATAAAAACAGAACCAGGTCCGGTGTAAAACACACAGACAGGATGTTCCAACAGAATAATAGAAGAATGTCACCAAGTATAGGGTAGACCGCGTATACAGGTTATTCCAACAGAATAATAAGAAATGGAATAACAACAGTTCTCTTCATGAATAAGAAAGAATAACACCCCTTACCGTTTTAAAGAAGAGCTGAAGTAAGGAAATAGTTAAGTAGCAGAATACTCTTCTTCTCTCTCTCTATAGTTTCTCTCTATAGTTTCTCTCTCTAGAGTTCAGTGAATTCGTAAGAAATAATGAAGGAATGAGCTGCTATTTATAGAAAAATAGAATGCATAGTAACTAATCCATGAACGGTCCAGATTGATTACTTTAATCTGACGGTCCATAGTTAAAGAAAAATCTTTTAAATAAAATATAATATATTCTATTTATAGAATAACTTTAATAAAGTATTCTGTTTTATATAAAAAGATGTTTCTGTTTTATTACGTTAATAATACGAATAAAACAAAACGTCATTATCGCTAAATAATTCATATTATTAACTGACAATAATTGAATCAAACTAAGTGACTTCTCACATAAGCATTAATAATCAATATCGTGTGCTACTATGCAACCACACGTATTACTGTACTTTTACTACCGAGTAGTTCAACAGTAACAATGGTAAAACTTCCGTCGTTATTTTTAATAAAATATTTTTGTCGTTTTCTCAATCCGACAATAATTCTGTTGTGGGGTCCACCAATGATTGTGTCGTTGTACGAATATTCCCTGTTAAAACGAATATTCCCCGACCAATCGAATATTATATAACAACTTGCGTACTTTGCAAAATTTATAAATATTACCCACAACTATAACATTATATCAAATTAACTCCATAATATTCAAAAATGATATTTATAGAAAATTCATCTTTATTTATAAAAGTTGGGGTCTTACACATTACATTTATCCTTGTCATAATATCAAATATTATCATTACAAACCTATACTATTACATAAGTAATCTACGGGGTCACCTTAGCCTTCCCTTTATCCTTGCCGGATCCATCGGTCCGTTCGATCTTAGCTGTATTCATATGGTTCAAGCAAGAGTGAGCCTAACTAGCTCAGCAAGTACAACAATTCTAATAAAACTAGCATGCTTGAAACATAGGAACTGTATATCTTCAATAACTGAACAATAGTTATGAAGTACTATCGATAATTCAAAATAGCACTTCTTTTCATTCAAAACGTTTTACAATAACAATATTCAGTAAAACATCAATTTCGGTCCAAGACCATGAGCATTTCATAAGTTTTTTGAAAAGGACATCCCGACACGAAGTCCGTAAGTCTGGCATAGCTTACGAGCACGTCTAGGTGATCAGCCTATAGTACTCTATGTTGATCAACACTACATTCATTAAACGTGTATATGTTTAAGTTGTGGCAACCTCACGTGCCTGTCGTTTGACGACAAAACATTTTAGCATACTCAGTCTTCATTTGAAAACCACACCAATATTAGTTTGGTAAATCATTGTCAATACTTTGATAGATTATAAGAAATCCAACATATCGTAAGTCTGGCCGAAAGAATTGGCGTTGACTTCATCAGACATTAACTCATGCGTAAGAATACATGAATCACAAAGCTTGTTCAGATTGAACTGAAACAAGGGTTAGAACACTTGCCTTTAACGTTTGCTACAGTTATAACACGTGCACTTTAAGTCTTTAAGGGTTCTACAGTAGATGATAACATCACATAACACATTAGGCCATAAATAACATATGCGGTTCCTAAATAATCTTACCATTCTTCTCAATCTAATTACATATTAGATTTGTTATTATTGGTTCTGGCTTTCCGTTATAACTTACACTGTCATTACGTTCATGTTCGTTTGATTATCTTTAACCTTCAATTATCAAACTTAAGTTTTAACAAGGCTTTACAATGTTATAATTAAGTTTTACTTCATTACTAATCAATTCACTTTCTTTCTTTACTTGTAATTTTTTTTCCTTTCTATGAAATCCTTAAGGCTGGCGCAGCGGCGCCAGCATTCTGCCTCTGTGTCACGCCGCAGCGTGAGTTAGCAGTGTGCATGACCCGGACTCGGCGCTGCGGCGCGAGTCCCAGCTCTCTATGTCGCGCTATGGTGCCAACTAACAGTGCACTATAGTCTGGCCTCGCGCTGCGGCGCGGGCCTTTATGCCTTGAGTCGCGCTGCGGCGTGGACTATGTGCCTCAAATTTTTTTTATAGATTCTCATTTTTGTGAGATTCCGGGCTCGTAACTTCTTTGTTATAAGTCCGAATTGGCTCGTTCAAGAGCCTATAGTTCACAAATCACATACTCTACATGTTCATGCAAGAATTTTATCTATTTTACTTTGTTAACTAAAAATTCACCTATTAGTCCATTTTTAACGAAAACGATAAACGTTCGTGTACGTTCAACGCTCGTTTCTTCGTTCTAAGTCGGAATTCGGTCATTTTCGAGTCTGCAACTCTATAATGCCAAATACGACTTGTCTCCATCGAAAACCAACGTTTCCGAGTTCAAACACAAAATCTGACTTACATTCCGAGAATTTCATGAATTCGACGATTATCGTCCAATCATGTGAATTTCGGCAAAACTTCATTACTTATGATTTGTTCATCATACAAAATGGATTCAATTCATCAACTAGATATCTCAACCTACATATTACAACAACTTATCTTTGAATTAGGTTATGTCTTATTCCTCATAAGTTCATAACTTAATCAATTATAAATTACAAGATTTCCTTCCTTATGACTTATTATTGATTTAAGTCCTTTAAGCAACATTCTTACATCTTATTAATCATACTAACTTCTTAAGGTAATCATATGATAAGTTCATTATTGTTATTCGTAAGTTTATAACTTATTTAGATTTGAATTGCTTATTCCTTACTTATACGGCTTAAGTCCATTGATCATCCATTTCTTATGTGTTCATAGCATACATGTTCATTAAGTTACACTTCTTTTATCACCCTACAATGGTAGAGATGGAAGATATAAGATCATTACCTTTGATGACTAGCTTCCTTCTTCTTAAAAATCTAACAAAAGATGTTGGACTTAAAAGTGCTTATTCTCTCTACTAATTAAGTTGCTTTATAAGGAAAGTTGTTGGATAATTTGAACAAGCAAATAATGAATTGTGAGCTTGCTATTTATAGAGCATCTAAGGTTAGGGCAAATGGGTCATTAGGACATCTACCTCCTTAAGTAACCTCCTAACTAATTACTAATTACTAATTACTTGGCCTCCACATTAAATCGTTGGTCAACACAACACTTGGGCACCAAGTTCACCCATGGGTTGCCCCATGGATCTAGTTCTACCCAATGGATCATCATTTGAGCTTGCAATAAAATACCTTGGGCTTTACCTTAATAACTATTTGGGCTTAACATTAATCCCACATGGTTTACACTTTTTATTCATATTGGACTTGTACTTCATACAATATTCCACTATTCCATTTCTTTAGATTTTAATTCTTAACGTTCTCAAATTAAGCTTACATGCGAAATATTGCGTTTTCCATACTTGAATTATTATTACATAATCCATCTCACTTCGATATTATAACGTTACGTATTTCTCGGAAGTTCAAAAATAATTCTTGAGCAAAAAATGATGAATAGTATTTTTCAAAAAATTTCTCAGAAAGCTTTTATTTTCGTATTGGAAATTCAAACACTTTAATTCCTTCACGTAGTTAAAATACTACGACGTTCTGACGTTTCTAGGTTATAGAACGACATTCATCTTACCAACACATAATAATAACAAATAATATTATTTTATTCATTATAAAAGTATTTATAAAAGGTTCAATTTTCTGGGGCGTTACACTCTCTCCCCCTTATAAGGATTATGTCCCCAGAATCTCGTTAAAAAAAATTACACAAACAAATGAGGGTAATTCTTCTTCATCTTTTCTTCTAATTTTCACGTTGCTTCTTCGACATCGTGGTTCTGCCATAACACTTTTACTGACGGTATAACTTTGTTTCATAGAACTTGCTCTTTTCGATCGATGATTTGAATCGGCATCTCCTCATATGATAAATCCTTCTCGATATGAATCGGCTCATACTCAATTACGTGTTTGTAATCATGCTTATAGGGACGTAATACAGATATGTGAAAACATTCTTCTATTATTCTGTTGGAACATCCTGTCTGTGTGTTTTACACCGGACCTGGTTCCGTTTTTATTATTATTCTGTTAGAACATCCTGTCTGTGTGTTTTACACCGGGCCTGGTTCCGTCTTGTTATTATTCTGTTGGAACATCCTGTCTGTGTGTTTTACACCGGACCTGGTTCCATTATGTATTATTCTGTCGGAATATCATGTCTGTGCGTTTACGCCGGACTTGGTTCCATTATTTATTATTCTGTCGGAATATCCTGTCTGTGCGTTTACGCCGGACCTGGTTCCATTATTTATTATTCTGATGGAATAACCTGTCTGTGCAGTCTATCGCATGCATGGTGATTTCTTTTGTTATTCCATTCTTTATTGTACTCAGTTGGTTAAGTTTTGACTTCTATACTCCATGAAATTTGTGGAATATCTTTGATAATTGCGTTTCATCCAGTATCTTTTCATGAAAATATTCTTCTAAGCATTCTTGAATTTTACTCCACAAAGCAGTATCATGTTAACAATTTGGACGTTGTTAATTCTTGGATAAATTAATTCTTGAACTTGTTTTATTGAATTCTTATATCATTGTCATCATCCTCATGTTTATAAAATGTTAAAAGTCATCTGTGGCCTGTAGTGCATAGATGGACTTGGTATGATTATGACCAGGGATTATTCGGTATAATCATGACCGTAATGTTACAAATGATGTGGTAAAAGTCCTCATTGGCCCTTAGTGCGTTGATGGACAGTTGTTGGCATGATCATGACCATTAATGAATACACGAATATCCTTGGCCGTAGTGCAGGGGTGATTCGATGATGTGGATTATTTTATTAAGCTGAGTCCCAACGATCACAGTGTTGAAAAACCTTTTAAATCATAAAAGATAGTAGAGTTTATTTTCTACTTGACTCTTTTAATGGATTGCTTGTTTCGCTACAGTTAAACTTGATGTCTATTATATTTTATCAGTTTAACATTGTTGAAGGCTAATGATAATTTATTCTGCATTATCTTAGTGATAATATTTCTTACTGGGCTAGTTGAGCTCACCCTTTCTTTCACTGTTCTCTTCAGGAAATGAGAACGTAGCTGGGGCAAGTCGGGGAATGGAGTGATGGTTCGAATGATAGTATTAGTTAGTAGTCCTCACTATTCTATGTAATAGTGTGTTAATAAATGTAATGAGGACTTCTTTTGAGTATGAATACTCTCTAGAAGATAATATTTGTATTCAAACTCGCAGTTTATGTTTTGTCATATTGTACACGACAGTTGTATTAGTAAGTTGTATTTGTATTCTGTACTTTGTATCTGACGACCCAAGATGGGTGATGTATACCGGATTTTGGGGGCGTCACAGTTGGTATCAGAGCTTAGGGATATGATCCCTGGCTAAGATGTGAGAATAGAACTAGGAAGGGAGAGACGGGAAATTCCTTCGCTAGTATAACCTACCTAAGTTTATTTGCATGGTATTTAATTGGTCGGTCATAATATAAGGATAATATATGACATATCAAGTAACTTTTGTTTTGTGGCAGTATCTGAAAATGACATCTGAGAATGTTGAGAATAGCAATGGAGCACAGGCGACTGTTGATTTACCACATATCAATAATCAGGATAATGTGCATCAGGAAGGTGACAATCCTCATGCAAACAACAACACTGACCAGATGATGAATGATGGAATGTTCAGAAGCTTTATGCAGTTCATGCAACAGCAAGCGAGAGCGGCTCCTGTCCAAAATATAGGTGGAAACACTGAAAACTCTCGGACGGTCACCGCTAAACAGTTCAAGGAGCTGAGACCACCGGAGTTTAAGGGAGAGCCAAAACCATTTATAGCGGAAACATGGATAAAGCAGATCACCAAGATATTTGATGTCTTGGGATGCTCCGAGGAGCAAAAGGTTCCCTTTGTCGCCTTTATGTTGCGAGGAGAGGCAGATTACTGGTGGAAATCGATTAAGCGTACTCAACCTGCCGCACTGAAGATGTCTTGGGAGAAGTTCCAAGAGCTGTTCAATGACAAATACTTTCTTGAAAGTGTTCATCACATGAAGGAGGTGGAGTTCATCAAATTGGAGTAGAATAATATGACCGTGTCGCAGTATGAGGCTAAATTTGCTGAGTTGTCCTGGTTTGCGTCCCACTTGGTGGATAATGAAGAGTGAATGATGCGAATGTTTTTGCGAGGTTTGAAACCTGAGATACGTCAACATCTTATTTCTCATAAACTGTGTTTGTATTCAGATGTTGTGAATAGGGCTCAGTTAGTGGAGCGCGATAACGAGTCAACACAACCAAAAGAGAGCAGTCGGCAAAATGATAATACCAGTGAGAGCAGTCATCGAAGCGGTGATAACAAGCGTGGAGGGAATCAACAGGCCAGAAATGGTAACCACTTCGGTGGTAATCAGGGCCAAAACAATAAGAATGGTCATTTCAAGAAGAGGAGATTCAACAATGATGGAAAGACGTCAGCACCAGCACCTGTTGTTAAGGAAGGAGAACGACCACCTATTCAAATGCGGAGGGGAGGGGCACATCAGTCCAAACTGCGCGATGCCGTCTAAAGCATGTTATAATTGTGGAAGAGAAGGTTATTTAGCTCGATTTTATCGTTTACCAAAAACAAGTTCAGCCAAGATGGAGACACCAAAGGCCGTCTCAGAAAAGTCAAAACCGGTAGTGCAAGGGAGAGCGTTTGTTGTGACCTCCCAGAAAGTAAGGAACCCGAATGAGGTCATCACGGGTAAGCTTATCATAAACTCTAACGAAGTCTATACTTTATTTGATACCGGTTCTACCCATTCTTTTATTTCTCCTACTTGCGCTCATCGATTAAATTTGATTCCGGAGAAATTAGACTTTGACTTACCTGTTGAAACTCCATTGGGAGAAACCTTCATTACATCCACGGTTTATAAGTCTTGTTTGGTTCAAGTTGGTACCCACACATTACCTGTCGATCTGATTGCATTAAAAATACTTGCATTTGACGTGATTCTAGGGATTGATTGGTTAACTACTCATCATGCAAAAATTGATTATTTTCGTAAAGTTGTTAGCTTTTATATTCCTAATCAACCTATTATGCGAATTCAAGCAACCAAACCATTAAAATCAATCGCTGTCATCTCAAGCCATAAAGATATTCGTTTATTGAAAAATGGATATCAAGCTTTCTTAGCTAATGTCACGGATCTAAACAAAAATACGTCAGTTTTGAATGATATTTCTATTGTTAATAAATTCCCTGACGTATTCCCTGAAGAACTTCCTGGCCTACCCCCAGAGCGTGAAATTGAATTTTGTATTGACCTTGAACCCGGTACAAAACCCATTTCCAAAGCCCCATATCAAATGGCTCCTATTGAACTTCAGGAGTTAAAGATCCAACTGCAAGAATTGTTAGACATTGGCTTTATTCGTCCTAGTACTTCTCCTTGGGGTGCTCCTGTGCTATTCGTGAAGAAGAAAGATGGAAGTATGCGACTTTGTATTGATTATCGGGAGTTGAATCATGTCACCATCAAAAACAGGTACCCATTGTCACGTATTGATGACCTGTTTGACCAGTTGCAAGGAGCACAATTCTTTTCAAAGATCGATCTTCGTTCTGGATATCATCAGCTGAAGGTTAGAACTGAGGATATTCCAAAGACGGCTTTTAGAACTCGGTACGGGCATTATGAATTCCTAGTCATGTCCTTTGGATTAACTAATGCTCCTGCTGCCTTCATGGATATGATGAACCGGGTATTCAAGGAATATTTGGATCACTTTGTGGTCGTCTTTATTGATGACATCCTTATTTATTCCAAAAGCCGTGAAGATCATGAGCAACACTTGAGGCTGGCACTCCAAAAGCTTCGTGAATACAAGCTTTATGCCAAGTTGAAGAAATACGAGTTCTGGCTGGAGGAGGTAGCATTCCTTGGGCACGTAGTATCAAGTCGTAGAATATCGGTTGACCCGGCAAAGATTGAAGCTATTCAAAGCTGGGAGCAACCTAAATCAGTGATCGAAGTACGTAGCTTTCTTGGTTTAGCTGGTTATTATCGGAGATTCGTGGAAGGTTTTTCTCGAATCGCTACTCCATTAACTCAGCTGACTCGGAAAGATACAAAGTTCGGTTGGAGCGAAGAATGTGAGAAGAGTTTTCAAGAACTTAAGAGGAGACTCATTTCAGCACCTGTTCTAACAATACCATCTGGCTCGGAGGGATTTGTCATCTACAGTGATGCTTCAAGCAAAGGGTTGGGATGCGTTCTCATGCAACATGGAAAAGTCATAGCCTATGCATCAAGACAACTCAAGGAATATGAGAGGAATTATCATACTCATGATCTAGAGTTGACAGCTGTTGTCTTTGCACTTAAAATTTGGAGGCATTACTTGTATGGGGAGAAGGTGGAGATCTTTACGGATCATAAAAGCCTTAAATATTTCTTCACTCAAAAGGAACTCAACATGCGACAACGACGTTGGCTTGAACTGTTGAAAGATTATGATCATACCATTCAATACCAGCCTGGAAAAGCGAACGTGGTAGCTGACGCATTGAGTAGAAGATCATATGCAAGTACGAGTACGATATTGTCAACACAAAGGCCCATTTTGTGTGATTTGCAAAGGATGGAGATAGAGTTAAAGACTCCAGGGACCAATGTGATGATGGCGAATATACGAGTAGAACCGACTTTAATCGATAAAGTTAAAGCTGCTCAAGCTACAGACCTGGAGCTGATGCGTATGAGGAAGAAAGTGCAAGAAGGTGCTATGCCGGAAGCAAGAATCGATGAAGAAGGAATACTTCGAGTCAACTCCAGACTTTGTGTTCCTAACAACCCTGATTTAAAGTATGAAATCATGATGGAGGCGCACAACACACCGTTTGCAATCCATCCTGAAAGTACCAAAATGTATCATGATCTTTGTCATACATTTTGGTGGAGCAATATGAAGAGAGAGATAGCGTTGTTTGTCTCAAGGTGTCTAGCTTGTCAACGAGTCAAAGCGGAGCATCAAGTACCAAAAGGTCCATTGCAACCACTTGAAATTCCAGAATGGAAGTGGGAGCACATTACCATGGATTTCGTTACCGGTCTTCCTAGGGTTTCTCAAGGTATTGATGCAATTTGGGTCATTGTTGATAGATTGACCAAGTCTGCTCATTTCTTACCGATACGAGAAACTTATACACTTGAACGTCTTGCTCGTATATACATAAACGAGATTGTAAGACTGCATGGTATGCCAGTATCCATAGTTTCTGACCGAGACTCAAGATTCACTTCACGATTTTGGGTTAGTTTACAAAAAGCTATGGGCACGGATTTACGATTTAGTTCAGCATATCATCCTTAGACGGACGGACAATCAGAGAGGACTATTCAAACTCTTGAAGATCTATTAAGACTCTGTGTCTTTGACTTCAAGGGAAGTTGGGACAAGTTCTTACCATTGGTGGAGTTTTCCTACAACAACAGTTATCAAGCAAGTATTGGCATGGCTCCATTCGAAGCATTGTATGGAAGAAAATGTCGTTCTCTAGTATGCTGGGATGAGGTGGGTGAAGCAACGTTGTTGGGACCGGAGTTGGTGCGTATGACTACAGAAAAGATTCAAACGATCCGACAACGTATAAAAACCTCACAAGATCGACAAAAGAGTTATGCTGATCTTCATCGAAAGGACGTGGAATTTGATGTAGGAGATCATGTGTTCTTACGTGTTGCTCCATGGAAAGGAGTTACGAGATTTGGAAAGAGAGGAAAGCTCAATCCTCGATTCATCGGTCCATTTTTAATCCTCGATCGAGTAGGAACTGTGGCTTATAGACTCACTTTACCGCCAAGTATGTCTCGTGTTCATAACGTTTTTCACATATCCATGTTACACAAATATATGGAAGACCCGAACCATATTATTGAGTTAGAACCGGACGAAATAGCGGAGGATTTGACGTATGAAGAAGTTCCTGTTCAAATCTTGGATAAGAAGGAACATATTCTACGCTCCAAGGTTATACCTCAAGTCAAAGTTTTGTGGAGAAACCACGATGTTGAGGAAATGACTTGGGAGTTAGAATCTGAAATGAAATCAAGGTATCCTTACCTCTTCGACATACCAGGTACGTACCCTAATTTCGAGGGCGAAATTTCATAAGAAGGGGAGGTTGTAAGACCCCAACTTTTATAAATAAAGATGAATTTTCTATAAATATCATTTTTGAATATTAAGGAGTTAATTTGATATAATGTTATAGTTGTGGATAATATTTATAAATTTTGCAAAGTACGCAAGTTGTTGTATAATATTCGATTGGTCGGGGAATATTCGTTTTAACAGGGAATATTCGTACAACGACACAATCATTGATGGACCCCACAACAGAATTATTGTCGGATTGAGAAAACGACAAAAATATTTTATTAAAAATAATGGCGGAAGTTTTACCATTGTTACTGTTGAACTACTCGGTTGTAAAAGTACAGTAATACGTGTGGTTGCATAGTAGCACACGGTATTGATTATTAATGCCTATGTGAGAAGTCACTCAGTTTGATTCAATTATTGTCAGTTAATAATATGAATTATTTAGCGATAATGACGTTTTGTTTTATTCGTATTATTAACGTAATAAAATAGAAACATCTTTTTATATAAAATAGAATACTTTATTAAAGTTATTCTATAAATAGAATATATTATATTTTATTTAAAAGATTTTTCTTTAAATATGGACCGTCAGATTAAAGTAATCAATCTGGACCGTTCATGGATTAGTTACTATACATTCTATTTTTCTATAAATAGCAGCTCATTCCTTCATTATTTTTTACGAATTCACTGAACTCTAGAGAGAGAAACTATAGAGAGAGAGAAGAAGAGTATTATGTTACTTAACCACTTCCTTATTTCAGCTCTTCTTTAAAACGGTAAGGGGTGTTATTCTTTCTTATTCATGAAGAGAACTGTTGTTATTCAATTTCTTATTATTCTGTTGGAATAACCTGTATACGCGGTCTACCCTATACTTGGTGACATTCTTCTATTATTCTGTTGGAACATCCTGTCTGTGTGTTTTACACCGGACCTGGTTCCGTTTTTATTATTATTCTGTTGGAACATCTTGTCTGTGTGTTTTACACCGGACCTGGTTCCGTCTTGTTATTATTCTGTTGGAACATCCTGTCTGTGTGTTTTACACCGGACCTAGTTCCATTATTTATTATTCTGTCGGAATATCCTGTCTGTGCGTTTACGCCGGACTTGGTTCCATTATTTATTATTCTGTCGGAATATCCTGTCTGTGCGTTTACGCCGGACTTGGTTCTATTATTTATTATTCTGTTGGAATAACATGTCTGTGCGGTCTATCGCATGCATGGTGATTTCTTTTGTTATTCCATTCTTTATTGTACTCAGTTGGTTAAGTTTTGACTTCTATACTCCATGAAATTTGTGGAATATCCTTGATAATTGTGTTTCATCCAGTATCTTTTCATGAAAATATTCTTCTGAGCATTCTTGAATTTTACTCCACAAAGCAGTATCATGTTGACAATTTGGACGTTGTTAATTCTTGGATAAATTAATTCTTGAACTTGTTTTATTGAATTCTTATATCATTGTCATCATCCTCATGCTTATAAAATGTTAAAAGTCATCTGTGGCCTGTAGTGCATAGATGGACTTGGTATGATTATGACCAGGGATTATTTAGTATAATGATGAACGTAATGTTACAAATGATGTGGTAAAAGTCTTCATTGGCCCGTAGTGCGTTAATGGACAGTTGTTGGCATGATCATGACCATTAATGAATACACAAATATCCTTGGCCGTAGTGCAGGGGTGATTCGATGATGTGGATTATTTTATTAAGCTGAGTCCCAACGATCACAGTGTTGAAAAACCTTTTAAATCATAAAAGATAGTAGAGTTTATTTTCTACTTGACTTTTTTAATAGATTGCTTGTTCCGCTACAGTTAAACTTGATGTCTATTATATTTTATCAGTTTAACATTGTTGAAGGCTAATGATAATTTATTCTGCATTATCTTAGTCATAATATTTCTTACTGGGCTAGTTGAGCTTACCTTTTCTTTCACTGTTCTCTTCAGGAAATGAGAACGTAGCTGGGGCAAGTCGGGGAACGGAGTGATGGTTCGAATGATAGTATTAGTTAGTAGTCCTCACTATTCTATGTAATAGTGTGTTAATAAATGTAATGAGCACTTCTTTTGAGTATGAATACTCTCTAGAAGATAATATTTGTATTTAAACTCGCAGTTTATGTTTTGTCGTATTGTACACGACAGTTGTATTAGTAAGTTGTATTTGTATTATGTACTTTGTATCTGACGACCCAAGATGGGTGATGTATACCGAATTTTGGGGGCGTCACACTTAGTTGCAGATCACTAATAGTATCATGTGCAATGTCTTTGCACAAGATGCATTCTCCCGTAATCTCAGCCAGAAATTCAAACTCTTCAGGAAACTCCTTCTTCTTCATATCATTCAGATTTACATTCCTCTTGTAGCGCATTACCTTTTTTGCCTTCTTCGATGTTGATGTCCTCGAGGTTTATCAGACCTTGGTTAGGAAACCCTATACATTGGTTGATGTCTGATTATTTTATTTTCAGGCTTACTCCTTTGACCTTTGTGGACAGAAGCCCAGAATCTATCGTTGTATTGGAGTAGAATTGCTTCACTAGCTCGGTATAGACTGGAGTGTTAGCTTCCAAGCACTCAGAAAACCCAGCATTCTTTATAAGCTCAAGTATATCCTTGAACTTCTTTTTTGATCTTTTGAACTTCTTGAAGCTGAGTTGGATTCCGGTTATAACACGCCATTCTTCCATTTTGAGGGTTTGAAATATATGGGTATTTAGTCTCAGAACTCTTATGAGGGTTAGTTGACTGTAATTTGGGAAAAACTCAAGGTTTAATGGATTTAGGATTTGAAGAAAATTTTAGGGTTTAAAAAGGGGAGGGAGAGAAGATCGATAACTTTAGATAACTTATTTGGAGATTTTGAATTTGTCTTTATGACAGTTCCTTCTGAGTTTGCATAAGTTGTGATGTGTCAACAGCCATTAGTTGCACGATGCCAAGTAAGAAACTGTAACTCCCCATAAACTGAATAGTTTTTCAGTTTTAGATTTCTCATAAGAAAATAAGCATTACTGATGTAGTTTGACCATTGACTTTTTCAGTATGTAGAGTAGCTTGATGAGATAACTACAAACTCTACGATTTTCTTTGGCAACTCAACGATCGTCTTCTGAGAGATGCTTTAGTGGATGATTTGACACTAATTCTCATCTTGGAGTTGCATGGTTCAGCCACTGATGCGCCACAAGAGAGTTTAGGCACTGAAATTCTGAGATGAATTTTCAAGACGTCTTTCAAAACTGTAATCGTAACTTCCCTCCACACGATCTGAATAGTTGGGCATGTGTCGAGTTCTACATCTGTTCTTAGCTCCCCACGAGCTAGTGTATCCTTTTGGGAAGACTGCGATCGTCGAGGCTACTCTACGATCGTTGAGTTTGCTACTGATCATACTCTATGATAATTGTCTGAGCTGGTTCTTGTGATGAGTTCTGACTAATCATTTTTGGGTTATTAAGGTAACTCAGGAAGGGCCAACCTCTTAGAGTGAACTAAGGGTCAGGTTTGGTCGTGAGGCACTTACGAGATGGAGAACTTTAGACATGATCAATATTGCTATTGCATTTGATCTCATTGCTGGGGAGTTCATTTACCAACTCTGGATACACATTGGTGTTTCGTTGTGTTCTCCTGCTCTTACACTACGATCAGATGTTTGATCGTGGGCACTCCATGAATTTGTGTTGGGTGGTTGATATGGTTATCAATGGCACGTTTTCAGACGTTCTTTCGGATCTTTATTTGGTTCATCAGCCACAAAGTTTTGGGACTTTGTAACTAGTATATTGCTGTTTAGGGTTAGCTAATGTTCTCCATTGTAACAATCCAAGATTTTATTTGTAATTTAAAATATTTTTTAAATTAAATAAATATTTTATTTATGTGATTGCTGTTAGTAGATATTTGTGAATTAAATTTATAAGATAATACTCTAATTTAACTTAATAACTAAATTAGAGAGTTGTTAAAGATTATATAGTTTGCTAGAATGTTATTTTAATTAAAGTGATTTGTTAATTTATTAAGTAAAATTATAATGAAAATTATAATTTTGTGGTAGTTAGTTTTGTTTATTTAATTAAGATTGGATATGAAAATTTAAGTAAATAATGTGGGACAATAAACTATGGTATAAATGATTTATTGAAGTAAATTAAAGTAGTTTAAATGGATTTACCAAACAAGGCTTAAAAATATTAAGTCTTTATTTCAAAAGTGTTTTTGCCAAAAGAAGCCTTATGGCTTTTGAATTTTGAATTTCCAATATAATAAATAATAAAAATAAAATGAAAATATAAATAAAATATATTAAATTTTATAACTGATATATCATTATTATATGTAATAAAACGTCACTTTTTAGACGTTTAGCTTTGTGCGTTGGTTTTAGATGGTTTTACGTGAAAAGGTTTTGGCCAAAGAGAGAAGGGAGGGTTTATAGAGAAAATATAGAGGGAGAGAGAGCTCTATAGAGGAATTGGGAGGCAATTGGAAGAGAAATCCTTGAAAACAAGAAGGAAGTAGCAATTCTCTAACATCTCCTAACAAAGCCAAACAAGAATTAGGTGGTAAATAACCTGGTTTCTTCTTAGTTTGGGTGTTCTTGATTTATCCTTTAAAATTGGAAATTTAGTTGGATGAATTGCTAAATAGATGTTATATATACGTTGTTAGATATTTATAATCTATTAGTTGTTATCTAGAATGATTTTCAGAAATCAAATTCATATGAAACATGTTTTAAAATAAGGAATTGAGTTTTGGTTGAATATGTACATTTTTGACTTATGTTGGAGTCAAAATTGTTAGTTAGTTCATGAAGAGAATCTGAAATTGGTTGTAGATGTTGTTAGTATGATGAAAAATGAAAACAACCCAAGTTGAGCGAGTCAAAACGGATGTAAAATGAATTCGTAGCAAATGAATTCGCTAAATATGTTTAAAACATGAATGTAAGACCCCAACTTATTATAAATAAAATCAAATTTCTCTAATTATTATTTTGAATAATAGGGTGTTAATTTGATATAATGCTTTGGTTATGGGTGAAATGTGCAAATTTTGCAAAATAAGCAAGTGGTTATAAAATATTCATTTTGTCGGGGAATATTTGTTTGGTCGTGGAATATTCTTGCTGTCAGGGAATATTCGTACAACGGCGCAGTCATTTGTGGGCCCCATAATAAAAAATGGTCGGATGAAGAAAATGAAAAGTTTTAGTTTTTATAAATAATGGCGTAGTAGTTATCGTTAACACTGTTGAAATACCCGGTGGTTAAAATACAGTAATACGCGTGGGTGCACAGTAGCACACGGAATTTCATAGTATTGTTGAATTATTGATCCTTATGTAAGAAGCTCAATAATTGTTACAGTAATTACTATTCAATATTTTATTTTATTGGTTCAATAATTGCTGCGTTGATATTTTATATTATTGTTGTTTCAATAATTGTCCCTGCACAGTATCTCCATTATCAGATCAATAATTCATATTATTTGAATAATATTATTAGATAGCATTATTGACAATGTTTAAGGAAGTTCTGTCTAAGGAGAGGTTTGGTCACCTAATTGCGCGCCAGTAAGGAGAAATCCTTATCGAAAAGCCCCATCTTTCTTGGGAACGACCTGGTTGTCATAATTGTGATTCTGTAATATTATTTTTGAATAATTAATTATTAATTTATATGATAAGAAAATATTTGTTTTTATGTGGATGTAAATGAAGAATTTAATTTTGAGGTGTTTTATCAGTATTTTGTCGGAATGGAGGTTTTAAAAATCAAAACAGTGTTCTTAAAGCTCTATTGCGTGAGTTATAATTTTAATCCGACCGTTGGATCATTGTGATTTTTGGATATGTTATACATATATAAGTTGAGTATATGTCCACAAATTTTGAACCGTTAAAAATTAATGTATGATTTGTTATGAATTTTATGATGTATTAAAAATCAACCGTTTGTGAATTTCGGATATTTTCGATTTAGAATTTGGAAAAACTTAAAGCTACAAAGTTATAGAGAATTCGATTTCGTGTGGAATGGACATGAGATTCAAATTTTTCTGATAAAAGGGTTACTTTATATGAATTATTGAAGTTACTGATTATTTAAAATATTTTGGAAATTTCTAGAATTGGTGGGCCCTACTTTTGGTTGGTGAGAAATGTGCTGAAATTTTATTTCAAAAGTGGTGGGCAGGAATAGTAGCAGGTAAAGCCATCAGGTAGCAGGTTAAGTCTGCTTCGGCGTTCTAACATTTTCCTATAAATACGGTGCTGAGCTAGAATTGAAAATCACACCAGAAACAAGTTTTCTCTCTCTGTATATATATTATCGAGCGTATTTTATGAGTATTTAGATACTTTCAGAGTTGCTATTCAGTGCAAGTTTCCTTCAGCGTCATATCCGATATTCCAGTCAGAAATACTGTATTTTGAGGTAAGAGATGTTTTTTTTTGTAAATGGTATTAATTCTTTCAATATCATTATGCCGAAATATTGGTCTGAACTTTTTATCAAATTTAAAACTTTTTGTGTTGGGATTACTATTCACGTATACGACACTTGTAACGACCCAAAATCCACACAATTTAAATCTCGACTTCGATCGTTAACCGTACATTCAACCTCTAATTTATATCATTATTCGATATTAAAAATCACTACAATTACAGAATATTTAAAACTTTTGTACATTTCCTTCTTTATTGCCCTAAATCGCAACCTTTACGTTGCATCTCTTCGACTCAAATATATATCATGAATCGTTACAATAAATTGACTATACAAAGTCTTACATCATAAATAGATATCCATATACACTGGATATCTCAATTTACAATTCAACAACATTTATATTCATAAAACATAAGTAATTTTCGTGAATATAGATCTCTATAACGCACTTAGCACATATCCTTGCCTTAATTTCTTGACCTGCAAAAGTGGTTATTTGCAAGAGTGAGCTCGACAGCCCAGCAAAGTCTAACAGTTTTCATGCATCACATAGCACATAATAACATGCTCGATATACAACTCATAATAATTAAAGTAACATGGCATACATGCTTTAATCCACATAGAAAATATAAAAATTGAGTTCATTACTCAATCATCATTATTTAACCAAAATAATACAGTCATAAATTGACTTTAACACTTCATGATTACAACTTGTATAACATATCATGCAATTTAAAACAGTTCATCAAGTCCACGTAGAAAATAGGAACCGAAAGACTTGCCTTGATCGTTGTTTACCAATAACAGTTTAACAGCTTACAACTATCTGCACTTCACGTGCCCTTTTTGTTGTTAAGAAATTCTTGTTAATCACTGGAAATAGTTTGAAGAATTTAGCTCTTGTTGTTTCTCTCTCTCAGATTCTCTCTAAATCTCTGAACCTTTCTTTTTCTCAAAACTCTCTCTAGTTTTTCTCAGACAAACTTCTATTTTCCTTAGGCTTAAGCCAAAAACAAAATACGTAAACTCATAAACCAATGCACTTTTCACACGTTTAACACCCAAACGAAACTGCCATATACTAATGACCTATTAAACTATCAGTTACCAAATATATTATATATTATTTATATTTTGTTTAATTTAATTTATATTATTAATAAATTAAATTTAAAAATCCAAAGCCATAGGGCTTTGTTTAGCAAAATTATTTAAAATTAAAGACTTAATATATTTAAGCCTTGTTTGGCAAAATAAATTAAAACTACTTTAATTTATTTTAATAACCACTTATAATATAGCTATTTGTCACACTTCTAATTAATTAAGTTTTCATACTTAATTTAATTAATTCTAATAACAATTCATTGCATAATATAATAATTTATTTAATCATTATAAACTCTCTAACTTAATTATTAAATTAAATTAGATTACTATTTCAAAATAATTACTTTCCTTAACTCATTAATTATTTATTAAATAAATAAATAATCAAATCACATCAAATCAATTAAACAAATACTTATTCAACGATAAATACATCCATTAAATATTTATATAATTTAATTAATATTTAAATATTTAATTAAAAATTTGGATTGTTACATTATTCCCTCCTTACAAGGATTCTGTCCTCAGAATCACAACTCCAACCACTCATTCATTACAATCTTCTCTACTTACAAAGATTTTATCCCCAGAATCGAAGACACAAATTAAATAAATAACTCAGAGTAATCTTTCATCTTTTTATCTAAATATAGGTTTTATATTTCCTACTACATTCATTACTTTCACCAAATTCTAGGTTTCATTTCATAACCTTCACTTGAACTCAATTATATTCTGAGTATTATATATCTTTTAACTCATTCATTTTCTTTTCTAAGGATCGTTATCATCAACACTCGGGATATTACATTCACCCTTTCTTCTAAGAATTTCGTCCTCAAAATTTTATTAATTAATATTTATTCATTCAATCTATCAAAGTAGATTTTACGTCACTACTTCATTCATTCATTGAGTTTTATAACCACTTCTTTCCACAAAGATCTTTCTACAATTATTAAATTTTTCTATTAAAAGTTTCACATTATTCTTTGATAACTCGTATCCTTCTCACTTCAAAATCTCTTTTCTCACTTATTCAACAAATTCATCATTCAGTGTCGTATTCTACGACTCACTTCTTTCTAAGGAATACTTTCTTTTTTTCACTTCCATCTTGCAGAATAACAAGAATCTTCCATAATTGTTCAATAATTGGGAAGTAGTATGAATAACTCAGAAATTTAAAAGATTCCAAATCATGCTGAGGGGTCACAAGACCGTGAACTCTATTCTCGGTTTACTAGTGCTTCAACTCAATCCTTCACATTGCAAACCAAAGCATTTATCAATCACAAAGAATGAAAACACCCTCGTTACGTACACTAGGTGGCCAGCCTATTGTACCACTACGTTGGGCCGCAACGTAGTGTTTTGTAGTGACTATATGCATTACGCTCGGAACCATTGTCACTGAAAACATGTCCCCTTATAGGGTTGTTCAACTCAGCTTTTCAACATCTGAATCCGCACCAAAACAATTTGATTTGGCATAACTTTTCAATGAACGTTTGAATGTCATGAACATCTTTCAATATTTGTCTAGCTGAATCAAATAGCATAGACCTCTACAACAATTCAGACATCAACCAAAATATACATATACATACATACATATGTATTCACATATCTTAAAGAAATCTCAAAAATCTTTTTATGATGTCATGATACCACACTATATTTACAGTCCGTTGATGATTTCGTCATTTGGTGATTTTATGATACTACATCATACCATAGTGGGCTGACGATCCTTAGATCACATCCAACACTAAGTAATACTGCATTGATGACTCCATCATTTTTATCATTTTTGCACCAGGTTACATGATGCATTAATGATATATAAAATACATTTTTGATATATTGCAAATCATTTTTGTCAAGCCAAAGCAATTAGCATAGATATACGAATAACAATATTATTCTTAAAACTCATTGGTTCCATCATTTGATCTAATATTTTTCAAGAAAAATAAAGTGTAAACATCAGCACGAAGTCAATAAATTTCGAAAGTCTAGCATAACTAGTAGATTTAGAATACCTATGCTTCCACCATCAACTCCACTTTCTATAATGATCCATTGCTTAATAGGTCTATCTATTCCTATCATCCTCAATACTCCATTCACACTTAGCTATACCCAGTTCATCAAACTTACCACACGTTATGAGTTCAAGAACTTGCAATAATCATATGAGTTTAAGAACTTATCCTAGTCAGACCATAGGCGTCCATTCGCTGAGGGGTTCAAAAACATACCATATAATTATGAGTCACGAACCTACCATAAGTATGAGTTTTAAGAACTCTCAGTTAACCTTATAATATTCTCTAACTAAAGTCTACCTATCTATTATACACATGAGAAAAGAATCACCTTCTCATCAGGCATATAGCAAATAGCGCGACACAAACATTTCAATGATTATCAATGGGATAAACTGAGTGCAAGCACAAAACCCTCGCCCATACAAAGGTTTGTACAACTCAGCCATCACATGAGTCCTCAATTGAAATCCCACTTAACTCTATCTTACTCATAACTTGCTCTTTGCTCGATACGAATTTTTCGTACCTCATTATCTATAACTCCTCATGAGTTTATCTCGTACTATCATGGTACATTATCTTCATAGCATCAAGCTATAACTATTCAAATATTATAAACCATCTTTCTGATCACATCGTGATCTTATTCTATAATCATCTCCCTTAAAATTTTTTTATTAACCCGTGATCGTTTTGTTTTACGATCATTATTCGTTATCTTGGCTATTGGAGTTATGAAACTCTCATTTCTTATCTTTATATCTCTTCAAGATTCTTCTTTGAATCTTCTTGTTTATATAACAGTTCTTCCTTTAAGAATTCCTAACTTCATTTGCATTGCTCAACATTTCATTCGAGTTACACAATTTCATCATATGTATCCATTTTCTACACTTGGTACACATCGAGTCTCTAACAATTTCAATGTGGTACGCTGAGTGGTTTCCCACAAACAACCAATAAACTAGGTTCAGAGTTGCTAGTTCGTATATACCTCCGCTCTATGAAGGAATCGTTTAACCCAGATACCATACATCAACTACTAAAGAGTACAATTGTACCATACTTAAATATAACTCTCTATTCTTAACTTCTTTATCACTCTTTTTAATAGATATTGTCTATTTATTATCACCTTACATCCTTATTATTAGAGTTGGGCAACTCCACATTCATATTCCTTATAACTCTGCGAGATTCTTCTTTGAATCCTCTCACGCATGTTTTAATCCCTTATTATTCAAACTCTATTTGAGCTTATTCGTTCACTATTTTTACCTCTCTTCTCTAAGGTTATAGCCTAAGGTACCCCTACCTAAGGTTTCAAACCTATCAGCTCTGATACCAACTGTAACGACCCCAAAATCCATACAATTTAAATCTCGACTTTGGTTGTTAACCATACATTCAACCTCTAATTTACATCATTATTCGATATTAAAAATCACTAACTTTTGTATATTTCCTTCTTTATTGCCCTAAATCGCAACATTTACATTACATCTCTTTGATTCAAATATATATCATGAATCGTTACAATAAACTGACTATACAAAGTCTTACATCATAAATAGATATCCATATACACTGGATAGCTCAATTTACAATTCAACAACATTTACATTCAAAATCTTACATACATTTCTCATAAAACATTAATAATTTTCGTGAATATAGATCTCTATAACGCACATAGAACATATCCTTACCTTAATTCCTTGACCTGTAAAAGTGGTTATTTGCAAGAGTGAGCTCGACAGCCTAGCAAAGTCTAACAGTTTTCATGCATCACATAGCACATAATAACATGCTCGATATTTATCTCATAATAATTAAAGTAACATGGCATACATGCTTTAATCCACATAGAAAATATAAAGATTGAGTTCATTACTCAATCATCATTATTTAACCAAAATAATACAGTCATAAATTGACTTTAACACTTCATGATTACAACTTGTATAACATATCATGCAATTTAAAACAGTTCATCAAGTCCACATAGAAAATTAGAACCAAAAGACTTGCCTTGATCGTTGTTTACCAATAACAGTTTAACAGCTTAGAGCTATCTGCACTTCACGTGCCCTTTTTGTTGTTAAGAAATTCTTGTTAATCACTAGAAATAGTTTGAAGAATTCAGCTCTTGTTGCTTCTCTCTCTCAGACTCTCTCAAAATCTCTGAACCTTTCTTTTTCTCAAAAATCTCTCTAGTTTTTCTCAGACAAACTTCTATTATCCTTAGGCTTAAGCCAAAAACAAAATACGTAAACTCAAAAACTAATGCACTTTTCACACGTTTAACACCCAAACGTAACTGCCATATACTAATGACCCTATTAAACTATCAATTACCAAATATATTATATATTATTTATATTTTGTTTAATTTAATTTATATTATTAATAAATCAAATTTAAAAATCCAAAGCCATAGGGCTTTGTTTGGCAAAATTATTTAAAATTAAAGACTTAATATATTTAAGCCTTGTTTGGCAAAATAAATTAAAACTACTTTAATTTATTTTAATAACCACTTATAATATAACTATTTGTCACACTTCTAGTTAATTAAGTTTTCATACTTAATTTAATTAATTCTAATAACAATTCATTGCATAATATAATAATTTATTTAATCATTATAAACTCTCTAACTTAATTATTAAATTAAATTAGATTACTATTTCAAAATAATTACTTTCCTTAACTCATTAATTATTTATTAAACAAATAAATAATCAAATCACATCAAATCAATTAAACAAATACTTATTCAATGATAAACACATCTATTAAATATTTATATAATTCAATAAATATTTAAATATTTAATTAAAAATCTGGATTATTACAGCAATATTCACGAATACGACACTATTTATCGAAAAATAAAATTTTCTCTTCTTTGTCCCAAATGTCTATTATGGTTACTATATTTGATTGTATCCATGGTTTGATCGTCATTCTTGATTTTTTTCTCCATTATGTTTTATTATGGAGTATTTTTAAACTTGAATTATCTAAAGTACGAATCTCTAAACTTTGCCCTTTTATCGTACTGAATTCGTTCTCTAAAATGTTTTTCATCATCCTCGGTCCTTAATGGTGATACTTGATGAATATCTTTGGCCTGTAGTGCAAAGATTAATGATTACCTGATGAATATCTTTGGCCCGTAGTGCAAAGATGAACAGGTGTTGAGATGAACATAACCAACTGGTGATACAAATGAATATCTTTGGCCCGTAGTGCAAAGATGAATATTTGATTCAAGATGTATATTGATTGATGTTACAGGGATAAAATATTAATGATGAACTTTTAAATTCATAGATGATAGTAGATTTCATTCTCTACTTAACTCTTCTAATGAATTATTGTTTCCACTGCAATTGTTGATCTAAAACTTGCTGTCTATTATATTCTATCAGATTTTTCCCTGTTGAAGACTAATGATAATTTTTTGTATATTATCTTAGTCATAATATTTTTTACTGGGCTAGTTGAGCTCACTCTTTTCCTTTTTGTTCCATTTTTCTTCTCAGGAGGTGAGAATATAGTAGGACCTAGCCGGGGTATATAGTGATGGTTCTAGAAAGTTATTTTAGCAGTCCTCAGTATTTTTGTAAAATAGTATATCAATAAATGTAATGAGGACTCCTTTTGAGTTTTAATACTGTCTATTAGACAATATTTGTATTTAAACTCACAGTTTATGTGTTGTCGTATTTTGCACGACAATTGCAGTAATGAAGTTGTATTTGTTTCTGTACCATGTGTAGACATTCAAAATTTTCTATACTACTGACACTAACATTGCAGGAAGGCAGATTCGTCTTTTATGAGAGAACCCTGAAAGACAATCCACACCCATACCGGATACTACCAGAAGTTCAGCATCAACCCCAGATCGCAATCTGGGAGTAACCAATAGGCATGCAGATCAATACCGGAACACACACCGGAGAAGACCGATTAATCTCGAAGATAACCTCGAGGTATCCAGTCTCAGCCCTTAACATGGGAATAGCCTCCAACCTTGGTGATAGCCCCAAGGAATGCAATTTCGGCATTAACCCCGGAAATTCTTGTTACAAGTGCAACCAGCTTCAATCTCGATGCTCACAATGAGATACACTGTATCAGCCCGGCGATGACATCGGGAAGACAGACACACCTTAAAGATGACAATGAGGACTTTCAACCAATTGCAGCAGTCCAATCCCAGCGAAGCTGAGCAACGTCTGCTTTATCGACCCAACCCGGCAATAACACCGGTAAGGGGAAACATCGTCATCTGACCAACACGATGCCACGCCAAGTCATCTCAACACATCTACGCAACAACGGCCCACAAGGCTAACCAATCCCGAGTTGCTATTGTGCGGGGTAACGGATGAAAGTTGAAGCTTGAATACCGGAGGGCACCGTCCCATCTTCAAAGACTTCGTACAAACTCTAATCCCATGCCATCGTACAAACTCTCGACAACGGTGGTCCGAAATAGGTCCTGTATACCTCAAACGGATGCCCAGATTGCACTTCAGAAAAATTGAGTGGACATTACAATGCCCGCGTGTACGTACTTCGAGACGACCCGACCCGACCAAATCGGGCCGACCCGACCCACCTCTGGTACACCTGCGGCTGAGCCACAGGTACACCTGCGGCTGAGCCACAGGTACACCTGCGGCACCTTTTGCCTATAAATAAGAGGCTTGGGGTGCTGATTTTTAAGAGAAAAAAGACGGGGAAACTCTGCAGAATTCGCTCTACACTCGCTATACAGTGTATTTTCCCACTTTAAACACCTGTGAGCTCATATTCAGCCCTCTTTTGTACCTACACAAGTCTATGTTTACTCACTCTAAAGATACAGAAGTCTTCTTTGGCAGCCCACTGTAAGCCTTCTCACACACTTTAGAGTCTTTCTCTTCATTTTTGCACACACCCTTCTACACGTTGAGAGTCGTGTTGCTTGCTTTTGCCCAGACTTCGGTCCGTGGTTTCATTTCAGTCTATATATATATATATATATATATATATATATATATATATATATATATATATATATATATATATATATATATATATATATTAAAGCAATAAACGCACCAAACCGAAGTTTAGGCTCAATCGAACAAAGTCCGATACACAGTTCATATATATATATATATATATATATATATATATATATATATATATATATATATATATATATACTTATATACTTATATATATTAACTGTGTGTCGGACTTTGTTCGATGAGCCTAAACTTCGGTTTGGTGCGTTTAATTGCTTTCTTATATATATATATATATATACTCCGTTCGATGAGCCCGGATTTTACATCCGGTGCGTTTACTCGCTTTTATATAAGTGTATATATATATATATATATATATATATATATATATATATATATATATATATATATATATATATATTTACATTTCGTCCCACCTGGAGTTTACTTCGTGGTGGTTGACCATTTTTACAGCTTTCTGTACGTTTTGTCCCACCTGGAGTTTCCTCCGTGGCGGTTGATAGCTTTTAACAGTTTTCTTTACATTTCAGGTCCCCCATAGAGGTTCTTCGTGGTTGGTGATCATGTCTGTATATATATATTTACGGCTTTTATATATATACCAGCTTACTGCTTTTATACAAATTGTGGTATCATGTGAGCCTAGGAATCATGTGATCACAGATTCATCCCATTGGATCTAGATTCGGTTCCCGTGATGGACATTTTCAGCTGTAAGCAGCTTGTAAATTATTCTGCGGTGTCTAAATTTCCTCAGATGGTTTCCATACCCACGAGGAAGTCGGCATTATTTTGTACATTATTTTCATACGGATGCTTTGCAGCTGTCAAATAAAATCAACCAAGCCGCGCATTTAATAAAAATGGGAGTGCAAAAGGCCTCAATTACTATTGAGCATCAGGGTTTGAAAAAACCTCTTTTATAAAACATCATTGCCATATCTTGCTAAAATTGAATTTTTACATAAATTCAAACCCTGCGTATATAGGTGCGAACGAGGCCTCGTACCACTTTCAAATAACAGCACATTGACTCACACACACACAAACACATTCAGATAATCGTTTCTTGAAAAGAGGCGGTCACCGTGGTAACACGGATGTCGGGGGGTGCCTAACACCTTCCCCCCCCCCCCATAACCAAGTCCTCGGACCCTAAATGAATCGCGGTTTCACCGACCCGTATAGCAGTGTCACATCACTGGGTCAATGTGCAAACCTTTTCTCGGTTGTATTGGTACAACCATTTAAAAAACCAAATGGCGACTCTTAACAGTCCATCGTCGACATTATACATGTCGGACCTTTTTCACTTGTTTTTTCAAACAAATCTCTCCTAAAATGAGAACACCAAAGAACAAGTAACAGAAAGGGACATCTAAAAATCCTGACGTCGACAGGTGGCGACTCTGCTGGGGACTCCAGTAAGAGGACTTAAGCCGCTATTTCAATCTTTTCAAAATTGTTATCTGCTTGTGTATGGATGTTGCATTTACATTGGATGAATGTGTACTAATGCATGTCTTGTTTATTTAGTGCCTCGCACTATAAACTGCCTGTGATGTTAGTGCCTCGCACTATAAACTGCATGTGATGTTAGTGCCTCGCACTATAAACTGCTCATGATATTAGTGCTTCGCACATGTCATCATTTCATACGGTGAGACGTGATGTATGTGAATGTATGTTGTGTGGTCCCTCCACCAGGAGGCTATCCCGTCAGTGTTTGATTACTGGACTCGTGAGAATCCTGATTCTCCGTGGCTCAGGAAAGGCACCACCCAAATTCGCTCTAGTTGAAAGACCGGATTAACTTTCCGTCAAGTAGATTGCGATGATTTGGGAACCTTCTTGCCAAAAAGCCGCGAGAGTAACCTAAGATAGGTCAGCCTCTGATAAACCCAAAATGGAGGAAAGTCTCTTCATGCTCTCATTTTAAATTACACAATTTCATGACATATCTATCTCCATGTAATGAGAAATATGAAGGAATGTGTATACATATACATACATGCTACAAGCTGTTGACATCCGTTTTTACAGGATAAAATTCCTAAAATGGACTCATCACATTGCATATTAATATTCACCTTCCCTACAGTCAATTATGTCGTCATCCGACCAGACTGAACTTAATCCAGTTTCTCGTAAAGAATTCGACGGATTAAGCAAACAAATTGCAGATTTGGCTGTTCTGTTCAAAGAATTACACCAGTCTACACAGGGTCAGAAAATACCCGTACATGCTGAATCCTCCACACAAGGAGGAGCCCAGGTCGTTACCATACCTGAACTGCAGCTGGATCAGACCAACAAAACTCATGATGCTACCCATCCCACTTGAGATCCAGACACTGGTGACATCAAAAAGAAAGTCCTCCAAATGGAAAAGACCCTTCGCACTATAGAAGGAATTGGAACACATGGGAGTGTTTCATATGCTAATTTATGTATTTTTCCTGGTGTTCATTATCCAGAAAAGTTTAAAACTCCTGACTTTGAAAAATATGACGGGTTAGGAGATCCTTATACACACTTAAAGGTATTTGTTGGAGAACTTGGATCTTATGCAGAGGATGAAAAGCTCAGAATGCAATTATTCTAAAAGAGTCTAACTAGAGAAGCCCGTTCATGGTACACCAGATTAGACAACTCCAAAATCCACACCTGGGAAGAGCTAGCACATGCCTTCCTCACTCAATACAGCTTTCAGTCTCAAATGGCTCCTGATCGGTATCAAATTACCAAGATTAAGAAACAGTCTAACGAGTCTTTCAGAGAGTATGCCCAGAGGTGGAGATACCTGGCTGCCCAAGTGAATCCTTCCATGACCGAATCAGAAATGGTCATAACGTTTATAGACATACAAGAAGCTCCCTTCTATGAGAGAGTTTTAGCCGGCATCGGCAAACCGTTTTCTAAAATGGTCAAACATGGGGAGATGGCTGAGATGGGATTGAAATTCGGAAAGATTCAAGACCTGGCTACACTCAAAGCTGTTGTTGATCACATCCAGTCTGGGAATTATGGGAATAACCCCAGGAGGGTCCATAAAAAGAAAGAGGAAGATGTTTCCCTAATACTACAGGGTCAAAAAGGCAGTCAAAGTATGCCTGTTCAGAGGAGAAACTATACTCCCTTTCCAGCACAGTTTGTAAACCCTCCAATACCAAAAGGTGGAGAAGCCAAACGCCCTCGAGTATTCACACCCTTAGGGGATACCCTCGAGAATATCCTTAATCTTCTGACAACACAAAAGAAGATTACACATCTACTTCCACCAGCCAACCCAAATGGAAGGGGTTTTAATGCTGCTCGGAAATGTGCTTATCATGCCGGGGCACCTGGACATGATACTCAGGATTGTTTTAAAACACAAGATCCAAGATCTGATAGACAATGGTGAGATCGTGGTCACTAAACCAGATCAACCTAACGTTCAAGACAACCCTCTTCCTCCACACAAAGAAGAAGAGGTCAACATGATTAGTTGGAGCAGTGGACAGAGTTCCAACTTCAGCTGTGATTCTTCCTAAACCATCAAAGGCGGTGATAACAGATGGGATTATGCCAAGTTCCAGTTCACAATGGAACGAAAAATGAAAGCTCTCTACAAACAAATTTAGCAATTGGCAGAACTGGTGACTTATCAGCATCAACTGACTCGTCAGCTAATCAGCCAGGAGCATGCCAGTCTCTTGCCCATTGTCATGAATATTCTCTCTTCACTTTCAGAAAATGAAATGCTGGAAGACAAAGTGACGAAGAGAGCAAATGCCAAGGCCCGTCGGGATATCGTCAACAAAAGGGAATTCACCTATTTGAGTCAACCTATGGAGGAGATACTTCACATGTTAATCAATGAAGGAAGAATCAGTTCCCTTCTACCTCCAATCAACCCCCGTTCGGGACGGTACAATTCTGAGGGAGTATGTCAATATCATTCCCAATCTCATGGTCACAGCACAGAAGAATGTTGGGCACTCCGCCACCTTATTCAGAACCTAATCGACAGTGGCGTACTGCGCCTGGCAGATGACGACACTGTGCTATGCGCCAGTGAGAATGCAGGTCCCACTAAATGGAAGAGTGTGGTGGCCGTCATATCTACTGAAGCTGATCAATCACTCGTCATGCCAATAATTCAACTCAAAGGAAGCAATAATCCTTTGAAAGTGGCCGCTCCCGAGCCAATCAATTTGCCGTGCAGAACACAATATTCTATTGTTAGCTTGCATAAAGTTCCGTGGAATTATGGAGAAGGTGAAAGATCTACCTCACATACCACTACTGCAGTGTCGAAAGAAAATCCACTGTACCTTCCCCAACGGGTGATGAAATCTGCCGTCAAATCAAAGGAAAAAATACCCACGGAGAAGATTGAAAAATTCCTCTGCACTATGGGTCATAACGAAGCTACGGTGGTTTCAAGCTTGAAAGAAGCTCCACAACAGATATCAATTTTGGACTTGGTCCTCACTTCCGAGAATCACCGGAAGATCTTGTTAAAGGTTTTAGAAGAAGCCTATCTCCCGACATCCGTGGATGAGGAAAAATTTCAACATCTGGTTAATCACATTTTTAACGACAATGTGATATCCTTTACTGATGATGACATTTCGCCTGAAGGGACCGGTCATTGCAAACCGTTGCACATCGCAGTCTTGTCCTCCGGATATATGGTGGCTGGAGTCCTGATAGATGGAGGCTCATCCCTAAATATCTGCCCATATACTACCTTGGTGACGATGAATATCAATCCTAATCGAATCCGGAGTAGCCATACTATCGTCAAAGCTTTTGATGGAGCCCGTCGGAATTCGGTTGAAGTAATTGAGCTGCTAATTGAGACTGGTCCTCATACATTCTGTGTATCCTTCCATGTGCTCAAGATAGAGTCGGGATACAACCTGCTCTTGGGACGACCATGGATCCACATGGCTGGGGCAATCCCCTCCACCCTTTATCAACAAATAAGATATATTGTCCACAACAGCCTGGTCACGGTCAACGCTGAACCAGAGTATCCTCAACACGGGGATTTACCGGTCATCAATGCTAATGCGGACGTTGAACCAGTCAGTTTTCATGCTTTAGAAATAAGAAATACCCAATACCATGCTATTGGAGCACCACTGCCCGAACCCCATATTTCTACCTAACTGATGTCAGCCACTCAAGAAATGATGTCGTTGGTTCATAAACCAAGACAAGGGTTGGGTAAAGATTGTTAGGGTATCAAGTATCCTATTTTCTTAACCAAGCACACTGGAACAGCTGAACTAGGTTATTCGGCCTGCTCTAGTCACAGGAACCCTCATAAGCATCTGCAGGTTCCTTCAACTTCAACTATGTGGCATTTATCTTCGCCTTCAAGTGCTGAGTCCGCACAACCTCCTGTAAAGGTGCCAGCCAATGTCATGGCTATGTTATTTCCTAAGCTAAAACCGGTGGAGGAAAAGAAAATTGTTATTCCAGATCCCGCAATCGAAGAAGAGGAGCGGAGAATCAAGGAGAACATTGTCCGAATAATGTCGGGCATGCGTTTCATTGTCCATGATGAACATACCAACCGATACACCCCAGATGATGATTGCCCGGACATAATGGCCATCATTCGGGACAGGGAGGATGATGACAGTCCCTCCATCACTGCAGTTCACCCGAACTTTGCTCTTGCCAATTGGAACAACATTCCTTGCATTGGTCGTCAGGGGTAAAGCGGGCAGAAGTTCTTTCTGCCTTGTAAATATAATAACTGCTTACTTTTATGTACAGTATTAGCAGTTTATTTTGCCAGTATATGCTAACACTGTGTATGATCAAACACGTTTCATATATACTAAATGAAAGCATATTTTGCTTCAGGACTCTGAATTTAGATGCGCCTGTACTTGCTGATACGATGCCTCTCCTACACAGGGATTGTACCTTTGATGTAGAGCCTTGATGGATACACAGGATGACATTGAGGTGCCTCCAAAAATTCAAGAATGGGTCAAAGATACACCTAAACCCAACCTTGATCAAACCACTTCTTTCAATCTCGGAACCTTAGAAAGCTTTAAGTTAATCCAGATTGGTTCAGACCTTACCCCAAACCAATGGAATGACATGGTTACACTATTAACCCAGTTCCAGGATGTGTTTGCATGGTCTCATGAAGACATGGTGTGTTTGTCCACTGACATTGTCCTTCATCACCTTCCCATTAAAGAGGGATTTAAACCAGTCAAACAGAAATTCAAGCGATTGAAACCTGAGTGGAGTTTAAAGGTGAAAGAGAAAATTGTGAAACAATTTCAAGCTGGCATCATCATGGTGTCTACATATCCTGAGTGGATATCCAATATCGTGCCCGTGCCTAAACCTGGAGGGAAGGTGCGAGTTTGTGTGGATTACCGGGACTTGAATAAAGCTTGCCTAAAAGACAGCTTTCCCGTGCCATTTATCCACATTCTCATTGACAATACTGCGCAATACGACATGTACTCCTTTACTGATTGCTTTGCGGGGTATCATCAAATTATGGTTACCAAGGAAGATCGTGAGAAGACTGCCTTCATCATTCCTTGGGGAACTTTTTGTTATAGACGGTTGTCATTCGGTCTCATCAATGCCGGAGCTACCTATCAACGAGCTATGATGGCTCTTTTCCACGACTTAATGCATAAAGAGATTGAGATCTACGTGGATGACATCATTGTCAAGTCCCGGAAGGAGGATCACCATATAGACCATCTCAGAAAGCTATTCAACAGGTTGCGTAAGTACAACTTGAAGTTGAATCCAGCCAAATGCGCCTTTGGCATTAAATCAGACAAGTTCCTAGGATTCCTAGTCAGCCACAAAGGGATTGAGCTGGATCCTGCCAAAATCCAAGCCATCACTGAAATGCCTATTCCTCAGACAAAAAAGGAAATACGAGGATTTTTGGGAAGAATCAACTTCATTAGCAGATTTATCTCCCAACTCACAACAACCTGTGAACCAATCTTCAAACTATTAAGGAAAAACCCCTCCATGAAATGGAATGATGAGTGTCAGAATGCCTTCCTTACAATCAAGAAATAGCTAGTCAAAGCTCCTATGTTGGTACCACCCAGGGATGATGTTCCCCTGTTTATGTCCTGTCCGTAAGTGACAATGCTATGGGCTGCATGCTGGGGCAGAAGGACAATAGAGGCCAAGAACGAGCTATCTATTACCTTAGTAAAAGGTTTAGTAGCAGTGAACACAAGTACACTCTGATCAAAAAGACGTGTTGTGCTTTAGCATGGGCTTCCATGAGGTTACAACATTACCTCCATGGTCACACAACCCATCTTATATCCCGCGTGGATCCTCTCAAGTACGTGTTCAACAAACCCATGTTAAATTACCGGCTGTCCAAATGGCAGTTGATCCTACAACAATTTGACATCGTATATGTGACTCAAAAGTCCATCAAAGGTCAAGGAATCGCGGATCAACTGGCCGCCGTACCTTCAGGGGATTTCAAACCCTTAGAAACATATTTCCCTGATGAAGGAGTAATGACAGTACAACAACACCATCAGTACGATACGCGCCAATCATGGAAGATGTATTTTGATGGAGCTGTTAATATGGAAGGTTCTGGAGCTGGAGCAGTTCTAGTATCTGATACGGGAGAGCAGTATCTCGTCGCCGTCAAATTACAGTTTGGCAGCACCAATAATACGGCTGAGTATGAAGGATGTCTCATGGGGCTAAAACTTGCCCGTTCAATGGGCATCAGACGGTTAACTGTCCTTGGAGATTCAGAGTTGGTAATCCGATAATCCACCGAAATCTATCAAACCAAGGAACTACATTTGCTGCCTTACCATCGGCAGGTTTTAAAGATGGCTTTGGAGTTCGAAGAAATCTCCTTTTTACATGTTCCTCGTAATAGGAATGACTTTGCGGACTTATTAGCAACTTTGGCCTCCTTGGTTCATATATCAGATAAGGAGCAATTGCCAATCGTCACAATTTCCCTAAACAAGGCCCCAGCCTACGGGAATTATGTTGGAGAAGTATCGGATGAGCTACCTCCCATCCCACAGCCTTGGTATCAGCATATCATGGAATATCTACGATATGGATCTACACCCGCTGAGGCGAGCCCGACCGAGAAAAGGCGGATCAATCGACTTGCAATGAAATTCTACCTGAGTGGAGATGCGCTCTACAAAAGAGATGCAGGATTAGGCCTCCTCCAGTGTTTAGACAAAGATCAAGCCCAAAGGCTTATGGATGAAATCCATGGCAGAGTCTGTGGACCCCACATGAGTGGCCCCCTCCTTGTCAAGAAAATCCTCAGAACGGGACATTATTGGCTATCTCTCAAAGCTGATTGCCATGACCACGTCAAAAGATGCTATCAGTGCCAGATTCATGGGAATGCTATACACGCCCTTCCACGGGAACTCCACAATATGAGTTCACCTTGGCCCTTCTCAATGTGGGGAATGGACGTTATCGGGCCCATTGAACCTAAAGCCAGTAATGGACATCGATTTATATTCACCATGATCGACTACTTCACCAAGTGGGTAGAGGCAGCCTCCTTCCCCAGGGTCACTAAAGAAGTCATCATTGCTTTCATCAGAAACAATGTTGTTTGTCGATATGGACAACCAGAGGTGATTGTGTCAGACAATGCCAAAAACCTCAACAATAAGATGATGGAGGAATTGTTCAGTAAATTCCACATCAAACATCTCAACTCAGTCATCTATCGTCCAAAGATGAACGATGCTATTGAAACGGCTAACAAAAACATCAAGAAGATTATGCAAAAGATGTCCGCCAACCACAAAGATTGGCCTGATGTATTGCCTCTAACTCTGTTAGCCTACATAACATCCATGCGTACTTCAACTGGGGTAACCCCCTACGCACTAACCTATGGGATGGAAGCAGTGCTCCCCATAGAAGTTGAGATGGAATCTCTCAGAGTGTGGATAGACGCTCAGCTGGATGAAGATCAATGGGTACAAGACAGGTATCACCAATTATCTCTAATAGACGAAAGTCGAACCGCGGCTATCTTCCATGGTCAGTTATATCAGCAAAGGATCGCCCGATCCCACAACAAAAAAGTCCAGCTACGACAATTTAAACAATATGACTTGGTTTTGAAGAAAATCCTGGACAACCAAGATCAATCTAAGGGAAAATTCGCTCCTAACTGGGAAGGCCCGTTTATTGTCAAAGAAGTATTGACAGGAGGCGCTCTCAAATTGCAAGAAATGGACGGTGATGAATTTCCACAACTCATCAACTCAGATGCCGTGAAACGGTACTATGTCTGAAGTATCTCGTAAACACCCTGGTGTCAAACCATCAGATCACTAGTCATTCCGGTTTTTAACCCTTAACCACATACAACTTTTCTGCACTTTGCCCCTTAGGGAAACATACTTTTCAAGCCAGCAGCCTGGCTTTCCTTTGCGCTCATACAACTTAGGTCATCCCACCGTTGATCGAACCTCTTACGTTTATAGTTTGGCTACCCATACCTGGGATCAGACTTTTCCTCTGCAGTTTATCCTCAACTTAGGATTAAACTTTTTCATCCCCGCACTCTCACCTGCACATGGGCTTACGCTTTCTCTTCTCGCCCTGAGGGGTGAACTACGTCGACCTGATCTCCTCTTCAATAGGAGTACGTAGGCAACCATTTAATATGGCCCGATTGCAATAAAACAAAAACAACAAAAATATTTCTACCTTTCTCTCCTCACAAAAAAACAACAAAAATATTCCTACACCATTTCTGCCACATACAGCGTTGAACCTCTTACACTAGGTTCGAACTACGCAGACCTGATCTCCTCTTCAATAGGAGTACGTAGGTAGCCATTCATGGTGCGGTCTCACCCCCTACCAAAACACAACCCCTTGTCTGTTGGTACTGGGATCAAACATCAATCCACTACGTTTCATTCGGCTTCAGACCAAAGGGATGGATTACCCAACCTCTCCTCCCAAATAGGAGATTCGGCGACCATCTAAGCTGCGGTCATACCTTGAAGAGTAACGCCAATTCATAAGAGATGGAATTAACTAGGCTTCTCCTGAATAGAAGTTCTGGCGACCATTTGTGGTGCGCTCAATCTCAGAGAGGAAAGCCACACTCCTCTCCACATTTCCATACAGAAACCAGTCCCAAGACACCAAAAGATGGTAGGGATACACAGATCGATGATCCATTCTGAACTATCCAGAGACAACTTAATGTCCATCCACCTAGGAGGAATTCAGAATACATCAAGATCACAAGCCCTGAAGCAGCAGGCAAAATATCAAACAAATAGCAAGGTGTATCTAAAAGGGAAGTGATCCAAAAATATATTTCCCTGTCATATATAATGCTGTTTGATATACATGATGTAAACTGTATATGAAAAAATGGCTAAGCTAGTCTGTGCAGGTAAGTACAAGTTAATCTATGAGTCAGGATACACGCGAGCTAGCAAGCCCAACATAGCATCCCTCTCAGAAGAAGGAGGTAAAGCTGTGGTCTCTTGTATGAGAGTATCCACACGACCCAATAGATCAGAAGCCGTCTGCATGATGACCATATGCTCATCAATATATGCACTCATCTCTGCGATTATGTCAGTGGTAAGGGACCTCACTGCAGTATTGTCTGTGACGGCTACATCCCGGGCAGATATGGCACTATCCCGCTCAACTATCACTGCATCTCTGGCTAATCTGGCCTCATTTCGCTCAACAATAGCGGCATCCCTACGAGCTAAGGCCTCATCTCTCTCCAACAGAGCGGCCTTCCTCACATCTAGAACAGTCGACATCATAGATCGAACCTGATCTCCCTTAAAGGTCATCAGCTGAAGACTCTGCTCTAAGTACTATACCGAGTGCTGAATCGTAACAATGCTCGTACTAGGAGAATCCGGAAGAAATGCTGGCAACCCAACAGCGGGCTCCTCCTCGAAGTGTGTATCAATGTCCTCCACAGGATCCACACCCTCTGCATCGCTATCCGGTACTGCAAATACTGTTGTAGCTGATAAAACCTATGTCTCCATCCAGGCGGAATACTCTGCGGAATAACCTAGACTTCTCACTGAAAAAGCAGCTACCTCACGATGGTCCTAACAAGCGTATACACGAGATCGGTCCTCGGCTGAGAGGTATCAGGCAGATGAACGCTGACCTGTCGCCCTTGTGAAAAGGATGAAAATCCTGAAACTGGTCGAACTGCTACATCACGGCCAATGGGTGATAAATAGTCACACCCCTCAAGCCAGCCAGAGGGAGGAAATCTATGCCCGGAGCATGAGTAATAAAGCTGTATGGTGAGCTAAGCCCCGAGCACAACAATATGCTAAATGGGTCTCTGATGTCTGCCAAAAATACGGACCAGGACTGAGCATCTATACACTCCGATGGCTGAAAAGAGTATGACATGGGCACATCGTGGGTAAACCAATATCCATGCCGTCTAAGGGTACCAATCGGTCTGAAGTGTGACATGAACCACACATACAGAAGGACTGAGCTCCCAGTAAACACTCTTGACGGATAAGTACTGCAATAGGATGCTGACCGCAGAGTCTCTGCAAAGATCATAGGCACAATGGTATGACCCTCCTTGAGAGCTCTCACGGCCATGATAACGCCTATATCTATCTCATCCATATACCGCGGCATGTATACATATGATAGTACACATAACATCAGTACGTCAACTCTGGCTAGACGCCAATGATCCTTCGGTGCGGTGAAATCCCCGGAATATTGTGAGTAACTGTCCTCTGAGCCAAATCTGTCGTACAGAAAATGCTGAGAGATCACATGGCCAGATGTCAGCTCATCCTGCACTACTCTGCGCCTCAATCCTGTGAGAGTCATGAATGTCTACTCATGTCTCCCAGAGCCATATGCACGCAAGGTCTGTCTAAGGGCAGCATCGTGAAACGTGCATACTCCTCTAATGTAGGAGTCAACTCATGGGTGCCAAAGTAAAATACCTGCCTGTCAGGTCGCTAATGCTCTAACATCCCATCTACGAATCCTGCAGGAACCTGAAATGCCAAAAGAGTCATGGTATGCTGTAGTAATATATCTACGGTCACCCTGTCTGGTGGTGACATACTATCATACCATGATCGCATACCCGATGCCACCACTGACGGTGGGGTATGATCTATACGGCAGTGAGTGAATCCCTCCACTACAGGGACCTCAGGCATAATCGAATAATGACATCTTCGTCCTCGTGGATAGGTATCTAAACCTAACACACTCACGGGATGCAAACAGGGCAGCCTCTCATTAGCCCAAAACTGCCAATACAATGGCATGACATCTGCTATCAGTAAACACTCTTAACCTATAAATGGGAAAAGACAAGAGAAATATTCACCAGCAGAAACGGGTAAAATTCTAGCGAAGCCTCGGTCAAGCCCTGTGAGCGCATACGCATGCCCCGGAGGAAATATGCAAAGGTATAGGAGCCCCAATCGTACTCTCCAACACGGTCCACGTCACGCGTAGCGTTGACCAAAGAAAAAGATACTGTGGAAGAGTTATCTGCTATGAAGCAGCCTCGAATGATCATCAGGAACAATCGTCGCGGAATGCGATCCCTGATCCTGACATCATCGGGCATGGGCTCACTTAATAGCCCGCTCATAGCATCCACGCTCAAAGGACCTGAACGGACGGTCCTGCCTTTGAGCACCGCCGCCGGAACTCCTAATAAGGATCTGACGGCAGTAGGGGTAATATTCGCCATGCAAGGCACTGGCTCCCCTCCAAACTCCACGCCAATAATAAATCGCCAATCCATCGGCGTCATCATCACCTCGCAATCCAACAGGTGGAGTGACTGAGTCTGGTGAAACCACCGCTCAGACAATGCCCTGAGGTAACCCCCAGGGACAACAACGGGGAAGGATGGAGAAGAATGCCCCAAATCCCCACTCATGCACTACTGCTCTATAATCAGGATGAAGCGCCTGGTACATGGAGTGGATGCTAAACCAGTTCCCTTGAGGCTGTGTAAAACCTGGAACCTGCATGAAATGCAAATCTACGTCAGAACCCTTTAATCCTCATCAATAGGAAAGAAGGAAAAGCAAAGTCTAACGCCATACCTCGTTAGCATGTAAATACATCGATGGATATCTGCCCAAATCACCTAACAACTCTGGGTTCGCCACCTGAATGCTCGGAAGCTCCCTACGAGGGACGGGTGCAGCAGGAGCGAGATCCTCTATCGAAATATCCGCCTCCTCGTCCTCAACGTCTGGAACACCTACCTGGACAGGACGTATCACGACCTCCACCAACTGTCGAGGCTGTCTGACAGAACGGGGACGAGGTACTTCAGAAGCCCTCCGCCGTACACTAGAAGTGGTCCTATAGGAACTGCTCGGCTGATCCGAATCCATAATATCTAGACAACAAGTCTTTAAATTACCTCAAAAAGGGTGTGGTATTTCCTTACCTGGAGCTTTCTCTAATGCATTTATGATTATATGCATGCATGCATTTACTTTAACAAACAATAGAGTTAAAATGCATGACTACCCAATGCCTACCTTTTGAAAAAAATTTCCATAGTCCCCCTTGAAAATAGGACTATCCACATGCACTCAGGCATGTTTAGGTGGCCATTCAGTAGCACACCTGTCCCAAAGTTATATACACAATATATGCATTAAAAATCAAAAGCATCATGCATAAGGCCAACCTCAATGCTAGGAGTACTTTGCCTTTCTACCTTTTGCTCATTGGACCTCAAATAGGACAAAAAATAGCAGAAAAAGGTGCCAATTTGACTGTCTCAAAAGTTAAATTTTTTCACATCATTATGTTCAGCATGGTTTAATACTAACATTTACTATGTTAGATATTTTTTATCAAGTAATTTGTGCATACATAACCACTACTATGTGTTTAGATGCATTTCGTGCGATAACTCACAATCTAACGGGCAGAAACTAGAGAAAATACAGGCATACGTTACCAGGATAGCGTGGAACACTTGTACGGTGACAAAATTTGCAGAAAACAGCCCGAACTCAGCAGATCTGAAGATGGCTTGCGGTTTTCTCTAAGCGAAACAAGTTGAAAGTGACTTGTGAATGCTGCTGGATGATGGATATATGATCCACGCCTGGCCGCAAGCCTATCTACGACTGCAGCAGGTACACCTGAGGCATCCCCATGTGGGTCCCATCCCTCCGGCTCAGTCCAGTTCGAGTTGCAAAGGAGGTCTTATGAATTAAAAAGGTCAAATCGAGAATAAAAACACCACGCGATTGAGCAAAAATGCATACAATCCTGGTCTTATCTGATGAGACTTTGAATCGGTACATCACGCATTGGTATTCGGCCACACACAGGGTACACTATACTAGTGATCTCAAATGATCTCAGTCAAACGCGGCAATACCGTACGTAGGTCCAATGCCGCTTTCTCAGGATCATCATCCTTGTCAACCTAGGTCCCCGACGGGGGTTACAACGTGAGTCCCCGATAGGGGTTACAACGTGAGTCCCCGACGGGGGTTACAACGTAGATCCCCGGCGGGGGTTACGACGCGTGTTCATCTGTTGACACACAAATCAACGAAGGTCAAACAGCCTTGACATTATCTTAGCCTATGGCAAGTAAACCCATCAGAGCATACACAGTTGTTCGATCAATGCATACGTCCCCAATAGATCTCCCAACGGGTAAGCAACGTGAATTCACGGCATGGGATTACCCCGTACATTCAAGCCGTTGACACACATATCAACGAAGCTCAAGCAGCCTTGACATCATTCCAGCCGATAGAGGGTTAGATCTATCAGAGCTCTGGAGCTATTCGGGGTTCTTACCACCCGATTACCCATATTCCCCAGCGGGGGGGTCACAACGCAATGTTCCATTGATCTACATGATAGCAGAAGTTAAGCAACCTTGACAGTATATCCCCCAGGATTTTTCAGCCGTTAATTCACATATCGGTGAAATACACGAAGGTCAGGCATTGCTGACAGCATTTGCTGTTGGTAGTAACTCCAACAGAACCCTGACATGTCCTGACGATACAAACCAGGAGATTGTCATCAAGGAGGATGGATGATGGAATATGTTATACACATCCTTAAACAGATCAAGCTTTATCCCCACAGATCTCTTACACATAAGAGGTACCTCTATAAGATCCAGTCCTTATCCAACATCAACATCCTGACAGACTCAGATTATACATCAAATCTGGTCATCATTGCCAATCCCCGGTTGAAGCAACAGGGAGCCAGCAATTATCCTCAGCGTGTTGGGCTACAACCCCGTACACATGCATCATACATCTACATCATGTTGCTATCCATAGTACCATGTTTGTCTTATTACGTTTCAAGTGTCTAGGATTCTTTATCCTACCCATGCATCGCCATGCATGAGTATGATAAAGAAGGGCATCTGTAGACACTCGAAATTTTCTATACTACTGACACTAATATTGCAGGAAGGAAGATTCGTCTTTTATGAGAGAAACCTGAAAGACAATCCACAACCATACCGGATACTACCGGAAGTTGAGCATCAACCCCAGATCACAATCTGGGAGTAACCAATCTAATCTTGGAGAATCCCGAGGCATGCAGATCAATACCGGAACACACACCGAAGAAGACCGATTAATCTCGGAGATAACCCCGAGGTATCCAGTCTCAGCCCTAAACATTGGAATAGCCTCTAACCTTGGTGATAGCCCCAAGGAATACAATTTCGGTATTAACCCTGGAAATGCTTGTTACAAGTGCAACCAGCTTCAATCTCGGTGCTCATAACGAGATACACTGTATCAGCCCGGCGATGACATCGGCAAGACAGACACACCTCAAAGATGACAATGAGGAATTTCAACCAATTACAGCAGTCCAATCCCAGCGAAGCTGATCAACGTCTGCTTTATCGACCCAACCCGGTAATAACACTGGTAAGGAGCAACATCGTCATTTAACCAACATGATGCCACGCCAAGTCGTCTCAACACATCAACACAACAACGGCCCACAAGGCTAACCAATCCCGAGTTGCTATTATGCGGGGTAACGGATGAAAGTTGAAGCTTGAAGACCGGAGGGCACCGTCCCATCTTCAAAGACTTCGTACAAACTCTAATCCCATGCCATCGTACAAACTCTCGACAACGGCGGTTCGAAATAGGTCCTGTATACCTCAAACGGATGCCCGGATTGCACTTCAAAAAAATTGAGTGGACATTACAGTGCTCGTATGCACGTACTTCTAGACGACCGGACTCGACCAAACCGGGCTGACCCGACCTGCCTCTGGTACACCTGCGGCACCTTTTGCCTATATATAAGAGGCTTGGGGTGCTGATTTTTAAGAGAAAAAAGACGGGGAAACCCCTGCAGAATTCGCTCTACACTCGCTATATAATGTATTTTCCCACTTTAAACACCTGTGAGCTCATATACAGCCCTCTTTTGTACCTACATAAGTCTGTGTTTACTCACTCTAAAGATATAGAAGTCTTCTTTGGCAGCCCACTGTAAGCCTTCTCACACACTTTAGAGTCTTTCTTTTCATTTTTGCACACACCCTTCTACACGTTGAGAGTCGTGTTGCTTGCTTTTGCCCGGACTTCGGTCCGTGGTTTCATTTCAGTTTATATATATATATATATATTGACTAACATTACCGAGTTATGCCTCGGTTGAGCCTAGACTTCGATCTGGAGCGTTTATTTGCTTTTCTATATATATATGAACTGTGTATCGGACTTTGTTCGATTCAGCTTAAACTTCGGTTTGGTGCGTTTATTGCTTTAATATATATATACTTATGTATATTAACTGTGTGTTGGACTTTGTTCGATGAGCCTAAACTTCGATTTCGTGCGTTTAATTATTTTCTTATATATATATATATATATATATATATATATATATATATATATATATACTTATATATATAAACTGTGGTCGAACTCCGTTTGATGAGCCGGATTTTACATCCTGTGCGTTTATATATATATATATACTTATATATATGAACTGTTATCGAACTCCGTTCGGTGAGCCTGGATTTTATATCCGGTGCGTTTACATGCTTTTATATATATATATATATATATATATATATATATATATATATATATATATATATATATATATATATATATATATATATATATATTTCGTCCCACCTGGAGTTTACTTCGTGGTGGTTGACCTTTTTTATAATTTTTTGTACGTTTTGTCCCGCCTGGAGTTTCTTCCGTGGCGGTTGATAGCTTTTTACAGTTTTCTTTACATTTCTGATCCCCCATGAAGGTTCTTCGTGGTTGGTGATCATGTGTATATATATATATATATATATATATATATATATATATATATATATATATATATATATATATATATATATATATATATATATTTACGGCTTTTATATATATACCTGCTTACTGCTTTCATACAAATTACAGTATCATGTGAGCCTAGGAATCATGTGATCACAGATTCATCTCATTGGATCTAGATTCGGTTCCCGTGATGGACATTTTCAGCTGTAAGCAGCTTGTAAATTATTCTGCGGTGTCTGAATTTCCTCAGATGGTTTCCATACCCACGAGGAAGTCGACATTATTTTGTACATTATTTTCGTACGGATGCTTCGTAGCCGTCAAATAAAATCAACCAAGTCGCGCATTTAATAAAAATAGGAGTGCAAAAGGCCTCAATTACTATTGAGCATCAGGGTTTGAAAAAACCTCTTTTATAAAACATCATTGCCATATCTTGCTAAAATTGAATTTTCTAACTTTTTCATGTCGGGGTTACTATTTACGTATACGACACTATTCATGTATATGGCACTATATACGTATATGACATTATTTACGTATATGATACTATATACGAATACAGAGTACTATTCATGAGTTAATATTCAGGAGTTACTATTCACGAGTTACTATTTACGGGTACTATTCACGACAAAATTGGTTTCTTTTTCTGACCAAATTATCATTGATTTATGAATATTTCTCTTGAAATTAAATCCATGTTTTGATCATATTATTTTTATTATCATATATAACATTTTTATAACTTTGGTGATAGAATTTCTCTTTGACTTGAGTGTAAAGATGGGTAGATTATTGGTTTGATCGTGACTATGAGTTCTTTTTAGCCAGTAGTGTAAAGTTGAATTGTTGACTGGTATGATCATGACCATTAAATTTATAATTGAATATCTTTAGCTTAAGTTCAAAGGTGAATTGATCAACATGGTTATAATTATTGCTTATATAAATTCTAAAATGATTATATATTTCTTTGGGATATTAATATCTTTGGCCTATAGTGCAAATATGATCTGTTATTGAATATCTTTAGCCTTTAGTGCAAAGATGACCTGTTGTTGAATATCTTTGGCCTGTAGTACAAAGATGACCTGTTGTTGAATATATTTGGCCTGTAGTGTAAAGATGATCTGTTATTGAATATCTTTGGCATGTAGTGTAAAGATGACCCATTGTTGAATATATATTGGCCAGTAGTGCAAAGATGAACTGTTGATGAATATCTTTGGCCCGTAATGCAAAGATGAATTTATTAGTATGATTATGAACAAGAACTGTGATTTGGTATAACTATGATCTTTGATGTTTCAGGTAAAGACAGGTAATGAAAATTATATTCGTCCTAGATGAAAAGAGGAATTTAGAACCAAAATTATGATTAAGAGTTATTCATATGATTGTGGACTAGAATTGTTGATTGATGTTACAGGTATAAAATATTGTTGGTGGACTTTTAACATGGAGAAGATAATAGACTTTATGGTCTATTTGACTTTTCTAATGGATTGTTCGTTCCGCTGTAATTATGGTTGAAAAGTTTTATCATCTACCATATATTCTAAATCTTTGATTTATTACTGATGAAGGCTATTGATAATTTAATTATCTTTAGTCGTGATATTTTTTACTGGGCTAGTTGTGCTCACCCTTCTGCTTCACTATTCCTTTCAGATAATAAGAGTGTAGCTGGGTCGAGTAGGGGTACAGAGGAATAGAGCGGTGGTCTCTAGCTATGTAGGTTCTCCCTAAACAGTATGAAAATAATTTTATTAAGAATTTGAGATAAGTGTGTCGTATTTTATACATCATTTAACCGTTAATTTTAGTGAACCAAATAGGGCGAGGTGAACCCAACTTTAGAAGGGTGTTTTGCCACTATCATACAAGACGTCTAATGACCTACGACTTCGTGTTATCATAAGATAGGGTTGTGCACATCCACTTGCTCAGTATATCTACGAGCACTACCTATATAATCTTAGAGTTTGGTTGAAATATAATTTTCAATTGCAGACAGTGGATATAGTTATATGTCAAGAGAAGACTCACCATTGGAAAGAACACAATAGTAATCTTCTCGTTTTTCTTTAGAGTCTATTGGGTCAACCTAGGATAATTCTGTGGACATATGATATCTATCATAACCTAGACTCATGGCCTCCCATGTACGAAGGTTTCCTTGAGCACTTCCCAAATATTTTAATTTCTAAAACAGTTATTGACTGTACCTTTATGTAAGGTATCACTCTGAGGTGTTGTCTATGATTGGGACATGAGTCAGCTTTGGTATATATTTGTATCAAAACTCACACTATATATGTTGTCGTATTTTGCACGACAATTGTATTAATGAAGTTGTATTTGTTTCTGTACCATGTATTTGGCGACTCAAAATAGGTTGGATAGATTGGACCTATTTTGGGGGCGTTACAATAAATATCTGAGCCAAACCATATGGTTCCAACTAAAGACAAAAGTAAATCAATTCAAATTAATAGTGGATTCAATTATAATCTTAGAGCCAATATTCAGTTCAAAGCTAGTAAACTAAACATAAGTAGCAACGATAAAAACATTTATAAATACAGAATCAAAGGAAATAACTAGAGAAGAATAAACTTTGTCAAGGCATCTTCAATCTCTGAGAAATAGCATTGATTCGCCTTCTAATCCGTGTTGCTATTGAGCTCAAAGAAATCCAAATCATAACCCTAATTTACTTAAGATATATATACAATGATTATCAAAATAGAGAGAAAATTATGCTAAACTAACTAAGAGAGAGATTATCATAGAGTAGCGCGAGTTAGAGAAGATATATATATATATATATATATATATATATATATATATATATATATATATATATATAACCCTTCAATAGCCAGGTCATTTCTCTTTCCTGTTTGCCTAAAAACTATAGGTGGCGCAACGGTGTCTGGATTTGGCCTTAGAGAGGCGTTGCAGTGTTGGGTCAACAACTCTGGTCAATAAGTGGCACTGTAGTGCTAGTTTGTGAAGGAATTGGAGCGCTGCAGCGGTGTATGCTGCTGAGCTGGCCAGGAAGGGGCGCTGCTGCGCCAGGATTAAGACTAGAAGAGGCGCTGCAACACTAGTGCTAGAAAATGACACTTTTACCCCTAAATGCTGAAAATGACCTATAAAGCCCTACAGAACATATATTAAGAAAAATAATAATAAAATACTATGAAAGAAATATAAAATAAATCGAACAAGCAATTTCTTAAGTATTAACGTATCCGATTCGTGGGTATAAATCTCACTTATCAATGATAGTCAAGGTTTTGCTGATTCAATCATCGTCTATCATCTATTGGAGTGCAGACTCAAGAGCATGTGTGACGCCCCCAAATTCAGGTATCTTCCAACTCGACAGATGGTGCTACACGGTGCTATAGTTCACACTTACATTCAATTGAAGTACCTCAAAAGGGTGAATATGTCTTCTATATATTACAAATTAATATTTCCATTCCCAAGTTCTTTATCATAATATCAAATAAATACAATGTTCATACTGTGCTATTACAAAGACAACTTATTTGCCTGCCTTAGCCTTCCCTTTATCCTTACTGGATCCTTCAGTTCGTTCGGTTTTAGCTGTATTCATATAGTTCAAGCAAGAGTGAGCATAACTAGCTCAGCAAGTATTGTCGACGTCGGGATTTTATTTGTCCCTTTTATGTTCTTGTTCTTTGGTGTTCTCATGCTAGGTGAGATTTGTTTGAAAAAACAAGTTGTGAAAAAGGTCCGACATTTTTATGTCAACGATTTGATTGTAAGAGTCGTCAGTTGGTTTTTAACTGGTTGTACCAACACAACCGAGAAAAGGTTTGCACATTGACCCAGTGATGTGACACTGCTAAACGGCTCTGTGAAACCGAGATTTATTAGGGTCCGGGGACTTTCTTATGCGGAGGGAAGGTGTTAGGCATCCCCTGACATCCGTGTTACCACGATGATCGCCACTTTTTAATAAACTATTATATGAATGTGTGTGTGTGTGGGTCAATGTGCTGTTATTTGAAAGTAGTTCGAGGGGTCGTTCGCACTATATACATAGGGTTTGAATTTATGTAAAAATTTAGTTTTAAACAAGATATAGCAATGATATTTTGTAAAAAAGGTTTTTCAAACCCTTATGCTCAATAGTAATTAAGACCTTTTACACTCTCATTTTATTATGTGTTCGTCTTGATTACTTTTATTTTCAAGATGTGAAGCATCTTCGCGAAAATAATGTACAAAGCAGTGTTGAACTCCTCGTGGGTATGAAAACCATCTGAAGAAATCCAAACACCGTGAATAAATTTACAAGCTGCTTACGGCCGAAAATGTCCATCACGGGAACCGAATCTAGATTCAATAAATTGAATCTGTGACCATATGATTCCTAGGCTCACATGATGCTGCAATTTATATGAAAATTGTAAGCAGTTATATATATAAAAGCTGTAAATATATATATATATATATATATATATATATATATATATATATATATATATATATATATATATATATACAAACTTGATCAACCACCACAAAGCACCTCCATGGGGGATCAAAAATGCAAATATATAAAAGCGATAAATATATATATAGAGAGACATAATCAACCACTACGAAGCACCTCCATGGGAGATCAGAAATATAAATAAAGCTGTAAAAGCAATCAACTGCCACGAAGTAAACTCCAGGCGGGACGAATAGTAAAGAAAGTAGAGAAAACGATCAAATGCCACGAAGTAAACTCCAGGCAGGACAAAATGTAAATATATATATATGTAGACACTCAAAATTTTCTGCACACCTGTTACTGACATTGCAGGAGGGCAGATTCGTCTTTTCAGACATAACCTTGGAAGACAGCTCATATCAAGTTCGGATACTACCGGAAGCTCAATCTCAACCCGGAACAGACACCGGGAATATCAGTTCCAACCTCGGAGACAACCCCGAGGCTTGCAGTTCCAATACTGAAAATTCCACAGGAGAAGACTGATTCATCACGGAGATAACCCCGAGATATTCAGTCTCAGTCCCGACACCAGAAATGCTTGTTTCAAAGCCATGCAAGCAGCTTTAGAACACTCGCCACTCACATCAAGGCACTCGGTACAAGACCCGGAGATGACCCCGAGAAGATAGACACACCTCAGAGATGACACTGAGGACCTTCAACACTTTCAGCAGTCCAATCTCAGAGATAACCCTAAGCAACGTCTGCTTCATCAGCCCAAACCGGAGATAACCTCGGTGAGAGGCAAAGTCGTCATCTTGCCACCTTGATGCCACATCGTGCCGTCTCAACGTCTCATACATACATTTCTACATAGAAATGTCCCACAAGAACCAAGGAAGTCCAATCCCGAGTGACTATTACGTAGGGTAACGGATAGAATTTGAAGCTTGAAGACCGGAGGACATGGTCCCATCTTCCTGACTTCGTACAACCTCTAATCCCATGTCATTGTGTAACTCTCGACAACGACGGTCCAAAATAGGTCTTACACACCTCAGTCGGATGCCCAGATTGAAGTTCTAAAAGTTCGACCGGACATCACGTTGCATGCGTATACGTATTTCAAGACGGCGGGACCCGCGGAGCTCGGGGCACCCCGGGAAACTGCAGGTACATATGCGGCTAGCCGCAGGTACACCTACGGCTCCCCCCTCTATAAATAGAGGGCTTAGGGTGGCCATTTTGTAAGAGAAAAAGGCGAGGAAGCCCTGTCCAATTTGCTCTGTACACACCCCAAACTGAGTGCTTTCTCGTTTTTAACACTCGTAAGCTCATATATAGCTACTTTTTACTGGCGGGAGCCGAGTGTTCATCCATTTAAAGCTATAGAAGTCTTCTTTGGCAGTCCAATGTAAGCCTTCTTACACACATTAAAGCCTTTCTCTTCATCTTTGCACACACCGCTCTTCACGTTGAGAGTCGTGTTGCGTGTGTATACCTGGACTTCGGTCCGTGGTTTCATTTCAGTTTGTATATATATATATATATATATATATATATATATATATATATATATATATATATATATATATATATATATATATATACTTCTATATATATTTATATATGGACTATCATTATCGAGTTATGCCTCGATTGAGCCTAGACTTATGGCTGGAGCATTTATTTGCTTTCGTATATATATATACTTATATATATAAACTATGTGTCGAACTTTGTTCGATGAGCCTAGACTTACGTCTAATGCGTTTAATTGCTTATATTATATATATATATATATATATATATATATATATATATATATATATATGAACTATTGTCGGACTTTGTTCGATGAGCCTGAATTTTATATCCGATGAACTATATATATATATATATATATATATATATATATATATATATATATATATATATATATATATATATATATTTACATTTCGTCCCGCCTAGAGTTTACTTCGTGGCGGTTAACCGTTTTTACGGCTTTCTGTGCATTTCGTCCCACCTGAAGTTTCCTCTATGGCGGTTGATCGCTTTTACAGCTTTATTTATATTTTTGATCCCCCATGGAGGTGTTTCGTGGTGGTGGTGATCATGTCAATATATATATATATATATATATATATATATATATATATATATATATATATATATATATATATATATATTTACCGCTTTTATATATTTACATTTTCGATCCCCCGTGGAGGTGCTTCGTGGTGGTTGATCATGTCTGTATATATATTTACAGCTTTTATATATATAACTGCTTACTGCGCTCATATCAATTACGACATTTTGTGAGCCTAGGAATTATATGATCACAGATTCAGTCCACTGAATCTAGATTCAGTTCCTGCAATGGACATTTTTAGCTGTAAGTAGCTTGTAAATTATTCACAGTGTTTGGATTTCCTCAGATGGTTTTCATACCCACAAGGAATTCGGCACTATTTTGTACATTATTTTCTCGAAAATGTTTCACATCTCGAATATAAAAGCAATCAAGCCGAACATTTTAAATAAAATGGAAGTATCAAAGGCCTCAATTACTATTGAGCACAGGGTTTGAAAAACCTCTTTTTACAAAACATCACTGCTATATCTTGTTTAAAACTGAATTTTTACACAAATTCAAACCCTTGTATATAGGTGCAAATGAGGCATAGCACTACTTCCAAATAATAGCACATTGACCCACGCGCACACACATTCATATAATAGTTTCTTGAAAAGTGGTGGTCACCGTGGCAACACGGATGTCGGGGGGTTCCTACCACCTTCCCTTCATATAAGCAAGTCCCCGGACCCTAATGAATCTCGGTTTCATAGACCCATTTAGCAGTGTCATATCCATGGGTCAATGTGCAAACCTTTTCTCGGTTATGTTGATACAACCAGTTAAAAAACCAACTAGCGACTCTTAATAGTCCATCGTCAACATTACACAAGTCGGACCTTTTTCGCTTATTTTTTCAAACAAATCTCACCTAAAATGAGAACACAAAAGAACAAGACTAGAAAAGGGACAAATAAAAATCCCGACGTCGACAGGTGGCGACTCTGCTGGGGACTCCAGTAAGAGGACTTAAGCTGCTATTGCAAGCTTTTCAAAATTGTTATATGCTTATGTGTGGATGTTGCATTTACATTTGATGGATGTGTACGAGTGTATTTTTTTACTGCACTGCAATATATCTATATGTGATATTAGTGCTTCGCACATGTCAGCATTTTCATAAACGGTGAGACACGTTGTTTGTGAATGTATGTTGTGTGGTTCCTCCATCAGGAGGCTATCCTATCGGTGTTTGATTACTGGACTCGTAGGAAGACTAATTCCAACGAGGCTCAGGAAAGGCACCATCCAAATTCACTCCAGTTGAAAGACCGGGTTAACTTCCCGTTGAGTAAATTGCGATGATTTGGGAACCTTCATGCCAAAAAGGTGCTAGAGAAACCTAAGATAGGTCAGCCTCTGATAAACCAAATGCGGAGGAAAGTATCTTTATGCTTTCTCATTTCAAATTACTCGTAAAGTGAATTACTCGTAATTTCATTCCATATTCATCTCCATATAATGAGAAATATGAAGAAAAATGTGCATATTTAAATTAACATGGTATCCTGTATTACAAATAGCTAACATCCATTTTGTAGGATAATAATCCTAAAACAGACACATCACATAGCATGTAAACATTTACACAATCCCTAAAACTAAACTATACAAGTTTTGTTGCAAGGAAACATTCGGACCTATTACCCGGTAAAATCCAAAAAGGCCACAGGCCTACAACCAATCATGTCTTCATCTGACCAGTCTAATCCAGTTTTTCACGAAGAATTTAACGGATTAAGTAAACAAATTACAAATTTGGTTGTTCTGCTTAAAGAACTACATCAGTCTACTCAAGGTACGAAGATACCTATACATGATGAATCCTCTTCACAAGGAGGAACCCAAGGTTCTGATCAAGCCATTACAGTACCTACGCTCCAGTTGGATACAACCAACAAAATTCATGATACCACCCATCTGAAAGGAGATCTAGACACTGGTGACATCAAGAAAAAGGTCCTTCAAATGGAAGAAACCCTTCGTTCTATCAAAGGAATTGGAGCACATGGGAGTGTATCATATGCTGACCTTTGTATATTCCCTGGTGTTCATTATCCAGAGAAGTTTAAAACTCCTGATTTCAAAAAATATGATGGGTTAGGAGATCCTTACACACATTTGACGGTGTTCATTGGAGAACTTGGATCTTATGTAGAGGACGAGAAGCTCAGAATGAAGGTGTTCCAAAAGAGTCTGACTGGAGAAGCCCGTTCGTGGTATACCATATTAGACAACTCAAAGATCCATAGCTGAGAAGAGCTAGCTCACGCCTTCCTTACACAATACAGCTTCTAGTCTCAGATAGCTCCTGACTGGTACCAGATTACCAAGGTCATGAAACAGTCTAATGAGTCTTTCAGAGACTATGCTCAAAGGTGGAGGGCGCCTTGCTGCTCAAGTTATTCATTCTATAACCGAGTCAGAAATGGTCATAACCTTTATCGACATACAAGAAGCTCCTTTCTATGAGAGAGTTTTAGCTGGCATTAGTAAACCATTTTCTGAAATGATTAAACATGGAGAGATGGTTGAGATGGGATTGAAGTCAGAAAAATTCATGACCTAATCGCTCTTAAAGCTGTTGCTGAGCACATCCAATCCGAAACTTATCGAAACAACCCCCGGAGGGTCCATAAAAAGAAAGAGGAGGATGTTTCCTTTATACTCCAAGGTCAAAAGGGCAATCAGAATATGCCTATTTAGAGGAGAAATTATACTCCCTTTCAAGCACAGTCTTCAAACCCTCTGTTGACTAAAGGTGGAGAAGCTAAACGCCCTCGAGTGTTCACACCCCTGGGGGACTCACTCGAGAACATTCTCAATCTTCTGACCACTCAGAAGAAAATTACGCATCTTCTTCCACCAGCCAACCCTAATGGGAGGGGTTTCAATGTTGCTCGAAAATGTGCTTATCATGCTGGGGCACCTGGACATGATACTTAAGATTGTTGGGCCTTGAAACATAAGATCCAAGATTTAATAGACAACGGTGAGAGCGTTGTCACCAAACTTGATCAACCTCACGTACAAGACAACCCTCTTCCTCCACACAAAGAGGAAGAGGTTAACATGATTAATTAGAGCAATGGACAGAGTTCCAATTTTAACTATGAATCATCCCAGATCATCAACGACGGTGTTGACAAATGGGATTATGCAAAGTTCTAATTTGTGATGGAATGAAAGATTAAAGCACTGTGTAAACAGATTGAGCAATTGGCAGAACTGGTGACCTAGCAGCATCAAGTCACATGCCAATTAGCCAGCCAGGAGCATGCTAGTCTCCTTCCCTTGGTTATGAATACTCCGTCGTGACCTTCAAAAAATGAAACATTGGAGGATAAAGTGACAAAGAGAGCAAATGCCAAAGCCCGTCGGGATTTTGCCAAAAAAAAAGGAAATTCACATACCTGGGCCAACCTATGGAAGATATACTTCAGATGCTAATCAATGAAGGAAGAATCATATACCTTTTACCTCCAGTTAATCCCCATTCAGGACGGTTCAATCCTGATGGAGTATGTCAGTATCACTCCCATTCTCGCGGTCACAACACGAAAAAATGCTGAGCACTCCACCACCTTATTTAGAATCTAATTGATAGCGGTGTCCTGCAACTAGCAGACAATGATATTGTGCTATTTGAGAGTGAAAATACTTGTCCTACTAAATGGAAGTGATTGGTGGCAGTTATATCCGCTGAGGCTGATGTAACTGTCAAACCATTCACAATACAAGCAATTCAACTCAAAGGAGTTGACAATCCTTTGAAAGTGGCTGCTCCAGAGCCAATCAACTTTCCATTCAGATCACAATATCCTGTTACCAACTTATAAAAAGTCCCATGGAATTATGGAGAAGCTGAAGGATCTACCTGTCATATAACTGCTGCAGTGTCGAATGAAAATCCACTGTGTCTTCCCCAAAGGGTGATGAAGCCTGTCATCAAATCAAAGGTGAAAATTCCCGTGGAGAAGATTGAAAAATTCCTCCGTGCTATAGGTAATAATGAAGCCAATGTGGTTTTAAGCTTAAGAGAAGCTCCACATCAAATTTCAATACTGGACTTGGTTTTAACTTCTGAGGATCACAGGAAGATTCTAATGAAGATTTTGGAAGAAACATACTTGCCGAAATCAGTGGATGTAGAAAAATTTCAACATCTGGTTGATCACATTTTCAACAACAATGTGATATCTTTCACTGATGATGACATACCGCCCGAAGGGACCGGTCATTGCAAGCCGTTACACATTGCGGTTTTGTCCTCTGGATACATGTTAGCTAGAGTGTTGGTAGATGGAGGTTCATCTCTAAACATCTGTCCTTATGCTACGTTGCTGAAGATGAATGTCAATCTCAAGCGGATCCGAAGTAGCCATACGATTATCAAAGCTTTTGATGGATCCCAACAGAATTTAGTCGGAGAGATTGAGCTGCCAATTGAAATTGGTCCCCATACATTCTGTATATCTTTTCATGTGCTCAAAATAGATACAGGATACAACCTTCTTTTGGGGAGACCGTGGATCCACTTGGCCGAGGCAGTCCCTTCCACTCTTCATCAACAACTTAAATACATTATCAATAATAGCTTAATCACAGTCAACGCTAAACCGAAATGTCCTCAACAGGGTGACATGTCACTCATCAGTTTTAATTTTGATGTTGAGCCGGTCAGTTTTCATGCTTTGGAAGTATGCAACACTCAATACCATTCCATTGGGACACCATTTCCCGTACCCAAAATTTCTGCCGAAGTGATGGCAGCTACTCAAGAAATGATGTCATTGGGACACCAGCCAGGACAAGGGCTAGGTAAAAATAATCAGGGTATTAAGCACCCGATTCAAGTGTCCAGTCAAATTGGGATAGCCAGACTAGGCTATTATGCCAGTTCCAGTTACAGGAATCCACATAAGCAAAAGCAGATTCCTTCAACTTCAGCCACACGGCGATTATCTCCACTTCTAAATCCAAAGTTCGCACAACCTCCGGTAAAGGTGCCAGCTAATGTAATGGCTATGTTATTTCCCAGATCGATACCAGTAAAGGAGAATGAAGTCTTTGTTCCAGATCCCAAGGTGGAAGAAGAGGAATGAAGAATTAAACAAGACATCGTCCGAATGATGTCAGGCATACGCATCATTATCCATGATGAACATACAAACAGATATACCCCAGATGATGAATGCCCAAATGTAATGGTCATCATCCGGGAGAAGAAGGACGATGACAGCCCCTCCATCACTATGGTCCACTAGAACTTTGCCCTTGCCAATTGGAGCAGCACTCCTTACATTGGTCAACAAGGGTAAAACAGGTAGGACTTCTTTCTGCCCTGTAGATATCATAACTGCTTACTTTTCTGTACAGTATTATCAGTTGTTTTGTCCGTACATGTTAACACTTTGTATGATTAAACAGTTTCATATATATTAAGTGAAAGCATATTTTGTTTCAGGACTCTAAACTGAGATGTGCCTGTACTTGCTGATAAGATGCCTCTTCTCCACAAGGATTGTAACTTTGATGAAAAGTTGGACTCAGACTTGATGGAAATTCAAGAGGACATTAAGGTGCCTCCGGAGATCAAAGAATGGGTCGAAGATAAACCTAAACCCAGCCTTGATCAGACCACCTTTTTCAATCTCGGAACCTTAGAAAACCCTAAGTTAATCTAGATTGGTTCAGACCTTACCCCAAACTAAAGGAATGACATTGTTACACTACTACCCCAATTCCAGGATGTATTTGCATGGTCTCATGACGACATGGTGGGTTTTTCCACTGACATTGTCCTTCATTGCCTTCCCATTAAAGAGGGATTCAAGCCAGTCAAGCAGAAGCTCAGTCGATTGAAACCTGAGTGGAGTTTAAAGGTGAAAGAATAAATTATAAAACAATTTCAAGATGGTATTATCATGGTGTCCACATATCCCAAATGGATATCCAACATCGTTCCCATGCCTAAGCATGGAGGAAAGGTGCAAGTTTGCATGGGTTATCGGGATCTGAATAAAGTTTGCCTTAAAGATAGCTTTTCTGTGCCATTTATCCACAATCTTATTGACAATACTGCTCAGTACGACATGTACACGTATGATAATATGCACAACATTAATACATCTACTCTAGCTAAATGCCACAGGTCCTCTAGTATGGTGAAATTCCCATAATTTCGAGCATAGCTGTCCTCATAGCCAAATCTGTCAATCAGAAAATGTTGGGATATCACGTGACCGGAAGTAATCTCCTCCTGCACAACTCTCCACCTCAGCCCGGTGAGAGTCATAAATTATCGGCTCATGTCACCAATGGCCATATGCACACAAGGTCTACCAAGTGGCAGCATCGTCAAACATGCATACTCCTCCAAAGTCGGAGTCAACTCCTGGGTCCCAAGCCAGAAAACCTGCCTCTCCGGTATCCAGTGCTCCAGCATGCCCTCTACAAATACTGTGGGAACCTAAAACATCAAAACGATCAGGGTATGCTACAAGAGCTGATCTACGGTCACCCTATCTGGGGGTGACATACTATCATACCCATATCTCAGACGGGATGCTACCAATATTAGTGGGGTGTGATCTATGCGGCTGACTGTCGAAGAAGACATCTGTGTGGGCCGTATCATAATACCATCCAGGGGTCAATGCTGAATATCTCTGGACATACATACATATGCATAACGTGATACATGCATAACAGATAATAGATGGCAATATGATGCAGGGAATAGAAAAGAGTGCATGCATAACAGATAATAGATGGCAATATGATGCAGGGAATAGAAGATAGTACATACATCAAGTGGAGAGAGGAACCCTACCAGTGGAAATCACGTACTCGACACCAGTCGGGTACCAATCCTTAAATCAAATGGCTAAGTGCTCTCCAGAATATGGAATTCATGTGATAACATCAGCTATCAACAACTCCAGCTGTAGGCGACAATGAGTGAAACCCTCAGCTACAAGGACCTCTGCCAGTATGGAATGACGCCATCGCCGTCCTCGTGGATGGGTATCCAATCCTAAAATAATCATAGGACGTAAGCATGGGAGCATTTCATAGTCCCAAAACTGCTAACCCAAAGGTAAACATCTGCTGTTAGTTAACACTCTTAACCCGTACATGGTAAATGATAAGAGAAATACTTACCAGCAGAAATGGGTAAAATCCTAACCAAGCCTCGGTCAAGCCCTGCGAGTGCATACGCATACCCTGAGGAAGTAGGCGAAGGTGTAGGAACCCCAATCATACTCTCCAATATGGTCCACATGTCACGTGGCGCTGATCAAAGTGAACGACACCGTAGAAGAGTTATCTGCTATGAAGCAGCCCCTAATGATCATTGGGAACAATCGCCGAAGAATGCGATCCCTGACTTTGACATCAGCCGGTATGGGCTCATTCAACAGCCCCCTGATAGCATCTATGGTCAAAGGACCCGTACGGATAGTCCTGCCCTTGAGCGCCTCCGCCAGAACTCCTAACAAGGATCTGATGGTAGTCGGGGTAATATCCACTATGCAAGGCACTGACGCTGTAAAGCCCCCAAATCCAGGTACTTGAAACCTGAATTCAGTGCTTCACGATACCATTTCTATAAGTAGAATAACACTAATAATAATAACAATAATACAAATATTAAACTTAATATACATAACTATCAAAGTCTAGCTCCCAAGTACATAACCTTTAATCATTTCTTACAATACATGATAATAAATATATAACATTGTCTTAATAATATTAAACTATTACATAAGATATCACTGAAATCATTCAGCAACCTTTCCCTTTCCCTTGTTTCTAGCAGAGCCTTCAGATTGTTCACACTTAGCTGAAAACATTTAAATTAAGCAAGGATGAGCATTTGAGTGCCCAACAAGTAATAAAAATTATATATATATATATATATATATATATATATATATATATATATATATATATATAAGCTGAAAGAATTTAAATTTTTTCTTTATACTATCCTTCTACAACAAATCAATAGTTGTGAAGTAATCTGAACCGATAATAATAACATAACAACCCTCTTTTAAATTTTTGAAACTACATAGTGACTATAAATAGGGTTAAAGTGACATACTATGAATATTGTTTTCATTTTCGAAAAGGTTAAACAGAACTTCATCTGTAAACGGTCATAACTTACGGGCACGGGGGTGATCAGCCCATTGTACCATGTATTGATCAATACTGCATACAAGAGCGATAGGATCGTTCACTTTGTCTGCCTTGGGCGCATAAAAGTTTTCCCGTGTAAGGGATGTTCATACTTGTCGGGGTTGCAAACCAAAGCAATTCGGTTGGATAATAATAAGGTTTTATCTTGTTCAACAATAATCTATAATTCAACATATATATACGGGTATTTAACAAAGGTGTATCAACATGTGGTTAAATGTAATGATTATCCAAGTGGGGACACTTGTATAATCATTTATAGAAATTATCGAACAGAATATATATCTGAATTACCATATACTAACATGTTGATAATCAATGAGCGTATATAATATAGGGTTAATAATCTGTATAGTAATAATATAATTTTGAAACATTCTTACTCATGTCCATTGCATAAAGAAAATACAAAGGTAGGATACTTGCCTGACGCGCTGCTTACAATACACAACTTAGTTTAATCTTTTATATCACGACCTATGATTAATCAGATCATTCGTTCGATTAGAACAATATACTATAACATATAATACTGCATTTCACAGTCAGCACATAATCTAATCGCATTATCACACATTTTCAACAGTCATTGCATCACAAGCAAACATTAATACAGTCAAAATATCTAAGTCCAGATCAATTTCTGAAATATGTCGGTGTACCGACAGTTTTATCGGGTAATTATCGAGTCTAAGACTCTATTCCAACGTTCAATATCCGTAAGTATCAGTCATATTATTTTAAATGACTTAATAAATATTTATTAATTTATCATAAATTTTCAAACACTGAAATCATTATTAAATGATTTAAATATCAAATAATTCTATTATCATTTAATTATTATTAAACTATTAATAATACTTTTATTCATTTACCAATAGTATTAATATTTTATTCATTTACTAATATTATTAATCATTTAATAATATTTTATTCCTTTACTAATGTTATTACGTTTTTAATAACATTTAATCTCGAATATTATTATTTACTTAATAATATTTTAATCATCCAATAATACTTAAATTTAATATTATTAATCTTTTAATAATATTTTAATCTAAGATTAATATTTTAATCTAATATTATTAATCATTTAATAATACTTTAATCATTTATTAATATTTTAAATCAAATATGATTAACCATTTAATAATATTTTAATAAAGTTTTAACCTTAATATTTTTATTTACTTAACAATATCATATTATAATATTATTAGTATCATAATAACATTTTAATAATTTATTAGATCAATATTCAATTTCTTTTAATTGTTCACCCTTTATAAAACCATTTATTTAATATCCATAAAAGGTCATAAATAATATTTCTTATTATAAATTACCAAAATGCCCTAAAATAGTCATAATATTATATATTAGGAGTATTCAAGCATTAAAATCATATTTTTCTCATTAAAGACATCATTTAACTATTTATTTCCTTTTATTCATAACTTAATCATTTTTAGAAAAAATAGCAAACTGATTCCAAAAATTCGCATCTTCTAGATTTTGACAAAATATGAACCTACAAGGATGCCCAAATTTTTCTGGAATTTTAGAAAAAGATCTATTATTTTTAAAGTTCCCAAAACACTTGGATCTTGCTTCATTTTTCATAAATTGAGTTTTGCTCAGAAAACTCTGAAATTTTCAGGGTATGCTCTCCTAACGTATATGAACCTACTGTAAAAATTTTGAAATTTTCCAGCGTATACACAGTGAGATATTTGAAGGTAAATATTTAGGAGTCCTTCACGGAAATAGTCATTACGCACAATCTATAACTCGAAACGTGTATGTTCTTTTTCCTACATGTAGATAACTTCTCAAGGTACCGCTGTGATTTTTCCCAGAATTTTAAAAGACATGAAACTGTCCGAAACAGTCCCTAGAAAAACGATACAAAAGCTATTTTAGGGTTTTGAACCTGTAACATTCAAAGTGGACTGTTTTGGGGAAAACAACCCCAAAAGTTTCAAAACATGCTAGATTTGTGTTCTATCACTTGGGTTTACTAGATAACTCATGTATCTAGCACCCCCCTTTGACGGATCACAAATCTAAGTTGGAAAACTTGAGTTACACAAGATTTAGTGGAAGAAAAACAAGAGTTTTCACCCTTGGAGAACATATGTTCATATTCTTCCTCTAAGCCTTTGATCTAACACTCAAGATACTTAGTTCTATACATAATAATATGTAGAACTAGGGTACTTTGAATATTAGACCATAACCCCCATATATGATGAGGTAAAAACAAAAATAGAAGAAGAATAAGAAGGAACGGAAGAGAATCCTTACCTAGTTTTCTTTGCTATACTTCTTGTTCTTCTAAAGTATGATATAAACTTAGGATGCATGAACAATAAACTCCTCTCCCTCTCTAGAATCTGAACTTTTCCTCTCTCTCTTGCTAAGCTTTGTGTTTTGATGGGTTGAGAGAAAATAGAAGAAGAAGAAGAATGGTGGAGGAGTAAAATGAAATGAGATAGATATTATGTTGGTGAATTGGAGTGGAATGCTAATATCCTTCATATTTCTTTTGCCCCTCGGACAAAAGGGTTAGCCTTATCCCTTCCTAATCATGCCTAATCATGCCATTAAGGTTGCTAATTGGATTTTCTACTAATGGGAGCATGACACACTTGTCCTTGTGTGTAAGATTTCTACTTATGGAACACGATTAGCTTAATATTCTTACCTTAAAAAGGCTAATATGGCCAGCCATATTTATGCCCACTAACTCCTTCATTTAGCTTTTATTTTAATGCATAAATTAGATAAATCAAATGTCTAAAATACCCTTAATCAAGTGGGCTAAGTTTGGGCTTGCATTTCATTTCTTTTGAGCTTTTCCTTTAATTGTTTTGGGCCATGTAATAAACATAGTCTAACAATTTTAATATATGTTACCCAAATTATTTATTTAGGGTTTTCATTTTCAATCTTATGAAATTTAATTACTTATACATGTGACTTTAGCTCATAACCTAATTTGGTTTACTAGAAATAGGTTTAAAATTAGTAGTCACTTGAAATAATAAGATTATCCACTTAAGTTAGTATACATATTAAATACTAACCCTTCCTTATTACCATAACCCTTAGGTTATTTAATTGTCTCACCTAATATATAATTAGGTTACGAAGCTTTACTTTAGGGTTTAAAATAAAATAAAATTAGTTCCTAAAATTTGTAATTAGAGTTTCACACTGTAATACAAGGGTTTGTCACATAACACCATAATTGACCAACCCTTATTGGTCCACATATACAGTACATATTTATAGCACTGAAAATTCGAAATATAATTATTATAATAATTCTAAAAATTATTTCGTATATTATATAAATAATATATGATTATATCTTCATGGAAAATAATTAATAAAACATTTCTACTATAAAATTAATTATGATAAGAATATAATTTATAATGATCAATAATTCTAAAATAAAATTATTTAAAAATCATTCATGTAATAAATATATCACATAAATACATACACACATTATCTTGGCACACATTTCCCATATTTAAAATAATAATAATAATAATAAATTTATACGCAAAATTACTTAATTTATTTGTATAGAGAATATTGGGTTGTTACAGACGCCCCTCCAAACTTTATATATGTGATAAACCGCCAATCCATTGGTGTCATCATCATCTCACAGTCCAGCAAATGGAGTGACTGAGTCTGGTTAAACCAACGCTCAGACAATGCCCTGAGGTAACCCTAGGGACAGCGGCAGGGAAGGATGGAAAAGAACGCCCCAAATCCCCAGTCATGCACAATCGCTCTATAGCTATGATGCAGAGCCTAGTACATGGACTGAATGCTGAACTAGTTCCCTCGAGGTTGTGTAAAGCCGGGAACCTACATAAAATGCAGATCGACATCAAAATCCTTTACTCCTCATGAATATGAAAGAAGGAAGATTAAGATCTAACTTTATACCTCGTTAGCATGTAAATACATCGAGGGATGTCGACTTAAATCACCTAGAAGCTCTGGGTTTGCCACCTGAATACTCGGGAGGTCCCTACGGGGAACGTGTACAGCAGGAGCGGGGTCCGTAATCAGAACATCCTCCTCCTCGTCCTTGAAGTTCGGCACATCAACCTGGACTAGACGTATCATCGCCTCCACTAGATGACGAGGCTGTCTAATCGAACGGGGTCGAGGTAATTTAGAAGCCCTCCTCCGTACACCAGAAGTGGTCCTACGAGAACTACTCGGCTGATCCGGATCCATAATATTTGGCCAATAAGTCTCCAAATCACCTCAGAAAGGGTGTGGTAATTCTGAAACCTGGAGCTTTCTTTTCAAAATGCATTTTATGACTACATGCATGCATGCATTACTTTAACGTACATCTGCAATAGAGTTAAAAATGCATGACTACTCAATGCTTACATTTTGGAAAAATTTTGCCATAGTCTCCTCTATAAATAGGACTATCCACATGCACATAGGCATGACTAGGTGGCAATTCAGTAGCACACCTACCCAAAGTCATATACATACTATATGCATTTAAATGTCAAAATCATCAATCCGTAAGGGTAACCTAATTATCAGGATTACTTTACTTTACCACCTTTGTTCATTTATCCCCAAAAAGGATAAGAAATAGCAGAAAAAGGTGCCAATTTTGGCTGTTTCAAAAGTTAATTTTTTTTTCATCATTATGTCTAGCATGATTTAATACTAACATTTACTATGTTGAATATTTTTTATCAAGTCATTTGAGCATGCATATTTACTACTATGTGCTTCGATGCATTTCATATGAAAAGTCATTTTCCAACGGATAAAAATTGGAAAAGAAGACATGCATACGTTACCAGGACAGTGTAGAACAATTGTACAATGACATAATTTACAGAAAGACATCTGAACTCAGCAGATTTGAAGATGAGCTCTTGGATTTCCTGTGCGACGCAACGAAAAATGACTTGCAAAAGCAAACCAGTCCATTAATAGCCATCCACGGCTGTCCGCAGGTCCATCTGTGGCTGCTGCAAGTGTACCTGTGGCACCCTTACGTGGGGCCCACCCCTCCGACTCGGTCTAGTTCGAGTTGCAAAAGAGTTTTTACAAGCTGAAAAGGCCAAATCAGGGATAAAAATGCTACGCGATTGAGCATAATACCCTGAAATCTTGGTTTTTCTTGGCCCGACTGTGGTTTACATATCATTCATTGGTATTCGCCCAAACACAGGGTAAACTATATTGATGATCCCAGTATTTACAGATGACATTCTGCAATACCGCACAGAGGTCCAATGCCGTCAATTCATGGTCATCACCCTAAACCTTTCAAAGTGGATCCCCGGCGGGGGTTACCACGCATGATCATTTGTCCACAAGCAGATCCCCGGTGGGGGTTACCACACATGGTCATCTGTCCACAAGTAGATCCCCGGCAGGGGTTACAACATATATTGTCTGTTGATACACATGTCAACCAAGGTCAAGCAACCTTGACGTTAGTTCAGCCGTTGGTATGTAAACCCAACGACACATCGAAAGCCATCTGATGATTGCATCAGTTGATACATACATCAACAAAGGTCAAGCAGCCTTGACATCTATCCCCAGCAGGGAGTTCATCCGTTGATGTACACGTCAGTAGAGGTCAAGTGGATCCCCGGCGAGGTTACGACGCGTGGTCATCCGTTGGTTCACACGTCAATGAAGGTTAGGCAGCCCTGACAATACATATTGTTGGCAATTAATCTAATGAACATTGATATGTCCTGGTAATACAAACCAGGGGATCAACATCATCAGGGAGGATCGATGATGGAATATGTTATACACATCCTCGAGCAGACAAAAGCTTTATCCCCACAGATCTCTTGTACACGAGAGGCACCTCTTCGAAATAAAGTGTGTATTAAGGATTCAGGACTTTGGTGATAACCCCAATGTCAGCAATCCTAGAGATTCCTGTTAGATGTGGATCACACGTCCATGACAGTTCATCAGGCTGCTTATTTATTGCCATCCCCGGTTGAAGCAACAAGGAGCCGGCAACCATACCCAGCATGTGGGAAAACAAAATATATACATCATACATATGCATCATACACTTGCATCATGTTGCTACACATAACATCATATTTACCTTGTTGCATTTAAATTATATAGGATTCTTTATCCTATCCATGCCATTACATTGCATGAATATGATAAAGAGGGGCATCTGTAGACACTCAAAATGTTCTGCACACCTATTACTGACATTACAGAAGGGTAGATTCGTCTTTCAGACATAATCCTGGAAGACAGCTCATATCCAATCCAGATACTACTAGAAGCTCAGTCTCAACCCCGAAACACACACCAGGAATATCAGTTCCAACCTCAGAGATAACCCCAAGGCCTACAGTTCCAATACCAGAAGTTCCATCAGAGAAAACGGATTCATCCCGGAGATAACCCCGAGATATTCAGTCTCAGTCCCGACACCAGGGAATAGTAGCGCCAACCTTAGAGATAACCCCAAGGAATGCAGTTGCAGTTCCGAAGATAACCCCAGAAATGCTTATTTCAAAGCCATGTAAGCAACTTTATAACACTCGGCACTCACACCGAGGCACTCGGTACAAGACCCGGATATGACCTTGGGAAGACAGACACACCTAAGAGATGACACTGAGGACCTTCAACACTTGCAGCAGTCCAATCTCAGAGATAACCCTGAGCAACGTCTTCTTTATCAGTCCAAACTGGAGATAACCCCGGTGAGAGGCAAAGTCGTTATCTTGTCACCTTGGCGCCACATCGCGTCGTCTCAACATCTCATACATACATTTATACACAGCAATGTCCTACAAGAACCAAGGAAGTTCAATCCTAAGTGAATATTACGCAGGGTGACAAATAGAATTTGAAGCTTGAATACCGGAGGGCATGGTCCCATCTTCCTGACTTCGTACAACCTCTAATCCCATGTCATTGCGTAACTCTCGACAATCGCTGTCCGAAATAGGTCTTACACACCTCAGTCAGATGCCCTGATTGAAATTCTGAAAGTTCGAGCGGGCAGCCGCAGGTACATCTGTGGCTAGTCGCAGGTACACCTGCGGCTCCTCCCTTTATAAATAAAGGACTATGGGTGGCTATTTTGTAAGAGAAAAAGGCGAGAAAGTCCTGTCCAATTTGCTCTGTACACACCCCAAACTAAGTGCTTTCTCATTTTTAACACTTGTAAGCTCATATATAGCTACTTTTTACCAGCAGGAGCCGAGTGTTCATCCACTTAAAGTTATAGAAGTTTTCTTTGGTAGTCCACTATAAGCCTTCTTACACACTTTAAAGTCTTTTTTGCACACACCGTTCTTCACGTTGAGATTCGTGTTGCGTGTGTATGCCTGAACTTCGTTCAGTGGTTTCATTTCAGTTTGTATATATATATATATATATATATATATATATATATATATATATATATATATATATATATATATATATACATTTCGTCCCGCCTGGAGTTTACTTCGTGGCGGTTGGCCGTTTTTACGGCTTTCTGTACATTTCGTCCCGCCTGGAGTTTCCTCCGTGGCGGTTGATCACTTTTACAGCTTTATTTATATTTTTGATCCCCTATGGAGGTACTTCGTGGTGGTTGATCATGTCAATATATATATATATATATATATATATATATATATATATATATATACATTTTCGATCCCCCATGGAGGTGCTTTGTGGTGGTTGATCATGTCTGTATATATATGTACAACTTTTATATATATAACTGCTTACTGCGTTCATATCAATTGCGGCATCATGTGAGCCTAGGAATTATGTGATCACAGATTCAGTCCACTAAATCTAGATTCGGTTCCTGTGATGGACATTTTCAGCTGTAAGAAGCTTGTAAATTATTCACGGTGTTTGGATTTCCTCAGATGGTTTTCATACCCATGAGGAATTCGGCACTATTTTGTACATTATTTTCTCGAAGATGCTTCGCATCTCGAAAATAAAAGCAATCAAGCCAAACATTTAAAATAAAATAGAAGTATCAAAGGCCTCAATTACTATTGAGCACATGGTTTGAAAAATCTCGTTTTACAAAATATCACTGCTATATCTTGTTTAAAAATGAATTTTTACACAAATTCAAACCCTTGTATATAGGTGCAAATGAGGCATAGCACTACTTCCAAATAATAGCACATTGACCCCCACACACACACACACACACACACACATTCATATAACAGTTTCTTAAAAAGTGGCGGTCACCGTGGCAACACGGATGCCGAGGGGTGCCTAACACCTTCCCTCCGCATAAGCAAGTCCCCGGACCCTAATGAATCTCGGTTTCATAGACCCGTTTAGTAGTGTCACATCACTGGGTCAATGCCAATACACCAAAATAGGGATGTAGCAAAGGAAATTTTGTGGAGAAATTTATTCTTCACATGAGGAGATGTTTAGCGAAGGAACAGTGGAGAAAAAAAATTTAGTTACAATATAGGGATGTAGCGAAGTAAATTTTGTGAAGAAATTTATTCCATCACATGAGGAGTTGTTTAGCGAAAGAACAGTGAGGAAAAATATTTAGTGACAATATAGGAATGTAGCGAAGGATAAATCCTTCACAAATTTTATTTATTTTCTCGCAAAATTGAGGTGATGGAAGGATTTTTTTGCGCAAATTTATGATGAAATATTGCGAGGAAAAAAATATATTAATGAAGAAATAATTATTTACTATATATTATTTTTCACAAGTTTTTTGCGAGAGATAAAATTAGTCGTTGTTTTGTTCTAAATAATTTTTTAGAATTAATTATGGTGAATATAAATTTAATATAATAACATTAATATTACATTTTTTAAGTAACTTAATATAATATTACTTATAAAAGATTTGTTTTTAAAAAAAAAATGTTATTAACTTTTTTGTGTGTGGAACTAATCAGTATTCATGTGTGTGTGATCGGTGTGGAACATAGAGTCGATGTTTCTACCAGATCGCTAGCTAGGTGCGTGCGTGAGTGGTTCGGCTGAAGCTAGAGGAAAGCAATTTGGGACTCTTACTTAGCCAGAATTGGATGTTTCTACTAGATCGCTAGCTAGGTTTTCTCTGTTCATTTGGGTTTCCCCCGTTTTCCATAGCCATTGTTTAGGCGGTAAAAAGGAAAATGAATTAGCGCCAAAATTTGATGCAATTAGTGGGATTTATAATTGATTGTACGAATAATGTTTCCTACGGCTAAAGGGATTATCATTAATCCCAAAATTTTCCTCTCTTCGCGTCGAAAAGCTGCTCTTTCTGTCCCAATTGCAGAAGCAATAACTTTGAAGACCCAAAGACCCGTCAATTTGTTCGAAGGTAGTTTTTTTCAACTTTGTTCCTCAATATTCCATTACTTGCTGAAATGATTTTTATATACAAACATGTATGATTGAATCCATTTTTCTTTGGGTTTTTTATTTGATACTTGTGCAGATAGTGCAATGTTTATGTGTTTTTCTATGTATTTGTGTATTATTTTATGCTAAACTGCTCTGTATATGGGAATTTTGTTGTAGCTAAAGTTGAATTGTGTAGATAAGTCTGGATGTATATTTTTGTTATTTGAGATAAAATCATAAAAAGTTATCTTTTTGATTGCTTTTGTTGTTTGGCTTTTGCTTTGTATAGTTTCTTTTAAATTAAAAAAATGTCTTTGTATCATTCTAGATTATCACCCATTATCTTTGATCTATTTTTTAAAATATGTTAGATGGTTCATTATTTGGAGTTTAAGTTGGGCTCCGTTTTGCTTGCTCATTTTAGGGGAAAATTGGTTAGCTGAGGCATATTTTAGTGCCATAGTTGATCGTTTAGTAAATTGGTCTACATTGGTTTGCTACTCTGGTTAGTGCAGACAACATTGTTACTTTGTTTTTTCTGATCAGTTGCCCTTACATGTAATCTTCCAATAATTTTGACTATGTCTGTGAGTGGAAAGCCAGCCGTTCTTGTACATTATTGTTATATATTAAGAGTATATTGTTGTTCTCTTAGATTACACAATATAATACATTATTTAAACACCAAGTCAAAATCCTACAGCAGTTAAACTCCTATTTTCTGTTTTAGTATGAAATCTTGCTAACGACCTGTAATTCTACTTTTACCAGAGATTGATTTTTAACAGAGATTTCTTTTGTTCTTTGTCTTTAAAAAGTTACAAATGTATGTGAAAGCTTAGTTTGAGCTAAAAGCTGTAGTGATACTAAGTCTTTTCCCTTATAACTGATGTATAGATATTCATGTCCCACATAGAATTCCCCTGGGGTGGCAGAACAATCAAACCATTATTGACAGAGATATAAAGAATTACTAGATCAGTTTAGTATGAAATTAAAGATATTGGTAGATCTACTTAAATTTTATCAATCAATTAGTTATAGGCCAGTAATTTTATCAAACCACAAGGTCATGAACTCAATTAGTTAGTAGGGCAGTAATTTTATATGTGCTACTCAACTATAGACTTGAAAAGAGATTGTGCTTCTTTATGTGTTTTCTCACTTGTGGTGTCCCTGTACAAGTGTGTGCTCTCTACCAAGTGTACTATAGGTCGTAAAGCAGGTGGGAATTTATTACCTGGAGTGGCCTTCCATCACTTTCTTCCTGGCGTTTGAATCCAGTGGCAATTATAGTTATACTTACCTGAATGAGATAAGATCTGCGTAATCATGGTATACGTGAATTTTTTCCCAAAAAAATTGTATGAATGATCACATCTTATTAGCAACTTAAACAATTTTTTTTGTATGCAAACTATTTTTTTATTAGCAACTTAAACTATTTTTTTGATTATAATTAATTTCATTTTCCTTTGGATTTGTATATTTGATTTTGTTTTAATAGTTTGACGATGAATGTGTTTGTTTTAGGTGGTAATTGTTAACTGTAATCATGTCAGCTGATCGAACTTGGATGACACGTAGGGTAGGGGATAATGGGATTGGGGTTTCTTTTGAGTTTCGACAAGGTGTAGAAGAATTTCTTAATTTTGCCTTTGACAACCCAAAATTTGTACACGCGAAAAAGATTAGGTTCCCATGTAGATCATGTATGAACTCTTGTTGGTTAAGCAGAGGCGAGGTTAACTTTCATTTATTTAAGAGAGGTTTTACAGCCGGATATAGCCGATGGACTCACCACGGGGAATCTTTTTTTGTGGAACCCAACACTTCACATGTTTGAACTGATTTCAGGTCTAATAATGAAAGTTATCAATGTGGTGATATGGTACTTGATGCTATGGGTCATGGATTTGATCAACAAATTGATAATGATCTCCATGATGATATTGTCGAGGAAGAACCTACTTTAAGTGCAAAAGAGTTTTATCAAATGCTAAAAGATACTGAAGTCCCATTATATAGTGGTCATGAGAAGCATAGTAAATTGTCTGTTGTTACTAAGTTGCTGTACTTCAAGTCTGAGAGTGGATGTAGTGAGAAACACTTTAACGACTTGTTAACACTTATTAAGGAGTTCTTGCCGGAGGATGATGAATTGCCGGGATCTTACTACTTGGCAAAAAAAATGGTTAGAGGACTAGGTTTGGGATATAAAAAGATAGATGCATGTAGAGAAGATTGTATGATGTATTGGGAGAAAAATAAGGATAAATAAAAGTGTTTGACTTGTGGTCTCCCAAGGTATCAGCCTAACAACGGAGGTAAGGGGAAGGATATACCATGGAAGGTCTTGCGATACTTTCCTATTGCACAAAGACTTCAGAGGTTATATATGTCAACAAAGACCTCCGAACACATTAGATGACATAGTTCCCAAACCAAAGTTCGCGGTGAATTGAGACACCCTGTAGATGGAGATGCCTGGAAAAAGTTTGATGCTACACACCCATCCTTTGCAAAAGAAGATAGAAATGTAAGGCTAGGACTCGCCACCGATGGTTTCACTCCATTTGACCTATCAAGCACACCACACTCTACTTGGCATGTAATTGAAGGATGCATACATGTTTTTGTCGTTACTCATTCCTGGTCCTCAAAGCCCGAGTAAAGACATCGATGTATACTTGAGATCGTTGACAGATGAGTTGAAAATGCTATGGGAGACGGGAGTTCACATCTATGATGCATCTTCTAAACATAATTTTCAAATGAGAGTTGCAGTCATGTGGACTATAAACGACTTTCCTGCATATGGTATGATGGAAGGATGGAGCACACACGGAAAGATGGCATGTCCAATGTGTAAGGATGAAACTAAAGCTATTCGTTTAACTTATAGTGCAAAATCAAGCATCTTTGGATCACATCGTAGGTTTCTACCGATTCAACATAGATTTCGAAGACACAAAGATAATGCTCATAGAGACCAAGAAAAATGTGTTCCACCGATTTGATTATCTGGAGAAATGGTAAAGGCGTGGTTAGATCAATTGAAGTTTCCGCCTCCCGAAAAGTTCTATAGGGATCATAGAATTGAAGGGTTTGGTGAATCCGATAATTAGACCAAACGAAGTATTTTCTTTGAGTTGCCATATTAGAGTACACTCATGCTCCGACACAACTTAGATGTGATGCATATTGTGAAAATTGTGTTTGATAATGTCTTTAATACGGTGATGGGTGTGAAGTCTAAGACTAAAGACCACATTAAAGGACGAAAGGATATGGAAGAAATGGGCATTCACAATGACTTGCATCCTGTGCTAAGTAAAAATGGTATCAAGGCGATCATGCCAAAAGCAGCCTTTACATTGAACAAAGTGCAAGTAAGACAAGTTTGTCAATGGGTGAAAGAATTAAAGCTCCCAAATGGATATGGCTCTAACATATCTCAGTGTTGTAACCTCAAAGATAATAGATTCTATGGGTTAAAGAGTCATGATTGTCATATATTCATGCTACGATTAATTCCAAATGCTTTCCGTGATTTATTGCCTCCAAAAATCATTGATGTTTTGTCAGAACTTAGTCATTTCTTTCGTGACTTATGCTCAACGGTACTACGGGAGAGTGATATGGATGTACTTGACAATAAAATTGTTTTGAAAATTTGCAAGCTTGAAAAGATCTTTCCCCCATCATTCTTTGATTGTATGGAGCATTTACCTATTCATTTGGCTTATGAAGCAAAGATAGGTGGGCCAGTGCAATACCGATGGATGTATCCATTTGAGAGGTATTATTTTTCTTTTTCTTTTTTCACGATAATCAAAAGACTTATAATTTTACTCACTTTGTTCAAATAACATCATATGTTTATTTTTTTTATAAAAAAATCAGATGTATGCGCCGCTTAAAGAAGAAGGTTACTAATAAAGCTCATGTGGAGGGTTCAATTGCGGAGGCATACATCATTGAGGAGCTCGTAAACTTTTGCTCTCTCTATTTTGAGGTTGACAAAGAAACAAAACATAATCGTGTTAGTCGTAATGAAGATATTGGAGAAGTAGATTGTGAAAACCTTTCTATCTTCAAAAATGTTGGTCATGCTATCTTTGGGAGTACACAACGAGATTTAACTGACAAGGAGTATCATGCTACAACATTATATACTCTTATGAATTGTATAGAGGTCGGACCATTTATCAAGTAAGTTAGGCATTTTATAATTTGTGTATTAGAAATATATATATATATATACACACACACACAAATATGCATACACATTTCAATTATCTGCATTAATATGGTAATGTATACGTAAGGAGTTTGATGAAAAACTTTTGGCATCTAATCCTAATATATCTGAGAAACAAAGGTTAGAGTTGCAGAACAAATATTTCATCAAATGGTTTAATAAACGTGTAAGAACATATGGTACTTTTTATTGTATCAATGTAATATATGGTTGACACAAAAAATTTATACATTTCATATAATAATAGCAATCTACTGTATTTATAGGTACTCGATGATAACAACACCGATGAAAGTTTAAGAAGACTAGTTCGTGGCCCTGGTAAAACAGTTAATGTTTATAAGGGATTCGTTATCAATGGTTTTGGATTCCACATGAGTGATATAGAAGCTAATAGAAAAACCCAAAGCGATGGTATTATGGTGAAAGGTAGTTTTTGTAACGACTCCGGTCAAGATTATTACGGGATCTTATCAGAGATTGTTGAATTGCAATACTTTACAAAAAAAGTTGTAATGTTTAAATGCAATTGGTTTGATACTCGGAAGGACAAGGGTTTTCGCGTAATTGGAAATGGATTGATACAAGTTAATATAAAGTCAAGGCTAAACTCATATGATCCATTCATCTTAGCAGTACAAGCCACACAAGTATTTTTTACGAAAGGCGTTACAAAGAAAGATCCCAATTGGTACACCATTATAAAAACTAAGGCTCGTACAGATTATGACATCATTCAAAATACAAGAATTGATGCTTATTAAGAGGATGATAATGGTTCTGTAGTGCCTAACCAAAACTCAGATGATTTGTTTAATGTAGATCTACATGTTGCAGGTGATCCTGGGGAAGAAGTGGGTCTGAATGATGAAAATGAAGAAATTAAAGAAGAAGAGCAATATGATACCGAAGAAGAAGATGAAAATGAATACGAAGATTAGATATATCTACTTCTTGATTCAACTTGTTCTTAATTGTAATTGATTTTATTAGAAATGACGCATTTTGTTTTTTTTATTAATCGATTTTATCATATTAGCCTATTAGGTTACTTGTTTATTATTTATGTTTGCTTATCTGGTATTTATGTTTTTGTTATTTAGTAAGCTTTATATTTATACTTTAGTTGAATAACTTTTATTTTGTTACCTATAACTTGAGAGGTATTAACAGGTTCCATGGAAAAAAGGTCCATTTCAAAGACGACGTTAGTCATCCGACCAGGGTAATATACATCCATTATTGTCTTCTTGATTGGCAGCTTAATATTCTAATTTAGCTTTGACTGACAGTCCCTATTTTAATTTAACTTTTGTTAACTCTTATATCATATTATTGCAGGCAACTACAATCGATGATTCGCAGATCCAATATAGGCCGTCGAGGTGCTAGCAGTTTTGGCAAAGTATATGGTCGTGACAAGTTGATTTCTCGTTCAGCTTATCAAGTAGATGTTCATGTAGACCACGTCAGTCCCCCTCCCCCTCCCCCTCCCCCTCCCACTCACCCCCTCCTCCTCCTCCTCCCCACCACCATCATCATCATCATCATCATCATCATCATGTGATTCCTCTTGAGGTACCTATTATAGAGCCCCATAGTTCAAGCGATGTAGTGCATGAGATGCAGTCCGAGTTTGTACCTGATAATATTGTTTGTCGTACCGTAGTTGTTGCTAAACCTCATCGTTTAAGAGGTGTAACCCGTGGGAATCAGGTTGAGAATGATCCGGAGTTACGACCACTATGTCTGATTAGCGATAATAGGTATTTCTTTTAAGAATATTAATTAGCTCAAACACATTATTAATTTTAACAATATTTAATTGTGCTAATGTTCATTTTGCTTTTACAGCTTCATTACTGAGAAGGCTCAAAATAAGTGTGGCCCTATTTTGAAAAGCCATATAAATGAGCCTTGGGTACTTTGGAAACAAGTGCCTGAAGATGTTTTTGAAGGTTGTTGGGAGGAGTTTTCTGTAAGTACAAGTTTTTATTTTTCCTTTCTAATTTGGTGATTATTTTATCAAGAAAACATCGTCAAGAATTGCTTATGATTTTAAAAATCAACCTAAACCAGAAAATATATTATGTGAATTGTATTGTATAGGTAAATATATGAGGTGCTTGTTCATCATGAGTTTCCTACACCTGAATGGTGAAAGAATACATTGTCTTAATATCAGAAGAACTTTTTAAGCAATTATGATATATATATTTGCAACAGTAGTATTTTTATTGGTGAAGTTGGAGTGTATAGAAACTGAAAAATCTTAAAAGGTAGCCATTTTTTTATTGGCTTTGAAATATTTTAAACATTTAAATATTTTAAATATCTTTCCATGTTTGTAGAGACCTTAGCTTGTTACAGATCCAATTTCTCTAACTTGAGTCGATGTTTTTCACCTACTCTAATGTGTTTGTGATGCTTTACGTGGAGAGATTATGATCTTAATTGCATGATTAACAAATCACATTAGGTATCATATGTTGCATTCTTGATGTTGTGGTCCCATGTGATCAGTGTCCTGTTCATGAATTAGTACTGATGGGTTCCAATCAAGAGCCTTTAATGTTTTTCATGAGGACATTTAAACAATAGTAGACACATTAAGTAACAAGACATCAACAGTTTACCTATTATGAATCATGAATGCTTCAAATATCCAACTCTGTACTTAAATTAAAAATCCTAAGATCATATAGAGCTATACTTCTTTCTTACATTGTTCCTTGGGGGGCGCGGGGGTGGGGGGGTGATTAAACAAAATGTAGCACAACATTGTTCTAGGATCTGCTTATTGAAAATAAGATGGTTGTTATTGTTTCTTCTTTTTCTTCTTTTTTTTTGGTTTCTATAAATTGAAAATAAGATGGTTGTTATTGTTTTTTTTTGCTTTTCTCTCTGTAATTTAGAGTAATACTTATCCATCTGGAAAGGAGTCCTACTTTCTTCTTAATTTCATTGGAAATGGTACACTTTTTTCTAGACAGCTGGACTGAGGAAGTATGATGCAAATACCAGAAACTTCAGAAGCATTCTTAAGAAAGAAATGAACTGATTACAAGGTCTAAATCTTTTAGCAAGTAGAGATAAATAGCTTTGCAAGTGATAATGATATTGACACGTTGTAGAATTGTGACAAGTGTATAGTCTCATTCTTTCAACAATGTCAATAAACACTTTACTGAAAGTGTATTTTTAAAACAGTTCATACTAATATAGGTTTTTATAACTTGATAACTTAGCAATGATAATTTGAGTTTCATTTACATGGTTAGCTGTTCATGAATTGATTTGTTTTTTTGTTGCTTATTTTCTTTTTAATCTTTTCATGTTCTTAGTTCATTGAATACCTTTAACTGAATTTCTGTTGGTAGAAATGAATGTTAAATTTATAGATGTGGACTTATACAAGGGAATCTTTATATTTGTTATTAATTGTTGTTTACAGGGGTGTTTTTCTAGAAGCTTTCTTGTTTTCTAAACTATTTACTTGAAACACAATGTTATAATAATAGACATTCCTTGGTTCTGCCTATCTTAGTTAACATTAATATTCAATGCTTTATTTCTTTTCTTCAATACTTGCTCAGGCTTGCTTTCGGCTTCGCGAAGGGGAAAGTAAGAAAGTAAAGGTGGTCTTTCGTAACCATTATAAAAAACTTTATTCAAAATGGTTAAGCGCTGCAAGGCGCGAAGCTCACAAGAAGGCTCATACAGATGAGATGTGTGACGCCTTGAAACCATATAATCCCAGTTGGCTTTCACAACAAATGTGGACAGAGATGATTGATGTGTGGAAGGAGCAAACCTGGAAATCAAGGAGTACAGCGTCAAAAAAAATTGAGCAAAATTGACAGTAGGTCACATTGGTGGCTCGGCACCATTTTCCAAGCATATGATGGATTTGACAATAGCTAAGAAAAGAGCTCCAACTTTGGTAGAGGTATGGGATAGGACCCACAAGATGAAAAATGGAGTTTATATAAACTCCCGTGCTAAGGAGATTGCAGTAAGTCCTTTTTTATTAGCTTCTGATATTTTATTTGATATCATGTTGTGTTCCTTTCTGGTCCTTTCCCTTTCAGCATGTTCAGGATCTTTAAAATCCTTTGGTTCCCTTTTTAAAAATTGCTGCTTGTGTATGAAGTGAAACTCTTTTAAGAACCGAGCAGATTTTGATATACTTTGGAAAGTCTTAAGTGGAAATGTTCTCATGTCTTGGTTTCTTTTTGGCTACTCTAAAATACAATCAATAGCATAGAAGAAACGAATAGCTTTTGTTCCTTGTGATTGACTTTGTTGATTACCTATGTTTATTGTCATCCATAACTGTTACAGTTTACCTATGTGTGTGTAAATGATTAATTTAGTCTCCATTAAGACATTTTCTCAATATTATACTCCTTTATCAAATCTGACCTATTTTGATCTTGATGATGAAAAACTGCCACTATTGTTCTTGATGAAAAACTGCTTTCTTTGAGAATTTTCTGTTTTTACTTTTGCCTTGGACTAATCTTGCATTGTTGCTTGATTGTTCTGATTGATAGATTGAGCCTTCTATTTTTCATGTGCTTGAAGCGAGCCAATCAATTCTTTAATGGACAGCTTGGAGAGGGGTTTTATTTATTCAAAAACTCCAAGAATATATATACTCGTATTTATTTGTCATACTTATGAAAATATTTTTTACAACTTACTGGTTGGATAAATTATTACCATATTTAATGATCTCCTCCATCACTTTAGCATAACAGTTTTGAAGGAGATACTCAACTTACTGGTTGAGAATTTCCCATGCTTCCTTGCTTTTGGTTGTACTTGAAACCTAAAAAAATGGCTTTGACACTCCCATTTGAGTTTATCTTGCTCAAGACAATTGCATATAGATAACTATATAACATTGAAAAATCATTAAATATCGAGTGTAGTGCAATATGAACCAAGCAATGCTTGAAGGGTGCTACTTATCTTCTCTGACCCCAAAACAAATAGGCCCTTATATCACTAGTACTCTCTCAATAGATTTCTCTGATACCATGGTAAAATAGGGGAACCTTAGCCCTCCGATTGGAACAAGTGGCCAGGTCCAAACTAATTGTAGGAAAAAAAAACTAATGGTTAGCATCTAATTAAGCATGCTTATGTGGCATTGATTTACTGTTAAAATTGAAGCAGCAAGTGCTTTAAATAAAGTGATACAATCTAAATATTATATCACACAATGTCTTGATAGATTAGATTATGTTTACTGAAGACTTGGTTTGACGAAGATTTATTTTGAGTGGTAACAATCAAAAAGCAAACTCTTGTCCCTCATAACGACATGAAATTCAACACTTGCAAACTAGTCAGACATAAGGGTGTGTTTCCTCTGATTTCATATAGATAACCCTTTTTTTGTATGTGCGTAATATGTACATATTAAATAAAATCTTCGAGGAATAAGCTTTTATAGATTACTTATTTCACTTCATTTTCCTACCTGATAATTTTAAAATAAAAGATGCATCACATAAGTGAAACAAATGACTTGGATTAGTCTGCAGAAACAAAGAAACTACTTAGGTAGCACCTAAAAGGTCTGGTCCATAGGTTGCAGGCTGTCCTGAATTGATGTGCAATTTTGTGACTTGCAAATGTATTTAATGTACGTATTTAACTCTTGTACATATTTTGTATTTTAGTCAGAGTATAGTACTAAGGTTGGCGGTCCTGCAGAGGACGGTACACCAGAGGTAGATGACTTGGCTATTTGGATTGAGAAAACTTGTGGGATTAAAAAAAATAGGATACTTGGTTTTTCAGGATATCGCACACGAGACGTGCTCGGTACTCCTCCTATAGTGCCGTCGAGTATAGGTTATTCTTCACCACAACAATCTACTTATCCTAAGAAATTGGAGAATATGATTGACAAGATTGTCCTCCGTCGATTGGGTATAAAGTCTATGGATGATGCTTCTACCAATGATAGTACACCACAACTATCCATTGGTATAGATATTACTGAATATATAACTAAATTGGTAGAGAAGAAGTTTACCAACTTCCTTCAAACATTTACCAACTATGATTCACTTGAGGTAATTACTAATAATTATATTTTTGTCTTTGTCCTTCATTAATCACTCTCTATCTATTAATTTAAGTTTACCAAGTTTATTTTTTCTTATTCCTCATCTTGTTGAAATTAAATTTTGGTGTTCCTTTTGCAGGAGGAACTTTATAGGCCTAACCTTGATTTCCTTGAAGAAAATGATGATGAAGTGGACCTAACATGATGTACACTTCATTCCTTGTAGCTCGTTATTTTTTCAGTTTTTTTATGTTAGTTATTAAATATTGTAAGTACTATGATATTTGGGAGATCAAGATACAATAACAAATTCTGTACTTATCGTGACTTGAGCATTATCTATTTATATATGGAGTATTAATTATAATTTTTGGCTCTTTATGCAGTTTATCAATTAGTTTGAAACAAGTATATATGACGTGATTTATATTAACTTGAAATATTAAATTTAATATTTGTTATAGCATTTAATAATAATAATAATAATAATAATAATAATAATAATAATAAATATGAAATCAGTGATTTGAAAATTAATTATAATTTGCAATGAATTTTGATTATTTATCAATTAATTTTTTTTTTTACAAATTTATAATTTGTGAAGGATTTTACTTGAGAATGGATTTTAATGAAGGATTATTTTTTTCACTAAATTTTTTCTGGTTAATTAGTTAGTCATCAATGAAGGATTATTTTCCTCACTAATTTGAAGATACATTCTCAATTTATAATTAGTGTAGGAAAATTTTCTCTCATTAAATAAATTTATTATTCACAATATAGTATTTGTGAGGGAATAAAGTTATTCACTAATTTCAAATAGTCCTTAAAATATTATTTGTGAAGGAAACCAATCTTTTACTAAATGATAATATTCCATAACTAAATACATTTTGTGAAGGAATAAGTTATTCACAATATATCCTTCACAAAAAACATTTAGTTACTACTTAGCGAATGATACCCAATTGCGAGGAGGTTTAATGCAAGCACTCGTGTGAAGGAAATATTTCTTCGTAATAAATCACTTGTGAGAGATATAGGGCCTCTAGTGAAGGATTTGTCCTTCACTAGAGGTCATTTTTGGTGTAGTGTGTGCAAACCTTTTCTCGGTTGTGTTGGTACAACCAGTTAAAAAATCAATTGGCGACTCTTAACAGTCCATCGTCGACATTACACATGTCGGACCTTTTTCACTTGTTTTTTCAAACAAATCTCACCTAAAATGAGAACACAAAAGAATAAAACTAGAAAAGGGACAAATAAAAATCCCGATGTCGACAATATATATATATATATATATATATATATATATATATATATATATATATATATATATATATATATATATATATATATATATAAGCAATAAACGTACCAGATGTAACATCCAGGCTCATCGAACAAAGTTCGACAACAGTTCATATATATAAGTATATATATATTAAAAAAGTAAACGCATAGAATGTAAAATCCTAGCTCATCGAACAAAGTTTGACACACAGTTCATATATATAAGTGTGTGTATATATATATATATATATATATATATATATATATATATATATATATATATACGAAAGCAAATAAATGCTCCAGACGTAAGTCTAGGCTCAATCAAGGCATAACTCAATAATGTTAATCCATATATAAATATATGTATATACAAACTAAAATTAAACCACGGACCGAAGTCCGGACATACACACACAACACGACTCTCAACGTGAAGAATGGTGTGTGCAAAGATGAAGAGAAAGGCTTTAAAGTGTGTAAGAAGGCTTACAGTGGGATGCTAAAGAAGACTTCAATAACTTGAAAGGGATGAACACTCGGCTCTCGCCGGTAAAAAGTAGCTATATATGAGCTTACAAGTGTTTAAAATGAGAAAGCACTCAATTTAGGGTGCGCACAGAGCAAATTAGACAGGGCTTCCTCGCCTTTTTATATTTTAAATGGCCACCCCAAGCCCTCTATTTATAGAGGGGGGGAGCTGCAGGTACACCTGCAGCTCCCCATGGTGCCCCGGGCTTTGTGGGTCCTATCGTCTAGAAGTACGTGCACGAGTGCAATGTAATGTTCGCTTTAACTTTCAGAACTACAATCTGGGCATCCGATTAAGGTGTACAAGACCTATTTTGGACCGCCGTTGCGAGCTACACAATGATAGGGGATTAGAGGTTGTAAGAAGTTAGGAAGATGGGACCATGCCCTATCTCTTCAAGATTCAAATTCTATCTGGTGTGCTGTCTTGTGCAGTAATCGCTCGGGATTGGACTTCTTTGGTTCTTGGGGGATATTTCTGTGTAAAAATGTTTGTATGTTGTTGTTGAGACGGCGTGATGTGGCATTGAGATGGAAAAATAATGGTCCTTCCCTTCACCGGGGTTATCTCCAGTTTGAGCTTTGTTAGCGGTCGTTGCCCAGGGTTATCGCTGAGATTAGACTACTGTAGGTGTTGACCGTCTTCAGGATTGTTTCTGAGATGTGCCTGACTTCTCGGGGTTATCTCCAGGCTTGTGGAATTAGTGCCTCGGGGCTTTTGCCGAGTGTTTTGAAGTTGTTTGCATGGCTTTGAAATAAGCATTTCTGGGTTATCTCCGGAACTACAACTGCATGCCTCGGGGTTATGTCCGAGGTTGATATTATCTTTCCCGTTGTTGTCCGGGACTGAGACTGAGTATCTCGGGGTTATCTCCTAGATGTCACTGTCTTCTCCGGTGTGTTTTCCGGTATTGGCACTGCACTTCTCAAGGTTATCTTCCTAGGTTGAAATTGAAACTCCCGGTGTTATTTCCGGCGTTGAGGTTGAAACTTCCGGTGGTGTCCGGGTCTGTTCTGGATGTCTTGGGTTTATCTCTGAGATGGTGATACTGAATATCCCAAGGTTGTCTCTGAGACTGAACTGAGCTGTCTTCCAGGGTTATCTTTGAAAGATGATTCTGCCCTCCTGCAATGTTAGTAACATGTATGCAGAAAATTTTGAGTGTCTACAGATGTCCCTCTTTATCATATTCATGCAATGCAATGGCATGGATAGGATAAAGAATCCTAGACACTTGAAATGCAACAAGATAAGCATGATGCCATGTAGAGCAACATGATGCAAATGTATGATGCATATGTTTTGTTGGATTATTCTCCAACATGGTGGGAAGACTGCTGGCTCCCTGTTGCTTCTACCGGGGATGGCAATAGATAAGCAATCTGATGAACTATCATGGACGTGCGATCCACAACTACCAAGAATCTCTATGATTGTTGACATTGGGGTTATCACCAAAGTCTTGAATCCTTGATACAAACTTTAGACTGAAGATGTATCTCTCCTATATCAGAGACTCTGTGGGGATGTATCCTTGTCTGTTTGATGATGTGTATAACATATTCCATCATCGGTCCTCCCCAATGAGGATGATCCTTCCTGGTTTGTATCGCCAGGACATATCAATGTTATGTCGGAGTTAGTGCCAACAGTTTGTATTGTCAGGTTTGCCTAACCTTCGCTGACATGTATATCACCAGATAATATCCGTGTTGGGTAAACTGTCAAGGTTGCTTAACCTTCCCTGACTTGTGAATCAATGGAAAATACGTGACACCTCCACAGGGGATATATACTTCGACACATGAAAATGTGTGACGCCCCCGTCAGGGATATGTACTGTAGAATGCATGATGCCCCTGCCAGGGAAACTACTTGATCTTTTCTAATGTGTGCGTCAATGGATGAAATCATCAGACGGCTTTCAACGCTTCGTTGGATTTACTTGCCAACAGTTGAAGTGATGTCAAGGTTGCTTGACCTTCATTGACCCGTGCATCAACGGATTACAATGCGTGAAACCCTCGCCGGGGAAATCTGTATTTGGACAGATGACCATGCATGATACCCCCGCCGGGGTTGTGTGTTTTTGATGAGTGAGATTTATACCTGCGAATCAGATCCTTTGTGGCTTAAGTTGTTGCCTATTCTCAGTTATTTAGTTAGCTTTTATTTATATTTTATTGTTATTTTGTCTAATTTCTATAATGCAAGGCTTTACAGATGTTTTCAGCTTCCAGGGGCTTAATGCGCAATTTTACTGTATTGGTACCGCAGCGCCAGGGATACGCTAAGAGTCGCACCGCAGTGTCGCTGTACATTGGAACACACTAGAAATAGGCACGCCAGCGCTATTACTCGCGCCCCAGTGCCACTCCTGGCGCCCTAACGCCTTCCTCTGAGGTCAGCTTCGCACCGCAGTGCCGAGGTCCCTTTATGTAGTCGCGTCGCAACCCCACCTCTGGTCTTTTTAAGCCTACGTGGCGCCGCAGCGCCACTTACTAGTTTAATGCCCGCGTCGCAGCGTGAGCTCTGGTGTCCAGACAGTAAAGGTCTTTAAATGACCTAAAGAGAGAGAGAAGTAAGAGGTGAATATCAGCCGCCTATGATAGAAAACCAGACAGTTAGCGTAGCTTAGAAATAATTATTACAGTCTTAAATTCCTAGAAGAGAAAGAAGCTGTGCTTTAAAGGGAGGAACAATTATTGCATCTACAGAAGATCAGTAGCTACGGAGTCAAGAGAAGATTTGGAGGAAGAACACTTCAAAATAGGGGTTTTAGTATTTCAAATCTCCCATTTATTTGTGTATTACTGAAAATGTGTAATGTGTTGAAAATGCGTGTTAGTACCATAGATATGAACTAACTCCAATTTTAGGATTGCAATGTAACCTTTTGTTTAGCTTAATTAACTTTTTATCTTATTTTATAAAATGATTCATTTTGGAATTGGTTGTTGTATTTTGTACTTAGTGACTAATTTCTTGATAGAGAAGTTAGTATTGACATTAACAGAGATTAAAAAATGGATGTTACTATCTAGCTTTTAAATATAACAACACCTGTTATGACCATGCTAATGGAATGTGTGCATAAACTGCTAATAGGATAGACATATCCCTATTTTCCTTGTGTGGCCTTGAGACTTAGCTTAATGACCTTGGCCTAATCATTTTCACCAATAGACATATTGTGATTTATCTGGCTAGGGATGTGCATTTGACCTTCGACAGAAGCTTATACGTATTTACTATTCTCGGTTGACCATTCCTCGATTCGTTTGTAATTTGGAGAGTTAGGAGATTAGGTGACGCATTTGGGAAATTGTAATCCTATCTTATCTTCATAGCATAACTACTTATCGTATTCGTATAGTATTAATCATATAACTTAACCAACCATCTTGTTTTACTTATTTAGATAAGATAAGTAATGACTTTACCTTAGTATTTATTTATCTCTTAAAACTATGTCCTCGTGGGTTCGACACTCATCTTATCATTATATTACTTGTGGACTATGTATGCTTGCGCGTGATTTAGCATCAGCGAAATTGGCCAACAAGTTTTTAGCGCCGTTATCGGGGACTTAGTATTATTTGCTATTCAATATTAAAACTTAGTCAATACAATCTTAATTTAAACTGATTCTTCTATTTAACTTTCTTTTCAGGTAGTCTTCATTGTGTATGCCAATTCGAAAGGGTCAAAACATAATACCTCTCGATCTCGAGGTTGATAGAACATACAGACGGTCGCGGAGAGAAAAATCTAATAACATACCTATTCCTATCAAAATGGCTGAGGAACATCAAAAATCTTTAAGGGAGTATGCTATGCCTCGTATCGACGATCTCCAGGCGAGCATTCTCAGGCCCGCCATCCAAGATAATAATTTTGAGATCAAGCCGGGCACCATTCAAATGTGCACCAATATTCAGTTTGGGGGACTATCGAATGACGATCCCAATGATCACTTGATAAATTTTGTGCAGATCTGTGATACATTTAAAACCAACGGAGTGTCTGATGATGCCATCAGACTCCGGTTGTTTCCATTCACCTGTAAGGACAAGGCAAAGAGCTAGCTACACTCACTCCCTTCAGGCTCCATTACAACATGGGCTAACTTGACACAGAAGTTCGTGGTGAAGTTTTTCCCGCCCGCTAAAATGGACAGGCTCAGGCATGATATCACTTTTTTTGTCCAGTTCAAATCTGAATCTTTGTATGACTCGTGGGAGCGATTCAAGGATCTTCTGAGAAAATGCCCCCACCATGGATTGCCAGATTGGTTTCCCATCTAGACCTTTTATAATGGGCTATCCGAATCTAATCGTTTGAGTATTAATGCCGCTTCTGGAGGGGCCTTCATGGTAAAACATTACACAGCAGGGAATGAACTAGTGGAAACAACGGCGGCCAATAATTATCAATGGTCGAATGATAGGCAAGCCCCTAGAAGAGCAGTGGGGGTATATGAGGTTGACTCGTTCACATCATCAGGGGCTCAAGTTGCAGTGCTAACGAAATGGTTCGGCACCATGGGAGCATCAGCAGTGCAGAACGTGCAGAGTGTCGCAATCCAGTGTGAATTATCTTAAGGGAGCCACCCTACTGATCTGTGTGCAATAATCCTTGAGTTAGTTCAATTTGTTTCCAACTACGGGCGGCAACAAAATGCTAATCTTCCCACTCATTACCACCCAGACTTGAGAAATCATCCCAACTTCTCTTAGGGCAACAACAACAACAAAAATTCCAATCAAGCACAACTTTCATGCACCAAGCCGAATTTTTCTAACCCTCCAGGTTTTCAATCTCAGAATCAGTACAATCAACAACTGCAGAGCTCTCAAAATTAGTTCCACCACCCACCACCTCAACAGGAGAGTGTTAGGTTTGTAATATTCATGAACGCAATCAAATTGCAAAAATAAGCGGAAACGTGTAAAATCAGAGTTTAAAATTTTTCACAAACCAATTACCCGGATCATTCTTTATGCATATTATTAATTAAACGAAGAATAAGAAATTATGAAATCATACCCTTGTAGAAACGAGCTTCCTCAGGTACGAGTTCACCTCCTACTTCTCCGCGATCTCCTTGAATCTCCGGGTAGATTCTTTCCTTTGATCAATGTAAGCCACCCAAGTGTATGGCCTCTAGAGGTGATCCACCAAGGAAGAAGAATTTTCAAGAAGAAAGGTGTATTGGCTCAAACCCTAGATCTGTAGAAAAAGGGGCGTACTCTCCAACTATTGGAATTTCGTATATCCTGATATCTGATATAAGACTCCTTTTATAAAGATATCAGGTAACCCTATTTTAATTAAAATAAGGTATTATTTATTTAATTAAACTCTTTTAATTAAATGGGCTCCCTAATCTTATTAGGGATAATTAATTAAACTCCTTTAACTAATTTTCCCTCCTAATTCTATTAGAAATAAATGAGAGTACTTATATTAAAATTAATTCCTAAACCCTTTTAGAAATTAAAATAATAATAATAATAATAATAATATTAATAAGACTCCTCTTATTAATTTATATTTAATATTTCTAAAATATTAAATAATAAATATTAAGCTATTTAATTTATTCTATCACCATAGATTAAATTAAATATACTTAACATATTATTACGATTATGCCATTAACTTCTTAAATAATTATTCTTCCTTTTATGGTGTGACCCTTTAGGTTCTCCATATTAAACCGGTTGTGAATAAATCAATTAGAACAATTCTAATTTTATTTAAATAAATAAATTAAACGATTAATTTATTTAAATAAATAATATTTATTCTACAATAGGGATAAGCCTCCCTAGCGATCAACGACTTTCCAGATAATATAGATTTCAACATTAATCATAAAAGAACCTTTGAGTTAATAGTTACCGTACAATTCAATCCTTCCACCATACAATGTCCCAATTAAATATAAGACATGGAATTACTGTCAAGTCTTATTTTATTTAATTATATGTATTTCGATTCTTAAATGCACAACTCCTAATGAATGCAAATTAGAAACTACTTTCTAATTTCATTCCACCTTGGCCAAGGATTCCTGGGTTGTCATTTATCGAATCACATAGGACATTTCTCTTCTTTTACTAGAAGTGGTAGATTCTTTATTGATTATTCACTACCTTCATATATAACTTATTACACCCAAGCATACCCTTTGATATACTCTAAGAGTCTTAAGGAATAAGTCAAAGTGTAATTCATTATATATAAGATACTATGATGATCTCAAGTCTAAGGATCATTTGTACTACTATCACTACAGGAATTCCTATTGACAGGCAAGTAAAACTCCATTAGGTATTCCTTAGCGAGTCACGTTCAGTGAACTTATTCTCTAATAAGCACCTACATACTTGCTTTAGTGTCTCCACACAAATAATCATGAGATCAATCATCCTCATCCAATGAGCAAGCAACGCACGTACCAATCTATCCGGATTCACTAATCCCCTTTTTAGTAATCCATTGATTAGGAACATTTTAGTTTTAAGCTATCTGAGAATTTAGATCTCATTAGCATGATCTCATCATGATTCTAAAAGCATTGCTTAAAACTATGGGTTTATCACATATTATTAAACAGCACCATGTTGATAATAAATGCCTTTAATAAATAATTCTTTTATTAATAAATAAATAAGATTGATTACAAAGTATATGCTTTATCTGTTAGAGTTTATGCCCTAGAGGCCAATTATTTGATGTAATTGCTTAACATTTGATATTATTGTTGATTGAATAAATAAATGATTTTATTATGGTTTTAATTACTGCGTAATATAATTGTTAACATAATAAAATTCCTTAGAATAGTGATACAAATTATATAGTTTCAAGTATGTGACTTGAACATGAGATTATATAATTATGATTAGTATCATTGTTCTTAAATGTCCCTAGTCGAGTATCATTGTTGATGGGACAACAATGATGCATTGAGACTAGTATGTGGATTGACTGATGACCAAATCTCATTGGTCATAAATATATGAGATATTAAGTCAATGCATAGGTACATGTTAGAGAACAATGTACTGGACAGACCCACCATGAGAATTCTATATGGAGCATTATGCGAAGTGTCATTAGTAATTCTCATAGTGACAATGATGTAATGGTCCTCCGACCTGAAACCGCTATATTACTACACGAGAATTTATGTACTTTGATATCATCAAATGTCACCTTTAATAGGGTGGACTATAAAGGTGATTATTGGGTTCATTATGAATCGTGTGAGTAATATGAGTGATCTAGATGGAATTTAACCATCCTATATTTTATAGATGATATCCATGGGCCTCTTGATTGAGTAGGACTATGAAATGCATGGCCATGCTCAAATAGTGATTTGTTTCATATAGTCTACTCATTGATCAAGAAAACTCAGATTAAATTATGAAGAGTATGACACATTCCATGACTCGAGTTTAATCTAGGATATTAAGGTTAAAAGGATTAAATTACATTGAAACATTGGTCACGAAAAGGTTGCATCGAATCATCGATCTTATTATTACTTGGGTAGCAGTGATGCATTACTAGATGCCGCTCACTGTTTATAACTTTATAATATGATTTTAAGGTTATTGCCAACGTAATAATAACCTATAGGGTCACACACAAAGAACGTAATTAAAAAGGAAATTAATTTAAATTGTAAAGATTTAAATATGTCAATATGATTGATATAATTTTAAATTACGAATTTAAATTAATAGGATAATTTATATATATGCATATTAATTAAGTAAGACTTAATTAAGATATATATAAATTCGGATTTTAATAATATTAGGTTTTGATTAATTCCTCCTGACTGCTATATATATGATGTATATCAGACTTTAGGTTTTTACGTCAAAACAAAACCCTAGCCGCTCTTAGAGAGAGACTAGAGAAAATAGTTCCGAAAATCCTCATCCTTGGTGGCTAGTACCGCGATTCCTTCTTCTGCAGATCGTAAGACGATTCGCGGAGCGTTCGTGTGGATACCGTAGAGACGCAGTCGGTTTGTATTGCGTTGGAGATTCGAGGCGCAGTCGATTTCAGACTCTCGTTTTCATAATCGGTATAATCTCTAAACCTCTTAATTAATTGATTTTTCGCATGGATCCTGTTTTAGGGTTTCGGAAATTGCTTTAAAATTTTAATTTCCGCTGTGCGTTTCTGTGCCGAAACCCTACAGTGGTATCAGAGCTACTTGCGAAACGATTAATTTAGATTACGTGTTTTACTTGTATTCGATATATATGATATATGATGATGCATGTTTACCGATATGAAATTGAATATATGATATTCCGTTGTATGTATATTCTGGTAATATATATGATGATAATGTTAATCGTATCTTTAATCGATGGAATAACAATATAACTGTTCTAATCGGATTAGAAACATGAAGAATCGTTTTAATATGATTAATCGAAACTGGAAATATATGATAAATTCTGGGTGTACTGTTATTCGTTTTAATATGATTAAATCGAAACTGGTATTATATGATTTGTTATTATGGGTGTTTTGGTGGATTAAAATGTATGATTCTGAAACTGTTTCAGAGATTTTATGGAAAAATTCTGCAATACAGATTGTAGTTCGAAAATTTTTTCCAGGGGCGCTGCCCCCGACCCCGCTCGCTGACCGGTCAGCGAGACCACCCGCCGGCTGATCGGTCAGCCGGACCACCGCCAGGGGGGGAGACCCCCCCTTGGACCCCCCCGTCGTAGCGCACGATGGTCGTGTCCCCTATATGTTATATATTGTTTTCTTTAATTATATATAAATTGTTATGTGCTTATTGTGATATGCATGGTGCACAGTTATGGCCTTTGACCCATAGGTTAGTGGTTTTTGGTTTTGAAATACGGCTTGCATGTCGTGCCTTTCTATAAATTCTGATGTAATATTCTCTTCTCATCCAAATCCCCTCGAATGTAACTCGAGGTTTCTTTATGTCATGTAATAATCTGTAATTGATGAAGATGTCAAGATGGAGAGGAGGCACATGCTTGAGGAAGATCCAAGGAGGCTATTTATTTTAAGATCTTTTACCACCTTAGATTGACCTTCAATCTTTCATTAGCTTGAAAAGATTGACAGTGGATTGGGCCATAACTGTGACACATTTAATTTTGCACTTTATTTATGCTTGTATGCGATATGATATGATAAATAATGTGCATGCTTAATAAGATTAAAATTGGTGAGATCTAAATTAATCCCTCATTAAATTATTAAGTCTAAATCAGATGCCTTCCAATGAATAACACTCATCAAGACCTTGATCAATAGATGTAGGTTTGCCAAAGCAAAGTACCCTATTTATCTAGGTAAGATGCGATAGGATAATTGTGATATCCAAACTGTTAAAATCATTGGGGCCGACTTAACTAAGTTATCTCAATAGGATTGTGGACTTAGAGGCATAGAGTTTGGTAGGTACCATTAGATGGACTAAAACAATTGTTGTTTACCAAACTATCCAGGAGTTATATATGATATAATTGACAAAGGGTTGTCTACCTAAATAATTATGTTTTAAGAGATTAGCCAAAGCTAACTTAAGTCATAATAAAATATGGATCTTGGCTCACTAGAAAGATTTAATAGAAAATGCTTTCCGAATTAATGGTGAGGGCTATTAATTTGAATAAAATAGTGGGAGGTATATTTTGAATGTACTATTATCAATTACATAATATCAACTCTGCAATTTGACTTATTATTTTGGCACTTATAAATTGTAGATATCAATGGCAAACAACAACAACAACACAAGTAGTCTTTCACTACGATCAGTCCTTGAGAAGGACAAGCTGAGTGGGATTAATTTCCTTGACTGGCACAGGAACTTGAGGATTGTCCTTAAACAAGAGCGTAAGCTATATGTCCTTGATGGGCCCATTCCTGCAGCACCGGCTGTCACTGCACCACGTGCGGAGCATAATGCTTACAAGAAGCATCAAGATGATGCTCTAGACGTGAGTTGTCTCATGCTAGCAACCATGAACGCTGAGCTTCAGAAGCAACATGAGTTAATGGATGCTTATGAGATGATCGAGCATCTCAAGAAATTGTTCGAAGGGCATGCTCGACAGGAGAGGTATGATACAAGCAAAGCGTTGTATCACTGCAAGATGGGTGAACGTGATCCAGTTGGTCCACATGTGCTGAAAATGATTGGGTATATTGAGTACCTGGATAGGTTGGGTTTTCCAATCACTCCGGAAGCCCAAACTGATCTTGTTTTACAATCTTTGAACAGCAGCTACTCTCAATTTGTTATGAACTATCTTATGAATGAAATTGAGAAACCCCTTACTGAGTTGTTGAGCATGTTAAGAACTGCCGAGAACAACATGAAAAAGGCAGGACCCGCTCCCATAATGATGGTGCAAAAGGGGAATGCTAAGGGAAATTGGAAAGGCAAAAAGAAGATAGGATCTAAGTCTGTTGCCAAACCCAATTCCAAAACCAAACAGGCTTTAAAACCTAAAGGTGGGGTGGCTAAAGAAGGTGAATGTCACTTCTGTGGAAAACCTGGACACTGGAAAAGGAACTGTCATGCTTATTTGGAAGAAGTGAAGAAAAGAAAAGGAAGTACGACTTCTGATTCAGGTATATATGTTATAGAAGTCAATTTGTCTACTTCTACATCATGGGTATTGGATACTGGATGTGGTTCTCACATTTGTGTTAATGTGCAGGGACTCCGAAGGAGTAGGACTTTGGCGAAAGGAGAGGTTGACCTACGAGTTGGGAATGGAGCAAAAGTTGCTGCACTGGCCGTAGGAACTTATCATTTATCTTTGCCCACTGGGCTAGTTTTAGAATTAGAAGATTGTTATTTTGTGCCTGCTATAAACAAAAATATTATTTCTGTTTCTTGTTTGGACAAGAAAGGGTTTTCATTTATAATTAAGAACAATGGTTGTTCGTTTTACTTAAATGATATTTGCTATGGTGTTGCACAATTATTTAACGGTCTTTATATTCTTGATTTAGAAATGCCTATCTATAACATAAACACAAAACGATTTAAATCAAATGATTCAAATCCGACATATCTCTGGCACTGTCGTTTGGGCCATATAAATGAGAAACGCATATCAAAACTCCATAAAGATGGATTTTTGGATTCATTTGATTTTGAATCATATGAAAAATGCGAATCTTGTTTATTAGGCAAGATGACTAAAGCCCCTTTCACTGGACACAGTGAACGGGCTAGCGATATATTGGGACTTATACATAGTGATGTATGTGGACCCATGAGTTCGTTAGCAAGAGGTAGGTTTTATTACTTCATTACATTTACTGACGACTTCAGTAGATATGGATATGTGTATCTAATGAGACACAAATCCGAATCCTTTGAAAAGTTTAAGGAATTCAAGAATGAAGTTCAAAACCAATTTGGCAAAAGCATAAAAGCCCTTCGATCCGATCGAGGAGGTGAATACTTAAGCCAAGACTTTGATGACCTTCTAAAGGAGTGTGGTATTATATCACAGCTCACTCCACCTGGAACACCACAATGGAATGGTGTGTCTGAGAGGAGGAATCGAACCTTGTTGGACATGGTACGATCAATGATGAGTCATGCAGATCTTCCAATAAGCTTCTGGGGTCATGCCCTAGAGACAGCTGCATTCACACTTAACCGTGTTCCTACAAAGACGGTTCAGAAGACACCATATGAGATGTGGACTGGGAAACGTCCTAGTATGTCGTTCATGAAGATTTGGGGATGCGAGGCGTTTGTAAAACGTCTAGATTCTGATAAGCTCGGACCCAAATCTGACAAATGTAATTTTGTGGGATACCCAAAAGAAACAAAAGGGTATTATTTCTACAAACCTTCTGAGAATAAAGTGTTTGTTGCTCGAACTGGTATTTTTCTAGAAAGAGAATTTGTCTCTAAAGGAAACAGTGGGAGGAAAGTAGAACTCGAAGAAATTCGAGAACCACAAAATATCATTGAACCTGAGTTGGAACGTGAGCAGGAACCACAAGAAATTGTGGAAAGTGAACCTGCTCAAATTACACAAGGAATTCGTAGATCTGGTAGGACACGCCAAGAGCCTGAGAGATATTATGGATATCTTGTGACTCAAAACGGTGATGTGATGCTCATAGATCAGGATGAGCCTACTTCCTACCAAGAAGCTATGAATGGACCAGATTCTGAGAGATGGCTTGAAGCCATGAGATCTGAAATGGATTCCATGTATACTAACCAAGTATGGACCTTGGTTGATCCACCCGAAGGGGTAAAACCAATCGGGTGCAAGTGGGTTTTCAAGAAGAAAACCGACATGGATGGTAATGTACAAACCTATAAAGGCCGACTGGTAGCAAAAGGTTTCAAACAAATTCAAGGTGTTGACTATGATGAAACATTTTCTCCAGTGGCAATGGTTAAATCCATCAGGATCTTACTTGCTATTGCAGCTTTTTATGATTACGAAATCTGGCAGATGGATGTCAAAACTGCTTTCCTTAACGGAAATCTACTTGAGGATGTGTATATGACACAACCTGAGGGTTTTGTCATTCCAAAGGATGCTGGAAAGGTATGTAAGCTGCAGCGATCCATTTATGGATTAAAGCAAGCCTCTCGGAGTTGGAATCTTCGATTTGATGAAGCAGTCAAAGAATTTGGCTTTATTAAAAATGAAGATGAACCTTGTGTATATAAGAAGGTTAGTGGGAGTCACATTGTATTCCTAGTATTATATGTTGATGACATATTAATTATTGGGAATGACATTCCTTCCTTACAGGCTGTAAAAACATGGTTAGGAAAATGTTTCTCCATGAAAGATTTGGGCGATGCTGCCTATATTTTAGGTATCAAAATCTATAGAGATAGATCGAGAAAAATGCTCGGCCTAAGTCAAAGTACATATATTGATAAAGTGTTGAAACGGTTCAACATGCAAGAGGCGAAAAGAGGAAATTTACCCGTGACTCATGGTATAAAGATCTCTAAGGCCCAATGTCCTAAATCACAAGATGATGAGGAGCGTATGAGAAAGATCCCTTATGCTTCGGCAATTGGATCTATCATGTATGCAATGATATGTACTCGTCCGGATGTCTCGTATGCTTTGAGCATGACGAGCAGATACCAGTCGAATCCAGGTGAAGGTCACTGGACAGCAGTCAAGAATATCCTCAAGTACCTGAAAAGGACTAAGGATTCATTCTTGGTATATGGATGTGAAGACGAACTGGCAGTAAAGGGTTACACAGATGCTAGTTTCCAAACTGACAATGATGACTATAAGTCTCAGTCAGGTTTTGTGTTTTGCCTTAATGGTGGTGCTGTTAGCTGGAAAAGTTCAAAGCAAGAGACAGTCGCTGATTCTACAACAGAGGCTGAGTATATTGCTGCTTCTAGTGCAGCCAAGGAGGCTGTATGGATTAAAAAGTTCATCACTGAACTTGGTGTTGTTCCAACCATTGTTGATCCGGTTGCTCTATACTGTGATAATAATGGAGCCATTGCACAGGCTAAGGAACCCAGATCTCACCAACGATCCAAGCATATACTTAGGCGGTACCATCTCATCCGTGAAATCATTGACAGAGGAGATGTACATATAGGAAGAGTGCCAACAGATGATAATGTTGCAGATCCACTGACCAAGGCTTTGTCGCAGCAGAAGCACGACGGTCACATTAGTTCCATGGGTATTAGATACATGAGTGATTGGCTCTAGTGCAAGTGGGAGACTGTTAGAGTTTATGCCCTAGAGGCCAATTATTTGATGTAATTGCTTAACATTTGATATTATTGTTGATTGAATAAATAAATGATTTTATTATGGTTTTAATTACTGCGTAATATAATTGTTAACATAATAAAATTCCTTAGAATAGTGATACAAATTATATAGTTTCAAGTATGTGACTTGAACATGAGATTATATAATTATGATTAGTATCATTGTTCTTAAATGTCCCTAGTCGAGTATCATTGTTGATGGGACAACAATGATGCATTGAGACTAGTATGTGGATTGACTGATGACCAAATCTCATTGGTCATAAATATATGAGATATTAAGTCAATGCATAGGTACATGTTAGAGAACAATGTACTGGACAGACCCACCATGAGAATTCTATATGGAGCATTATGCGAAGTGTCATTAGTAATTCTCATAGTGACAATGATGTAATGGTCCTCCGACCTGAAACCGCTATATTACTACACGAGAATTTATGTACTTTGATATCATCAAATGTCACCTTTAATAGGGTGGACTATAAAGGTGATTATTGGGTTCATTATGAATCGTGTGAGTAATATGAGTGATCTAGATGGAATTTAACCATCCTATATTTTATAGATGATATCCATGGGCCTCTTGATTGAGTAGGACTATGAAATGCATGGCCATGCTCAAATAGTGATTTGTTTCATATAGTCTACTCATTGATCAAGAAAACTCAGATTAAATTATGAAGAGTATGACACATTCCATGACTCGAGTTTAATCTAGGATATTAAGGTTAAAAGGATTAAATTACATTGAAACATTGGTCACGAAAAGGTTGCATCGAATCATCGATCTTATTATTACTTGGGTAGCAGTGATGCATTACTAGATGCCGCTCACTGTTTATAACTTTATAATATGATTTTAAGGTTATTGCCAACGTAATAATAACCTATAGGGTCACACACAAAGAACGTAATTAAAAAGGAAATTAATTTAAATTGTAAAGATTTAAATATGTCAATATGATTGATATAATTTTAAATTACGAATTTAAATTAATAGGATAATTTATATATATGCATATTAATTAAGTAAGACTTAATTAAGATATATATAAATTCGGATTTTAATAATATTAGGTTTTGATTAATTCCTCCTGACTGCTATATATATGATGTATATCAGACTTTAGGTTTTTACGTCAAAACAAAACCCTAGCCGCTCTTAGAGAGAGACTAGAGAAAATAGTTCCGAAAATCCTCATCCTTGGTGGCTAGTACCGCGATTCCTTCTTCTGCAGATCGTAAGACGATTCGCGGAGCGTTCGTGTGGATACCGTAGAGACGCAGTCGGTTTGTATTGCGTTGGAGATTCGAGGCGCAGTCGATTTCAGACTCTCGTTTTCATAATCGGTATAATCTCTAAACCTCTTAATTAATTGATTTTTCGCATGGATCCTGTTTTAGGGTTTCGGAAATTGCTTTAAAATTTTAATTTCCGCTGTGCGTTTCTGTGCCGAAACCCTACATTATCATCATATATGATTGGCTTGTATGCATACTACTTTCAATCTCCCACTTGCACTAAAGCCAATCGTCGTGGTACCTCATACCCATCTTCTCTAAGTGACGATCAAACTGCTGTTGTGTTAACGCTTTAGTAAATGGATCTGCAATATTGTCTTGAGAGTCTACACGCTCCAGGGTGACGTCTCCTCTTTCAATGATCTCTCTGATCAAATGAAATCGCCGCAACACGTGTTTGGATTTCTGATGAGACCTGGGTTCCTTAGCCTGCGCAACAGCTCCGGTGTTGTCACAGAATAAAGGCACTGGTCCTGTAATGCTAGGAACCACACCAAGTTCGGTAATGAACTTCTTCATCCAAACAGCTTCCTTTGCAGCTTCACTTGCAGCTATGTACTCTGCCTCTGTCACTGAATCAGCAACTGTTTGCTGTTTGGAACTCTTCCAACTCACTGCGCCACCGTTTAAGGTAAACACAAACCCCGAAACGGATTTACTGTCATCTTGGTCTGTTTGAAAACTTGAGTCTGTGAAGCCCTCTAGTTTTAATTCAGACCCACCGTAGACAAGAAATACATCCTTAGTTCTTCTTAAGTACTTGAGGATATTTTTCACTCCCTTCCAGTGTTCTTCTCCTGGATTCGACTGATATCTGCTTGTTATACTAAGTGCATGAGCGACATCCGGTCTAGTACATATCATACCGTACATGATAGATCCTATTGCTGAAGCATAAGGGATCTTACTCATACGGTCTCTCTCCTCAGGTGTCTTTGGGGCCTGTTTCTTGGAGAGATGTATTCCATGGCTCATCGGCATGAGACCTCTTTTGGAATCTTCCATGCTAAACCTCTTTAGCATCGAGTCAATGTATGTTCCTTGGGACAAGCCAAGCATCCTTTTAGATCTATCTCTATAGATCTTTATCCCCAAAATATAGGATGCTTCTCCCAAGTCCTTCATGGAGAAGTGTTTAGATAACCAGATTTTAATTGATTGTAGCATAGGAATATCATTTCCTATCAGTAATATATCATCAACATATAATACGAGGAATGAAAGAGCGCTCCCACTAACCTTCTTGTACACACATGGTTCATCCTCATTTTTGATAAAATCAAACTCTTTGATTGTCTCATCAAAACGGATGTTCCACCTACGAGAAGCTTGCTTCAATCCATAAATGGATCGTTGTAGCTTACAGACTTGATTTGTTCCAACCTTTGAAATAAATCCCTCTGGCTGTGTCATATACACATCCTCCTCAAGTTTTCCATTGAGGAAGGCCGTTTTCACGTCCATTTGCCAGATTTCGTAGTCATGGTAAGCTGCAATTGCAAGCAAAATCCGAATGGACTTGAGCATTGCTACTGGTGAAAAGGTTTCGTCATAGTCAACTCCTTGTCTTTGTTTGAAACCTTTTGCGACCAGTCGGGCCTTATAGGTCTCTACCTTGTCATCTGCTCTAGTCTTTCTTTTAAAGACCCATTTACACCCAATAGGCTTAATGCCTTCAGGTGGTGAAACCAAAATCCATACTTGGTTTTCATACATGGAGTCCATCTCGGATTTCATGGCTTCTTGCCACTTCTCTGAGTCTTTACTACTCATAGCCTGTTCGTAATTCAATGGATCATCATCATCTATGATGCTTACCACATCGTCATCCTCTATGACAAGTCCATACCTTTCAGGTATCTTTGGTACTCTTCCAGATTTACGAATAGGGTGTGGTACAGAAGGAATCTGTACTTGGTTAGGTACCTCACTTTGATCTGTAGTATTTTGTGGTTCTTGAACCTCTTCAAGATATATCTTACTCCCACTGACCCCTTCAAGGATAAACTCCTTTTCCAAGAAGGCAGCATGTTTCGCAACAAACACCTTTTGATCAGTTGGATGATAGAAATAATACCCCGATGTTTCTTTAGGGTATCCCACAAATCTACATTTGTCAGATCTAGTCTGTAGCTTATCGTTTTCAAACTTTTTAACATAAGCTGGACAACCCCAAGTCTTAACATGCTTAAGATTTGGTTTCCTCCCTGTCCATAACTCATATGGGGTCTTGGGGACGGATTTTGTAGGTACCTTGTTAAGTAGGTATGCAGCTGATTCTAGGGCATATCCCCAGAAGGAAACTGGAAGGTCGGTAAAGCTCATCATGGATCGAACCATGTCCAACAATGTTCGATTTCTCCTTTCAGATACACCATTCATCTGTGGCGTCCCTGGTGGAGTCCATTGTGAGATTATACCATTTTCTTTGAGACAATTGAGAAACTCACCACTTAAGTATTCTCCTCCTCGATCAGATCGAAGAATCTTAATACTCTTACCAGTTTGCTTCTCTACTTCACTTCTGAACTCTTTAAACTTTTCAAATGATTCAGATTTGTATTTCATTAAATACACATATCCAAATCTTGAGTGATCGTCAGTGAATGTAATAAAATAAGAATACCCTCCTCGTGCATTCGTTGTCATAGGTCCACATACATCTGTGTGTACCAACGCTAACAACTCTGTAACTCTTTCTCCTTTTCCACTAAAAGGAGATTTAGTCATTTTGCCCATGAGACAAGATTCACAAGTTGGATATGATTCATAATCCGATAGCTCTAGGAGCCCATCTTTATGCAACTTGGATAATCTTGTTTCATTAATATGACCGAGTCTACAGTGCCACATGAAGGTATAATTAACATCATCTCTTTTTCTTTTCTTAGTTTGTTCAATTTGAAGTATATTTTCATGCAAGTCAAGTATATAAAGTCCATTTCGCAAATTACCAACACCATATAAAACATTATCATTATAAATAGAACAACTGTTGTTCTTTATTATAATATTAAAACCATCCATATCCAATACAGAGATAGAAATAATGTTTCTAATGATATTTGGAACAAAATAACAATTATTTAAATTAATGAACTTGCCCGTAGGCAGTGCTAAATAATAAGTCCCTACAGCTAATGCAGCAACCTTTGCTCCATTTCTCACTCGTAGGACGACCTCATCCTTGCTCAGCTTTCTACTTCTGACCAGTCCCTGCATATTATTACATATATGAGAACCACAGCCGGTATCCAATACCCAAGTAGAAGATTGACTTTCAGAAAAATTAATTTCAATCATAAACAAACCTTGATTAGGATTCGAAGCTTCTCCAAGCTTCTTCTGCTTTTGTTCCGCAAGATAATCCTTACAGTTCCTATTCCAGTGACCCGGCTTATTGCAATGGAAGCAAATTCCTTTGCTAGCTGGATCAGGTTTCTTTTGATCCTTCACTTTCACCTTTCCCTTAGCCTTCTTGGATTTCTTCTTTTGAGAAGATACCTTGGGCCTCTTCCTTTTCTTGGAAGAATCGTCCACCAGTAAGACATGGTTCTTCTTGGATGGGAAGTGACCTTCAGCAGTTTTCAACATATTAAGTAACTCAGGCAAGCTGACGTCCAACTTATTCATGTGAAAATTCACAACAAATTGTGAGAAGGTGTCAGGGAGTGACTGCAAAATCAAATCTTGACTCAACTCCCCATCCATGACGAACCCAAGCTGTCCAAGACGTTCAATCAAATTGATCATCTTTAAGACATGAGTCTCAACGGTAGTGCCCTCGGTCATCCGAGATCGGAAGAGCTCCTTAGATATTTCATATCTAGCAGTCCTACTTTGCTCACCATACAGCTCTTGCAGGTGCAGCAGTATAGTAGGAGCATCCATGTTTTCATGCTGACGCTGAAGCTCGTTACTCATGGATGCGAGCATGATACATTGAGCCACAGATGCATCATCTTGCCACTGTTTAAAAGTAGCAATCTCTTCCTCAGAGGCTGTCTCTGCAACTTTTGCAGGTACGGGCGAATTTAGGACATAAGAATTTTTTTCAGCAGTGAGAACAATTCTCAGATTCCTTAACCAGTCCGTGTAGTTCGGTCCGGTCAGTTTGTTAGCATCAAGTATGCTACGCAGTGAAATTAGTGAATGTGACATTTTCAAAATTCTGCATGTAAAAAGATAATATTTTAGCAAACATTCATTTAATTAATTACCAAAATAAATTAGGTCTTATTTTATATTGGTATCTCCCACTATTTTCTTCAAACTATATTACCCTCGTTTATATAGTTCGGCAAAATCTAATTAAAGTTTTTGCTAGTGAGAATAAGGATCCCATTTCAAATATATATAGCCTTGTGGTGACACAACAAACTATATATAAATAAATAGGTAGACAACTCCTTGTCAATTACATCATCATGTAACTCCTTATGTTTTGCCTCTTAGATTATTTTGATCAAGTGGTGGCACATCCGAATCAAAATTATCTAAGTTAAGTCCAACCTAGCACTTCCATATAAAAAAAAAAAAGAAAAAGAAAAATAGTGTCTTTGTGGTGACACAACAAAATAATATTGTTCAATTTTCTTTATAAGCATCAAATGTGATAAATTAACATCTTAAATACTTAATACTTGCCTTGTGGTGACACAACAAACTCATATTAAATATTTAATACTCTATTTAATTTTATCATGCTAGAAGGCGACGTTCGATATTCCAAATATATTTGAACACTTAGGACTTAATATAAAAAATTTGAGGGGTTTGTTATTAATTTGTCTCATCTTGTTAAGCGCGCATGCACATATATATATAAAATACGCGTCATATTAATTAACATGCGAAGCATGTTTGCATAATATATAATATATATAGTATAAGCATGCACATATAGAATACTATATTCTACCCGGATTGATTATGAACTTTTATTCTAGTTTGGTTCACTAGAGCCACCAAGTGAACCAAAAGGTCAAACCCTAGGGGTGCAAGAATTAATATTTAAATATAACTATTACATTTAAACCCGGGCTCCATTACAAACGGGTCTTCACGCGCTCCTTGCTCTTTGATCTCCAATTCTTCAAAATTTAATTCTAACTATTCCTATTACATAACTTATTTAAAATAAATAGAAACCTTGATCAGCAGTCAAGGGGAAGTACATAGGAGGGAGATAGAATTTACATTAAGAAAAATTAGGGAAGACGAGGTACGCAGACCCCATTTAATAAAACCCATACATTCATGCATCCAACTAAAATAAAATCCAATCACATTGGTCAATAGTCCATAATCAATCCCATTTATTATCATACATATCACCATATGCATCAATAAATTATATTCATCTCACGGATAATAAACATTCAATATATATATTGATATCATTTAATGGGCAAATTTAGTTAGTATAAAATCTAATTTTGAATCAAAATAAACTCTTTTATTTTAATCCAAATTTAAATCAAAATAAAACTATTTTATTTTAATTATAAATTAATTGAGAACATATTATATATATAAATATATATAATAACCGATCCCTTTAATTCACGAAATCATTAATATTATATAAAAAAAAACGAGTGGGATGAATCCCTACAATTCCTTGGTATAAAAATAAAGTAATCATATATGATTACTATAAATATATATAATATGAACCATTCACCTGGATCAGCGCAACATATACCAAGCATCCATGTATACAAACGTTTATATATATATATATAACAAGCAGCTTAACCATGGATCATGCGCAACAGACCACGCGAGTCATAAAAAAAAAACTTTTAACACGTGATTCACATATCAGCGAATTCGCGAATTATTATTATTATTTTTAATAAAAAATTTTATACAATAAAATTATGCCCAATTAAATTATTCTAAACACATATCAATATACATATCAAATTAAATAATTAATAATTCGCATAAAGGTTTGGCTCTGATGCCACTGTTAGGTTTGTAATATTCATGAACGCAATCAAATTGCAAAAATAAGCGGAAACGTGTAAAATCAGAGTTTAAAATTTTTCACAAACCAATTACCCGGATCATTCTTTATGCATATTATTAATTAAACGAAGAATAAGAAATTATGAAATCATACCCTTGTAGAAACGAGCTTCCTCAGGTACGAGTTCACCTCCTACTTCTCCGCGATCTCCTTGAATCTCCGGGTAGATTCTTTCCTTTGATCAATGTAAGCCACCCAAGTGTATGGCCTCTAGAGGTGATCCACCAAGGAAGAAGAATTTTCAAGAAGAAAGGTGTATTGGCTCAAACCCTAGATCTGTAGAAAAAGGGGCGTACTCTCCAACTATTGGAATTTCGTATATCCTGATATCTGATATAAGACTCCTTTTATAAAGATATCAGGTAACCCTATTTTAATTAAAATAAGGTATTATTTATTTAATTAAACTCTTTTAATTAAATGGGCTCCCTAATCTTATTAGGGATAATTAATTAAACTCCTTTAACTAATTTTCCCTCCTAATTCTATTAGGAATAAATGAGAGTACTTATATTAAAATTAATTCCTAAACCCTTTTAGAAATTAAAATAATAATAATAATAATAATAATATTAATAAGACTCCTCTTATTAATTTATATTTAATATTTCTAAAATATTAAATAATAAATATTAAGCTATTTAATTTATTCTATCACCATAGATTAAATTAAATATACTTAACATATTATTACGATTATGCCATTAACTTCTTAAATAATTATTCTTCCTTTTATGGTGTGACCCTTTAGGTTCTCCATATTAAACCGGTTGTGAATAAATCAATTAGAACAATTCTAATTTTATTTAAATAAATAAATTAAACGATTAATTTATTTAAATAAATAATATTTATTCTACAATAGGGATAAGCCTCCCTAGCGATCAACGACTTTCCAGATAATATAGATTTCAACATTAATCATAAAAGAACCTTTGAGTTAATAGTTACCGTACAATTCAATCCTTCCACCATACAATGTCCCAATTAAATATAAGACATGGAATTACTGTCAAGTCTTATTTTATTTAATTATATGTATTTCGATTCTTAAATGCACAACTCCTAATGAATGCAAATTAGAAACTACTTTCTAATTTCATTCCACCTTGGCCAAGGATTCCTGGGTTGTCATTTATCGAATCACATAGGACATTTCTCTTCTTTTACTAGAAGTGGTAGATTCTTTATTGATTATTCACTACCTTCATATATAACTTATTACACCCAAGCATACCCTTTGATATACTCTAAGAGTCTTAAGGAATAAGTCAAAGTGTAATTCATTATATATAAGATACTATGATGATCTCAAGTCTAAGGATCATTTGTACTACTATCACTACAGGAATTCCTATTGACAGGCAAGTAAAACTCCATTAGGTATTCCTTAGCGAGTCACGTTCAGTGAACTTATTCTCTAATAAGCACCTACATACTTGCTTTAGTGTCTCCACACAAATAATCATGAGATCAATCATCCTCATCCAATGAGCAAGCAACGCACGTACCAATCTATCCGGATTCACTAATCCCCTTTTTAGTAATCCATTGATTAGGAACATTTTAGTTTTAAGCTATCTGAGAATTTAGATCTCATTAGCATGATCTCATCATGATTCTAAAAGCATTGCTTAAAACTATGGGTTTATCACATATTATTAAACAGCACCATGTTGATAATAAATGCCTTTAATAAATAATTCTTTTATTAATAAATAAATAAGATTGATTACAAAGTATATGCTTTATCATCATATATGATTGGCTTGTATGCATACTACTTTCAGAGAGAAAGCCTAGTTTGGAAGATCTCCTGTCACGGTATATTGGCCAGAATGAAACAAGGAGTAACAATCAAGAAGCCTCCATTCTGAATCTTGAAGTCCATATGGGACAATTGGCCACTGCTTTAAACAGTCGTCTGTAAGGCACATTGCCTAGTGACACTGATGTCAACCCGAAATGGGAAGGCAAAGAACAATGCAAAGCAGTGACACTCAGAAGTGGGAGAACTACTAATGAAGAAGGTGGAGGGAGTTCTCAAGTGGAAGAAGAAGTTACTGAAAAGGAACCTATAGTGGAGAATAATAATGATGAATATGGGAGTGAGGAAAGTACTCAAGTTAGCCCTACAACACCAACCCCTCCAATGAACAAAGTTAATCCTCCTCTCCCTTAGTTGCCTTTCCCCCAGTGTCTGCAAAAACAAAAGCTGGACAAGCAGTTTTCTAAATTCCTAGAGGTGTTCAAGAGGCTTCACATAAACATCCTATTTGTGGAGGCATTGGAGGGAATGCCAAGTTATGTCAAGTTTATGAAGGACATATTATCTAAGAAGCGAAAAATGGGGGATTATGAAACTGTGGCTCTGATAGAGGAGTGCAGTGCCATTCTACAAAACAAGCTTTCGCCAAAGCTAAAAGATCCAGGAAGCTTCACAATTCCTTGCACTATCGGGGACCAATTCATTGGCAAGGCTTTGTGTGATCTAAGGGCTAGCATCAACTTGATGCCTCTGTCTATTTATAAGAAGTTGGGGCTAAATGAAGCCAAACCCACAAGTGTCACTTTGAAATTGGCAGATAAATCTCTCATATACCCGAAGGGGATAGTAGAGGATGTGCTTATAAAAGTGGACAAGTTCATCTTCCCAGCAGACTTCATTGTCCTAGATTTTGAGGAAGACAGGGAGGTTCCTATAATTCTGGGTAGACCATTCTTAGCAACTGGGAGGACCTTGATAGATGTACAAAAAGGGGAACTGACAATGAGGGTTCAGGATCAAGAAGAAACGTTCAATATCTTCAGATCGATAAAATATCCTAATACTCTTGAGGACTGCTTCCAGATTAATGCAATTAATAATTTAGTTAGGGAGGTTTTCTCAGAAACATGCACGACATACCCTTTAGAAGCTACACTGACAGGTGCCAGTACTATGGAAGAGCCTACTTATGTTGAATATGCCAAGTGGCTAGATGTGCCCCAAAGAGCCAAACAGTTCCAACAAAAATTTGAGTCTCTAAATGATGATGATGCATCAACTTCCAAGGCTCAGTCGTTGATCATGGAACCTCCTGTTTTAGAATTAAAGCCTTTGCCAAATCACTTGAGGTATGCTTACTTAGGTAACTCATCCATTTGACCTATGATAATTTATGCTTCTCTAACTAAGTGCCAGGAAGAAAAGTTATTGCTTGTGCTCAAGCAATATAAAATAGCCCTGGGATGGTCGATTGCTGATATTAAAGGGATCAGTCCAATTCTATGCATGCACAAAATCTTAATGGAGGAAGGGTCTAAGCCACCCATTGAGCATCAGAGGCGGTTGAATCCCATTATGAAAGAGGTGGTCCGGAAGGAGATCATTAAATTATTAGATACGGGTATTATCTACCCCATCTCTGATAGTCCTTGGGTCATTCCTATTCAGTGTGTGCCAAAGAAAGGCGGCATGACTGTAGTCCCCAATGTAAACAACGAGCTGATTCCCACCAGAGCGGTAACTGGTTGGAGGGTGTGTATGGATTACAGGAAATTGAACAAATCCACCTATAACTTCCCTCTTCCATTTATTGATCAGATGCTTGATAGGTTAGCTGGGCATGAATATTATTATCTACTGGATGGTTACTCGGGGTATAATCAGATTTCTATTGCTCCCAAAGATCAGGAGAAGACGACGTTCACATACCCGTATGGGACCTTTGCCTTTCGAAAAATGTCTTTCGGGCTATGTAATGCTCCCGCAACATTTCAGCGGTGTATGATGTCGATTTTCTCTGATATGGTTGAAAAGACTTTAGAAGTCTTCATGGTTGACTTTTCGGTATTTGGGAGCTCATTTGATAATTACCTGAGAAATTTGACTATCGTTCTCCACAGATGTGTTGAGACTAACCTTGTCTTGAATTGGGAGAAGTGCCACTTCATGGTTGAATAGGGCATTATTCTGGGCCACCGGGTTTCTGCTGGCGGCATTGAGGTTGATAAGGTAAAAATTGACGTCATTAACAACCTCCCACCGCCGACATCAGTAAAATGGGTAAGGAGTTTCCTTGGACACACTGGGTTTTACAGGAGGTTTATCCAATACTTCTCACGGATAACCAAATCGTTATGTACACTATTAGAAAAGGACATGCCTTCCCAATTTGATGAAGCCTTCCTGAGTGCTTTTGATTTACTAAAGAAAAAACTTGTCTCGGCTCCTATTGTTGTAGCCCCTGAATGGACTTTCCCTTTTGAGCTAATGTGCGATGCAACCGATTTTGCTATTGGGGCGGTTCTAGGCCAAAGAAGGGAGAAGGTCTTCCACACAATATACTATGCCAACAAAACTTTAACTGATGCTCAGTTGAATTACACCACCACTGAGAAGGAATTGCTGGCAGTGGTCTATGCATTTGATAAGTTCCGTTCCTACCTCATTGGAACGAAGGTGATCATATACACTGATCACTCGACAATAAAATACTTGATTGAGAAGAAAGATGCTAAGCCGAGATTGATAAGGTGGGTTCTGCTTCTCCAGGAGTTCGATCTACAAATCTGAGATAAAAAGGGGACAAAAAATCCAGTAGCAGATCACTTATCAAGGTTGGAAAACACCCCCCGCATTCGGGAGATGCTGAAAAAGCCATCAATGATTTTTCGTTCAAAGCAAAGCCCCGGGGTATGCGGACTTTGCTAATTATGTCACTTGCCAAGTGCTTCCTCTAAACCTGAGCTATCAATAGAGGAAGAAATTCCAAAAAGATGCCAAACAATACTTGTGGGATGAGCCCTTTCTGTTCAAGCAGTGTTATAATCAAATTCTGTGGAGATGCTTGCTGGATGAGGAAATTGAAAGTGTGCTTAATCATTGTCATTCCTCAAATTATGGAGGTCATTTCAGAGGTCAAAGAACTCCAGCTAAAGTGCTTCAGTCTAGATTTTATTGGCCCACCCTATTCAAAGATACACAAACATATGTGTTGCACTATGAATGATGCCAAAGGGTGGGCACCATCTTAAGACGACATGAATTGCCATTGCAAACTATTTTTGAGGTGGAAATATTTTACGTATGGGGTATCGACTTCATGGGTCCATTGCCATCCTCCTACAACAATCTCTATATCCTTGTGGCAGTGGATTATGTCTCCAAGTGGGTTGAAGCAGTTACCTTGCCGACTAATGATGCGAAGGTAGTGCTCAATTTTCAAAAGAAAAATATTTTCACTCGTTTTGGCACGCCTCGAGCTATTATCAGTGACGTAGGGTCGCACTTTTGTAACAAGTACTTCGAAGCCCTTCTAGCTAAGTATGGGGTGACCCATAAGATAGCCACAACTTATCATCCACAGACTAGTGGCCAAGCTGAGATTTCTAATCGAGAGGTAAAACGAATCTTGGAGAAGATCGTTAATTCCAGTCAGAAGGACTGGTCAAAGAAGCTTGACGATGCCTTGTGGGCTTACCGCACAGCTTGCTAAACGCCTATCGGAATGTCTCTGTATAGGCTTGTTTATGGTAAGGCATGTCATCTTCTAGTGGAGTTGGAGCACAATGCCTATTGGGCTATTAAGAAGCTAAACTTTGACCTAGAAGCAGCCGATGAACAGAGACTTCTACAACTCAATGAATCAGACGAGTTTCATCCGCAAGCGTACGAAAATGCTAAGTTGTACAAGGAGAAAACAAAGAGGTGGCACGATAAGAAATTCCTCGAAAGAAATTTCGAGTTGAGTCAAAAGGTTCTTCTCTTCAACTCCCGGCTAAAATTATTCCTTGGGAAATTATAGTCCTGATGGTCGGGGCCGTTCACGGTTGCTAAGGTGTATCTGTATGGGGAAATTGAGGTTGAAGACCCACAGTCCGATAAAACCTTCAAGGTTAATGGGCAGGGATTAAAGCACTATTGGAGCGGTGAGGTAGACCGGCAGAACACCTCCATCACATTAGGAGACCCGATGTAAGGCGGGATAATAGTCAAGCCGATGACTCTAAATCAAGCGTTTGATGGGAGGCATCCCCATCTCAATAACAAACAAATTGCTTTTGTTTTTATTCACTTCAGTCTTATTTTAGTTGTCATTAGTTACGGTCTGTAATTCATAGTATCATATGTAGTCTATACAGTGCATGTCTGTTAGTATGTATCTTTTAGTAGTTAGAACTTGTGAATACTATGTTTGTTGTGTTTTTGTTGTGATTGATTACTGATATGAGATTTTGGCCTGTACAGGATTGCTTAACTCAGTATCATAAGTTTATACTTCACGCTGCGACACCAAGGCTTCTATTGGCATTCGCACCGCAGCGCCATTCTCGCGCTACAGCCCTGATTTTTCGCGCTACAGCGCCGGGCAAGAAGAGGACATACTACAAACTCGCGCCCCGACGCCAAATAATAAGGAACTCTTCGCACCATAGCGCCATCTCAAAGTGGGACATTTTGTAAACTCGTACCCCGACGCCAAATAGTAAGCAATCTCCTCGCGCCGCAGCGCTATCTCAAGAGGTCACACACTGTAAACTCGCTCTACAGCGTCGACTATCATTCACAGATTTGTGCCGCAGCGCCAATGTGATTTTATCGCCTCGTTGTAGCGCCATGAACTGCGTCACAGTGCCATGAACCGCAGGCCTTAAGCTGTTATGGTAAGGCTTGGTACTCATTTATATGTGCTAAAATCATGCATACGCGTCACTTGAGTGAGGTAACTCGGGAGAGGACAATTCTGCTTTATACCATTGTTACGAGTTTAAAAGTTGATGTAGAGGTACTAATTAATGAGTCCATTAAGAAGGCAATAAAGAGAAATGCTATGGCAGGCCTCCCACACCCTTATCTAATTACCTGTCTTTGCAAAAGGGGGGTGTTCAGTGGGATAAGGAAGATGTCACCCTGCCACCTATGTATGTTATTGATTATCATCTCATAGGCCGCTATGGAGTCTTGGAGGAAGCATCGTCGCACCCCCGAGGAGAGGGATTTTTGCCAGCGCCTCAGCCGTCATCCTATGAACCGCCATCATCCAATGAAGCGGGTACCTCCACTCACGTGCCTGAGCCTACGTCATCTGAGACCGTTCATTCTGAGACACTCGCAGAAATTTTGAACAGTCTAAACTTCCTACACTTCAAGATAGACACTGTCGCCCAATGGCAGAATCAATTCCACCATTTCCATGCAGAGTTCGCCAACACACTCTCCAACATTCATACTGCTCAGGGAGGAAACGATGTTGATTTCATGTCCTTTTCATTTCCAGCACCTCTAATTTATGCTCCTTATTTGCCATAATTTCTGCCTACTGAGGGGGGCCGTACTGATGAACTACGGAACGTGGAGGATGATGGTGATGATGATGATCTTAAGGTGGTCGGTGATGATGATGATCTTGATATGGTAGGAGATGAAGGTGGTGATGCTCCGAATGTTTGATGATGGAATTCAAAGGCCATTGAGGACATTGGCCAAACTGCAAGTTTGGGGGGAGATTTCCTACTATTTTTATATATGAATTGTGTTAAGTTAGTTTTATTTTATTTGAACTGCTATGATATGATGTGTTAGTTTAATTATGTTTACTATGTGAGGGTGTGAGAGAATTACTTGGGCTGGATAGCCCCATACTACTCTTTTAAATATGTTTTATCTATGTTTATTAATATTATTGTTAATGGTTGTGTGTTGTGCTTGGTTTATTTTGGGTGCATGTGTTGCATTTTAGTATTTTAATGTATATACGAATGCTTATATATGAATGCATGTTTTTGGTTGTATATCTTATGTTTATAATTATTATCATTTTGGGACTGCATATTTGGGGTTATTTTGGTTATGTCAGATATCATTTTGTGGATAGCCTTAGTTTTTGGGGTTTACACTGACCATTGGTATAGTTATTGCCATTTGTTAGGGCTTTGCCCTATTTTGACCCTAATTTGACATGGTACTTTATAGTTTATAGTTTTTGCCTATTGCATGTCGATTAACCCTAACCCCTAGCCTGTAATTATTTATATGCTGGGTTAGGGTAGTTTAGCACCCAAGTTTTGATTATGGCTTATGATAAGCACTAGATAATTATTTTGTTTTCTTAGAATAGTGTCAAATTCATGCGAACTAGGGGCGTGTTATTTAGATAAATCGAGATTGTTTTGGATCCATCCCTTTAGCGAGCACTGACTAATTGTCTTTTCTAGTTATGTGTCCAGATTTAGGTTGTCTATTTATTGTGTTAAAAATTTGTACGCTGTTAAAAACTCTGTTGATTTCAAGGTAATTAAAGACTTAGAGGCTTTTACACTTTCGGGTCTATGGCTCTAAAAAATTAAAATTTTTTTTTAAAAAAAATTAATAATAGTCCTGCGGTGGATTGAGATGGAGAGTGGAAACGCAATCTCCCTTAAACGCAGGCTGGTAAAATATATTCTAAACTTATGTTGTTTACGTGGCCTTTGTGCTTGAGTTATTAGATTCTTAGGGGTGTTCTACACCTAGTGCCCTAAATCATCAGACGACTTTCAACGCTTCGTTGGATTTACTTGCCAACGGTTGAAGTGATGTCAAGGTTGCTTGACCTTCGTTTACTCGTGCATCAACGGATGACAATGCGTGATACCCTCGCCGGGGAAATCTGTATTTGGACAGATGGCCATGCGTGATACCCCCGTCGGGGTTGTGTGTTTTTGATGAGTGGGATTTATACATGCGCATCAGATCCTTTGTGGCTTAAGTTGTTGCCTGTTCTCAGTCATTTAGTTAGCTTTTATTTGTATTTTATTGTTATTTTGTCTAATTTCAATAATGCAAGGCTTTACAGATGTTTCTAGCTTCTAGAGGCTTAATGAGCAATTTTACTGTATTGGCGTCGCAGCGCCAGGGATACGCTAAGAGCCGCGTCGCAGCGCTGATCTACATTGAACACACTGGAAATAGGCACCCCAGCGCCATTACCGGTGCCCTAGTGCCACTCCCTGCGCCCCAGCGCCATACTCGGCGCCCCAACACCTTCCTCTAAGGTCAGCTTCGCGCCGTAGCGCCAAGGTCCCTTTATGTAGTCGCGCCGCAGCACTACTTCCGGTCTTTTTAAGCCTACTTGGTGCCGCAGAACCACTTGCTAGTTCAATGCCCGGTGTCCAGACAGTAAAGGGCTTTAAATGACTTAAAGAAAGAGAGAAGCAAGAGGTGAATATCAACCGCCTGCGATAGAAAATCGGACAGTTAGCGTAGCTTAGAAATAATTATTACAATCTTAAATTCCTAGAAGACAAAGAACCTATGCTTTAAAGGGAGAAACAATTATTGCATCTATAGAAGATCAGTAGCTACGTAGTGACCAGAAGATTTGGAGGAAGAAAACTTCAAAACAATAGTTTTCTTATTTCAAATCTCCCATTTATTTGTGCATTACTGAAAATGTGTAATGTGTTGAAAATGTGTGTTAGTACCATAGATATGAACTAACTCTAATTTTAGGATTGCAATGTAACCTTTTGTTTAGCTTAATTAACTTTTTATCTTATTTTATAAAATGATTCATTTTGGAATTGGTTGTTGTATTTTGTACTTAGTGACTAATTTCTTGAAAGAGAAATTAGTATTGACATTAACAGAGATTAAAAAATGGATGTTACTATCTAGCTTTTAAATATAACAACACCTGTTATGACCATGCTAATGGAATGTGTGCATAAACTACAAATAAGATAGACACATCCCTATTTACCTTGTGTGGCCTTGAGACTTAGCTTAATGACCTTGGCCTAATCATTTTCACCAATAGACATATTGTGATTTATCTGGCTAGGGATGTGCATTTGACCTTCGACAGAAGCTTATGCGTATTTACTGTTCTCGGTTGACCATTTCTTGATTCGCTTATAATTTGGAGAGTTAGGAGATTTGGCGACGCAGTTGGGGTATTGTAATCCTATCTTGTCTTCCTAGCACAACTACTTCTCGTATTCTTATAGTTTTAATCACATAGCTTAACCAACTATCTTGTTTTACTTGTTTAGATAAGATAAGTAACGACTTTACATTAGTATTTGTTTATGTCTTAAGACTCTGTCCTCGTGGACTCGACACTCATCTTATCATTATATTACTTGTGGACCGCGTATGCTTGCGGGCGATTTAGCATCAGCAAAATCGGCCAACAGTTTTAGAACGCGTGATGCCCCCCGCCGGGGAATCTGAAAGGATTAAGGTGACGACCCTTAATTGGAGGCATTGGACCTGCGTAAGGTATTGTCGAGTGTGACTTGTAGTAGCTGAGATCATTGGCATAGTGTACCATGTGTTCGAGCTAACACCAATGACTGATGTGTAGACTCACAGTTCGGTCTGAGAAAACCAGGATTCCGAGCTATTTCGCTCAATCGCGTAACGTTTTTATTCCTGATTTGGCCTTTTCAGCTTCTGAGAACTCCTTTGTAACTTAAACTGGACTGAGCCAGAGGGGTGGGACCCACGTAGGGGTGCCGTAGGTACACTTACAGCAGCAGCATGTGGACCTGCGACCAACCGTGAATGCCCATAAATGGGTTGGTTTCTTTCACAAGTCATTTTCAAGTCGCGTCGCGATGGAAAGCTGAGAGCTCTTCTTCAGATCTGCTGATTTCAGATGTCATTCTGCAAATTCTATCACCGTAAAACTGTTCTACACACACCCTCTCTGAGGTGATTTGGAGACTTTTGTCCAGATATTATGGATCCGGATCAGCCGAGTAGTTCCCGCAGGACCACTTCTGGTGTACGGAGGAGGGCTTCTGAAGTGCATTGACCCCGTTCTATTAGGAAGCCTCGTCATTTGGTGGAGGCAGTGATACGTCCAGTCCGGGTTGAGGTGCTAGATGTCTAAGACGAGGAGGAGGATGTTCCGGTTGCGGACCCCACTCTTGCTGTACGTGTTCCCCGTAGGGATTTGCTAGGCATTTAGGTGGCGAACCCAGAGCTTGGTGATTTGAATAGACATCCTTCAGTTTAACTACACGCAAATGAGGTATAAAGTTAGATTTTAATTTTCCTTCTTTCCTATTGATAAGGAGTAAAGGCTTTTGATGTCGATATGTATTTCATGTAGGTTCCCGGCTTTACACAGCCTCGAGGGAATTGGTTCAGTATCCACTCCATGTATCAGGCTCTGCATCCTAACTATAGAGCGATTATGCATGACTGGGAATTTGGGGCGTCCTTTTCCATCCTTCCCCACTGTTGTCCCTGGGGTTACCTCAGGGTATTGTCTGAGCATTGGTTTCACCAGACTCAGTCACTCCATTTGTTGAACTATGAGGTGATGATGCCGTCGATGGATTAGCAGTTTATCACAGGTATAAACTTTGGCGGGGGGCCAGTGCCATGTGCGGATGACATTACCCCGATTGCCATTAGATCCTTATTGGGAGTCCCGGCTGAGGTGCTCAAGGGCGGGATTGTGTGTATAGGTCCTTTGAGCATAGATGCTATGAGTTGGTTATTGAGTGAGCCCATGCCCGCTGATGTGAGCGTCAGGGATCGCATTCTTCGGCGATTGTTCCTGATGATCATTAAGGGCTGCTTCATAGTAGCTAACTCTTCTACGGTGTCATTCGCTTTGATCAGCGCCATGCGTGAGGTGGACCATATAGAAGATTATGACTGGGGTTCCTACACCTTTGCCTATTTCCTCAGGGGCATGCGTATGCGTTTGCAGGGCTTGACCGAGGCTTGGTTAGGATTCTACCCATTTCTGCTGGTGACTGTTTCTCTTATAATTTCCCATGTACAGGTTAAGAGTGTTAACTGATAGCAGATGTTTTCCTTTGTATTGACAGTTCTGGGCCTATGAGAAGCTTCCATGTTTGCGTCTTGTGAGCGTGTTAGGTTTGGATACCTATCCACGAGGATGGCGATGGCATCATTCCATACTAGCGGAGGTCCCTGTAGATGAGGGGTTCACTCATTGCCGCCTACAGCTGGAGTTATTGACAGCGAATATCATCATATGGGTTCCCTATTCTGGGGAGCACTTGGCCATTGGATTTGAGGATGGGTATCCGACTGGTGTCGAGTACGTGATTTCCACCCGTAGGGTTCCTCTCTTTATTGATGGAGGATGAGAGCTCTATTTAGGAGAGTGTGCTATTAGGAGCACCACATGAGAGATTCGTATACCGATCTTGCCTCCTGCCAGGTGTTATTGGCCTGTGTTGCAGTCACCCATCATTGATATCCCATTATTGGGTGTTAACTGTTTTGCACTGTCAGAGGGTCCCTGCACTCAGGAGATATTACAGTATTTGTGGTCCCCTCGTACCATTGGAGCCCACCCGCGCCACTCAGTTTATGGGGGATATGGTTCCTGTATCCGTGACGATGATGGATTGGCTAGCCTGTGTTTGAGATCCGACTCATTTGACACAGATTGACAGTTTGACCCAACGACTGGATCGGGCACATTTCTTTATCTGGCATGTGGGCAGCGATCTAGCAGAGGCAGATACTTTTGATCCTTCCAACTCAGGCGCTAGCCCCTCAGATGACCTATTTGGCTTTGCCGGTGCAGATCCTCCATTGTATAGGTCTGACATCCCTATTAATAGAGATCTAGTGACTCAAGAGGTGTTACATCAGGTGGACAGGATTGATGATGTAGATATTGACACCATTGTCTTCTTCTGATGTGTATTTTCGTTATCTCCTTTGATAGGCCTCTGTTAAATATTGGGTGGCTGTGCCCCATTCTTGCTATATCTTTTGATAGGCTTCTATTAGTATTAGGGCATCTGTGCCCCATTTCCCTGTATTTCTTAGTTATACAGAGATGATGTATTAGATGATGATATACTTAGGAATGTATGTATATTTTCTCATTCCCTATATCATATTGCCATCTATTATCTATAATGCATATATCATGTTATGCATATGTATGTATGTCCAGAGATATTCAGCATTGACCCCTGGATGGTCTTATGATATGGCCTACACAGACGTCTTCTTTGACAGTCAGCCACATAGATCATACCCTACCAGTGTTGATAGCCTCACGTCTGAGGTCGTGGTATGATAGTATGTCACCTAAAGACAGGGTGACTATGGATCAGCTATTACAGCATTATATGACCCTCCTGATGTTTCAAGTTCCCATAGGATTTTTAGAGGGTATGCTGGAGCGTTGGATACCAGAGAGACAGGTTTTCAGATTTTGTACCCCGGAGTTGACTCCTACATTGGAGGAATACGAGCGGTTGACAGCTTTGTCCTTGGACAGACCTTGCGCTCATATGGCTGTCAGAGACATGCACCCGGCAGTTAATGACCCTCACCGGGTTACGGCGTAGAGTAGTAGAGGATGAGATTACATCCGATCAGGTATTATCCCAGCGTTTACTGATAGATAAGTTTGGCTACTTGGACAGCTATGCTCGGTATTCTGCGTATTTCACCACACTAGAGGATCAGTGGCATTTTGCCATAGTGGATGTATTTGTGATGTGCGTAGTGGCGTACGTGTACATGACACGATATATAGATGAGCTGGACATCGGTGTTATCATGGCAGTGAGAGCTCTCAAGGAGGGTCATACAATCATTACAATGATTGTGGCGTAGACGTTGAGGTCGGCCACGTTTTGCATCACCTACCCTGCAGGGGTATTTACAAGCAGTTCAGTCATGTTATACGTGTGGTTTATGTCACACTTGAGACCGATTGGCACCTTCCACCGACACGGGTATTGCTTCACCCATGATATAGCTATGTCTTACTCTTTTCAGCCATCGGAGTGTACAGATGCTATGTCTTGGTCGATATTTTTGATTGACGGAGATCGAAGATCCATTTGGCATCCTACCGTGCTCAGGGCTCAGCTCACCTTATAGCTTTATTAATAATGCTCCGGGCATCGATTATCTCCCTTTGGCTGGTTTGAGGGGCATGACTACCTACTACCCCCTGGTCGTGATGTCACAGTTTGACCAAATCCAGGACTTCCATCCTTTTGATGGGGCGTTAGGTCAGCATTTAGTTTTTCACCATCTATCAGTCGAGGACCGATCCAGGGTGTATGCCTGTTGGGATCAGCGTGAGATAGCTGCTTTTTCTGTTAGCCATCTGGGCTGTTTGCCAGAGTATTCTTTGTGGATGGAGACAGAGACTTCATCGCCTGCGGTAGTATCCACAGTGCTGAGTATTGATTCAGATGATGGAGAGCCCATGGAGGAGACTGATTCTTCCACCGAGGACCAGCCATCTACTGGGTTGCCAGCAACTCTCTTAGATTCTCCCAGTACTAGCACTGTCGTGATCCAGCATTCAGCACAGTACTTCGAGCAGAGTCTTCATCTGATAACCTTTGAGAGAGATCAGGCTAGAGCCCTGATGTTGACAACCCTTGATGGGAGAGATGCCGTTATTTTAGAGAGAGACGAGGCATTAGTTCGTAGAGATGTCGCTGTTGTTGAGCGGGATGAGGCCAGATCAGCCAGAGATGTTGTGATAGTTGAGCGGGATAGTGCCATATCTACCCGGGATGTAGCCATCACCGATACTACCACAGTGAGGTCCCTTACCATTGGCATGATTGTAGAGATGAGCACGTACATTGATGAGCATAGAGTCACCATGCAGATGGCTGTAGATCTGTTAGCTCGTGTGGATACCCTTGTACAGGAGACCACAATTTTACCTCATTCTTCTGAGAGAGATGCCATGTTGGGCTAGCTAGCTTGCATATACACTGATTTATAGATGGGCTTGTATTTTCTTGCACAAACTAGGTCAATGTGCTATTATTTGGGTCAACGTGCTATTATTTGGAAGTGTGAGCACACAAGTGTTTAAAATGATAAAGTACTCAGTCTGGGGTGAGTACAGAGCAAATTGGACAGGGCTTCCTCGTCATTTTTTTGGGTCGAGTCGTCTCGAAGTACGTGCACTCAGGCACTGTAATGTCCACTCGAACTTTTAAAAGTGCAATCTGGGCATCCGTTTGAGGTATACATGACCTATTTTGGACCGCCGTTGTCGAGAGTTGTACGATGGCATGGGATTAGAGTTTGTGCGAAGTCATTGAAGATGGGACGGTGCCCTCCGGTCTTCAAGCTTCAACTTTCATCCGTCACCCCACACAATAGTCACTCAGGATTGGTTAGTCTTGTGGGACACTGTTGCATAGAGACGTTGAGACGATGTGGCGTGGCATCGTGTTGGTCAGATGACGATGTTGCCCCTCACTGGTGTTATCGCCGGAATGGGCTGATAAAGCAAACGTTGCTCAGCTTCGCTGAGATTGAACTGCTGCAATTTGTTGAAGGTCCTCATTGTCATTTTTGAGGTGTGCCTGTCTTTTTGATGTTATCGCCGGGCTGGTATAGTGTATCTCGTTGTAAGCGCTGAGATTGAAGCTGGTTGCATTTGTAACAAGCTTTTTCGGGGTTATTGCCGAAATTGCATTCCTTGGGATTATCACCAAGGTTGGTGGCTATTCCCATGGTTGGGACTGAGACTGGATACCTCGGGGTTATCTCCGAGATTAATCGGTCTTCTCCGGTGTGTGTTCCGGTATTGATCTGCATGCCTCAGGGTTATCTCCGACATTGGAATTGTTACTCCCAGATTGCGATCCGGGGTTGATGCTGAACTTTAGGTAGTATCCGGCATGGATATGGATTGTCTTTCAGGGTTCCCTCTTAAAAGACGAATATGCTCTCCTGCAATGTTAGTGATAGGTGTACAGAAAATTTCAAGTGTCTACAGATGCCCCTCTTTATCTTACTCATGCATGGCGATGCATGGGTAGGATAAAGAATCCTAGACACTTGAAACGTAACAAGACGAACATGGTACTATGGATAGCAACATAATGCAAATGTACGATGCATGTGTACGGAGTTGTAGCCCAACACGCTAGGGATGATTGCTGGCTCCCTGTTGCTTCAATTGGGGATTGACAACGATGACCAGATTTGATGTGTAATTCGAATCTGTTAGGATGTTGATGTTGGAGTTATCACCAAAGTCCTGTGTCTTTGATTATGACTTGATCCCGAAGATGTACCTCTTATGTGTGAGAGATCTATGGGGATGAAGCTTGATCTACTTGAGGATGTGTATAACATATTCCATCATCAATCCTCCTTGATGGCAATCTCCTGGTTTGTATCGTCAGGACATGTCACGATTCTGTTGGATTTACTGCCAACAGCAAATACTATTAGGGATGCCCGACCTTCGTTCCCGTGTATTTCACCGACATGTGAATCAACGGCTGAAAAATCCTGTGGGATATACTGTCAAGGTTGCTTAACTTCTGCTGTCGTGTAGATCACCGGAACTTTGCTTTGTGACCCCCGCCGGGGATCCACTGGGGAGTGATGAATATAAACGTACGCAATGATAATAACTTTCCATGCTTCGATGGGTTTACTTGCCATCGGCTGAAACAACGTCTAGGCTGCTTGACCTTCGTTGATTTGTGTGTCAACGGATGAGCATGCGTTGTAACCCCCGCCGGGGACCTCTTTTGTGAAAAGATTGGGGTGACAACCTTACGGTGACGGCATCGAGCCTCTGTACGGTATTGCCGAATGTGGTATGAAAAGACTTAAATCATCAGTATAGTAAACCCTATGTTCGGGCGAATACCAATGGATGAAAAGAAAGCCACAGTTGGATCCAGAAAAACCAGGGTTTAAGGCTATTCTGCTCAATCGCGTAGCGTTTTTATCCCGGGTTTGGCCTTTTTAGCTTGTAAGAACTCCTTTGCAACTCAAACTGGACCGAGCCGGAGGGATGGGACCCGCATGGGGGTGTCGCAGGTGCACCTGCTGCAGCTGTAGATGGGCCTGCGGCCAACCGTGGATGATATAATCCAACAGGTTGGTCTCACAAGTCACTTTCAACTTGCGTCGCACAGAGAAAACCGCGAGCCATCTTCAGATCTGCTGAGTTCAGGCTACTTTCTGCAAATTCTATCACCGTACGAGTGTTCTACACTATCCTGGTAACATATGCCTGTATTTTCTCTCATTTCTGTCCGTTGGATTTTGAGTTATCGCATGAAATGCATCTAAACACATAGTAGTGATTATGTATGCACAAATGACTAGATAAAAAATATTTAACATAGTAAATGTTAGTATTAAACCATGCTGAACATAATGATGTGAAAAAATTTGTCTTTTGAGACAGTCAAATTGGCACCTTTTTCTGCTATTTTTTGTCCTATTTGAGGTCCAATGAGCATAAGGTAGAAAGGCAAAGTACTCCTAGTATTGAGGTTGGCCTTATGCATAATGATTTAAATTTTTAATGCATATATTGTGTATATGACTTTGGGGCAGGTGTTCTACTGAATGGCCACCTAGACATGCCTGGATGCATGTGGATAGTCCTATTTTCAAAGGAGACTATGGCAAAAATTTTCCAAATGTAGGCATTGGGTAGTCATGCATTTTAACTCTATTATATGTTAAAGTAAATGCATGCATGCATATAGTCATAAAATGCGTTCTAGAAAGCTCCAGGTAAGAAAATACCACACCCTTTCTGAGGTGATTTGGAGACTTGTTGTCCAGATACTATGGATACATATCAGCCGAGCAGTTCCTATAGGACCACTTCTGGTATACGGCGGAGGGCTTCTAAAGTGCCTCGTCCTCGTTCTGTCAGACATCCTCGTTGGTTGGTGGAGGCTGTGATATGTCCTGTTCTGGTAGATGTTCCAGACGTTGAGGGTGAGGAGGCAGATATTCCGATAGAGGATCCCGCTCCTGCTACACATGTCCCTCGTAGGGAGCTTTCGAGCATTCAGGTGGTGAACCCAGAGTTGCTGGGTGATTTGGGCAGACATCCATTGATGTATTTGCATGCTAACGAGGTATGGCGTTAGACTTTGATCTTCCTTCTTTCCTATTGATGAGGATTAAAGGGTTTTGATGTTGATATGCATTTCATGTAGTTTCCTGGTTTTACACAGCCTCGAGGGAACTGGTTCATCATTCACTCCATGTATCAGGTGCTTCATCCTGACTATAGAGCGGTAGTGCATGAGTGGGGATTTGGGACATTTTTCTCCATCCTTCCCCGTTGTTGTCCCTGGGGTTATCTCAGGGCATTATCTGAGCGATGGTTTCATCAGACTCAGTCACTCCATCTACTGGATTATGAGGTGATGATGAAGCCTATGGATTGGCGATTTATCATAGGTATGGAGTTCGGAGGGGAGCCAGTGCCTTGTATAGCAAATATTACCCCTACTGCCGTTAGATCCTTATTAGGAGTTTCGGCGACGGCGCTCAAAGGCAGGACTGTCCGTTTAGGTCCTTTGAGCGTAGATGCTATGAGCGGGCTATTGAGTGAGCCTATGCCTGATGATGTCAGAATCAGGGATCGCGTTCTGCGGTGATTGTTCTTGATGATCATTCAAGGCTGCTTCATAGCAGATAACTCTTCCACGGTACCTTTCTCTTTGATCAACGCTACACGTGATGTGGACCGTATTGGAGAGTATGATTAGGGTTCCTACACCTTTGCCTATTTCCTTCGGGGCATGCGTATGCACTCACAGGGTTTGACCGAGGCTTGGCTAGGATTTTACCCATTTCTGCTGGTGAGTATTTCTCTTATCATTTACCATGTATAGGTTAAGAGTGTTAACTGATAGCAGATGTTTGCCTTTGTGATGGCAGTTTTGGGCCTATAAGAGGCTTCCATGCTTGCGTCCCATGAGTGTGTTAGGTTTAGACACCTATCCACGAGGACGACAATGGCATCATTCGATTCTGCCAGAGGTCCTTGTAGCTGAGGGATTCACTCATTGTCGTATGTAACTGGAGTTGCTGACGGCCGACACCATCACATGGCTTTCCTATTCCGGGGAACACCTGACCGTGGGTTTGGAGGATGGATACCCGACTGGAATCGAGTATGTAATTTCCACCAAGAGAGTTCCTTTCTTCACAGATGGAGCTGGGAGCTCTATTTAGGAGAGCGTGCTATTAGGAGCACCACAGGGGAGATTCGTATACCGATCTTGCCTCCTGTAAGGCATTATTGGCCTGTATCGCAGTCACCCATCACTGATATTCCATTGTTGGGGGTTGACGGTTTTGCATTGTGAGTGGGTCCATGTACTAAGGAGACGTTCCATCGGTGGTGGTCCCCTCGCACTATTGGAGCTCTGTCCTGCGCCACACAGTTTATGGGGGATATGGTTCCAGGATCCTTGATGATGAAGGATTGGATAGCTTGTGTCTGAGATCCGACTCATATGACCTAGATTAATAGTTTGACCTGGCAGTTAGACCAGGCACATATATTTATCCGGCATTTGGGCAGAGATCTGGCAGAGGCGGCTTCATTTGATCCATCCAGCTCAGGCGCTGGCCCCTCCGGTGACCCATTTGGTTTTGCCAGTGCGGATCCTCCTTTATATAGGCCTAACATCCCTGTTGATAGAGATCCAGTGACTGAGGAGGAGTTACATCAGGTGGACAGGATTGATGATGTGGACATCGACAACATTGTCTTCTTCTGATGTGTATTCTCGTTATATCTTTTGATAGGCCTCTGTTGGATATTGGCTGGATGTGCCCCATTCTCGCTATATCTTTTGATAGGCCTCTGTCAGTAGTAAGGCATTTGTGCCCCATTTCCCTGTATTTGTAGTTGTACAGAGATGATGTATTAGATGATGATATACTTAGGAATGTATGCGCTGTAACATATTGCCATCTATTATCTGTTATGCATCTATCATGTTATGCATATGTATGTATGTCCAGAGATATTCGGCATTGACCCTTGGATGGTCTTATACAACGGCCCACACAGATGTCTTCTTTGACAGTTAGCCGTATAGATCATACCCCACCGTCAGTGGTGGCATCGGTATGAGATCGTGGTATGATAGCATGTCACCACCAGACATGGTGACTGTAGATCATTTATTGCAACATACCATGACCTTTTTGACTTTTCAAGTTCCCGCAGGATTTGTGGACGGGATGATAGAGCATTGGCTACCGGATAGGCAGGTATTCTGGTTCGGCACCCATAAGTTGACTCCTACTCTGGAGGAGTATGCACGTTTGACAATGCTGCCTTTAGACATACCTTGCGTGCATCTGGCTTTGGGAGACATGAGCAAATGATTTATGACTCTCACAGGATTGAGGCGTAGAGTGGTACAGGATGAGTTGACATCTGGCCACATGATATCCCAACATTTTTTGTACGACAGATTTGTCTCGAAGGATAGCTATTCACGACATTATGGGGATTTCACCGCATCAGAAGATCATTGGCATTTGGCCAGAGATGACATACTGATGCTATACGTATTGTCGTGGTATATGGATGAGATAGATATAGGCGTTATCATGGCCGTGAGAGCTCTCAGGGAGGGTCGTACCATTGTACCTATGATTGTAGCAGAGACCCTGCGGTCGGCATCATACTGCTGCACTTATCCGACATGAGTGTTCACTGGGAGTTCAGTCATGCTATATGTGTGGCTCATGTCACACTTGAGACGGACTGGCACTCTTAGACGACATGGGTACTGCTTCACCCATGATGTAGCTATGTCATACTCTTTTTAGTCATCAGAGTGTATATATGCTCTGTCCTGGTCCACATTCTTGGCAGATATCAGAGATCCATTCAGCATATTGCCGTGTTCGGGGCTTAGCTCACCATACAGCTTCATTACTCATGCTCCGGGCATGGACTATCTCCCTCTGGCTGGTTTGAGGGGAGTGACCACTTATCACCCATTGGCCGTGATGTCGCAGTTCGACCAGTTCCAGGATTTTCATCATTTTGAGGGGGCGACAGGTCAGCATTCAGCTTCTCGGTACCTCTCAGCAGAGGACCGATCTCGGGTATACGCCTGCTGGGATCAGCGCGAGATAGCGGCTTTTTCTGTAAGTCATCCTGGTTATTCTGCAGAGTATTCCGTGTGGATGGAGACAGAGATTTTATCGGCTGCAGTAGTATTTGCAGTACCGGAGCGCGAGTTAGATGATGTAGAGCCCATGGAGGAAATTGATACTTACATCGAGGAGGAGCCCACTGCTGGGTTGTCAGCATTTCCTCCAGATTCTCCTAGTACCAGTACTGTTGTGATTTAGCACTCGGCACATTACTTAGAGTAGAGTCTTCATCTGATGACCTTTGAGAGAGATTATATTCGATCTATGATATCGACTGCTCTTGATGGGAGGGAGGCCGTTCTATTAGAGAGAGACGAGGCATTGGCTGGTAGAGATGCCGCCGTCGTTGAGCGGGATGAGGCTATATCAGCCAAAGATGCAGTGATAGTTGAGCGGGATATAGCCATATCTGCCCGGGATGTAGCCGTCACAGATAGTATTGCAGTGAGGTCCTTTACCATTGGTATGATCGCAGAGATGAGCGCATATATTGATGATCATATGGTCACCATGCAGATGGCTGCAGATCTATTGGGTCGTGTGGATATTCTCATACAGGAGAACACAGCTTCACCTCCATCTTCTGAGAGGGACGCCATGTTAGGCTTGTTAGCTCGCATATACCCTAACTTGTAGATGATCTTGTATTTCCCTGCACAGACTAGCTTAGCCATTTTGTCATGTACAGTTTACATTGTGTATATCAAACAACATTATATATATGATAGGAAAATATATTTTTGGATCACTTCCCTTTTAGATATGCTTTGCTACTTGCTTGATATTTTGTCTGCTGCTTCATGGCTTGTGATCTTAATGTATTCTGAAATTCTCCTGGGTGGATGGACATTGAGTTGTCTCTGAATAGTTCAAAATGGATCATCGATCTGTATGTATCCCTACCATCTCTCAGTGTCTTGGGATTGGTTTCTGTATGGAAATGAGGAGAGGAGTGTGACTTTCCTCTCTGAGATTGACAGCACCACAGATGGTCGCCAGTACTTCTATTTAGGAGAAGCCTAGTTAATTCCATCTCTTATGGATTGGTGTTGCTCTTCAAGGTATAACCGCAGCATAGATGGTTGCCGAATCTCCTAGTTGGGAGGAGTTCAGGTAATTCCACCCCTTTGGTCTGAAGCCGAATGAAATGTAGTGGATTGAAGGATGATCCTAGTACCAACTGACAAGGGTTTGTGTTTTGGTAGGGGGTGAGTCTGCACCATGAATGGCTGCCTACGTACTCCTACTGAAGAGGAGATTAGGTCTGCATAGTTCGAACCTGGTGTAAGAGGTTCAATGCTGTATGTGGCAGGAATGGTGTAGGAATGTTTTTGTTTTTTTTATTGCGATCGGGCCATATGAAATGGTTGCCTACGTACTCCTATTGAAGAGGAGATCAGGTCGACGTAGTTCGCCCCTCAGGGCGAGATGAAAAGCGTAATCCCATGTGCAGGTCAGAGTGCGGGGAGGAGAAAGTGTTAATCCTAGGTTGAGGATAAACTGTAGGTATGAGAAGTTTGATCCCAGGTATGGGTAGCCAAACTGCAAATGCAAGAGGTTCAATCCACGGTGGGATAACCTAAGTTGTAGGAAAGCAAAGGAGAAAGCCAGGCTACTGGCTTGAAAGGTATGTTTCCCTGAGGGGCAAAGTGTAGAAAAGTTGTTTGTGGTGAAGGTTTAAAGAACCAGAATTACTGGTGATATGATGGTTCCACACCAGGGTGCTTGCAAATTTCTTCATACATAGTACTGTTTCACGGCGTTTGAGTTGATAAGTTGCGAAAATTCATCGCCGTCCATTTCTTGCAACCTGAGAGTGCCTCCTGTCAATACTTCCTTGACAATAAACGGGCCTTCCCAGTTAGGAGCGAATTTTCCCTTAGCATGATCTTGGTTTTCCAGGATTTTCTTCAAAACCAAGTCATGTTGTCTGAATTATTGTAGCCGAACTTTTTTGTTGTAGGATCGAGCGATTCTTTCCTGATATAACTGACCATGAAAGATAGCCGTAGTTCGCCTTTCGTCTATTAGAGACAATTGGTGATACATATCTTGTACCCATTGTTCTTCATCCAACTGAGCGTCTATCAATACTCTGAGGGATTCTATCTCAACTTCTATGGGGAGCACTGCTTCCAGCCCATAGGTTAATGCGTAGGGGGTTTCCCCAGTGGAGGTGCGCACTGAGGTTCTGTAGGCTAACAGAGTCAGAGGCAATAGGTCAGGCCAATTTTTGTGATTGGTGGACACCTTTTGCATAACCTTCTTGATGTTCTTGTTAGCCGCTTCAACAACACCATTCATCTTTGGACGATAGATGACTGAGTTGAGATGTTTGATGTGGAATTTACTGCATAATTCCTCCATCATTTTGTTGTTGACGTTCTTGGCATTGTCGGACACAATCACCTCTGGTTGTCCATATCGACAAATGACATTGTTTCTGATGAAAGAAATGATGACTTCTTTAGTAACCCCGGGGAAGGAGGCTGCTTCTACCCACTTGGTGAAGTAGTCGATCATGGTGAAGATAAATCGATGACCATTACTAGCTTTAGGCTCAATGGGCCCAATAACATCCATTCCCCACATTGAGAAGGGCCAAGGTGAACTCATATTGTGAAGTTCCCGTGGAGGGTCGTGTATAGCATTCCCATGAATCTGGTACTGATAGCATCTCCTGACATGGTCATTGCAATCAGCTTTGAGAGATAGCCAATAATGTCCTGTCTTGAGGACTTTCTTGACAAGGAGGGGGCCACAGACTCCGCCATGGATTTCATCCATAAGCCTTTGGGCTTGACCTTTGTCTAAACATCTGAGGAGATCTAATCCTGCATCTCTTTTGTAGATCGCATCTCCACTCAGGTAGAATTTCATAGCAAATCGATGGATCCGCCTTTTCTCAGTAGGGCTCGCCTAAGCGGGTGTAGATCCATCTCACAGATATTCCTTGATATGCTGATACCAAGGATGTTGGATGGGAGGTAGCTCATCCGATACTTCTCCAACGTAATTCCCATAGGCTGGGGCCTTGTACAGTGAAATTTTGACGCTTGGCAAGTGTTCCTTGTCTGATATGCGAATCAAGGAGGCCAAAGTTGCTAACGCGCATGCGAAATCATTCCTATTAGGAGGAATGTGTAGAAAGGATATTTTTTCGAATCCCAAACCCATCTTTAAAACATGCCGATGGTAAGGCATCAAATGTAGTTCCTTGGTTTGATAGATTTCGATGGATTGTCTGATTACCAACTCTAAATCTCCAAGGACAGTTAACCGCCCGATGCCTATTGAATGGGCAAGTTTTAGCCCCATAAGACAACCTTCATACTCAGCCGTATTGTTGGTGCTGACAAACTGTAATTTGACGGCGACGGGATACTGCTCCCCCGTATCAGATAATAGAACTGCTCCAGCTCCAGAACCTTCCATATTGACAGCTCCATCGAAATACATCTTCCACGTTTAGCGTGTATCGTACTGATGGTGTTGCTGAATTGTCATTACTCCTTCATCAAGGAAGTAGGTTTCCAAGGGTTTGAAATACCCTGATGGTGCGGCGGCCAGTTGATCCGTAATTCCTTGACCTTTGATTTACTTTTGAGTCACATATACGATGTCAAATTGTTGTAGGATCAACTGCCATCTAGACAGCCGACAATTCAGCATGGGTTTACTGAACACATACTTGAGAGGATCCACATGGGATATGAGATGGGTTGTGTGCCCATGGAGGTAATGTTGTAACCTCATGGCAACCCATGCTAAAGCACAACACGTCTTTTCGATCAGAGTGTACTTGTGTTCACTGCTGCTGAATCTTTTGCTGAGGTAATAGATAGCTCGCTCTAGGCCTCTATCGTCCTTCTGTCCCAGCAGGAAGCCCATGGCATTGTCACTTACAGACAGATACATAAATAGGGGAACATCATCCCTAGGTGGTACCAAGATGGGAGCTTTGATTAGTTGTTTCTTGATTGAAAGAAAGCATTCTGGCACTCCTCATTCCATTTCATGGAGGAGTTCTTCCTTAACAGCTTGAAGATAGGCTCACAGGTTCCTTTTCTGTCTAAGGAATAGGCATTTCCGTGATGGCTTGGATTTTGGCAGGATCCAGCTCTATCCCTTTGTGGCTGACTAAAAATCCTAGCAACTTGCCTGATTTAATGCCAAAGGCGCACTTAGCTAGATTCAACTTCAAGTTGTACTTACGCAACCTGTTGAACAACTTCCTAAGATGGTCTATATGGTCATCCTCCTTCCGGGTTTTGACAATAATGTCATCCACGTAGATCTTGATCTCCTTATGCATTAAGTCGTGGAAAAGAGCCATCATAGCTCGTTGAAAGGTAACTCCAGCATTGATGAGGCCGAATGACAATCGTCTATAGCAAAAAGTTCCCCAAGGAGTGATGAAAGCAGTTTTTTCACGATCTTCCTCGGCAACCATGATCAGATGATACCCCGCAAAGCAATCTGCAAAGGAGTACATGTCATATTGCGCAGTATTGTCAATGAGAATGTGGATAAATGGCACGGGAAAGCTATCTTTTAAGCAAGCTTTCTTCAAGTCCCAGTAATCCACGCAAACTCGCACCTTCCCTCCAGGTTTAGGTACGGGCACGATATTGGATATCCACTCAGGATATATAGACACCATTATGATGCCTGCTTGAAATTGTTTCACAATTTCTTCTTTCACCTTTAAACTCCATTCAGGTTTCAATCGCCTGAGCTTCTGCTTGACTGGCTTAAATCCCTCTTTAATGGGAAGGCGATGAAGGATAATGTCAGTGGACAAACCCACCATATCGTCATGAGACCATGCAAACACATCCTGGAACTGGGTTAGTAGCGTAACCATGTCATTCCGTCAGTTTGGGGTAAGGTCTGAACCAATCTGGATTAACTTAGGGTTTTCTAAGGTTCCGAGATTGAAAGGAGTGGTTTAATCAAGGTTGGGTTTGGGTTTGTCTTTGACCCATTCTTGAATTTCTGGAGGCACCTCAATGTCATCCTGTATATCCACCAAGGCTGAATTCATCTCTACATCAAAGGTACAATCCTTGTGGAGAAGAGGCACTGTATCAGCAAGTACCGGCACATCTAAATTCAGAGTCCTAAAACAAAATATGCTTTCACTTAGTATATATGAAATGTGTTGATCATACACAGTGTTAGCTTATATTGGAAAAATAAACCGCTAATACGGTACAGAAAAGTAGGCAGTTATTATATCTACAGGGTAGAAAGAGTTTTTGCCCACTTTACCCTTGACGACCAATGCAAGGAATGCTGTTCCAATTGGCAAGAGCAAATTCCGGGTGAACCGCAGTGATAGAGGAATTATCATCATCTTCCCTATCCTGAATGATAGCCATTACGTCTGGGCAATCATCGTCTGGGGTGTATTGGTTGGTATGCTCATTATGAACGATGATGCGTATGCCGGACATCATCCGTATGACGTCTTGCTTGATTCTTCGTTCCTCTTCCTCCACTGTGGGATCTAGAACAAAGATTTCTTTCTCCTTCACCGGTACCGGCTTGGGAAATAACATTGCCATTATATTGGCTGGCACCTTTACGGGAGGTTGGGCGGATTCGAAGCTTGAAGGCGAAGATAAACACCACATTGTGAAACCCCAGATTTTATGAATAAAGATTTAATTTTTTCAAAATATTTTTTAAATATTATGGTGTGAATTTGAGATAATGTTATATTTATGGGTAGTATTTATAAATTTTGCAAAGTATACATGTTGTTGTATTACATTCGATTGGTTGGGGAATATTATTTTTATCGAAAAATATTCTTACGACGACACAATTATTGGTGGACCCCACAACAGAATTATTGTCGGATTGAGAAAACGACAAAAATATTTTGTTAAAAATAACGGCAAAAGTTTTACTGTTGATACTGTTGAACTACTCAGTAGTAAAATTACAGTAATACGTGTGGTTGCATAGTAGCACACGATATTGATTATTAATGCTTATGTGAGAAGTCACTCAGTTTGATTCAATTATTGTTAATTAATAATATGAATTATTTAGCGATAATGAAGTTTTGTTTTATTCGTATTATTAACGTAATAAAACAGAAACATCTTTTTATATAAAACAGAATATTTTATTAAAGTTATTCTATAAATAGAATATATTATATTTATTTAAAAGATTTTTCTTTAAATATGGACCGTCAGATTAAAGTAAATTAATCTGGACCGTTCATGGATTAGTTACTATGCATTCCATTTTCCTATAAATAGAAGTTCATTCCTTCATTATTTTCTTACGAATTCACTGAACTCTAGAGAGAGAAACTATAGAGAGAAACTATAGAGAGAAAGAAGAAAAGTATTCTGCTACTTAACTACTTCTTTATTTCAGTTCTTCTTTAAAACGGTAAGGGGTATTATTTCTTTTGTATTCATGAAGAGAACTTCTGTTATTCCATTATTTATTATTCTGTTGGAATAACCTGTATACGCGGTCTACCCTATACTTGGTGACATTCTTCTATTGTTCTGTTGGAACATCCTGTCTGTGTGTTTAACGACGGACCTGGTTCCATCTTTATTACTATTTTGTTGGAATATCCTGTCTATGCGTTTTACGCCAGACCTAGTTCCATTATTTATTATTCTGTTAGAATAACCTGTCTGTGCGGTCTATCGCATGCATGGTGATTTCTTTTGTTATTCCATTCTTTATTATACTCAGTTGGTTAAAACTTTGACTTCTATACTCCATGAAATTAGTGGAATATCTTTGATATTTGCGCTTCATCTAGTATCTTTTCATGAAAATATTCTTCTAAGAATTCTTGAATTTTACTCCACAAAGCAGTATCATATTGACAATTTGGACGTTGTTAATTTTTGGATAAATTAATTCTTGAAATTGTTTTATTGAATTCTTATATCATTGTCATCATCCTCATGTTTATAAAATGTTAAAAGTCATATGTGGCCTGTAGTGCATAGATGGACTTGGTATGATTATGACCAGGGATTATTCGGTATAATCATGACCGTAAGGTTACAAATGATGTGGTAAAAGTCCTCATTGGCCGTAGCGCATTGATGGACAATTTTGGTATGATTATGGCTATGGATTCTCTTTAGCCGTAGTGCAAAGATGAATTGTTTTATGGCATGATCAGGACCGTTGATGAAAACACTATTATCTTTGGCCCGTAGAGCATGGATAATTCGTGGTCGTGATACTAACGAATATCATTGGTCGTAGTGCAGGGGTGATTCAATGATGTGGATTATTTTTTTAGCTGAGTCTCAGCGATAAAAGTCGTGAAAAACCTTTTAAATCATAAAAGATAGTAGATTTTATTCTCTACTTGACTCTTTTAATGGATTGTTGGTTCCGCTGCAATTAAACTTGATGTCTATTGTATTTTATCAGTTTAACATTGTTGAAGACTACTGATAATTTATTCTGCATTATCTTAGTCATAATATTTCTTACAGGGCTAGTTGAGCTCACCCTTTCTTTCACTGTTCTCTTCAGGAAATGAGAACGTAGCTGGGACTAGTCGGGGAACAGAGTGATGGTCCTAGATGATAGGATTAGTAGTCCTCACTGTTCTATGTAATAGTGTGATAATAATTTTAATGAGGACTCTTTTTGAGTATGGATACTCTCTAGAAGACAATATTTGTATTCAAACTCACAGTTTATGTTCTGTCGTATTGTACACGACAGTTGTATTATTAAGTTGTATTTAAATTCTATACCATGTATCTGGCGACTCAAGATGGGTGATGTATACCTAATTTTGGGGGCGTCACAGTTGGTATCAGAGCTTAGGGATATGATCCCTGGCTAGGATGTGAGAATAGAACTAGGAGGGGAGAGACGGGGAATTCCTTCGCTAGTATGACCTACCTAAGTTTAATTGTTATTTAATTGGTCGGTCAGAGTATAGAGATAATATGTGATATGTTAATTAACCCTTATTTTGTAACAGTATTTGAAAATGGCATCTAAAAATGTTGAGATAAGCAATGGAGCACAGGAGACCGTTGAGTCTCCACACATCAATAATCAGAACAATGTGCAGCAGGATGGCGATAATCCTCCTGTAAACAACAACACTGATCAATTGACGAACGACGGTATGATTAAGAGCTTTTTAGAATTCATGCAACATCAGGTGAAGGCGGCTCCTATTCATAATGCAGGAGGAAACAATGGCAACCCACGGGTGGTCACCGCTAAGCAATTCAAGGAGCTGGGACCACCGAAGTTTTTGGGAAAGCCAGAACCACTTAAGGCGGAGACGTGGTTAAAGCAGATCACCAAGATATTTGATGTCTTGGGATGCTTCGAGGAGCAAAAGATTCCCTTTGCCACCTTTATGTTGCGTGAAGAGCCAGATCATTGGTGGGAATCTATAAAACGTACCCAGCCTGACGCACTCAAGATGTCTTGGGAGAAATTCCAGGAGCTGTTCAACGACAAGTACTTTCCCGAAAGCATTCGTCACATGAAGGAGGTGGAATTTATCAAGTTGGAGCAAAACAACATGACCGTGTCGCAGTACGAAGCCAAGTTTGTCGAGCTGTCCCGATTTGCGTCCCACTTGGTTGATAATGAAGGAAGAATGACGCGGATGTTTTTAAGAGGTTTGAAGCCGGAGATACGTCAATATCTGATTTCTCATAAACTGTGTTTGTATTCAGATGTTGTAAATAGGGCTCAGTTAGTAGAGCGTGATAACGAGTCAACGCAACCAAAAGAGAGCAATCGACAAAATGATAATACTGGTGATAACAGTCATCAAAGCGGTGACAATAAGCATGGAGGGAATCAATATGCCAGAAATGGTAACCACTTCGGTGGTAATCATGGCCAAAACAATAAGAATGGACATTTCAAGAAGAGAATGTTCAACAATGACGTGAAGTCGTCGGTACCAGCACCCGTTTCAAAGGAAGAAGAACGACCACCGGTCGTATATTTCAAATGCGGACATGAGGGACACATCCGTCCAAACTGTGCGCAGTAATCCAAAGCGTGTTTTAATTGCAGAAGAGAAGGTCACCTAGCTCGATTTTGTCGTATGGTGAAGTCAAGTCCAGCTGGGATAGTGATGCCAAAGGATGTCCCAGACAAGCCAAAGCCAGTAGTTTAAGAGAGAGCATTTTTTTTCGTGACGATGAACCTGAATAAAATTATCACGGGTATGTTAGTCATAAACTCTTGCGAAGTCTATACCGTGTTAGATACCGGTTCTACTCACTCTTTTATTTCACCTAGTTGTGTTCAATGTTTGAACTTAACTCCAGAGAAGTTAGACTTTGATATATCTATTTAAACTCAGTTGGGAGAAACCTTCGTTACCTCCACTATTTATAAATCTTGTTTAAATCAACACTTTCACATTACCTGTCGATCTTATCTCTTTGAAAATACTTGCATTGATGTGATTTTTGGAAACAATTGGTTAACTGCTCATCATGCTTTTCGTAAGGTTGTTAGCTTTTATATTCCTAACCAACCTATTATGCGAATTCAAGTAACCAAACCACTAAAGTCAATCATTGTCATATCAAGCTATAAGTAAAGAGCCCCGAGCCTTTCGCTGATGACTTCCTTATGTGGAATGCACCGAAGCCAGACTTTTCGTAGGAGACGTTGTGAATGACGATGACAAGTTGATAGGTATCAATGTGACGTGTTATCCAAGTCTTGGATGAGGGTCACAGTTTTGAATGATATTTCTATTGTTAATAAATTTCCTGACGTATTCTTGAAGACTTCTTAGCCTACCCCAAAGCATGAAATCGAATTTTGTATTGACCCCAGTACAAAACCCATTTCTTAAACCCTCAAATATTTTTTTTTCAACTAAAACGAACGTATTATGCGCCAAAGACGTTGGCTCGAGCTATTGAAGATTACGATCGTACCATTCATTATCATCGTGGAAGTGCGAACGTGGTAGCTGATGCGTTGGGTAGAAGATCGTATACGAGTGAGATGTTGTTAACACAAAGACCTATTTCGTATAACCTACAAATGATGAAGATAGAGTTAAAGACTCTAGGGACCCACGTGAAGATAACGAATATACGATTAGAATCGACTTTAATCGATAAAGTTAAAGCCGTGCAAGCTACAGACCCGGAGCTGATGAATACTAAGAAGAAGGTTTAAGAGGGCGTTATTCTAGAAGCAAGAATCGATGAAGAGAAGAAATCTCAACCCTCGATTTAATTGGCCCATTTGAAATCCTCGATCAAGTAGGAACTGTGGCTTATAGACTAGTTTTATCGCCAAGTATATTGCGTGTTCATAACATTTTTTAACGTATCGACGTTACGTAAATATGTGGACGACCCGAACCACATTATTGATTTAGAACCGAACGAGATAGCGGATAATTTAACGTATAAAGATGTACCTGTTAAAATCCTGAAATGTATTCAACACTCAAAGGTTATACCTCAAGAGTTAGAATATGAAGAAGTGTCCTCATCTGATCGGCATACCAGGTACGTACGTAAATTTTGAGGGCAAAATTTCATAAGGAGGGGAGATTGTGAAACCCCAGATTTTATGAATAAAGATTTAATTTTTTCGAAATATTTTTTAAATATTATAGTGTGAATTTGAGATAATGTTATAGCTGTGAGTAGTAATTATAAATTTTGCAAAGTATGCAAGTTGTTGTATTATATTCGATTCGTCGGGGAATATTATTTTTGTCAGGAAATATTCGTACGACGGCACAATTATTGGTGGACCTTACAACGGAATTATTGTCGGATTGAGAAAACGACAAAAATATTTTATTAAAAATAACGGCAGAAGTTTTACCGTTGATACTGTTGAACTACTCGGTAGTAAAAGTACAGTAATACGTGTGGTTGCATAGTAGCACACGGTATTGATTATTAATGCTTATGTGAGAAGTCACTCAGTTTGATTCAATTATTGTCAATTAATAATATGAATTATTTAGCGATAATGAAGTTTTGTTTTATTCGTATTATTAACGTAATAAAACAGAAACATCTTTTTATATAAAACAGAATATTTTATTAAAGTTATTCTATAAATAGAATATATTATATTTTATTTAAAAGATTTTTCTTTAAATATGGATCGTCAGATTAAAGTAAATCAATTTGGACCGTTCATGGATTAGTTACTATGCATTCCATTTTCCTATAAATAGAAGTTCATTCCATCATTATTTTCTTACGAATTCACTGAACTCTAGAGAGAGAAACTATAGAGAGAAACTATAGAGAGAAAGAAAAAAAGTATTCTGCTACTTAATTACTTCTTTATTTCAGTTCTTCTTTAAAACGGTAAGGGGTATTATTTCTTTTGTATTCATGAAGAGAACTTCTGTTATTCCATTATTTATTATTCTGTTGGAATAACCTGTATACGCGGTCTACCCTATACTTGGTGACATTCTTCTATTATTCTGTTGGAACATCCTGTCTGTGTGTTTAACGCCAGACCTGGTTCCGTCTTTATTATTATTCTGTTGGAATATCCTGTCTATGCGTTTTACGCCAGACCTAGTTCTATTATTTATTATTCTGTTGGAATAACCTATCTGTGCGGTCTATCGCATGCATGATGATTTCTTTTGTTATTCCATTCTTTATTATACTCAGTTGGTTAAAACTTTGACTTCTATACTCCATGAAATTAGTGGAATATCTTTGATATTTGCGCTTCATCTAGTATCTTTTCATGAAAATATTCTTCTAAGAATTCTTGAATTTTACTCCACAATGCAGTATCATATTGACAATTTGGATATTGTTAATTCTTGGATAAATTAATTCTTGAACTTGTTTTATTGAATTCTTATATCATTGTCATCATCCTCATGTTTATAAAATGTTGAAAGTCATATGTGGCCTGTAGTGCATAGATGGACTTGGTATGATTATGACCAGGGATTATTCGGTATAATCATGGCCGTAAGGTTACATATGATGTGGTAAAAGTCCTCATTGGCCGTAGTGCATTGATGGACAGTTTTGGTATGATTATGGCAGTGGATTCTCTTTAGCCGTAGTGCAAAGATGAATTATTTTATGGCATGATCAGGACCGTTGATGAAAACACGATTATCTTTGGCCCGTAGAGCATGGATAATTCGTGGTCATGATACTAAAGAATATCCTTAGCCGTAGTGCAGGGGTGATTCGATGGTGTGGATTATTTTTTTAGCTGAGTCTCAGCGATAAAAGTCATGAAAAACCTTTTAAATCATAAAAAGTAGTAGATTTTATTCTCTACTTGAGTCTTTTAATGGATTGTTGGTCCGCTGCAGTTAAACTTGATGTCTATTGTATTTTATCAGTTTAACATTGTTGAAGACTAATGATAATTTATTCTGCATTATCTTAGTCATAATATTTCTTACTGGGCTAATTGAGCTCACCCTTTCTTTCACTGTTCTCTTCAGGAAATGAGAACATAGCTGGGACTAGTCGGGGAACAGAGTGATGGTCCTAGATGATAGCATTAGTAGTCCTCACTATTCTATGTAATAGTGTGATAATAATTGTAATGAGGACTCCTTTTGAGTATGGATACTCTCTAGAAGGCAATATTTGTATTCAAACTCACAGTTTATGTTTTGTCGTATTGTACACGACAGTTGTATTTGAATTCTGTACCATGTATCTGGCGACTCAGGATGGGTGATGTATACCTAATTTTAGGGTTTTCACACGCATGGTTAAAGCTGAAAGAATCTGATGATGCTTATGTGGATTCCTGTGACTAAAGCTGTCAAAATAGCCTAGTCCAGCTGTCCCAATTTGCTTGGTTAAACGAATAGGGTACTTGATACCCTGGCAATCTTTACCCAACCCTTGTCCCGGTTTATGACCCAACGACATCATTGCTTGCATGGCCGACTTTACCTAGGCAGAAATCTGGGGTTCGGGCAGTGGCGTTCCAATAGTATGGTATTGGGTATTGCTTATTTCCAAAGCATGAAAACTAATTGGCTCAACATCCTTATTGGCATTGATGAGTGGCATGTCCCCGTGCTGAGGAATCTCCGATTCATCATTGACTGTGACCAGGCTATTGTTGATGATGTATTTCAACTGTTGGTGCAGAGTGGAGGGGACTGTCCCTGCCATGTGAATCCATGGTCGTCCCAAGAGCAGGTTGTATCCCGAATCTATCTTGAGCACATGGAAGGATACGCAGAATGTATGAGGACCAATCTCAATTGGCAGCTCAACTACTTCGACCGAGTTACGACGGGCTCCATCAAAAGCTTGGATAATGGTATGGCTACTCCGCATTCGATTAGGATTGATATTCATCTTCACCAAGGTAGCGTATGGGCAGATATTCAGAGAGGAACCTCCATCTATTAAAACTCCAGCCACCATATATCTGGAGGACAAGACCATAATGTGCAACAGTTTGCAATGACCGGTCCCTTCGGGCGGTATGTCATCATCAGTGAAGGATATCACATTGTTGTTGAAAATGTCATCAACCAGATGTTAAAACTTTTCCGTATCAACTGATGTCGGTAGATAGGCTTCTTCTAAAACCTTTAATAAGACTTTCCGGTGATTCTCGGAAGTCAGGACCAAGTCCAAGATTGATATCTGTTGTGGAGCTTATTTCAAGCTTAAAACCACCTTGGCTTCGTTATGACCCATAGTGCGGAGGAAATTTTCAATCTTCTCCATGGGTACTATCCCCTTAGACTTGATAACAGGCTTCATTACCCGTTGGGGAAGATACAGTGAATTCTCCTTCGACACTGCAGCAGTTATATGCGAGGTGGATCCTTCACCTTCTCCATAATTCCATGGAACTGTGCACAAGCTAACAATAGGATATTGTGCTCTGCACGGCACGTTGATTGGCTCGGGAGCGGCCCCTTTCAAAGGATTGTTGATTCCCTTGAGTTGAATTACTGGCATGACAAGTGATTTGTTAACCCCATCATTTTCAGCAGATATGACTGCTACTACACTCTTCCACTTAGTAGGGCCTGAATCCTCACTTGCCCGTAACACAGCGTTGTTATCTGCCAGGCGCAGTACGCCACTGTCGATTAAATTTTGAATTAGGTGGCATAGTGCCCAGCATTCTTCTGTGCTGTGACCGCGAGATTGAGAATGATATTGACATACTCCCTCAGAGTTGTATCGTCCTGAATGGGGGTTGATTGGAGGTAGAAGGGAACTAATCCTTCCTTCATTGATTAACATATGAAGGATTTCCTTCATAGGTTGGCCCAAATATGTGAATTCCCTTGTTGGCAAAATCCAGACGGGCCTTAGCATTCGCTCTTTTCGTCACTTTGTCTTCCAGCATTTCATTTTCTGAAAGTGAAGAGAGAATATTCATGACAATAGGTGGGAGACTGGCATGCTCCTGGCTGATTAGCTAACGAGTCACTTGATGCTGATAAGTCACCAGTTCCGCCAATTGCTTAATTTGTTTACAGAGAGCTTTCATTTTTCGTTCCATTGTGAATTGGAACTTGGCATAATCCCATCTGTCATCACCATCTTTGGGGGTCTGGGAGGATTCACAGCTGAAATTGGAACGCTGTCCGCTGCTTCAATTGATCATGTTGACCTCTTCTTCTTTGTGTTGAGGAAGAGGGTTGTCTTGAACGTGAGGCTGATCGAGTTTGGTGACCACGATTTCACCGTTGTCTATCAAGTCTAGGATTTTGTGTTTCAAGGCCCAACAATCCTTAGTATCATGTCCAGGTGCCCCGGTATGATAAGCACATTTCCGAGTAGCATTAAAACCCCGTCCATTAGGGCTGGCTGGTGGAAGCAGATGCGTGATTTTCTTCTATGTTGTTAGAAGATTGAGAATGTTCTCGAGGGTGTCCCCTAAGGGTGTGAATACTCGAGGTCATTTGACTTCTCCACCTTTTGGTATTTGAGGGTTTAAAGACTGTGTGCTTGAAAGGGAGTGTAATTTCTCCTCTAGATAGGCATGTTTTGACTGCCTTTTTGACCCTGTAGTATCAGGGAAACATCCTCTTCATTCTTTTTATGGACCCTCTAGGGGTTGTTCCCATAATTTCCATATTGGATATGATCAGCAACAGCTTTGAGTGCAGCTAGGTCTTGAATCTTTCCATATTTCAATCCCATTTCAGCCATCTCCCCATGGGGGATCAGAAATGTAAATAAAGCTGTAAAAGTGATCAACCGCCACAGAGGAAACTCCAGGTGGGATGAAATGTACAGAAAGCAATAAAAATGGTCAACCGCCACGAAGTAAACTCCAGGCGGGACAAAATATAAATATATATATATATATATATATATATATATATATATATTATAAAAGCAAGTAAATACTCCGGATGTAAATCCAGGCTCATCGAATAGAATTCGACACATAATTCATATATATATATATATATATATATATATATATATATATATATATATATATATATATATACAAAAATAATTAAATGCTCCGGACGTAAGTCTAGGCTCATCGAATAGAGTTCAACATACAGTTCATATATGTAAGTATATATATATATACGAAAGCAATTAAACGCTCCAGACATAAGTCTAGGGTCAATCAAGGAATAACTCAATAATGTTAGTCCATATATATATATATATATATATATATATATATATATATATATATATATATATATATATACAAATTCAAATGAAATCACAGACCGAAGTTCGGGCATACACATGCAACACGACTCTTAACGTGAAGAATAGTGTGTGCAAAGATGATGAGAAAGGCTTTAAAGTGTGTAAGAAGGCTTATAGTAGGCTGCCAAAGAAGACTTCTATAGCTTTAAGTGGATAAACACTCAGCTCCCGCCGGTAAAAAGTAGCTATATATGAGCTTAAAAGTGTTTAAAATGAGAAAGCACTCAGTTTAGGGTGTGTATAGAGCAAATTGGACAGGGCTTCCTCACCTTTTTTTCTTACAAAATGGCCACCCCAAGCCCTCTATTTATAGAGGGGGGAGCCGCAGGTACCTGCGGCTAGCCGCAGATGTACCGGTGGCTGCCCCGGGCTTCGCGAGTCCCGCCGTCTCAAATTACTTACACGCATGCAACGTGATATCTGCTCGAACTTTCAGAACTTCAATTCGGGCATCCGACTGAGGTGTAGAAGACCTATTTTTAGACCGTCGTTGTCGAGAGTTACGCAATGACATGGGATTAGAGGTTGTACGAAGTCAGGAAGATGGGACTATGCCCTCCGGTCTTCAAGCTTCAAATTTTATCCGTTACCTTGTGTAATGTCACTCGGGATTGGACTTCCTTAGTTCTTGTGGGACATTGTTATGTAGAAATGTATGTCTAAAATGTTGATACGGCGTGATGTGGCGTCAAGGTGGCAAGATGATGACTTTGCCCCTCATCGGGGTTATCTCTGGTTTGGGCTGATAAAGCAGACGTTGCTCATGGTTATCTCTGAGATTGGACTACTGTAAGTGTTGAAGGTCCTCAGTGTCATCTCTAAGGTGTGCATATCTTCCTGATGTTATCTCCGTGTCTTGTACTTAGTGTCTCGGTGTAAGCACCGAGGTTGAAGCTGATTGCATGCATTTGAAACAAGCATTCCCGGGGGTTATCTCTGGAACTACAACTGCCTTCCTTAGGTGTAAGACTCCAACTTTTATAAATAAAGATGAATTTTCTATAAATATCATTTTTGAATATCATGGAGTGAAATTGATATAATGTTATAGTTGTGGGTAATATTTATAAATTTTGCAGAGTATGCAAGTTGCTATATATTATTCGATTGGTCGGGGAATATTCGTTTTAACAGAAAATATTCGTACGACGACACAATCATTGGTGGACCCCACAACGAAATTATTGTCGGATTGAGAAAATGACAAAAATACTTTATGAAAATAACGACGGAAGTTTTACCATTAATACTGTTGAACTACTCGGTAGTAAAAGTACAGTAATATGCATGGTTGCATAGTAGCACACAGTATTGATTATTGATGCTTACGTGATAAGTCACTCAATTTTGTTTTATTGGTATTATTAATGTAATAAAACAGAAAAACTTTTTATATAAAACAGAATACTTTTATAAAGTTATTCGTTTTATTAGGCTAATAGTAAAATCTTTTTATATAAAACAGAATACTTTTATAAAGTTGTCTGTTTTATTAGACAATAATTAGAATATATTATATTTTATTATGCATAGTATTTGCATAGTGCCTTCATAGTGTTTGCATAGTAAAATCTTTTATAAAGTTATTCGTTTTATTAGATTATAAATAGAATATATTATATTTTATTTAAAAGATTTTACTTTAAATATGGACCGTCAGATTAAAGTAAATCAATCTGGACCGTTCATGAATTAGTTACTATGCAGTCCATTCTTCTATAAATAGAAGCTCATTCCTTCATTATTTCTTACGAATTCACTGAAACTCTAGAGAGAGAAGTTATAGAGAGAAAGAAGAAAAGTATTCTGCTACTGCATTAGTCATATATCCAGTATTCTTCTTCTTAAGGTAAGGGGTATTATTTCTTTTTTATTCATGAAGAGAACTTCTGTTATTCCATTATTTATTATTCTGTTGGAATAACATGTATACACGGGCTACCCTATACTTGGTGAAATTCTTCTGTTATTCAATTCTTTATTATTCTGTTGGAAGATCATGTCTGTGCGTTTACGTCGGACCTGGTTCCATTATTTATTATTCTGTCGAAATATCATGTCTGTGCATTTACGCCGGACCTGGTTCCATTATTTATTATTATGTCGGAATATCCTGTCTGTGCGTTTACGCCGGACCTGGATCCATTATCTATTATTCTGTCAGAATATCCTGTTTGTGCGTTTACGCCGGACCTGGTTCTATTATTTATTATTCTGTCGGAATATCATGTCGGTGCGTTTACGCATGACTTGGTTCCATTATTTATTTTTCTGTTGGAATAACCTGTCTGTGCGGTCTATCGCATGCATAGTGATTTCTTTTGTTATTCCATTCTTTATTATATTCAGTTGGTTAAAGTTTTGACTTTTATACTCTATGAAATTAGTGGAATATCCTTGATATTTGCGCTTCATCCAGTATATTTTCATGGACATATTCTTCTGAGCATTCTTGAATTTTACTGCACAAATCAATATCATGTTGACAATTTGGACATTATTGGTTCTTGGATTAATTAATTCTTGAACTTGTTTTATTGAATTCTTATATCATTGTCATCATCCTCAAGTTTATATTTTGTTGAAAGTCATCTATGGCATGTAGTTCATAGATGGACTTGGTATGATTATAACCAGGGATTATTCGGTGTAATCATGACCGTAATGTTACAAATGATGTGGTAAAAGTCCTCATTGGCCCGTTGTGCATTGATGGACAGTTGTTGGCATGATCATGACCATTGATGAATACACGAATATCCTTAGATGTGATGCATGGATAATTATGGTTGTGATACTAATGAATATCCTTGGCCGTAGTACAGGGATGATGTGGATTATTTATTAAGCTGAGTCTCAGCAATAAAAGTTATGAAAAACCTTTTAAATCATAAAAGATAGTAGATTTTATTCTCTACTTGACTCTTTTAATGGATTGCTTGTTCCGCTGCAGTTAAACTTGATGTTTGTTATATTTTATCAGTTTAACACTGTTGAAGGCTAACGATAATTTATTCTGCATTATCTTAGTCATAATATTTCTTACTGGACTAGTTGAGCTCACCCTTTTGCTTTCATTGTTCTCTTCAGGAAATGAGAACATAGCGGGGACTAGTCGGGGAACGGAGTGACGATTCAGAGGATAGCATTAGTAGTCCTCACTATTCTATGAAATAGTGTGAAAATAAATATATTGAGGACTTATTTTGAGTTTGAATCCTGTTTAGAAGAAAGTGTTGTATTTAAACTAACAGCTTATGTTTTGTCGTATTTTACACGACAGTTGTATAATTAAGTTTTATTTGTATTTTATACCATGTAGTTGACGACTCAGAATAGGTGATGTATACCTATTTTGAGGGCGTTACAGTTGGTATCAAAGCTTAGGGATATGATCCCTGACTGAGATGTGAGATAAGAACTAGGAGGGGAGAGACGGAGAATTCCTTCGCTAGTATGACCTACCTAAGTTTACTTGTTATTTAATTGGTCGGTCAGAGCATAGAGATAATATGTGATATGTTAATTAACCCTTGTTTTGTGGCAGTATTTGAAAATGACATCCGAGAATGTTGAGAATAGCAATGGAGCACAAGCAACCGTTGATTCACCACATATCAATAATCAGGATAATGTGCATTAGGAAGGCGATAATTCTCATGCAAACAACAACACTGACCAAATGATGAATGATGGAATGTTCAGAGGCTTTATGCAATTTATGCAACAGCAGGCGAAAGCGGCTCCTGTCCAAAATGTAGGTGGAAACACTAAAAACTCTCGGACGATCACCGCTGAATAGTTTAAGGAGCTGGGACCACCGGAGTTTATTGGAGAACCAAAACTACTTAAGGTGAAAAAGTGGATAAAGCAGATCATCAAGATATTTGATGTCTTGGGCGAGGAGCAAAAGGTTCCTTTTGCCACCTTTATGTTGCGAGGAGAGGCAGATTACTGGTGGGAATCGGTAAAGCGTACTCAACCTGCTGCACTAAAGATGTCTTGGGAGAAGTTCCAATAACTGTTCAATGACAAGTACTTTCCCGAAAGTAGTCGTCACATGAAGGAGATAGAGTTCATCAAGTTAGAGCAGAATAATATGACCGTGTCGCAGTACGAAGCTAAGTTTGCCGAGCGGTCCCAGTTTACGTCCCACTTGGTGGATAATGAAGAGAGAATGACGCGGATGTTTTTAAGAGGTTTGAAGCCGGAGATACGTCAACATCTTATTTCTCATAAACTGTGCTTGTATTCAAATGTTGTAAATAGGACTCAGTTAGTGGAGTGCGATAACGAGTCAACACAACCAAAAGAGAGCAACAGGCAAAATGATAATACCAGTGAAAGCAGTCATTGAAGCGGTGACAACAAGAGTGGAGGGAATCAGCAGGCCAAAAATGGTAACCACTTCGGTGGTAATCGTGGTAAAAATAATAAGAATGGACATTTCAAGAATAGGAGATTCAACAATGATGGAAAGACGTCAGCACCAGCACCCGTGGTTAAGGAAGGAGAACGACCACCGATCATATGCTTCAAATGCGGAGGGGAGGGACACATTAGTCCAAACTGCGCGATGCCATCCAAAGCATGTTATAATTATGGAAGAGAAGATCACCTAGCCCTATTTTATCGTTCACCGAAGACAAGTTCAGCTAGGATGGAGGCACCAAAGGACATTCTAAAAAAGTTAAAACCGGTAGTGCAAGGGAGAGCGTTTGTTGTGACCTCCCAAAAAGCAAGGAACCTGAATGAGGTCATCACGGGTAAGCTTATCATAAACTCTAGCAAAGTCTATACCTTATTTGATATTGGCTCTACCCATTCTTTTATTTCTCCTATTTGCGCTCAACGATTAAATTTGACTACGGAGAAATTAGACTTTGACTTATCTGTGGAAACTCCGTTAGGAGAAACCTTCATTACATCCACTATTTATAGGTCTTGTTTGGTTCAAATTGGTACCCTCACATTACCTGTCGATCTTATTTCATTGAAAATACTTTCATTTGATGTAATTCTAGGGATTGATTGGTTAACTACTCATCATGCAAAAATTGATTGTTTTCGTAAGGTTGTTAGCTTTCATATTCCTAATCAACCTATTATGCGAATTCAAACAACCAAACCATTAAAATCAATCACTGTCATCTCAAGCCATAAAGCTATTCGTTTATTAAAAAATGGATGTCAAGCTTTCTTAGCTCATATCACAGATCTAAACAAAAATACTTCAGTTTTGAATGATAGTTTTATTGTTAATGAATTTCCTGACGTATTCCGTGAAGAACTTCCTGGCCAACCCCAGAGCGTGAAATTGAATTTTGTATCGACCTTGAACCCGGTACAAAACCTATTTCCAAAGCCCCATATCGAATGGCTCCTATTGAACTTCAGGAGTTAAAGACCCAACTGCAGGAATTGTTAGACATTAGCTTTATTTGTCCTAGTACTTCTCCTTGGGGTGCTCCTGTTCTATTCGTGAAGAAGAAAGATGGGAGTATGCGACTTTGTATTGATTATCGGGAGTTGAATCATGTCACCACCAAAAATAGGTACCCATTGCCACGTATTGATGACCTTTTTGACCAGTTGCAAGGAGCACAATTCTTTTCAAAAATCGATCTTCGTTCTGGATATCATCAGTTGAAGGTTAGAACTGAGGATATTCCAAAGACTGCCTTCAGAACTCGGTACGGGCATTATGAATTCTTAGTCATGTCTTTTAGACTGACTAATGCTCCTGCTGCCTTCATAGATATAATGAACCGAGTATTCAAGGAATATTTGGATCACTTTGTGATCGTCTTTATTGATGACATCCTTATTTATTCCAAAAGCCGTGAAGATCATGAACAACACTTGAGACTGACACTCCAAAAGCTTCGTGAATACAAGCTTTATGCCAAGTTGAAGAAATGCGAGTTCTGACTTGAGGAAGTGGCATTTCTTGGGCACATGGTATCAAGTCATGGAATATCTGTTGACCCGGCAAAAATTGAAGCAATTCAAAGCTGGGAGCAACCTAAATCAGTGACCGAAGTACGTAGCTTTCTCGATTTAGCTGGTTATTATCGGAGATTCGTGGAAGGATTTTCTCGAATCGCTACTCCATTAACTCAGCTGACTCAGAAAAGATACAAAGTTCTGTTGGAGCGCAGAATGTGAGAAGAGTTTTTAAGAACTCAAGAGGAGACTGATTTTAGCACCTGTTCTGACAATACCATCTGGCTCGGAGGGATTTGTCATCTATAGTGATGCTTCGGGCAAAGGGTTGGGATGTGTTCTCATACAACATGAAAAAGTCATAGCCTATGCCTCAAGACAACTCAAAGAATATGAGAGGAATAATTCTACTCATGATCTAGAGTTGGCAGCTGTTGTCTTCGCACTTAAAATTTGGAGGCATTACTTGTATGGGGAGAAAGTGGAGATCTTTACGGATCATAAAAGCCTCAAATATTTCTTCACTCAAAAGGAACTCAACATGCGACAACGACGTTGGCTGGAAATGTTGAAAGATTATGATCATACCATCCAATACCATCCTAGAAAAGCGAACGTGGTAGCTGATGCATTGAGTAGAAGATCATATGTAAGTACGAGTGCGATATTGTCAATGCAAAGGCCCATTTTGTGTGACTTGCAAAGGATGGAGATAGAGTTAAAGACTCCAGGGACCCATGTGATGATGGCGAATATACTAGTAGAACCGACTTTAATTGATAAAGTTAAGGTTGCTCAAGCTACAGACCTGGAGCTGATGCGTATGAGGAAGAAAGTGTAAGAAGGTACTATGCCGAAAGCAAGAATCTATGAAGAAGGAATACTTCGAGTCAACTCCAGACTTTGTGTTCCTAAAGACCTTGATTTAAAGTATAAAATCATGATGGAGGCGCACAACACACCGTTTGCAATCCATCCTGGGAGTACCAAAATGTATCGTGAACTTCGTCATACATTTTGGTGGAGCAATATGAAGAGAGAGATAGCGTTTTTTATCTCAAGGTGTCTAACTTGTCAACGAGTCAAAGCGGAGCATCAAGTACCAAAAGGTCCATTGTAACCACTTGAAATTCCAGAATGGAAGTGGGAGCATATTACCATGGATTTCGTTACTGGTCTTCTCATGGTTTCTCAAGGCATTGATGCAATTTGGGTCATTGTTAATAGATTGACCAAGTTTTCTCATTTCTTACGAGAAACTTATACACTTGAACGTCCTACTCGTATGTACATAAACGAGATTGTAAGACTGCATAGTATGCCAGTATCCATAGTTTCTGATCGAGACACAAGATTCACTTCACGATTTTGGGTTAGTTTGGAAAAAGCTATGGGTACGGATTTACGATTTAGTTCAGCATATAATCCCCAAACGGACGGACAATCAGAGAGGACTATTCAAACTCTTGAAGATTTATTAAGACTCTGTGTTTTTGACTTCAAGGGAAGTTGGGATAAGTTCTTACCATTGGTAGAGTTTTCCTACAACAACAGTTATCAAGAAAGTATTAGCATGGCTCCATTCGAGGCGTTGTATGGAAGAAAGTGTCGTTCTCCAGTATGCTGGAATGAGGTGGGTGAAGCAACGTTGTTGGGACCGGAGTTGGTACGTATGACTACGGAAAAGATTCAAACGATCCGATAACGTATAAAAACCTCACAAGATCGACAAAAGAGTTATGCTGATCTTCATCGAAAGGACGTGGAATTTGATGTAGGAGATCATGTGTTGTTACGAGTTGCTCCGTGGAAAGGAGTTACGAGATTTGGAAAGAGAGGAAAGCTTAATCCTCGATTCATTGGCCCATTTTTAATCCTCGATCGAGTAGGAACTGTGGCCTATAGACTCGCTTTACCACCAAGTATATCTCGTGTTCATAATGTTTTTCACATATCTATGTTACGTAAATATGTGGAAGACCCGAACCACATTATTGAGTTAGAACCGGACGAAATAGCGGAAGATTTAACGTATGAAGAGGCTCCTATTCAAATCTTGGATAAGAAGGAACATATTCTACGCTCCAAGGTTAAACCTCAAGTCAAAGTTTTGTGGAGAAATCACGATGTTGAGGAAATGACCTGGGAGTTAAAATCTGAAATGAAGTCAAGGTATCCTTACCTCTTCGATATACCAGGTACGTACCCTAATTTTGAGGGAAAAATTTTATAAGAAGGGGAGGTTGTAAGACCCCAACTTTTATAAATAAAGATGAATTTTCTATAAATATCGTTTTTGAATATCATGGAGTGAAATTGATATAATGTTATAGTTGTGGATAATATTTATAAATTTTGCAAAGTACGCAAGTTGCTATATAAAATTAGATTGGTCGGGGAATATTCGTTTTAACAGGGAATATTCATACGACGACACAATCATTGGTGGACCCCACAATGGAATTATTGTCGAATTGAGAAAACGACAAAAATACTTTATGAAAATAACGGCAGAAGTTTTACCATTAATACTGTTGAACTACTCGGTAGTAAAAGTACAGTAATATGCATGGTTGCATAGTAGCACACGGTATTGATTATTGATGCTTACGTGATAAGTCACTCAGTTTTGTTTTATTGGTATTATTAATGTAATAAAACAGAAAAACTTTTTATATAAAACAGAATACGTTTATAAAGTTATTCGTTTTATTAGGCTAATAGTAAAATCTTTTTATATAAAACAGAATACTTTTATAAAGTTGTCTGTTTTATTAGACAATAATTAGAATATATTATATTTTATTATACATAGTGTTTGCATAGTTCCTGCATAGTGTTTGCATTATTCATTTTATTAGATTATAAATATAATATATTATATTTTTTTAAAAAGATTTTACTTTAAATATAGGTCGTCAGATTAAAGTAAATTAATCTGGACCATTCATGAATTAGTTACTATGCAGTCCATTCATCTATAAATAGAAGCTCATTCCTTCATTATTTCTTACGAATTCACTGAAACTCTAGAGAGAGAAGTTATAGAGAGAAAGAAAAAAAGTATTCTGCTACTGCACTAGTCATATATCCAGTATTCTTCTTCTTAAGGTAAAGGGTATTATTTTTTTTGTATTCATGAAGAGAACTTCTGTTATTCCATTATTTATTATTCTGTTGGAATAACCTGTATACGCGGGCTACCCTATACTTGGTGAAATTCTTCTGTTATTCCATTCTTTATTATTCTGTTGGAACATCTTGTCTGTACTTTTACGCCGGACCTGGTTCCATTATTTATTATTCTGTCAGAATATCCTGTCTGTGCGTTTACGCCGGACCTGGTTCTATTATTTATTATTCTGTCAAAATATCCTGTCTGTGCGTTTACGCCGGACCTGGTTCCATTATCTATTATTCTGTCAGAATATCCTGTCTGTGTGTTTACGCCGAACCTGGTTCCATTATTTATTATTTTGTCAGAAAATCCTATCGGTGCGTTTATGCATGACTTGGTTCCATTATTTATTTTCCTGTTAGAATAACTTGTCTGTGCGGTCTATCGCATGCATGGTGATTTTTTTTGTTATTCCATTCTTTATTATATTTAGTTGGTTAAAGTTTTGACTTTTATACTCCATGAAATTAGTGGAATATCCTTGATATTTGCGCTTCATCCAGTATATTTTCATGGACATATTCTTCTGAGCATTCTTGAATTTTACTACACAAAGCAGTATCATGTTGACAATTTGGACGTTATTGGTTCTTGGATTAATTAATTCTTGAACTTGTTTTATTGAATTCTTATATCATTGTCATCATCCTCATGTTTATATTTTGTTAAAAGTCATCTATGGCATGTAGTGCATAGATGGACTTGGTATGATTATAACCAAGGATTATTCGGTGTAATCATGACCGTAATGTTACAAATGATGTGGTAAAAGTCCTCATTGGCCCGTAGTGCATTGATGGACAGTTGTTGGCGTGATCATGACCATTGATGAATACACGAATATCCTTGGCTGTGATGCATGGATAATTGTGGTTGTGATACTAATGAATATCCTTGGCCGTAGTTTAGGGATGATGTGAATTATTTATTAAGCTGAATCTCAGCGATAAAAGTTATGAAAAACCTTTTAAATCATAAAAGATAGTAGATTTTTTTCTCCACTTGACTCTTTTAATGGATTACTTGTTCCGCTGCAGTTAAACTTGATGTTTGTTATATTTTATCAGTTTAACACTGTTGAAGGCTCAAGATAATTTATTCTGCTTTATCTTAGTCATAATATTTCTTACTGGGCTAGTTGAGCTCACCCTTTTGCTTTCATTGTTCTCTTCAGGAAATGAGAACGTAGCGGGGACTAGTCGGGGAACAGAGTGACGATTCAGAGGATAGCATTAGTAGTTCTCACTATTCTATGAAATAGTGTGAAATTAAATGTATTGAGGACTTATTTTGAGTTTGAATCCTGTTTAGAAGAAAGTGTTGTATTTAAACTCACAGCTTATGTTTTGTCGTATTTTATACGATAGTTGTATAATTAAGTTTTATTTGTATTTTATACCATGTAGTTGACGACTCAGAATAGGTGATGTATACCAATTTTGGGGGCGTTACATTAGGGTTATCTTCAAGGTTGGAATCTACTACTCCCAGTGTTGGGACTGAGACGGAATATCTCGGGGTTATCTCCGGGATAAATTGGTCTTCTTCGGTGGAATTTCTGGTATCGGAACTGCAGGCCTCGGGGTTATCTTTGAGGTTGGAACTAATGCTCCTGGTGTGTGTTTTAGGGTTGAGACTGAGCTTCCAGTAGTATTCGGACTGGATGTGAGCTGTCTTCCAGGGTTGTGTCTGAAAGACGAATCTGCCCTCTTATAATGTCAATAATAGGTGTGCAAAAAATTTTGAGTGTCGATAGATGCCCCTCTTTATCATATTCATGCAATGTAATGGCATGGATAGGATAAAGAATCCTAGACACTTAAATTGCAGCAAGATAAACATAATGTCATGTGTAGCAACATGATGCAAATGGATGATGCATATGGATTGCTTTCCCACATGCTGGGGATGATTACCGGCTCCCTGTTGCTTCTACCGATGATGGTAATGAAGGCAAGCTTGGATGTGTGATCCAAACTTCTTAGGGTGTTGACGTTGGGGTTATCACCAAAGTCCAGAATCCTTGATGCAGACTTTTTTCCAAAGATGTGTCTCTCATGTACAAGAGATCTGTGGAGATAAAGCTTTATCTGCTTGAGGTTGTGTATAACATATTCCATCATCAACCCTCTCCGATGATGTTTATCTATCGGATTTACTGCCAATAGTAGATGTTATCAGGGCTGCCTGACCTTCGTTGACGTGTGAACCTACGGATGAACTCCCTGCTGGGGATAAATGCCAAGGCTACTAGGCCTTTATTGATGTGTGTATCAACTGATGAAATCATCGGATGGCTTACGATGCGTCGTTGGGTTTACTTACCAACGGCTGAACTGACGTCAAGGTTGCTTGACCTTCGTTGACATGTGAACCAACGGATAATATACGTTGTGACCCCTGCTGGGGATCTCTTAGATCATCGCTGATGTGTGTATCAGTGGAACATGCGTTGTAACCCCCGCCGACGACCTGTTGGATAATCGCTGATGTGTGTATCAGCAAAACATGTGTTGTAACCCCCATCAGGGATCTGCTTGATCATCGCTGATGTGTGTATTAGTGGAACATGTGTTATAACCCCCGCCGGGGATCTGTTGGATCATCGCCGATGTGTGTATCAGTGGAACATGCATTGTAACCTCCGCCGGGGATCAACTTAATCATCGCTGATGTGGTATCAGTGGAACATGTGTTGTAACCCCCGCCAGGGATCAGTTGGATCATAGCTGATGTGTGTATCAGCGGAACATGCGTTGTAACGCCCGCCGGGGATCTGCTTGGATAATCGCTGATGTGTGTATCAGTGGAACATGCGTTGTAACCCCCGTCGGGGATTTGCTTGTGGACAGATGACCATGCGTTGTAACCCCCGTCGGGAATCTGTTGGATCATCGCTGATGTGTGTATCTGCAGAACACGCATTGTAACCCCCGCCGGGGATCTGTTGGATCATCGCTGATGTGTGTATCAGAAGAACATGTGTTGAAAACCCGTCGGGGATCTGCATGTGGATAGATGACCATGCGTTGTAACCCCTATCGGGGATCTGTTTGAAAAGATTAGGGTAACGACCCTGAATTGACGCCATTGGACTTCTGTGCAGTATTGCCGAATGTGATCTGCAACGATGGGGATCATCAGCATAGTATACCCTGTGTTCGGGCGAATACCAATGAATGATATGAAAGCCACAGTCGGGCCCAGAAAAACTAGGATTTCAGGCTATTCTGCTCAATCGCGTAGCATTTTTATCCCTGATTTGGCCTTTCCAGCTTATGAGAACTCCTTTACAACTTAAACTGGACCGAGCTGGAGGGGTGGGACCCATGTAGGGGTGCCGCAGGTACACCTGCAGTAGGCCCATGTGGACCTACAGCCAGTTATGGCTACTAAATGCCTGTAGGTTTCTTTCATAAGTCATTTTGAAGTTGCGTCGCGAAGGAAATCTGAGAGCTCTTCTTCAGATCTGCTGAATTCGGACGTCTTTCTGCAAATTCTGTCACCATACAAGTGTTCTACACTGTCTTGGTAACGTATGCATGTACTCTTTTTCCAGTTTTTATCCGTTGGAAAATGACTTATCACATGAAATGCATCTAAACACATAGTAGTGCATATGCATGCTCAAATGACTTGATAAAAAATATTCAACATAGTAAATGTTAGTATTAAACCATGCTGAACATAATGATGTAAAAAAATTTAACTTTTGAGACAGTCAAATTGGCACCTTTTTTTTGCTATTTCTTATCCTATTTGAGGACAAATGAGCCAAGGTGGTAATGCAAAGTAATCCTGGTAATTAGGCTACCCTTATGGATTGATGACTTTGACATTTAATGTATATAGTATGTATATGACTGTGGGTAGGTGTGCTACTGAATGGCCACCTAGTCATGCCTATGTGCATGTGGATAGTCCTATTTATAGAGGAAATTATGGCAAAATTTTTTAAAATGCAGGCATTGAGTAGTTATGCATTTTTAACTCTACTGTAGACGTATGTTAAAATAATGCATGCATGCATGTAGTCATTAAAAATGCATTTTGAAAAGCTCCAGGTTAGAAAATACCACACCCTTTCTGAGGTGATTTGGAGACTTGTTGTCAAGATATTATGGATCCGGATCAGCCGAGTAGTTCCCGCAGGACCACTTCTGGTGTATGGAGGAGGGCTTCTGAAGTGCCTCGACCCCGTTCTGTTAGACAGCCTCGTCGTCTGGTGGAGGCGATGATACGTCTAGTCCGGGTTGATGTGCCAAACATCGAGGATGAGGAGGAGGATGTTCTGATTGCTGACCCCGCTCCTGCTGCACATGTTCCCCGTAGGAACCTCCCGAGTATTTAGGTGGCAAACCCAGAGCTTTTGGGTGATTTGAGTCGACATCCCTCTATGTATTTGCATGCCAATGAGGTATAAAGTTAGATCTTAATCTTCCCTTTTTTTCCTTTGGATGAGGAGTAAAGGATTCTGCTATAGATCTGCATTTTATGTAGGTTCCCGGCTTTACACAACCTCGAGGGAACTGGTTCAGCATTCACTCCATGTACCAGGCTCTGCATCCTGACTATAGAGCGATTGTGCATAGCTGGGGATTTGGGACATTCTTTTCCATCCTTCCCCGCCGCTGTCCCTGGGGTTACCTCGGGGCATTGTCTGAGCGTTAGTTTCACCAGACTCAGTCTATCCATTTACCCCAACACAAAAAGTGTCCCAAATATCCGAGTGAACAATACTAGGATGAATAGTAATCGGGTATTTTATGACAACTTGTCTACTTTGAAAAATTTTCACATATCACCCTCAACTTTAAACTTTTATCAATTTAACTATTTAGCAAAATAGAAAAATCGAATACTTTTATTTCATAAAATTCGGGGTCAAATTTCGCCCTCGAAATTTACGTACGTACCTGATATTCGAAGAGATGAGAATACCTTATTTTCTTTTCGGATAGTACCATCTCGGTTATTTCCTCTGTATCATGATTCTCCCATTGCTTATCTCTTGTATTTTAGATATCATTATAGAATATAGCTTCAAAACAAAGGTTAATTGACATATCATAATTTGTCAACTTATCAAGTAAATAATTTCAGCTTAGGTTAGTCACACATTAGCGAAGTATATTACTCGTCTCTCCCCTCCTAGTTCTAGACTCATATCTTCGCCAGCGACCATATCCCTAAACTCTGATACCATTTGTGACGCCCCCTAAACTAGGTATACATCACCCTTTCTGAGTCGCCAGATACATTAGAAAATTCAAATACAACTTCATTTATACAACTGTTAAGTTGTCGTATATAATACGACCACAGTTAACTATGAGTTTTAATACAAAATTGTCTCGTAGACCGTATCCAAACTCAAATTATTACAATGCCATATAAAATACAGTAGCAAATATTTCAAGACCCCAAAGAAGATTACTATCTTGTTTATTCTAATGAGGTGTACTTTTGACGCTTTCAAAGTCGGGTTCTCATCACCCTATTGTTGTTCGCCAAAATCAATTATTAAGTGACGTATAAAATACGACACACACATCTTAGGTCCTCAATACAATTATCTGTTGCAAGTCATGCCATTTTATAATGTATTGAGAAACTTCGACAGTCTCGAACCATCACACTATTTCCCTGTTATCCCCGCTCGACCCAGCTACACTCTTATTACCTGAAAGGAATTTTGAAGCAAAAGGGTGAGCACAACTAGCCCAGTAAAGAATATCATAATTAAAGATAATTAAATTATCAATAGCTTTTGTCAATAATAAATCAGAGATTTAGAACATATGGTAGATAATAAAACTTTTCAACCATAATTGCAGTGGAATCAACAATCCATTAGAAGAGTCAAGTAGAACATAATGTCTACTTTCTCCTCTAAATTAAAAGTCCATCGTTAATATTTCATTCCTGTAATACTCATCAACAGTTCTTCGTTGTACCCACGACAAAGAGAACTTTCATCACCTGTCTTCACCTGAACCACTAAAGATTTTAATTAAGTTCACAATTTATATTTATAATCACGTAAATCAACAGTTTCTCCTTGCCACAAAGGATTAATAGAATGTTTACTCAATATCCTTACCCCAAAGGCTGAAGATATTCAAATGTAATAACAATGATCATACCAATTAGTTGTCTATCTTTGCACTACGGGCCAAAGATATTCAACTATAAAACCAATGGTCATGATCATACCAATCAATTGTCTGTCAGTGCACTACGGCCAAAGACATTCAACTGTTAACTAATGGTCATGATCCTGCCAATCACATCATTGAATTATCCATGCACTACGGCCAAGGATATTCGTTATTATCACTAGTGGTCATGATCATGCCATACACCTATCCATCTTCGCACTACGGGTCAAAGCTATCAAACAACAGATCATCTTTGCACTACAGGCCAAAGATATTCAACAACATATCATCTTTGCACTACAGGCCAAAGACATACAACTGTAAAACCCATAACCAACAGTATAATAAAGAATGGAATAATAAAAGAATTTCACCACGTATGCAGTACTTCGCATAGACATGTTATTCTAACATAATAATAAAAAATGGAATAATAAAAGAATTTTACCATGTATGCAGTACTTCGCATAGACAGGTTATTCTAACATAATAATAAAGAATGGAATAACTGAAGAATTTCACCATGCGTGCGTAATCCGCACAGACAGGTTATTCCAACATAATAATAAATGCGGAATAATAAATAATAGAACCAGGTCCGGCGTAAAACGCACAGACAGGATATTTCGACAGAATAGTAAAGAATGAAATAATAAATAATGGAATAACAATAGACTTCACCAGGTATACGGTAATCCGCGTATACAGGTTATTCCAAACGAATAATAAAGAATGGAATAACAACAGACTTCACCAGGTATACGGTAATCTGCGTATACAGGTTATTCCAACAGAATAATAAATAATGGAACCAGGTCAGGTGAAATTCACACTGACAGGATATTCCGACAGAATATTAAATACGGAATAATAAATAATGGAACCAGGTCAGGTGAAATTCACACCGACAGGATATTCCGACAGAATAATAAAGAACGAAATAATAAAAGAATTTCACCAAGTATGCGGTACTTCACATAAACAGGTTATTCCAACATAATAATAAAGAATGGAATAACAGAAGAAGGTCACCAAGTATTGGGTAAACCACATATAAAGGTCATTCCACTAAGTATAGGGTAAACCGCGCATACAGGTTATTCCAACAGAATAATAAATAATGGAATAACAGAAAAAGATCACCAAGTATTGGGTAAACCGCATATACAGGTCATTCCACCAAGTATATGGTAAACTGCGCATACAGGTTATTCCAACAGAATAATAAAGAATGGAATAACAGAAGTTCTCTTCATGAATACGAAAGAATAACACCCCTTATGGGTACAACAAATAATATCCCTTACCTTTCAAATAAAAGTATTCCGACTAGTAGGGCGAGGATATACTCAAAGAAAACTTGCACTACTCTCAAAGTTTTCTTAAACTCTAAAGAAATACGCTCAAGATTATAGAAGAAGAATTCTCTCTATAGTTTCTCTCTCTAGAGTTTCAGTGAATTCGTCAGAAATAATGAAGGAATGAACTTCTATTTATAGGAGAATGGACTGCATAGTAACTAACTCATGAACGGTCCAGATTGATTTACTTTAATCTGACGGTCCATATTTAAAGCAAAATCTTTTAAATAAAATATAATATATTTTATTTATAATCTAATAAAATGAATAACTTTATAAAAGTATTCTGTTTTATATAAAAAGATTTTACTATGCAAAACACTATGCAGACACTATGCAATACTATGCATAATAAAATATAATATATTCTATTTATAGAATAACTTTATAAAAGTATTCTATTTTATATAAAAAAAATTTACTATGCAAAACACTATGCATAGTAGAATATAATATATTCTATTTATAGAATAACTTTATAAAAGTATTCTGTTTTATATAAATAGATTTTACTATTAAAACTTTAAACCAACGACCCATATTGATTTACTATTATAATTTCAACTAACAGTCTGAAAAATTAGCGCATCTCTTCATGGAATAATATTGTACTCAAAAATGATTTGGTCCGAAAAGTAATATATTTTTTGAGTGAATAGTATCCCGTGAATAGTACTTTTGGAATAGTACCCTGTGAATAGTACCCCAACACAAAAAGTGTCCCAAATATCCGAGTGAACAATACTAGGATGAATAGTAATCGGGTATTTTATGACAACTTGTCTACTTTGAAAAATTTTCACATATCACCCTCAACTTTAAACTTTTATCAATTTAACTATTTAGCAAAATAGAAAAATCGAATACTTTTATTTCATAAAATTCGGGGTCAAATTTCGCCCTCGAAATTTACGTACGTACCTGATATTCGAAGAGATGAGAATACCTTATTTTCTTTTCGGATAGTACCATCTCGGTTATTTCCTCTGTATCATGATTCTCCCATTGCTTATCTCTTGTATTTTAGATATCATTATAGAATATAGCTTCAAAACAAAGGTTAATTGACATATCATAATTTGTCAACTTATCAAGTAAATAATTTCAGCTTAGGTTAGTCACACATTAGCGAAGTATATTACTCGTCTCTCCCCTCCTAGTTCTAGACTCATATCTTCGCCAGCGACCATATCCCTAAACTCTGATACCATTTGTGACGCCCCCTAAACTAGGTATACATCACCCTTTCTGAGTCGCCAGATACATTAGAAAATTCAAATACAACTTCATTTATACAACTGTTAAGTTGTCGTATATAATACGACCACAGTTAACTATGAGTTTTAATACAAAATTGTCTCGTAGACCGTATCCAAACTCAAATTATTACAATTCCATATAAAATACAGCAGCAAATATTTCAAGACCCCAAAGAAGATTACTATCTTGTTTATTCTAATGAGGTGTACTTTTGACGCTTTCAAAGTTGGGTTCTCATCACCCTATTGTTGTTCGCCAAAATTAATTATTAAGTGACGTATAAAATATGATACACACATCTTAGGTCATCAATACAATTATCTGTTTCAAGTCATGCCATTTTATAATGTATTGAGAAACTACGATAGTCTCGGACCATCAAACTATTTCCCTGTTATCACCGCTCGACCCAGCAACACTCTTATTACCTGAAAGGAATTTTGAAGCAAAAGGGTGAGCACAACTAGCCCAATAAAGAATATCATAATTAAAGATAAGTAAATTATCAATAGCTTTTGTCAATAATAAATCAGAGATTTAGAACATATGGTAGATAATAAAACTTTTCAACCATAATTACAGCGAAATCAACAATCCATTAGAAGAGTCAAGTAGAACATAATGTCTACTTTCTCCGCTAAATTAAAAGTCCATCGTTAATATTTCATTCCTGTAATACTCATCAACAGTTCTTCGTTGTACCCAAGACAAAAAAAATTTCATCAGCTGTCTTCACCTGAACCACTAAAGATTTTAATTAAGTTCATAATTCATATTTATAATCATGTAAATCAACAGTTTCTCCTTGCCACAAAGGATTAATAGAATGTTTACTAAATATCCTTACCCCAAAGGCTGAAGATATTCAAATGTAATAACAAGGATCATACCAATCAGTTGTCTATCTTTGCTCTACGGGCCAAAGATATTCAACTATAAAACCAATGATCATGATCATACCAATCAATTGTCTGTCAGTACACTACGGCCAAAGACATTCAATTGTTAACTAATGGTCATGATCCTGCCAATCACATCATTGAATTATCCATGCACTACGGCCAAGGATATTCGTTATTATCACTAGGGGTCATGATCATGTCATACACCTGTCCATCTTCGCACTACGGGTCAAAGCTATCAAACAACAGATCATCTTTGCACTACAGGCCAAAGATATTCAACAACATATCATCTTTGCACTACAGGCCAAAGACATACAACTGTAAAACCCATAACCAACAGTATAATAAAGAATAGAATAATAAAAGAATTTCACCATGTATGCAGTACTTCGCATAGACATGTTATTCTAACATAATAATTAAGAATGGAATAAAAAATGAATTTTACCATGTATGGAGTACTTCGCATAGACAGGTTATTCTAACATAATAATAAAGAATGGAATAACTGAAGAATTTCACCATGCTTGCGTAATCCGCACAAACAGGTTATTCCAACAGAATAATAAATGCGGAATAATAAATAATAGAACCAGGTCCGGCGTAAAACACACAGACATGATATTTCGACAGAATAGTAAAGAATGAAATAATAAATAATGGAATAACAATAGACTTCACCAGGTATACGGTAATCCACGTATACAGGTTATTCTAACAGAATAATAAAGAATGGAATAACAACAGACTTCACCAAGTATACGGTAATTCGCGTATACAGGTTATTCTAACAGAATAATAAATAATGGAATAACAACAGACTTCACCAGGTATACGATAATCCGCGTATACAGGTTATTCCAACAGAATAATAAATAATAGAACCAGGTCAGGTGAAATTCACACCGATAGGATATTTCGACAGAATATTAAATACGGAATAATAAATAATGGAACCAGGTCAGGTGAAATTCACACCGGCAGGATATTCCGACGGAATAATAAAGAACGGAATAATAAAAGAATTTCACCAAGTATGCGGTACTTCGCATAAATAGGTTAGTCCAACATAATAATAAAGAATGGAATAACAGAAGAAGATCACCAAGTATTGGGTAAACCGCATATACAGGTCATTCCACCAAGTATAGGGTAAATCGCTCATACAGGTTATTCCAACAGAATAATAAAGAATGGAATAACAGAAGAAGATCACCAAGTATTGGGTAAACTGCATATATATAGGTCATTCCACCAAGTATAGGGTAAACTGCGCATACAGGTTATTCCAACAGAATAATAAAGAATGGAATAACAAAAATTCTCTTCATGAATACGAAAGAATAACTCGCCTTACGGGTACAACAAATAATATCCCTTACGTTTCAAATAAGAGTATTCCGACTAGTAGGGCGAGGATATACTCGAAGAAAACTTGCACTACTCTCAAAGTTTTCTTAAACTCTAAAGAAATACGCTCAAGATTATAAAAGAAGAATTCTCTCTAGAGTTTCAGTAAATTCGTCAGAAATAATGAAGGAATGAGCTTCTATTTGTAGGAGAATGGACTGCATAGTAACTAACTCATGAACGGTCCAGATTAATTTACTTTAATCTGACGGTCCATATTTAAAGCAAAATCTTTTAAATAAAATATAATATATTCTATTTATAATCTAATAAAATGAATAACTTTATAAAAGTATTCTGTTTTATATAAAAAGATTTTATTATACAAAACATTATGCAGACACTATGCAACACTTTGCATAATAAAATATAATATATTCTATTTATAGAATAACTTTATAAAAGTATTTTATTTTATATAAAATGATTTTACTATGCAAAATACTATGCATAATAGAATATAATATATTCTATTTATAGAATAACTTTATAAAAGTATTCTGTTTTATATAAAAAGATTTTACTATTAGAACTTTAAATTAATGACCCATATTGATTTACTATTATAATTTCAACCAACGGTCTGAAAAATTAGCACATCTCTTCATGGAATAATATTGTACTCAAAAATAATTTGGACCGAAAAGAAATATATTTTTCGGGTGAATAGTATCCCGTGAATAGTACTTCAGAATAGTACCCTGTGAATAGTATCTCGACACAAAAAGTGTCCCAAATACCCGAGTGAACAATACTAGGGTGAATAGTAATCGGGTATTTTATGACAGCTTGTCTACTTTGAAAAAATTTCACATATCACCCTCAATTTTAAACTTTTATCAATTTAACTATTTACCAAAATAGAAAAATTGAATACTTTTATTTCATAAAATTGAGGGTCTCACAATGTATGTCCAGAGATATTCAGCATTGACCCCTAGATGGTATTATGATACAACCCACACAGATGTCTTCTTCGACAATCAGCCGCATAGATCACACCCCATCATTATTGGTAGCATCCCATCTGAGATATTGGTATGATAGTATGTCACCCCCAGATAGGGTGACCGTAGATCAGCTGCTACAGTATACCATGACCCTTTTGATGTTTCAGGTTCCTACAGGATTTATGGAGGGCATGCTGGAGCACTGGGTACCGGAGAAGCAGGTTTTTCAGTTTGGGACCCGAGAGTTAACTTTGACTCTGGAGGAGTATGCACGTTTGACGATGCTGCCACTTGATAGACCTTGCGTGCATATGGCCATTGGTGACATAAGTTGTCAGTTTACGACTCTCATCAGGCTGAGGCAGAGAGTTGTGCAGGATGAGATCACATCCGGCCACGTGATATCCCAGTGTTTTCTGATTGTCATATTTGGCTATGAGGACAGCTATGCTCGGTATTCTGGGGATTTCACCATATCAGAGGACCAGTGGCATTTGGCCAGAGTGGATGCATTACTGCTGTGCATATTATCATACGTGTACATGCCACGATACATGGATGAGTTGGACATCGGTGTTATTATGGCAGTGAGAGCTCTCAGGGAGGGTCGTTTCATCATTTCGATGAGCATGGCTGAGACACTGAGGTCGGCCACGTTCTGCGGCACTTACCTTACAGGGGTATTCACAGGTAGTTCGGTCAAGCTGTACGTGTGGTTTATGTCACACCTGAGACCGATTGGCACATTTAGATGACACAGGTATTGTTTCACCCATAAGATATCTATGTCATATTCCTTCCAGCCTACAGAGTGTACCGATCCAGCATCTTGGTCCGTTTTCCTAGCTGGGATTGGAGATTCGTTTGATATCTTACTGTGTACAGGGCTCAGTTCGCCCTACAGTTTCATTACTCATGCTCTGAACATGGATTATCTCTCTCTGGCTAGTTTGAGGGGCATGACTACCTACCACTGACTGGCCGTGATGTCACAGTTTGACCAGTTTTAGGACTTTCATTCTTTTGATGGGGCGTTAGGTCAGTGCTTAGCTTCTCACCATCTATCAGCAAAGGACCGATCCTGTGTGTATGCTTGTTGGGATCAACATAAGATAGCTGCTTTTTTTGTTAGCCATTCGGGTTATTTGCTAGAGTATTTGTGTAGATAGAGACAGATACTTCATCGACTACGGTAGTATCCATAGTGCCGAGCATTGCTTAAGATGGTGGAGAGCCCATGGAGGATATTGATTCTCACACCGAGGAGGAGCCATTTACTGGATTGCCAGAAGCTCTCTTAGATTCTCTCAGTACCAATACTGTTGTGATTCAGCATTTAGCACAGTACTTTGAGTAGAGTCTTCATCTGATGACCTTTGAGAGAGATCAGGCTAGAGCCCTGATGTTGATAGCTCTTGATGGGAGAGAAGAAACTCTGTTAGAGAGAGACGAGGCATTAGCTCGTAGAGATGTCGCTGTTATTGAGCGGGATGAGGCTTGATCAGCCAGAGATGCAGTGATAGTTGAGCGGGATAGCGCCATATCTGCCCAGGATGTAGCCATCACAGATAGTACCACAGTGAGATCCCTGACCACTGGTATGATTGTCGAGATAAGTGCGTACATTGATGATCACAGTGTCACCATGCAGATGGCCTAGGATTTGCTGGCGCGTGTGAATATCCTTGTAGAGTAGACCACAGCATTACCTCCTTCTTCTGAGAGAGATGCTATGTTAGATATGCTAGCTCGCATTTATACCGATCTGTAGATAGCCTTAGATTTTCCTGCACAGTCTGGCTTAGCCATTTTGTCACGTACAGTTTATATTGTGTATATTAAACAGTATTATATATAGCAGAGAAATATATTTTTGATCACTTCCCTTTTAGATATGCCTGAAAACTTGCTTTATATTTGCATGCTTCTTCAGGGCTTGTGATCATGAAGTATTCTGAATTTCTCCTTGTTGGATGGACATGGAGTTGTCTCTGGATAGTTCAAAATGGATCATGGATCTATGTGTATCCCTACCATCTTTGGTGTCTTGGGACTGGTTTCTGTATGGAAATGTGGAGAGGAGTGGCTTTCCTCTCTGAGATTGACCGCACCACAGATGGTTGTCAGTACTCTTATTTAGGAGGAGCCTAGGTAATTCCATCTCTTATGGATTGGTGTTGCTTTTCAAGAAACAACTGCAGCTTAGATGATCGCCGAATCTCTTATTTAGGAGGAGGTCAGGTAATTCCATCCCTTTGGTTTGAAGCCAATGAAAATGTGGTGGATTGAAGTTTGATCCCAGTACCGTTGACAAGTATTTGTGTTTTGGTAAGGGGTTAGACCGAACCATAAATGGCTTCCTACGTACTCCTGTTACAGAGGAGATCAGGTCTGCGTAGTTCGAACCTGGTGTAAGAGGTTCAACGCTGTATGTGGCAAAAAGGGTGTAGGAATATTTTTGTTGTTTTTGTTTTTGTAAGGAGAAAGGTGTAGGAATGTTTTTGTTGTTTTTGTTTTATTACGATTGAGCCATATAAAATGGTTGCCGATGTACTCTCGTGTATCAAGGAGATCAGGTCGACGTAGTTCTCCCCTCAGGACGATTTGGTAGCCAACGAAAAGTTTGATCCTATGTGGAGGACAAACTATAGTGGGGAAGAAAGTTTAATCCTAAGTTCAGGATAAACTGCAGGTGTGAAAAGTTTGATCCCATGTTTGGGGACAAACTGCAAGTGTGAAAGGTTCAATCCCTAGTGGGATAACCGAAGTTAAGTAAGGGTTAAAGAACCAGAATGACTGGTGATATGATGATCCAATACCAGGATGTTTGCTTGATGGTAACTTCAGACATAGTACCATTTCACGGTGTCTGAGTTGATAAGCTGTGGAAATTCATCGCCGTCCATTTCCAGCAATCTAAGAGCACCTCCTGTCAATACCTCCTTGACAATAAATAGGCCTTCCTAGTTAGGAGCGAATTTTCCCTTAGATTGATCTTAGTTGTCGATGATCTTCTTCAAAACCAAGTCATGTTGTTTAAACTGCCGGAGCCAAACTTTTCTGTTGTAGGATCGGGCGATCCTTTGTTGATATAATTAACCATGGAAGATCATTGTGGTTCGCCTTTCGTCTATTAGAGACAATTGGTGATACCTGTCTTGTACCCATTGGTCTTCATCTAGCTGAGCGTCTATCAATACTCTAAGGGATTTCACTTCTACTTTTATAGGGAGTACTACTTCCATCCCATAGGTTAATGCGTAGGGGGTTGCCCCAGTTGAAGTGCGCATTGATGTTCTGTAGGCTAACAGAGTAAGAGGCAAGAGGTCAGGCCATCCTTTGTGGTTGGCGGACATCTTTTGCATGATCTTCTTGATGTTTTTGTTAGCCACTTCAACAACACCATTCATCTTTGGATGGTAGATGACGGAGTTAAGATGCTTGATGTGAAATTTACTGCATAACTCCTCCATTATTTTGTTGTTGAGGTTCTTAGCATTGTATGATACAATCACCTCTGGTTGTCCATATCGACAAATGACATTGCTTCTGATGAAAGCAATGATGACTTCTTTGGTAACCTTGGGGAAGGAGGCTGCTTCTACCCACTTGGTGAAGTACTCGATCATAGTTAAGATAAAACAATGTCCATTACTGGCTTTGGGCTCGATGGGCCCTATTACGTCCATTCCCTACATTAAGAAGGGCCAAGGCGAACTCATATTGTGGAGTTCCCGTGGAGGGGCATGGATAGCATTCCCATGAATTTGGCATTGATAACATCTCCTGACGTGGTCATTGCAATCAGCCTTGAGAGAAAGCCAGTAATGTCCTATTTTGAGGATCTTCTTCACAAGTAAAGGGCCGCTCATATGGGGGCCACATACTCCACTATGGACCTCATCCATGAGTCTCTGAGATTGATCCTTGTCTAGGCATCTGAGGAGATCTAATCCTGCACCTCTTTTGTAGAGTGCATCCCCGCTCAGGTAGAATTTCGTATCTAGTTGATGAATTCGCCTTTATTCTGTCAGGCTCGCCTCAGCGGGTGTAGATCCATCTTACAAGTACTCCTTGATATGATGATACCAAGGCTGTTGGTTGGGAGGTAGCTCATCTAATACTTCTCCAACATAGTTCCCATTAGTTGGTGCCTTTTGTAGGGCAAATGAGACGCTTGGCATATGTTCCTTGTCAGGTATGTGAATCAAGGAGGCCAAAGTTGGTAATGCATCTACGAAGTCATTCCTATTATGAGGAATGTGTAAAAAGGAGATCTCTTCGAACTCCGAAGTCATCTGTAAAACTTACCGATGGCAAGGCAGAAAATGTAGCTCTTTGGTTTGATAGATTCCCGTGGATTGTTTAACTACCAACTCTGAATCCCCATAGAAAGTTAACCGCCTGATGCACATTGAACGGTCAAGTTTTAGCCCCATGATACAGCCTTCATACTCAGCTGTGTTGTTGGTGCTGACAAACTACAATTTGACAACGACGGGATACTATTCCCCCATACCAGATACTAGAACTGCTCCAGCTCCAGAACCTTCCATATTAACAGCCTTATCAAAATACATGTTCCATGCTTGACGTGTATCGTACTGATGGCGTTGCTGAATTGTCATTACCCCTTCATCGAGAAAATATGTTTCCAAGGGTTTAAAATCCCCTGAAGGTACGACGGCCAGTTGATCCGCAATTCTTTGCCCTTTAATAGACTTTTGCATCACGTAAACAATGTCAAATTGTTGCAGAATCAACTGCCATCTAGACAGCTGACAATTCAGTATGGGCTTACTGAACACATACTTGAGAGGATCCACGCGGGATATGAGATGGGTTGTGTGCCCATGGAGGTAATGTAGTTACCTCATGGCAGCCCTTGCTAAAGCACAACAAGTCTTCTCAATCAGAGTGTACTTGTGTTCACTGCTGCTGAATCTTTTGTTGAGATAATAGATAGCTCGTTCTTGGCCTTTATCGTCTTTCTGACCCAGCATCCAGCCCATGGCATTGTCACTTATGGATAAGTACATGAATAGGGGAACATCATCTCTAGGTGGTACCAATATACGATCTTTGACTAGCTACTCTTTGCCTGGGCGCACTTGGCTGGATTCAACTTCAAGTTATACTTACACAACCTGTTGAAAAGTTTTCTGAGATAGTCTAGGTGATCTTCCTCCCTTCGGGATTTGACAATAATGTCATCCACATAGATCTCTATCTCTTTGTGCATTAAGTCGTGGAAAAGAGCCATCATAGCTCTCTGATAGGTGGCTCAGGCATTGATGAGGCCGAACGACAACCGTCTATAGCAAAAGGTTCCCCAAGGCATGCTGAAAGTAGTTTTCTCACAATCCTCTTCATCAACCATGATCTGATGGTACCCCGCGAAGCAATCAGTGAAGGATTACATGCCGTATTGAGCAGTATTATCAATGAGAATGTGGATAAATGGCACAGGAAAGCTATCTTTAAGGCAAGCTTTATTCAGATCCCGATAATCCACGCAAACTCGCACCTTTCCTCCAGGTTTAGGCACGAGAACGAAGTTGGATATCCATTCAGGATATGTGGACACCATGATAATACCAGCTTGAAATTGATTCACAATTTCTTCTTTCACCTTTAAAGTCTACTTAGGTTTCAATCGCCTGAGTTTCTGCTTGACTGGCTTGAATTCCTCTTTAATGGGAAGGCGATGAAGGACAATGTCAGTGGACAAACCCACCATATCTTCATGAGACCATCAAAACACATCCTGGAATTGGGTCAGTAGTGTAACCATGTCATTCCTCTGGTTTGGGGTAAGGTCTGAACCAATCTGGATTAACTTTGGGCTCTCTAAGGTTCCGAAATTGAAGGAGGTGGTTTGATCAAGGTTGGGTTTAGGTTTGTCTTCGACCCATTCTTCAATCTCCGGAGGCACCTCAATGTCCTCTTGTATTTCCATCAAGTTTGAGTCCAACTTTTCATCAAAGTTACAATCCTTGTGGAGAAAAGGCATCTTATCAGCAAGTACATGCACATCTAAATTTAGATTACTGAAACAAAATATGCTTTCACTTAATATATATGAAACTGTTTAATTATACAAAGTGTTAGCATGTACTGACAAGACACTGTAGAGAAAAGTAAGTAGTTATGATATCTACAGGGCAGAAAGAAGTCCTGCTCGTTTTACCCTTGTCGACCAATGCAAGGAGTGTTGCTCCAATTGGCAAGGGCAAAGTCCTAATGGACCGCAGTGATGGAGGGGCTGTCATCGTCCTCCTTCTCCCGAATGATGACCATTATGTCTGGGAAATCATCATCTGTGGTGTATCTATTTGTATGTTCATCATGGACAATGATGCGTATGCCTGACATCATTCGGACGATGTCTTGTTTAATTCTCTTTTTCTCTTCTTCCACCTTGGGATCTGGAACAAAGACTTCCTTCTCCTTTACCGGTATCAGTTTAGGAAATAACATAGCCATTACGTTGGCTGGCACCTTTACTGGAGATTGTGTGGACTCTGGATTTACAAGTGGAGATAATCGCCGTGTGGCTGACATTGAAGGAATCTGCTTATGCTTATGTGGATTCCTATAACTAGAACTGGCAGAATAGCCTAGTCCGGCTGTCCTAGTTTGACTAGACACTTGGATTGGTTGCTTAATACCCTGATGATTTTTACCCAGCCCTTATCCCGACTGGTGTCCCGATGACATCATTTCATGAGTACTTGCCATCACTTCGACAAAAATCTTGGGTACAGGAAATGGCGTCCCAATGGAATGGTATTGACTGTTGCTTACTTCCAAAGCATGAAAATTGACCGGCTCAACATCAGAATTGAAACTGATGAGTGGCATGTCACCTTGTTGAGGACATTCCGGTTCAGCGTTGACTGTGATTAGGCTATTATTGATAATGTATTTAAGTTGTTGATGAAGAGTGGAAGGGACTGCCCCAGTCATGTAGATCCATGGTCTCTCCAAAAGTAGGTTGTATCCTGTATCTATTTTAAGAATGTGGAAAGATACACAGAATGTATGGGGACCAATCTCGATTGGAAGCTCAATCTGTCCGACTGAATTCCGGCGGGATCCATCAAATGCTTTGATAATCGTATGGCTGCTTCGGATCCGCTTGAGATTGACACTCATTTTCAGTAATGTAGCATAAGGACAAATGTTTAGAGACTAACCTCCATCTACCAAGACTCCAGCTAACATGTATCCGGAGGATAAAATTGTAATATGTAACGGCTTGCAATGATCGGTCCCTTCGGGCGGTATGTCATCATTAGTGAAAGATATCACATTGTTGTTGAAAATGTGATCACCCAGATGTTGAAATTTTTCCATATCCACTGATTTAGGCCAGTATGCTTCTTCCAAAATCTTCATCAGAATCTTTCGGTGATCCTCAGAAGTTAAAACCAAGTCCAGTATTGAAATTTGATGTGGAGCTTCTCGTAAGCTTAAAACCACCTTGGCTTCATTATGACCCATATCACGGAGGAAATTTTCAATCTTCTCCATGGGAATTATACCCTTTGATTTGATGAAAGGTTTCATCACCCTTTGGGGAAGATACATTGGATTTTCCTTCGACACTGCAACAATTGTATAAGAGGTAGATCCTTTAGCTTCTCCATAATTCCAAGGGACTTTTTGTAAGCTGATAACAGGATATTATGATCTGAATGGCAAGATGATTGGCTCTGGCACAACCACTTTCAAAGGATTGTTAACTCCTTTGAGTTGAATTGTGAATGGTTTAATAGTCCCATCAGTCTCGGTGGATATAACTGCTACCAGTCCCTTCCATTTAGTAGGACAAGTATTATTACTCTCAAATAACACTGTATTGTTGTCTGCCAGTTGCAGGACACCGCTATCAATTAGATTCTAAATAAGGTGGCAGAGCGCCCATCATTCTTCCGTGATGTGATCGCGAGAATGGGGGTGATACTGGCATACTCCATCAGGATTGAACCGTCCTGACCGAGGATTAACTGGAGGTAGAAGGGATGTGATCCTTCCTTCATTGATTAGCATCTGAAGTATTTCCTCCATAGGTTGGCCCAGGTATGTAAATTCCCTTCTATTGGCAAAATCCCGACGGGCTTTGGCAGTGGCTCTCTTTGTCACTTTATCCTCCAATGTTTCATATTTTGAAGGTGACGAGGGAGTATTTATAACCAAGTGAAAGAGACTAGCATGCTCCTAGCTAATTAATTGGCGTGTGACTTGATGTTGATAGGTCACCAGTTCTGCCAATTGCTCAATCTGTTTACACAGAGCTTTCATCTTTCGTTCCATCATAAGCTGGAACTTTACATAATCCCATTTGTCAACACCATCTTTGATGATCTGGAATGATTTACAGTTAAAATTGGAACTCTGTCGACTGCTCCAATTAATCTTGTTGACCTTTTCCTCTTGGTGTTGAGGAAGAGGGTTGTCTTGCACGTGAGGTTGATCTGGTATGGTGACCACGATCTCACCGTTGTCTATTAAATCTTGGATCTTGTGTTTCAAGGCCCAACAATCTTGAGTATCATGTCCAGGTGCCCCGGCATGATAAGCACATTTCTGAACAGCATTGAAACCCCTCCCATTAGGATTAGCTTGTAGAAGAAGATGTGTGATTTTCTTCTGAGTGGTCAAAAGATTGAAAATGTTCTTGAGTGAATCCCTTAGGGGTGTGAACACTCGAGAGCGTTTGGCTTCTCCACCCTTAGGCAATGGAGGGTTTGAAGACTGTGCTTGAAAAGGAGTGTAATTTCTCCGCTAAATAGGCATATTCTGATTGCCCTTTTGACCTTGTAGCATCAAGGAAACAACCTCCTCTTTCTTTTTATGGACCCTCCGGGGGTTGTTTCCATAAGTTCTGGATTGGATGTGTTCGGCAACAGCTTTAAGAGCGGCTAGGTCTTGAATCTTTCTTGACTTCAACCCCATCTCAGCCATCTCTCCATGTTTAATCATTTCCGAAAATGGTTTACCAATGCCAGCTAAGGCTTTTTCATAGAAAGGAGCTTCTTGTATGTCGATAAAGGTCATAACTATTTCTGACTTTGTCATGGCAGGAATCACTTGAGCAGCAAGGCACCTCCACCTTTGAGCATATTCTCTGAAAGACTCATTAGACTGTTTCTTGACCTTGGTAATCTGGTATCGGTCAGGAACCATCTAAGACTGGAAACTGTCTTATGTAAGGAAGGCATGAGCTATTTCTTCCCAACTATGGATCTTTGAATTATCTAATCTGGTATACCATGAACGGGCTTCTCTAGTTAGACTCTTTTGGAAAAGCTGCATTCTGAGCTTCTCGTCCTCTGCATAAGATCCAAGTTCTCCAATGAACACCTTCAAATGGGTGTAAGGATCTCCTAACCCATCATACTTTTCAAAGTCAGGAGTTTTGAACTTTTTTGGATAATGAACACCAGGGAATATACAAAGGTCGGCATAGGAGACACTCCCGTGTACTCCAATTCCTTTGATAGAACGAAGGGTTTATTCCATTTGAATGACCTTTTTCTTGATGTCACCGGTGTCTAGATCTCCTTTGAGATTGGTGACGTCATGAATTTTGTTGGTTGTATCCAACTGGAGCTCAGGTACTATAATGGTTTTGTCAGAACCTTGGGTTCCTCCTTGTGCAGAGGATTCAGTATGTATGGGTATCCCTTGAGTAGACTGATATAGTTCTTTAAGCAGAACAGCCAAATCTGTAATTTGTTTACTTAATCCGTCAAATTCTTTGCGAGAAACTGGATTAGATTGGTCAGATGAAGACATTATTGGCTGTAGGCCTGCAGCCTTTCTGGATTTTGACCGGGTAATAGGTCCGAATGCTTCCCTGCGACAAAACCTGCATAGTTTAGTATTAGGGATTGTGTAAATATTAACATGCTATGTGATGTGTCCGTTTTAGGATTATGATCCTGCAAAATGGATGTTAGCTGTTTAGGATAGCATGTTAATTTAAATATGTACATGCACATATTTCTTCATATTTCTCATTACATGGAGATGAATATGGAATGAAATTACAAGTAATTGAATTTACGAGTAATTTGAAATGAGAAAGCATGAAGAGACTTTCCTTCGCGTTTGGTTTATCAGAGGCTGACCTATCTTAGGTTTCTCTCGCGGCTTTTTGGCATGAAGGTTCCTAAATCATCGCAATTTACTTAACGGGAAGTTAATCCGGTCTTTCAACTGGAGCGAATTTGGGTGGTGCCTTTCCTGAGCCTCGTTGGAATTAGCCTTCCTACGAGTCCAGTAATCAAACACCGACAGGATAGACTCCTAGTGGAGGAACCACACAACATACATTCACATACAACGTGTCTCACCGTTTATGAAAATGATGACATGTGCGAATCACTAATATCACAGATAGATATATTGCAGTGCAGTAAAAAGAAATGCATTCGTACACATTCATTATAAATGTAAATGCAACATTCACACACAAGCATATAACAGTTTTGAAAAGCTTATAATAGCGGTTTAAGTCCTCTTACTGGTGTCCCCAGCAAAGTCGCCACCTATCGACGTCGGGATTTTTATTTGTCCCTTTTCGTTTCCTGTTTTTTAGTGTTCTCATGTTAGGTGAGATTTGTTTGAAAAAATAAGTGAAAAAGGTCCGACATGTGTAATGTCGACGATGGACTGTTAAGAGTCGCCAGTTGGTTTTTTAAACACAACCGAGAAATGGTTTACACATTGACCCAATGATGTGACACTGCTAAACGGGTCAGTGAAACCGAGATTCATTAGGGTTCGGGGACTTGCTTATACGGAGGGAAGGTGTTAGGCACCCCCGACATCCGTGTTGCCACGGTGACCGCCACTTTTGAAGAAACTGTTATATGAATGTGTATGTGTGTGGGTTAATGTGCTGTTATTTGGAAGTAGTGCTATACCTCATTTGCACCTATATACAAAGGGTTTGAATTTGTGTAAAAATTCAGTTTTAAACAAGATATAGCAATGATGCTTTAAAAGAGGTTTTTCAAACCCTGTGCTCAATAGTAATTGAGGCCTTTGATACTTCCATTTTATTAAATGTTCGATTTTATTGCTTTTATTTTCGAGATGCAAAGCATCTTCGAGAAAATAATATACAAAATAGTTCTGAAATCCTCGTGGGCATGAAAACCATCTGAGGAAATCCAACACCGTAAATAAATTTACAAGCTGCTTACAGCTGAAAATGTCCATCACGGGAACAAAATCTAGATTCAGTAGACTGAATCTGTGATCACATGATTCCTAGGCTCACATGATACTGCAATTTATATGAAAACTGTAAGCAATTATATATATATAAGCTGTAGATATATATATATATACAGACATGATCAACCACCACGAAGCACCTCCATGGGGAATCGGAAATTTAAATATATAAAAGCGGTAAATATATATATATATATATATATATATATATATATATATTATAATATATATATATATATATATATATATATTATATATATATATATATACGGGAAGCTTCAAGAGCATAATTCTTAAATAGCATAATGCCTTAAGTAGCATAATTTTATCAAAACGACGCCGTTTTATAGGGACGCGGTGGCATTTTTGTAAATACGCGGGGGCATGATATTTACAAAAATGCCACCGCGTCCCTATAAAACGGCGTCATTTTGATAAAATTATGCTACTTAAGGCATTATGCTATTTAAGAATTATGCTCTTGAAGCTTTCCGTATATATATATATATATATATATATATATAATATATATATATATATATTGACATGATCAACCGCCACGAAGCACCTCCATAGGGGATCAAAAATATAAACAAAACTGTAAAAGCGATCAACCGCCACGGATGAAACTCCAGGCGGGACGAAATATACAGAAAGCAATAAAAACGGTCAACTGCCACGAAGTAAACTCCAGGCGGGACAAAATATATATATATATATATATAATATATATATATATATATATATATATATATATATATATATATATAGCAAGTAAATACTCCGGATGTAAATCCAGGCTCAGCGAACAGAGTTCGACACGCAGTTCATATATAATATATATATATATAATATATATATATATATAATATATATATATATAAAAATAATTAAACGCTCCAGACGTAAGTCTAGGCTCATCGAACAGAGTTCGACATACAGTTCATATATATATATATATATATATATATATATATATATATATATATATATATTTATTTATATATGGAGTAATATTATCTAGTTATGCTCCAAACATAAGTCTACGCTCAATCGAGCCATAACTAGATAATATTACTCCATATATAAATATATATATATACAAACTGAAATGAAACCACGGACTAAAGTTCGGGCATACACACGCAACACGGCTCTCAACGTGAAGAATAGTGTGTGCAAAGATGAAGAGAAAGGCTTTAAAGTGTGTAAGAAGGCTTACAGTGGGCTGCCAAAGAAAACTTCTATAGCTTTAAGTGGATGAACACTCGGCTCCCGCGGGTAAAAAGTAGCTATATATGAGCTTACAAATGTTTAAAATGAGGAAGCACTCAGTTTAGGGTGTGTACACAGAAAATTGGACAAGGCTTCCTTGCCTTTTTCTCTTACAAAATGGCCACCCCAAGCCCTCTATTTATAGAGGGGGGAGCCGCAGGTGTATATGCGATTAGCCGCAGATGTACCTGCTACTGCCCGGGGTGCCCCAGGCTTTGTGGGTCCCACCGTCTCAAAGTATGTGCACGCATGCAACGTGATGTCCGCTTGAACTTTTAGAACTTCAATCCGGGCATCCAACAATGGTGTAGAAGACCTATTTTCAAACCGCCGTTGTCGAGAGTTACGCAATGACATAGGATTAGAGGTTGTACGAAGTCAGGAAGATGGGATTATGCCCTCTGGTCTTCAAGCTTCAAATTCTATCTGTTACCCTACGTAATAGTCACTCGGGGTTGGACTTCCTTGGTTCTTGTGGGACATTGCTGTCTAGAAATGTATGTCTAAAATATTGAGACAGCATTATGTGGCGTCAAGGTGGCAAGATGACGACTTTTCCCCTCACCGGGGTTATCTCCGGTTTGGGCTGATAAAGTAGACGTTGCTCAGGGTTATCTCTGAGATTGGACTACTGCAAGTGTTGAAGGTCCTCAGTGTCATCTCTGAGGTGTGCCAGTCTTCCCGATGTCATCTCTAGGTCTTGTACTGAGTGCCTCGGTGTAAGCGCCGATGTGACACCCCCAAATTCTGGTACTTCATTCCCATAGGATTTGGTGCTCACTACCTAAATAATTGCATCTAACTACCCATAATAAAGAATAAAAACATTAATTAATTTAAACAATAATCTCTCCCATTAAAGGGTTACATCATATCCCGAAGCTCTGATACCAAATGTGACGCCACCAAAATAGGTTCAATCCACACAACCTATTTTGAGTCGCCACGAAATACACTCAATGCAATTTCCAAATATAAACTTTATTATTACAATTGTCGTGCAAAATACGACAACACATATACTGTGGATACCAACTGTGACTCTCATCCCTTTACTTGGATAGCATATCACATTGATACCTTACAATGGTATCTTACATAAAGCTACAGTCAATAACTATTTTAGAAATTAAAATCTTCTGAAAATGCTCAAGGAAACCTTCGTACATGGGAGGCCATGCATTTAAGTTATAATAGATATCATAAGACTGGAGAATTATCTTTGGTTGACCCAATAGACCCAAAAAATAATGAGAAGATTGTTATCATATTCTTTCCAATGGTGAGTCTTTTTTTTGACATATAATTATCTCCTTTGTCTCTAATTAGGAATTATATTTCATCCAAACTCCAAGATTATATAGGTAGCGCTCCTAGATATACTCAGCAAGTGGATGTGCACAACCATGTCTTATGATAACACGAAGTCGCATGTCATTAGACATCTTGTATGAAAGTGGCAAAACACCCTTCTAACGTTAGGTTTGCCTCACCCTATTTGATTCACCAAATATAACTACTAAATGATGTATAAAATATAACACACTATTCTAAAGTTCTCAATAATATTATTTTCATACGGTTTAGGGAGAACCTCCACAGCTAGAGACCACTGTTCTATGCCCCTGTTACCCCTGCTCGACTCAGTTATACTCTTATTACCTAAAAAAAATTGTGAGGTAAAAGGGTGAGTACAACTAGCCCAGTAAAGAATATCATGACTAAAGATAATTAAATTATCAATAGCCTTCGTCAGTAATGAATCAGAGATTTAGAACATATGGTAGATGATAAAACTTTTCAACCATAGTTGCAGTGGAACGAGCAATCCATTAGAAGAGTCAAATAGACCACAAAGTCTATTATCTTCTCCATGTTAAAAGTCCACCAACAATATTTTATCCCTGTAACATCAATCAACAATTTCGGTCCATAATCATGTGAATAACTCATAATCATAATTGTAGTTCTAAATTCCTCTTCTCATCTAGGACGAATATAATTTTCATTACCTGTCTTTACCTGAAACATCAAAGATCATGGTTATACCAAATCACAGTTCATGTTCATAATCATACTAATAAGTTCATCTTTGCACTACGACCAAAGATATTCATTAACAGTTCATCTTTACACTACAAGCCAAATATATTCAACAATAGGTCATCTTTGCACTACAGACCAAAGATATTCAATAACTGGACATTTTACACTACAGGCCAGAGATATTCAACAACAGGTCATCTTTGCACTACAGGCCAAAGATATCAATCAGCATTTCTTCTTTGCACTACAGACCAAAGACATACAACTATAAAACCAATAAACAACAGTCCATCTATGCACTACGGGCCAAAGATGACTTTCATCACAATATAAAATGAGGAACATGACAAGGATATAAAGAATCAATCACATGCGATAAAGGATAAATTTTAAAGACTTTAACAATTTAATTTATCCAGAATTCAATAATATCTATATTATAAACATTATACTGCTTTGTGGAGTAAAATTCAAGAATAATATTATATAAAAAATGATTTGAACATAAAATAATATTTCAACAAAGATAATAACATTATTCATTATATTATAAACTCCATTTAATATTATTCATTATATAATTACATTAAATTTATTTACTAATATTATTAATCATTAAATAATATTTTAAATCAATGATTTCATAACACCTTAATCCAAATGTTATAAATCACTTAATAATGTCATAATCTAATATTATCAATACTACAACAAAATTTTAATCATTTCTTAAACTTATAAATAATTTATTTTAATTGTTTACACTTTACTAATTAATGCATTTAATAATCCTAAAATGCCAAACTCATAAGATTTCATCACCAATAACCAAAACTCTCATAAAAAATATGCATATACCTTATATAGGATTTTCAAGCCATAAAATCCTATTTTTCAATTTTCTTACTTCACATAACATATTTAATTCATTTACTCATAACTAGTCTATTTTCATGAAAAATACGAAATCAGTACCAGAAAATTTTCTTTTCTGGGTTTTAGCAGAATATAGTCCCATATTGAACATATATTTTTCTCAGAATTTTTAAAATTCATTTACTATTTTTCATATGGCCAAGACTGCCAAATATTTAGATATTTATCATAAACTGTACTTTTGTCCAAAAATTCTTAAATTTACAGAGTATATAGCTGTTATATACATGTACTCCCAATAAAAATTTCACCAATTTTTGAGTTAGCCATAAGGAGTTATAAGGGTTTACTTTTAAAATAGTTTTTTCCCATAAAATTCATAACTCCTAATCTATACATCAAAAAATCGCCATTTTTGGACACAATCTAGAAAACTTATCAAATTATCATTTTAATTTTTTCCAAAATTTTGTAGGGTCGAAAAAATTACGAAAATGAAAAAAATAATAACTCTTACAATCCCTTACCTGAAAAGAGCAGTATTTCTGACTGGAATATCGAATGTAATGCCGAAGGAAACTTACACTGAATAGCAACTCTCAAAATATCTAAATACTCACAAAAATACATAATATAGGAAGAAAACTTATGAATTCTGGTGTGATTTTCAATTCTAACTAAGCACCCTATTTATAAAAAAATGCTAGAACGCTAAAGGAGACTAAATTAATAAAATATTATAAAAAAATTTCTACGCATGCCAAGCTGCCAACCAAGACCAAATTCTCAGCCATCACAAGTGGAGCCCACCAGAAATCAGCCAACTTTTCCCAACAACCAAAAGTGGGTCCTATATTCTAGAAATCTCTACCAAAATAAAATAATTTCTGAATCAGTCACCTCTTAAAATTCATAACAAATCATACGTTTATTTTTAACGGTACAAAATTTGTGGACATATACTCAACTTTATATATGTATAACATATCTAAAAACCACAACGATCCAACGGTCGGATTAAAATTTATAACTCACGTAATATAGCTTAAGAACACAGATTTTTCGGACTATGAGTTCTTTGGACTAGTTTCATTCAAACACTCATCATGAAAAATCCACAAAGAATATTTGGGTGATTCCAATTTCTACGGTTAGCTTACTTCCATGACTTTCTTTTGATATATGGCTCATCTTCTAACTCATTATACACAAAGAGTTATGTATTTTACAAAATCAAGTAATAAACTAATTTTTCTCAAAATCCTATATTTCGTTCTTCATTTCAAGAAAATACTAATAAAACACCTCTGCATTAATTCCTTCAAATATATCCACATAAAAATAAATATTTCCTTATCATATAAATTAATAATTAATTATTCACAAATAATATTACAGAATCACAATTATGACAACCAGGTTGTTCCCAGGAAAGAGGGGGATTTCCAATAAGGATTTCTCCTTACTGACGCGCAATTAGGTGACCAAACCTCTCCTTAAACATTGTCAATAATGCTATCCAATAATATTATTCAAATAATATGAATTATTGATCTGATAATGGGAAATACTGTGCAGTGACAATTATTGAAACAACAATAATATAAAATATCAACGCAATAATTATTGAACCAATAAAATAAAATATTGAACAGTAATTACTGTAACAATTATTGAGTAGTGCCTTCTTACGTAAAAATCAAAAATTCAAAAATACTGTACAATACCGTGTGCTACTGTGCAACCACGCGTATTACTGTATTTTAATCACCAGGTAATCCAACAGTGTTAACGGTAACAATTACGCCGTTATTTATAAAAACTCAAACTTGTCGTTTTCTTCGTCTGACAATTATTATGTTATGGGGCCCACAAATGGCTGCGCCGTCGTACGAATATTCTCCGACAGTAAGACTATTTCACGACCAAATGAATATTCTCCAACAACAATGAGTATTTTATAATCACTTGCTTATTTAAAATATTTACATATATCACCCTTAACTTTAACCTTTTTATCAATTTAACCATTTGCTGAATAGTATTTATAAGAAAAATTGAATACTTTTATTTCATAAAATTTGGGGTCTTACAATATGCTTTGAATAATATTAAGGAAAATGAAACTTGCTCAATAGAAGTTCAGAATAAAGAACTTGTATTCATTAATAAAAAATGAAGTTAGAAAGCTTGCTCAATGTAAAGAGGTAAGGTTTAGAAACTTGCTCCACGAAAATGTAGAGTTAGAAAACTTGCTCAATGTAAAGATAAAGAATTAGAAACTTGCACAACTGTAAAAGTAGAGTTAGAGAACTTTCCTTGTATGTAAGCTACACAAGTGTAAAATATTCTCCAATTACCCTACACATATTATAACGACCCCAAAATAGGTCCATTCCATCCAACCCATTCTGAGTCGTCAAATACATGGTACAGAAAACAACTACAACTTTATTACAACAATTGTCGTGCAAAATACAACAACACATATGCTGTGAGTTTGGATACAAATATATACCAAATGTGACTCATGTTCCAACCGTGGACATCACCTCACAATAACACCTTACATAAAGGTATAGTCAAAAACTGTTTTAGAAATTAGAATCTTTGGGAAGTGCTCAAGGAAACCTTCGTACATGGGAGGCCACGCGTCTAGGTTATGATAGATATCATATGGCCACAGAATTATCCTTGGTTGACCCAATAGACCCCAAAGAAAAACGAGAAGATTACTATCATATTCTTCCCAACGGTGAGTCTTCTCTTGACTTATCATTATCTCCACTGTATCTAACTGAGAATTATACTTTAAACAAACACCAAGATTATATAGGTAGTGCTCGTATATATACTCAGCAAGTGGATGAGCACATCCCTGTCTTATGATGACACGAGGTTGTATGTCGTTAGACATCTTGTATGATAGTGGCAAACCACCCTTCCAACGTTGGGTACACCTTACCCTATTGGATTCACCAAATATAACTACTAAATGAACTTTTCTATACTGCTTCGGGAGAACATCCACAGCTAGAGACCACCGTTCTATTTCCCCTTTACCTTCGCTCGACCCAGCTACACTCTTATTACCTGAAAGGAATTGTGAAGCAAAAGGGTGAGCACAACTAGCTCAGTAAAGAATATCATGACTAAAGATAATTAAATTATCAATAGCCTTCATCAATAATAAATCAGAGATTTAGAACATATGGTAAATGATAAAAATTTCAACCATAGTTGCAGCGGAACGAGCAATCCATTAGAAGAGTCAAATAGACTATAAAGTCTATTATCTTCTCCATGTTAAAAATCCATCAACAATGTTTTATCCATGTAACCTCACTCAACAACTCCTTTCCACAATCGTATGAATAACTCATAATCATAATTGTGACTATAAATTTTTCTTCGCACCCAGGACGAAGAATATTTTCATCACCTGTCTTTACCTGAAACATCAAAGATCATGGTTATACCAAATCACAGTTCCTGTTTATAATCATACTAACAAATCCATCTTTGCACTACAGGCCAAAGATATTCATCAACAAACCATCTTTGCACTACGGGCCAAAGATATTCAACAACAGTTCATCTTTGCACTACAGGCCAAAGATATTCATCAACAAACCATCTTTGCACTACGGGCCAAAGATATTCAACAACAGTTCATCTTTGCACTACAGGCCAAAGATATTCATCAACATGCCATCTTTGCACTACGGGCCAAAATATTCAACAACAATTCATATTTGCACTACAGGCCAAATATATTCATATCTCAAAGAAGTATATAATCATTTCAGAATTTATATAAACAATAATTATAACCATGTTGATCAATTCACCTTTGCACTTAAGCTTAAGATATTCAATTATAAATTCAATGGTCATGATCATACCAGTCACAATTCAACTTTGCACTACAGGCCAAAGAGAACCCTAGTCATGATCATACCAATAATCTACCCATCTTTACACTCCAGTGAAAGAGAATTTCAACATCAGAGTTATAAAAATGTTATATATGATGATAAAAATAATATGATCAACATATAGTTTTAATCTCAAGAGTAATATTCGTAACTCATGAATAGTAAATCGTGAATAGTAACTCATGAATAGTAACTCCGACACAAAAGATAGAAATTCCACAATAAAATCCATACCAATATTTCGGTATAATGATATTGAAAGAATAACATTACTTAAATTTATAAACAATTTATTTAAATTGTTTACACTTACTAAATAATGCATTTAATCATTCAAAATACCAAACTCATAAATTTCATTACCAATAACCAAAATCCTCATAAAAATCTGTATATACCTCATATAGGATTCTCAAGCCATAAAATCCTATTTTCCAATTTTCTTTCTTCACAAAACATATTTAATTCATTTACTCATAACTAGACCATTTTCATGAAAAATACCAAATCAGTTCCAAAAATATTTCTTTTCTGGGATTTAGCATAATATAGTCCCATAGTGAACATATATTTTTCTCAGAATTTTTAAAAGTCATTTACTATTTTTCATATGGCCAAAATAGCCGAATATTTAGACATTTATCAAAAATTGTACTTTTGTCTAAAAATTCTGAAATTTACAGAGTATACTTCTATCATATACATGTACTCCCAATAAAAATTTTATCAATTTTGGAGTTAACCACAAGGAATTATAAGCGTTACTTTTAAAATAGTCTTTTCCCGTAAAATTCATAACTCTTAATCTATACATCCAAAAATCACCATTTTTGGACACAATCAATAAAACTCATCAAAATATCATTTCAAATTTTTCCAGAATTTTTGAAGATCAGAAAAATTACGAAACTGAAAATCATAACAACCCTTAAAATCCCTTAATATCCCTTACTATCCCTTACTATCCCTTACCTCAAAAGAGCAGTACTTCTGGCTGGATATCGGATATGATGCTGAAGGAAACTTGCATTGATGAATAGCAACTCACCAAGTATCTAAAAACTCACAAAATATGCTCAATAATCTAGAGAGAGAAAGAGAGAAAGCTTATGTTTCTGGTGTGATTTTCAATTCTAACTTAGCCCTCTATTTATAGGAAAATTTTGGTAGGTTTGACCTGCAACCTGATGGCTTTACCTGCTACTATTCCCACCTACCACATTTGAAATATAATTCAGCATATTTCTTCACCAACCACAAGTGGGGCCCACCAATTCTAGAATTTTCCACCAAAATGATAAACTCCGAAAATTCAACAATTTCTGAACCAGTCATCTCGTAAAATTCATAATAAATCATACGTTTATTTTTAACGGTTCAAAATTTGTGGACATATACTCAACTTATATATGTATAACATATCCAAATATTACCACGATCCAACGGTCGGATTAAAAATTATAACACCCGCAATATTTCTCAAAAAACCCTGATTTTTAATACCTCCATTCCGACAAAAATACGGATAAAAATCTCAACATTAACTCCTTCATTTTTTAACCACAAAAATATATCCCTCATTTATATCCACATAAAATAAATATTTCCTTATCATATGAATCAATAATTAATTATTCACAAATAATATTACAGAATCACATTTATGACAACCAGGCCATTCCCAGGAAAGAGGGGGCTTTCCAATAAGGATTTCTCCTTACTGGCGCGCAATTAGATGACCAAACCTCTCCTTAGACAGAACTTTCTAGACATTGCCAATAATGCTATCTAATAATACTATTCAAATAATATGAATTATTGATCTGATAATAGGAAATACTGTGCAGTAACAATTATTGAACAACAATAATACAAAATTTCAACGTAGCAATTATTGAATCAATAAAATAAAATATTGAACAGTAATTACTGTAACAATTATTGAGTAGTGCCTTCTTACGTAAGAATCAATAATTTCAAAAATACTATGCAATACCGTGTGCTACTGTGCAATAACGCGTATTACTGTATTTTAACCACCGGTATTCCAACAGTGTTAACGGTAACAACTACGCCGTTATTTGTAAAAACTTAAATTTTTGTCGTTATCGTCATCCGACAGTTATTCGTTATGGGGCCCACAAATAGCTACGCCGTCGTACGAATATTCCCCGACAGAAAGAATATTCTACGACCAAACGAATATTCCCCGACAACAATGATTATTTTATAACCACTTGCTTATTTTCAAAAAAATTCACATTTCACCCATAACTTTAAACTTTTATCAATTTAACCATTTACTGAATAGTAATTATAAGAAAAATTGAATACTTTTATTTCATAAAATTCGGGGTCTTACAATCTCCCCTCCTTATGAAATTTCGTCCCCGAAATTTACGTACCTGGTATTTCAAAGAGTTGAGAATACCTTCCTTTCATTTTAAATTCCATCTTCTCTGTCATCATAATTTCTCCATTGCTCATCTCCTGTATTTCAAATAACATTCTAGAATACAGCTTCAAAACAAGTGTTAATTTAACAAATTAACATATCACATAATATCCCGATATTATGACTGACCAACAAATAAGCTTAGGTAGGAAACACTAGCGAAGGATTTACTCATCTCTCCCCTCCTAGTTGTATTCCCCGATCTCCGCCAGAGATCATATCCCCAAGCTCTGATACCACCTATAACGACCCCAAAATAGGTCCATTCCATCCAACCCATTCTGAGTCGTCAAATACATGGTACAGAAAACAACTACAACTTTATTACAACAATTGTCGTGCAAAATACAACAACACATATGCTGTGAGTTTGGATACAAATATATACCAAATGTGACTCATGTTCCAACCGTGGACATCACCTCACAATAACACCTTACATAAAGGTATAGTCAAAAACTGTTTTAGAAATTAGAATCTTTGGGAAGTGCTCAAGGAAACCTTCGTACATGGGAGGCCACGCGTCTAGGTTATGATAGATATCATATGGCCACAGAATTATCCTTGGTTGACCCAATAGACCCCAAAGAAAAACGAGAAGATTACTATCATATTCTTCCCAACGGTGAGTCTTCTCTTGACTTATCATTATCTCCACTGTATCTAACTGAGAATTATACTTTAAACAAACACCAAGATTATATAGGTAGTGCTCGTATATATACTCAGCAAGTGGATGAGCACATCCCTGTCTTATGATGACACGAGGTTGTATGTCGTTAGACATCTTGTATGATAGTGGCAAACCACCCTTCCAACGTTGGGTACACCTTACCCTATTGGATTCACCAAATATAACTACTAAATGAACTTTTCTATACTGCTTCGGGAGAACATCCACAGCTAGAGACCACCGTTCTATTCCCCTTTACCCTCGCTCGACCCAGCTACACTCTTATTACCTGAAAGGAATTGTGAAGCAAAAGGGTGAGCACAACTAGCTCAGTAAAGAATATCATGACTAAAGATAATTAAATTATCAATAGCCTTCATCAATAATAAATCAGAGATTTAGAACATATGGTAAATGATAAAAATTTCAACCATAGTTGCAGCGGAACGAGCAATCCATTAGAAGAGTCAAATAGACTATAAAGTCTATTATCTTCTCCATGTTAAAAATCCATCAACAATGTTTTATCCATGTAACCTCACTCAACAACTTCCTTTCCACAATCGTATGAATAACTCATAATCATAATTGTGACTATAAATTTTCTTCGCACCCAGGACGAAGAATATTTTCATCACCTGTCTTTACCTGAAACATCAAAGATCATGGTTATACCAAATCACAGTTCCTGTTTATAATCATACTAACAAATCCATCTTTGCACTACAGGCCAAAGATATTCATCAACAAACCATCTTTGCACTACGGCCAAAGATATTCAACAACAGTTCATCTTTGCACTACAGGCCAAAGATATTCATCAACAAACCATCTTTGCACTACGGCCAAAGATATTCAACAACAGTTCATCTTTGCACTACAGGCCAAAGATATTCATCAACAGGCCATCTTTGCACTACGGGCCAAAATATTCAACAACAATTCATATTTGCACTACAGGCCAAATATATTCATATCTCAAAGAAGTATATAATCATTTCAGAATTTATATAAACAATAATTATAACCATGTTGATCAATTCACCTTTGCACTTAAGCTTAAGATATTCAATTATAAATTCAATGGTCATGATCATACCAGTCACAATTCAACTTTGCACTACAGGCCAAAGAGAACCCTAGTCATGATCATACCAATAATCTACCCATCTTTACACTCCAGTGAAAGAGAATTTCAACATCAGGGTTATAAAAATGTTATATATGATGATAAAAATAATATGATCAACATATAGTTTTAATCTCAAGAGTAATATTCGTAACTCATGAATAGTAAATCGTGAATAGTAACTCATGAATAGTAACTCCGACACAAAAGATAGAAATTCCACAATAAAATCCATACCAATATTTCGGTATAATGATATTGAAAGAATAACATTACTTAAATTTATAAACAATTTATTTAAATTGTTTACACTTACTAAATAATGCATTTAATCATTCAAAAATACCAAACTCATAAGATTTCATTACCAATAACCAAAATCCTCATAAAAAATCTGTATATACCTCATATAGGATTCTCAAGCCATAAAATCCTATTTTCCAATTTTCTTTCTTCACAAAACATATTTAATTCATTTACTCATAACTAGACCATTTTCATGAAAAATACCAAATCAGTTCCAAAAATATTTCTTTTCTGGAATTTAGCATAATATAGTCCCATAGTGAACATATATTTTTCTCAGAATTTTTAAAAGTCATTTACTATTTTTCATATGGCCAAAATAGCCGAATATTTAGACATTTATCAAAAATTGTACTTTTGTCTAAAAATTCTGAAATTTACAGAGTATACTTCTATCATATACATGTACTCCCAATAAAAATTTCATCAATTTTGGAGTTAACCACAAGGAATTATAAGCGGTTACTTTTAAAATAGTCTTTTCCCGTAAAATTCATAACTCTTAATCTATACATCCAAAAATCACCATTTTTGGACACAATCAATAAAACTCATCAAAATATCATTTTAAATTTTTCCAGAATTTTTGAAGATCAGAAAAATTACGAAACTGAAAATCATAACAACCCTTAAAATCCCTTAATATCCCTTACTATCCCTTACTATCCCTTACCTCAAAAGAGCAGTACTTCTGGCTGGATATCGGATATGATGCTGAAGGAAACTTGCATTGATGAATAGCAACTCACCAAGTATCTAAAAACTCACAAAATATGCTCAATAATCTAGAGAGAGAAAGAGAGAAAGCTTATGTTTCTGGTGTGATTTTCAATTCTAACTTAGCCCTCTATTTATAGGAAAATTTTGGTAGGTTTGACCTGCAACCTGATGGCTTTACCTGCTACTATTCCCACCTACCACATTTGAAATATAATTCAGCATATTTCTTCACCAACCACAAGTGGGGCCCACCAATTCTAGAATTTTCCACCAAAATGATAAACTCCGAAAATTCAACAATTTCTGAACCAGTCATCTCGTAAAATTCATAATAAATCATACGTTTATTTTTAACGGTTCAAAATTTGTGGACATATACTCAACTTATATATGTATAACATATCCAAATATTACCACGATCCAACGGTCGGATTAAAAATTATAACACCCGCAATATTTCTCAAAAAACCCTGATTTTTAATACCTCCATTCCGACAAAAATACGGATAAAAATCTCAACATTAACTCCTTCATTTTTTAACCACAAAATATATCCCTCATTTATATCCACATAAAATAAATATTTCCTTATCATATGAATCAATAATTAATTATTCACAAATAATATTACAGAATCACATTTATGACAACCAGGCCATTCCCAGGAAAGAGGGGGCTTTCCAATAAGGATTTCTCCTTACTGGCGCGCAATTAGATGACCAAACCTCTCCTTAGACAGAACTTTCTAGACATTGCCAATAATGCTATCTAATAATACTATTCAAATAATATGAATTATTGATCTGATAATAGGAAAATACTGTGCAGTAACAATTATTGAACAACAATAATACAAAATTTCAACGTAGCAATTATTGAATCAATAAAATAAAATATTGAACAGTAATTACTGTAACAATTATTGAGTAGTGCCTTCTTACGTAAGAATCAATAATTTCAAAAATACTATGCAATACCGTGTGCTACTGTGCAATAACGCGTATTACTGTATTTTAACCACCGGGTATTCCAACAGTGTTAACGGTAACAACTACGCCGTTATTTGTAAAAACTTAAATTTTTGTCGTTATCGTCATCCGACAGTTATTCGTTATGGGGCCCACAAATAGCTACGCCGTCGTACGAATATTCCCCGACAGAAAGAATATTCTACGACCAAACGAATATTCCCCGACAACAATGATTATTTTATAACCACTTGCTTATTTTGAAAAAAATATTCACATTTCACCCATAACTTTAAACTTTTATCAATTTAACCATTTACTGAATAGTAATTATAAGAAAAATTGAATACTTTTATTTCATAAAATTCGGGGTCTTACACATATCATTGGAATTGCAATAACAATTAGTTGTATGAATATTAGCTTTAGGGGTTTAAACCACCACTTAGGTCATAACCTTAACTTAACATCCAACCATGTTGATTAATACTTTTAACGAATCTGAAACCTCACAACAAACTAACATAAATCTTATCATTTATCTTTAACTTTTGAAAGCATCACGTTCGGTTCATTACACAACTTACTAATTCATAGTCTATAGTTTCAACGTTGTGATTACAACATGCTGTTATATCTTATAACAAATTTTAGGTTCCTCTACAATCATTAAAATAAGTTAGGTGAACAATTTCCAAGCTATGCTGTTAACAGTTAAATTTTGGGTCTGACTAACCATTGTCGCGGCCGCGCCATGATTAGCTTAGAGTCCAGCGCGCCCGCGCCAAGAAGCAACGCGCCCGCGCTCGACACCAGAAACCACTTTTTTTGCAGACTCTCAAGAACAGACTCTGCTCAAGGCCAAAAACCCCAATTTCCACAGAAATTCATGAAACCTAGCAACTAAAACTTTGTAATAACATTGCTAATCATGCTATTCACCATTCCAACTACATAAACATTATATATATATTTCGTTTTGAAGAATTAAAACTACAATTTTTCAAATTTCTTCACTTTTAATACTTTTAGCGAATTTAATCGCCACGGCTTCGTTTCTTAACCAATTTACATGATTCAAACTACACCGCTTTCGTTTCTTATCATATTAACATAATCCAATAACAAATCACATATTACAACACATATAGAGTATCAAATTTTGTACTTTCTAAAGCCATATCATATGAACATATAACTGTTATTTTACTTTTCTCCCTACAAACCAATTCTCACGAATTTGACAAACAAGTATCAATCATATATAATGATTAACAGAGATTTTGTAAAACTATATGCACATAATATACCACAATTCACGTGATTCCAAATCATATAATATATATATATATATATATATATATATATATATATATATATATATATATATATATATATATACTACCAAAACTAAAAGTTATAATGGGAATAGTTTATACCTTATTCCTTTGATTGTATGATGAAAAAGATGGTAGAAATCCTTTTCCAAACCCTTCTTCTCTCTTAGCAATCTCAGAAACTCAAAATCATAGTGTTTTCTCCCTCTCCAAACTCTCTGTGTTTAGCCTTAGACAAAATACGTGAAATAAAATATAAACCAGCCATTCTCTCACATACGTCAGGTCACAAACCTAAGATACGTCAGTTAAATTAAACCAAAGGCCTCAAGGTCTTGTTTGGTCTCACACTGATTCCCCCAAACTAGATTAATTTAATATTATTTTTATTATATGGTTTCACTTGTCACACATGTAACATTTAAATTAATTTAATTAACTCATACTTATAATTATAATAATTATGATAATTATAATTCCCACTGTAATATACTTAATAAATCTTTACAGATCTAATTTAATAAATTAGATCAAAACAACATATTATTTAATTTAATTATTGTATTATCTATTAAACAATTAATTTAATTTAATTATTTTTTTAAATTAAATCCTTCGAATAAAATTAACATTATTCAATTTAATTAATATTAAATCAATTTAGTTACTAAATTAATTCACCACAATTCATCAATTATTTATTTTCCTCAATAAATAAATTATTTAAAATATTTATTTAATTCAATAAATATTTAAATTAAATTACAAATTTCTCGATCGTTACATCCTTCCCTCCTTAAAAGGATTCTGTCCTCATAACCACAACTCGATAAATTCACTCGTTACATTCTTCCCTCCTTAACAAGATTCTGTTCCCAAAATCGCTATACAAAATCAAGCAAACAGCTGAGGATAATTCTTCATTATAACGCTTTCAAGTTCCCACGTAGCTTTCTCAGCACTGTTGTTCCTCTAGATTACCTTAACCGAAGGTATCACCTTATTCCTCAGTACTTGCTTTTTTATGTCAACGACTTGAATAGAAACATCTTCATATGTTAAGTCTTTCTCAAACCGTAAGGGCTCATATTCAATAACATGCCTATAGTATAGCTTATAGGGCCTTAATACCGATACATGAAAAACATTATGAATATGTTAAATCAATGATTTAGTAACACCTTAATCCAAATGTTATAAATCACTTAATAATCTCATAATCTAATATTATCAATATTACAACAATATTTTAATCATTTCTTAAACTTATAAATAATTTATTTTAATTGTTTACACTTTAATAATTAATGCATTTAATCATCCTAAAATGTCAAACTCATAAGATTTCATCACCAATAACCAAAACTCTCATCAAAAATATGCATATACCTTATATAGGATTCTCAAGCCATAAATTCCTATTTTGCAATTTTCTTACTTCACATAACATATTTAATTCATTTACTCATAACTAGTCTATTTTCATGAAAAATATCAAATCAGTACCAGAAAATTTTCTTTTTTGGGATTTAGCAGAATATAGTCCCATATTAAACATATATTTTTCTCAGAATTTTTAAAATTCATTTACTATTTTTCATATGGCCAAAACTGCCGAATATTTAGACATTTATCATAAACTGTACTTTTGTCCAAAAATTCCAAAATTTACAGAGTATACAGCTGTTATTTACATGTACTCCCAATAAAAATTTTACCAATTTTTGAGTTAACCAAAAGGAGTTATAAGGATTTACTTTTAAAATAGTCTTTTCCCACAAAATTCATAACACCTAATCTATACATCTAAAAATATTCATTTTTGGACACAATCTAGAAAACTCATCAAATTATCATTTCAATTTTTTCCAAAATTTTTGAGGGTCGAAAAAATTACGAAACTGAAAAACATAATAACCCTTACAATCCCTTACCTCAAAAGAGCAGTATTTCTGACTGGAATATCAGATGTAATGCCGAAGGAAACTTACACTGAATAACAACTCTCAAAATATCTAAATACTCAGAAAAATACATAATACATGGAGAAAACTTATGAATTCTGGTGTGATTTTCAATTCTAACTAAGCACCCTATTTATAAAAAATTGCTAGAACGTTAAAGGAGACTAAATTAATAAAATATTATAGAAAATTTTCTACGCATGCCAAGTTGCCAACCAAGATCAAATTCTCAGCCATCACAAGTGGGGCCCACCAGAAATCAGCTAACTTTTCCAAACAACCAAAAGTGGGTCCCACATTCTAGAAATCTAAAACAATTTCTGAATCAGTCACCTCTTCAAATTCATAACAAATCATACGTTTATTTTTAACGGTTCAAAATTTGTTGACATATACTCAACTTATATACGTATAACATATCCAAAAATCACAACGATCCAACGATCGGATTAAAATTTATAACTCATGCAATATAGCTTAAGAACATAGATTTTTCGGACTATGAGTTCTTTGGACTAGTTTCATTCAAACACTCATCATGAAAAATCCACAAAGAATATTTGGGTGATTCCAATTTTTACGATTAGCTTACTTCTAGGACTTTCTTTTGATATATGGCTCATCTCCTAACTCATTATACACAGAGAGTTATGGATTTTACAAAATCAAGTAATAAACTAATTTTTCTGAAAATCCTATATTTCGTTCTTCATTTCGAGAAAATACTAATAAAACACCTGAGCATTAATTCCTTCAATTATATCCACATAAAAATAAATATTTCCTTATTATATAAATCAATAATTAATTATTCACAAATAATATTACAGAATCACAATTATGACAACCAGATTGTTCCCAGGAAAGAGGGGGATTTCTAATAAGGATTTCTCCTTACTGGCGCGCAATTAGGTGACCAAACCACTCCTTAGACATTGCCAATAATGCTATCTAATAATATTATTCAAATAATATAAATTATTGATCTGATAATGGGAAATATTGTGCAGTGACAATTATTGAAACAGCAATAATATAAAATATCAACGCAACAATTATTGAACCAATAAAATAAAATTTTGAACAGTAATTACTGTAATAATTATTGAGTAGTGCCATCTTACGTAAAAATCAAAAATTCAAAAATACTGTGCAATACCGTGTGCTACTGTGCAACCACGCGTATTACTGTATTTTAACCACCAGGTAATTCAACAGTGTTAACGGTAACAATTACGTCGTTATTTATAAAAACTCAAACTTATCGTTTTCTTCATTCGACAGTTATTCTGTTATGGGACCCACAAATGGTTTCGCCGTCGTACGAATATTCTCTGACAGTAAAACTATTCCACGACCAAACGAATATTCCCCAACAACAATGAATATTTTATAATCACTTGCTTATTTTAAATATTCACATATATCACCCTTAACTTTAACCTTTTTATCAATTTAACCATTTACTAAATAGTATTTATAAGAAAAATTGAATACTTTTACTTCATAAAATTCGGGGTCTTACAATATGCTTTGAATAATATTAAGGAAAATGAAACTTGCTCAATAGAAGTTCAGAATAAAGAACTTGCATTCATTAATAAAAGAATAAAGTTAGGAAGCTTCCTCAATGTAAAGAGGTAAGGTTTAGAAACTTGCTCCACGAAAATGTAGAGTTAGAAAACTTGCTCAATGTAAAGATAAAGAATTAGAAACTTGCACAACTGTAAAAGTAGAGTTAGAGAACTTTCCTTGTATGTAAGCTACACAAGTGTAAAATATTCTCCAATTACCCTACACATATCATTGGAATTGCAATAACAATTAGTTGTATGAATATTAGCTTTAGGGGTTTAAACCACCACTTAGGTCATAACCTTAACTTAACATCCAACCATGTTGATTAATACTTTTAACGAATCTGAAACCTCACAACAAACTAACATAAATCTTATCATTTATCTTTAACTTTTGAAAGCATCACGTTCGGTTCATTACACAACTTACTAATTCATAGTCTATAGTTTCAACGTTGTGATTACAACATGCTGTTATATCTTATAACAAATTTTAGGTTCCTCTACAATCATTAAAATAAGTTAGGTGAACAATTTCCAAGCTATGCTGTTAACAGTTAAATTCTGGGTCTGACTAACCATTATCGCGGCCGCGCTATGATTAGCTTAGAGTCCAGTGCGCCCGTGTCAAGAAGCAGCGCGCCCGTGCTCGACACCAGAAACCACTTTTTTTACAGACTCTCAAGAACAGACTCTGCTCAAGGCCAAAAACCCCAATATCCACAGAAATTCATGAAACCTAGCAACTAAAACTTTGTAATAACATTGCTAATCATGCTATTCACCATTCCAACTACATAAACATTATATATATTTAGTTTTGAAGAATTAAAACCACAATTTTCCAAATTTCTTCACTTTTAATACTTTTAGCGAATTCGATCGCCACGGCTTCGTTTCTTAACCAATTTACATGATTCAAACTACACCGCTTTCGTTTCTTATCATATTAACATAATCCAATAACAAATCACATATTACAACACATATAGAGTATCAAATTTTGTACTTTCTAAAGCCATATCATATGAACATATAACTGTTATTTTACTTTTCTCCCTACAAACCAATTCTCACGAATTTGACAAACAAGTATCAATCATATATAATGATTAACAGAGATTTTGTAAAACTATATGCACATAATATACCACAATTCATGTGATTCCAAATCATATAATATATATATATATATATATATATATATATATATATATATATATATATATATATATATATACTACCAAAACTAAAAGTTATAATGGGAATAGTTTATACCTTATTCCTTTGATTGTATGATGAAAAAGATGGTAGAAATCCTTTTCCAAACCCTTCTTCTCTCTTAGCAATCTCAGAAACTCAAAATCATAGTGTTTTCTCCCTCTCCAAACTCTCTGTGTTTAGCCTTAGACAAAATACGTGAAATAAAATAGAAACCAGCCACTCTCCCACGTACGTCAGGTCACAAACCCAAGAGACGTCAGTTAAATTAGACCAAAGGCCTCAAGGACTTGTTTGGTCTCACATTGATTCCCCCAAACTAGATTAATTTAATATTATTTTTATTATATGGTTTCACTTGTCACACATGTAGCATTTAAATTAATTTAATTAACTCATACTTATAATTATAATAATTATGATAATTATAATTCCCACTGTAATATACTTAATAAATCTTACAGATCTAATTTAATAAATTGGATCAAAACAACATATTATTTAATTTAATTATTTTCTTAACTATTAAACAATTGATTTAATTTAATTATTTTTTTAAATTAAATCCTTCAAATAAAATTAACATTATTCAATTTAATTAACATGAAATAAATTTAGTTACTAAATTAATTCACCACAATTCATTAATTATTTATGTTTCTCAATAAATAAATTATTTAAAATATTTATTTAATTCAATAAATATTTAAATTAAATTACAAATTTCTCAATTGTTACATCCTTCCCTCCTTAAAAGGATTCTGTCCCCATAATCACAACTCGATAAATTCACTTGTTACATTCTTCCCTCCTTAATAAGATTCTGTCCCCAAAATTGCTATACAAAATCAAGCAAACAGCTGAGGATAATTCTTCATTATAACGCTTTCAAGTTCCCACGTAGCTTCCTCAGCACTGTGGTTCCTCTAGATTTCCTTAATCGAAGGTATCACCTTATTCCTCAGTACTTGCTATTTTCTGTCAACGACTTGAACATGAACTTCTTCATATGTTAAGTCTTTCTCAAATCGTAAGGGCTCATATTCAATAACATGCCTATAGTCTAGCTTATATGGCCTTAATACCGATACATGGAAAACATTATGAATATGTTCTAGTTCCGAAGGTAAAGCTACCTCGTATGCCACTACACCCACGCGTCGCATCACTTCAAAAGGTCCTATAAACCTAGGGCTTAATTTCCCCTTTTTGCCAAACCGAATTCTCCCCTTCCAAGGAGATACTTTCAAGAAAACATAACTACTAACATCGAATTCCCAATTTTGTCGGTGTTGATCAGCATATTTCTTCTGTTTATCCTGTGCAGCTTTCAATTTTGGTCGAATCACCTTGATGATCTCGACAGTTTGTTACACCAATTCTGGACCTAACAGCTGACGTTCACCTACCTCGTCCCAACATAACGGAGTTCTGCATTTCCTGCCGTATAACGCTTCGTATGGCAGCATGCCAATACTCGAGTGATAACTATTATTATAGGAAAATTCAACCAACGGTAAATGATCGTCCCAATTTCCCTTGAAATCTATAATACATGCTCTGAGCATGTCCTCTAGTGTCTGGATGGTTCTCTCACTCTGTCCGTCTATTTGAGGATGATACGCTGTGCTCATTTTCAACTGAGTTCCCAAACACTCTTGTAATCGTTTCCAAAAATTTGAAGTGAAACGCGGATCTCTATCTGATACAATGGACACAGGTACACCGTGTCTTGAAACAATTTCCTTCACATAAAGTTTTGCCAACCGATCCTGATTAAATCTAATCTTGATTGGTAAGAAGTGGGCCGACTTCTTCAATCGATCAACGATCACCCAAACGGCATCATAGCCTTGCTGAGTCGTTGGATGACCTACCACAAAATCTATTGTGATATGCTCCCATTTCCATTCGGGTATCTCCAACGGTTGCAATAATCCGCTTGGCCTTTGGTCTTCAGCTTTAACTTTCTGACACGTTAAACATTTTACCATATACTCAGCCACATCCTTTTTCATATTCGGGCAACAAAAATGATGTCTAAGATCCTGGTACATTTTCGTACTTCTAAGGTGAATCAAATATCTTGAGTTGTGAGCTTCACTCATAATTTCCTCTTTAACTTTCGGTACTGGCGGAACCCAAATGTTTCCTTCGAATCGTAGTAACCCTTCCTAATCGATTTTTAATTTATTTTCCCCCCCTTTAGATACTTTCTGTTTTATCTTTTCACAGTCTTCATCCTAAAGTTGTGCATTCTTCACCTTATCTACCAACGTTAAACCGTTTTCTATCTGGAACAACTTCTCATTGGATTTTGTCGGATATTTAATTTCCAATTCCATCTTAGCCATTTTCGACACTAACTTCTCCGGAGCTGTTAACAGAATTAACTTCTCCCGTCCCTTCCTACTTAAAGCATCAGCAACAACATTCGCCTTTCCAGGATGGTAGAAAATCTCGCAGTCATAGTCTTTGATCAGCTCCAACCATCTTCTCTGCCTCATATTCAAGTCTTTTTGTGTAAAGATATACTTCAGACTTTTATGGTCAGTATATATCTCACACCTCTCTCCATAAAGATAATGTCTCCAAATCTTCAGGGCAAACACCACCGCAGCCAAGTCTAAGTCATGAGTCGGATACCCTTTCTCATAATCTTTTAATTAACGTGATACATATGCAATGACTCTGCCGTTCTGCACAAGCACATAACCTAGTCCTTTATGTGATGCATCACTATACATCACAAAATTCCCTGCATCATCAGGTAATGACAACACAGGTGCCGTACTCAACCTCTTCTTTAATTCATGAAAATATTCCTCACACTTTTCCGTCCAAACAAACTTAACTACCTTTCTGGTTAAATTCGTTAACGGGGTCGCGATCTTAGAAAAATCTTGAATAAAATGCCTATAGTAACCTGCCAATCCTAAGAAACTCCTTACTTCTGATGGTGTCTTCGGCTGATCCCAGTTTATTACAGCTTTAACCTTTAATGGATCTACCAAAATTCCATCTTTATCAATAACGTGTTCGAGAAACTGTACATGTTCCAACCAAAATTCACATTTTGAAAATTTTGCGTACAACTTCTCTCTTCTCAATGTCTCTAATGTAACTCTTAAGTGTTCTACATGATCCTCCTTTGTTTTAGTCAATGCACCACCACCGTTGTTGTTTCCCTTTCCTCCACTTGCACTCCCCGCTGGCTTTTTAGGGCAATCACGAGCCATGTGATCCTTCGAACCACAGGTAAAACATGCTCCTTTCTTAGGGCTAAAATAGTTCGGTGCAATGTGTCCCTCCTGACCACAGTTGAAACACACCCGCTTTCCCTTCAAACATACCCCAGTATGGTTCTTTCCACAAGTAGCACAAGCTTCAAACTTTTTATTCTGCTGACTTCCTTGCTGTCCTCCAGTAGTCGAATTCTCGTTCCACTTTCTCTTCTGATTGTTACTTCCACCAGCCTTAATTTCATTTGCATTCTTCCTCTTCTTCTGTTCTTGATTGTACTTGGTCAAGGCATCGCTTCCACCTTATGCGATAATTGCCTTTTCTAACGCAGCCGTAAATGTATTTAACTGGAACATTGAAACCTTGCTATACAGCCAGGGTTTCAATCCTTGTTCGAACCTTCTCGCCTTACGCTCATCCGTATTGACTTGATAAGTGGCAAACCTTGTCAACTCGTTAAACTTCGCAGCTTATTCTGGCACCGTCATAGTTTCTTGTTTCAGCTCCAAAAATTGTACCTCCAACTGATTCTGAGAACTCGCTGGAAAGTACATTTCGAAAAAATCTCCTTAACTCTATCCCACATTATCACTGCTTGTCCCCCACGAACCTTGTTTGATTGCCACCAATAGCTAGCTTCAGACTTCAGCATGAACGTCGCGAACGTAGTTTTCTGATCTTCGTTAACTCTAGTAACATCAAACACTTTCTCCATTTCCATGATCCAGGTTTGGGCTTCCACTGGATTCAAAGACCCTTGAAACTCTGGCGGTCCAGCTGCTTTGAATTCCTTGAAGGTCGTAACTTGAGCTTGCGGTTGATTCGCAAGTGCTCCCGTCAATAGAGTTACCAACTACTGAACCGGATTAGCGTTGGCCTCATTGTTATTGTTAGTAGACCCCTCAGGAGGTGGTAATTTACGTGGTTGTCTTCTTCTAGGAGGTATTTTCTGTTAAAATATACGCTTATTAGATCATGACTCATCTTCTTGAGTATCTGAAGCTTAACTTAAACATTCTAAAATTAAAGCTATAACACATAACATTTCAAATAAACTTTGATATTTTATTTATTCATAATGTTTTTAAAACATATATAAAAGATAGCATATCTGCTATAAACATCCACTTTCCTGAACTAGACAAGTTTCAGGATTACATACTCATACAACCCCTTTATTTATCTCAAAATATGGTATTTAAAACTTTATTTACTCACATAAATAACCACATATTATTATCACCCTTATTTTCTATCTATGCATATTAAGACGTCGTAAGGCTTCTCTACGCTCCTCCTCCATAATGCGATATGCCGTCCTACGATCCATCACGAACCACGGCGAGTCTTCAAATTGAGGTGGGTAATAAAAGACTCGATCCTGGGCCCTATCAGTCGCAGAATTAAAGGCGTGATCCATCTCATTCATTTTAGCCTTCTTCACTTGGACCTTAGCCTCATCTCGGTCTTCATGTTGATTTGGCTTCATCCAAGTGTCCTCTGCTCTTGCATGTTTAGCTGATTCCTCTTTGAAGTCATCTTTTAATTTCTCCATATCAGTCTTCATCTTCTCGTTCATGTAACAACCCGATATTTTCTATATAAATAAATAAGAAATTTTAAGTATAAATTTTTTTTAAGGATGAGGATTTGTACAAGATAAGGTGTCTATGTATTTATGTGATAAATAAAAATATATTTATTACATGAATATTTGCAAATAATTTTATTTTAGAATTATTGATTATTATAAAGTATATTCTTATAATAATTACTTTTATAGCAGAAATATTTTTATTAATTATTTTCCATGAATATATAATCATATATCATTTAAATAATATATGGAGTATTTTTAGAATAATTATAACAATTATTTTATTATATGAATTTTGTACAAATTATTAAATTAATTATTTTACCTTAATTATTAAGGTTAAATATGAAGAATAAATCATATATGAAATTCAAACCCTAATTTTGGATTTTTATCAAAGAATGAGAATAATAATATCATATTAATTATATTTTAATTTTTCAGTGCTATAAATATGTACAGTATGTACATATTGATAATGGTTGGTCAATTAGGGTGTATAATTTCAAAATCATAATATTAATTGGTTAAACCCTAGTTTTACTATGGAAAACCCTAATTTAAAAAGCAATTGTGAGTTTAAGACTGGTATATAATTGTGTTATATGTTTTATGTTATGTATTAAATGATTAATTAGGTAAACCCTAATTAAATATTTAGAAATAATAATTTTTAGAAACCCTAATTTGGTAATTAATGAACCCTAAGATTTTAATTGTAAGAAATCCTAGCGTGGAACTTAAACCGGAGTTTAGGATCCGTCAGAAATTATGTTAATGTGATTAATATTATGTATTATAGATTTTAATGCTAATTATGGAAAACCCTAATTAGTTATTTTAAACCCTAATTTTCTAATTTTAGAAACTAAAATTTTATTTCTTTACAAACCCTAGTTGCTAAATCCTACTTATGCTTTGTGTTAAACCTTAGGGTCAAACCCTAAGGGTTTGACAAGTTACAATTTTGCCATTAAAATGATTTACCAAATGACCTTTTTGCCCCCCTTGTATTATTAAAGCTAGTATAGGTTTTGACAATTAGGGGAAGTTGGTGACCAAACCCAACAACCCCATGTGATTATAATTGACAGCCATCAGCCATTTTGATCAACCATTCATGCATCCAAGACTTCTATATATATATATATATATATATATATATATATATATATATATATATATATATATATATATATATATTGAGAGAGAAAAGATTGTATTTGTTAGCCATTTTTGTACCAAACACTCAAACCTTTTCTCTCAACCCAAACCCACGAAAATTGTAAGTTTTAAAGTCACAAAATCAAGCCCCACGAATTTCATAACAACATTAGTAGCATAGAATCAAAGATTTTTCATAGAAGGTATAAACCCTAACTTGAAAATCTGTCCAATAATCTGTCGTTAGATGTTAGTTTTTATTGTTAAAACATGTTGGTTATAGTGTATAATGATGATCTGAGTTGCTAGATGTTAGATCCATAACATCTAGAGGCTCGGATTTGAAGATCTACAAAATCTGGAATTTTTTTTTTTGGATGTCTGACAACGAATGTCAGAGCCCATAGATCCTTGTTTGTTTGTTATTTTTGTTGTTTTAAGCTTCAAATGTGTAGTATGACACTAGCACTTTGTTCTGGAACTGGAATCGTGGTCGTTTGATGTCCTGAATTTGAGTTATTATTGGTCAAAGGACGTTGACCGACCATGACTGAAGGAAATCTGGGCAGTCAAGAACATGCCTAGATTGTTCTGACAGGATGTTTAAAGGCACATATCTTGCATGTTGTTGATTATTTGTGTTTTTTTTTGTATTAAAGTTATAGTATGGTAGTTATACTACATGTTAATGCTCTTAGATCTCTTATATCATGAACATGCTGGATTTGAGACATGGTCAAACCAAGCAGGAAGTCCACGGATGAACTTTCTGGATAAGCCTAGAAAGTTCATGGGCGTGGTTTCTGACAAGGTTTGACCGGTCTTTATCTTATTATTGTTTTGTTGTTTTGTTGATGTTAACTAATAGATATGTAGTATTACATGTTTGTTATACATTGAAGGTTTTATATCACAAAAACAGCAACAGGATATCTTGTAGTGGAAGCCCAAAGTAGGACAGTCGAACTGTTCTTCATTTCTGAGAAAACCCAGAAATGAAGAACAGATCTGACAGCCACTTTGAAGGCTTATATCTTCTGATTGTGATGTTGTTTGATCATGTTTCTTAGTGAGTCTTGTAGTGTTACATTTATACTACAGGACCTGGCCAGAAACATTCACTCAAACATCACGATCTGATCTGGAATCTTGGTCAAACGTGGTCACTCGGTTACTGGCTTGATGATCTTGGTTTCCGGAAGAACACCTATAGCGACGGTTCTGTCGCTATAGGTGATCTTTAGCGACAGTTTAATTATAAAAACTATATTTTTATAAAATAATTACAGAAAATTTGTTTTTAATTAATAAAAATACAAAATAAATTATTAAAAATTATTTTAAAATCTGAAAATTAGTTTTTATTTATTTTGAATATATTTCATAAATATTTATTATTTTTGGAATATTAAAGGTATTTAATTTATTTAATAATAATATTAAATAAATTATTTAAAAATGATTTTAACATTTGAAAAATCATTTAAAATTATATTATGATATAAGAAAATATTTTAAGTTATTTTTAATGACTTTTAATATTTTGTGATGAAATTTATTAATAAACTAATATTAATGATAATTAAGTTATTTAATAAATAAATTAAATAAATAAATTAAAAATGATTTTATTATTTTAAAAATTATTTTAAATGATAATAATGTATTTAAAAATATTTTAAGTTATTAAATATAACTTTCAATATTTTAAGGTAAAATTTATTAATTAATTATTATTAATGATATTAAAGTTATTTAACAATTATATTAAATAATTTAGTTTAAAAATGATTTTAATATTATAAAAAATCATTTTAAATAAAAATAAAGTGTTTAAAGCTATTTTAAGTTATACAATATAACTTTTAATATTTAGAGGATAATTTCATTAATAATTTAATATTAATGATATTAATTTAATATTAATGATAATAAATTTATTTAATAATTATATTAAATAAATAGTTTAAAAATAGTTTTATTAATTTAGAAATCATTTAAAATGGATATAAATGAATTAAAAATATTTTAAGTTATAAATAATGACTTTTAATATTTTGATAAATAGTACATTAATATTTAAATATTAATGATAATTATTTAAAAATGATTTTAATTATTTTAAAAATCATTTAAGGGTAATATTAATACTTTAAAAATATTCTAATGTATTATAAATAATTTTAATATTTTGACAATGGTTTCATTAATAGTTTTATATTAATTAAATATTAATGATAATTAAATTATTTAATAATTAAATCATTTAATAATGATTCTGATGTTTAAAAATTCTTAATAAATTATAATAAATGTTTAAAAATTATTATAAGTCTTTTAAAAATAATATGACTGATACTTGCATATATTGAGTTATAGAATAGAGTCTTAGACTCGATAATTATCCGATAAAGTCGTTGGTACACCGATATGTTACAGAAATTAATCTGGACTTAGATAATTTGATTAGATATGTGATTATTTGTGTTTCAATGGTTGTTAAACGTAGGTGATAATGTGATTAGGTTATGTGCTGACTGCAATAAGCAGTGTTATGTGTTGAGATATATTATTCTAATCAGTAAAATAATCTTATTACTGATAGGTGATTACATAAAAGATAAAACTAAGTAGCGAGTTGTAAGCAGCGCATCAGGCAAGTATCTCACCTTTGCATTTTCTTTATGCATTGCACATGAGTAAGAATGTTTCTAAATTATATTATTATTGTACAGATTATTAACCCAATATTATATACGCTCATTGCTTATCAACATGTTAGTATATGGTAATTTAGATATATATTCTGTTCGTTAATTTCTATAAATGGTTATACAAGTGTCCCCACTTGGATAATCATTGTATTTAATCACATGTTGATACACCTTTGTCAATTACCCGTATATATATATATATATATATATATATATATATATATATATATATATATATATGTTGAATTATAGATTATTGTTGAACAAGATAAAACCTTTGATTTGGAACCCAGACAAGTATGAACATCCTTACACGGGAAAACTTTTATGCGCCCAAGGCCGACAGAGTGAACGATACCCTCGTTCTTGCATGTAGTATTGATCAATGCAGGGTACAATGGGCTGATCACCCCCGTGCCCGAAAGTTATGACGATTTGCAGATGAATTTCTGTTTAACCCTTTCGAAAATGAAAATAATGTTCATAGTATGTCACCTTAACCCTAGTTATAGTCATTACGTAATTTCAAAAATTTGAAATAGGGTTGTTATGTTATTATTATCGGTACAGATTACTTCATAAATATTGATCTGTTGTAGAAGGACAGTATAAAGAAAACATTTAAATTCTTTCAGCTTATATATATAATTGCTATTACTTATTGGGCACTCAAATGTTGATCCTTTCTTAATTTAAATATTTTCAGCTAAGTGTGAACAACCAGAGAGCTCTGCTAAGAACAAGAAAAAGGAAAAGGTTGCTGAATGAATGCAATGCTATGTTATGTAATAGTAAACTTTATTAAGACAAGTATGATATATATTATCTATCATGGGTTGTAATGAATGTTTAAAGGTTACAAACTTGGGATTCAGACTCTGATAATTATGTAAATTAAGTTGATCTTTTATATTATTGTTATTATTATTAGTATTATTCCGCTCATAGAAATGGTATCGTAAAGCAATGAGTTCGGGTTTCAAGTTCCCAAATTTGAGGCCTTTACAGGTTGGTATCAGAGCTTAGGGTTAAAAATCTTAGGTGGGCTAGACCTTAGGCTATAACCTTAGAACAGAGGGAAACGTTGAAAATATAAATAACTCATATAGAGTTTTAAAAAATATGAATTGAATAAATTCATCATCAAACAAAATAAAAGATAACTTATATAAAACTATTAATTGCTATGTGTATATATTATATGCTAATCAGGATAATTTATGTGTGTAGATGTCTGGTGGAAAAGGCTTGTTATATGCTTATAGCATGAAGAAGGATCGAATCCATACACCTGAGCTAATATCGAAGTCCATAGCTGAAATAGAGGCTCATAATGAAACCAACTCGGACGATGTGGTTATTATAGAAAACGTAATACCGGATCCAAAAATGGTGGAGCTGACAGATAGTGATTTGGACACTAAAGTTGAAGCTGATCAAGCATCAACGGAGGTGCAGGATCTGAGGAACAAGATTTCTTCTCTGGAAAGGCTGTGGGAGATAGAAAAGTTGTTGAATAGTCAGTTGCATCAAGCGTTAATAGAAACAATAGAAGAACAAGATAAGCTTAAAATTCAAATTGATCAGATAGGAGCCACAAGCAACACATCGTGTGAAGCTCCGAGCAAGAAGGGGAAAAGAAAGATAGAAGACCATAACTTAGGAAAATTCGATAAGAAGAAAGGGAAAAGAATATGTTATCTTTACGGTTATGAAGGACATACTACTCTATATTGTCCTAACTACAAACTAGGAGCATATTTTATCTATGTGATAGAAGGTCATCAGGCGAAAAGTTATCCAAGGAAAAAGGCGTAGGGAATAGGTGGTATAGGTTCTATGATATAGGTGTGTTTAATGTAATATGTGTGCTTAGTATGTCTGTGTAAGGTTATATTCTAAAACTTTTGTAATGATCAAGTTTGTAAATCCCGACTTTTGTGGTCACAAAGGGATAACTGATGTTTAACGAATTATATGCTATGCTATGTAAAATATTCGTTGAATGAATATGAATCTAAGTTCGAGTAATAAAACAAGTTTAATATATTAAACTTATGTGATACGATTTAGAATGTAAGTTAAATTTATGGTTTTATTTAATCAGATAATGCCGCCAAGACATCGAACTCGCAATCAAAGGGCAGAAGAATCTATCAACAACGCTGAGGGACAACAACAAACAGACCCGATGCAGAACTTCACGAATATGGTAGCACAAGCTATGCAACAGGGAACCAGCCGGACAACTGCTTAGCTAACTTCAAAGACTTTAAGGCTGTAGGACCGCCAGAATTCAAAGGTACAACTGACCCTATTGAAGCCCAAACTTGGGCAGAAGACTACTTTTGCCACTTACATGATGAAGGGGGAGGCAAACTTTTGGTGGGAAGCGAATCAGGCGAGGGCAGGAGAAGGCGTAGTCACATGGGATAGGTTCAAAACTCTATTTTTCAAAAACTATTTTTCACCAAGTATGCAGGCTAGGATGAAGGTGAAATTTTAAGAATTGAAGTAGGAGAATATGACGGTGTCCGAATATGCGCCCAAATTTAACGAGTTAGCTAGGTTTACCCTGCATTAAGTTGATACGGAGGCTAGAAAAGAGTGAAGGTTTGAGCTGGGATTAAAACCCTAGCTCTACAATAAGGTGGCAGTGTTGCGGATCCCTACGTTTACAGCACTCATGGAGAAGGCGATTATTGCTGAGGAGGGAAGTGAGGCCATGAGCCTCTACAACAAAGAAAGGAAGAATAAGGGTAAGGTAGAAGGAGCTGGGAAGGTAGGAATTAATAGTGGGAGCAGGGGTGGAGATGGAAAGAGGAAGGTGAACAACTTTGGAAGTGAGCAGGTAAAACAAGGTGTGAAGAAGCAGGTAGTATCGTGTAAGAATTGTGGAAAGAACCATACAGGTGAGTGTCTGAAAGGAAAGTTCGTTTGCTATAAGTACGGGCAGGGGGCCACATCTCTCCCAACTGCCCTAATCCTAGGATGAACAGTGGATGTTTTCTATGCGGGTCGACTGAACACAAGGTGAAAGATTGTTCGAAGAGGAGGTCGGAGGCCGAAAGTGTGAATACTGGCACTAGCAGCGGGATTTTAGCAATCACATGACCGACTTCATCAAACAAGTCAACAAAATCAATAGCAAGGCTTTACAACATGACTGTCTATGACGCGATGGCAGCTGGCAATGGGATTCCAGGTATTATTCATATAACTTTTATTTTCTTTTACATGATTTTCCTATATATTGTAAATTATTTTATAAAGAAAATTTGAGGGAGGAATTTGAGTTCTTTTAGAAATCAAATTTCTGTTTAATCAGAAAGACAAGCTTTTGTGAATAGTTAAAGATCAGTTCGATCAAAGCTGGTCGAGATCTACTTACAAAGATTGTGTGTGTTATGTACCCATGTATGTATATATTTTAAAACGGTGATTCCGGGGACGAAATATTTATAAGGGAGGGTGAATGTAACAACCCGATATTTTCTATATAAATAAATAAGAAATTTTATGTATAATTTGTTTTTTAAGGATGAGGATTTGTACAAGATAAGGTGTCTATATATTTATGTGATAAATAAAAATATATTTATTACATGAATATTTGAAAATAATTTTATTTTAGAATTATTGATTATTATAAAGTATATTCTTATAATAATTACTTTTATAGCATACATATTTTTATTAATTATTTTCCATGAATATATAATCATATATTATTTAAATAATATATGGAGTGATTTTTAGAATAATTATAACAATTATTTTATTATATGAATTTTGTACAGATTATTAAATTAATTATTTTACCTTAATTATTAAGGTTAAATATGAAGAATAAATCAGATATGGAATCCAAGCACTAATTTTAGATTTTTATTAAGGAATGAGAAAAATAATATAATATTAATTATATTTTAATTTTTCAGTGTAATAAATATGTACAGTATGTACGTATTGATAATAGTTGGTCAATTATGGTGTATAATTTCAAAACCCTAATATTAATTGGTTAAACCCTAGTTTTACTGTGAGAAACCCTAATTTAAAAAGCAATTGTGAGTTTAAGACTGTTATATAACTATGTTATATGTGTTTATGTTGTGTATTAAATGATTAATTAGGTAAACCCTAATTAAATATTTAGAAATAATAATTTTTAGAAACCCTAATTTGGTAATTAAAGAACCCTAAGATTTTAATTGTAAGAAATCCTAGCGTGGAACTTAAACCGGAGTTTAGGATCCGTCAGAAATTATGTTAATGTGATTAATATTATGTATTATAGATTTTAATTCTAATTATGGAAAACCCTAATTAGTGATTTTAAACTTTTAAACCCTAATTTTGAAAATCCTAAATAACAGTTTAAGCCCTAATTTATTTTTTTAAATTGGTAACCCTAATTACTAAAAGTTTAAACCCTAATTGCTATATTAGCAAAGTTAATTATAATTAGAGATATTAAACCCTAATGTTCCTGTATAAATTAATTAGAAACTTAATCTAATTAATAAACCCTAACTTTCTAATTTTACAAACTAAAATTTTATTTATTTACAAACCCTAGTTGTTAAATCCTACTTATGCTTTGTGTTAAACCTTAGGGTTAAACCCTAAGGGTCAAACTCTAAGGGTTTGACAAGTTCCAATTTTGCCATTAAAATGATTTACCAAAGGGCTTTTTCTCCCCTCTTGTATTATTAAAGCTAGTATAGGTTTTGACAAATTAGGGGAAGTTGGTGACCAAACCCAACAAACCCATGTGATTCTAATTGACAGCCATCAACCATTTTGATCAACCATTCATGCATCCAAGACTTCTATATATAGATTGAGAGAGAAAAGATTGCATTTGTTAGCCATTTTTGTACCAAACACTCAAACCTTTTCTCTCAACCCAAACCCACAAAAATTGTAAGTTTTAAAGTCACAAAATCAAGCCCCACGAATTTCATAACAACATCAGTAGCATAGAATCAAAGATTTTTTATAGAAGGTATAAACCCTAACTTGAAAATCTGTCCAATAATCTGTTGTTAGATGTTAGTTTTTATTGTTAAAACATGTTGGTTATAGTGTATAATGATGATCTAGGTTGCTAGATGTTATATCCATAACATCTAGAGGTTCGGATTTGAAGATCTACAAAATCTGGAAAAAAAATTTTGGATGTCTAACAACGAATGTCAGAGCCCATAGATCCTTGTCTGTTTGTTGTTTTTGTTGTTTTAAGCTTCAAATGTGTAGTATGACACTAGCACTTTGTTCTGGAACTGGAATCATGGTCGTTTGTTGTCCCGAATTTGAGTTATTATTGGTCAAAGGTCGTTGACCGACCATGGCTGAAGGAAATCTGGGTAGTCAAGAACATGCCCAGATTGTTCTAATAGGGTGTTTAAAGGCACAGATCTTGCATGTTGTTGATTATTTGTGTTTTTTGTTGTATTAAAGTTATAGTATGGTAGTTATACTACATGTTAATGCTCTTAGATCTCTTATATCATGAACATGCTGGATTTGGGACATGGTCAAACCAAGCAGGAAGTCCACGGATGAACTTTCTGGATAAGCCTAGAAAGTTCATTGGCGTGGTTTCTGACAAGGTTTGACCGGTCTTTATCTCATTATTATTTTATTGTTTTGTTGATGTTAAGTAATAGATATGTAGTATTACATGTTGGTTATACATTGAAGGTTTTATATCACAAAAACAGCAACAGGATATCTTGTAGTGGAAGCCCAAAGTAGGGCAGTCGAACTGTTCTTCATTTCTAGGAAAACCCAGAAATGAAGAACAGCTCTGACAGCCACTTTGAAGGCTTATATCTTCTGATTGTGATGTTGTTTGATCATGTTTCTTATTGAATCTTGTAGTGTTACATTTATACTACAGGACCTGGCCAGAAACATTCACTCAAACATCACGATCTGATCTGGAATCTTGGTCAAACGTGGTCACTCGGTTACTGGCTTGATGATCTGGGTTTCATGAAGAACACCTATAGCGACGGTTCTGTCGCTATAGGTGATCTTTAGCGACAGTTTATTTATAAAAACTATATTTTTATTAAATAATTATAGAAAATTAGTTTTTAATTAATAAAAATATAAAATAAATTATTAAAAATTATTTTAAATTCTGAAAATTAGTTTTTATTTATTTTGAATATATTTCATAAATATTTATTATTTTTGGAATATTAAAGGTATTTAATTTATTTAATAATAATATTAAATAGATTATTTAAAAATGATTTTAAAATTTGAAAAATCATTTAAAATTATATTATGATATAAGAAAATATTTTAAGTTATTTTTAATGACTTTTAATATTTTGTGATGAAATTCGTTAATAAATTAATATTAATGATAATTAAGTTATTTAATAAATAAATTAAATAAATAAATTAAAAATAATTTTATTATTTTAAAAATCATTTTAAATGATATAAGGTATTTAAAAATATTTTAAGTTATTAAATATAACTTTCAATATTTTAAGGTAAAATTTATTAATTAATTATTATTAATGATATTAAAGTTATTTAATAATTATATTAAATAATTTCGTTTAAAAATGATTTTAATTTTATAAAAAATTATTTTAAATGAAAATAAAGTGTTTAAAGATATTTTAAGTTATAAAATATAACTTTTAATATTTAAAGGATAATTTATTTAATAATTTAATATTAATGATATTAATTTAATATTAATGATATTAAATTTATTTAATAATTATATTAAATAAATAGTTTAAAAATGGTTTTATTAATTTAAAAATCTTTTAAACGGATATAAATGAATTAAAAATATTTTAAGTTATAAATAATGACTTTTTATATTTTGATAAATAGTACATTAATATTTAAATTTAATGATAATTGTTTAAAAATAATTTTAATTATTTTAAAAATTATTTAAGGGTAATATTAATACTTTAAAAATATTCTAAGTTATTATAAATTACTTTAATATTTTAGCAATGGTTTCATTAATAGTTTTATATTAATTAAATATTAATGATAATTGAATTATTTAATAATTAAATCATTTGATAATGATTCCAGTGTTTGAAAATTCTTGAAAAATTATAATAATTGTTTAAAAATTATTGTAAGTCATTTAAAAATAATATGACTGATGCTTACAGATATTGGGTTATAGAATAGAGTCTTAGACTCGATAATTATCCGATAAAGCCGTCGGTACACCGACATGTTTCAGAAATTGATCTGGACTTAGATAATTTAATTATATATATGATTATTTGTGATTCAATGGTTGTTAAACATGGGTGATAATGTGAGTAGGTTATGTGCTGACTGCAATAAGCAGTGTTATGTGTTGAGATATGTTATTCTAATCAGTAAAATGAACTTATTACTGATAGGTGATTACATAAAAGATAAAACAAAGTAGCGAGTTGTAAGTAACGCATCAGGCAAGTATCTTTCCTTTGTATTTTCTTTATGCAATGAACATGAGTAAGAATGTTTCTAAATTATATTATTATTGTACAGATTATTAACCCTATATTATATACGCTCATTACTTATCAACATGTTAGTATATGGTAATTCAGATATATATTCTGTTCGTTAATTTCTATAAATGGTTATACAAGTGTCCCCACTTGGATAATCATTGTATTTAATCACATTTTGATACACTTTTGTCAATTACCCGTATATATATATATATATTTTTTTTTTTGAATTATAGATTATACAAGTTCATTATATATTTTTTTTTTTGAATTATAGATTATTGTTGAACAAGATAAGACCTTTGATTTGGAACCCAGACAAGTATGAACATTCCTACACGAAAAAACTTTTATGCTTCCAAGGCGGACAAAGTGAACGATACCCTCATTCTTGCATGTAGTATTGATCAATGCAGGGTACAACGGGCTGATCACTGTAACGACCCCAAAATTCATACAATTTAATTCTCGACTTCGGTCGTTAATAATACATTCGACCTTTAATTTTACATCATTAAACGATAATACAACCATTGAAATTTGCGGAATAATTAAAATTTTCTATTACAAACTATCCTCGTTCCCAAAACCTTCAACCTTTACATCTAAATATCTTAGAATTATTTTAATACTACAATAGTTTACATTTGCAAAACAATATTATAATTATAACATTAATACATTTACCAAAATATTAGACATAGTTTACAAGAATAACAACTTAGCTAGGATATTAAATCTTCATATATCACTTTTGATCCATAACACTCAAGTAGTACATAGCGTTACCTTCAATTCTTGAATCTCCAAAAATAGTTATTTGCAAGAATGAGACAGCTCAGCAAAATCTAACAATTTTTATGCTTCACATAACACATAATAACATGCTCAACATATAAGAATAATCATAAACAAACATAGCATACATGTTGTAGTTCACATAACAATTATAAAGATTGAGTTCCTTACTCAATCAACATTCATAGTTCAATCATCATAGTCATAGATTGACTTTCACATTTCATACTTTTGACATATAATACATCATACACTAAAATTTTAAAGCAGATCATCATCAAGTTCACATAGCAAAAAGGAACCGAAAGACTTGCCTTAATCGTTGTTTACCAATAACAGTTTAACAGCTTACAGCTATTTGCATTTCACGTGCCCTACGCAATTATATAATCATACACATCAAATATTAGTCACATAACAATACATAGTAATTGTAATGTAAACTCTACTCTATGTCTCATAATCATTCCTATTAATAAATACACAATGTTCAACTTAATTGTGTTAACTTTTAACTTATATCTCACTGTATTTCATATTCGCAGTTCATTCAAGTGCTTAAGTCTTGCTAGGATTACTTATTAGCTTTATATTAAATCCACTCCATATCTTATAATATTCATTTCAATTGAATTGAAACACTTTTTAAGTTTATTAACACTTGGCACGACGTTTCGACGTTCATTCGTCACATGCCCGATTTGCCTCTCTTATGTATGCTTACTATGCTTCTATAACTTATCTAATACATTATTTATTAATGTTAAGTATCATTATATTTACTAACATTCATGTTTTAAAACTTAGGATATCATCTTTTATGGTCTTGAGCACTACACATGCATATGTGCATGCCCGACACCCTCCGATTGCCTCCGAAAACACAACGGTCCTAAAGATAACTATTTTGACCCATCCTAATGACCTTAAATTGAAAAATATAAAGAACTAAAGTTGTAGGTCTACTCGTCCTCATTCCGGATAATCTTGAATCACCTCAATCGGAGTTCGTATGAGGAAGTTATGACCATTTTACTACAGGAGGTCAAAACTGTCCAAGTCAGACTACAAATCCGGCGCTGGGGCGCGAGGACTAGGCTATACAGTGGCGCTGGGGCACGAAATTGGTGCTGGGGCGCGAATTTCAGTGCTGCGGCCCGAATTTCTGGCGCTGGGGCTCCATTTTTGACGCTAGGGCGCCATTTTTGGCGCTGGGGCTCAAATTTTGGCGCTGGGGCGCCGAAACTTGCAGAACCCAACCACGAAGAACAAAATAACTAAACTCTGGACTAATTACTACCGCTAACATCTAAATTAAGATGTAAAACTTATAAAAATTACTCATAAACATTTACTTATCATACAAATACTAATTTAGCACAACTTAACAACAATTTTAGAAGACCTAAATCATTGTACACACTGTTTTAAAAGACAAAACTCCATTATCGATGTTTGTTTACATAGTGAACATGGTAACCAAAATTTATAAACTAATTTGATTCCTTGAGACTACGATTCTCTGAATTTCATAACAAATCAATATACTCAACGTTCAATTTCATAATTAGCATATAATCACATACTAATTTTGTCATCATACAAAACATACGTTCATTCATGTTTTCACTGTAACACCAAATTCTTTTCTTTCATACATAAATTAGCATACAATCTTGTCTATATAATAAAGATGCAATCATATATATATATATATATATATATATATATATATATATATATATATATATATATATAATAACCACTATTATACGTACACATGACCCTCTAACCAATCATACAGACATGATTTTACGGAAAGTTTGGTAAAAACCTTTTATAGAGAACATAAAACATAACAACACATGTAAAGCTTATTAACACATATACGAAATTATAACCTAAAGGTTATGGAAAAATACCTTTCGATACTTGGTTAATCCTTGTTAATCACAACAAATAGTTTGAAGAACTTAGACTTTCTCTTATTGCTTCTCCTACTCAGATTCTCTCTCAAATTATCTCTGAACTTCTTTCTTTCTCTGTAGCTTTTCTTAGGCTTAAGCCAAACAATATACGTAAAACCAAATAAACTAAAACACAAACGTACAAAACTGTCATATACTTAATAACCCTATTAAAATATCAGTTACCAAATATATTATATATTATTTATATTACTAATAAATCAAATTTAAAAATCCAAAAGCCATAGGTCTTTGTTTGGCAAAATTATTTAAAATTAAAGACTTAATATATATAAGCCTTGTTTGGCAAAACTAAATTAAAATTACTTTAATTTATTTTAATAACTAATTATAATATAGTTATTTGTCACACTTCTAATTAATTAAGTTTTCATACTTAATTTAATTAATTCTAATAACAATTCGTTGCATAATATAATAATTTATTTAATCATTATAAACTCTCTAACTTAATTATTAACTTAAATTAGATTACTATTTCAAAATAATTACTTTCCTTAACTCATTAATTATTTATTAAACAAACAAATAATCAAATCACATCAAATCAATTAAATAAATACTTATTCAACGATAAACACTTCCATTAAATATTTATATAATTCAATAAATATTTAAATATTATAATTAAAAATCTGGATTGTTACATCATTCCCTCCTTACAAGGATTCTGTCCTCAGAATCACAACTCAAACCACTCATTCGTTACAATCTTCCATACTTACAAAGATTCTGTCCCCAGAATCGAAGACACAAATAAAACAAATAACTCAGAGTAATCTTTCATCATTTTATCTAAATATAGGTTTTGTATTTCCTACTACATTCATTACTTTAACAAATTTAGGTTTCATTTCATAACCTTCACTTGAACTCAATTCCTTTTCTAAGGATCGTTATCATCAACACTCAGGATATTACATTCAACCTTTCTTCTAAGAATTTCATCCTCGAAATTTTATCAATTAATATGTATTCATTCATCTATAAAAATAGATTTTACGCTAATACTTTATTCATTCATTGGATTCTATAACCACTTCCTTCTACAAAGATCATTCTACAATTATTAACTTTTCTATTAAAAGTTTTACAAATTTCTTTGATAACTCATCTACTTCTCACTTCAAAATCTCTTTTCTCATTTAATCAACACATTCATCATTCAGTGTCGTATTCTATGACTTACTTCTTTCTAAAGAATATTTTCCTTTTTCACTTCCATCTTGCAGAATAACAAGAATCTTCCACAATTGTTCAATAATTGGGAAGTAGTATGAATAACTCAAGATTTTAAAAGATTATCCAATCATGCTGAAGGGTCACAAGACCTTGAACTACGTCCCCAGGTTATCAAGTATCTCTCGACTTGAACCTTTAACAGTCATAATACTATATGGACCTCCGTACTTAGGGTGTTAAGCCCTTCGTACAATGTATTGTGCACAAACATTTCAGCGCAAAGTGTAAACTAAGCGTAACCTCTAATAAAAGAGTTGTTCATCTCAGAATTTAGAGTGCAAGCATTCAACTGAGGGCAATTTTTGATTTATGAAGGAAAATTAAACATGTAAACAATGTGTTGAATATGCATTTTTGAAACCAAATTGGTAAAAATAAAATGGTGTGATATACGCACATTAAACTACAGGTGAGATAGTCTATAGATTTTGGGATCGTTACAATCACCGCCGTGCCCGTAAGTTATGACGGTTTGTAGATAAATTTCTGTTTAACCCTTTCAAAAATGAAAATAATGTTCATAGTATGTCACCTTAACCCTAGTTATAGTCATTACGTAATTTCAAAAATTTGAAAGAGGGTTGTTATGCTATTATTATCGGTACAGATTACTTCACAACTATTGATCTGTTGTAGAAGGATAGTATAAAAAAATATTTAAATTCTTTCAGCTTATATATATAATTGCTATTACTTACTAGGCACTCAAATGCTCATCCTTGCTTAATTTAAATGTTTTCAGCTAAGGTGAACAACCAAAGAGTTCTGTTAAGAACAAGGGAAAGGTAAAGGTTGCTGAATGAATGCAATGCTATGTTATGTAATAGTTAACTTTATTAAGACAAGTATGATATATATTATCTATCATGGGTTGTAATGAATGTTTAAAGGTTACGTACTTGAGATTTAGACTATGATAATTATGTAAATTAAGTTGATCTTTATATTATTGTTATTATTATTAGTATTATTCCGCTCATAGAAATGGTATCGTGAAGCAAATAGTTCGGGTTTCAAGTACCCGGATTTGGGGGCTTTACAGTTCACTGCCAACAAATCTTTATGCTGACCTTTCGTTTGCACTAAGTCCCACTCTGTGTTTCCATGGCGTGCGTCAAGTTCCTGAATCTCCGCATCCTTCTGATCCATCGTAGAGTGATGCATCTCAACTAACTCCTTCAGTTCCTCAACATTATCCTATAACTCTATGTTCCGATCATACAAAGCATCATACATATCAGCTGATATGGAGTTTGGTGGAAACTCCATAGGATTATCTTCCTCCTCATCCTCTAAACTATCCTCCTCGGGATAGGTCACAGGCTCATCCTCTTGGATCAACTACTCCCGCACTACGTGAATATCCCTGGGTTCGTCATCTCTAGGTATCTGAGGTATCACTCCCCTAGCTGGACTGGATCCTCCTTTGTTAGACATCCTGTCAACAAAATATCTTAAGTTTTATTTAACGTTATCGATACTCGCGAGCACATAAGTTATTAACACATAGCACATAATTTCTTTTACTGTTTAGCTTCAATGGATGCCTTAATCCATTCCTTAAAACCCAATAAGAGTTAAACACCTCTATCTTTTCTGACTCCTTAAAGGTTACTTTCTAAGGTTTCCCCACGTAAGGTTCATAACCTAAAGCTTTGATATCAACCTGTGACACCCACAAATCCGAGTACTTCATTCCCATAGGATTTGGTGCTCACTATCTAAATAATTGCATCTAACTACCCATAATAAAGAATAAAAATATTAATTAATTTAAACAATAATCTCTCCCATTAAAGGGTTACATCATCTCATAAACAATCCCAGGTAATCTAACCTTAATCTATTACATAAGTTTGAGGAAAACATCATAAAAAAATAAACCTTATAACATAATGCATTTAGATAAATTCTAATAATTCTTCAACACTTGGACATCTTGCCCTTTCCCTTGCTCATAGATGGCTCATCGACTCTTTCAATTTTAGTTGCAGTATTAATTACAAGAGTGAGCAAACAATTGCTCACTGATATAAAGAGTAGTAATAACAATAACATGAGAGTGAACAATGAATGCTGAACAATAATGAACTTATTCTACGAGTCAAAAATAGAAAACAAGTTTGAACTTTAATATTTGAGGGTCTTAAGACCACGAACTATGTCCCCGATGATTAGGTATTACTACCCCAACCTTAACAGTCATTTAGACTATACAGACCCTACTTAACGTACTTAGGGGGATCAGTCCTTTGTACCATGTATTGTGCAAAAACATCTAAACGTTACACGTACAAAATCCCCTATATTAGGGTTGTTCGTCTCAGTTTGAATTTAACTAAAGAAAGTTTAGCTCGAAACTAACTTATCAGTGGTTATAGAATTTTAGAACACTATTCATAATAGACTAGTTCAATCAATAAGAGTTTGCTTACTACCTGAAGGTTTAATACTACCATGTAGAATTGAACAAGGTTATCAAAGTTAAAGATCGAATAACAACAATGTATAATTGAGTAAACATGATATACATATAAAGTGCTATATTCAAAAGAGTTAGACCAATCTCTTTGAATCGATGTGTTAGAACAATATATGCTTTGAAAAATATTAAGGAAAATGAAACTTGCTCAATAGAAGTTCAGAATAAAGAACTGGCATTCATTAATAAAAGAATGAAGTTAGAAAGCTTGCTCAATATAAAGAGGTAAGGTTTAGAAACTTGCTCCACGAAAATGTAGAGTTAGAAAACTTGCTCATTGTAAAGAGTAAGAATTAGAAACTTGCACAATTGTAAAAGTAGAGTTATAGAACTTGTCTTGTATGTAAGTTACACAAGTGTAAAATATTCTCCAATTACCCTACACATATCATTGGAATTGCAATAACAATTAGTTGTATGAATATTAGCTTTAGGGGTTTAAACCACCACTTAGGTCATAACCTTAACTTAACATCTAACCATGTTGATTAACACCTTTAACGAATCTGAAACCTCATAATAAACTAACATAAATCTTATCATTTATCTTTAACTTTTGAAAGCACCACATTTAGTTCATTACACAACTTACTAATTCATAGTCTATAGTTTCAACGTTGTGATTACAACATGTTGTTATATCTTATAACACATTTTAGATTCCTCTACAATCATTAAAATAAGTTAGGTTAACAATTTCAAAGATATGCTGTTAACAGTTAAATTCTGGGTCTGACTAACCACTGGCGCGGTCGCGCTATGATTAGCTTAGAGTCGGGCGCGCCCGCGTCAAGAAGTAGCGCGCTCGCGCTCGACACTAGAAACCACTATTTTTGTAGACTCACATGAACAGACTCTGCTCATGGCCAAAAACCCCAATTTTCACAGAAATTCATGAAACCTAGCAACTAAAACTTTGTAATAACATTACTAATCATGTTATTCACCATTCCAACTACATAAACATTATATATATTTAGTTTTGAAGAACTAAAATCACAATTTTCCAAATTTCTTCACTTTTAATACTTTTAGCGAATTCGATCGCCACGTCTTTGTTACTTAACTAATTTACATGATTCAAACTATGCCACCTTCGTTTCTTATCAGATTAACATAATCCAATAACAAATCACAGATTACAACACATATAGAGCATCAAATTTCGTACTTTCTAAAGCCATATCATATGAACATATCACTGTTATTTTACTTTTCTCCCTACAAACCAATTCTCACGAATTTGACAAACAAGTATCAATCATATATGATGATTAACAAAGATTTTGTAAAACTATATGCACATAATATACCACAATTCACGAGATTCCAAATCATATAATATATATATATATATATATATATATATATATATATATATATATATATATATATATATATATATACTACCAAAACTAAAAGTTACAATGGGAATAGTTTATACCTTATTCCTTTGATTGTATGATGAAAAAGATGGTAGAAATCCTTTTCCAAACCCTTCTTCTCTCTTATCAATATCAGAAACTCAAAATCACAGTGTTTTCTCCCTCTCCAAACTCTTTGTGTTTAGCCTTAGACAAAATACGTGAAATAAAATATAAATCAGCCACTCTCCCACGTACGTCATATCACAAACCCAAGAGACGCCAGTTAAATTAGACCAAAGGCCTCAAGGCCTTGTTTGGTCTCACACTGATTCCCCCAAACTAGATTAATTTAATATTATTTTTATTATATGGTTTCACTTATCACATATGTAACATTTAAATTAATTTAATTAACTCATACTTATAATTATAATAATTATGATAATTATAATTCCCACTGTAATATACTTAATAAATCTTTACAGATCTAATTTAATAAATTAGATCAAAATAACACATTATTTAATTTAATTATTTTCCTAACTATTAAACAATTGATTTAATTTAATTATTTCCTTAAATTAAATCCTTCAAATAAAATTAACATTATTCAATTTAATTAACATTAAATCAATTTAGTTACTAAATTAATTCACCACAATTCATCAATTATTTATTTTTCTCAATAAATAAATTATTTAAAATATTTATTTAATTCAATAAATATTTAAATTAAATTATAAATTTCTCAATCGTTACAGCCGAGGTTGAAGCTGATTGCATGCATTTAAAACAAGCATTTCCGGGGGTTATCTCCGGAACTGCAACTGCCTTCCTTGGGGTTATCTCCAAGGTTGGAATATGCTACTCCCAGTATTGGGACTGAGACGAAATATCTCGGGGTTATCTCCGGGATAAATCAGTCTTCTCTGATGAAATTTTTGGTATTGAAACTGCAGGCCTCGGGGTTATCTCCGAGGTTGGAACTGATGCTCCCGGTGTGTGTTCCGGGATTGAGATTGAGCTTCCGGTAATATCTGGACTGGATGTGAGTTGTCTTCCAGGGTTATGTCTAAAAGATGAAACTGCCCTCCTGCAATGTCAGTAACAGGTGTGTAGAAAATTTTGAGTGTCTACACTAATCGAACATATATCATCTAATTCTATACACAATAGTTTTAAACTTGTCCATTACCGGGTATTCCAACAGTGTTAACGGTAACAACTACACCGTTAATTATAAAAACTCAATTTTTGTCGTTATCTTCATCTAATCGTTTTCCGTTATGGGGCCCACAAATAGCTGCGCTATCATACGCATATTTCCCGACAGAAAGAATATTCCATGACCAAACGAATATTCCCCGACAAAATGAATATTTTATAACCACTTATTTATTTTGCAAAATTTTCACATTTCACCCATAACTTTAACTTTTTATCAATTTAACCATTTACTGAATTGTAATTATAAGAAAAATTGAATACTTTTATTTCATAAAATTTGGGGTCTTTCAATCTCCCCTCCTTATGCAATTTCGTCCCCAAAATTTACGTACCTGGTATTTCGAAGAGTTGAGAATACCTTGCTTTCATTTCAGATTCTATCTCTTAGATCATCATGATTTCTCCATGGCTCATCTCCCATGATAACTTCATTTGGGTTCCTCATTTGTTGGGAAGTCATGTCAACCGTCATCCCTCGAACTACCCTACTTTGACTTGTTTGGGGCAGCATTTGGCGTCATCACTACCGTAGGAATATACTTTTCTATAGGACATATTCCTCCCTCAACTGCCTCGTCGTCCTCCTGATTCATGATCCGAATCATCAATCTTCGATCCATATTGAATTCAGGTTGACCGCTCTGTACAGGGTAATTCAAAACTCGATGTTGGGTTCTCCCAATTGCTTTCCGAAAAAAAAAATTCATATTATCTATTTTAGCCATCTTAGATCGGACATCTCTTTCCACAATATTCATGTGTCGTGCGGCTTTTGCCCATGCATCACTTATTCTCACTCGTTCAATTTTTTTTTCTTTCAGCTCAGATTCCATCTTTATCATCTTATACTCTGCCAAAGAATGCTTCTGTTCAAGTATCACATATCGGGTAACACAAGCTTGAATTGTTGCATCCTTTTGCTCCACGACCGCCTGTCATTCTTCTGCTTGCTCTTCTAACTCATGAATACGATTTTGTAATTCTACATTTTGATCATATAATACCTCTAACAAACTCTCCTCAGGTACCTCTTCTTCCTCTTCTTCCTCACTCTCAGCTGTTACCTCTGAACCATTTTGGGTGCAACTATCAATTCTTCACTCACCACATGGATTTCTCTAATTCCTTCTTCATCTGACATCACATTATCGTGGTTAGTGATTAGAGGTATCCCCACAGTCTCATTCACTCAATTGTTAGCATTCTCAGCTGCCATTCTCAAATACTGCCATAAAACAATAGTTAATTAAGCAAATTAACGTGTCACATAATATCCATATATTATGACCAACCAACAATTAAGCTTAGGTAGGACACACTAGCAAAGGATTTACTCATCTCTCCCCTCTTAGTTATATTTCCCGATCTCCGCCAGAGACCATATCTCTAAGCTCTGATACCAACTGTGACGACCCCAAAATAGGTCCATTCTATCCAACCTATTCTAAGTCGCCAAATACATGGTACAGAAAATAACTACAACTTTATTACAACAATTATCGTGCAAAATACAACAACACATATGCTGTGAATTTGGATACAAATATATACCAAATGTGACTCATGTCCCAACCGTGGACAGCACCTCACAATGACACCTTACATAAAGGTATAGTCAAAAATTGTTTTGGAAATTAGAATCTTTGGAAAGTGCTCAAGGAAACCTTCGTACATGGGAGGCCATGCTTCTAGGTTATAATAGATATCATATGGCCACAGAATTATCCTTGGTTGACCCAATAGACCCCAAAGAAAAATGAGAAGATTACTATCATATTCTTCCTAATGGGGAGGCTTCTCTTGACATATCATTATCTCCACACCTATTCATCTTTGCACTATGGGCCAAAGATATTCATCAGTTAATCATTCATCTTTGCACTACAGGCCAAATATATTCAGTAATATCATCATTTAGGACTGAGGATGATGAAAAATATCTTAAAGAAAACGAATCCAGTCAGACAGAAGGATAAATAGTAGGGATTCGTATAACAGTTTATCCAAGATCAATAATATTTCATAATAATTAATTATGAAGCAGAATTCAAAAATAAAGATCAAAACATGGATACAATCAAAATAGTAACCATAATAGACATCTTGGATAAAAAGAAGAAAATTTTATTTTTCGGTGAATAGTGTCGTATTCGTGAATAGTGTCGTATACGTGAATAGTAATTCCGACACAAAAAATTTCAAATTTGATAAAAAAAACTCATATCAATATTTCAGCATAATGATATTGAAGAAAATAATATCATTTAAGAAGAAAATAATATCCCTTACCTCAAAATAACCGTACTTCTGACTGAATTTCAGATATAGTGCTGGCAGAAACTTGCACCGTATAGCAACACTCGAAGTATACTCTTAAGAATACGCTCAATAATATAGAGAGAAAAAGAGAGAAAACCTATGAATTCTGGTGTGATTTTCAACTCTAACTTAGCCCTCTATTTATAAGAAAATGTTAGCACGCCGAAGCAGACTTGACCTGCAACCTGATGGCTTTACCTGCTACTATTCCCACCCACCACATTTGAATAAAAACTTCAGCACATTTTTCACCAACTAAAAGTGGGGCCCACCAATTCTAGAATTTTCTACCAAAATGATAAATTCCGAAACTTCAATAATTTCTGAACCAGTCATCTCTTAAAATTCATAACAAATCATACGTTCATTTTTAACGGTTCAAATTTTGTGGACATATACTCAACTTATATATGTATAACATATCCAAAAATCACAATGATCCAACGGTCGGATTAAAAATTATAGCCCCCGCAATATATCTCCAAAACTATGATTGATTTATAATACCTTCCATTCCGACAAAAATACTGATAACACACCTCCACATTAACTCCTTCATTTTTAATTACAAAATATATCCAATATTTATATTCACATAAAATAAATATTTCTTTATCATATGAATTAATAATTAATTATTCACAATTAATATTACAGAATCACATTTATGACAACCAGGCCGTTTCCAGGAAAGAGGGGGCTTTCCAATAAGGATTTCTCCTTATTGGCGCGCAATTAGATGACCAAAACTCTCTTTAGACAGAACTTTCTAGACATTACCAATAATGCTATCTAATAATATTATTCAAATAATATGAATTATTGATCTGATAATGGAGATGATGTACAGTAACAATTATTGAAATAACAATAATATAAAATATCAACTCAGCAATTATTGAATCAATAAAATAAACTATTGAACATTAATTACTGTGACAATTATTCAGTATTGCCTTCTTACGTAAGAATCAATAATTTTAAAAATATTGTGCAATACCGTGTGTTATTGTGCAATAACGCGTATTACTGTATTTTAACCACCGGGTATTCCAACAATGTTAACGGTAACAACTACGCCGTTAATTATAAAAGCTCAATTTTTGTCGTTATCTTCATCCAATCGTTTTTCGTTATGGGGCCCACAAATAGCTGCGCCGTCGTACGAATATTCCCCGACAGAAAGAATATTCCACGACCAAACGAATATTCCCCGACAAAATGAATATTTTATAACCACTTTTTTATTTTGTAAAATTTTTACATTTCACCCATAACTTTAACTTTTTATCAATTTAACCATTTACTGAATTGTAATTATAAGAAAAATTGAATACTTTTATTTCATAAAATTCGGGGTCTTACAATATATATATATATATATATATATATATATATATATATATATATGAAGCTTCAAATCTGAAAAAATCTTATAGTGTGCAGCAAAGAAGGCTTCAGACTGCTTTTGGAGCTTGAAAACTCAGTTTCCACCTGTGACAATCCGGGGATTTAGAAGATCTTGAATGATTAAATTAAATGTTAAATAATAAAACCTAGATGAGAATTAGATGATTGATTTAAATTTTTTTAAAGAAGAACCTATATGGTTTGCTATTTGAATAAAGTTGAGAAAGTAAGGGTTACGGACTTCAAAATCTAGAGTGAAATTATTCTTAGAAGTATGTTAAGAATAAGGTATTATGTTACCTTTAACTTTATGTGAATTAATGAAAGAAACTATGAGAAATGATTGAAATTTTGAAAAGAAAGAAAGAGATTATGAATGTGGACAATTTATCAAGGAAATAAAATTCAATTGAAGAGATATTATAAGGATAAAGTGAATGTGTATATATATATATATATATTCAGTGATGTACTATATATTTTAGCAAGAGAAATGACAAAGGTAAATACGTTATGACTTATGCGGGTCATGGGTGAGGTTAAGTAAATACATATATTGTAAATATGTATATATAATTATTCTTTATATAAAGAGAATTAAAGAAAATTTTGTAGCCTAATTATACATTAGGTATGTGAATTAAATAATCTAAATGGTTATCTTTATTTAGTGGTCCTAGTATTTTAATTATATACTAGTCCTAATCTAAGGGATTTGTGGATCATGTCTCAATTTATTAAATTATTTTGTATGAATATGTGAGTAAGTGAATATTAATATTATATGATTGTTTATATTTGTTTATTATATAAACAAATAAAAGAAACTAATGTAACCTAATTATATACTAGGAATGAAAAATTAAATAACTTAAGGGTTATGATATGGAAGAATAAGGGTATTTAAAATATATACTAATCCCAAGAGATTTATTTTATATATCTCAATTAATTAGTTTTATAACCTAATTAAAGCAAGTCTAATTAGGTTAAAAATTAAATGTACATGAGTAAGAATTTGTATTCTAATTGAGTAAATGGAAACCATAATTAAGTATTTAGGGTAGGATAAGATGGAAAGGATTGGACTATGTCAACTTTCCATAGCCCAAGGAATTAATTGAAAGCCCAAAAGAATTAAGTGTTAAGCCCAAGTGTTGACCCAATTGAAGAGGGGCATTATGAAAACTAAATGAATCATAAAAATAAATAAATAAATTTGAGATAAGAAGGCCACATGGTCGACAATAAAGAAAAACAAAAGAAGATAAGAAGAAAGAGAAGAAAGAGAAGAAGAAAGAGAAAGAGAAAAAGGAAGGGAGCAGGAAAAGAAAAAAGAAAGAAAAAGATACTAATGAGAAAGAGAAAGAGGAGAAGAACGATAGCCATGAGAGGGAGAAAGAGGAGAGGGATGGCAGCCCCATGAGTGAAAGAAGATGAGAAGGAAAGGTCATCCATGGAAGGGAAGAAGAGAAGAAGGAAGATTTTGAGCAAAGGTGAAATCCTAAACTAGTTTATTCATTTTATTTTGATTATTGTAAATCATAACTTGGATCTATGTTTCTAAACTCAAAAACTATGGATCTACTAGTTGATGAGTTTTTTATATTTAGATCTACCCATATTGGGTGTTGATTTGTTTAGAAATCAAAAGAAAAGAAAAATAAATTTTCTAGTTTATAAAACCCCTATCTTTTTGGTACTTTGGATGTCCACTATTTTTGATCTACGCTTTCTTTTTATGATTTGTCAAAGAGGTGTGCTAGATGTATAAGTTATCTAGTAAACCCAAGTGGTAGCCCTAAAAAATGTTGAGTTTACAAGCTATAGTGGCTGTTTTAGCCAAAACAGTCCCGTTTTTTTTGAAAAGAAATGAAACTGTTTGGGGCAGTCAGTACCAGAATTTTTTTGACCTTCAAAAATTTTGAAAAAAATTGGAATGATAATATGATGAGTTAACTACATTCTGTCCAAAGAAGGTGATGTTTGGGTGTATAGAATGAGAGATATGTATTTTAAGAGAAACGACTATTTTAAAAGTAAACTCCAATAACTCTTTATGGTTACCTCCAAAAATTGTGAAATTTGTACTGGGAGAACATATACATAACAGAAGCATACCACGAAAGTTTCGGAATTTTTGGACAAAATCTCAGTTTATGATAAATGTAGCAAGATCCGACTGTTTTGGCCATTTAAAAAATAATAAAAGAATTTTAAAAATTCAAAAAAAAATTTATATTTAATATGGAACTATATTCTGTCAAATATCAGAAAAGAAAAGTTTTTAGAACTGATTGGGTATTTTTCATGGAAATGATTTAGTTATGAATAAATGAATTAAATTAATTATGTGATGTTGAAAATTTGGAAAATATGATTTTATGGCTTGAGAACCCAAGACATGCTATATGAATATTTTTGATGGGGGTTTTGGTCATTGGTGATGAGATCTTATGTGTATGGTATTTTTTAAATGATTAAATGTATTAAATAGTAAAGTGTAAACAATTAAAATAAATTGTTTATAAGTTTAATAAATGATTAAAAGATTAAGATATTATTAAGTGATTGGTAGCATTTAGATAAAAGTGTTATTAAATCATTGATATGTTTGAATAATCCAAATTATAGTATTAGGATTCTGCTTACTTGATTATAGAAAAGAACTTATCATATGAAAGATTAAAGTGTTAAATCATAATGTATATGATATAGTTATTGAAAAATTATCAATGGATGATAATAATGTTGATGTTGTAAGGTGTTATATGATATTTGATTATGTGGTTAAGTGTTAGCCAATTTGCTTATAAGTAGTAGTAGTATTATGAGGTGTTATATGATATGCTGATTGAAAGATCAATCTAAACAATGATAGGTCTTTTCAATAAAGAGACTAAATTCGATTACGTAGCAGTAATCGATGGAACATGCAAGTTTTCTAACTCAAACTAGAGTTGTTATTGCAAAACATGGTCGTGGTGAATCATTGTTGATTATACCACATCTATGATTTATTGATTCGCACATAGTGCATGTTGTATATGTTCATCAGGTATGAAAGACAGGTCACCTTCATTACCATATGGTTCAGTTAAAATTGTTCATGTTTATTGTTGACCACTGAACATTATTGATTTAGTAATTCAATAATTGAAATTGATTCATCCTCTTTTACAATAATTATATTGTTGAAAGTTTGACAGCATATTCTTTCTTTTCAATCATGATATATCTTCATTGTATTTAAAACTTGTTGGGAAAATTTGTTGCTCAGCCTTGCTATATCATGATAAATTTTTCAGATTAAGATGAAAGCTCGAATAAAGACTGAGGCAAATGTAAAGTGCAAGATTAAATTATTATGCAGTTAGAATTATAAAATTTTTTGACGCAAAAGACATTGTAAATCTTTTAAGATATTGAAGGTATGTATTAAGTTAATGTTGTAGACATTGGAGATTATGTTGTAAACATTTATTTTTTAAACAATTTATGTTTATATTTTTCGCAATAATTATACAAATGATGTATCGTAACGTACCTGTGACGCCCCCAAATTCAGAGCACACTTGCCTCAAATTTTTTTGTCACGTGCTAAATCTAATAATAAATCAAAATCTCACACAACGGAATAATAGAATAAATTACATTGTTATAATATAATTATTCTCGTCCTAAGGTCTCGCAACCGTTTCTAATACAATACAACTTAAATTAAACATAGCTTAACATAACATAATAAATAAATTCTTCCACAACATAGTAATAGTGCATTCCTAATACCATGAAACTAATTACTCCAAAGCCTTTTCTTTACCCTTGTCCTTGCTAGAGGGTTCACCATGTTCTGTCTTAACTGAAAGTTTTATGAAAATAAGGATGAGCAACAAATTTTGCCCAACAAGTAATATAGCAATAAGGGTGTTCAATGTAGTTTTGAATTTCTTAAGGGAACAATATTAATGACAGTTCAAGGATAGCAAGAAATATCGATGGTTCTCAACAATAATCTCTACGGACAGAAAGATATCAATAATATTCGATGCTTAATCAATTCAAGATTTCAAAGTAATGAATATTGAGCAATTACTAAGGACTATAAACTTCTCCTAGAATTAACAGTAATAAACTGATAATTCTACAAAACGAGTACAACAGGTGATTAGCCTAAAGTACCCTACGTCATGCATAACATTTAATCATTCTCATGTGCGCACGTCGGTTCCCCGATGAATATAAAATTCCCCTACAAAGAGGGTTGTTCATCTCAGTTATAAGAGTCTGCACCAAGTTAATTTATTTTGGATAGCTTTTTATCATATACCGATAGTCTAGTCGAATTAATGGCTTGGACAACTATCTTTAAAAATATACACCTGAGCAATTATCATCCAAAATCAAGGTTCAAAAACAATTTCATTTCTAAACTACGAAGTATTAAGTCATGAGATATGGATCATACTTTCAAGGATTTACTTGTACAGCCAATAATAGTACAAGCTTAAGTAATGCTCAATAAAGAGTAGGGTTCGAGTACTTGCCTCAAGAGTGGTTTACCAAAGTATAGCTTATATCAACACTTTTTGAATCCTAACATAAAATAGTTATGCATATAGGTTATTCATTAGTTATGTATACTCATGCATGATATGTAAGTTTAAACGCACACATAAATGTCTAACTTAGTTGTATAATCTATACATACTACATCACATATCTTACATACTCATAGCACAAAATTAGTTTATAAGACATCATGAAATCAAACAACATAGTTCGTAATCCTCTTTTGACTCAGCGTTCAAAAGTTTATAAACATATATCTCCTTTATGATCATTATCATTAGCATGCTTATAGATATTTCAAATATTGTACTTAAACATGTATTATAGATTTAGACATCAACACAAGCATGGATTACATCTTATATCACTAACAAATTAAACAGGTAACACTGCAGGATGGCACAACTGCGCCCTGGTTAGGCTTATAGATGGCGCCGCTGCGCTGTCCCCTGGCCAGACCAGAGTTGAGCCTTGCATTTCCTATTTATGTCCCATACTTTAGCATACCAAAACAATTACACTTAACATACATTCATGCTAGAGGACTTTACATAAGTATATGACCATCCTATGTTCACTTTTACATGTCACGGTCTTAGTTTAGGATTTCCACGGAATCAAGGTCAAATAGGGTCATGTAATCACCATGGATACTAATTAGCCATATGTTCATATAAAGAGTTCACATAATCTGTACTACGCATACTCATAAGTGTTCACATCATTTATTGACAATTAACATCGTTTATTACTTCAAAACATGCTTAAACTCATGCTTGGTTTACTTCCATTATGTTTAACATATAAGAATCATGTTTAGAGACATAATGAACATAAACATGTCATCTTAAATCTTCAGAACTTAACTACTCACACTAATGTAACTTAGTTTGAAAATATAGCTGAGTTTACTTTTGAAATTATTTTAAACTTGAACAACGCAATTTAACACATACAACCCTCTTTAAAGCTCTTTTCATGTGTAATTAAGTCATGTTAACATCTTCACAAGATCAGAACATACATCATGTAATATTCATGCATATTAGCTTCAATATGTCTGTTAGTTTTTAATTTTATGATGTTTTGAATGATGACTAATTTAAGTATATTAGACGTGTGCATGGTTCATGATTTGTTATGCATGGATTATGGTTTATAAATGTTTTATGATATTATTAAATATGCATAGATTATGGTTTATAATGGTTTATAATATTATAATATGCACGCGTTATGGTTATTTATATAACAACCTATATTTGCATGTATATTGATTACTGATATCTTTAGTTGGTAAGTTGGAATGGTTTAAAATCCTTTCAAATTTGAATTGGAGTTTATTAAGGAAGATTTGAATTAGAGTTTATTAAGGAATTTTTGAATTGGCGTTTATTAAGGAAGGTTGGTATTTTAAGGAATCTGTTTTGGTTTAAAATGTGTATCTATTAAGGAAACCGGTATTAACAAATCTTTAACAAATCCTATCAATTTCCTTTAATCAAGTTTGATATAGATTTATATTTATGACTCCTGATATTGTGGGATTCTTTATAGCTATCAAGGAATATATATATCTTGGATATATCAGTTTATTGGAATCATGTATTTCCAACTGGACTAATCATTTGTGCTATTAAATATATTATTCCCGTTATATATATAGATCTTGGATAAATCAGTTTGTTAGAATTATGTGATCCAACTGGACTAATCTTGTATGACAACTTATTTTATTTGGACTCTTATTATATCCTTGATTTACCAAATCTGTTGGTCTCTTTAAATGCTAAAATCATGGGGTATATCAATTGTGATATATGTTTCCTATTCTAGCTTCTGTTTATATCTGTTGGTCAATATTGTAGCTTTAATTATGGGATTTAAATTATCTAATTTCATGCTAACAAATATAGTCGTTGGCCTTCATGTTATATAAAGCTTCATCATGCTCGGTTGCAAAGGGAGCCCAACAATTGGAAAGTAACAATTCATTCTTCTTGATTCTTATAGCTTTCTAATAGTCTTTATAGCAATCAATTTCTTGTTATCCTTAGGCTAGAAAGTTGATATTCCATTGGAATCACCATCATTGTAATTTGAAAAATAACAACTGTTAGCTTTGGTGGTCTAGAGTTTCTAGAGTTTAGTGGGTCTGTTCAAAGGAAGCTTCAAAGGTCTCAGAGGTGAGAACAGGTGCAGAGGTGTACAAGTTGCAGAGGTGCAAAGGGGGCATTGGTGTCCAACATCAGAATTGAAGCGTCTTTGTAATAGGGAGTTATTTTTTGTATTAAGGTTTAAATAATAATAAAAAGAGTCTCAAATCCTTGTTGGGATTGGACGTGGATTAGGCTACTAGATTAGAGGATAGGGGCTGAACCACGTAAAAATCTTGGTGTGATTTTTACTTCTATTTATCTCCTTAACTGCCATTCACGTTCTGCACATTTTTGTTCATCACGTTAATCTAGATGTTAAAGTAGACAGGTCTAGCTGTCTAATAATAATAAACGAAGAACAGACACTAAAGCAGACAGGTGTAGCTGTCTGATTTAAACCTGTTGCAGAAAATTTCAAAAAGATTTTACCGTTTATCACTTTTAGCTTAAACACTTATTCACCCCCCCTCTAGGTGTGCACATACATATAATTACAATGTCAAGTTTTTCTTTGAAAAAGTTCGCTAGCTCAAAGTCTAACAACTTGGTCATGAACAAAGAAACTATAAATCATAACTCATGCTTATTCATGTTTAGAAATCAGTCATGTGTGTATACTATCAAACTCAGAATTTGCAGAACATGAGTTTCATTAAAGCCTATTTTCCAAAACTATCTTTTTCCTTATTACATGCATACTAACACCAACCCAATCATTCATGATATGCCAAAGAACCTAAACCCTCACGTTAAACTTATTTCTATGCATTTTCAAGTCATATCAGTATGCTAGAATTGACCAGATTGAAAATAGAAGTCAGAATCACATCTTGGGGTCCGGTGCAGCTGCGCTGCACCCTAGTAGAAACTGGGCGTAGCTGTGCCTTACTTGAGCCAGCATCAGAAATTCTTTAGTTAAAACATGCTCAAGTCCATTATTAAAGGTTCCATACATGTAAGCATACTTCATAAACACATTGGTAGCATAATTCCAAATCCAATTTCACAAGAATTGAGTAGAATTTCAATGATTTGTAAACTTTGAAATTTAGTATTCAAAACAAGAATTTATCTTGTTAGAAGCTTAGTTTGCTTAATTTCTTCCTTCTTAGATTGCTAGACTTCACTTTGAACAACAAACACTCACACTCTAATTCTCAGGATTTCACATACAATTTACAGCAACGTGAAATGAGACATGAAGTTGCTTTATATAGATAAATGCATAACCAGTTAGTTTCTTTACACTAAGATTTGAGTCCATGAGACAGAAGAAGAACACAATGATTATGGGAAGGTTGTTCAACAACCACTTCCCAGCCATTTGCATAGCAATGATCACTACTAAGCTAGCCTTCAACTGCTGAATTGTTTATACACAATTAGAGCTAGGCCACTGTGTAGTCACTGTTTGGGTAACTGATGAATTTTAAGTCTCCGTAACTTGATTAAAAATGCTTAGTTTGGTTCCTTGAACTCCCAAAATATAATTTTAATGTGCTAATGCTACTACAAAAATGGAAAGTTAAGGATTATTTATGTACTCACATAATATAATCCATGAACATTAGTCCAGTCTAATTAGTACTTATAACATGTGTGGACTTAATTTAACTGGTCACTAATAATTTAATATCTCCTTTTACTATTTACTTACACGTTGGTATTGAAATAGTATATATTTATTTACTTCCATATTTTAGAGTACACATTTAATTGTCTCATTACCCATGATGAGGTAACAAAACTTATTTTTGATGCCCCCAAATTCAGGTACTTGAAACCTGAACTCAGTGCTTCACGATACCATTTCTATTAGCGGAATAATACTAATAATAATAACAACAATATAAATGTCAAACTTAATTTACATATATCAAAGTTAAAATCCCAGGTACGCGACCTTTAAACATTCATTACATCATAGATAAAAAATATCATTTTCTTAATAAACCTTAACTATTATATAGAATATTATAAAATTCATTCGAACAACATTTCTTTCCCCTTGTTCTTGCATGATCCTGCGGGTTGATCATACTTAGCTGAAAACATTTAAATTTAAAGCAAGAATGAGCATTTGATTGCCCAACAAGTAATACCAACAATAAATATTAACTGAAAAAATTAAAGATTTTCTTTGAATGACACTTCTACAACGAATCAATAGTTGTGACAACCCCAAAATAGTTCCATTCTATCCAACCTATTCTGAGTTGCCAAATACATGGTACAGAAACAACTACAACTTTATTACAACAATTGTCGTGCAAAATACAACAATACATATGCTGTGAGTTTGGATACAAATATATACCAAATGTGACTCATGTTCCAACCGTGGACATCACCTCACAATGACACCTTACATAAAGGTATAGTCAAAAACTGTTTTAGAAATTAGAATCTTTGGGAAGTGCTCAAGGAAACCTTCGTACATGGGAGGCCACGCGTTTATGTTATGATAGATATCATATGGCCACAGAATTATCCTTGGTTGACCCAATAGACCCCAAAGAAAAACGAGAAGATTACTATCATATTCTTCCCAATGGTGAGTCTTCTCTTGACTTATCATTATCTCCACTATCTTTAATCGTGAATTATACTTCAAACAAACACCAAGATTATATAAGTAGTGCCCATAGATATACTCAGGAAGTGAATGAGCATAACCCTGTCTTATGATGACACGAGGTTGTATGTCATTAGACATCTTGTATGATAGTGACAAAACACCCTTCCAACGTTGGGTTCGCCTCACCCTATTTTCTTCACCAAATATAACTACTAAATGATGACCACCGTTCTATTCCTTTGTTACCCCCGCTCGACCCAGCTACACTCTTATTACCTGAAAGGAATTGTGAAGCAAAAGGGTGAACACAACTAGCTCAGTAAAGAATATCATGAATAAAGATAATTAAATTATCAATAGCCTTCATCAATAATAAATCAGAGATTTAGAACATATGGTAAATGATAAAAATTTCAACCATAGCTGCAGCGGAACGAGCAATCCATTAGAAGAGTCAAATAGACTATAAAGTCTATTATCTTCTCCATGTTAAAAATCCATCAACAATGTTTTATCCCTGTAACATCAATCAACAGTTCTGGTCCACAATCATATAAATAACTCATAATCATAATTATGATTATAAATTTTTCTTCGCACCCACGACGAAGAATATTTTCATCACCTGTCTTTACCTGAAACATCAAAGATCATGGTTATACCAAATCACAGTTCCTGTTCATAATCATACTAATAAATCCATCTTTGCACTACGACCAAAGATATTCAACAACAGTTCATCTTTGCACTACAGGCCAAAGATATTCATCAACAGACCATCTTTGAACTACAGGCCAAAGATATTCAACAACAGTTCATCTTTGCACTACGGGCCAAAGATATTCATCAACAATTCATATTTGCACTACAGACCAAATATATTCATATCTCAAAGAAATATATAATCATTTCAGAATTTATATAAACAATAATTATAACCATGTTGATCAATTCAGCTTTGCACTTAAGCTTAAGATATTCAATTATAAATTCAATGGTCATGATCATACCAGTGACAATTCAACTTTGCACTACAGGCCAAAGAGAACCCTAGTCATGATCATACCAATAATCTACCCATCTTTACACTCTAGTGAAAGAAAATTTCAATATCAGGGTTATAAAAATGTTATATATGATAATAAAAATAATATGATCAACATATAGTTTTAATCTCAAGAGTAATATTCGTAACTCATGAATAGTAAATCATGAATAGTAACTCATGAATAGTAACCCCGGCACAAAAGATAGAAATTTCACAATTAAATCCATACCAATATTTCGGTATAATGATATTGAAAGAATAACATTTCTTAAATTTATAAACAATTTATTTTAATTGTTTACACTTTACTAAAATAATGTATTTAATCATTCTAAAATGTCAAACTCATAAGATTTCATCACCAATAACCAAAACCCTCATCAAAAATATGCATATACCTCATATAGGATTCTCAAGTCATAAAATCCTATTTTTCAATTTTCTTACTTCATATAACTTATTTAATTCATTTACGCATAACTAGACCATTTTCATGAAAAATACCAAATCAGTTACAAAAATATTTCTTTTCTGGGATTTAGCATAATATAGTCCCATAGTGAACATATATTTTTCTCAAAATTTTTAAAAGTCATTTACTATTTTTCATATGGCCAAAACAACCGAATATTTAGACATTTATCAAAAATTGTACTTTTAACTAAAAATTCTGAAATTCACAGAGTATACTCCTATCATATACATGTACTCTCAATAAAAATTTTATCAATTTTGGAGTTAACCACAAGGAATTATAAGCGGTTACTTTTAAAATAGTCTTTTCTCATAAAATTCATAACTCTCAATCTATACATCCAAAAATCACCATTTTTGGACACAATCAATAAAACTCATCAAAATATCATTTTAAATTTTTCCAAAATTTTTAAAGGTCAGAAAAATTACGAAACTAAAAAACATAACAACCCTTAAAATCTCTTACTATCCCTTACAATCCCTTACCTCAAAAGTGCAGTATTTCTGACTGGAATGCAAAGCCGAAGGAAACTTGCACTGAATAGCAACTCTCAAAGTATCTAAATACTCACAAAATATGCTTCATAATATAGAGAGAGAAAGAGAGAAAACTTATGTTTCTGGTATGATTTTCAATTCTAACTTTAGCCCTCTATTTATAGGAAAATATTAGCACGCCGAAGTAGACTTAACCTGCAACCTGATGGCTTTACCTACTACTATTCCCACCCACCACATTTGAATAAAAATCTCAGCACATTTTTTCACCAACCAAGAGTGGGGACCACCAATTCTAGAATTTTCCACCAAAAAGATAAACTTCAACAATTTCTGAACCAGTCATCTCGTAAAATTCATAATAAATCATACGTTCAGTTTTAACGGTTCAAAATTTGTGGACATATACTCAACTTATATATGTATAACATATTCAAAAATTACCACGATCTAACAGTCGGATTAAAAATTATAACCCTTGTAAAATATCTCAAAAACCCTAATTTTATTTTCAATACCTCCGTTCCGATAAAAATACAGATAAAACACCTCAACATTAACTCCTTCATTTTTAACCACAAAAATATATCCCTCATTTATATCCATATCAAATAAATATTTCCTTATCATATAAATCAATAATTAAATATTCACAAATAATATTACAGAATCACATTTATGACAACCAGGCCGTTCCCAGGAAAAAGAGGGGCTTTCCAATAAGGATTTCTCCTTACTGGCGCGCAATTAGATGACCAAACCTCTCCTTAGACAGAACTTTCTAGACATTACCAATAATGTTATCTAATAATATTATTTAAATAATATGAATTATTGATCTGATAAAGGAAAATACTGTGCAGCAACAATTATTGAAATAACAATAATATAAAATATTAACGCATCAATTATTGAATCAATAAAATAAAATATTGAATAATAACTACTGTAACAATTATTGAGTAGTGCCTTCTTACGTAAGAATCAATAATTTCAAAAATACTGTGCAATACCGTGTGCTACTGTGCAATAACGTGTATGACTGTATTTTAACCACTGGGTATTTCAACAGTGTTAACGGTAACAACTACGCCGTTAATTATAAAAACTCAATTTTTGTCGTTATCTTCATCTGACCGTTTTCCGTTATGGGGCCCACAAATAGCTGCGCCGTCGTACGAATATTCCCTGACAGAAAGAATATTCCACGATCAACGAGTATTCCTCGACAACAATGAATATTTTATAATTAACCACTTGCGTATTATGAAAAAAATTTCATATATCACCCTTAACTTTAACTTTTATCAATTTAACCATTTACTGAATAGTAATTATAAGAAAAAATTGAATACTTTTATTTCATAAAATTCGGGGTCTTACAATAGTTGTGAAATAAGCTGAACCAATAATAACAACATATCAATTCCATATAAAATTTTTGAAACTACGTACTGACTATAACTTGAGATCAGTTGACAGACTATGAACATTGTTTTCTACTTTCGAAAAGGTTAAATAGAAATTCATCTGTAAACCGTCATAACTTACATGTACCGGGGTGATCAGCCCGTTATGTCCTATATTGATCAATACTACACGCAAGAATGATATTATCGTTCATCTTATCCACCTTAGGTGCATAAAAGTTTTCCCATGTTTGGGATGTTCATACTTAGTCGGGAATCCAAACCAAAATAATCTGGTTGGATACAATAAAATTCTATCTTGTTCAACAATATTTTTAAGTTTGTGTCTAGCCAAATCAAATAGCTTAGACGGCTTTTTAAGTTAACGTATACATACTGGAAATCAATAAAATTGTATCAACATGTGATTAAATACAATGATTATCCAAGTGGGGACATTTGTATAACCATATTTAGAAACTAACGAACAGAATAAATATCTGGATTATGCACTAATACTGTGTTGATAAACAATGATCGGATAATTTAAGAACTGGTATGAATATGAATAATTGGATACAAAATCAATAATAATAGAGTTAATAATCTGGCACAATAATATGATTCTGAAACTTTCTTACTCATGTCCATTGCATAAAGTAAATGCAAAGTTAGGAAACTTGCCTGAGCTACTGCTTACAGTTACGTAACTTAGTTTTATCTTTTATATCGAGACCTATCATTAATAAGATCATTCTATGGATTAGAAATACATATCACAACTCATAGTACTGCTAATTGCAGTCAGCACATAACCTAATCACATTGTCACATATGTTTAGCAGTCATTGAATCATAAACAAACACGTATTTAGTCCAATTATCTAAGTCCGAAAAAATTTCTAAAATATTTTGGTGTACCGACGGCTTTACCGGGTAACTATCGAGTCTAAAACACCATTCAGTAAATCAATAACTGTAAATATCAGTCATATTATTTTTAAATGACTTATAATAATTTTTAAATAATTATTATATATTATTACGATTTTTCAAACATCAGAATCATTATTAAATGATTTAAATATTAACTAATTCTATTATCATTAATATTTAATTAATATTAAATTATTAATGAAACCATTGCCAAAATATTAAAGTTATTTATAATAGCTAAAAATATTTTTAAAGTGTTAATATTACCCTTAAATGATTTTTTAAACATTTAAAATTATTTTTAAATAATTACCATTAATATTTAAATATTAATGTATTATTCATCAAAATATTAACAGTCAGTTATTATAACTTAAAATATTTTTAATTCATTTATATTCTTTTTAAATGATTTTTAAATCAAAAAAACCATTTTTAATTTATTTATTCAATATAATTATTAAATAAATCAAATATCATTAATATAAAATTATTAATGAAATTTACCTTTAAATATCAAAAGTTATATTTTATAACTTAAAATATTTTTAAACTATTTATTTTCATTTAAAATAATTTTTATAATATTAAAAATCATCTTTAATTAATTTATTTAATATAATTACCAAATAAATCTAATGTCATTAATATTTAATAATTAATGAAACTTATCTTAAAATATTAAAAGTTATGTTTTATAACTTAAAATACAATTAAACACCTTATTATCATTTAAAATGATTTTTAATATAATAAAATCATTTTTAATTAATTTATTTAATACATTTATTAATTAAATTAACTATCATTAATATTCAAATAAATACTTATATTTATTGAAAATATGTCAAATTATTAAAAGTTAACTTTTATAACTTAAAATAATTTTTAAAATTATTTTTGTAATTTTCAGAAATTATTTTCTAATTTTAAATGAATTTTTTTAGAAAGTAAATTAATTAAAATTAATAAAACTGTCGCTATAGGCTTTAGCGACAGAAAGCGTAGTCTAACGTGTTCTCGAGCCTTCAAAGTCAGTTTTCGAGTTGGGTAGTTTGACCATTAATAAATTCCAATCTATGAGGTTTCTAGGCAAGATAAAACATTGTTCTTGTAGTAATAGTGTAACACTACATGATAAAACAACTAACAAGGTCATAGAACATCACAATCGAAAGTTATAAGCCAACAAACTAACTGTCAGATGTGTTCATCGTGTTTTTGGGCTGCCTAGAAAATCTGGTCATGGCCAGTCAATGCCCTTTGTGGCCTTCTAACATGCAATCTGTTGATGATATGGTTGGTCTAGACGTCAGACTGTGTAGACAATCTAACAGAGTACAAGTTCTAAACATTTATCATGTCTAAACATCAACAAGCTGCTCGATCTAAGGCCTTGAACAAGCTGTCAGAGCTGTTCTTAATTTTCTGGGTTACCCAGAAATGAAGAACAGTTCGACCAGCCACCTTTGGGCTTCCACAACTTGTGATCTGTGCAATGTTTTAGTGATCTAACGCTTTAACTGAGTAACCAGCATGTAAGAGAATAGATCTATTACATAACATCGATCTAACAACTACACAATGAGCTGATAAGGTCCGGTCAAACCATGTCAGGCAACACCTTCATATGTTTTCTGGGTTACCCAGAAAACAGAAAAAGTGTCCGTCTTGGCTAGTTTGACCGGCTGCTAAATCCAATCGGTTTATCATTTAGGTAATCTTAAGGCATGACCATATAATATATATACCACTCTACAACTTAGATACAACAACAGCATCATAACACTTAACACCTGACAGATCCGGACTCTTAAAAATCTTGTTAGACTCTGATTCACACTTTCTGGGTTACCCAGAAAGTTATGGTCTTGCTCGGTCAACTCATTTTGGCCTCGATTATCTGGCAATCTAAGCATGCTCTGTTCCTGATACAAGTTCTAGATTACAGATCTCACAACATACAACAAGATAAAAAACATTTAAACGACAAAAACTCATAACAACCAAAGATTTATGAGGTCTGACATTCATTGTCAGACCAATTTTTCAACTTTTTCCAGATTTTGTAAAACACTAGATCTGAGCCTATATTGTTATGGATCTAACATCTATCAACCCAGATCACTTACATAGACTACCAACAACATGTTTTAACACTAAAACATAACATCTAACATCTAATCACATGATTTTTAAGTTAGGGTTTTTGTACCTTTTTGCACCTTGATTCTTGAATCTGATCTTTGATGGTTGTGCTTGGGTGTTCTGGGGACTTAGATATGGACTGAATCACTAATATTTTCGGAGGTTTGGGAGAGTGAAAAGTTGCTTGAGAGTTAGATGGCCAAATGAGCAATTTTAGTAGCTTTCTCTCTCTTAATCTATATGTACAACATGTATGCAATGTATTTGGAGGTATAAGGGCTGATGGCTGGTGTTTCTTAGCCCCTAGCTTAGACTAGGGTGGCTTGCCAAGATCTTGCTAGTTTTTATAGCAATAATTCACCAAATGGGACAAAAAGGATATAATAGTAATTTGGTTATAATTTTAAGGGTATTCTTGTCCAATGTACTTAAATCTAGGGTTTAATTAGTAGATTTTAAACCTTAAAGTTTCCCAATTAATTTTTGGGGTTTGAAAAATTTAAAATTCAAGTGTAATAAAATTTTACTTAAAACACACTAATTAAAATTAGGGGTTTTAATAGAAAATTAGGGTTTGAAAATAATTGGGATTCCTTAATATCAATAGGGTTCCCAAATTAACAATTTAATTTACTAAAATAATAATTAGGATTTATAATTTTAGCAATTAGGGTTCCTAATTAGCAAATTAGGATTTCTAATTTTAATTAGGGTTTTCAAATATTAATTAGAATTTTTCCTAATTAATAGAAATTCTATAACATGCTACTTAATTCATATAACACCATTTTTGATTGACCTTAAACTCCAGTTTTGAGTTTCTAATTACGGTTTATGACAGTAATACTAGGGTTTGTCGTGCTACACCATAATTGACTAGCCAATATCAGTCTACACAAATACAGTATATATTCGTAACAGTGAAAAATAATATTATAATTAATATAATATTATTATTCTCATTCATTGCTCAAAATCCAAAATTAGGGTTTGGATTTCATATCTAATTTATCTATCATATATAACATTATTAATTAAGTTAAAAAAAATTAACTTTAATAATCTGAACTAAAATTCATATAATAAAATAGTAATTATAATAATTCCAATAATCATTTCATACATTATTTAAATAATATAAAAATCATATTTTCATAAAAAATAAATAATAAAAATATTTCTACTATAAAATTAATTATTATAAGAATATACTTTATAAAGATCAATAATTCTAAAATAAAATTATTTGAAATTATTCATGTAATAAATAAATTTTATTTATAACATTTATACATACACATTACTTGGCACATATTCTCATCTTTAAAATAAAAAAAAATTTATATGCAAAATTTTTTATTTATTTATATAAAAAATATCAGGTTATTACATTCACCCTCCCTTATAAGGATTCCGTCCCCGGAATCACCGTATTAAAACTCATATATACAAGGGTGCATAGCCTACACAATCATTGCAAATATATCTCGATCATAATTGATCGAACAAATCTTTAACTATTCAACATAAAACTTGTCTACATGATTAAACATAAGTTTGTTTTCTAAAAGAACTCAAATTCCTCCTTCAAAATTTCTTTATAACATAATTTGCTATATATAGGAAAATCATATATATACGAAAATAAAAGTTATTCGAATAATACCTGGAGTTCCATTTCCAGCTGCCACAGTATCCTGGACCGTCACGTTAAAGACTCTCGCGGTTGCTTTTGTTGGTTTGTTGGTTGAAGTCGGTCCTGTGATTGCCTTTTCCCGTGATTACACTCCTTATCTCCATTTTCCTCTTTGGACAATCCTTCACCTTATGTTCCACGACTCACACAGAAAACACCCACTGTTCATCCTTGGGTTGGGGCAGTTGGGAGAAATATGGCCCTCTTGCCCGCACTTGTAACATAGAAACTTACCCTTCAGACACTCCCTAGAGTGATTCTTCCCACAGTTTCCACACTGAACTACCTGCTTGTTCACACCTTCCTGTTTCACCTGGGCATTTCCAAAATAATTTCTTTTTCTCTTTTCACCCCTATTACCACTATTAGCTTCCACCTTCACAGCTCCTCCTGCCTTGCCTTTGTTCTTCTTCTCCTTGTTGTAGAGGCTCATAGCCTTTTTCATGAGTGCTGCAAAAGTATTGATCTGCAATACCACCACCTTGTTGTAGAGCCAGGGTTTTAAGCCCAGTTCAAACCTCCTTGCCTTCCTAGCCTCCGTATCAACTTGATGCGGAGCAAACCTAGCCAACTCATTAAACTTTGCGGCATACTCCGCAAAAGTCATGTTCTCCTACTTTAACTCCAAAAATTTCACCTTCATCCTAGCCTGCATACTAGCTGAGAGATAGTTTTCAAAAAATAGAGTTTTAAACCTAGCCCAAGTAACTACTCCTTCTCTAGTTTAATTTTCTTTCCACCAAAAGTTAGCCTCCCCCTTCATCATATAAGTGCCAAAAGTGGTCTTTTGCCCCACATCTACCTTATCAATTACGAATGCCTTTTCTATCTCGTTAATCCATATTTGGGCTTCTATAAGGTCAGCTGATCCCCTGAATTCTAGTGGTCCTACTGCCTTGAAGTGTTTAAATTTTGCCAAGCGATTGTCTGGCTGGTTCTGTAAGACCCCAACTTTTTAATAAATGAAATTAAATTTCCTATTTATTATTTTGAAATAGTAAGGGTTGATTTGATTAATGTGGTTAGTTATGGGTAAAATGCGCAAATATTTCAAATAAGCAAGTGGTTATAAAATATTCATTTTTGGTCGGTGAATATTCGTTTGGTCGTGGAATATTCTTGCTGTCGGGGAATATTCGTACGACGACGCAGCCTTGTGTGGGCCCCATAACGGAAAGTGATTGGATGAAAAAAACGACAAGTATAAGTTGTTTATAAATAACGGCGTAGTTATTACCATTAATACTGTTGGAATACCTGGTGGTTAAAATATAGTAGCATACGGTATTACACCAATTATTGATTCTTACGTAAGAAGGCACTACTCAATAATTGTTACAGTAGTTACTGTTCAATATTTTATTTTATTGATTCAATAATTGCTGCGTTAATATTTTATATTATTGTTGTTTCAATAATTATTACTGCACAGTATTTTCCATTAGCAGATCAATAATTCATATTATTTGAATAATATTATTAGATAGCATTATTGGCAATGTCTAGAAAGTTCTGTCTAAGGAGAGATTTTGTCATCTAATTGCGCGCTAGTAAGGAGAAATCCTTATTGGAAAGCCCCCTCTTTCCTGGGAACGGCCTGGTTGTCATAAATGTGATTCTGTAATATTATTTGTGAATAATTAATTATTGATTCATATGATAAGAAAATATTTATTCTATGTGGATATAAATGTTGGATATATTTATTGTGGTTAAAAATGAAGGAGTTAATGTTGAGGTGTTTTATCAGTATTTTTATCGAAATGAAGGTATTAAAAATCAAATTAGGGTTTTTGAGAAATATTGCGGGGGTTATAATTTTTAATCTGACCGTTGGATCGTGGTAATGTTTGGATATGTTATTCATATATAACTTAAGTATATGTCCACAAATTTCAAACCGTTAAAAATGAACGTATGATTTATTATGAATTTTACGAGATAACTGGTTCAGAAATTGTAGAAGTTGCGGAATTTGTCATTTTGGTGGAAAATTCTAGAATTTGTGGGCCCCAATTTTGGTTGGTGAAAATGTACTGAGATTTTTATTCAAATGTGGTGGGTGGGAATAGTAGCAGGTAAAATCATCAGGTTGCAGGTTAAGTCTGCTTCGGCGTGCTAACATTTTCCTATAAATAGAGGGCTAAGTTAGAATTGAAAATCACACCAGAAACAAGTTTTCTCTCTTTATCTCTCTAGATTATTGAGTATATTTTGGAAGTATTTAGATACTTTTTGAGTTTATATTCATCAGTGCAATTTTCCTTCAGCCTTATTCTGAACAGAAGTACTGATATTTTGAGGTAAGGGATATTATCTTCTTCTTAAATGATATTTTCTTCAATATCATTATGCTAAAATATTTATATGAGTTTTTTTTTATCAAATTTGGAACTTTTTGTGTCGGGGTTACTATTCACGTATACGACACTATTCACGTATACGACACTATTCACGAATACGACACTATTCACCGAAAAATAAAATTTTTTCTTTTTGTCCAAGATGTCTATTATGGTTACTATCTTTGATTGTATCTATGTTTTGATCTTTATTTTTGAATTCTGCTTCACAATTGATTATTATGAATTATTATTGATCTAGGATAAACTGTTATACGAATCCCTACTATTTGTCCTTCTATCTCACTGGATTCGTTTTCTTTAAAATATTTTTCATCATCCTTAGTCCTAAATGATGATACTACTGAATATCTTTGGCCTGTAGTGCAAAGATGTATGATTACCTGATGAATATCTTTGGCCTGTAGTACAAAGATGAACAGGTGCTGAGATGAACATGACTGACTGGTGATACAAATGAATATCTTTGGCCTGTAGTGCAAAGATGAATATTTGGTTAAAGATGATTATTAATTGATGTTACAGGGATAAAATATTGATGATGGACTATTAAATCATTAGAAGATAGAAGAATTCATTCTCTACTTGACTCTTCTAATGGTTTGTTGTTTCTGCTGCAGTTGTTGATCTAAAACTTATTGTCGATTATACTCTATCAGATTTTTCCTTGTTGAATACTAATGATAATTTGTTGTATATTATCTTAGTCATAATATTCTTTACTGGGCTAGTTGAGCTCACCATTTTCCTTTTTGTTCCAATTTTCTTCTCAGGATGTGAGAACATAGCAGGATCTAGTCGGGGTATGGAGTGACGATTCTAGAAAGATGTTTTAGCAGTCCTCACTATTTCTGTAAAATAGTATTTGAATAATTATAATGAGGACTTATTTGAGTGTGGATATTGTCTAGAAGACAATATTTGTATTTAAACTCACAGTATGTGTTGTCGTATTTTGCACGACAATTGTATTATTGAAGTTGTAGTTTGCTTTTTGTACCATGTATTTGGCGACTCAGAATGGGTGTTGTATACCTATTTTGGGGGCGTCACAGTTGGTATCAGAGCTTAGGGATATGATCCCTGGCTGAGATGTGAGACAAGAACTAGGATGGGAGAGACGGGGAATTCCTTCGCTAGTATGACCTGACTAAGTTTATTTGGTATTTATTTGGTCGGTCAGAGTCTAGGGATAATATATGACATGACTATTAACCCTTGTTTTATGGCAGTATTTTAGAATGGCAGCTGAGAACGTTAATATTGAAGTGAATCAGACCGTGGAGACACCTTTGATCACCACCCAGGGGAACGTACAATAGGAAGGCAATCTTCCTCCTGTAAACAACGTTACCGAGCAAACGATGAATGATGGAATGTTTAGGAGCTTTTTACAGTTCATGCAAAATCAGACGAGGGAGACTCGTGTGCAGAATACGAGTGGAAATGATAACAACGCGAGATTTGTCACAGCCAAGCAGTTCAAAGAATTGGGACCACCAGAATTTAAGGGAAAGCCAGATCCGATCATGGCAGAAACGTGGGTCAAGCAAATTATCAAGATATTCGATTTCTTGGGATGCACGGAGGAATAGAAGGTTCCATTCACCACCTTTATGTTCCGCGGTGAGGCAGACTACTGGTGGGAGTCTGTGAAGCGTACCCAGCCTGACGCACTCAACATGTCCTGGGAAACATTTCAGAAACTGTTCAATGACAAGTACTTTCCTGAAAGTATTCGTCATATGAAGGAGGTGGAGTTTATCAGACTGGAACAAAACAACATGACGGTGTCCTAGTACGAGGCGAAGTTTGCAGAGTTATCCAGGTTTGCACCTCATTTAGTCGAAAATGAGGAACGAATGACAAGGATGTTTCTAAGAGGTCTAAAACCCGAGATTCGGCAATATCTTATCTCTCATAAATTTTCTTTATATTCAGATGTTGTAAATAGGGCTCAATTATTAGAGCGAGATAATGAGTATGTACAACCGAGGGACCATAACCAGGGTCATACCGGTAGCGGCAGTCATCGAAGCAATGAAAACCAGCAGGGAGGAAAACATTCGGACAAAAGCGGTAACCACTCTAGTGGTAATCGTGGCCGTGATAATAGAAGGAGCGAGTCGGGAGGAGATTTCAAGAAGAGAAGGTATAACAATGATAACGCGAAGACGTCAGCACAAAAATCAACTGCTTTTAGGGGAGGAGAACGAGCACCGGTCGTTTGTTACAAATGCGGGAAGGAGGGACACATCAGCCTAAACTGCCCACAATAATTCAAGGTATGTTATAACTGTGGAAAGGAAGGTCATATAGCTAAAGATTATCTTGTTGCGAAACCAAGTTCAACGGGGATAGTGACTCCGAAGGCTGTTCCAGACAAGTCAAAATCAGTGGTTCCTGGAAGGGCATTTGTCGTGATTGCCCAAAACGCGAGGAACTCAAACGAGATGATCACGGGTAAGCTAATCATAAACTCTTGCGAAGTTTATACCTTATTAGATACTGGTTCTACCCATTCTTTTATCTCTCCTGCTTGTGCTCAACGTTTAAACTTGACTCCAGAGAAATTAGACTTTGACCTATTTGTGGAGACTCCGTTAGGAGAAACTTTCATTACATCTACAGTTTATAAATCTTGCTTAATCCAAGTTGGCACAATCACATTACCTGTTGACCTTATCTCTTTAAAGATACTTACTTTTGATATGATTTTAGGAATTGATTGGTTAACTACTCATCATGCTAAAATTGATTATTTTCGTAAAGTTGTTAGTTTTCATATTCCTAACCAACCTGTCATGCGAATTCAAGCAACTAAACCACTAAAATCAGTCGATGTCATACCAAGCCATAAAGCTATTCGTTTATTGAAAAACGGATGTCAAGCTTTCATAGCCCATGTTATGGATTTGAACAAAAACACGTCAGATTTGAATAATATTTCTGTTGTTAGTGAATTTCCTGATGTATTTCCTGAAGAACTTCCCGGTCTACCCCCAGAATGTGAAGTTAAATTCTTTATTGACCTTGAACCTGGTACAAAGTCCATTTCTAGAACCCCATATCAAATGGCTCCTATTGAACTTCAGGAGTTAAAGGTTTAACTACAGGAGTTGTTGGACATCGGTTTTATTCGTCCTAGTACATCTCCTTGGGGTGCTCCTGTGTTATTCGTAAAGAAGAAAGATGGGAGTATGCGACTTTGTATCGACTACCGAGAATTGAATCATGTCACTATCAAGAATAGGTATCCGCTACCTCGCATTGATGACCTGTTTGTCCAATTGCAAGGAGCATAATTCTTTTCAAAGATTGATCTTTGTTCTGGATATCATCAGCTGAAGATTAAAACTGAGAATATTCCAAAGACTGCCTTCAGAACTCGGTACGGGCATTACGAATTCTTAGTCATGTCTTTTGGATTGACTAATGCTCCTGCTGCTTTCATGGATATGATGAACCGTGTATTCAAGGAATATTTGGATCAGTTTGTTGTTGTCTTTATTGATGACATCCTCATCTATTCCAAAAGCCGTGAAGATCATGAGCACCATTTGAAGCTGGTACTACAAAGGCTTCACGATAACAAGCTATATGCCAAGCTGAAGAAATGTGAGTTCTGGCTTGAGGAAGTAGCATTCCTTGGGCATGTGGTGTCAAAACATGGAGTATCTGTTGACCTGGCGAAGATTGAAGCCATACAAAGTTGGGAGCAACCGAAGTCGGTGACTGAAGTACGTAGCTTTCTGGGCTTAGCTGGTTATTATCGGAGAGTCGTGGAAGGATTTTCTAGAATCGCTACTCCGTTAACTCAGCTGACTCGGAAGGATACAAAATTCAGTTGGAGCGAGGATTGTGAGAAGAGTTTTCAAGAACTCAAGATGAGACTCATTTTGGCACCTGTTCTGACAATACCATCTGGTTCGGATGGATTTGTTATCTACAGCGATGCTTTAGGAAAAGGGTTAGGATGTGTTCTCATGCAACATGGGAAAGTCATAGCCTATGCCTCGCGACAACTCAAAGAATATGAGAGGAATTATCCTACTCATGATTTGGAGTTGACAGAAGTCGTTTTCGCGTTAAAGATTTGGAGACACTACCTGTATGGGGAGAAAGTGGAGATTTATACGGATCATAAAAGCCTCAAATATTTCTTCACCCAAAAGGAACTCAACATGCGGCAGCGATGTTGGCTTGAGCTGTTGAAAGATTACGATCATACCATCCAATATCATCTTGGAAAAGCGAACGTAGTAGCTGACGCATTGAGTAGAAGATCATATGCGGGTACGAGTGCAATATTGTTAACACAAAGGCCCATTTTGTATGATTTACAAAGGATGGAGATAGAGATGAAGGCTCCAAGTACCCACGTGATGATATCAAACATACGAGTAGAACTGACTTTAATCGATAAAGTTAAAGCTGCTCAAGCTACGGACATGGAGTTGATGCGTATGAAGAAGAAGGTGCAAGAAGGTGCTATTCCAGAAGTAAGAATCGATGAAGAATGAATACTTCGAGTCAACTCCAGACTTTGTGTTCCTAACGATTTTGACTTGAAGCATAGAATCATGATGGAGGCACACAACACACCGTTTGCAATCCATCTTGGGAGTACCAAAATGTATCACGATCTTCGACATATATTTTGGTGGAGCAATATGAAAAAAGAGATCGCGGAGTTTATCTCGAGGTGTTTAACTTGTCAACGTGTAAATGCGGAGCATCAAGTACCAAAGGGTCTGTTGCAACCACTTGAGATTCTGAAGTGAAAGTGGGAACACATTACCATGGATTTCGTTACGGGTCTTCCTAAGGTTTCTCAAGGCATAGATGTGATTTGGGTCATTGTTGATAGATTAACCAAGTCTGCTCATTTCTTACCTATACGTGAGACTTATTCCCTTGAACGTCTTGCTCGTATGTACGTGAATGAGATTGTGAAATTGCATGGCATACCAGTATCCATAATTTCGGATCGTGACCCAAGATTCACTTCACGATTTTGGGTTAGCTTGCAGAAAGCTATGGACACATATTTACGATTTAGTTCGGCATACCATCCTCAAACGGACGGGCAATCAGATAGGACTATTCGAACCCTTGAAGATCTATTAAGACTCTGTGTTCTAGATTTCAAAGGAAGTTGGGATAAGTACTTGCCACTGGTAGAATTCTCCTACAACAATAGTTATCAAGAAAGTATAGGTATGGCTCCATTTGAAGCCTTGTATGGACGAAAGTGTCGTTCTCTAGTATGCTGGGACGAGGTGGGTGAAGCAACGTTGTTGGGACCAGAATTGGTATGCATAACTATAGAGAAGATCCAAACGATTCGACAACGTATACAAACGTCACAGGATCGACAAAAGAGTTATGCGGATCTTCATCGAAAGGATGTAGAATTTAGTATTGGGGATCATGTATTGTTACGTGTTGCACCATGGAAAGGAGTTACAAGATTTGGGAAGAAAGGAAAGCTCAATCCATGATTTGTTGGTCCATTTGAAATTCTTGACCGAATAGAAAATGTGGCATATCGACTCCTATTACCTCCAAGCATGTCTCGTGTTCATAATGTTTTTCACATATCTGTGCTTCGTAAATATGTGAAAGACCCGAACCACATAATTGAGTTAGAACCAGATGAGATAGCCGAATATTTAACGTACGAGGAGGTACCTATTAAGATCTTGGATAGGAAAGAGCATGTTCTACGCACGAAGGTTATACCACAAGTTAAGATTTTGTGGAGAAACCATGCTATTGAAGAAATGACCTGGGAGTTAGAATCAGAAATAAAAGCTAGGTATACTCACCTTTTCGAAACACCAGGTACGTACGTCAATTTTGAGGACGAAATTTCATAAGGAGGGGAGGTTGTAAGACCCAAACTTATTAATAAATGAAATTAAATTTCCTCTATTTATTATTTTGAAATAGTAAGGGTTGATTTGATTAATGTGGTCAGTTATGGATAAAATGCGCAAATATTTCAAATAAGCAAGTGGTTATAAAATATTCATTTTTGGTCGGTGAATATTCATTTGGTCGTGGAATATTCTTGCTGTCGGGAAATATTCGTACGACGGCGCAGCCTTATGTGGGCCCCATAACAGAAAGCGATTAGATGAAGAAAACGACAAGTATAAGTTGTTTATAAATAACGACGTAGTTGTTACCGTTAATACTGTTAGAATACCTGGTGGTTAAAATACAGTAGCATACGGTATTGCACCAATTATTGAATCTTACGTAAGAAGGCACTACTCAATAATTGTTACAGTAGTTACTGTTCAATATTTTATTTCATTGATTCAATACTTGCTGCGTTAATATTTTATATTATTGTTGTTTCAATAATTATTGCTGCACAGTATTTCCCATTAGCAGATCAATAATTTATATTATTTGAATAATATTATTAGATAGCATTATTGTTAATATCTAGAAAGTTCTGTCTAAGGAGAGGTTTGGTCATCTAATTGCGCGCTAGTAAGGAAAAATCCTTATTGGAAAGTCCCCTCTTTCCTGGGAACGGTCTGGTTGTCATAAATGTGATTCTGTAATATTATTTGTGAATAATTAATTATTGATTCATATGATAAGGAAATATTTATTCTATGTGGATATAAATGTTGGATATATTTATTGTTGTTAAAAATGAAGGAGATAATGTTGATGTGTTTTATTAGTATTTTTAGCGGAATGAAGGTATTAAAAATCAAATCAAAATTTTTGAGAAATATTGCGGGGGTTATAATTTTTAATCCGACCGTTGGATCGTGGTAATTTTTTGTTATGTTATTCATATATAAGTTGAGTATATGTCCAAAAATTTTGAATCGTTAAAAATGAACGTATGATTTGTTATGAATTTTACGAGATGACTGGTTCAGAAATTGTAGAAGTTGCGAAATTTGTCATTTTGGTAGAAAATTCTAGAATTAGTGGGCCCCACTTTTGGTTGGTAAAAATGTGCTGAGATTTTTATTCAAATGTGGAGGGTGAAAATAGTAGCAGGTAAAGCCATCAGGTTGCAGGTTAAGTCTGCTTCGGCGTGCTAACATTTTCCTATAAATAGAGGGCTAAGTTAGAATTGAAAATCACACCAGAAACAAATTTTCTCTCTTTCTCTCTCTAGATTATTGAGTGTATTTTGGAAGTATTTAGATACTTTGTGAGTTTATATTCATCAGTGCAAGTTTCTTTCAGCCTTATTCTGAACAGAAGTACTGATATTTTGAGGTAAGGGATATTATCTTCTTCTTAAATGATATTTTCTTCAATATCATTATGCTAAAATATTGATATAAGTTTTTTTTAAATCAAATTTGGAACTTTTTGTGTCGGGGTTACTATTCACGTATTATACGACACTATTCACGTATACGATACTATTCACGAATACGACACTATTCACCAAAAAATAAATGTTTTCCTTTTTGTCCAAGATGTCTATTATGGTTACTATCTTTGATTGTATCCATGTTTTGATCTTTATTTTTGAATTCTGCTTCACAATTGATTATTATGAAGTATTATTAATCTTAGATAAACTGTTATACGAATCCCTACTATTTGTCCTTCTATCTCACTGGATTCGTTTTCTTTAAAATATTTTTCATCATCCTTAGTCCTAAATGATGATACTACTGAATATCTTTGGCCTGTAGTGCAAAGATGTATGATTACCTGATGAATATCTTTGGCCTGTAGTGCAAAGATGAACAGGTGTTGAGATGAACATGACTGACTGGTGATACAAATGAATATCTTTGGCCTGTAGTGCAAAGATGAATATTTGGTTAAAGATGATTATTAATTGATGTTACAGGGATAAAATATTGATGATGGACTATTAAATCATTAGAAGATAGAAGAATTCATTCTCTACTTGACTCTTCTAATGGTTTGTTGTTTCTGCTGCAGTTGTTGATCTAAAACTTATTGTCGATTATACTCTATCAGATTTTTCCTTGTTGAATACTAATGATAATTTGTTGTATATTATCTTAGTCATAATATTCTTTACTGGGCTAGTTGAGCTCACCATTTTCCTTTTTGTTCCAATTTTCTTCTCAGGATGTGAGAACATAGCAGGATCTAGTCGGGGTATGGAGTGACGATTCTAGAAAGATGTTTTAGCAGTCCTCACTATTTCTGTAAAATAGTATTTGAATAATTATAATGAGGACTTATTTGAGTGTGGATATTGTCTAGAAGACAATATTTGTATTTAAACTCACAGTATGTGTTGTCGTATTTTGCACGACAATTGTATTATTGAAGTTGTAGTTTGCTTTTTGTACCATGTATTTGGCGACTCAGAATGGGTGTTGTATACCTATTTTGGGGTCGTCACAGGTTCTTTGCGGCTAGTATTCCTTGCTGCATAGCCTGAGCTACTATGTTCACAAAGTTTTACATCGGGTCTTGCTGTTGTCCCTCAGTGTTATTGACAGATTCTTCTGCCCTTTGATTTCGTGTTCGGCATCTTGGCGGCATTATCTGTGACGCCCCCAAAATCCGGTATACATCACCCATCTTGGGTCGTCAGATACAAAGTACAGAATACAAATACAACTTACTAATACAACTGTCGTGTACAATACGACAAAACATAAACTGCGAGTTTGAATACAAATATTATCTTCTAGAGAGTATTCATACTCAAAAGAAGTCCTCATTACATTTATTAACACACTATTACATAGAATAGTGAGGACTACTAACTAATACTATCATTCGAACCATCACTCCGTTCCCCGACTTGCCCCAGCTACGTTCTCATTTCCTGAAGAGAACAGTGAAAGAAAGGGTGAGCTCAACTAGCCCAGTAAGAAATATTATGACTAAGATAATGCAGAATAAATTATCATTAGCTTTCAACAATGTTAAATTGATAAAATATAATAGACATCAAGTTTAACTGTAGCGGAATAAGCAATCCATTAAAAGAGTCAAGTAGAAAATAAACTCTACTATCTTTTATGATTTAAAAGGTTTTTCAACACTGTGATCGCTGGGACTCAGCTTAATAAAATAATCCACATCATCGAATCACCCCTGCACTACGACCAAGGATATTCATGTATTCATTAATGGTCATGATCATGCCAACAACTGTCCATCAACGCACTACGGGCCAATGAGGACTTTTACCACATCATTTGTAACATTACGGTCATGATTATACCGAATAATCCCTGGTCATAATCATACCAAGTCCATCTATGCACTACAGGCCACAGATGACTTTTAACATTTTATAAACATGAGGATGATGACAATGATATAAGAATTCAATAAAACAAGTTCAAGAATTAATTTATCCAAGAATTAACAACGTCCAAATTGTCAACATGATACTACTTTGTGGAGTAAAATTCAAGAATGTTTAAAAGAATATTTTCATGAAAAGATACTGGATAAAACACAATTATCAAGGATATTCCACAAATTTCATGGAGTATAGAAGTCAAAACTTAACCAACTGAGTACAATAAAGAATGGAATAACAAAAGAAATCACCATGCATGCGATAAACCGCACAGACAGGTTATTCCAACAGAATAATAAATAAAGGAACCAGGTCCGGTATAAATGCATAGACATGATATTCCGACAGAATAATAAATAATGGAACCAGGTCCGGCGTAAATGCACAGACAGGATATTCCGACAGAATAATAAATAATGGAACCAGGTCCGGTGTAAAACACACAGACAGGATGTTCCAACAGAATAATAACAAGACAGAACCAGGTCCGGCGTAAACGCATAGACAAGAAATTACGACAGAATAATAAATAATGGAACCAGGTCCGGTGTAAAACACACAGATAGGATGTTCCAACAGAATAATAATAAAAACGGAACCAGGTCCGGTGTAAAACACACAGACAGGATGTTCCAATAGAATAATAGAAGAATGTCACCAAGTATAGGGTAGACCGCGTATACAGGTTATTCCAACAGAATAATAAGAAATGGAATAACAACAGTTCTCTTCAATAATAAGAAAGAATAACACCCCTTACCATTTTAAAGAAGAGCTGAAATAAGGAAGTAGTTAAGTAGCAGAATACTCTTCTTCTCTCTCTCTATAGTTTCTCTCTCTAGAGTTCAGTGAATTCGTAAGAAATAATGAAGGAATGAGCTGCTATTTATAGAAAAATAGAATGCATAGTAACTAATCCATGAACGGTCCAGATTGATTACTTTAATCTGACGGTCCATATTTAAAGAAAAATCTTTTAAATAAAATATAATATATTCTATTTATAGAATAACTTTAATAAAGTATTCTGTTTTATATAAAAAGATGTTTCTATTTTATTACGTTAATAATACGAATAAAACAAAACGTCATTATCGCTAAATAATTCATATTATTAACTGATAATAATTGAATTAAACTGAGTGACTTCTCACATAAGAATTAATAATCAATACCGTGTGCTACTATGCAACCACACGTATTACTGTACTTTTACTACCGAGTAGTTCAACAGTAATAATGGTAAAACTTCCGCCGTTATTTTTAATAAAATATTTTTGTCGTTTTCTCAATCCGACAATAATTCCGTTGTGGGGTCCACCAATGATTGTGTCGTTGTACGAATATTCCCTGTTAAAATGAATATTTCCCGACCAATTGAATATTATATAACAACTTGCTTACTTTGCAAAATTTATAAATATTACCCACAACTATAACATTATATCAAATTAACTCCATAATATTCAAAAATGATATTTATAGAAAATTCATCTTTATTTATAAAAGTTGGGATCTTACAACCTACCCTTCTTATGAAATTTCTCCCTCGAAATTAGGGTACGTACCTGGTATATCGAAGAGGTAAGGATACCTTGATTTCATTTCAGATTCTAACTCCCAAGTCATTTCCTCAACATCGTGGTTTTTCTACAAAACTTTAACTTGAGGTATAACCTTGGAGCGTAGAATATGTTCCTTCTTATCCAAGATTTGAACATGAACTTCTTCATACGTCAAATCCTCCGCTATTTCGTCTGGTTCTAACTCAATAATGTGGTTCGGGTCTTCCACATATTTGCGTAACATGGATATGTGAAAAATGTTATGAACACGAGACATACTTGGCGGTAAAGCGAGTCTATAAGCCACAGTTCCTACTCGATCGAGAATTAAAAATAGACCGATGAATCGAGGATTGAGCTTTCCTCTCTTTCCAAATCTCGTAACTCATTTCCATGGAGCAACATGTAAGAACACATGATCTCCTACATCAAATTCCACGTCCTTTCGATGAAGATCAGCGTAACTCTTTTGTCGATCTTGTGAGGTTTTTATACGTTGTCGGATCGTTTGAATCTTTTCTGTAGTCATACGTACCAACTCTGGTCCCAACAACGTTGCTTCACCCACCTCATCCCAGCATACTGGAGAACGACATTTTCTTCCATACAATGCTTCGAATGGAGCCATGCCAATACTTGCTTGATAACTATTGTTGTAGGAAAATTCCACCAATGGTAAGAACTTGTCCCAACTTTCCTTGAAGTCAAAGACACAGAGTCTTAATAGATCTTCAAGACTTTGAATAGTCCTCTCTGATTGTCCGTCCGTCTGAGGATGATATGCTGAACTAAATCGTAAATCCTTGCCCATAGCTTTTTGTAAACTAACCCAAAATCGTGAAGTGAATCTTGGGTCTCGGTCAGAAACTATGGATACTGGCATACCATGCAGTCTTAGAATCTCGTTTATGTATATACGAGCAAGATGTTCAAGTGTATAAGTTTCTCGTATCGATAAGAAATGAGCAGACTTGGTCAATCTATCAACAATGACCCAAATCGCATCAATACCGTGAGAAACCCTAGGAAGACCGGTAACGAAATCCATGGTAATGTGCTCCCACTTCCATTCTGGAATTTCAAGTGGTTGCAATAGACCTTTTGGTACTTGATGTTCCGCTTTGACTCGTTGACAAGTTAGACACCTTGAGATAAACAACGCTATCTCTCTCTTCATATTGCTCCACCAAAATATATGACGAAGATCATGATACATTTTGGTACTTCCAGGATGGATTGCAAACGGTGTATTGTGCGCCTCCATCATGATTTCATACTTTAAATCAGGGTTGTTAGGAACACAAAGTCTGGAGTTGACTCGAAGTATTCCTTTTTCATCGATTCTTGCTTCCGGCATAGCACCTTCTTGCATTTTCTTCCTCATACGCATCAGCTCCAGGTCTGTAGCTTGAGCAGCTTTAACTTTATCGATTAAAGTCGGTTCTACTCGTATATTTGCCATCATCACATGGGTCCCTAGAGTCTTTAACTCTATCTCCATCCTTTGCAAATCACACAAAATGGGCCTTTGTGTTGACAATATCGCACTCGTACTTGCATATGATCTTCTACTCAATGCGTCAGCTACCACGTTCGCTTTTCCAGGATGGTATTGAATGGTATGATCATAATCTTTCAACAGTTCAAGCCAACGTCGTTGTCGCATGTTGAGTTCCTTTTGAGTGAAGAAATATTTAAGGCTTTTATGATCCGTAAAGATCTCCACCTTCTCCCCATACAAGTAATGCCTCCAAATTTTAAGTGCAAAGACAACAGCTGCCAACTCTAGATCATGAGTAGGATAATTCCTCTCATATTCCTTGAGTTGTCTTGATGTATAGGCTATGACTTTTCCATGTTGCATGAGAGTGCATCCCAACCCTTTGCTCAAAGCATCACTATAGATGACAAATCCCTCCGAGCCAGATGGTATTGTTAGAACAGGTGCTGAAATGAGTAGCGATTCAAGAAAAACCTTCCACGAATCTCCGATAATAACCAGCTAAACCAAGAAAGCTACATACTTCGGTCACTGATTTAGGTTGTTCCCAGCTTTGAATAGCTTCAATCTTTGCCGGGTCAACCGATATTCCACGACTTGATACTACGTGCCCAAGGAATGCTACCTCCTCCAGCTAGAACTCGTATTTCTTCAACTTGGCATAAAGCTTGTATTCACGAAGCTTGTGGAGTACCAGCCTCAAGTGTTACTCATGATCTTCATGGCTTTTGGAATAAATAAGGATGTCATCAATAAAGACGACCACAAAGTGATCCAAATATTCCTTGAATACCCGGTTCATCATATCCATGAAGGCAGCAGGAGCATTAGTCAATCCAAAGGACATGACTAGGAATTCATAATACCCGTACCGAGTTCTAAAAGCCGTCTTTGGAATATCCTCAGTTCTAACCTTCAGCTGATGATATCTAGAACGAAGATCGATCTTTGAAAAGAATTGTGCTCCTTGCAACTGGTCAAACAGGTCATCAATACATGGCAATGGGTACCTGTTTTTGATGGTGACATGATTCAACTCCCGATAATCAATACAAAGTCGCATACTTCCATCTTTCTTCTTCACGAATAGCACAGGAGCACCCCAAGGAGAAGTACTAGGACGAATAAAGCCAATGTCTAACAATTCTTGCAGTTGGATCTTTAACTCCTGAAGTTCAATAGGAGCCATTCGATATGGGGCTTTAGAAATGGGTTTGTTACCGGGTTCAAGGTCGATACAAAATTTAATTTCACGCTCTGGGGGTAGGCCAGGAAGTTCTTCAGGGAATACGTCAGGGAATTTATTTACAATAGAAATATCATTCAAAACTGACGTATTTTTGTTTAGATCCGTGACATGAGCTAAGAATGCTTGACATCCGTTTTTCAATAAATGAATAGCTTTATGGCTTGAGATGACAGCGATTGATTTTAATGGTTTGGTTGCTTGAATTTGCATAATAGGTCGATTAGGAATATGAAAGCTAACAACCTTACGAAAATAATCAATTTTTGCATGATGAGTAGTTAACCAATCAATCCCTAGAATCACGTCAAATGCAAGTATTTTTAATGAAATCAGATCGACAGGTAATGTGTGGGTACCAACTTGAACCAAACAAGACTTATAAATCGTGGATGTAATGAAGGTTTCTCCCAATGGAGTTTCAACAGATAAGTCAAAGTCTAATTTCTCCGTAATCAAATTTAATCGATGAGCGCAAGTAGGAGAAATAAAAGAATGGGTAGAACCGGTATCAAATAAAGTATAGACTTCGTTAGAGTTTATGATAAGCTTACCCGTGATGACCTCATTCGGGTTCCTTTCTTTCTGGGAGGTCATAACAAACGCTCTCCCTTGCACTACCGGTTTTGATTTTTCTGAGACGGCATTTGGTGTCTCCATCTTGGCTGAACTTGTTTTTGGTAAACGACAAAATCGAGCTAAATGACCTTCTCTTCTACAATTATAACATGCTTTAGATGGCATCGCACAGTTTGGACTGATGTGCCCCTTCCCTCCGTATTTGAAACATAAGATAGGTGGTCGTTCTCCTTCCTTAACAACGGGTGCTGGTGCTGACGTCTTTCCATCATTGTTGAATCTCCTCTTCTTGAAATGACCATTCTTATTGTTTTGGCCCTGATTACCACCGAAGTGGTTACCATTTCTGGCCTGTTGATTCCCTCCACGCTTGTTGTCACCGCTTCGATGACTGCTCTCACTGGTATTATCATTTTGCCAACTGCTTTCTTTTGGTTGTGTTGACTCGTTATCGCGCTCCACTAACTGAGCCCTATTCACAACATCTGAATACAAACACAATTTATGAGAAATAAGATGTTGACGTATCTCAGGTTTCAAACTTCGCAAAAACATTCGCGTCATTCGGTCTTCATTATCCACCAAGTGGGACGCAAACCGGGATAACTCAGCAAATTTAGCCTCATACTGCGACACGGTCATATTATTCTGCTCCAATTTGATGAACTCCACCTCCTTCATGTGACGAACACTTTCGGGAAAGTATTTGTCATTGAACAGCTCTTGGAACTTCTCCCAAGACATCTTCAGTGCGGTAGGTTGAGTACGCTTAATCGATTTCCACCAGTAATCTGCCTCTCCTCGCAACATAAAAATGGCAAAGGGAACCTTTTGCTCCTTGGAGCATCCCAAGACATCAAATATCTTGGTGATCTGCTTTATCCATGTTTCCGCTATAAGTGGTTTTGGCTCTCCCTTAAACTCCGGTGGTCCCAGCTCCTTGAACTGTTTAGCGGTGACCGTCCGAGAGTTTTCAGTGTTTCTACCTATATTTTGGACAGGAGCCGCTCTCGCTTGCTATTGCATGAACTGCATAAAACTTCTGAACATTCCATCATTCATCATCTGGTCAATGTTGTTGTTTGCATAAGGATTGTCACCTTCCTGATGCACATTATCCTGATTATTGATATGTGGTGAATCAACAGTCGCCTGTGCTCCATTGCTATTCTCAACATTCTCAGATGCCATTTTCAGATACTACCACAAAACAAAAGTTACTTGATATGTCATATATTATCCTTATATTATGACCGACCAATTAAATACCATGCAAATAAACTTAGGTAGGTTATACTGGCGAAGGAATTCCCCGTCTCTCCCCTCCTAGTTCTATTCTCACATCTTAGCCAGGGATCATATCCCTCAGCTCTGATAGCAACTGTGACGCCCCCAAAACCCGATATACATCACCCATCTTGGGTTGTCAGATACAAAGTACAGAATATAAATATAACTTACTAATACAACTGTCGTGTACAATACGACAAAATATAAACTGCGAGTTTGAATACAAATATTATCTTCTAGAGAGTATTCATACTCAAAAGAAGTCCTCATTACATTTATTAACACACTATTACATAGAATAGTGAGGACTACTAACTAATACTATCATTCGAACCATCACTCCGTTCCCCGACTTGCCCCAGCTACGTTCTCATTTCCTGAGGAGAACAGTGAAAGAAAGGGTGAGCTCAACTAGCCCAGTAAGAAATATTATGACTAAGATAATGTAGAATAAATTATCATTAGCCTTCAACAATGTTAAACAGATAAAATATAATAGACATCAAGTTTAACTGTAGCAGAACAAGCAATCCATTAACAAGTAATCCATTAACTGTCGCTATAGGCTTTCGCAACAGAAAGCATAGTCTAACGTGTTCTTGAGCCTTCAAAGTCAGTTTTCGAGTTTGGTAGTTTGACCATTAAGAAATTCCAATCTATGAGGTTTCTGGGCAAGATAAAACATTGTTCTTGTAGTAATAGTGTAACACTACATGATAAAAAAACTAACAAGGTCATAGAACATCACAATCGAAAGTTTAAGCCATCAAACTAACTGTCAGATGTGTTCATCGTGTTTCTGGGCTGCCTAGAAAATCTGGTCATGGCCGGTCAATGCCCTTTGTGGCCTTCTAACATGTAATCTGTTGATGATATGGTTGGTCTAGACGTCGGGCTGTGTTGACAATCTGACAGAGTACAAGTTCTAAACATTTATCATGTCTAAACATCAACAAGCTGCTCGATCTAAGGCCTTGAACAAGCTGTCAGAGATGTTCTTCATTTTTTGGGTTACCCAAAAATGAAGAACAGTTCGACCAGCCACTTTTGAGCTTCCACAACTTGTGAACTATGCAAAGTTTTAGTGATCTAACGCTTTAAGTGTGTAACCAGCATGTAAGAGAGTAGATCTATTACATAACATCGATTTAACAACTACACAACGAACATATAAGGTCCGGTCAAACCATGTCAGGCAACACCTTCATATGTTTTCTGGGTTACCTAGAAAATAGAAAAAGTGCCCGTCTTGGCTAGTTTGACCGGCTGCTAAATCCAATCTGTTTATCATTTAAGTAATCTTAAGGCGTGAACATATAATATATATACCACTCTACAACTTAGATACAACAACAACATCATAACACTTAACACCTGACAGATCCAGAGACTTAAAAATCTTGTCAGACTCTGATTCATACTTTCTGGGTCCTAGAAAGTTATGGTCATGCTCGGTCAACTCATTTTGACCTCGATTATCTGACAATTAAGCATGCTCTGGTCCTGATACAAGTTCTAGATTACAGATCTCACAGCATACAACAAGATAAAACATTTAAACGGCAAAAACTCATAACAACCAAAGATTTATGAGGTCTGACATTCATTATCAGACCAAATTTTCAACTTTTTCCAAATTTTGTAAAACACTAGATCTAAGCCTATAGATGTTATGGATCTAACATCTATCAACCTAGATCACTTAAATAGACCACCAACAACATGTTTTAACACTAAAACATAACATCTAACATCTAATCACATGATTTTTAAGTTAGGGTTTTTGTGTCTTTTTACACCTTGATTCTTGAATCTGATCTTTGATGGTTGTGCTTGGGTGTTCTGGGGACTTAGATATGGACCGAATCACTAATATTTTCGGAGGTTTGGGAGAGAGAAAAGTTGCTTGAGAGTTAGATGGCCAAATGAGCAATTTTAGTAGCTTTCTCTCTCTTAATCTATATGTACAACATATATGTAATGTATTTGGAGGTATAAGGGCTGATGGCTGGTGTTTCTTAGCCCGTAGCTTAGACTAGGGTGGCTTGTCAAGATCTTGCTAGATTTTTTAGCAATAATTCACCAAATGGGACAAAAAGGGTATAATGGTAATTTGGTTATAATTTTGAATGTATTCTTGTCCAAGGTACTTAAATCTAGGGTTTAATTAGTAGATTTTAAACCTTAAAGTTTCCCTATTAATTTATAGGGTTTGAAAAATTTAAAATTCAAGTGTAATAAAATTTTACATAAAACACACTAATTAAAATTAGGATTTTTAATAGAAAATTAGGGTTTAAAAATAATTAGGATTCCTTAATATCATTAGGGTTCTCAAATTAACAATTCAATTTACTAAAATAATAATTAGGGTTTATAATTTTAGCAATTAGGGTTCCTAATTAGCAAATTAGAGTTTCTAATTTTAATTAGGGTTTTCAAATATTAATTATGGTTTTTCCTAATTAACAGAAATTCTATAACATGCTACTTAATTCATATAACACCATTTCTGACTGACATTAAACTCCAGTTTTGAGTTTTCAATTACAGTTTATGACAGTAATACTAGGGTTTGTCGTGCTACACCATAATTTACTAACCAATATAAGTCTACACATATACAGTATATATTCATAGTACTGAAAAATAATATTATAATTAGTATAATATTATTATTCTTATTCATTGCACAAAATCCAAAATTAAGGTTTTGATTCCATATCTGATTTATCTATCATATATAACATTATTAATTAAGTTAAAAATAATTAACTTAAATAATCTGAACTAAAATTCATATAATAAAATAGTAATTATAATAATTCAAATAATCATTTCATACATTATTTAAATAATATAAAAATCATATTTTCATAGAAAATAAATAATAAAGACATTTTTACTATAAAATTAATTATTATAAGAATATACTTTATAATGATCAATAATTCTAAAATAAAATTATTTGAAATTATTCATGTAATAAATAAATTTTATTTATCACATATATGCATACACATTACTTGGCACATATTCTCATCTTTAAAATAAAAAAAAATTATATGCAAAATTTCTTATTTATTTATATAGAAAATATCGGATTATTACATATTTAAATCAACTTTATGATTTAATTACTTTTACTATAAAATTTTTGTATAGCATTAATCCCAATTAAATGTCACATCTCACATCTTCCGATATTACACATAGTGGCATGAAATAATATTTAATAATAATGTTCACATTAATAATAATGATAACTGATCCACTATTTTTCCCATTCTTTATTAATGCTAATAAACCATCTTTATAACTCATGCACACAGTGGAAATTATTTTCCAAGTCTTGGTACTGGTGCAGCTGCGCTGGTTTACAGTATAGGAGTGGCGCGGCTACGCCACTCTGGGAATTTCTCATACTTAGTTACTGCAACAATTAATCTTTTAATTTAATTAACAGTATACCCATACTATACACTTAAATATAATTATGTAATTTACTTTATTAATTAGTATTCTATTATTCACAATAAAAATTAATTAATAATATAATATTAACTAATTATTCACTTCTTAATTTATTTATTCCTTAATTAAATTAACCACTTTAATTTCCATTCTCATTGTAGACACTCGAAATTTTGCATTCATGTTACTAACCTTGCAGGAAGGGCAAGATCGTCTTTTAGAGATAACCCTGGAGGTCAGAACAGCTGCAGTCCCAGAGACAACCCCAGGATACTCAATCATTGCCATCTCGGAGATAACCCCGAGATATTTAGTTCCAGTCCTGGAGATAACCCCGGGAGTTTCAGTTTAAACCTCAGAGACAACCCCGAGGAATGCAGTTGCAGTTCTGAAAATAACATCGGTAACCTTTGTCATCTCGGAGATAACCCCGAGATATTCTATTCCAGTCCCGGAGGTAACCCCGGGATCTTCAGTTCAAACCTCAGAGACAATCCCGAGGGATATAGTTGCAGTTCCGGAGATAACCCCGGAAATGCTTGTTTTAAACCCCTGCAATCAGCTTCAAACACTCGGTGACAGCCCCGAGGCACTCATTCCCAAATCCAGAGATAACCCCGGGAGGACATGCACACCTCAGAGACAACCCTGAGGACGTTCATCGCTTGTAGCAGCCCAATCTTAGAGATAACCCTAAGCAACGACTACTAAATCAGCCTAGAACCGGAGATAACCCCGGTCCAGGGGAAAATCATCATTTTGCCACCTCAATCCCACAAACGCGCCGTCTCAACAACATTTCAACATACATTCTACACAGCAGTGTCCTACAAGAACCATAGCTCTAATCCCGAGTGACTAATACACACGACAACACACCAGATGGAATTTGAAGACTTAAAGACCTGGGCATGGACCCATCTTCCTGACTTCGTACAACCTCTTATTCCATGTCACTGTGTATCTCTCGATAATAACATTCCATAAAAGGTCTTAAATACCTCGATCGGATGCCTGTATTGAAGTTATGAAGGTTTGAGCGGATAATGCGTTGCACGAGTGCATGTATTTCAAGATGGCGAGACCCACAGTGCCCGGGGCACCACGGACAGCCACAGGTACACATGCGGTTGCCGTAGGTACACCTGCGGTTCCCCCCTCTATAAATAGAGTGCTTGGGGTGGCCATTTTGTAAGAGAAAACGGCGAGGAAACCCTGTCCAATTTGCTCTATACACACTATAAATTGAGTGCTTTCTCATTTCAAACACTTGTGAGCTTATATATTGCTACATTTTATCGGTGGGAACCGAGTGTTCATCCACTTAAAGCTATTGAAGTCTTCTTTGGCAGCCCACTATAAGCCTTCTTACATTACTCTAAGCCTTTTCTCCACTTCTTGCACACACAGTTATTCACGTTGAGAGTCGTGTTGCGTGTGTATGCCCAGACTTCGGTCCGTATATATATATATATATATATATATATATATATATATATATATATATATATATATATATATATATATATATATATATTTCTGTCAGGCTTGGAGTTTACTTCGTGGCCTTTTACTGCTTTACTTACATTTAGTTCTGCCTGGAATTTATTTCGTGGTGGTTGATCGTCTCTCTATATATATTTACCGCTTTTATATATTTACATTTAGTCCCGCTTGGAGTTTACTTTGTGGCGGTTGATCGTCTATATATATATATATATATATATATATATATATATATATATATATATATATTTAGAGCTTTTATATATTTACATTTCCAGTCCCCCATGGAGTTTACTCCGTGGTGGTTGATCGTTCCTATATATATATTTACAGCTTATATATATATATATATATATATATATATATATATATATATATATAATTTCTTACAGCTTTCATACAAACTGCTACATCATGTGAGCCTAGGAATCATGTGATCACAGATCTAGTCTTCTGAATCAAGATTCGGTTCCCGTAATGGACATTTTCAACTGTACATGGCTTGTAAATTATTCATGGTGTTTGAATTTCCTTAGACGGCTCCCATGTCCACAAGGAGTTCGGCACTGGTATGTATCTTATTTTCTCGAAGATGCTTCGCATCTCAAAAATAAAAGTAATTAAGCCGAACACATAATAAAATGGAAGTATCAAAGGCCTCAATTACTATTGAGCATAAGAGTTTAAAAAACCTCTTTTACAAAACATCACTGCTATATCTTATTAAAACTGAACTTTTATACATAATTCAAACCCTTTGTATATAGGTGCAAACGAGGCATAACACTACTTCCAGATAATTGCACATTGACCTACACACACACATATTCATTTAACAATTTAATTAAAAAGTGGCGGTCACCATGGTAACACGGATGTCGGGAGTGCCTAACACCTTCCCTCCGCATAATCAAGCGCCCAGACCCTAACGAATCTCGGTTTCACAAACCAGCCAAATAGTGTCACATCACTAGGTCAATGTGCAAACCTTTTCTCGGTTGAGTTGGTGCAACCATTTAAAAATACCAACTGGTGACTCTTACAGTCCAATTGTCGACATATACATGTCGGACCTTTTCACAACTTATTTTTTCAAACAATTCTCACCTAACATGAGAAGACCAAAAGACAAGAACAGAAAAGGACCAAATAAAAATCCCGGCGTCGACAGGTGGCGACTCTGCTGGGGACTTCTAGTAAGAGGGCTTAAGCGCTACTATAAACTTTTCAAAACTGTTATATGCTTGCATGTGATTGTTGCATTTACATTTGAAATGGATGTGTACGAATGTGTTTACTTATTGCACTTAGTACTTCGCACCATATCTGCTTATGATATTAGTGCTTCGCACATGTCATCATTTCCATACAATGGTGAGACACATTGTATGTAAATGTATGATGTGTGGTTCCTCCATCAGGAGGCTATCCTATCGGTGTTTGATTACTAGACTCGTAGGGAGACTAATTCCAATGAGGCTCAGGAAAGGCGCCACCCAGATTCGCTCCAATTGAAAGACTGGATTAACTTCTCGTCAAGTAGATTGCGATGATCTGGGAACTTTCATACCAAAAAGCCGCGAAAGTAACCTAAGATAGGTCCGCCTCTGATAAACCAAATGCGAAGGGAAGTCTCTTCATACTTTTCATTTCAATTACTTGTAATTTCATTTCCATGTTAAACTAAATGTAATGAAAAATATGAAGGAATATGTGTACATGCATATCAAAAACTGACATGTTATCTTGTCATACAAATAGCTAACATCTGTTTTGTAGGATAAATACTCCTAAAACGAATACAACATATAGCGTGTAACATTTCCACATTCCCTAAGACTAAACTACATAAGTCTTTTTGTAGGGAAACAATTGGTCCTGTCACTCGTTCAAAATCCAAAAAGGCAATCAACCTACAACCAAGCATGGCTTCATCTGGCCAGTCTAGTCCTACTTATGTCTGTCGTGAGGAGTTCGAAGGGCTAAGCCACCAAATTACAAAGCTGGCTATTATGCTTAAGGAACTACACAAGTCCACTCAGGGTCCACGAATACCCATACATACAGAATCCTCTGTACAGGGAGGAAATTAGGGACCGGACAATTAAATTCCTGTACCTGAATCTCAGTTGGATAAAACCAACAAAACCCATGACACCACCCATCTCAAATAAGATCTAGACACCGATGATATCAGGAAGAAAGTTCTACAGATGGAAGAGACCATTCGGTCTATCATAGGGATTGGAGCACACATGAGTGTTTGATATACAGACCTCTGTATCTTTCCTGGGGTTCATTATCCAGAGAAATTCGAGACTTCTGACTTCAAAAAATGTGACGGGTTGGGAGATCCTTGCATACATTTGAAAGTCTTCATTGGGGAACTCGGATCTTATGCCAAGGATGAGAAGCTCAGAATGCAGCTGTTTCAAAAGAGTCTAACAGGTGAAGCTAGATCATGGTATACCAGATTAGACAACTCTAAGATTCATAGTTGGGAGGAGCTAGCTCATGCTTTCCTCAGTCAGTACAGTTTCCAAACTCAGATAGGTCCTGACTGGTACCAAATTAACAAAGTTAAGAAACAAGCTAATGAGTCTTACGGAGAGTATGCTCAAAGATGGAGGCACCTGGCTGCTCAAGTAATTCCCTCTATAACTGAGTCTGAGATGGTGATGACCTTCATAGACATTTAAGAGGCTGCTTTCTATAAGAGAGTTCTAGCTGGCATAGGCAAGCCATTCTCTGAAATGATCAAACATGGGGAAATGGCTGAGATGGGGTTGAGATCAGGAAAGATTCAAGACCTTGCCGCTTTGAAAGCTGCTACTGAACACATCCAATCTGGAAGTTATGGAAACAACCCCCGGAGGCTCCATAAGGAGAAAGAGGAAGATGTTTTCTTGACACTACAAGGGTAAAAAGGCATTCAAAACATGCCTATTCGAAGGAGAAACTACTCCCCTTTCCAAGCACATTCTTCAAACCCTCCATTGCCAAAGAGTGGAGAAGTCAGACGCACTCGAGTGTTCACACCCTTAGGGGACTCACTTGAGAACATTTTCAATCTTCTGACAACTCAAAAGAAAATTACCCGTCTGCTTCCACCAGCCAACCCTAATGGGGAGGGTTTTAATGCTAGCCAAAAATGTGCTTATCATGTTGGAGCTCCAGGCCATGATACTTAGGATTACTGGGCCTTGAAGCACAACATCCAGGATTTAATTAATAATGGTGAGATCGTGGTTACTAAACCCGACCAACCCTATATGCAAGACAATCCTCTTCCTCAACACAAAGAAGAAGAGGTTAACATGATTAATTGGAGTAATGGGCAAAATTCCCATTACAGTGGTGGATCTTCTCAAACCAGCAAGGACAGTGCTGATAAATGGGATTTTACACAGTTCCAGTTTACAATGGAACGTAAAATGAAGGCCCTATGTGAGCAAGTCAAATAATTGGCTAAACTGGTGGTCCATCAGCACCAAGTCACACGTAAATTCTTCAACCAGGAGCATGATAGCCTCCTTCCTTTTGGTACAAGTACTCCATCATTGACTTCAGCAGGTGAATTGTTGGAGGAAAAAATTATAAAAAGAGCAAATGCCAAAGCCCGTCGGGATTTTGCCAACCAAAGGGAATTTACATACCTAGGCCAACCGATGGAGGAGATATTCCAGATGCTGATAAATGAAGGAAGAATCACAACTCTGCTACCTTTAATCAGCCCTCATTCAAGGCGATTCAACTCTAATGGAGTATGTCAGTTGTACTCCCACTATCGCGGTCACAACACAGAAGAATGATGGGCTCTCCGCCATCTTAATCAGAACTTAATTGACAACGGTGTCCTGTAGATGGCAGAGAATGACACTGTGTTACTTGAGAGTGGGGACATAGTTCCTACAAAATGGAAAGAAGTCGTAGTAGTTAAATCTTCTGAGGGGGATTTGGCTACCACATCACATACAATTCTACCTATTCAACTCAAAGGTCTTAAGAATCCTGTGCAGGTGGCTGCGCCAAAGCCAATTATCCTGCCATTCAGACCACAACATCCTGTTATCAACCTACAAAAATATTGAGAGGATGAAGGATCCACATCTCGCATAACTACTGCAGTGTCGAAGGAGAATCCATTGTATCTTCCACAATGGGTTATAAAGCCTACCATCAAGTCAAAGGGGAAAATTCCCATGGTGAAGATTGAAGAATTCCTCCGTACTATGGGCCACAATGAAGCTAAGGTGGTTTTAAGCTTGAAAGAAGCTCCATAACAAATTTCCATACTGGACTTGGTTTTTCTCTTTCGAGGATCACAAGGAGGTCTTGCTAAGGGTTTTTGAAGAAGCCCACTAGCCTAAATCAGTTGATGTCGAAAAGTTCCGTCACCTGGTGGATCACATTTTTAACAACAATGTGATATCTTTCACTGACGACGACATACCTCCCGAAGGGACTGGTCATTACAAACCGTTGCACATAGCGGTTATATCCTCCAGATATGTGGTAGCCTGAGTATTGATAGATGGAGGATCATCCTTGAATGTCTTCCCTTATGCCATCTTGGAGAAGATGAATATCAATCTCAATAGGATCCGAAGCAGCCATACGGTTATCAAAGCTTTTGATGGATCCCATCGAAATTCTGTCTGAGAGATTGAATTACCTGAGGAGATTGGTCCACACACATTCTGCGTATCCTTTCATGTGCTCAAAATAGCTACAGGATACAACCTACTCTTAGGGAGACCATGGATTCACATGGCTGGAGCCGTCCCATCTACCCTTCATCAGCAGCTCAAATACATCTTTAACAACAGCCTAATCACTGTTAATGTTGAGCCAGAATATCCTGAATAAGGTTACATCTTACTCATCAGTTTCAACAAAGTTGAGCCTGTCAGCTTCCATGCCCTGGAGGTGAGCAACACTAACTACTATCCCATTGGGGCACCACCTATGATACCCAGAATTTCTACCGAAGTAATGTCGGTAAACCAAGAAATGATATCTTTGGGTTATTAATCTGGACAAGGGTTGGGCAAAAATCATCAGGGCATTAAATGCCCAATTCAAGTTCATAGTCAGGGATAGCTAGACTGGACTATTCTGCTAGCTCCAGTTATAGGAATCCTCATAAACACAAACATGTTCCTTCATCTTCAGCCACACGGCGATTGCTTAAACCTACAGAGGCTGAATCTATACAGATTACAGTAAAAGATCTTGCTCAAGTGATGACCATGTTATTTCCTAAGTCGATATCGGTGAAAGGAAAAGAGGTTTTGATATCAGATCCGGAGGCGGAGGCGTAAGCAGGACATTGTAAAGGGCTTATCAAACATACGCATCATAGTCCACATGGACAGTACAAATAGGGTCACCCCAGACGATGATTGTCCTGACATCATGGTCATCATTCAGGAGAAGGAGGACGATAACAGCCCCTTCATCACTACTGTCCACTAGGACTTCACCCTTGACAATTGGAGCAACACTCCTTGCATTTGTCGACAAGGGTAAAAAGGGCAGAAACCCCCTCTGCCCTGTAGATATCCATAACTGCTTAATTTTCTGTACAATATTTGCAGTTGTTTTGTCATTACATTCTAAGACTTTGTATGATTGAACAGTTTCATATATTAAGTGAAAGCATATTTTGTTTTAGGACTCTAAAGTTAGATGTGCCTATACTTGCTGATAAGGTGCTTTTTCTCCAAAAGGACTGTAACTTTGATGTAAAGTTGGACTCAGACTTGATGGAAATGCAAGAGGACATTGAGATACCTCGGGAGATCAAAGAATGGGTCGAAGACAAATCCAACCCAAATCTTGATCAAACCACCCCTTTCAACATCAGAACCTTAGAAAACCCCAAACAAATTAAAATTGGTACGGACCTCACTCCAAACTAAAGGAATGACATGGTTACTCTATTGACCCAATTCCAGGATGTGTTTGCATGGTCCCACGAAGACATGGTTGGTTTGTCCACTGGCATTATTATTCATCACCTTCCCATTAAAGAGGGATTCAAGCCAGTCAGGCAGAAGCTCAGGTGATTAAAACCTGAGTGAAGTTTAAAGGTTAAAGAGGAAATTATGAAACAATTTCAAGCCGGCATCATCATAGTTTCAACATACCCTGGATGTCTATCTAATATAGTCCCCGTGCCTAAACATGGAGGAAAGGTACGAGTTTGCATTGATTACTGGGATCTGAATAAAGCTTGCCTTAAAGATAGCTTTCCCGTGCCATTTATCCACATACTCATTGATAATACTGCCTAATACGACCTGTACTCCTTTACTGATTGCTTTGCGGGGTACCATCAAATTATGGTTGCTAAAGAGGATCGTGAGAAAACTCCATTCATCAATCCTTGGGGAACCTTTTGTTACAGACGGTTGTCATTCGGCCTCATCAATGCTGGAGCTACCTACCAGCGAGCTATGATGGCTCTTTTCCACGAATTTAATGCATAAAGAGATATAAATATACGTGGATGACATCATTGTTAAGTCCCGAAGGGAGGAAGACCACCTAGACCATCTCAGAAAGCTCTTCAATAGGTTACGTAAGTACAACTTGAAGTTAAATCTAGCAAAGTGCGCCTTTGGCATCAAATCAGGCAAGTTGCTAGGTTTCCTAGTCAGCCACAAGGGGATTGAGCTGGATCCCACCAAAATCCAGGCCATCACGGAAATGCCCATTCCTCAGATAGAGAAAAAAATATGTAGATTTTTTGGAAGAATCAACTTCATTAGCAGATTCATCTCCCAACTCACAGCAACCTATGAGCCTATCTTCAAGCTGTTAAGGAAGAATTCCTCCATGAAATGGAATGATGAGTGCCAGAAGGCCTTCCTTACAATCAAAGAGCAGCTAGTTAAAGCTCCTGTTTTGGTACCACCCAGGGATGATATTCCCCTGTTCATGTACCTGTCCAACAATGATAATGACATGGGCTGCATGCTGGGATAAAAAGACGATAGAGGCCAAGAGCGAGCTATCTACTACCTCAGCAAAAAATTCAACAGCAGTGAACACAAGTATACTCTGATTAAGAAAACTTAGTGTGCTTTAGCATGGGCTTCTATGAGGTTACAACATTACCTCCAAGGTCACACAACCCATCTCATATCCCGCGTGGATCCTCTCAAGTACGTGTTCAGTAAACCCATGCTGAATTACCGACTGTCCAGATGGCAGTTGATCCTGCAGCAATTCGACATCGTCTACGTGACGAAAAAGTCCATCAAAGGTCAGGGAATTGCGAATCAACTGGCCGTCGCACATTCAGGGGATTTCACACCCTTGGAAATAAACTTCCCTGATGAAGGAGTAATGACAGTTCAGCGACACCATCAGTATGATGCACACTAATCATGGAAATGTATTTTGATGGAGCTGTAAACATGGAAGATTCTGGGGCTAGAGCACTTCTAGTATTCGTTACGGGGGAGTAGCATCCCGTCACCGTCAAATTGTAGTTTGCCAACACCAACAACATAGTTGAGTATGAAGGCTATATCATGGGGCTAAAACTTGGTCAATCAATGGGCATTAGACGATTAACTGTCTTTGGGGATTCCAAATTGGTAATCAGACAAGCCACAGGAATCTATCACACTAAAGAACTACACTTACTGGCTTACCATCGGCAGGTTCTACAGATGGCCTTGTAGTGTGAAGAAATAACCTTCCTCCACATTCCTCAGAATAGAAATGATTTTACGGATGCGCTAGCAACCTTGGCCTCCTTGATCAACATACTTGACAAGAAAAACATGCCAACCATCACATTTACCCAACAAAAGGCACCAGCCTACAAGAATTACATAGGAGAAGTATCGGATGAGCTACCTCCCATCCAGCACCCTTGGTATCATCATATTAAGGAGTACTTACAAGATGGATCTACACCCGCTGAGGCGAGCCCGATTGAAAGAAGGCGGATCCATCGATTGGCCATGAAATTCTACCTAAGCGGAGATGCACTCTACAAAAGAGATGCAGGACTAGGTCTCCTCAGATGTCTGGACAAGGACCAATCTCAAAGGCTCATGGATGAAATCCATGGTGAAGTATGTGGCTCACACATGAGTGGCCCCCTACTTATAAAGAAGATCCTCATAACAGGGCATTACTGGCTGTTGGGTAAAATCTATATACGCACAACACGCAAGTATACGTGGTCAACAAGTAATATAATAGTAAGTAGAGTATCGTTCCCTCAGAGACAAATTAGCAAGAAATTCAACCTCACAATTATCAATTTCTTATTAATCCTAATTTTATTAAACTATTCAACTCAATGATTAAAATTATAGAAACTAAATTAAGCAACAAATAAACTACCACAAAACAACCACAAATATCAAAATCTGGAATTTCAAATAATTAATGGAGAATTAGACTTATAATTTCACCCTAAGCTTCACTCTAATTTCTACACCTTCATTCCAATTCAAATCACTATCCTAGTTCATTAATCAAGAACACGAATGTAGTACTAGGCACCTCTCGATGCACTAATACCGTATTAACTAATTCACTATATCTCTTTGTGAATTATAATTAAAGAAGGTTTAAGATTAAGTTCTCTATCTGATTACATGCAATGTCAAGCATATCTCTACCTTAAAATTCATCAAGAATCTGCTAGTCACAAAATTCATGAACACGTGCTATATTAACTAAGTATAGATTCGAATATCCTCTCTCGATTCCATACAAATCCACAAAGAATTGTTGACCAGGTAATTCATAAATTCAAGCTCAAATTAATATAGATAAACTGGAAAATAACTTATTAAACTGGAAATCAAAGTCTACAAAATCATCGTTTCACTTAAGGATCCACCATAAGCCTAATAAGTAATTTAGTTCATAGCTAATGAATTAAATACTGAATAAATAAAAGAAAATATCATCCCAATTACACAATTTGAAATTAAAGAAGAATAGTAATACACCACCATTCTCGCCCTTCAAATCTGAAATCTTCATGAAATTATTCTTCTTCCTCGTTCCTCCAAGTTCTTGCTCTTCAATCTCGTTCTCCAAGTGTGTCTGGATATCTCTCTTTTTCTCTCCCACACTTAGCATAAAAATGGCCTCAACTCAGCTCCATACCACCAATCCTAATCTAACTCTAACTCCTCTCATAGAAAGTCAAATAGGAATCTAAATCCATTTCAACACCAACAAGTCATTAGTAAAAGACTCCCACAAAATAAACTAACAACCATCCCACAATCCTATTATGATCACATTACATAAAGAATTAATAGCTCCCAACACTACCCAACTTCCAACACAAAATTACTTTTTGCCCAGAACTGATGCCGACACAGTGCACCCCGCGCTACACAATACTCTTTGATAGCGTGGCCCGTGCTACTGTACCAGGAGAAGTTCACGTACCAGCTTGCCCCACGCTACTCCACTACACATCACAGCGCGGTCCGCGCTATGTAATCAGAAAGTTAAAAAATTGCTTGAAATCTCCTTCTAATGCTAGCATTCCGATAGGCACATTGATTATCCTACAACAAGCACAAAACCCATCAAAAGTAACATGAAAGTACCAAAAACTAACAATATAGAAAGCTAAACGAACATAAATCATAGGTTAAAATCCTACTCATCAAATTCCCCCAAACTTGAACATTGCTTGTCCTCAAGAAAAATGCAATGCCATACACTAACAACTAAAAACTACGAATCCAGTATTAAGACAGTAAAACTAATTTACTCATACGGCCTCAAAAAAATTAAGTAAACATGTCAACACTTTATATCAAAACCAATCTGCAATTCACTATCAATCCTTGCATCTTAAACTGTTATCACTAATATAGTGTGTGTGTGTGTGTGTCGAACACCCATGCTAACCGATATCGAATCAAATTCATTACATAACCAGTTTCTTATGAGGAATCGTACAACACAAACTTAAAAAGTTCAAAAGTAGACAAGTTCCAACTCAAATCAAACGTTTACCAAGATTAGGGGTCCGAATAGGGTATTCATGCTTTCTTTTTCCAATCACGGGGGCTCTTTGCCTTTATTTCCCGTCTTTTCTTTATTTTTCTTTTATTTCTTGATAGATGGTTGGTGAGTGCGTTTTACACTCCTTCTCACGTATGTGTTTATGGGGAGTATTTCTCCTCAACCCACCACAAGACTCAACTTGTTTCCTTTTTCTTTCTTTTTTTTTCTAAAGCTTATATACCTCATATTTTCCCCCAAACTCAGATTTATGCCTAATTTTAGCTTTCACTGCCTATCCTCGTCACTTTCTCGTTTACACTAGCATTATCCTTTAGAAAATCCTTATGTAACAATTTGAACTAATCCATTAACATAGATGTTATTAACATGCTACCCGTATTATACCATTTTCAAATCAGAACAAGATCCAAATCATAAAGGAAACTACATCAAGGTTCTCATATTTAGTAATGTAGTTGTCTACATAAATTCAATGTCATCATTGGCCAAGAATCAACGTATACAATCTAATAACTGGATTCATGCAAACTACATGCAAAATATTTTTGTTGTTTTTTTTAATAGACAAACAATTATAATGACTCAACAATTTATTATCTACACTATCTAACATGATTCTTGAAAGTTTTCACTAATTAACCAAGTAGAAACATAATCCCCCAAACTTAACCCAAGTAATGTCCTCATTACGTTAAAATAAATCAAATAAAAGTATGAGGACTTCCCTGAGAAAGAGTTACTGCTCGTCGTCGTCCGACGCAGGATATACAGGCAGGGTAGGAGGAATGGGCATGACCATTGGAGGTGCAGTTGGATTACAGTGAAAAAATGCATCAGCAAGCATGTTGAATGCATTGGCATTGTACTAACGCATTAGATCTTGACGCTGGGCCAACCATATAAATTGATTATGTGAAGCCTGAGGTGGTTGTTCTTGCCTAGGTTCTGCTCCAACTGGTGGTAAGGGCTGCCGGATCATAATATAGCCTTCTCCACGTGGATGTGATCTCGCCCCATCCCATGCCTTGTACCTCTCAATTATGGCATGATCAATAATAGCCATCGGTTGTTGGATAGGCTCAGAAGGTTGCCACTGCACTCCAGCTTTACGGCACAAATCAGTGATTAAGAACCCATGCAGTAAACCTCCCGTAATACTCCCTCGTAACACCCGGTTAATGGACTCTTAAATACACTCCCCCACATCGACATTGTAGAGTGGAATAGAGTTGTTCACACGTAAATGGTGATGAACAATCCCATATAATAGCTGAGTCTGTGCCTTAGTTACATCGTTTTGGTGGCGAGTGGGTATTAAATGGGCACACACAAATGCATTCCAAGCTTTTCCATACTGACTAAGTGCGGAGTGGGGGAAACTTATCTTTTCATTTGTTCCGGCTTGAATTACCCATTGAATTCCTGGTTTGCATAATCTGACAATCAACTCATCTAACTCGGGCAAACCATCTTCATATCGGTCAGTGTGTGGTGCCTCTAACCAAAAAATACTCGTTGATAGCATCGGTATGAAATGCCACTAGTTTACCCCGAACCATGACTACGTGATTGAAATGTTCCATTGCATTGGCATACAATTCTTTCACTATGTTGATTGCCGTTGGAAGTGGTTGTTTGACTAACTAAAACCAGTTACGCTCAACAATTTGCAACGCCATGTCGCCATCCAAATTGGCATCCGGCTTCAATCCACGATCGAGCACCAAAATTTTCTTGTCAATGGATGAATTGAATCGTTCTGTTGCCCTTTCACTAACAAACCTAGTATGATCATAGTGAGGCCGAGCAGTGGAGGTGGATGGGCGTTGTCTTTGTGGGAAGTCATGGTGATTTTAATGGTGTGTTGGCTTGAAACTTGGTTCAGGACTTTTATCAAACAGTTGGCGGGCAGACTGAGTACTTCCCCCAAAATTGGTTGCTTGGTGTTAACTTGCTAGCCAAATTGTGAAATTAAACATACACTCCTCGGGCACCTAATATACAAGGTATTCTACTTAATTGCTATCACGAAAAGAGAAGAAAATTGAGGAAGAAGTGAGTTGTGCTAACCTTGAGCAAATTTATGTTTTCCTCATTGTAAAGAATCCCAAATTGAATGAAGTTGTGCAAAGAATAAATTATATTGGAGTGTAGTGTGTGCATCTGATATAAATTGGATGATATGTATAGTTGGAGATGGGAAACCCACGTGGATTGGGAGATGGGACGTTAATGGGTTTAATGTGAATAGAAGTTGAAAAGGAGAAGGAGTGATGAGGTAGTGGCATTAGTCTAGGAGTTATGGAGTTATGGGGTTATGGGGTTATGGAAGTGTAAAGGGTGTAGGAGAAGTGGGAAAGTTGAGTGTTTCAGGGAAATGAGAAACAGTTATGGCCTAAGACACGAAAATAAAATGGTTCAGCATTTGAGTTATCCGAGTGGCGCGGCCCACGCTGTGGGTAAGCTAGAAGTAGCGCGCCCCACGCTAGGAGGTCAGGATGTGCTGGCGTACTAGCGCTCCTCGTGCTATGTATATGTCTGGGGTAGCGCGGTCCGCGCTTGGGGGTCAGTGGCGAGATGAAAGGTTGCGCGCCCCGCGCTGTGTATGGTGCCCCCCGCGCTATGAGATCGGTGAAGTGGCGCGACCCATGCTGGCATGGCAGGAAGGGACTCGGGTTGTAGCACGCCCCACACTAGGCCCGTGCCTTGGGCAGCACGGCCCGCGCTGTGGGGTCAGTGACTTTTTGGCTCTATTTTCCTTCTTCTACCTGCGAATCATCCAGAAATGTAGTTAAAATTCTATAGAAGCTTCATAATTACTACATTATAAACTATAATATAAAGACAAATTAAAAGAGAAAGAGTATAGAGCTTGGGTTGCCTCCCAAGTAGAGTTATTTTTAACTTTGTTAGCCCGACGATGCCTCTTATATCACTGTGCATCGGCGAGGGTATTGTTGACGACATCCCAGTTTGAATCTCCACCCCAGTAATGATTTATCTGTTGAACATTGACCTTGAACGTCTCTAGTGGATTTCGACTGTATAGTTCGATGGCTCCATGTGGGAACACTGTTTTGATGGTGAATGGTCCCGACCATCTTAACTTAAGCTTTTCTGGGAACAACGTCAATCGTGAGTTGAACAGCAGGACTGATTGCCCTAGCTCGAAAGTTCGGTGCATGATTTTCTTGTTGTGCCATTTCTTGACTTTTTCCTTGTATAGTTTAGCGTTCTCGTATGCATGAAGTCGGAATTCATCGAGCTCGTTTAGTTGGAGTAACCATTTTTCACCCACAGCTGCTTGATCAAAGTTCAGTTTCTAGAGTGCCCAGTAGGCCTTGTGTTGTAGCTGGACTGGTAGGTGACAAGTCTTTCCGTACAGTAGTTGATACGGTGACATCCCGATCGGTGTCTTATACGCAGTCCGGTATGCCCATAATGTGACACCACCAAATCCAGGTTCCTTTAAATCTCGGATCCGGTTCGCCACGATACTACTATCGCCAAATTATTTATATTTTTCATTCATAACTTAATGAATATAACTTTACTTATTACAATTTAGAATATAAATTTTTTCCATTTCCAGGATCTGCATAATGACCCCAAACTTTTATAAGTTTCACAACTTGCTTATTTACTATTCCTATTTTACATCACATTCGATGTTATATAAATATGCAGAATAATTTAAACTTTTTTAACCTCATTTGAAAATAAATCTTTTATTGATATCCTAACTTGAATCAAATACAACTCCTTGAATCAAATTTTGTTATGATTCAATCTATTCGAATTACTGTATAAATTTTTACTTCTCGATTCAAATTTCTCTATGTATCACATAGTACAACTTAACAAGTACTACACATTGTAACTACTGTCATGTACATCTACTAGAACCTAAACATGGTTCAAGGTTATATAATTAAATAAATAAACCAATCTCCTTCATTACTATTGAACTTTATCAATCAAGTAGCACGAAATCTTTACCGTGAGTCCTTAACCTGCAAAAGTGGTTATTTGCAAGGGTGAGCTCGACAGCCCAGCAATTCTAACAGTTTTCATGCAGCACATAGCATATAATAGCATATTCAGTTCATGTATTCATAATCAATTAGTATTTACTATGCATGTTACTTCACATATAACAGGCATAAAGATTTATATCACAAACATATCATCAAAGATCAACTTTTACATTTCGTACATATCTCATATGCATTTCATATATATATATATATATATATATATATATATATATATATATATATATATATATATATATATATATCAACATTTGCATAGCATAATATAGCTCAACTAACAGTTATCAAATTCATATAACAAATAGGATCTGAAAGACTTGCTTGATTCGTAGTTTATGTACTACGACTTAACTTATTAAAGCTTATCTGCACTTCGTGTATTCCTACACAGTTATATAATCATGGATTCATATCAATTAGTAACATATTTCATGCATTCTTAATGTAATAATAATGTTACATTGTTCTCTAACTAGGTTCGTAACACTTACATTTCACTTTCTCATCATACTCTTAGAATAGCTAGGTATGTATAGGTATACCTAACCATCCGTACTTGACATCAACATTCATATACCTTTATCACACACTTGACTTGCTATGTGTTCGACACATATTTAAAGTTTATAGATACGTGATCTACGTCGTTCATATTCAAACTACTTAGTTTCATAATGATTTATTTTAATCAATAAGGCTTAACAACTTTCCTTAACAAGATTTGATATTATAAGCTTTTAAACCATATATTGGTACTAATAAGCCTCTACTAGTATGCTTCTCATAGACATAGCATAGTTCGTTATTTGAAAACGTATTTTAAACCACACTTAAAACATCCAATTCATGCTTAGCTAAAAGATGAACATAATCGTCATGTCTAGGGGCATAAGGCGTTCAAGTTCACTTTTAAAAGTTATTCTAGGTCAAGGTAAAGCAACTAGGTGCAACTTTAAATCTCATTTCATAGCTAACTAATCCATGAATATATGTTATCATGTCTAGAACTTTAAGTACACAAATTACTTTAAGTTCGTCCCTCTTAGTTTCAAAACTTTATTCTCAAAGTCAATGTCATACTAAACTAATCATGCAAGGCAACTTCAACTTGCACATCATACTTGTGTGTACATGTTTCTACGCACATTTCCAAGGGAAAAATATAATCACTCCATGTTTATAAAACTTTGTTCGCAAATGATATATGAGCTTGCCTTTGAAATCATTTTAACCAAATCAAAGCAATCTAACACACCTATGATACAACTTTGAATCTTACATCATGCATACTTAGACCTCATATGTAACAACTCGATATTTTCTATATAAATAAATGAGAAATTTTGCGTATAATTTTTTTTTATATTTTAAGGATGAGGATTTGTACAAGATAATATGTATATGTATTTATGTGGTAATAAAAATATATTTATTACATGATTATTTACAAGTAAATTTATTTTAGAATAATTGATTATTAAAAAGTATATTTTTATAATACTTAATTTTATAGTGAAAATATTTTTATTAACTATTTTCCATGAAAATATATTCATATATTATTTAAATAATATATGGAGTGATTTTTAGAATAATTATAACAATTATTTTATTATATGAATTTTAGAACAGATTATTAAGGTAATTATTTTATCTTAATTATTAAGGTTAAATATGAAGAATAAATCAGATATGGAATCCAAACCCTAATTTTAGATTATTGTCAATGTATGAGAATAATAATATAATATTAATTATATTTTGATTTTTCAGTGCTATAAATATGTGTTGTATGTACGTGCTGGTGATTGTTGGTCAATTATGGTGTTTAATGTCAAAACCCTAATTTTTACTGAGGGAAACCCTAATTTAAAAATCAACCGTGAGTTTAAGACTGTTATATGACGGTGTTATATGTTTTATGTTATGTATTATATAATGATTTGATTAATTAGGTTAACCCTAATTAACATTTAGATGTGTCAATTTTGGAAACCCTAAATTTTTAAACCCTAATCTGATAATTAGAAAACCTAATTATAAATCGGTAACCCTAATTATCAAAATCATAAACCCTAATTGATATTTTAGCAATGTTAATTATAATTAGTGATTTTAAAACCCTAATTGCTCAAATGGTAATTCTAATTATTATTTTAGTAAATAATTATGACAATTAGGAAACCCTAATTCATAATTTGGAAAACCCTAATTATATCAAGAAACCCTAGGTATTTGTTTTAAAACCCTAATTCTTTATTAAAAAACCTTAATTTTAATTAGTAAGTTATAATTAAAATTTTATTAAATTGTAATCTTAATGTTTCAAACCCTAGAAATTATTTGGGAAACCTTAAGGTTTAAAATCTATGGATTTATTCCAAGATTCAAGTACAATGGACAAGAATACCCTTAAATACTTTGTTAATTTACTAAAATAGCATTTTTGATTTATTTAATTGAGATTGCTTGCAAATCTTTCCATATTTTGGGTTGTTCACCAACCCTAGATAATCCCATGTGCCAAAAATCTATACAAATCAGCCATGTAATGACAGTAACATCAGATACATGCACCTAGCTCATTATAAATATAGATTAAGAGAGAAAAAGATCACTTTTTAATTCCATTTGATCACAACACTCATCCAAGACCCTCTCTCTCTCTCTAACCTACGAAATATTGTGCTAGATCAGTCCCATAATCAAGCCCCACATTTACCACTAACAAATCAGAAGCCTTGAATCAAGAACTTGATCATAAAAGGTATAAACCCTACCTAAGAATCTGACCATCGATCTGTTGTTTGATGTTGTTTTTTTTGTGTTAAACATGTTCTATGTAGTGTCTAATAATGATCTGGGTTGATAGACGTTGGATTCATAACATTTATAGACTCAGATTTGAAGATCTCAAGAATCTGGAAATTTAGGTCTGACAGCCTAATGTCAGACCTCATAGATCTTTGTATGTTATGAATTTTTGTTGTTTAAGTGTTTGATCTTGTAGTATGCTATGAGGTCTTTCATCTAGAACTCGAAGCAGGGTCAGATCAATTATATATTGAAAGTTATTAATGGTCAAAGGTCGTTGATCGACCATGACTTCTCCTTTTCTGGGTAACCCAGAATTTCCCAGATCGGTCTGACAGATTGTTCATGGGCTTTGATCTTGCAGGTTATACGTGTTTTGTATATTATGTTGCGTCAGTATTATAGTTTGTTAGATGGACTACACTCTGAAGCCTTTAAATCACCTATACATCATACTGGATGAAAGTAGTAACCGGTCAAAGTAGCTAGGTAGTTCACGTTTACGGTTTTCTGGGTAACACAGAAAACCTATGAACGTGGTTCCTGACATGCTTTGACCGACATGGATTTGCTTACTGTGATGTTTTTAGACTTGTTTTATACTATGTAACTGATGTCTTGCATGTTGTCTACACACTAGAACACTTAAATCACCAAACTAGTACATGTATTGCAAGTAGTAGAAGCCTAAAAGTGGCCACTCGAATTGTTCATCATTTCTGGGTAACCCAGAAATGATGAACAGCTCTGACAGCCATTTCGGAAGCCTAGATCTCAATTGTGTTATGTTGTTTGATTGCTATTGTTGCTGATACTTGTAGTATTACATTTATGCTACAAGATCAAAGTCATATCATACCCAGAAATACAATACTCAAATCACAATTTTTTGCCAAAGTAGGCCACTTGATAACTGCACTTAAATTTCTGGGTTTGGCCAAGAACACCTATAGCGACGCTTCTGTCGCTATAGGCATTCTTTAGCAACAAATAGTATTTTATTTTCCGAAAATTAATAAATAATTATAAAAAATCAATTTTTAATTATTAAAAATACAAAATAAATTATTAAAAATTATTTTAAATTCCAAAAATTAGTTTTTAATTATTTTAAATATATTTCATAAATATTTAATATTTTTGAAATATTAAAGGTATTTAATTTATTTAATTATATTATTAAATAAATTAGTTAAAAATGATTTTAATATTTAAAAAATCATTTAAAATTATATTATGTTATAAGAAAATATTTTAAGTTATTTCTAATGACTTTTTAAATATTATGTGATAATTTTTATTAATAAATTAATATTAATGATAATTAAGTTATTTACTAAATGAATTAAATGAATTAATTAAAAATGATTTTATTATATTAAAATTCATTTTAATTAATAACAAGGTATTTAAAAATATTTTAAGTTATAAAATATAACTTTTAATATTTAAAGGTAAATTTCATTAATTAATTATTATTAATGATATTAAAATTATTTAATAATTATATTAAATAATTTAGTTTAAAAATGATTTTAATATTATAAAAATCATTTTAAATAAAAATAAAGTGTTTAAAGATATTTTAAGTTATAAAATATAACTTTTAATATTTAAAGGATAATTTCATTAATAATTTAAAATTAATGATTATTAACTTATTATTAAAGATATTAAATTTATTTAATAATTATATTAAATAAATAGTTTAAAAATGATTTTATTAATTTAAAAATCATTTAAAAAGGATATAAATGAATTAAAAATATTTTAAGTTATAATTAAAAGACTTTTAATATTTTGATAAATAATACATTAATACTTTAATATTAATGATAATTATTTAAAAATAATTTTTAAATGTTTTAAAAATCATTTAAGGGTAATATTAATACTTTAAAAGTATTTTAAGTTATTATACATAACTTTAACATTTTAGAAATAATTTCATTAATAGTTTAATAATAATTAAATATTAATGATAATAGAATTGATTAGTATTTAAATCATTTAATAATGATTCCGCTGTTTGAAAATTCATGATAAATTATAATAAATATTTTAAAAATTATTATAAGTCATTTAAAAATAATAAGACCGATACTTATAGATATTGAGTTACAGATTGGAGTCTTAGATTCAATAATTACCCGATAAAGTTGTCGGTACATCGACATGTTTCAGAAATTGATTTGGACTTAGATAATTTAATCAGATATGTGATTATTTGTGATTCAATGGTTGTTAAACATGTGTAATAATGTGATTAGGTTATCTGCTGACTGCGAAATGCAGTACTATGTGTTATAGTATATTGTTCTAATCGAACGAACGATCTTATTAATGATAGGTCGTGAGATAAAAGATAAAACTAAGTTGTAAATTGTAAGCAGCGCATCAGGCAAGTATCTTACCTTTGCATTTTCTTTATGCAATGAACATGATTAAGAATATTTATGAAATTATATTATTAATGTACAAATTATTAACTTTATATTATATACGCTCATTGATTATCAACATGTTACTATATGATAATTCAGATTTATATTCTGTTTGTTAATTTTTATAAATGGTTATACAAGTGTCCCCACTTGGATAATCATTGTATTTAATCACATGTTGATACACCTTTGTCAATTACCCGCATATATATATATATATATATATATATATATATATATATATATATATATATATATATATATATATATATATATATATATATATATATATATATATATGTTGAATTATAGATTCTTGTTGAACAAGATAAATGTGGCACCCCCAAAATAGGTATACAACACCCATTCTGAGTTGTCAAAATACATGGTACAGAAACAACTACAACTTTATTAATACAACATAAAAACTGTGAGTTTAAAATACAAATATTGTCATCTAGACAATATCCACACTCAAATAAGTCCTCATTATAATTATTGATACACTATTTTACAAAATAGTGAGAACTACTAAAACAATTTTTAGAACCATCATTCCATACCCCGACTACTACTCGCTACATTCTTGCCTCCTGAGAAGAAAAATGGAACAAAATAGAAAAGGGTGAGCTCAACTAGCCCAGTAAAGAACTTTATGACTAAGATAATATAGAACAAATTATCGTTAGTCCTCAACAGGGAAAAATTTAATAGAATACAATAGACAACAAATTTTAAATCAATATTCGCAGCGAAAATAATAATTCATTAAAAGAGTAAAGTAGAGAATAAAATCTACTATCTTCAATATATGAATTTAAAAGTTCATCGTCATTATTTTATCCCTGTAACATCAATCAATATATATCTGGAATCAAATATTTATCTTTGCACTACAGTCCAAAGATATTCATCAGTTGGTCATGTTCACCTCAATACATGTTCATCTTTGCACTACGGGCCAAAGATATTCATCATAATATTATTAATCCTTGCACTACAGGCCAAAGATATTCAGTTATATCATCATTTAGGACTGAGGATGATAAAAAAATATGTTAAAGAAAACGAATCCAGTAAAACAAAAGAATAAATATTAAGGATTCATATTTCGGTTTATCCATGTCCAAAAATACCTCATAAGTAATCATAGTGGAGTAAAATTTAAGAATGATCAAAACATGGATATAATCAAAGCTAGTATCCATAATAGATATTTTGGACGAAAAACGAAAATTTAATTTTTCTGTGAATAGTGCCGTATTCGTGAATAATGTCGTATACGTGAATTGTACCATATACGTGAATAGTACCGTATACATGACTAGTAACCCCGACACAAAAAATTCCAAATTTGATAAAAATTCAAATCAATATTTCGGCATAATGATATTGGAAGAAATAATATCATTTATATAAAAATATATATCCCTTACCTTGTAAAGACAGTACTTCTAGTTGAAACACCGGATATATGCTATGACTTGAACTTGCACCGTATAGCAACACTCAAAGTATTAAAATACTCACAAGAATACGCCCAATATATCGAGAGAGAAAGAGAGAGAAAACTTCAGTTTCTGGTGTGATTTTTAATTCTAACCTAAGCACCCTATTTATAGGAAAATACTTGGAACACCAAAACAAAAAATTTAATAAAATATTATTATATTTACAAAATTTTCATGCCCATCTTTGAAATCTGATTTCAGCCCATTAACTTGTAAAAAAACGTTTTTCTTTTAAAAATTATTTAAAACTTCAAAAATCAATTATTCTGGAACTTCAAAACTTCAATAATTCATAATAAATAGCTCTTTTGTCAGAAAAATTCAAACCACATGTTTTTTTCATAGGAAATTTCATTATCTACAACTTTGCAGAAGAAAGTTTTTCCAAATTCCAAACAGAAATTGACCGAAATCCATAAACAGACGATTCTACAGGCTATAATCAAATTTCAGTCAAGAAATAGGGCCACAGACATGTTTAACATGTTTTAAACAACTTTTGCAACAAAAATACTCTTCCTCCTCATATACTCATATATCCCACATTCATTGTAAAAATATCATCATTATTATATTATAATAATATAATAAAATATTATTTTATCAGAAAAGATAAAATATCGATTTTCAACAATTGTCACTTTAAAAATTTTCTCCATCTATATCCACATAAAATGAATATTTTTCTCATCATATAAATCAATAATTAATTATTCACAAATAATATTACAGAATCACAATACTGACAACCAGGCAGTTCCTATGAAAGATGGGGCTTTCCAATAAGGATTTCTCCTTACTGGCGCGCAATTAGGTGACCAAACATCTCCTTAGATAGAACTTTCTAGACATTGCTAATAATGTTATCTAATAATATTATTCAGATAATATGAATTATTGCTTCGATAATGGAAAATACTGCGTAGTGACAATTATTGAAACAACAGTAATATAAAATATCAACGCAATAATTATTGAATCAATAAAATAAAATACTGAACAGTAATTACTATAACAATTATTGAGTAGTGTCTTCTTACGTAAGAATCAATAATTGGTGCAATACAGTGTGCTACTGTGTAACACTGCGTATTACTGTGTTTTAACCACCGGGTATTCCAACAGTATTAACGGTAACAACTACACCGTTATTATAAACAAGTTATATTTGTCGTTTTCGTCATCCAATCGTTTTTCGTTATGGGGCCCACTAAAGACTGCGTCGTCGTACGAACATTCCCCGACAGGAAGAATATTCCACGACCAAATGAATATTCCCTGACAACAATGAATATTTTATAACCACTTGCTTATTTAAAATATTTGCGCATTTTGCCCATAACTAACCTCATTAATCAATTCAACCCTTACTATTTCAAAATAATAAATAGAGGAATTTAAATTTCATTTATTAATAATTTGGGGTCTTACAACCTCCCCTCCTTATGAAATTTCGTCCTCGAAATTGACGTACGTACCTGGTATTTCGAAAAGATGAGGATACCTCGCTTTCATTTCCGTTTCCAACTCCTAGGTCATTTCTTCAATAACATGGTTCCTCCACAAAACTTTAACTTGTGGTATGACCTTTGTGCGTAGTACATGCTCTTTCCTATCCAAGATCTTGACAGATGCCTCTTCGTACGTTAAGTCTTTGGCTATCTCGTCCGGTTCTAACTCAATAACGTGGTTTGGGTCTTTCACATATTTACGTAGCACAGATATATGAAAAACATTATGAACACGAGACATACTTAGAGGTAACGCGAGTCTATAGGCCACATTTCCTACTCGGTCAAGAATCTGAAATGGGCCAATAAATCGTGGATTGAGCTTTTCTCTCTTCTCAAATCTTGTAACTCCCTTCAATGGAGCAACACGCAATAATACATGATCCCCAATACTAAATTTCACATCCTTTCGATGAAGATCCGCATAACTCTTTTGTCGATCCTGTGCCGTTTGTATACGTTGTCGAATCATTTGGATCTTTTCTGTAGTCATACGTACCAACTCGGGTCCCAACAATGTTTCTTCATCCACCTCATCCCAACATATTAGTGAGAGACACTTTTGTCCATACAATGCTTCGAATGGAGCCACACCTATACTTGCCTGATAACTGTTGTTGTAGGAGAATTTCACCAATGGTAAATACTTATCCCAACTGCCTTTATAGTATAGGACACAGACTCTTAATAGATCTTCAAGAGTTTGAATAGTCCTCTCTGATTGCCCATCCGTTTAAGGATGGTATGCCGAACTGAATCGTAAATCCGTGCCCATAGCTTTCTGCAAACTAACCCAAAATCTTGAAGTGAATCTTGGGTCACGATCCGAAACTATGGATACTGGCATGCCATGCAATCTCACAATCTCACTTACATATATACGAGCAAGACGTTCAAGGGAATAAGTCTCCCGTATTGGCAAGAAATGAGCAGACTTAGTTAATCTATCAACAATAATCCAAATAGCATTTATACCTTGAGAAACCGTAGGAAGACCCGTAACGAAATCCATGGTAATATGTTTCCACTTCCATTTCGAAATCTCAAGCGGTTGCAATGGACCCTTAGGCAATTGATGCTCCGCCTTTACACGTTGACAAGTTAAACACCTTGAGATAAACTTTGCAATCTCTCTCTTTATATTGTTCCACCAAAATGTATGTCGAAGATCACGATACATTTTGGTACTTCCAGGATGGATTACAAATGGTGTATTGTGCGCCTCCATCATGATCTTGTACTTCAAATCAGAATCATTAGGAACACAAAGTCTGGAGTGGACTCGAAGTATTCCTTCTTCATCGATTCTTGCTTCTGGAATAGTACCTTCTTGCACTTTCTTCTTCATACGCATCAGCTCCGGGTCTGTGGCTTGAGCAACTTTAACTTTTTTGATTAAAGTTGGTTCAATACGTATACTTGACATCATTGCATGGGTCCCCAGAGTCTTGACTTCTATCTTCATCTTTTGTAAATCACACCAAATAGTCCTTTGTGTTGACAACATCACACTTGTTCCCGCGTATGATCTTCTACTCAATGCGTCAGCTACCACATTCGCTTTTCCAGGATGATATTGAATGGTATGTTCGTAGTCTTTCAACAGCTCAAGCCAACGTCGTTGCTGCATGTTGAGTTCTTTTTGGGTGAAGAAATATTTGATACTTTTATGGCCTGAATATATCTCTACTTTCTCCCCATATAGATAGTGCCTCTAGATCTTTAGCGCGAAAACGACTGCTGCCAACTCTAGATCATGAGTAATATAATTCCTCTCATATTCTTTAAGTTATCACAAGGCATAGGCTATAACTTTCCCACGTTGCATGAGAACACATCCTAGCCCTTTGTCTGAAGCATTGCTGTAAATAACAAATCCATCCGAACCAGATGGTATGGTCAAAATAGGTGCCGAAATGAGTCTCCTCTTAATGAGTCTCCTCTTAAGCTCTTGGAAACTCTTCTCGCATTCCTTGCTCTATACGAATTTGATATCTATCCGAGTAAGCTAAGTTAATGGAGTAGCGATTCGAGAAAATCCTTCCACGAATCTCCGATAATAACGAGCTAAGCCCAAAAAGCTACGTACTTCGGTCACCGACTTCGGTTGTTCCCAACTTTGTATTGCTTCAATCTTCGCCGGGTCAATAGATACTCCATATTTTGACACCACGTGCCTAAGGTATGCTACTTCCTCAAGCCAAAACTCGTATTTCTTCAACTTGGCATATAATTTGTTTTCACGAAGCCTTTAGAGTACCAGCTTCAAATGGTGCTCATGATCTTCATGACTTTTAGAATATATGCGGATGTCATCAATAAAAACAACAACGGACTGATCTAAATATTCCTTGAATACTCGATTCATCATATCCATGAAAGCTGCAGGAGCATTAGTCAATTCAAAAGACATGACTAAGAATTCATAATGCCCGTACTGAGTTCTAAAGGCAGTTTTTGGAATATCCTCAGTTCTAATCTTCAGCTGATGATATCCAGAACGAAGATCAATTTTTGAAAAGAATTGTGCTCCTTGTAATTGGTCAAACAGGTCATCAATACGAGGTAGCAGATACCTATTCTTGTTCGTGACATGGTTTAATTCTCGGTAGTCGATACAAAGTCGCATACTCCCGTCTTTCTTCTTTACAAATAAAACAGGAGCACCCGAAGGAGATGTACTAGGACGAATGAAACCGATGTCCAACAACTCCTATAGTTGGACCTTTAACTCCTGAAGTTCAATAGGAGCCATTCGATATGGGGTTTTAGAAATGTGCTTTGTACCAGGTTCAAGATTAATAAAGAATTTAACTTCACGTTCTGGGGGTTGACCGGAAAGTTCTTCAGGAAATACGTCAGGAAAGTCAATAACAACAGGAATATTATTCAAATATGACGTGTCTTTATTCAAATCCATAACATGGGCTAAGAAAGCTTGACATCCGTTTTTTAATAAATGAATAGCTTTATGACTTGATATAACAGTGATTGATTTTAGTGGCTTAGTTGCTTGAATTCGCACAGCAGGTTGGTTAGGAATATGAAAACTAACAACCTTACGAAAACAATCAATTTTGGCATGATGAGTAGTTAACCAATCAATCCCTAAAATCACGTCAAATGCAAGTATCTTTAAAGAGATGAGGTCAACAGGTAAGGTGATGGTGCCAACTTGGATTAAACAAGATTTATAAACAGTGGATGTGATGAAAGTTTCTCCTAACGGAGTTTCAACAGATAAGTCAAAGTCCAATTTCTCAGGTGTCAAGTTTAAACGTTGAGCACAAGCAGGAGAGATAAATGAATGGGTAGCACCGGTATCTAGTAAGGTATAAACTTCACAAGAATTTATGATTATCTTACCCGTGATCACCTCGTTTGGGTTCCACGCATGTTGACCAGTCACAACAAACGCTCTTCCAGGAACCGTTGACTTTGAATTTTCTAGGACAGCCTTTTGAGTAACCATCCCCGTTGAACTTGGTTTCGCTACAGTGCAATCTCGAGCGATATGTCCTTCCTTTCCACAGTTATAACATACCTTAAACTGTTGTGGGTAGTTTGGGCTGATATGTCCTTCTTTTCCGCACTTATAGCATACGACCGGTGGTTGTTCTCCTCCCTTGGAACCAGTTGCTGCTGGTGCTGACATCTTCGTATTGTCATTGTTGAATTTCCTCTTTTTAAAATCTCCTCCCGACTCGCTTCTTCTATTCTCATGGCCATGATTACCACCAGAGTGGTTGCCGCTCTTGTCCATATTTTTCTTTCTTCACTAGTTATCGTTGTTCTGATGACTGTTGTCACCGGTATGATCTTGGTTATGGTCCCTCGGTTGAACGTACTCGTTATCTTGCTCTAATAATTGAGCCCTGTTGACAACATTTGAATAGAGAGAAAATTTATGTGAAATGAGATATTGACGTATGCCGGGTTTCAAACCACTCAGAAACATCCGTGTCATATGTTCCTCATTCTCCACCAAATGAGGTGCAAACCTGGACAACCCTGCAAACTTCACCTCGTACTGGGACACCGTCATGTTATTCTGCTCCAGTCTAATAAACTCTACCTCCTTCATATGACGAATACTTTCAGGAAAGTACTTGTCATTGAACAGTTTCTGAAACGTTTCCCAAGACATGCTATGTGCGGCTGGATGGGTACGCTTCACAGATTTCTACCAGTAATCTGCCTCATTACGGAACATAAAGGTGGCGAATGGAACCTTCTGTTCCTCCATGTATCCCAAGACATCGAATATCTTGGTAATTTGTTTGACCAACGTCTCTTCCTTAATCGGATCCGGCTTTCCCCAGAATTTTGGTGGTCCCAACTCTTTGAACTGCTTGGCTGTGACCAGCTGTGCGTTGCCATTGTTCCTATCTGTATTTTGAACAGGAGTCTCCATCGTTTGGTTTTACATGAACCGCAAAAAGCTTCTAAACATCTCATCATTCATCGTCTACTCACTGTTGTTTACAGGAGGAACATTGCCAGCCTGTTTCACGTTCTCCTCATTGGTGAGTACAGGCGTCTCCACGGTCTCATTTACTCCACTGTTTACATTCTCAGTTGCCACTCTCAAATACTGCCATAAAACAAGGGTTAATTAAAGAAATTAACAAATCACATAATACCCATATATTATGACCGACCAACAAATATGCTTAGGTTGGACATACTAGCGAATGATTTACTCGTCTTTCCCCTCTTAGTTCTATTCCCCGATCTCCGCCAGAGATCATATCCCTAAGCTCTGATACCAACTGTGACACCCCCAAAATAGGTATACAACACCCATTCTGAGTTGTCAAAATACATGGTACAGAAACAACTACAACTTTATTAATGCAACATAAAAATTGTGAGTTTAAAATACAAATATTGTCATCTAGACAATATCCACACTCAAATAAGTCCTCATTACAATTATTGATACACTATTTTACAAAATAGTGAGGACTACTAAAACAACTTCTAGAACCATCATTCCACACCTAGACTAGTACTCACTATATTCTCGCCTCCTAAGAAGAAAAATAGAACAAAAAAGAAAAGGGTGAGCTCAACTAGCCCAGTAAAGAACTTTATGACTAAGATAATATATAATAAATTATCGTTAGTCCTCAATAGGAAAAAATTTAATAGAATACAATAGACAACAAATTTTAAATCAATATTCGCAACGGAAATAATAATTCATTAGAAGAGTAAAGTAGAGAATAAAATCTACTATCTTCTATATATGAATTTAAAAGTTCATCGTCATTATTTTATCCCTGTAACATCAATCAATATATATCTGGAATCAAATATTCTTCTTTGCACTACAGGCCAAAGATATTCATCAGTTGGTCATGTTCACCTCAACACCTGTTCATCTTTGCACTACGGGCCAAAGATATTCATCATAAAATTATTAATCTTTGCACTATAGGCCAAAAATATTCAATTATATCATCATTTAGGACTGAGGATGATGAAAAAAATATGTTAAAGAAAACGAATCCAGTGAAACAAAAGAATAAATATTAAGGATTCGTATTTCGGTTTATTCATGTCCAAAAATACATCATAAGTAATCATAGTGGAGTAAAATTTAAGAATGATCAAAACATGGATACAATCAAAGCTAGTATACATAATAGATATTTTGGACGAAAAACGAAAATTTAATTTTTCTATGAATAGTACCGTATACGTGACTAGTAACCCCGACACAAAAAGTTCCAAATTTGATAAAAATTCAGATCAATATTTCGGCATAATCATATTGGAGAAAATAATATCATTTATATAAAAAAATAATATCACTTACCTTGTAAAGACAGTAATTCTAGTTGAAACACGGGATATAGGCTATGACTTGAAGTTGCACCGTATGACAACACTCAAAGTATTAAAATACTCACAATAATACGCTCAATATATCGAGAGAGAAAGAGAGAGAAAAATTCAGTTTCTGGTATGATTTTTAATTCTAACCTAAGCACCCTATTTATAGGAAAATGCTTAGAACACCAAAGCAGAAAATTTAATAAAATATTATTATATTTATAAAATTTTCACGCCCATCTTTGAAATCTGATTTCAACCCATTTGTAACACATGTGAGACCCACTTAACTTGTAAAAAACGTTTTTCTTTTAAAAATTATTTGAAACTTTAAAAATCAATTATTGTGGAACTTCAAAACTTCAATAATTCATAATAAATAGCCCTTTTGTCAGAAAAATTCAAACCACATATCTTTTTTATAGGAAATTTCATTTTCTACAACTTTACAGAAGAAAGGTTTTCCAAAATAAAAATTGACCGAAATCCACAAACGGGCGATTTTACAGGCTATAATCAAATTTCAGCCAAGAAATGGGCCCACAGACATGTTTAACATGTTTTAAACAACTTTTGCAACAAAAATACTCTTCCTCCTCATATACTCATATATCTCACATTCATTGTAAAAATATCATTATTATTATATTATAATAATATAATAAAATATTATTTTATCAGAAAAGATAAAATATCGATTTTCAACAACTGTCACTTTAAAAATTTTCTCCATCTATGTCCACATAAAATGAATATTTTCCGTATCATATAAATCAATAATTAATTATTCACAAATAATATTACAGAATCACAATACTGACAACCAGGCAGTTTCCAGGAAAGAGGGGGCTTTCCAATAAGGATTTCTCCTTACTGGCGCGCAATTATGTGACTAAACCTCTCCTTAGACAGAACTTTTTAGACATTGCCAATAATGTTATCTAATAAATATTATTCAGATAATATGAATTATTGCTTCGATAATGAAAAATACTGTGTAGTGACAATTATTGAAACAACAGTAATATAAAATATCAACGCAACAATTATTGAATCAATAAAATAAAATACTGAATAGTAATTACTGTAACAATTATTGAGTAGTGCCTTCTTACGTAAGAATCAATAATTGGTGCAATACCGTGTGCTACTGTGCAACAACGCGTATTACTGTATTTTAACCACCGGGTATTCCAACAGTATTAACGATAACAACTACGCCGTTATTATAAATAACTTATACTTGTCGTTTTCTTCATCCAATCACTTTCTGTTATGGGGCCCACTAAAGACTGCGTTGTCGTACGAATATTCCCTGACAGGAAGAATATTCCACGACCAAACGAATATTTCCCGACAACAATGAATATTTTATAACCACTTGCTTATTTAAAATATTTGCGCATTTTACCCATAACTAACCTCATTAATCAATTCAACCCTTACTATTTCAAAATAATAAATGGAGGAATTTAAATTTTATTTATTAATAATTTGGGGTCTTACAATAAAACCTTTGATTTGGAACCCAGATAAGTATGAACATCCCTACACGGGAAAATTTTTATGCGCCCAAGGCGGACAGAGTGAACGATACCCTCGTTATTGCATGTAGTATTGATCAATGCAGGGTACAACGGGCTGATCACCCTTGTGCCCGTAAGTTATGACGGTTTACAGATGAAGTTCTGTTTAACCTATTCGAAAATTGAATACAATGTTCATAGTATGTCACATTAACCCTATATATAGTCATTGCGTAGTTTCAAAAATTTGAAAGAGGGTTGTTATGCTATTATTATTGGTACAGATTACTTCACAACTATTAAAATCGTTGTAGAAGGGTAGTATAAAGAAAATATTTAAATTTTTTCAGCTTATATATATAGTTGTTATTACTTGATGGGCACTCAAATGCTCATCCTTACTTAATTTAAATGTTTTCAGCTAAGTGTGAACGACCAGAGAGCTCTGCTATGAACAAGGGAAAGGTCGCTGAATGAGAGAAATGCTATGATATGTAATAGTTAACTTTATTAAGACAAGTATGATATATATTATCTATCATGGATTGTAATGAATGTTTAAAGGTTACGTACTTGGGATTCAGACTCTGATAATTATTTAAATTAAGTTTGACTTTTATATTATTGTTATTATTATAAGTATTATTCCGCTCATAAAAATGGTATCGTAAAGCACCGAGTTCGGGTTTTAAGTACCTGAATTTGGGGGCCTTACAGGTTGGTATCAGAGCTTAGGGTTAAAAACCTTAGGTGGGTTAGACCTTAGGCTATAACCTTAGAACAGAGAGAAATGTTGAAAATATAAATAAATCATATAGAGTTTAAAAAGAGATGAATTGAATAAATTCATCGTCAAACAAAATAAAAGATAACTTATATAAAACTACTGTTTGCTGTGTGTATATACTATATGTTAATCAGGATAATCTATATGTGTAGATGTCTGGTGAAAAAGGCTTGTTATATGCATATAGCATTAAGAAGGATCAAACCAATACACCCGAGCTGATATCGAAGTCAATAGCTGAAATAGAAGCTCACAATGAAAATAACTCAGACGATGTGGTTATCGTAGAAAATGTAGTACAAGATCCGGAGATGGTGGAGCTGATAGATAGTGATTCAGACACTAAAGTTGAAGCTGACCAAGCATCAACGGAGGTGCAGGATCTGAGGAACAAGATTTCTTCTCTGGAGAGGCTATGGAAAATAGAAAAGCTGCTAAATAGTCAACTGCGTCAGGCGTTAATGGAAACAATAGAAGAACAAGATAAGCTTAAAATCTAAATTGATCAGTTGGGAGCCACAAGCAACACATCGTGTGCAGCTCCAAACAATAAAGGAAAAAGAAAGATAGAAGACCATGACATAGGAAAACCTGATAAGAAGAAAGGGAGAAGAATATGGTATCTTTGCTGTTATGAAGGACATACTACTCTGTATTGTCCTGACTACAAACCAGGAGCATGTTTTATCTATGGGATAGAAGGTCATCAGGCGAAAAGTTATCCAAGGAAAAAGGCGTAGCGAATAGGTAGTCTAGGTTCGGTGATATAGGTATGTTTAATGTAATATGTGTGATTAATATGTATGTGTAAGGATATATTCTAAAACTTTTGTAATGATCAAGTTGTAAATCCCGACTTTTGTAGTCACAAAGGGATGAATAATGTTAGAAGTAGTATGTGCTATGTTATGTAAATATTCGTTAAATGAATATGAATCTATGTTTGAGTAATGAAACAAGTTTAAAATATTAAACTTATATGATAAGGTTTAGAATGTAAGTTAAATTTATGATTTTATCTAATCAGATAATGCCTTCATGACGTCGAACTCGAAATCAAAGGGCAGAAGAATCTGTCAACAGCGTTGAAGGACAACAACAAGCAGACCCGATGCAGAACTTTGCAAACGTGATAGCTCAGGCTATGCAACAAGGAATTCCAGCCGTAGGGAACCAGCCAGACAACCGCTTGGCAAACTTTAAAGATTTCAAAGCTGTGGGACCGCCAGAATTCAAAGGTACCACTGACCCTGTTGAAGCCCAAACTTGGGTTAAGGAGATTGAGAAGGCGTTCGTAATAGCTAGGATAACTGAGGGGAAAAAGACCGCTTTTGCCACCTACATGATGAAGGGTGAGGCAAATTTTTGGTGGGAAGCAAATCAGGCGAGGGCAGGAGAAGGAGTAGTTACATGGGATAGGTTCAAAATTCTATTTTTCAAAAACTATTTTTCACCTAGTATGCAGGCGAGGATGGAGGTTAACTTTTTAGAGTTGAAAGACGAGAATATGACGGTGTCTGAATACGCCGCCAAATTTAATGAGTTAGCGAGGTTTGTCCTGCATCAGGTGGATACGGAGGCTAGAATAGTGAGAAGGTTTGAGCTGGAATTGAAACCCTGACTCTATAACAAAGTGGCGGTGTTGTAGATTCCTACATTTACAGCAGTCATGGAGAAAGCGATTATAGCTGAGGAGGGAAGTGAGGCCATTAGCCTTTACAACAAGGAGAGAAAGAATAAGGGTAAGACCGAAGGAGCTGGGAAAGTAGGAATTAATAGTGGGAATAGGGGTGATAGTAGCAAGAGGAAGGTGAGCAGTTTTGGAAGTGTGCAGGTGAAGCAAGAAGGTATGAAGAAACAGACTGTGCCGTGTAAGACTTGTGGAAAGAACCACTCTGGAGAATATTTGAAGGGGATGTTCGTGTGCTACAAGTGTGGGCAGGAGGGCCATATCTCTTCCAACTGCTCCAATCCTAGGATGAATAGTGGATGTTTTCTGTGTGGATCAATAGAACACATGGTGAAGGATTGTCCGAAGAGGAGGGTGGAGGTAGGTAGTGTGAACACTGGCACTGGCAGTGGGACTTTGGCAATCACGTGACCTACGTCATCGAGCAAGCCAACAAAATCTACTGCAAGGGTCTACAATATGACAGTCCAGGATACGGCAGCAACTGGTTCTGGAACTCCAGGTAATTATTCGTATAACTTTTATTTTCTTATGCTTGATTTTCCTATATATAGTAAATTATTATATAAAAAAAAATTTGAGGGAGGAATTTGAGTTCTTTTAGAAATCAAGTTTTCGTTTAATCAGAAAGACAAGCTTTATGTGAATAGTTAAAGATCAGTTCGATCAAAGTTGGTCGAGATCTACTTGCGAAGAGTATGTGGGCTATGTACCCGTGTCTGTATAGGTTTTAAAATGGTGATTCCGGGGATAGAATCTTTATAAGGGAGGGTGAATGTAACCACCCGATATTTTCTATATAAATAAATGAGAAATTTTGCGTATAATTTTTTTTTTATATTTTAAGGATGAGGATTTGTACAAGATAATATGTATATGTATTTATGTGGTAAATAAAAATATATTTATTACATGATTATTTACAAGTAAATTTATTTTAGAATAATTGATTATTAAAAAGTATATTTTTATAATAATTAATTTTATAGTGGAAATGTTTTTATTAACAATTTTTCATGAAAATATATTCATATATTATTTAAATAATATATGGAGTGATTTTTAGAATAATTATAATAATTATTTTATTATATGAATTTTAGAACAGATTATTAAGTTAATTATTTTATCTTAATTATTAAGGTTAAATATGAAGAATAAATCAGATATGGAATCCAAACCCTAATTTTAGATTATTGTCAAGGTATGAGAATAATAATATAATATTAATTATATTTTGATTTTTCAGTGCTATAAATATGTGCTGTATGTACGTGTTGGTGATGGTTAGTCAATTATGATGTTTAATGTCAAAACCCTAATTTTTACTGAGGGAACCCCTAATTTGAAAATCAACTGTGAGTTTAAGACTGTTATATGACGGTGTTATATGTTTTATGTTATGTATTATATAATGATTTGATTAATTAGGTCAATCCTAATTAACATTTAGATTTGTTAATTTTGAAAACCCTAAATTTTTAAACCCTAATTTGATAAATAGAAAACCTAATTATAAATCAGTAACCCTAATTATCAAAATTATAAATCCTAATTGATATTTTAGCAATGTTAATTATAATTAGTGATTTTAAAACCGTAGTTGCTCAAATGATAATTCTAATTATTATTTTAGTAAATAATTATGTCAATTAGGAAATCCTAATTCATAATTTGGGAAACCCTAATTATATCAAGAAACCCTAGGTATTTGTTTTAAAACCCTAATTCTTTATTAAAAATCCTAATTTTAATTAGTAAGTTATAATTTTATTAAATTGTAATCTTAATGTTTCAAACCCTAAAAATTATTTGGGAAACCTTAAGGTTTAAAATCTATGGATTTATTCCTAGATTCAAGTACAATGGACAAGAACACCCTTAAATACTTTGTTAATTTACTAAAATAGCATTTTTGATTTATTTAATTGAGCTTGCTTGCAAATCTTTCCATATTTTGGGTTGTTCACCAACCCTAGATAATCCCATGTGCCAAAAATCTATACAAATCAGCCATGTAATGACAGCAACATCAGATACATGCTTCTAGCTCATTATAAATATAGATTAAGAGAGAAAAAGTTCACTTTTTAATTCCATTTGATCACAACACTCATCCAAGACCCTCTCTATCTCTAACCTACGAAATATTGTGCTAGATCAGTCCCATAATCAAGCCCCACGTTTTCCACTAACAAATCAGAAGCCTTGAATTAAGAACTTGATCATTGAAGGTATAAACCCTACCTAAGAATCTGACCATCGATCTGTTGTTTGATGTTATTTTTTTTTTGTGTTAAACATGTTCTATGTAGTGTCTAATGATGATCTGGGTTGATAGACGTTGGATTCATAACATTTATAGACTCAGATTTGAAGATCTCAAGAATCTGGAAATTTAGGTCTGACAGCCTAATGTCAGACCTCATAGATCTTTGTATGTTATGAATTTTTGTTGTTTAAGTGTTTGATCTTGTAGTATGCTATGAGGTCTTTCATCTAGAACTCGAAGCAGGGTCAGATCAATTATATATTGAAAGTTATTAATGGTCAAAGGTCGTTGATCGACCATGACTTCTCCTTTTCTGGGTAACCCAGAATTTCCCAGATCGGTCTGACAGATTGTTCATGGGCTTTGATCTTGCAGGTTATACGTGTTTTGTATATTATGTTGCGTCAGTATTATAGTTTGTTAGATGGACTACACTCTGAAGCCTTTAAATCACCTATACATCATACTGGATGAAAGTAGTAACCGGTCAAAGTAGCTAGTTAGTTCACGTTTACGGTTTTCTGGGTAACCCAGAAAACCTATGAACGTGGTTCTTGACATGCTTTGACCGGCGTGGATTTGCTTACTGTGATGTTTTTAGACTTGTTTTATACTATGTAACTGATGTCTTGCATGTTGTCTACACACTAGAACACTTAAATCACCAAACTAGTACATGTATTGCAAGTAGTAGAAGCCTAAAAGTGGCCACTCGAACTGTTCATCATTTCTGGGTAACCCAGAAATGATGAACAGCTCTGACAGCCATTTCGGAAGCCTAGATCTCAATTGTGTTATGTTGTTTGATTGCTATTGTTGCTGATACTTGTAGCATTACATTTATGCTACAAGATCAAAGTCATATCATACCCAGAAACACAATACTCAGATCACAGTTTTTGGTCAAAGTAGGCCACTTGATAACTGCACTTGAATTTATGGGTTTGGCCAAGAACACGAAGAACACATATAGCGACGCTTCTGTCGCTATAGGCATTCTTTAGCGACAAATAGTATTTTATTTTCTGGAAATTAATTAATAATTATAAAAAATCAGTTTTTAATTATTAAAAATATAAAATAAATTATTAAAAATTATTTTAAATTCCGAAAATTAGTTTTTAATTATTTTAAATATATTTCATAAATATTTAATATTTTTGAAACATTAAAGGTATTTAATTTATTTAATTATATTATTAAATAAATTAGTTAAAAATGATTTTAATATTTGAAAAATCATTTAAAATTATATTATGATATAAGCAAATATTCTAAGTTATCTGTTATGACTTTTAATATTATGTGATAATTTTTATTAATAAATTAATATTAATGATAATTAAGTTATTTACTAAATGAATTAAATAAATTAATTAAAAATGATTTTATTATATTAAAATTCATTTTAATTAATAACAAGGTATTTAAAAATATTTTAAGTTATAAAATATAACTTTTAATATTTAAAGGTAAATGTCATTAATTAATTATTATTAATGATATTAAAATTATTTAATAATTATATTAAATAATTTAGTTTAAAAATAATTTTAATATTATAAAAATTATTTTAAATAAAAATAAAGTGTTTAAAGATATTTTATGTCATAAAATATAACTTTTAATATTTAAAGGATAATTTCATTAATAATTTAAAATTAATGATTATTAACTTATTATTAAAGATATTAAATTTATTTAATAATTATATTAAATAAATAGTGTAAAAATGATTTTAATAATTTAAAAATCATTTAAAAAGGATATAAATGAATTAAAAATATTTTAATTTATAATTAAATGACTTTTAATATTTTGACAAATAATACATTAATACTTTAATATTAATGATAATTATTTAAAAATAATTTTTAAATATTTTAAAAATCATTTAAGGGTAATATTAATACTTTAAAAGTATTTTAAGTTATTATACATAACTTTAACATTTTAGAAATGATTTCATTAATAGTTTAATAATAATTAAATATTAATGATAATAGAATTGATTAATATTTAAATCATTTAATAATGATTCCGATGTTTGAAAATTCATGATAAATTATAATAAATGTTTTAAAAATTATTATAAGTCATTTAAAAATAATATGACCGATACTTACAGATATTGAGTTACAGATTGGAGTCTTAGACTCGATAATTACCCGATAAAGTTGTCGGTACATCGACATGTTTCAGAAATTGATCTGGACTTAGATAATTTAATCAGATATGTGATTATTTGTGATTCAATGGTTGTTAAACATGGATAATAATGTGATTAGGTTATGTGCTGACTGCGAAATGTAGTACTATGTGTTATAGTATATTGTTCTAATCGAACGAACGATCTTATTAATGATAGGTCGTGAGATAAAAGATAAAACTAAGTTGCAAATTGTAAGCAGCGCATCAGGCTAGTATCTTACCTTTGCATTTTCTTTATGCAATGGACATGAGTAAGAATATTTATGAAATTATATTATTAATGTACAGATTATTAACTTTATATTATATACGCTCATTGATTATTAACATGTTAGTATATGATAATTCAGATTTATATTTTGTTTGTTAATTTCTATAAATGGTTATACAAGTATCCCCACTTGGATAATCATTGTATTTAATCACATGTTGATACACATTTGTCAATTACCCGTATATATATATATATATATATATATATATATATATATATATATATATATATATATATATATATATATATATATATATATATATATATGTTGAATTATAGATTATTGTTGAACAAGATAAAACCTTTGATTTGGAACCCAGAAAAGTATGAACATCCCTACACGGGAAAACTTTTATGCGCCCAAGGCGGACAGAGTGAACGATATCCTCGTTCTTGGATGTAGTATTGATCAATGCAGGGTACAACGGGCTGATCACCCCCGTGCTCGTAAGTTATGACGGTTTACAGATGAAGTTCTGTTTAACCTATTCGAAAATTAAAAATAATGTTCATAGTATGTCACATTAACCCTATATATAGTCATTACGTAGTTTCAAAAATTTGAAAGAGGGTTGTTATGTTATTATTATTGGTACAGATTACTTCATAACTATTAAAATCGTTGTAGAAGGGTAGTATAAAGAAAACATTTAAATTCTTTCAACTTATATATATAATTGTTATTACTTACTGGGCACTCAAATGCTCATCCTTGCTTAATTTAAATATTTTCAGCTAAGTGTGAACGACCAGAGAGCTCTGCTAAGAACAAGGGAAAGGTTGCTGAATGAGAGAAATGCTATGATATCTAATAGTTAACTTTATTAAGACAAGTATGATATATATTATCTATCATGGGTTGTAATGAATGTTTAAAGGTTACGTACTTAGGATTCAGACTCTGATAATTATGTAAATTAAGTTTGACTTTTATATTATTATTATTATTATTAGTATTATTCCGTTCATAGAAATGGTATCGTAAAGCACCGAGTTCGGGTTTCAAGTACCTGAATTTGGGGGCCTTACATCATATATATGTTATCAAGATCAGAATTAGAGGTACACAAGTTCGTCAAAGTTTGTTTCCAAAAATCTTTAAGTTTCTTTTGAAAACACATACGAAGTTATGATAAAGCATTCCACTATAAGTAAGGTAAACTTATATGTCATGTCTAATATCATGCATTTTCATGTTACATCACTTAGAATAATATATTCCATCGTCGAGAGCACTATACTTGTGTATGTGCTTGCTCGACGCCCTTCGATGGCGTTCGATTACATAATAGTCACAAAAATGACCATTTTGACCCTTTCTAATGACCTCAAATTGAAAAACTTAAAGAACAAAAGTTATTGGTCTATTCGTTCTCGTTCCGGATCATCTTGACTCTCCTCAAGTGGAGTTCATGTGAAAACGTTATGGCCATTTTACTAAAACATGTTCTGTCAGATTTTTTTTAACCTCTGCAATCAGACCACTCCCCACCGGGGCGGGGGTCTTGCCTTAAAAATAGCCTGCCGGGGCAGGCCTAGCTGCTGTAACATGAAATTTCCTTCCCTGTTATGAACCATTAGGCCAAAATTACTTTCTAACCTTCATAATTTGAGTTATACATGTCCAAATTAGTTCATTTTTGATTCTATGGGTTCGTAATTCATAGAACTACAATAAACTATAATACCCATCAACTAAAATAAATATTAACTAACCCAAATATGAATTTACAACTCATGTTCATACTAGATGTTTATGTTTTGAAAATTTAGCGAATTCGTTCACTACGAAGTCGTTTCTCAACCAAATTGGTTCGTTTAACTTCCGTTGATTTCGCATATGACTATCTTAACAGTACCTAGCATCAATTCATGGATTATAACAAGTTTTAGCCATTAATTTTTGAACTTACAAGCATTATTTCTTTATACTTCTCTTGTAATTCAAAACTTAAAAATCAGGAGTATGTATCTTAGAATGATTACCTCTTGATGCTTGAATTTGCTAACTATAGCCTTCCAATCCTCTGATTGCTCTCAACTTTCTAATTCTACTGACTCTCTCTATATCAACTTCTCAAAAACTCAAACAAACCTGAAAAGAAAAGGAGGAGCTATATTTATAGAGAATTCTCTACCCAGACAAAGCCTTAACATAGTGTTTTGATTTAGCAGAAGGAAGAAGAAACCAAAGGGTAGTGAATAGTTGGTGACCTGCTCCATCTTCCTCCGTTCCCGTAGCCATGATTTCCAGCTTTGTAGCCTTTTTGGTTTCTCAGCAATTTAAGTGTTAGGCCAATGGCCTATTACGGCTATTATAATTAATGAGACACTGATTTTGGGACATGGTTTTAATCCCAGCAATAGAGCTTAGTTTGGTTCCTTTAATTCCCAAAATATAATTTTAATGTACAATTGTTACCATATTAGGAATTTAAAGATAAATTTTATACTCACATCATATAATCCATGTACATTAACTACATGTAATAAAATATCGCAATTAGGCATCATTGCCCGGGTATCCCCCATAATTATTTTTACTACTCGTATCACCGCATTATCACATTATTTAATATTATTGTTTATTTAAATATTTAATCTCCTTCCCAGTTTCTAGAATACACATATATTTAATTATTTCTATATTACCACTACATATGATTTGACTGTACCACTTGGTACCTTATATCATTAGTCCCAATTAAACGTCACACTTCACGTATTCTTAAGCCGTAGGTATTATATATTACTACTGCTCATATTTTCCATATTACCCATAGCAATATTATTTATTGATTATACCGACATTAATATTTTAATTGGGCTAAATATCAATTAGTTGGGTACTTTCAACCCACACAATAATTAATTAATATTAATCATTTCTTTTCAATAATTATTATGCATTCCTCTAATTAATAGAATATAATATTCTATAATATCACTCAATTAACTAATACTTAAGTCGGGTTAATTAATTAAATCTTTATTCAAGTCATGTTTTGCTAACTAAATTTCTTCATGAACACTTAGTCACCATTCATGACCTTATAAGAGTTATTGGTATGCATGGCTTGTAATCACATTTCATAAATTGACTCAAAGTTTTCTACAGACCGGCGCAATTGCGCTGGTCATAGGCTTGGTAATGGTACAGCTGCGCCATACCAAAATCAGAGGCAGACAAGTTCTGCACTAGCAGCAATGAAACCTTATGCTTCTAAATACTTTTACACGTCCTCCTTAAGTGTTAACTTGTCTAACATCAATCCCCTCTTTGATTCCACATCATTGACTACTATCTTCCTTAATAATTTAAGAATCACACTTTGAGGTTTAAAACTCTATTTCGCTTATGAGTTTAACCGACTATACATTTCCTTTACGGTTTCTTACCATCAATAACACAAAACTCGAATGTAACACTTACATACATTTCTTTTATCTTCACTTCTCGCCGTGTACCAATTTACTCAATAATTCTCTAACCACTTTAAAGGTATAACGGTTATCTACTCTCATCAACAACGTACATATATACCAGTCTAAACCTAGAACACGTCGAGCCTTTAATAGTATTCAATATAATACACTGAGTGGTTTCCGTCTTGTCAACACTGTTTTCACAGTGAGTTAGATCGGTTACTAATTCGTATATACCTCCGCTCTTTGAAAAAATCGTTTAGCCCAGCTTCTATACATCCACCATTAAAGAGTACAGTTGCACTACCTTAGACTTTATACTTACTCGTACATGTACTCAAGAATTGGTGATTATCAAAGTTATTTAATGTCACCAACTTACTATTATAAACTAATTTCACATAAATTATTTAATATCAATAGATAAATCTTTATCCATCTTCTTACTAATTCATCTATACAATTCATAACAAATATATAATAATGATATATATTTATTAAATACAACATCACTTATTACATAATTCATATTACCCTATGTAACACAATACTACATACCTCGTAACACATTTATATATTCTTGTTCGAACCCATGTCATGCTTTAAGAATTTTATTTACTAAATTCTTATTTTAATATTTTCTAAAAATTCGGGTTCTTACACATAATGCATCATCCAACTGGAGCGACCAATCCTTTCGATTCGGGTTCACCACTTTTTCCAGAATTTTCTTGACTTCCCTGTTCGACAGCTTAGTCTGCCCACTGGTTTGGGGATGATAAGTCGTCGCTACCTTGTGGTTGACCCCATACTTTGCTAAGAGAGCTGTAAACGATTTGTTACAGAAGTGACTACCTTCATCACTTATAATGGCTCTCGGCGTGCCAAACCTCATAAAAATAATTTTCTGCTAGAATTTAAGAACCACCTTTGCATCGTTAGTCGGTAGTGCTACTGCTTCAGCCCACTTTGACACATAGTCCACTGCAAGCAATATGTACTGATTTGAAAATGAGGAAGGGAATGGCCCCATGAAATCGATGCCCCATACATCAAAAATTTAAACTTCAAGAATTGTATATAGATGCATCTCATTCCTTTTTGATATGTTGCCCACCCGTTGACATCTATCACAACTTTTAACAAATTGGTGGGTGTCTTTAAATAAAGTAGGCCAATAAAACCCGGCTTGAAGGACTTTTGCCGCTGTTCTCTCACTACCATAGTGTCCCCCGTACGTCGATGAGTGGCATTCATGCAATATACTATGCACCTCGCTGTAAAGCATACACCTTCTAATCATCTTGTCAGCGCATTATTTGAATAGGTATGGCTCATCCCACATATACCACTTGACATCATGGATGAACTTCTTTTTCTGTTGTCGTGTAAGATCAGGGGGGACCATTTTGCTCATTAGATAGTTTACGAAGTCTGTGTACCATGGAAATTCTGCATTTAACCTAAACAGTTGCTCATTTGGGAATGACTTGTTGATGACTCACTGGTCCACTTCTTGTTTACCCGAATTTTCCAGCCTCGACAAATGATCGACGACTTGATTCTCTGTTTCCTTTCTATCCTTTATTTCTAGGTCAAACTCTTAAAGAAGAAGAATCCATCGGATAAGGCATGGTTTAACATCTTTTTTGTAATTAGATACCGAATAGCCGAATGATCCGTGTAGACTATCACCTTAGTCCCGATCAAGTATGCCCGGAATTTGTCAAACGTATACACCACTACAATCAATTCATTTTTCGTAGTTATATAATTCATTTGAGTCTCCGTGAGTGTCTTACTTGAATAATATATGGCGTAAAATACCTTCTCTCGACATTGTCCCAACACAGCCCCAATCGTATAGTCACTTGCATCATACATCAGCTCGAAAGGCATATTCTAATCTGGTGCTACGATCACGGGGGCTGTAGTTAACTTCTTCTTCAACAAATCGAAAGCCAACTTACATTCCTCTTCAAAGTTGAAAATAGAATCCTTCTCTAAAAGACTGCACAAAGGTTTTGTAATTTTTGAGAAGTCCTTTATGAATCTTCTGTAGAACCCAGCATGTCCCAGAAAACTTCTAATTCCCTTTACTGAGCTTGGTGGAGGCAGTTTCTCTATTGTTTCCAGCTTAGCGTTATCAACTTCCAGTCCTTGAGTCAATACCTTGTGGCCCAAAATTATACCCTCCTCAACCATGAAGTGGCATTTTTCCTAGTTAAGTATAAGGTTCGTATCTTTGCATCGTTGTAACACCATTACCAAATTCCCTAGGCAAGTATCAAAATTGTCTCCATAGACAGAAAAATCGTCCATGAAGACTTCCAAGTTTTTCTCCACCATGTCTAAGAAGATGGCCATCATACACCGTTGAAAGGTAGCAGGTGTATTACATAACCCGAATGACATTCTCCTGAACACGAATGTGCCGTAAGGGCACGTAAATGCAGTCTTCTCTTGATTCTTAGGAGCGATGATGATCTAGTTATAGCCCGAGAATCCATCAAATAAACAGTAGTATTCATGTGTCGCCAATCTGTCTAACATTTGATCGATAAATGGCAGCGAAAAATGAACTTTTCGGGTTACCTTATTCAACTTCATATAATCCATGCACACCCTTCAACCTGTCACTGTTCTTGTCAGAATTAACTCGTTATCCTCATTTTGCACCACTGTCATTCCCCCCTTTTTCATCGCACACTGAACCAGACTAACCCACTTACTATCGAAAATCAGATAGATGATACCGGCATCCAATATACATCCAATAATTTCAGAATTTCCTTCTTTACCACTTCCTTCATAATTGGGTTAAGTCGTCGTTGTTGCTCCATCGTCGGTTTTGCATCGTCTTCCATCAAAATCTTGTGCATGCAAAACGAAAGACTGATTCCCTTGATATCAGCTATCGTCCATCCTATCGCTGATTTATGTTCCCTAAGCACCCTCAGCAACTTTTCTTTCTGCAAATCGTTAAGTGCAGCAGAAATAATCACAGGTAAAGAATTTGAATTTCCCAAATATGTATACCTGAGGTGTTTAGGGAGTGGCTTAAGTTCCAGAGTTGGTGGCTCCTCCAGTGATGGTTTCATCCTTGCTGTGGCTTTCTCCTCCGTATGCAATGGTTCAAATGGTGCTCTGAAGTGGCTAACTCGTGGCAATGAATCTAACATCTGCAAGTAGTCAACAAATTCTGGGTCATCGAACTCTTCATCCCCCAATAATATTGTTTCCAATGGATCGTTGACCAAACTCTTGCCCATTTCTTCACTGATAATCTGCTCAATTATATCCATCCTGAAACATTCTTCCTTATCCGTAGGGAATTTCATGGCCTTAAACATGTTAAATTTGATTTCCTGATCTTGGACCCTCATAGTAAGTTCACCTTTTTGTACATCGATGAGTGTCCTACCCGTAGCTAAGAAAGGTCTCCTTAGGATATTCGGGATGTTCTTGTCCTCCTCAAAATCCAGAATAATAAAATCTACGGGGAATATAAACTTATCCACTTTAACGAGTATGTCCTCTACAATGCCTCTCGGGTATGTGACTGATCTATCGGGTACGTGTCCTCTACAATGCCTCTACAATGCCTCTCGGGCGTGGGCAAACCCAATTCTGTGTATATTGACAATGGCATAAGGTTCACACTCGCCCCCAAATCACATAAACACTTATTAAATCATGCATGGAATAGTGAAACTCCCCGGGTCTTTCAGCTTTGGTGGCAACTTCTGCTGTAACACCGCACTACACTCCTCTGTTAATGCCACTATTTCAAAGTTTTCCCATTTCTTTTTCCTTGACAGAATCCCTTTCATTAACTTCGCATAACTCAACATCTGCTCTAGGGCTTCTGCAAATGGAATGTTAATATGAAGTTTCTTGAAAACTTCCAAAAACTTCGCAAACTGCTTATCTAATTTCTATTTTTGGACCCTCTACCAAAATGGTGGTGGAGGATATACAACTAGCTTGTCATCTAACTTTATTTTCTCACTTTGCTTATCCTCACCCTTATTTCCTTCAACCACTTTACTATCATCAACTTTTTCATCCGAAATCGCTGAATTTTCTGCATCTTTACCAACAAGATGTTTTCCACTCCTCAACGTAATTGCCTGACACTGTTCATGGTTTCCCTTCGGATTTCTCTCGGTATCACTCGGTAGGGTCCCTTGTGGCCTGTTATTTAATGCTAAGGCAATTTGCCCCATCTGATTTTCCAAATTCTTGATGGCCATTCCTTGGTTTTTCATTGTTGCATCATTGCCAGTTATGTATTTTGACAACAACTCCTCTAAAGCTGATTTTTTTCTTGATGTTGAGCCGGTTGTTGGTGATTCTAAAAACCAGGGGGATATGATGGTCGTGGAGCTTGATGTTGCTGATTTTTGCTCCACGAGAAATTTGGGTGATTCCTATTCCCTTGGTTGTAATTATTCTGGTACAAATTTTATGGAATCCTGTTGTAGCTACCCACGAATTTCACGGACACTAGGTTGATTGCGCATTGATCTGTAGGATGCTCAGTCACGCATAATTCACATACGACCGCAACCTGCTGTACCTGTGCCTGTGTCCCCGGCATAGCATCCAACTTCTTAGACAGTGCTGAAATTTGTGCTTGTATTGTTGTCACCCCATCTACTTCTAACACCCCAACCGCCTTTGCCTGTGTCATTCTTGCTGTGGGCCACTGGTAATTGTTAGCCGCCATTGTCTCAATCAAATTATAGGCCTCCTCATAACTCTTAGCCAAGAATGCTCCACCCGACGCTGCATCAATACTGGTCCTGAGATTCCCATGTAGTCCATTATAGAAAGTATTCATTTGCAACCACTTAGGCAATCCATGATGCGGGCAATTTCTAAGTAACTCCTTATATCTCTCCCATACCTCATATAGTGGCTCCCCATGTTGCTGCTTAAACATTGTTATCTCATTCCTCATTTTTGCAGTTTTCGTCGGTGGGAAGAATTTGGTAAGGAATTTCTAAGCTAAGTCTTCCCACGTAGTTATCGATTTCGGTGGTAGAGAGTGTAACCAACTCTTCGCCTTGTCCCGTAAGGTGAATAGGAACAAGCGAAATCTTACCACATCATCCGACACCCCATTATACCTGAAAGAGTCGCAAATCTCCAGAAAACTGACCAGATGTTAATTCGAATCGTCATTTGCCAATCCCCCAAACTGAACTGAATTCTGGATCATCTGAATCGTCCCAGGCTTGATTTCGAATGTATTTGCAGCAATTGCGAGTTTGGTGATGCTCGACTACAGTTCAGTCTCCTTGGGTGTGGCAAAGTCCCGTAACGCTTTCAGATCTTCTGCTGCCATTTCCTCTTCTTGGTTAGAATTATCAAAGTCTTCCCTTGTTTCCTTGATCCACTTACTTAACCTCTGAAACCATCTCTCAATGTCGTCCTCAAAAGGAAGCAAGTCTGGATTTTTGGACCAAGTTTGCATAAACTACTTCAAAAACCTGAAATAAGAGGAACAAAACGAAAATAAAAATTGTTTAAGTAAAACTGGACTAATTAAACTGATATTGTAAAAATATTAACTTCTATACTAAATTGTCCCCATCAACGGCGCCAAAAACTTGTTGGATAAAATTTATATACGCACAACACACAAGTATACATGGTCAACAAGTAATATAATAGTAGGTAGAGTATCGTTCTCTCAGAGACAAATTAGCAAGAAATTCAACCTCACAATTATCAATTTCCTATTAATCCTAATTTTACTAAACTATTCAACTCAATGATTAAAATTATAGAAACTAAATTAAGCAACAAATAAACACCACAAAACAATCACAAATATCAAAATCTGGAATTTCAAACAATTAATGGAGAATTAGACTTATGATTTCACCCTAAGCTTCACTCTGATTTCTACACCTTCATTCCAATTCAAATCACTATCCCAGTTCATTAATCAAGAACACGAATGTAGTACTAGCAACCTCTCGATGCACTAATACCGTATTAACTTAAATCCACAAATTAGATAGAAACAAGTTAAACACCTTAATCAACTAATTCACTATATCTCTATGTGAATTATAATTAAAGAAGGTTTAAGATTAAGTTCTCTATCCGATTACATGCAATGTCAAGCATATCCCTACCTTAACATTCATCAAGAATCGGCTATTCACAAAATTCATGAACACACGCTATATTAACTATGTCTAGATTCGAATATCCTCTCTCGATTCCATACAAATCCACAAAGAATTGTTGATCAGGCAATTCATAAATTCAAGCTCAAATTAATATAGATAAACTGAAAAATAGCTTATTGAACTGGAAATCAAAGTTTACAAAATCATCGTTTCACTTAAGGATCCACCACAAGCCTAATAAGTAATTTAGTTCATAGCTAATGAATTAAATACTGAATAAATAAAAGAAAACATCATCCCAATTATACAATTTGAAATTAAAGAAGAATAGTAATACACCACCCTTCTCGCCCTTCAAATCTGAAATCTTCGTGAAATTCTTCTTCTTCTTCGTTCCTCTAAGTTCTTGCTCTCTAATCTCGTTCTCCAAGTGTGTCTGGATATCTCTCTTTTTCTCTCCCACACTTAGCATAAAAATGGCCTCAACTCAGCTCCATACCACCAATCCTAATCCAACTCTAACTCCTCTCATAGAAAGTCAAATAGGAATCTAAATCCATTTCAACACCATTAAGTCATTAGTCAAAGACTCCCACAAAATAAACTAACAACCATCCCACAATCCTATTATGATCACATTACATAAAGAATTAATATCTCCCAACACTACCAAACTTCCAGCAAAAAATTACTTTTTGCCAAGAACTGATGCCGACACAGCGCGCCCCGCGCTACACAGTACTCTTTGACAGCGCGGCCAACGCTATTGTACCAGGAGAAGTTCACGTACCAGCACGCCCTGCGCTACTCCATTATGCATCACAGCGCGGTCCGCGCTATGTAATAAAAAAATCCAAAAATTGCTTAAAATCTCCTTCCAATGTTAGCATTCCGATAGGCACATTGATTATCCTACAACAAGCACAAAACCGATCAAAAGTAACATGAAAGTACCAAAAACTAACAATATAGTAAGCTAAACGAACATAAATCATAGGTTACAAACCTACTCATCGCTGGCTCTCTCTCAAGGCTGACTGTGATGATCACGTTAAGAGATGTTACCAATGCCAAATTCATGGGAATGCTATCCACGCCCCTCCAAGGGAGCTCCATAATATGAGTTCGCCCTGGCCCTTCTCAATGTGAGGAATGGACGTGATCGGGCCCATCGAGCCCAAAGCCAGTAATGGGTATCGATTTATCTTCACCATGATCGACTACTTCACCAAGTGGGTAGAAGCAACCTCCTTCCACAGGGTTACCAAAGAAGTTATCATTGCTTTTATTAGAAATAATGTCATTTATCGATATGGACAATCAGAGGTGATTGTATCAGACAATGCTAAGAACCTCAACAACAGAATGATAGAGGAGTTATGCAGTAAATTCCACATCAAACATCTCAACTCCATCATCTACCATCCAAAGATGAATGCTGCCCTTGAAGCGGCTAACAAAAACATAAAAAAGATCATGCAAAAGATGTCCACCAATCACAAAGGATGGCCTGACTTATTGCCTCTGACTCTGTTAGCCTACAGAACATCAATGCACATTTCCACTGGGCAACCCCCTACTCATGAACCTATGGGATGGAAGCAGTGCTCCCCATAGAAGTGAAAATGGAATCCCTTTGAGTGTTGATAGGCGCTCAGCTGGATGAAGACCAATGGTTACAAGATAGGTATCACCAACTGTCTCTAATAGACGAAAGACGAGTCGTTGCTCTCTTCCACGATCAATTATATCAACAAAGGATCGCCCGATCCTACACCAGAAAAGTCCAGCTACAGCAGTTTAAACAACATGACTTGGTTTTGAAGATCAGTCCAAAGGGAAATTTGCCCCAAACTGGGAAGGCCCATTTGTTATCAAGGAGGTATTGACAGGAGGCGCTCTCAGATTACATGAAATGGATGGCGATGAATTTCCACAGCTTATCAACATAGACACCGTGAAACGGTAGTATGTTTGAAGTTACCATCAAGCAAACATCTTAGTTTTGGATCACCAGATCCCCAGTCACTGCAGGTTTTCTAAAACCTCATCACATACAACCTTTCTTCACACCCATTTGCCCCGTCAGGGATAATCACACTTTTCATCCAGCAGCCTAGTTTCGGATCAGCATATCCTTCACTCGACTTTGTTGTCAAAACGTTTCACACTTGCAGTTTTGTCCCACCAGGGATGAAACTTTTCACACCTACAGTTTTGTCCCACTAGGGATAAAACTTTTCACACCTGCAGTTTTGTCCCACTAGGGATAAAACTTTTCACACTCTAAGTTTATCCTGTACATGGGATTAAACTTTTTGGCTGCAATCCGTCCTACACATGGGGCGAACTACGCCGACCTGGTCTCCTTGATACGCGGGAGTACGTTGGTAACCATTTTGTATGGTCTGGTCGCAATAAAACAAAAACAAAAAAAAATATTTCTACACCGTTCTCACTATAAAAACAAAACAAAAACAAACATCTCTACACCCCTTTGGCACATACAGCATTTAACCTTTACACTTGGTTCAAACTATGCAGACCTGATCTCCTCTTCAATAGGAGTAAGTAGGCAGCCAATCATAGTTCGGTCTCACCCACTACCAAAACACAAAAACTTGTCAACGGTACTGGGATCATCCTTCAACCCATCACACTTCATTGGCATTAGACCAAAGGGATGGAACTACCTGACCTCCCCATGTAAACGGGAGAATCGGCGACCATCTAAGCTGCGGCACAAAGAGAAACACCAATCCATAAGAGATGGAACTAACTAGGCTCCCCCATACATAGGAGTACTGGCGACCATCTATGGTGCGGTCAACCTCAAAGAGGAAAGCCACATTCCTCTCCACATCTACATATAGAAACCAGTCCCAAGACACCAAAGATGGTAGGGAATACACACATATCAACGATCCATTCTGAACGATCCTGAGACATCTCAATGTCCATCCATCAAGGAGGAGTTCAGAATACATCAAGATCACAAGCCCTGGAGAAACATGCAAATATCAAACAAGTAACAAGGTATAACTAAAAAGGAAGTAATGAAAATACGTTTCTCTACTAAATATACTACTGTTTGATATATACAAATATATACTGTACATGACAAAATGGATAAGCTAGTCTATACAGGAAAATACAAGCCCATCTATAAGTCAGTGTGTATGCGGACTATCAAGTCCAACATCGCATCCCTCTCAAAAGAAGGAGGTAACGCTATGATCTCCTGCCCAATGGTCTCTACACGAGTCAACAGATCTATAGCCAAATGCATGGTGGCACTATGCTCATCAATATACGTGCTCATCTTGGTAATGGTGCCAGAAGTAAAGGACCTCACTACAGTACTATCTATAAAAGCGATATCTCGGGTAGATATAGCGCTATCCCACTTAACCGTCACTGTATCTCTAGATGATCTGGCCTCATCCCGCTTAGCAACAACAGTGTCTCTATGAGCTAATGCCTCATCTCTCTCTCTCTCTAATAGAGCAACGTCTTTCTCATCAGGAGCTCTCAACATCAAGACCCTAACTTGATCTCTCTTGAAGGTCATCAGATGAAGACTCTGCTCTAGGTACTGTGCAGAATGCTGGATCACAGTAGCACTCATACTGGGATAATCTATAGAGCTTCTGGCAACCCAGTGAATGGCTCCTCCTCAGTGTGAGAATTAATATCCTCCATGGGCTGTCCACCATCTGAATCAATCCTCGGCACTGTGGATACTACCGCAGCCGATGCAGTCTCTGTCTCCATCCATGTAGAATACTTTGTTGAGCAACCCAGATGACTAACAAAAAACTTAGCACTCTCACGCTGATCCTAACAGGCATACACCCTGGATTTGTCCTATGCTGACAAATGGCGAGAAGCTAAATGATGACCCGACGCCCCCTCAAAAGGGTGCATCTCCTAAAACTGGTCAAACTGTGACATCACATCCAGTGGGTGATATGTGGTCATGCCCTCAAACCAATTAGAGGAAGATAATCTATGCTCGGTGTATGAGTAATGAAACTATACTGTGAGCTGAGCCCTATACACGATAGAATGTCAAATGGATCTCCAATCCCTACCAAGAACATCGACCAGGATGCAATGTCTACATACTCCAATGGCTAAAAGGAGTAAGACATGGCTATCTCATGGGAAAAATAATACCCATATCGTCGAAACGTGCCAATCAGTCTCAAGTGTGACATAAACCACACGTACAACATGACCGAGTGGCCTATAAACACCCCTGCAGGATAGGTATGGCAATATGTGGCTGACATCAATGTCTCTGCCACAATCATCAGAATGATGGTATGACCCTCCCTGAGAGCTCTCACTGCCAAAATAACACCGATGTCTAGCTCATCCATATATTGTGGCATGAACACATAGGCCACTAGATACATCACGAGTACTTCTACTCTGGCCACATGCCACTAATCCTCTAGTATGGTGAAATCTCTGGAGTGTCGTGCATAACTGTCCACTAAGCCAAATCTGTCTATCAGAAAATGCTGGGACACAACATGACCGGATGTAATCTCATCCAGCACTACTCTCTACGCTGTAACCCGGTGAGGGTCATGAACTGCCAGCGCATATCTCCGATAGCCATCCGAGCGTAAGGCTTGTCTAAGGGAAAATCTGTCAATCGCTCGTACTCCTCTAAGGTGGGAGTCAACTCCTGGGTCCCAAATCGAAAAACCTGCCTCTTCGGTACCTAATGCTCTAGCATGCCATCTACGAAGGCCAATGGGACCTGGAATGTCAGGACGGTCATGGAATGCTACAATAGCTGATCTACAATCACCCTGTCTGAAAGGGATACACTGTCATACCAAGATCTCAAGCAGGAGGCCACTAATACTGGTGGAGTGTGATCAATACGGCTGACTGTCGAAGAAGACATCTATGTGGGCCATATCATAAGACCATCCAGGGGTCAATACTGAATATCTCTGGACGTACATATGTATGACATAATACATGTATGACAAATAATAGATTGCAATATGATGTAGGGAATGGAAAATAGTACATACATTCCTAAGTACATCACAGCTGAAAAATACAGGGAAATGGGGCACAGACGCCCTACAACTAACAAGAGGTCTATCAAAAGATATAACGAGAATGGGGCATAGCCACCCAGTATCTAATAGAGGCATATCAAAAGATATAGCGAGAATACACATCAGAAGAAGACAGTGGTATCTATATCTACATCATCAATCCTGTCCACCTGATGTAACTCCTCTTGAGTCACTGGATCTCCGCCAAGAGGGATGTCAGGCCTATATAAGGGAGGATCTGCACCGGAAAAGCCGTATGGGTCATCTGAAGGGCCAGCCCCTGAGCTAGAAGGATCAAAAGTATCCGCCTCTGAAGGATCTCTACCCAAATGTCGGATCAAAAAATGTGCCCGGTTTAACTACCGGGTCAAGCTGTCAATCTGTGTCAAATGAGTCATATCTCAGACACAGGTCATCTAATCCGTCATCATCATGGATCTAGGAACCATATCCTCTATAAACTAAGTGGCGTGGGTCAGGGCTCCAATAGTATGAGGGGACCACCAGCGGTATAATGCCTCCTGAGTAAACGGAGCTTCTGACAAAGTGTAACCGTTAATGCCCATCAATGGGATATCATCGACAGACGACTGCAACATAGGACAATAATGCCTGGCAGGAGGCATGATCGGCACATGAATCTCTCCTATAGTGTTCTTAATAGCACGCTCTCCTAAATAGAGCTCCCATCCTCCATCTGTGAAGAGAGGAATCTGGCGGATGGACATCACATACTCGACACTAGTCGGGTATCCATCCTTAAAGTCGATCGTCAAATGGTCCCTAGAGTAGGGAACCCAAGTGATGGCATCAGCTGGCAACAGCTCCAACTATAAGCGACAATGGGTGAAACCCTCAGCTATAGGAACCTCTACCAAAATGAAGTGATGCCATCGCCGTCCTCACGGATATGTATCTAAACCTAACACACTAATAGGACACAAAAATGAAAGCCTCTCATAGACCCAAAACTGCCAACACAAAGGCAAACATCTGCGATCAGTCAACACTCTTAACTTGTACATGGGAAATCAAAAGAGAAATACTCACCAGTAGAAACGGGTAAAATCTTAGCCAAGCCTCTATCAAGCCTTGTGAACGCATGGGCATTCCCCAGAGGAAATAGGCAAAGGTGTAGGAGCCCCAATCATACTCTCCAATACGATCCACCTCTCGAGTGGTGCTGATCAAAGAGAATGACACCGTGGGAGAGTTATCTGCTATGAAACAACCCCTGATAATAATCTGGAAGAATCGCCAAAGAATGCAATCCCCGACTCTCACATCAGCGGGTAGCGGCTCACTCAACAGCCCACTCATAGCGTCTACGCTCAAAGGACCTGTACTAACGGTCCTACCTTTGAGCGCCTCAGTCGAAACTCCTAGTAAGGATCTAACGGCAGTCGGGGTAATGTTCGCCGTATATGGCACTGGCGTCCCTCCAAACTCCATAACGATGATAAACCATCAATCCATCGGCGTCATCATCACCTCATAATCTAACAAATGGAGAGACTGAGTCTGGTGAAACCAGCGCTCATACAATGCCCTAAGGTAACCCCAGGGACAACGACAAGGAAGAATAGAAAAGAACGCCCCAAAGCCCCAACCATGCATAATTCCTCGGTAATCTGGATGCAGAGCCTGATACAAGGAGTATATGTTGAACCAATTCCCTCGAGGCTGTGTAAAGCCGGGAACCTACATCAAATGCAAATCAATGTTAAAAACCTTGATCCTCATCAATAGGAAAAAGGAAGATCCAACCCAGTTTTTACCTCGTTTCAATGCAAGTAAACCGAGCGAGGGGTGGCAACTCAAATCATCCAGAAGATCTGGAATCGTCACAACAATGCCTGGAAGATCACTGCGGGGAGCCTGAGTAGCAGGAGCTGGAGCCGCAGTCGGTATATCCTCCTCCTCATCCTCAACATCTGGTACATGAACCCGGATAGGACGTATCACCGCCTCTACCAAACGACGAGGCTGTCTAACTGAACAGGGTTGAGGCACTTCAGAAGCCCTCCTCCTAACACCCAAAGTGGTTTTACGGGAACTACTCGGCTGATCCGGATCCATAATATCTGGACATAAGTCTCTAAATAACCTCAGAAAGGGTGTGATAAATTCTAACCTGGGGCTTTTTTTAAATGCAATTTATGACTATTTGCATGCATGCATGCATTACTTTAACATACGCTTACAGTAGAGTTAAAAATACATGTCTACCCAATGCCTAGACTTTTGGAAAAAATTTACCAGAGTCCCCTTTATAAATAGGACTATCCACATGCACATAGGCATGACTAGGTGGCCATTTCGTAGCACACCTACCCACAGTCATAAACATCCTACATGTATAAAAATATCAAAGTCACAATCCATGATTATAGACTAATTACCAGGATTACTTTGTTTTGATACCTTTGCGCATTTGTCCTCAAATAAGATAAGAAATAGCAAAAAAAAAAAAGGTACCAATTTGACTATTTCAAAAGTCCAATTTTTTCATATCATTATGTTCAACATGGTTAAATACTAACATTTAATATGCTGAATAATTTTTATCAAGGCATATGAGCATGCATATTCACTACTATGTGTTTAGACGCATTTTATATGATAACTCATTTTCAAATGGATAAAAATTGGAAAAGACGATGTTGACCTAGTCATATTTTATCCTTAGTTTTGATGATGAATTGTTCCTATACTAAATTATTTTATGGCATTTTAGGTATCTGATGATAAGAAACATTTGTTGGAGTGAAGAGTTTTTCTTTTCTAGGGAAAAAAAATGTAAGGTCAATTGCATAATAATTGATTTTTTCATTTAAAGGCTCTAGGATATGTTATTTGCATTTTATTATATGTCTTAAATGAAAAATTATTTAAAAGTTTTGAAAAAGGATTTTCCTAAATACTTTAAAAATATGTTATCAAGTACAAAGATTTTTAAATGCATTATTTTATCGAAGTTACTTGATATATGTACACATGCATGCACGTGGATATATGTTGATATATGCCTAGAAGCTAGAAAGGATGGAAGTATTGTTACATGTGTGCACGGTTTACAAGGATAATGATTATATTGATTCTTGAATATTGGAAGTTTAAAAGCTGGCAGATTTGCATTGGAAATTTAAAGACCTTGAGTCTTGGAAAAGATAAGTGTTGTTATATACACGTTACTTGATGTTTGGAGAGAGAGGGTCAAAATATTTTAGTGGATTATTTTTTCAAAACAGGTCTTTTGTTTTATCTAAAATAAATAACCAACAAGGATAATTTGCTAAACTAGAAAAGTATTGACTCTTATTTCTTTAACCGTTGTGAGCATCCTTTGTTTTGACTTGGACTCAATTATGCAAACGGTAAACTTTAATTTGACTATAAAAATCGTAAGGCATGCTTGAATTGATACACAACTCACGAATTTATTAACTTGCACTACACTGAAATTACCGATCAACATTTTGATTATTGGTGCAACGTTTGATCAGATAAGCAATTTATTTCTGATATCTTTGAGCTGGTATTTGGTAAGAAATTAATTGTTTATCCTTTTTTTGTGCTAATTGAACATTGCATATAGTTGAGCCTTTATTTGTTAAATTAATTATTCTTGCATTGATCATAGACCTCTATATTTGTATTGAAATTTCTGTTTTAGACTAAGTGTAGTCTAAAGGTGTTAATCCTAGTGGATTAGAGAAAAGTTTTACAAACATGTTCAAGGAAACAAAGGTGCTTGAAGAGTGCATAGGTGCACAAGGAGCAAGAATGCTCAAGGGAAATTAATTTTTGTAAGAATCTGTTTCGTTATCGGTGTTTATTTATAAAGATATAAATAAAGTGAGTCTCCAATACTAGTTAGTATTGGATGTGGACTAGACTATTATTATAGAGGGTAATAGCTGAACCATGTAAAAAATCTTGGTGTTGATTTTACTGTGTGCTTTACTTTAATTACTCACGTTAGCTATTTAATTATCTTAATAATTATAATTTGAATATTTGCATTATATTAAGATAATTCTTTAATGCCAAGTATTTTATTTAAGTTATAAATTCAGCAGGATATTTAGTCAATTTAGTAGAATATAATAATTCAGCAAATTGAATTAATCAATATAATTGCTTGAATTTAGTAGCTTGATCTAAAGTTTAAAAATTGGTCATAGATTGCTTCCACACTTATTCAACCCCCCATTGTAAGTGTGCCTAGTTAAATTTCATTTGGTATCAAAGCTTGGCTTTACTTATCTTGGTCTTAAAGGTGACTTGTAGGGAAAGATTCTGACATGGCACAGTTCAGGAACTACAATCAAGAAGGACAATCAACCAATAGACCTCCTTTGCTATTTGGAACGGAAAATTACAACTTCTGGAAATTCTGAATGAGGATCTATCTTAAAAGAGATCCTTGGGAATGGTGGGTTGTGGAGAACGGACCGGTTATTCCATGAAGAGACGATGGGACACCAAAGATTCTGCTAGAAATGTATTCAACCAAAATATACATGGTCTCATATGATTCAAAAGCAATGAATACACTTTTCAGCAGCATGGTACAATTTGAGATAGATAAAATCTCTTCATGCAACATTGCCAATGAGATGTGGGATACTTTAGTGGTAAGTCATGAAGGTACTTCAAAAGTACGAGAAGTCAAGCTAAGCATACTTATGCACGATTATGAAATGTTCAAGCTCGAAAAAGATGAAACCATCAAGCTAGCTCAAGCAAGATTTCTAGTTCTTATAAACTCCTTGAAATTGCTGGACAAGACTATTCCTCAAAGTGAGATCAACCGTAAGTTGCTTTGGGCTATGCCCAAAAGGTTTGTTTCTAAAATCACTACTCTTCAAGATTCTGCTACTATTTCTTCCATGGATACTTTAACTTTGTTTGGTGAATTAGAAGAATATGAACATCAGTTAAAGAGATATGATGATGAGGAGGAAACTACTCGAAGAAAGGTCTTAGTTCTTACTGCAGATAATGAGTAGGAACTTGATGATAACTCCGATGAAGAAATTGCTATGATGTCAAGGAAACTCAAGGGGTTACTACAAAGGAAAAACAAGAGGAGAAACACTTTTAATTCGAATAAAGTCAAAGGAAAGCAAATTGAAGAGACATGCTTCGAATGTGAACGTCCTGGTCACTTCAAGAAAGACTATTTTTAATTAAAGAATAAAGGGAAGACAAACTTCAAAGACAACAAGAAGAATAAAGCCTTTATTACTTGGAGTGATAAAGAATTCGATGTAGAGATCAATGCTAAAGATGAGATAGCACAATTATGTTTCGTGGGAATTGAAGGTGAATCTAATCAGGTATCTCTTAATGAACTAAACTCTTTAGAACAAGAAAATAAGAAGTTAAGAGAAAAGAATGCATGCTTAAAAGGATTAGCTAATACATTAATGGATGAAGTAGATTCACTAATAGATGAAAAGAAAGAAATTGAAAAGGAATCCACATGTAAAGAAGAAAAGGTTTTGATTACAAAGATTGATTATTTAGACAATTATAATAAAATACTTTTCAATAAGGTAAAATTCTTAAATAATGAAGTCCAAAAACTGACTAATGAGTTAAAAATGAGAGATGTGTGTATTGATGCATTTAGTGATAAATCTCATGTTAAAACGTTTCTTAATAATGAACTTCAAAAAGAAATAGACTCACTAAAATCATCTCTTGCTAAATTTGTTCAAGGTGAAGAAAATCTAAATGTCATATTAGATAAACAAAGACCTAGTTTTGAAAGACAAGGAATTAGTTATGATTCTATGCATAAAAAGAGTAATATTAAAATGTTAAAATCAAAGTCACGTTTTAGATTAAATTATTGCTCACCTTTCACAACTTGTAAACATTGTGGTATTAAAGGTCATTTAGATATAAATTATTTTACGAAACGAAACAATGGTAAAAAGGTATGAATTAAAAAGACTGATTTACTTGCTACTAACATAAGCGAACCCAAAAAGATATGGGTACCAAAATGATAAATTATTGTTTCTTGATAGGTATGTTTAAAGGCAAGAGTTCCATCTCAAAAATGGATTCTTGATAGTGGATGCTCTCGTCGTATGACTGGTGATAAATCAAAGTTTATAGAACTAAGTGTCAAGAAGAAGAATGGAACGGTCACTTTTGGAGACAATAAAACCTGCGAGATAATCAGAAAAGGTAAAATCGGCAACGGCAAGGTAAGTATAAATAATGTTCACCTTGTTAACGGTCTAGAATTTAATTTAATTAGTATCAGTCAATTAATGGATAATGGCCATCAAGTTAATTTTGAAAAAGATAAATGCACAATATTTCATGGTACTAACGATACTACTCTAGTTGCACAAAGAGAGGAAAATATATATACTATTGATTTTGAGCAACAGGATGAAGAACTATGTCTTACTTCAGTACAAGATGAAGCTTATCTATGACACAAAAGGATGGGACATGTTCACATGGACTTAATCAAGAATTTATCCTCAAAGAATCTTGTCAAAGGGTTGCCAAAAATAAGGTTTGAAAAGAAAGGAATATGCATTCCTTGTCAACTGGGAAAACAAGTAAGAACTTCTTTTACAACAAAGAATACGGTATCAACCTCCTCTCCCTTGCAACTACTTCATCTTGATTTATTTGGACCGGAAAGACATTGAAGTATTAATAGTAAATTTTATGCATTTGTAATAGTTGATGATTTTTCAAGATACACATGGGTATTATTTTTAAGAACTAAGGATGAAGCATTTAAAGAGTTTGAAAAATTAATAAGGAATCTTGAAACCAAGTATAGCTACAAACTCGTTAGAATTAGAAGTGATCATGGTACTGAATTTCAAAAAGATTTTATAACCTTTTGTGATCAAAGAGGTATTAGCCATGAATTCTCAGCACCAAGGACTCCTCAACAAAACGGGGTGGTGGAAAGGAAGAATAGGACTCTACAAGAGACAGCAAGAACTCTACTACAAGAAAGTAAGCTTCCAAAGAAATTTTAGGCCGATGTAGTAAGTACATAGTGTTATGTTTTAAATAGAGTACTCATTGGTCCTATTATTTTGAAAACACCATATGAGCTTTTGAATAATAAAATTCCAAACATAGGTTATTTCAAAATATTTGGTTCTAAATGTTTTATCTTAAATACAAGTGACAATTTGGGAAAATTTGATGCTAAGTCGTATGAAGGAATATTCATTGGCTATTCTCAAAATAGTAAGGTTTATCGCATTTTCAATATTAGAAAGTCATGTGTAGAAGAATCTATTCATATTACTTTCAATGAGACTAACAATAATCTTCCAAAAGAAAGTGAAGATGATGCTGGAAATTTGGAGACAGTCATAATTTTAGCAAACCGAAAAGAACAAAACAGGAGACCGAATGAATAATTTCAATAAACTGAAATAGATGACCAGCATGAACGTGAACCTGAAAATTTGCAGGATGCTGAAGATGAGTCTAATGATCAAGAGGAAGTTATACATAATATCCAAATGCCAAGAATAACCAGATACATCAAGAATCATCCTCCAGAAAATATCATTGGAGATATCAATAAAGGTATAACCACACGAAGAGGTTTATAAAATCATTGTGCATTTTCTGCATTTTTGTCATAGGTTGAGCCAAAGAATGCAAATGATGCAGTTCTTGATGAGAACTGGCTATTAGCAATGCAAGAAGAACTTCAACAATTTGAGAGATGCCAAGTGTGGGAACTTATGTCTCCTCCAAAAGATGTTTCCATCATTGGTACTAAATGGGTGTTCAAGAATAAGCTTGATGAGCACAGAACAATCATTCGTAACAAAGCAAGGCTGGTAGCTCAAGAATACAACCAACAAGAGGGGATTGACTATGAAGAAACCTATGCACCAGTGGCGAGGTTAGAATCAATCCGAATTCTGTTAGCTTTTGCATGCTACAAGAAGTTTACAGTCTACCAAATGGACATAAAGAGCGCCTTTCTAAATGGATACATCAATGAAGAGGTATATGTGAAACAGCCTCCTAGATTCGAGCATGAAAAGTATCCTAATCATGTGTACAAGCCAAAGAAAGCTCTTTATGGCTTAAAACAAGCTCCAAAGGCTTAGTACAAAAGGTTAAGTAAGTATCTCTTATCAAACGGATTTGTTAGAGGTAAAATAGATTCTACATTGTTTATTTAGCATAAAAATATAGATATCATTATTGTTCAAATATATTTAGATGTTATAATATTTGGTGCTACTAATGATTTTTTTTGTGAGTTGTTTTCCAAGTGTATGCATAAAGAATTTGACATGGGCTTAATGGGAGAGATTAATTACTTCTTGGGACTACAAATCAAGCAAACAAAGGAAGGGATTTATATCCATCAAACAAAATACACAAAAGAATTACTCAAAAGATTTGGCTTTGAAGGATCTAACTCGAAAGGTATACCAATGAGCACATCAATAAAGCTCACTACTAATGAGAAAGCTATTGAAGTAGATATAACAAAATATCGAGGTATTATTTGATGCTTAGTATATTTAACTACTTCTAGACCTGATATAATGTATAGTGTTTGTCTGTGTGCAAGATTTCAGGCTAAACCCAAAGAATCACACTTAAATGATGTTACAAGAATTTTGAAATATTTAAGTTGAACAATTAACATAGGGTTATTTTATCCAATTTGCAATAACTTTGAACTAATAGGTTATTCAGATGCTGACTATGTAGGGTGTCAAATCGATAGAAAAAGTACAAGTGGTGTTTATACTTTCTTGGGACAAAGTCTCTTGTCATGGCATAGTAAAAAGCAAACCTCAGTGGCTCTTTCAACTACTGAGGGGGAATACTTAGCTGCAAGAAGTTGCTGTTCTCAGATTTTATGGATGAGACAAACCCTATGTGATTTTGACATATTGTGTGATTGTGTGCATATCTATTGTGATAATTCTAGTGCTATAGATATATCTAAAAATCCTGTGTTACACTCACGTACAAAACACATTGAAGTGAGACATCTTTTTTTACGTGATAATGTGTCAAAAGGTTTTATTAAATTAATTTTTATTCCTACTGAAAATCAAATTGCAGATATTTTTACAAAACCATTAAGTGAAGATAGATTTTGTATGCTGCGAAGAGAACTTGGGATGTGTATCGCTTAAATCGATTTAAATTTGCATTATCGTTAATGTTATCCTAGTTTGGATGTATATTTCATTAATTAATAAAATTAGGATAATTATGAGTTTTAAAATTTTTGGCTACTCATTTATCTCATTAATTTATGGACACAATAATCAAGAAGTCTATCATAATTATTTTTAAAACTAAAAAGACCGGTTGGAAAAGGGCTTCTCGGGAGACGTAAGTGTGTATGCATACTTGCATTTGTTTAGTTCATCTCATAATGATTTTTGAAAATTGAAAAGATAAGACGGCTGAGATTCTTGGAAGACGTAAGTATATGGGTGTGTTCGCACCAATCTTTTTAAATCTCATTTATCTATCCTCATTTTCTATACTTATCAAATTCTTTTTAATTTTTTTTGTTTCAGTCTCTCTCTCTTTTCTTATACTTTTATCTATTCTCACCTTACCTTCAAAAATCATGAGAACACGAACACATAAACGCTCGATGATGAATTCTGACGACGAACAGATAGCAGTTCCTCCCCAATCGACTGTCGGACCATCTCGTAAGCAAAGAAAACTGAAGAAGGTTGTGTCGTCAGAGACAGAGTACGTGGACTCTTCGTCTTCTGACGAGTCCACTTTCAGTCCCTCCCTGCCGAAATCTTCTTGACCCTCTCGGCGACGTCAGCCAACAACTTCATCTTTTAAGCCGGAGGTAACACCCCCACCTATTTCGGTAAACCCTAACCTTTCATCTGATCTGCCTGACAACTACTTTCGCAGTAACGCGTATGAGGTGCGTTTTAAAATAGTCATTTTTCCAAAACAATTTTTCTATGAAAAGTCTGTTGATCAAATCTATTTTCAAAAATCTCCTTTGAGACCACTATTTGATTCATGTGGTATTTCTTCAATGCTATTTCCTCCATCTATGTCATACTCTATACTTGTTCAACAATTTTACGCAAATCTAGAATGTCATGGTGATTTTTATACTACTCTTGTCAAAAGAAAATCGTTATATTTTATAATCGTGGATTTTGGTAGTATTTTGAATATTCCATCTTCTGGTGTGTGTCCTTTTATAATAAAAGGAATTGTTCATTTTCCGTTTACCCCTATGGAACAGTTACAAATTGTGATGAACAACAATTTATTGAATAATGTTTTTACTCCTAAAACAGTGGATGTTTCTCCTATTTCTTGTGTCCTCCATCATCTTGTTAGATACAATATGTTGCCTCGTTTAGGTGGAGGAGCAGATTTTACCTATCAAGACTTGATTCTTGTTGCCATGATTTTAAGAGGTGTTTCTTTTAACTCGTCTCAAATGATGCTTCATCACATGACTACCAATTTACGAAAAGCCAAGACTTGTTTGCCTTATAGTGCTACTCTCACTACTCTGTTCAAACATTTCAAAGTTTCTTTTGAAAATGAAAATTCTATTTCTATTACTGATTCCATCAGTATTGGGTCCCTGAAAATGTTGCGTATTATTTTACTTGATGGTATGTTTGTTCGTGTTCATTCTAAGAATCCTGCTCCTCCAATTTCAATTCCATCCTCTCCTGTTCAGCCCCCCACTCAATCTTCTCCTGAAATCATTGATATGTTGAAACCAGTGCTTTGTAATCAAGAAAAAATGCAAACTGAAATGTCTGGTCTTAACTCGTATGACTCTATTGGGAAAAGGCAAATTGCCTTTGGGTGCTCCCGAGATTAACAAAATGTATCATAATATTGAAGATGAGTTTATTGACTTACAGGCAGGTTTTGACCTGCAAACCACTGCTTTGGCAGAGGTTATGCAGTGAAGGCTTAATCGAAATTCCTGTTAATTAAGTCAGGAGATCAAATTTGTTAGTAATCATATTGGCGAGTTGCCTGAGTTCATGGCTCTGCGTTTCAACGACGAAGGATCTAAGTTACATGTGCAGCGTAGAAACTCTCCTGTTACTGAATCGGTACATTACAATTGGCTAGCCGAGTATCTTGGTGATTTTCTTGACGTGCCTTTACCACCTTCAACTTTCATTCCTCGTCCTCCTCACTTTGCTACTGACTTTACTCTTGCTGAAAGGATTCACCGTGCCAAACATTTCCCTTACTTCACCAAGAGGGATGAACAACGTGCAACAGTAGTAGAACTCGAGTGATGGATCTTTCCCTTTTTGTTTGATGACAAAGGGGGATAAATTTGGGGTTATTGTTATTTTTAGACTGCAAAGACTTGGATTTATGATTCACAGACTAATTGCTTAAATTTTTAAGTTTTAATGTTAGCAGGTTGATATATTGGATAAATTATGTTGAACTAACATGATTGCAGGTACATGCCCAAAGAATAAGGTTCTTTAAAACTTTCAGGTTACTAAAATCAAATTTCAGTTAGTTATCATGTGATCCCTGAAATGATATTGATGCACGAATTTAGGGGGAGCTAAATATTATTTTATATGCATGAACATAGGGGGAGCTAATGGGAATTAAAAGTTTTTTTTTGGTTGTCATCATCAAAAAGGGGGAGAATGTTGACCTAGTCATATTTTATCCTTAGATTTGATGATGAATTGTCCCTATACTAAATTGTTTTATGGCATTTCAGGTATCTGATGATAAGGAACATTTGTTGGAGTGAAGAGTTTTTCTTTTCTAGAAAAACAAAATGTAAGGTCAATTGCATAATAATTAATTTTTTCATTTAAAGACTCTAGGACATATTATTTGCATTTTATTATATTTCTTAAATGAAAAATGATTTAAAAGTTTTGAAAAAGGATTTTCCTAAATACTTTAAAAATATGTTATCAAGTACAAAGATTTTTAAATGCATTATTTTATCGAAGTTACTTGATATATGTACACATGCATACACGTGGATATATGTTGATATATGCCTAGAAGCTAGAAAGGATGGAAGTATTGTTACATGTGTGCACGGTTTACAAGGATAATGATTATATTGATTCTTGAATATTGGAAGTTTAAAAGCTGGCAGATTTGCGTTGGAAATTTAAAGACCTTGAGTCTTGGAAAAGATAAGTGTTGTTATATACACGTTACTTGATGTTTGGAGAGAGAAAGAGTCAAAAAATTTTAGTGGATTGTTTAGTGGATTATTTTTTTAAAACAGGTCATTTGTTTTATCTAAAATAAATAACCAACAAGGATAATTTGCTAAACTAGAAAAGTATTGACTCTTATTTCTTTAACCGTTGTGAGCATCCTTTGTTTTGACTTGGACTCAATTATGCAAACGGTAAACTTTAATTTGACTATAAAAACTGTAAGGCATGCTTGAATTGATACACAACTCACGAATTTATTAACTTGCACTACACTGAAATTACCGATCAACATTTTGATTATTGGTGCAACGTTTGATCAGATAAGCAATTTATTTCTGATATCTTTGAGCTGGTATTTGGTAAGAAATTAATTGTTTATCCTTTTTTTGTGCTAATTGAACATTGCATATAGTTGAGCCTTTATTTGTTAAATTAATTATTCATGCATTGATCATAGACCTCTATATTTGTATTGAAATTTCTATTTTAGACTAAGTGTAGTCTAAAGGTGTTAATCCTAGTGGATTAGAGAAAAGTTTTACAAACTGGTTCAGGGAAGCAAATGTGCTTGAAGAGTGCATAGGTGCACAAGGAGTAAGAGTGCTCAAGAGAAATTAATTTTTGTAAGAATCTGTTTTGTAATCGGTGTTTATTTATAAAAATATAAATAAATTGAGTCTCCAATACTAGTTGGTATTGGACGTGAACTAGGCTATTATTATAGAGGATAATAGTTGAACCACGTATAAAATCTTGGTGTTGATTTTACTGTTTGCTTTACTTTAATTACTCACGTTAGCTATTTAATTATCTTTATAATTATAATTTGAATATTTGCATTATATTAAGATAATTCTTTAACACCAAGTATTTTATTTAAGTTATAAATTTAGCAGGATATTTAGTCAATTCAGTAGACTATATTAATTCAGCAAATTGAATTAATCAATATAATTGCTTGAATTTAATAGCTTGATCTAAAGTTTAAAAATTGGTCATAGTTTGCTTCCACACTTATTCAACCCCCCTTCTAAGTGTGCCTAGTTAAATTTCAGAAGACATGCATACGTTATCAGGATAGTGTGAAACACTTGTACAGTGACATAATTTGCAGAAAGACGCCCAAACTCAGCAGATCTGAAAAAGAGCTCTCAAATTTCCTGTGTGGCGCAGTATGAAAATGACTTATGAAAGAAACAAGTGCCTTAAAACCACCCACGGTTGGCTGCAGGTCTACCTACGGTTCCCCTGCGTAGGTCCCATCCCTCCGGCTCAGTCTAGTTCGAGTTGTACTCAAATAAGTCCTCATTATAATTATTGATACATTATTTTACAAAAATGGTAAGGACTACTAAACAACTTTCTAGAACCATCATTCCATACCCCGACTAGTACTCGCTACATTCTCGCCTCCTGAGAAGAAAAATGGAACAGAAAGGAAAAAGGGTGAGCTCAACTAGCCCAGTAAAGAATATTATGACTAAGATAATATAGAACAAATTATCGTTAGTCCTCAACAGAGAAAAATTTAATAGAATACAATAGACAACAATTTTTAAATCAAAATTCGCAGCGGAAATAATAATTCATTAGAAGAGTTAAGTAGAGGATGAAATCTATTATCATCTATGAATTTAAAAGTCCATCATCAATATTTTATCCCTGTAACATCAATCAATAAACATCTTGAATCAAATATTCATCTTTGCACTACAAGCCAAAGATATTCATCTGTTGGTCATGTTCATCTCAATACCTGTTCATTTTTACACTACGGGCCAAAGATATTCATCATAAAATCATTAATCTTTGTACTACAGGCCAAAGATATTCAGTTATATCATCATTTAGGACTGAGGATGATGAAAAATATTTTAAAGAAAACGAATCCAGTGAAATAAAAGAATAAATATTAAGGATTCGTATTTCGGTTTATCCATGTCCAAGAATACCTCATAAATAATCATAGTGGAGTAAAATTCAAGAATGATCAAAACATGGATACAATCAAAGCTAGTATCCATAATAGATATTTTGGACGAAAAATAAAAATTTAATTTTTCTGTGAATAGTGCCGTATACGTGAATAGTACCGTATACGTGAATAGTAATCCCGACACAAAAAGTTTCAAATTTGATAAAAATTCAGATCAATATTTTGGCATAATGATATTGGAAGAAATAATATCATTTATATAAAAAAAATAATATCCCTTACCTCGAAAGACAGTACTTCTGACTAGAATACTGGATATAGAGCTGAAGGGAACTTGCACCGTATAGCAACACTCAAAGTCTTAAAATACTCACAAGAATACGCTCGATAATATAGAGAGAGAAAGATTTCAATTTCTGGTGTGATTTTCAATTCTAACCTAAGCACCATATTTATAGAAAAATGCTTAGAACACCAAAGCAGAAAATTTAATAAAATATTAATATTATTTATGTAAATTCATACGCCCACCATCAATAACTGAATTCAGCCATTTCAACAACCAATGGGGCTTACCAAACATATCAAAAACGTCTTTCTAACTATAAATATTTTAAACTTCCAAAAATCAATTATTCTGGAACCTCAGAACTTCAATAATTCATAATAAATAGCCCTTTTGTCAGAAAAATTCAAACCACATGGCTTTTTCATAGAAAATTTCATTATCTACAACTTTGCAGAAGAAAGTTTTCCAAATTCCAAACAGAAATTGACCGAAATCAACAAACGAGCGATTCTACAGGCTATAATCAAATTTCAGTCAAGAAATGGGCCCACAGATATGTTTAGCATGTTTTAAACAACTTTTACAACAAAAATATTCTTCCTCCTCATATACTCATATATCCCACATTCATTGTAAAAATATCATCTTATTATATTATAATAATATAGACTAAAAGACAAATTGCACCCCCAAACTTTACACCGATATTGATATTTGCACCCCAAAGTGAAAAAGGTGTCTAAGTACACCCCATACTTTACTTATGCGAAACAGATTGCACACTTTCGTCAATTAACCGGTCAAAAGTGACCGGCTAAGGCTGTAATGTGAATTTCGAGGGGTATTTAAGTCTTTTCTCTTTTATCTTCTCATTCTCTCTAAGCTTGGGGTGGGGTGCACATTGTCTTCTAATCTCTTTCCCTTATCTCTCTCTCCTCCATAATTAATTTTCTCTCTTAAACGCAATGAAAGACAATAATGGAAGTACGAAGCAAATTCTGTCGGATAACCCCGACACAAAGCCTGAAGAAAAAGAAGTGTATCTAGTCATGCTCTGGTAGCTTTGATTAAAGTGGGCAGTTTGGAGTGGGTGGAAGTTGAGGGTGAGATTAAAGTGGCAGCTTTGATTTGTAGTTGCATATTCCATTGACATCAAAAGAGACATAATTCTCATCATTAAAAAGTAAACTCCCTGAAAATGCAGCAATGTCTTTCTTCTGGGTAGAAGACTGGTCATCGCACTGCCCTGTCCTAGTGTTTTGTCCTCCTACACCAATCGGCCATGTGGTAAAAAAAACAGAGGGTGCCCTTAGACACCCCATAAGGATACTTGGACCCAATTTAGATAATACAATCTTGTGAAAATGTAACTTTGATCATTACTCATTTTTACACCAATCGCATAAAAGTTTCACGCATTTTATGCCCCCAACACTGAAAAGACATGGTCGTTATTACCCAACTAAGCTTCCAAGATTTTATCACCATTTTCCATGGTCTTACAAAGATGGAACATTTCAAGGACTGCAACTTATGACTTTGTCCCTACCATAATTGGAAGTAAATACACCTTAGTTTTTTCCTACTAAAAGTAGAAATATGTAAAACATGAACTATTGCGAGTCTAGTCTCTGTTTGAAAGTTCTGCTATATATATTGTACTTCACAAAACTTATTTCAAGCTCATGTGCAGGAAATAGAACTATTTTTGTTTGTATCTCTAGTACAAATACTGTGTAATAACAAGAACTCTCTTTGATAAACAGGACATTACAACTAAGAAACTCGACAATACATTAGACCATTTGATTTTTGTGAATTTCATGTGGGCTGCTGGAAGCTGCATTACTATGCTTTTTGCTTCCTATTTTGGCACATCAAACAAAGAGCAACCGAAAAATGAGAGGAAATTTTTACCTTCCAATAGTGTGTGTTGAACATCCATCTACTCCTAAACTAAAACTGAAGAGTAGGAGATAGTTGATGTTTCCTTTGTCCTGTAAAAAAATGTCAAGATTTACTTTTTTTTTTTTGGTTACCACAATAGAAAAAGTTAAAATTATTAAGAGAAAGTCATGATCAACTAACAAAAGCGAGCCAATGTAATAGACAACGCAAGAAAGAAATACATACCAATACCAAGGTGGGTATTCATACTAGCATATCTTGCTGTTCCTGTCAAGTTTTTATTCTCTCTGCAGTTCCATGATCATATGTAATTTTGAGCATGTCGTGTCTAGCAATAGATTCTCATACAAGGATTTGGAGACAACAAAAGGGATTGAAGGTGGTGATCAGATCATCAAATATAAGGAGGAGATGGACAGAAAAAGATTTTGGATCCTACCGAATACCAACAACCAAACCAAACCAAAACCACCATTGACAGTTCAACCAAGAACCAAACCGAGTTTCTCAAGCTCACATCCAATATTTCATTACCCAAAAACAAAACCAAATTCATCAAACCCACCACAGATTCAAACTTACCCACTATCAAAACCCAGCTCAAGAAGCTCAATTCCACCTCAAAACCATCAAATTCAACCAAACTCACTTCACTTTCCTCAAAGAAATCCTCAGATCTAACCAAACCAAATTTAGATTCTAATTTTTGAAAGCTTAAAGGTTCTTTTTCAGACGCTTCAGATTCTCCTTCTTTGGTGCATGGATTCCTGTTTCTGATCTTCTTCCTCCTCATCGATCAAGACTTCTTCCTCTATTTCGATTGAGACTTCTTCCTCTTCTTCAGACGTTTTATGTTTTGACAGTGACAAGAATTGGAAGGGTTTTTGGCAAGAATATTCCATCGGCTTGGAGATAATGATTTGACGGTAAAAGTAGAGGCAGTAGTAGAGTTTTGGTAGCTTATTTCGGTTCAATATTGGAGAAGATAAGGAAAAGACTTGAATACCCCTTTAAATTCCTTAGCCAGTCACTTTTGACCGGTAAATTGACGAAAGTGTGCAATCTGTTTCGCATAAGTAAAGTATGGGGTGTACTTAGACACTTTTTTCACTTTAGGGTGCAAATATTAACATCGGTGTAAAGTTTGGGGTGCATTTTATCTATTAGTCTAATAATATAATAAAATATTATTTTATCAGAAAAGATAAAATATCGAATTTCAACAATTGTCACTTTAAAAAATTTTCTCCATCTATATCCACATAAAATGAATATTTTTTTCCCATCATATAAATCAATGATTAATTAATCACAAATAATATTACTGAATCACTATACTGACAACTAGGTAGTTCCCAGGAAAGAGGGGGCTTTCCAATAAAGATTTCTCCTTACTGACGCGCAATCAAACATCTCCTTAGACAGAACTTTCTAGATATTGCCAATAATGTTATCTAATAATATTATTCAGATAATATGAATTATTGCTTCAATAATGAAAAATACTGTGTAGTGACAATTATTGAAACAACAGTAATATAAAATATCAACGCAACAATTATTGAATTAATAAAATACAGAACAGTAATTACTGTAACAATTATTGAGTAGTGCTTTCTTACGTAAGAATCAATAATTGGTGCAATACCGTGTGCTACTGTGCAACAACGCGTATTACTGTGTTTTAACCACCGGGTATTTCAACAGTATTAACGGTAATAACTACGTCGTTATTTATAAATAACTTATACTTTCGTTTTCTTCATCCAATCGCTTTCCGTTATAGGGCCCACAAAAGACTGCGCCATCGTACGAATATTCCCCGACAGGAAGAATATTCCACTACCAAACGAATATTCCCCGACAACAATCAATATTTTATAACCACTTGCTTATTTAAAATATTTGCGCATTTTATCCATAACTAACCTTATTAATCAATTCAACCCTTACTATTTCAAAATAATAAATAGAGAAAATTAAATTTTATTTACTAATAATTTGGGGTCTTACACTTTCGAGAAGTATTTTTTCTTACTGGCCCGCAATTAAATAACCTCTCCTAGACAGAACTTTCTTAGACATTGCCAATAATGCTATCTAATAATATTATTCAATTAACATGAATTATTGATTTGATAATGGAAAATGTAGTGACAATTATTGAATCAATAAAATAAAATGTTGAATAGTAATTACTGTAACAATTATTGAGTAGTGCCTTCTTACGTAAGAATCAATAATTGGTGCAATACCGTGTGTTATTATGCAACACCGCGTATTACTATGTTTTAATCACCGGGTATTCTAATAGTGTTAACGGTAACAACTACACCGTTATTTATAAAAAACTCATACTTTTCGTTTTCTTCATCCAATCGCTTTCCATTATGGGGCACACACAAGGCTGCGCCGTCGTATGAATATTCCCTGACAGTAAGAATATTTCACGACCAAACGAATATTTTCCAACAACAATGAATATTTTAAAACCACTTGCTTATTTAAAATATTTGCGCATTTTACCCATAACTAACCACATTAATCAAATCAACCCTTACTATGTCAAAATAATAAATAGAGGAAATTCAATTTCATTTATAAAAAGTTGGGGTCTTACAAAACTACCCTAACCTAGCATTTCCTATAAATAGAGAGCTTAGATTTTATTTGTTGGTTGTTCATTTCATCCAACACATTACAACTTATAAGGTGCTTATTGGCTTGAGAGAAAAAGCTAGAAAAGCTAGATTTCATAGTTCAAGAATCAAGAAGAGGATTAAAGTTTAGTCAAGTGATTTTCAAGGGTAAGAACTTAAACCATGATTATCTTTCTCTTCTATTATTAGAGAAGTGAGTAGTGGTAGAACATGTATGCTAAGAAGGAGTAGGGATGCTTAATCAAAAGACTTAAGCCGTGAATAAGTCATATGGTAAGATAATCAAGAAATGAAGTTTTGAACTTATGAACAACTAGTAAGAACTTATTATGTATATAAGTTAATGAAATAAATATGTCCAGATGTTAGTATGATGGATTGAATCCATTTGAAACGAAAAACAAATCATAAGAAATGAAGTTAAGGCGGAATTCACAAGTTTGGATGATAATCGTCGAATTCGTAAAATTCTTGGAATAGAAGTTAAATTTTGATATTGAGCTTGGAAACATTGATTTTCAATGGAGAATAGTCTTATTTGGCATTCTATAGTTGCAGACTCGAAAATGACCGAATTCTGACTTAGAACGAAGAAACGAGCGTTGAGCGTTCACGAACGTTTATCATTTTCGTTAAAATAAACTAAAAGGTGAATTTTGAGTTAACTGATTCGAAATTATAAAAATTCTTACATGAATACATAGAACATATAATTTGTGAACTAACGACTTTTGAAAGAGTCAATTCGGACTTATAACGAAGAAGTTATGAGCCCAGGAATCTCACATAAAAAGTTTGCTGTCAAATTTTTTTGGGACTGAGGTCTGGCGCCGTAGCGCCAAGCAAAGCCTTATAATTCATGCTGCAACGCCAAGAATGCTGTGAGCTACTGAAGTCTCGTGCCGTAGCGCGACCAAATGACCTAAGCATGGCTCCGCAGAGCCGAGGCCGAATTTCAGTCATTGCTGACTCGCGCCGCAGCGTCGCATAGAGAAGGGAAGCTGGCGCCACAGCGCCATCACTAGAAGGTAGATAGAGAAGAAAGATTTTGAATGTAAACTAAAGGAGAAGTGAATGAAGAGTGAATTAAATCCTTAATCAACTTGATGTAACATCATTAAGGATGTTATAAACCTTAAGTGTAATACTAAAGTTTGGAGGTAAGTCAAATGAATGTAAACGTGGACGGTATGCAATAAATATACTTGACTAATGACGATCGAGTTTCGATTAATAACGTGAGAACGTTAGTAAGCCGTGAGGAAGGATGATTAACTCAAAACGAGTTGTATTAATAATTTTAGTTAAGTTATAGAAAAGAAAGAAGTTGATAAGAACGGTGTAAATTATTACGGCAAGCCAGAACCAATAGTAACAAATCTAATACATGATTAGATTGTGAAGAAGGGTAAGATTCATTAGGAACCATATATATTCATTCATGACCTAATGTGGTATATTATGTGGTTATGTGTTGTAGAGACTATAAAGACTCAAAGAGAAAGCAATTTTACTGTAGCAGACGCTGAAGGCAAGTTTTCTTATCGCATGTCTAACCTTCGTGTTAGCCAGGTTTTCAGTGATTCATGTTATTAGATGCATGAATTATTTTACGAATGGGTCGATGCCAGTTTTACCTCGGCTAGAATAATCTTGAAGAGTTGATTGATTTATTTACAAGTCTTTCAATATAGAATTGATAACGCTATCCTACGCCAATTATTTTGTACGAATTCAAGGTAAGCCTGAGTGTGAATAGACAAATGTATTTCACATCGATTATTCGATAGGCACGCGAGGTTGCCAAAACTTGAACGTACATAAGTTCAAAGAATGTAGTGTTGATCAACATATGGTACTATAGGCTGATTTCCTAGATGTGCTCGTAAGATATGTCGAACTTATGGACTTAGTGTCGGGTTATCCTTTTCAAAGAAATTATGAAATGCTCATGGTCTTAGACCAGAATTGATGTTTTACTGAATATTATCATTGTAAAACGTTTTGAAAAAAAAGTACTATTTTGAATTATCGATTGTACTTCGTAACTATTGTTCAGTTATCGAAGATATAAGATTCCTATGTTTTAAGCATGTCGTTTAAATATAATTATTGTACTTGTTGAGCTTGTTATGCTCACTCTTTCTTGAACCATATGAATGCAGCTAAGACCGAACAAACTGAAGGATTCAACAAGGATAAAGGGAAGGCTAAAGCAAACTTCTAGATTACCTATGTAATAGAATAGGTTTGTAATGATAATATTTGATATTATGACAAGAACAAATATAATGGTTATAAAGAACTTGGAGAATGGTAATATTGTTTTAAAATATATATAAGACATATTCGTTCTTTTGAGGAATTTCAATTGAATGTATATGTGTGAACTGTAGCACCGTGTAGCACCATATGTTGTGTTGAAAGATACCCAAATTTGGTTGCATCACAGGTTGGTATCAAAGTATTAGGTTATAAAACTTAAAGGGGGAAGAACCTTAGGCTAATAACCTTGTTAAGGAAGGAAAAGTCCGAAGAAAGTAAACTCGAGCTTTACTTAAGTTGAATGAGTTAATAAGGTATTGAGGAAACTCAGTACCGAAAGATTTAAAAGATGGAGAGTTACCCTAAATAAATTAAATGTGATTTGTGCTTATACTATTGTGTGTTATGTACTAATCAACATGTTATGTGTTATTGTAGGATGTCAATCGATAGCTTGATGTATAGAGATATACACACGGTGAGCGAAGAAACTGTGAACAGAGTAGAGCCTGTATCTATGCCAGTGGCGGAGGTACCATTAGTGATTCTAGAGGAGTCAGAGACAGTGGAGTACTTTTCTGAGGAGGACTACTCCAAGGGAGATATGGATATAGCGTCATACCTTAATATGATGGTCTATGAGGAGGAGGAAATGGAGGTAACATCGGTTAATACGGTGGTACCTACACTAGAGTCAACACCTCCAGATGCAATGAGAGCATTGTATCTGGCAGTGCTTGACAGGAATGTACAATTGAGTACAGTTGTGCAAAATTAGAATGAACAGATTGGTGCTCTTTATGAAGCGAAGGAGTCTACAGAAGCAAATTTTGAGTCAGAGCATGATGAAAAGGTGCTTATGACAAATAAGGCTAGGGATTTTAAGAAGGAGGCCGATGAGCTTCGTAAAGAACTAGGGGAGAAGGACCAGAAAATAGCACGAATGTCTTACATCCATGGGAGTGCTCATAAGGATTTCAAGCTAAAAGTTGCTTGTTAGTCCATTGAGTCAGGACAAACTCGTCATACGATTAGTCGGGATACTATAGCGATGATTGCGATTGAGAAACATGAGGACGCTGTTATGCATTATTAGAAGTCTAGAGTGATAAATATGTGTGTAGTGACTTAAGACCCTCTTTTGTGTAAAAGGGTAGTCTTTTTGTAAATCCCAACTCTTGTGAAGTTCAATTACGGGATAGAAATGTAATAGCTCTTGGTTATGAAAACAAATTATAAATAGTTTCAAACTATGAAGAAGCATATGAATATAATGAAGTTTTCATTTAATATGCTTTGTTATGGTATGAGCTGTTATGTAGCGAATAATAACGAAGTAAGTAAATAGATAATAATGAAATTTTATTTATTTAATCAGAAAATGCCGCCAAGGAGAAGACAACATAATCAGGAAGCAGAGTCACATAATGATAATCAAGGGGGTCAAAACAACCCTATGGAAGAGTTCGTTAATTTATTAATGACTGCATTTAACCAAACCGGGGTAGAGTACCCGCGGGACCTATGGTAGCTAGAATGACTACCTTAAAAGAGTTTAAAAAGCGTAGGTCCGTCAGAGTTTAAAGGAACAACGGACCCAATAGAGGCCCAGGCATGGGTAAAAGAAATAGAGAAGGCATTTGTTATTACAAATGTAGGTGAGGCGCAAAATACTTCTTTTGCAACATACATGATGAAAGGGGAAGCCAACTTTTGGTGGGAGGCTCACCAGGGTAGGGCTAGAACAGATGCAGTAACGTGGGAACAATTCAAGAAGGTTTTCTTCGAGAATTATTTCCCTACAAGCATGCAAAGGAGGATGGAGATTAAGTTCTTAGAACTTAAGCAAGGGGACATGACAGTTCCCCAGTACGCGGTCAAATTCAATGAATTGGCAATGTTTGCTCCACACCAAGTGGACATTGAGGAGAGAAAGGCTCGTAGGTTTGAGCAGGGCCTGAAACCCTGGCTCTATAGTAGGATTTCTGTGTTCTAGAGTGCTTCTTATGGGACCATTCTGGAAAAGGCGATTATAGCAGAAGGTGGTAGTGAGGCGTTAACCCAATACCCAATACCACAAAGAGAGAAAGAATAAGAGTAAGGGAGAGGGAGAAACCAAGGCAGAGAGTGCCAGTGGTAGTGGCAATATGCCAAAAAGGAAGAACTTTAACTCTGGAAATACTGGAGTGGGACAAGGGGATCCTAAGCGTAGGATCGAAGCGTGTAAGACATGTGGAAAAACTCATCTAGGAGTCTGTCTGAAAGGGAAATAGGTTTGTTATAACTGTGGACAGGAGGGTCATATATCACCCAATTGTCCTAATCCTAAGAAAAGCCATGGCTATTTTGTATGTGGGTTATTGGACCACATGGCAAGAAATTTCACAAAGAAGGGGTCGGAGGAGAGTAAGGGTGTTAGTAGCGGTAAGTTAGCCATTACTAGACCACCATCGTCGGGTAGATCAATGGCCCTTACTTTTAATATGACTGTCCAAGATGCGATTGCATCGTCGAATTTAGTAGCAGGTATCATTCCAGTTAATACAATGAATGCTTATATGCTGTTTGATTGGAGCGCTACTTGATCTTTTATAGCATGTAAATTTGCTAAGTGATTAAGTTCATTCCCGAAAGGGATTATAAATACATTTAAACATTAAGGTAGAGAATGAGGAAATAACTCTCGTTGAATATATTCATGGAAATGGTTTCATGAATAAGAAAGGTAAGCAAGTATAGGTAGATAAGTGCCGATAAGGTTGAGAGAATTTGAAGTAATTCTCGGTATGAATGGGTTGATTAACCAAAGAACTTTAATAAATTGTCTAAGAAAAAGTATGAATCTTCGGTTTTCTAAGAAAACCCAAGGTAGTAATTTACGGTAATAAATAACCGAAACTTTTTATTGTCTAATCATGACGCAATCTAGAAGGATGTTAAGATAAGTTTAAGTTGTGGTATCATCATAACCTTTGATGGTTGACATATAGGAGCCGGGCTAAACAATTCCTTCAGAGAGCGAAGGTATATATGAAACTGGCAACCGATATAACTCACTGTGATGGCACTGTAGATGAGACAGGAACTTGTTTGTTGGTTGTTTATGAGAAATCACTCAGAGTACCATATAAACTAGTAGCAGAGAAGCGATGTGTGCTGAGTCCTAGAGAAGTAATAAGAAGAAGATAAGAATGTAAATCATCAAAGATGATGAAAGTATTAAGTAAGACATCTCTGTATGTCATGAAGCTGTAAGCCGGTAATGAAAGTAGGCCGCGTAAACTTAGGTTGAAAGAACGCGAACCCTAAGAAGTAAAGTTAAGTAAACCATTGCGTAAGTCAAATATGTGACTAATTAGTTAGCGGTTAAGAAGAAACACCTATTACCCAGGATCGATGATCTATTTGATTATTTGAAAGGGGCAAAGTATTTTTTTTCAAGATAGATTTGTGTACGGGGTATCGTTGGTTGAAAGTAAAAAAGAAGGACGTACCTAAGACGATGTTCAAAACTCGTTACGGTTATCACGAGTTTTTAGTTATGTCATTTGGGGTTGACCAATGTGCTGAAGCTAGATTCTTTTTCCGAAAGGGGCGCCGAGCAAGTCGGTGACAAATTGATAGGTATGCTGGGAATGAGAAATGAGAAAAAAAAAAGAGTTTTGAGGAACTAAAAAGGAAAGTTAAGTGAGGCACTTGTATTGTCTTTATCAGATGATACGGGGAATTTTGTAGTGTATCTCGATGCTTCACATAAATGACGAGATTGTGTGCTCATGTAGCATGGCAAAGTCATTGTGTATGCATCACGCCAGTTAAAGGATTATGAGAAGGTCTATCCTACTTATGATCTAGAATTGGCAGTTGTAATTTTTGAATTAAAAATCTAAAGATAGTATTTATATGGGGAGAAGTGTGAGATATACACGGACTCTAAGAGTCTAAAATATATCTTCTCACAGAAGGAGTTGAATATAAAGTAGAGAAGGTGATTAGAATGGATAAGAGATTACGACTGTGATATGTTATATCATTCAGGGAAGGTAAGCGTAGTAGTCGATGCGTTAAGTAAGAAAGGTGGGGAAAAGCTATCTATGTTAACGACTCAGAATGAGTTAATAACGGAGATGGCAAGAATGGAGTTAGAAGTTAATTTACAGAATAAAGTGGTAGAAATGTTATTTGCAATATAGATTCAATCCGTGAAAATGAGACGAGTTAAGAAAGTACAACTAGGTAACGAGGAGTGCAAGCGAATAAAGAAAAGGATGAATGATGAAGAGAAGATTAAGTATCATCTCGTTTTGAAGGAGGAATTTTAGTTCTAAATAAAATCGAGTTAAAAGAAGAACTAATAAAAGGAAGATAGTGTAATATGCTAGTAAGTACTTAACTTCCAACTCAGATTAATGATAGGAAGGGACAAGTCATGTGAAATAAGATAATACCTTCGGGGAAGGTGAATGTGAGGAACCACAATGTCGAAGAAGCATTGTGGAAACTCGAGATTAAAATGATGGATAAATTTTCCTCATTTGGTTATGTAATTGTAGTGAGATTCTGGGGACATAATCCTTATAAGGAGGGAAGAATGTAACACCCGAGAAAATCGAATTTTTAGGAGAATTAAATTTTTATTTGATTATGTGGATTAAATGAATTTAATTGATTATTTATGGGAGTAAGCTAATCGAAGGTTGTTCTATGACCTAGATATGTCAGAATGTTGTAGTATTTTGGCTACGTGAAGGAATTAAAGTGTTTAAATTTTCAAGACGAAAATAAAAGCTTTTTGAGAAATTTTCCAAAAAACACTATTCATGCATTTCTGCTTGGGAATTATTTTTATATTTCTGAGAAATACGTAACGATAGAATATCGTGGTGAGATGGAATATCCAATAATATTTCAATTATGGCAAACATAGTTTTTCACCTGCGGACTTAAAACCTAACGGTTAGGGAAAGTAATTTTCGAGAAGGAAATGAAATGCGTATAATGAATTAAACAATGATCGTATAATATGTAGGTATTATACGAAGTAATGAATACGAGTATGATACGAGGTATTATACGAGTATGTATGAATAATGGTACGTAGTATATGTTGAATAAGTATACGAGTTAAAATACGAGATTAATACGTATATAATACTTTCTAAGGCTTTAAGCCATATGTAATTGTAATTGTAGGATTATTCAAGAAGTATATAGTTTAATTGGGATTGAGTTAAGCCCAATGTAAACTAATGTTAAAGGCCAAATATTGGTTAATGTAAAGTTCAAAGTAAATTAATGTAAGCCCAAAAGCATAAGTTAAGCAAATTGAATTAAAGCCCAAATTAAGGTCCAATGGGTTAGGGCGACTCATGGGGAAACCCATGATCATATGGTTAATCTTGGGGACCAAGAAAAGAGTGTGATGATGAAGTAAGATATTTGATGAGCAAGTAGACTTAAATGCTAAGTAAAGTGCTTATGCTTGGTGGCTAAGTAAAGTGCTTAAACTTAATGGCTAAGTAAATGTGATGAGCAAGTAAAGGACAAGCTATGTGATTAACAAGTAAACTTAATGGCTAAGTACGTGTGGTGATCAAGTAAGCTTAATGGCCAAGCAAAGGAAGTAGGGAGCAATTTAACTTAATTGGGAAGTAATGAATAGTAAGGAGGTGATTAAGGAGGTGGAAGTGGTTTATTGACTAAACTACCATAACCTAGCATTTCCTATAAATAGAGAGCTTAGATTTCATTTGTTGGTTGTTCATTTCATCCAACACATTACAACTTATAAGGTGCTTATTGTCTTGAGAGAAAAAGCCATAAAAGCTAGATTTCATAGTTCAAGAATCAAGAAGAGGATTAAAGCTTAGTCAAGTGATCTTCAAGGGTAAGAACCTAAACCATAATTCTCTTTCTCTTTCATTCTTAGAGAAGTGAGTAGTGGTAGAGCATGTATGCTAAGATGGAGTAGGGATGATTAATCAAAAGACTTAAGCCGTGGATAAGTCATATGGTAAGATAAACAAGAAATGAAGTTTTGAACTTATGAAGAACATGTAAGAACTTATTATGTTTATAAGTTAATAAAATATGTATGTCAAGATGTTAGTATAATGGATTGAATCCATTTGAAACGAAAAACAAATCATAAGAAACGAAGTTAAGGCGGAATTCACAAGTTTCGACGATAATCGTCGAATTCGTGAAATTCTCAGAAGGGAAGTCGAATTTTGATATTGAGCTCGAAAACATTGGTTTTCGATAGAGAATAGTTTCATTTGGCATTCTAGAGTTACAGACTCAAAAATGACCGAATTCCAACTTAGAACGAAGAAACGAGCGTTGAACGTTCACGAACGTCTATCGTTTTCGTTAAAATAAACTAAAAGGTGAATTTTGAGTTAACATATTTGAAATTGTAAAAATTCTTGCATGAATACATAGAACATGTAATTTGTGAACTAACGGCTTTTGAAAGAGCCAATTCGGACTTATAACGAAGAAGTTATGAGCTCGGGAATCTCACATAAAAAGTTTGCTGTCAAATTTTTATGGGACTGAGGTCTGGCGCCCCAGCGCCAGATAAAGTCTTATAAGTCACACCTCAGAGCCAAAAATGCTGTGAGCTACTGAAGTCTCACTCCGTAGCACGACCGAATGAACTAAGCATGGCACCTCAGCGCTGAGGCCGGGTTTCAGCCTTTGCTGACTCGCTCCGCAGCGCCGCATAGAGAAGGGAAGTTGGCGCCGCAGCGCCAGCACTAGAAGGTAGATAGAGAAGAAATATTTTGAATGTAAACTAAAGGAGAAGTGAATGAAGAGTGAATTAAATCCTTAATCAACTTGATGTAACATCATTAAGGATGTTATAAACCCTAAGTATAATACTAAAGGTTGGAGGTAAGTCAAATGAATGTAAACGTGGACGGTATGCAATAAATATACTTCACCAATGACGATCGAGTTTCGATTAATAACGTGAGAACGTTTGTAAGCCGTGAGGAAGGATGATTAACTCAAAACGAGTTGTATTAATAATTTCAGTTAAGTTATAGAAAAGAAAGAGGTTGGTAAGAACGATGTAAATTATAACGGCAAGCCGAAACTAATAATAACAAATCTAATACATGATTAGATTGAGAAGAAGGGTAAGATTCATTAGGAACCATGTACGTTCATTCATGACCTAATGTGGTATGTTATGTGGTTATGTGTTGTAGAGACTGTAAAGACTCAAAGAGAAAGTAATTTTACTGTAGCAGACGCTGAAGGCAAGTTTTCTTATCGCTTGTCTAACCCTCGTGTTAGCCAGGTTTTCAATGATTCATGTTATGAGATGCATGAATTATTTTATGAAAAGGTCGATGCCAGTTTTACCTCGGCTAAACTAATATTGAAGAGTTGATTGATTTATTTACAAGTCTTTCAATATAGAATGGATAACGCTATCCTACGCCAATTATTTTGTACGAATTCAAGGTTAGCCTGAGTATGAATAAACAAATGTATTTCACATCGATTATTCGATAGGCACGCGAGGTTGCCAAAACTTGAACGTACACACGTTCAAAGAGTGTAGTGTTGATCAACAAAGAGTACTATAGGCTGATCACCTAGACGTGCTCGTAAGATATGTCGAACTTACGGACTTAGTGTCGGGTTGTCCTTTTCAATGAATTTATGAAATGCTCATGGTCTTAGACCAGAATTGATGTTTTACTGAATATTGTCATTTTAAAACGTTTTGAAGGAAAAAAGTGCTATTTTGAATTATCGATTGTACTTCGTAACTATTGTTCAGTTATCGAAGATATATGATTCCTATGTTTTAAGCATGTCGTTGAAATGAAATTGTTGTACTTGTTGAGCTTGTTATGCTCACTCTTGCTTGAACCATATAAATGCAGCTAAGACCGAACAAACTGAAGGATTCGGCAAGGATAAAGGGAAGGCTAAAGTGAACTTCTAGATTACCTATATAATAGTATATGTTTGTAATGATAATATTTTATATTATGACAAGAACAAATGTAATGGTTATAAAGAACTTGGGGAATGATAATATTGTTTTAGAATATATATATATAAGACATATTCGTTCTTTTGAGGAATTTCAATTGAATGTATATGTGTGAATTGTAGCACTATGTAGCACCATATGTCGGGTTGGAAGATACCCAGATTTGTGGGCGTCACATGGTGGGTTTGTCCACTAACATTGTTATTCATCGCCTCCCCATCAAAGAGGGATTCAAGCCAGTCAGGCAGAAGCTCAAGCGGTTGAAACTTGAGTTGAGTTTAAAGGTTAAAGAAGAAATTGTGAAACAGTTTCAAGCAGGCATCATCATGGTGTCTACATATCCTGAATGCCTATCTAACATAGTCCCCGTGCCTAAACTAGGAGGAAAGGCGCTAGTTTGATTGGATTACCGGGATCTGAATAAAGTTTGCCTTAAAGATAGCTTTCCTGTGCCATTTATCCACATTCTCATTGACATTACTGCTCCATACGACATGTACTCCTTTGCTAATTGCTTCGCGGGATACCATCAGATTATGGTTGCTGAAGAGGATCGTGAGAAAACTGCATTCATCATGCCTTGGGGAACCATTTGCTATAGACGGTTGTCATTCGGCCTCATCAATGCTGAAGCTACCTACCAGCGGGCCATGATGGCTCTTTTCCACTATCTAATACATAAAGAGATAGAGATCTATGTTGATGACATCATTGTCAAATCCCGGAAGGTGGAAGACCACCTAGACCATCTCAGAAAGCTCTTCAACAGGTTACATAAGTATAACTTAAAGTTGAATCCAGCCAAGTGCGCCTTTGGCGTTAAATCGGGCAAGTTGCTAGGATTCCTAGTCAGTCACAAGGGGATTGAGCTGGATCCCACCAAAATTCAGGCTGTCACGGAAATGCCCATTCCTCAGACATAGAAGGAAATATGGGGATTTTTGGAAAGAATCAACTTCATTAGCAGGTTCATCTCCCAACTCACAGCAACCTGTGAGCCTATTTTCAAGTTGTTAAGGAAGAACTCCTCCATAAAATGGAATGATGAGTGCCAGAAGGTCTTTCTTACAATCAAAGAGCAGTTAGTCAAAGCTCCTGTTTTGGTACCACCCAGGGATGATGTTCCCATGTTCATGTACCTGTCCATAAGTAACAATGTCATGGGCTGCATGCTGGAATAGAAAGACGATAGAGGCTAAGAGCGAGCTATCTACTACCTCAGCAAAAGATTCAACAACAGTGAACACAAGTACACTCTGATTGAGAAGACTTGTTGCACTTTATCATGGGTTTCCATGAGGTTACAGCATTACCTCCATGGTCACACAACTCATCTCATATCCCGTGTGGATCCTCTCAAGTACGTGTTTAGTAAACCCATATTGAATTGTAGGCTGTCCAGATGGCAGTTGATCCTACAGCAGTTTGACATCGTCTATGTGACGCAAAAGTTTATTCAAGGTCAAGGAATTACGGATCAACTGGTCGCCGCACTTTCAGGGGATTTCAACCCTTGGAAACATGATGAAGGGGTAATGGCAATTCAGCAACACCATCAGTACAATACATGCCAATCATGGAAGATGTATTTTAATAGAGCTATAAATATGGAAGGTTCTGGGGCTGGAGCAGTTCTAGTATCCGTTATGGGGGAGCAACATCTCGTTGACATCAAATTGCAGTTTGCCAACACCAACAATATAGCTGAGTATGAAGGCTGTATCATGGGGCTAAAATTTTCCCAATCAATGGGTATGATATGATTAACTATCTTTGGAGATTCCGAGTTGGTAATCAGACAAACCACCGGAATCTATCACACCAAAGGTCTACACTTGCTGCCTTACCATCGGCAGGTTCTACGGATGGCTTCGGAGTTTGAAGAAATATCTTTCCTCCACATTCCTCGGAACAAGAATGACTTTGCGGATGCGCTAGCAACCTTGGACTCCTTGATCAACATAAACGACAAGGAAGACATGCCAACCCTCATAGTTGCCAAACAAAAGGCTCCAGCCTATGGTAATTACATTGGAGAAGTATCGGATGAGCTACCTCCCATCCAACACCCTTGGTATCAGCATATCAAGGAGTACTTACAAGATGGATCTATACCCGCTCAGGCGAGCTTGACTGAAAGAAGGCGGATCCATCGACTGGCTATAAAATTCTACCCGAGCGGGGGTGCACTCTATAAAAGAGATGCAGGATTAGGTCTCCTCAGATGTCTGGACAAGGACCAAGCTCAGAGGCTCATGAATGAGATCCATGGTGGAGTCTGTGGCCCATACATGAGTGGCCCTTTCGTTGTAAAGAAAATCCTCAAAATAGGGCATTACTGGCTCTCCCTCAAAGCTGACTGTGAGGACCACGTCAGGAGATGTTATTAGTGCCAAATTCATGGGAATACTATCCACGCCCCCCCCCCCCCGAGGGAGCTCCACAATATGAGTTCGCCTTGGCCCTTCTCAATGTGGGGAATGGACGTGATCGGCCCATCGAGCCCAAAGCCAGTAATGGGCATTGGTTTATCTTCACCATGATCGACTACTTCACCAAGTGGGTAGAAGCAACCTCCTTCCCTAGGGTTATAAAAGAAGTCATCATTGCTTTCATCAGAAATAATGTCATTTGTCGATATGTACAACTAGAGGTAATTATGTTAGACAATGCTAAGAGCCTCAACAACAAAATGATGGAGGAGTTGTGCAGTAAATTCCACATCAAATATCTTAACTCTGTCATCTACTGTCCAAAGATGAATGGTGTTGTTGAAGCGGCTAACAAAAACATCAAAAAGGTCATGCAGAAGATGTCTGCCAACCACAAAGGATGGTCTGACTTATTGCCTCTGACTTTGTTAGCCTACAGAACATCAATACACACTTCCACTGGGGCAACCCCCTACGCATTAACCTATGGGATGGAAACAGTGATCCCCATAGAAGTAGAAATGGAATCCCTCAGAGTGCTGATAGACGCTCAGCTGGATGAAGACCAATGGGTACAAGATAGGTATCGCCAATTGTCTCTAATAGACGAAAGGTGTGCCGCTGTTATCTTCCACGGTTAGTTATATCAACAAAGGATCGCTAGGTCCTACAACAGAAAAGTTTGGCTACGGCAGTTTAAACAACATGACTTGGTTTTGAAGAAGATCATTGACAACCAAGATCAGTCTAAGGAAAAATTCGCCCCTAACTCGGAAGGCCCGTTTATTGTCAAGGAGGTATTGACAGGAGGTGCTCTCAAAATATAAGAAATGGATGGCGATGAATTTCCACAGCTTATCAACTCGGACACCATTAAACAGTACTATGTCTGAGGTTACCATCAAGCAAACTTCCTGGTTTTGGATCACCAGATCCCCAGTCATTTCAGGTTTTTAACCCTTCACTACATACAATTTCTCTTCACACTCATCTGCCCCATCAGGGACACACTTTTCTAACCAGCAGCCTGGTTGCGAATCTATAGATCCTTCTCTTCACTTGGTCTTGAACCCTTACTCAACTCTGGTTATCCCACCAGGAATTGAATCTTTCACACCTGCAGTTTTAACGCACTAGGGATAAGACTTTTCACATCTTCAGTTTATCCTATACACGGGATTAAACTTTTTCACCTACAGTTTATCCTGAAGACGGGACTAAACTTTTCATTGGCTGCAAATCATCCTAAAAACAGGGCAAACTACGCCGACCTGATCTCCTTGATACACGGGAGTACGTAGGCAACCATATTTTATATGGCTCGGTCGCAATAAAACAAAAACAACAAAAATATTTCTACACCCTTTTCCTTACAAAAATAAAAACAACAAAAATATCTCTACACCCTTTTCGCCACATACAGTGTTAAACCTCTTACACCAAGTTCAAACTATGCAGACCTGATCTCCTCTTCAATAGGAGTACGTAGGCAGCCACTCATGGTTCGGTCTAACCCCATACCAAAACACAAAAAACTTATCAACGGTACTGGGATCATCATTCAATCCACCACATTTCATCGGCTTCGGACCAAAGGGATGGAACTAATTGACCTCCCCATGAAAACAGGAGAATCGGCGACCATCTAAGCTGCGGTTGATCCTCAAAGAGAAACACCAATCCATAAGAGATGGAACTAACTGGGCTCCCCCATACAAAGGAGTACTGGTGACCATCTGTGGTGCGGTTAACCTCAGAGAGGAAAGCCACACTCCTCTCCACATCTACATACAGAAACCAGTCCCAAGACACCAAATAAGGTAGGGGATACACATAGATCAACGATCCATTCTGAAAGATCCTGAGACATCTCAATGTCCATCCATCAAGGAGGAGTTCAGAATCCATCGAGATCACAAGCCCTGAAGAAACAGGCAAATATCAAGCAATTATCAATTGCACAACTGAAAGGGAAGTGAATCAAAATATATTTCCCTACTATATATAATGATATTTGATATATTCAATATGAACTGTACATGGCTAAGCTAGTTTGTGCAGGAAAATATAAGCCCATCTACAAGTCAGTGTATATGCGAGCTATCAAGACTAACATAGCATCCCTCTCAGAAGAAGGAGGTAGCGCTGTGATATCCTGTACAAGGGTCTCTACGCGAGATAATAGATCTACAGTCATCTGCATGGTGACACTGTGCTCATCAATATATGCACTCATCTCTACAAGGATACCAATAGTAAGAGACCTCACTCTGGTACTGTCTGTAACGGCTACATCCCGTGCAGATATGGTGCTATCCCGCTCAACTATCACTGCATCTCTGGCTAGTCTGGCCTCATCCCGCTCAACAATAGTGGAATCAATATGAGCTAAGGTATCGTCTCTCTCAAATAGGCCACATCTCTCCCATCAAGAGCTGTCAACATCAATGCCCTAGCCTGATCTCTCTCGAAGGTCATCAAATGCAAACTCTGCACTAAATACTCTAAAGGAGGAGTCACAGTTGCAGAAGTACTGGGAGAGTAAACAAGAGCTGCTGTCGAACCAGTAAACAGCTCCTCCTCCTCGGTGTGGGAATTAATGTCCTCCATGGGCTCTCCACCATATGAATCAATACCCAACACTGTGGATACTACCGCAGCCGATGAAGTCTCTGTCTCCATCCACGTAGAATACTCTGTTGAATAGCCCGGATGGCTAATAGAAAACTCAGCATGCTCACGCTGATCCCAACAGGCATAAATCCTGGATCTGTCCTCTGCTGACAAATGGCGAGAAGCCACACGCTGACCTAACGCCCCCTCAAAAGGATGGAAGTCCTAAAACTGGTCAAACTGTGACATCATAGCCAATGGTTGGTAGGTACTCATGCCCCTCAAACCAGCCAAATGGAGATAATCTATGCTCGGAGCATGAGTAATGAAGCTATAGGGTGAATTGAGCCCTGTACACGACAGAATGCCAAACGGATCTCCGATCCCTGCCAAAAATACTGACCAAGACATAGCGTCTATACACTCTGGTGGCTGAAAGGAGTAAGACATAGCTATATCATGGTAAAGCAGTACCCATGTCGTCAGAAAGTGCCGATCGGTCTCAAGTGTGATATAAACCACACGTATAATATAACCGAGCTGCCTGTAAATACCCCTGCAGGGTAGGTGCTGCAAAACGTGGCCAACCTCAACGTCTCTGCCATAATCATAGGAATGATGGTGTGACCCTCCCTGAGATCTCTCACTGCCATGATGACACCTATGTCCATCTCATCCATATACTGTGGCATGTATACATACGCCACTACACACATCACGAGTACATCTATTCTGGCCAAATGCCACTGGTCCTCAGTTATGGTGAAATCCCCGGAGTGCCGAGTATAGCTGTCCAATGAGCCAAATCTATCTATCAGGAAATGCTGGGGTAATACATGGTCGGATGTAATCTTATCCTCTACTACTCTACACCGTAACCCGGTGAGGGTCATGAACTGCCGGAGCATATCTCCGATAGCCAACCGAGCGCAAGGTCTGTCTAAGGGCAAAACCGTCAACCGCTCATACACCTCCAATGTAGGAGTCAACTCCTGGGTACCAAACCGAGAAACCTGCCTCTCCGGTACCCAATGCTCCAGCATACCCTCTACAAAGCCTACGGGAACCTGAAACATCAAGAGGGTCATAGAATGCTGTAATAGCTGATCTACGATCACCCTATCTAGGGGTAACATACTATAATACTAGGATCTTAGACGGGATGCCACCAATACTGGTGGGGTGTGATCTATGCGGCTTACTGTCGAAGAGGACATCTGTGTGGGCCGTATCATAAGACCATCTAGGGGTCAATACTGAATATCTCTGAACATACATACATATGCATGACATAATACATGCATGACAAATAATAGATGGCAATATGATGTAGGGAATGGAAAACAGTACATACATTCCTAAGTACATCATCATCTAAATGCATCATCTCTGTATAGCTAAGAAATATAGGAAAATGGGGCACAACCGCCCAACAACTCCCCTGGGTGGGGCCCACCCCTCCGGTTCGGTCTAGTTCAAGTTGTAAAGGAGTTTTCATAAGATGAAAAGGTCAAATCAGGGATAAAAACGCTACGCGATTGAGCAGAGTAGCCTGAAATCTTGGTTTTCCCGGGCCAAACTGTGGCTTTTCATATCATTCAATGGTATTCACCCAAACATAGGGTATACTATATCGATAATCTCAGCGGTTGCAAATCACACTCGTCAATACCTCACAAAGGTCTGATGCCGTTATTTTGGGGTCGCAACTCCAGAAGTACATATCCCCGACGGGGGTATCATGCATCTGCATCTGTTGATGCACAATCCCTGGCGGGGGCATCACGCGTTCTAAAACACAATCCCCAACGGGGGTATCACTCATTTACATGTGGCGAAGCTCCCATCCCCGGTGGGGGTATCACGCATTTTTATCCGTTGATGCATATATCAACAAAGGTCAAGCAACCTTGATATCACTTCAGCCGTTGGCAAGTAAATCCAATGAAGTGTCAGAAGCCATTCGATGATTTTAGCCGTTGATACACATCAACAAAGATCATACAGTTCCCCGGTAGGGATATCACGCATCTTCATCTGTCAAAATATAGAGTCCCCGACGGGGGTATCACGCATTTCATCTGTTGATGCACATATCAACGAAGGTCAAGCAACCTTGACATCGCATCAGCCATTGGCAAGTAAATCCAACGAAGCATCGGAGGCCATCCGATGATTGCATCAGTTGATACATACATCAACAAAGGTCAAGCAGCCTTGCCATTTATCCCCAACAGGGATTTCATCCATTGATGTACAATTCAGCGAAGGTCAGGCAACCCTGACAACACAAAATGTTGGCAGTAACTCCAGTAGAACATCCTCATCAGGGAGGACGGATAATGGAATATGTTATACACATCCTCAACATGCAAAAGCATCCCCACAGAGTCTCTTATACATGAGAGATACATCTGATCCAGGTAGAAGTCAAGGGGAGTCGACAATCATCCCACCATGCTGGAGAATAATTCAACAAACTATGTACATTTGCATCATGTTGTTGTACATTGCATCATCATTATCTTGTTACGTTTCAAGTGTCTAGTATTTTTTATCCTATCCATGCCATTGTATTGCATGAATATGATAAAGAGGGGCATCTGTAAACACTTAAAAAATTTTTGTATACCTGTTACTAACATTGTAGGAATGCAGAATCATCTTTCAAAGATAACCCTGGAGGACAGCTCAGTTCAATCCTAGAGATAACCCTGGGATACTCAGTATTACCATCTTAGAGATAACACCGAGACATCCAGTTCAGACTCGGATACCACCGAAAGTTTCAACCTCAACCCCAGAAACAACACCGAGAGTTTCAGTTTCAACCTCGGAGATAACCCCGATGAATGCAGTTCAAATACCAGAAATCACACCGGAGAAGACCGTGTCATCTTGGAGATAACCCCGAGATACTCAGTCTCGGTCCCGAAAATAACACCGAGAAAGACATCGTCAACCTCAGAGATAAACCCGAGGCATGCAGTTGCAGTTCCGGAGATAACCCCGAAAATGCTTGTTTCAAATACATACAAACAGCTTTAGAACACTCGGCAAAAGCCCCGAGGCACTCATTCCACAAGCCCAGAGAAAACCCCAGGAAGTCAGGCACATCTCAGAAATAACCCTGAGGATGGTCAATACCTGCAGCAGTCAAATCTCAGCGATAACCCTGAGCAACGACTGCTAACACAGCTCAAACCAGAGATAACCCCGGTGACGGGCAGGACCGTTATTTTGCCATCCCAATGCCACATCGCGCCGTCTCAACAACAACATACATACATTCTACACAGTAATGTCCTACAAGAACCAAGGAGCGACAATCCCGAGTGACTACTACACAAGACAGCACACAGGATATAATTTAAAGCTTGAAGAGATAGGGCATGGTCCCATCTTCCTGACTTCATAGAACCTCAAATCCAATTTCATTGTGTAGCTCTCAACAACAACATGCCGAAAAAGGTCTTATATACCTCGATCGGATGCCCGGATTGAAGTTTTAAAAGTTTGAGTGGACATCACGTTGCACGCGTGCACGTACTTCAACACGGTTGGACCCGCGGAACCCAGACCACCCCGGTCAGCCGTAGGTGCATTTGCGGCTACCGCAGGTGCATCTGCGGCTGCCGCAGGTACACCTGCGGCACCCCCCTTTATAAATAGAGGGCTTGGGGCAGCCATTTTGCATAGGAAAAAGGTGAGGAAGCCCTGTCCAATTTGCTATGTACACACTATAAATTGAGTGCTTTCTCATTTTAAACACTTGTGAGCTCATATATAGCTACTATTTTACTGGCGGGAGCCGAGTGTTCATCCCTTTCAAGTTATTGAAGTCTTCTTTGGCAGTCCACTGTAAGCCTTCTTACACACTTTAAAGCCTTTCTCTTCATCTTTGCATACACCGTTCTTCACGTTGAGAGTCGTGTTGCGTGTGTTTTCCCGGACTACGGTCCGTGGTTTTTATTTCTGTTTGTAAATATTATATATATATATATATTTATATATATTTATAAAAATGGACTAACATTATCGAGTTATGCCTCGATTGAGCCAGGACTCACGTTCGGAGCGTTTATTTGCTTTCATATATATACATTTATATAAACTGTGGTCGAACTTTGTTCGATGAGCCTGAATTTTACATCCGGAGCGTTTATTGCTTATATATATATATATATATATATATATATATATATATATATATATATATTGTTGCCATCAAACTCTGTTTGATTAAGCCTGGATTTCACATCCGGTGCGTTTACCACTTATATATATTTACAAATCGTCCCGCCTGGAGTTTACTTCGTAGCAGTTGACCGTCTTTATTGCTTTCTTTACATTTCGTTCCGCCGGGAATTTACTTCACGGTGATTGATCGCTTGTACAGCGTTATTTACATTTCTGATCCCTAATGGAGGTGCTTCGTGGTTGTTGATCCTGTCTCTTGTTGGGTAAAATCTAGTTACGCACAACACGCAAGTATACGTGGTCAACAAGTAATATAGTAGTGAATAAAGTATCATTCCCACGAAGACAAATTAGCAAGAAATTTAACTTCACAATTATCAATTTTCTATTAATCCTAATTCTATTAAACTAATCAATTCAATGGTCTAAAATTATAGAAACTAAATTAATAAATAAATAAACTATCACGAAACAATCACAAATATCAAAATTCAAAATTTTAAACAATTGATGGAGAATTAGACTTATGATTTCACCCTAAGCTTCACTCTGATTTTCAAACATTTATTCCAATTCAATTTAATATCTCAGTTTATTAATCAAGAACACGAAAGTAGTACTAGCCAGCTCTCGATGCACTAATACCGTATTAACTTAAATCCACAATTTAGATAGAAACAAGTTAAACACCTAACTCAACCAACTCACTATATCTCTATGTGAACTGAAATTAAAGAATGTTTAAGCTTAAGTTCTCTATCCGATTACATGCGATGTCAAGCATATCTCTACCTTAACAATAATCAAGAATCCGGTATTCACAAAATTCATGACATATGCTATATTAACTAAGTCTATATTTGAATATCATCTCTCGATTCCATACAAATCCACAAAGAATTGTTGATCAAGAAATTCATAAATTCACGCTCAAATTAACATAGATAAACTGGAAATACTTTATTAAACTAAACATCAAAGTTATAAAATCATCGTTCCACCCAAGGATCCATCATAAGCCTAATAAGCGAATTAGTTCATAACGAATGAAATAAAAACTGAATAATTCAAATGAAACATCCTTGCAATTACAAATAAAAGACTAAAGAGAAGAATAGTGATGAACACCCTCCACGTAGCCTAGAATTGCAATCGTCACGAAAATCTCTTCAACATACTCCACAGCTTTTCGTGAAAATTTGGAAATAATCTTCGTAATCTGCTCTCCGTGATTGTCGAATCTCTTGTTAATCAAGTCAATAAACGTGTCTCCCCTTTAGTGTCCCAGTCGAAATCCCTTATATTCTAGAGTCCATAAGTGAGTACAATACTAGAAACCATGTATCAGCACAATTTAAAAGCAAACAGGAGAATCAGCTGGTCGAGACCCCCCGCCTCGGCGGGGGTACACAAGCAAAAAGGGCCCGCCTCGGCGGGGGTGCCTTCTGCTAATTTCTCCAAAAAGTTGCCGAGTGAGTTTTTCCTTTCCTTCACGAATTCGGCCCGAAATGATCCCAATTGACTCCAAATCTTGTTAAATGCTGCACTGACCACCCTACACATAAAAGAACACAAAAATGAGTGAAAATGAGCACGAAAGAAGAAAATAACAACGAATTTAAGCTTGAAATGAACATCAATTCGTGGATATGAAATCCACTTATCATCTCTCTATATATATTTATCGCTTTTATATATTTACATTTTCGATCCCCCATGGAGGTGCTTCGTGGTGGTTGATCATGTCTGTATATATATATATATATATATTTACAGCTTTTATATATATAACTGCTTACAGTTTTCATACGTATTACGGCATCATGTGAGCCTAAGAATCATGTGATCACAGATTCAGTCTACTAAATCTAGATTCGGTTCCCATGATGGACATTTTCAGCTGTAAGCAGCTTGTAAATTATTTGAGGTGTTCGAATTTCCTTATATGGCTATTATGCCCACAAGGAGTTCGGCACTATTTTGTATATTATTTTCTCGAAGATGCTTTACAAGTCCAAAATAAAAGCAATAAAGCCGAATATTTTAATAAAATGGAAGTATTAAAAGGTCTCAATTACTATTGAGCATAATGGTTTGAAAAACCTCTTTTTACAAAACTTCACTGATATATCTAGTTTAAAATAGAATTTTTACATAAATTCAAACCCTGTGTATATAGGTGCGAACGAGGCCTCGCACTACTTCCAAATAAATGCACATTGACCCCCCATACACACATTCATATAATAGTTTCTTAAAAAGTGGTGGTCACCGTGGCAACACGGATGTCGGGGGGTACCTAACACCTTCCATCCGCATAAGCAAGTCCCCGGACCCTAATGAATCTCGGTTTCATAGACCCGTTAAGCAGTGTCACATCACTTGGCCAAAAGGTCCATTGCAACCACTTGAAATTCTAGAATAGAAGTGGGAGCACATTACCATGGATTTCGTTACTGGTCTTTCCAAGGTTTCTCAAGACATAGATGTAATTTGGGTCATTGTTGATAGATTGACCAAGTATGCTCATTTCTTACCAATACGAGAAACTTATTCACTTTAACGTCTTGCTCGTATCTACATAAATGAGATTGTAAGACCGCATGGTATGCTAGTATCCATAGTTTCTAATCGAGACCCAAGATTCACTTCACGATTTTGGGTTAGTTTGCAAAAAGCTATGGACACGGATTTACGATTCAGTTCGGCATATCATCCTCAAACAGATGGGCAGTCAGAGAGGACTATTCAAACTCTTGAAGATCTATTAAGGCTCTGTGTCCTTGACTTCAATGGAAGTTGAGACAAGTTCTTGCCATTGGTGAAATTTTCCTACAATAACAGTTATCAAGCAAGTATTGGCATGGCTCCATTCGAGGCATTGTATGGACGTAAGTGTCGTTCTCAAGTATGCTGGGGTGATGTGGGTGAAACAATGTTGTTGGAACCGAAATTGGTACGCATGATACATAAAAGATTCAAATGATCCGACAACGTATAAAAACCTCACAAGATCGACAAAAGAGTTATGCTGATCATCATCGAAAGGACGTGGAGTTCAATATTGGAGATCATGTGTTGTTACGTGTTGCTCCATGAAAAGAAGTTATAAGATTTGAAAAGAGAGGAAATGTGGCTTATAGACTCGCCTTACCGCCAAGTATGTCTCGTGTTCATAACGTTTTTCACATATCTATGCTACGTAAATATATGAAAGACTCGAACCACATTATTGACTTAGAATCGGACGAGATAGTGGAAGATTTAACTTATGAAGAGGTACATGATAAAATCTTGGATAAGAAGGAACATAGTCTACGCTTCAAGGTTATACCTCAAGTCAAAGTTTTATGGAGAAATGACGATGTTGAGAAAATGACCTAGGAGTTGGAATCTAAAATAAAATCAAGGTATCCTCACCTCTTCGACATACCAGATACGTACCCCAATTTCGAGAATGAAATTTCAGAAGAAGGGGAGGTTGTAAGACCCCAACTTTTATGAATAAAGATTAATTTTTCTCAAAATATATTTTTGAATATTATGGTGTGGATTTGATATAATATTATAGTTGTGAGTAATATTTATAAATTTTGCAAAGTAAGCAAGTTGTTATAAAATATTCGTTTGGTCGGAGAATATTCGTTTTAATAGGGAATATTCGTATGACGACACAATCATTGGTGGACCCCACAATAGAATTATTATCGGAGTTAGAAAACGATAGAAATATCTTTTTATAAAAATAACGGCGAAAGTTTTATTGTTAAACTGTTGAAATACCCGATGGTAAAAGTACAGTAATACGCGTGGTTGCATAGTAGCACACGATATTGATTATTCATCCTTACATAAGAAGTCACTCAGTTATACTCAATTATTGCTACAGTAATTGCTACATAATATCTCTCATATTAGTGATTCAATTATTATCATAGTATCATCTTCACAATATTTTATATTATTAAATCAATAATTGAGACGACAAAGTTATTCAAATTATTATTTGCATTATTGACGATGTCTAAAAAGTTCTATCGAGAAAAGGGGTTTGGTCACCTAATTGCGTGCCAATAGAGAGAAACTCTTATCGAAAAGCCCCTTCTTTCCTAAGAATGATCTGGTTGTTAAATATTGTGAGTTATAATATTAATGATGAATAAGTTCATATTGATTAAAGATGTTTGTACATATAGTTTTCTTTAATTCTTCTGTGACCCAATTACCTTCAAAGGAGGTATTTCTTTGGTTGGCTGGTTTTATTGACCAAACGGGCAATTAATCGGATAAATGAGCAATTAATTGCTATTGGTTCACATGAAAATTACTGTTGGTTCACATGTATGGAACTATTGGTTCACACGCATGTACTATTAAGGGAGGTGGTGCAAGATTGATAATACTTGCAGGCCTAAATTAAAAATAGAGGTATAGATGAAGGTACTATACTATTATAATTCGAGCCCCTAATCGTGCAATTATCGAAACTATGTTTTCCTATAAATAGAAGCTCATTTCTTCTTTCATTCTCACCAATTCACTAAGACTCACCAGAGCAACTATAGAGAGAGAAACTATAGAGAGGAAGAAGAAGAGTATTCTGCTACTTCACTATTTCAGTATCCAGTCTTCTACTAAGGTAAGGGATATTATTTTTGTTCAGTATTCGTAAGAAATAATATTTTCTTCCATACTCTGTAGTGTGTGAGTAATATTATTTCATTTCGTATTCTTAATTCTACACTCATTTTATTAAAGTATTGCTTCTATACTCTATAAAATTAGTAGAATATCCATGAAATTTGCGCTTCATCTAGTATCGTTTCACAAGAATATTTTTTTGAACATTCTTGTTAAATTTTAAGCTTTTCGTGCTAGAGTACTATTCACGGGATACTATTCACAAAGTACTATTCACGGGATACTATTCACAAAATACTATTCTTGAAGTACTATTCATAAAGTACTATTCACTCGGGTACTATTCACCTGGGGTACTATTCATGACAAAAATTGATTTCTTTTCTGTCCAAATCATTTTTGATACAATATTATTCTTGAATTTTACTCCACAAAGCAGTATCAAGTTGACAATTTGGACATTATTGAATTTTGGATAAATTAAATTATAAATCTTTAAAAATTTATCCTTTGTTTTCTTTTAATTGAATTCTTATATCATTGTCATCATCCTCATGCTTATATTGTGATGGAAATCATCTTTGACTTACGTGCATAGATGGACTGTTGATTGCTATTATTATGACCATGGATTATTCGGTGTAATCATGACCTGTAATGTTACAAATGATATGGTAAAAGTAATCATTGGCCCGTAGTGCATTGATGGACAGTTGTTGGCATGATCATGACCATTGGTGATTACACGAATATCTTTGGCCCGTAGTGCATGGATAATTCGTGGACGTGATACTAATGAATATCTTTGGCCCATAGTTCATGGATAATTCAGTGGTGTGGATTATTTATTGAGCTGAGTCTCAGCGGTAAAGTTGATGAAAATCATTTTAAATCATAAAAGATAATAGATATCATGTTCTACTTGACTCTTCTAATGGATTGCTTGTTCCACTGCAGTTAAACTTGTTGATTATTATTAGTTTAACATTGTTGAAGGCTAACATTAATTTATTCTACATTATCTTAGTCATAATATTTCTTACTGGGCTAGTTGAGGTCACCCTTTCACTTTCATTGTTCTCTTTAGGAAATGAGAACGTAGCCGGGACTAGTCGGGGAATGGAGTGACGGTCCGAGATGGCGGCTGTAGTAGTCCTCAGTATTCTATGAAATAGTGTGATAATAATTGTAATGAGGACTCCATTTGAGTTTGAATATTTTCTTCTAGACAATATTCGTGTAAAAACTCTCAGCTACGTTTTTATCGTATTGTATAAGGAAGTTTGTATTTAAATTCTGTACCATGTATTTGGCGACTCAGAATGGGTGATGTATACCTAATTTTGGGGCGTCACAAGCAGCCACTTCCCCCCGGGTTACTAAAGAAGTTATCATTGGTTTTATCAGAAATAATGTCAGTTGTCGATATGGACAACTAGAGGTGATTGTATCAGATAATGCCAAGAACCTCAACAATCAAATGATGGAGGAGTTATGCCGTAAATTCCACATTAAACACCTCAACTCCGTCATCTATCGTCTAAAGATGAATAGTGTTATTGAAGCGGCTAATAAGAATATCAAAAAAATCATGCAAAAGATGTCCGCCAATCACAAAGGATGGCCTGACTTATTGCCTCTGACTCTATTAGCCTACAGAACGTCAATGCGCACTTCCACTGGGGCAACCCCCTACTCATTAACCTATGGGATGGAATCAGTGCTCCTCATAAAGGTGGAAATGGAATCCCTCAGAGTGTTGATAGACGCTCAGTTGAATGAACACCAATGGTTACAACATAGGTACCACCAATTGTCTTTAATAGATGAAAGGCGAGCCGCAGCTATCTTCCACGGACAGTTATACCAACAAAGGATCGCTAGATCCTATAATAGAAAAGTCCGGCTATGGCATTTCAAACAACATGACTTGGTCTTAAAGAAGGTTCTTGACAACCAAGACCAATCTAAAGGAAAATTCGCCCCAAACTAGGAAGGCTCGTTTGTTATCAAGGAGGTATTGACAGGAGGAGCCCTCTGATTACAAGAGATGGATGGCGATGAATTTCCACTACTCATTATCTCGGACACCGTGAAACGGTACTATGTCTAAAGTTTCCTTCAAACCAGCATCCTGGTTCTGGATCACCAGATTCCCAGTCAGTTCAGGTTTTCAAAACCTTGCACTATATACAACCTTTCTTCACATCAGTTTGCCCCATCAGGGACAAACATACCTTCCAACCAGTAGCCTGGTTATGGATCATCAGATCCATCACTCAACTCAGGTTCTCAAAACCTTTCACACCTTCAATTCATCTCACTAAGGATTAAACAGTTCACACGTTCAATTTTGTCCCACTAGGGATAAAACCTTTCACACTTTTAGTTTTGTCCCACCAGGGACCAAACTTTTCACATCTACAATCTGTCCTGTACATGGGGCGAACTACGTAGACCTAATCTCCCCAATACACGAGAGTACGTAGGCAGCCATTTTTATGGTCCGGTCTAACTATAGAAAAAATAAAAAACATCTTTACACCTTTTTTCACCACCACTTACAACTTTGAACCTTTTCACGCTAGGATCGAACTACGCAGACTTGATCTCCCCTCATCAATGGGAGTACATAGGCAGCCATTCACGGTTCGGTCTCACCTCTACCAAAACACAAAAACTTGTCACTGGTACTAAGATCATCTTTCAAACCATCAAAACCATACATCATCAGCTTAGACCAAAGGGATGGAACTACCTGGTCTCCCCGCACAAATGGGAGAAAAACCGACGACCATCTAAACTGCGGTTGAGTCCTCAATGAGAAACACTAATCCATAAGAGATGGAACTACCTGGGCTCCCTAATACAAAGGAGTATTGGCGACCATCTGCGGTGCGGTCAACCTCAGAGAGGAAAGCCACACTCCTCTCTATAATCACATACAGAAACCAGTCCCAAGACACCAAAGGGTAGGGGGATACACAGATCAACTATCCATTCTGAAAGATCCTGAGACATCTTAATGTCCATCCATCAAGGGGGAGTTCAGAATACATTAAGATAACAAGCCCTGGAGAGACAGGTAAATATCAAGCAAGTAACAAGGCATAACTAAAAGGGAAGTGAATCAAAATATATTTCCCTGCCATATATAATACTGTTTGATATATACAATATGTACTATACATGACAAAAATGGCTAAGCTAGTCTGCGCATGAAAATCCAAGCCCATCTACAAATCAGTGTATATGTGCACTATCAAATACAACATGGCATCCCTCTCAGAAGAAGGGGGTACTCTGTGAGTTCTTTCCTAAGGGTATCTACACGTGCCAAGAGATCCACAGCCATCTGCATGGTGACACTATGCTCATCAATAAACGTGATCATCTCTGCAATGATACCAGTAGTATGGGACTGCAATGTAGTGCTATCTGTAACAGTGTCATCTCTGGCAGATATAGCGCCATCCTGCTCAATAACAGCGGCATCTCTAAATGATCTGGCCTAATCCCGCTTAACAACAGCGGTGTCTCTATGAGCTAAAGCATCATTTCTCGCAGCTAGAGCGGCATCTCTACTAGTAAAAGCTGTCAACATCAAGGCCCTAGCCTGATTTCTCTCATATATCATCAGATACAGACTCTGCTCTAAATACTCTACCGAATGTGGAGTCACAGTAGCAGTACTGGGAGAATCAACAAGAGCTATTGTTAAACTAGCAAATAGCTCATCCTCAGTAGGAGAATCAGTGTCCTCCATGGGCTCCCAACTGTCAGAATCAACAACCGGCTATGTGGATACAACCCTGATCGATGTAATCTCTGCCTCCATCCATGCAGAATACTCTGTAAAACAACCCGGATGGCTAGTATTAAAATTCGCCCTCTCACGCTGGGCCCAATAGGCATAATGTGACACCCCCAAATTCGGACCACCACTTGTTCACTCGAATTCGGTTCATCACGTGCTCAAAGTAATACAATAATATCTAGAATTACACATCCACATCAGAAAATTTAATTTAGAATAATATACAATAATTTATTATAATTATTCCCCTAGATCCCGTAACCTACAGTACTTAACAGATTACATAATAATATCGAATAAAGACTTATTACATAATCCTACTTAAGCTTAAACATAGTCTGAAAATAGTCTTAATACAACATAAAACTCTTTAAACATAAAGGAACAAGCTAGTCGGTAGCCTTGCCCTTGCCCTTGTCTTTCCCAGAGACACTTCCATGTTCCGCCTTAACTAAAAGGTTTTAAATAAGCAAGAATGAGTACAAATTTCCCAACAAGTAATATATAACAGGGGTAAAGAGTTCTATAACACGAGTTTGAAATATCGAAGTATCATCTCTAAGAAAGTTCAAGGTTTCAGAATAATATCATGAATAATAAATATCAACAATTCTTGAATCAATCCTTGGAATATGAATGATAATTCAATATAGATCAACAAATATATATGAATTCAAAGGCAATTAATGTATCCAACTGGATAAACAATTTATACTGAGCAGTCACTAAGGACTATTAAACATCTACTAGAATTACCAATATTAAACTGATACCCCAAAAGAATTTAAGTACGATAGATGATCAGTCTACAATACTCTATGTTATGCATAATACCACAGTAATATTCACGCGTGTGTTGGGGCTTCCAGCAATAAACACTCTTACGAATTATAAGAAACCCTAAAATCGGTTCTGAAAACTCTAATTTCAGTTTCGAGAATTCAAAACCCTAATTTGGAAGTTAAAAACCCTAATTTGGGAATTCAAATGCAAGTATAAGGTTGAAACGTTATAAATTATATTTAATTAGGGATAACCCTAATTGATCTTTAGAAAACCCTAATTTCTGGATTAGAAACCCTAATTTATAATTACGAAAAACCTAATTGTTAATTTAATAATTTTAATGTTAATTAGGAAACATTGATCCTAATTTTCAATTTATGAATAATTAGAAAACCCTAATCTAATTAGGAAACCGAATATTTAAATTAGAAAGATTATTTTTCTATTTAAAACCCTAATTCTTGGGTTACAAACCCTAATATACAATTATGACTCTAATTGCTAAATTAGCAATTGTAATTAGGAAATAATAATCCTAATTAGCAACCTTGGATTATGATTAGGAAATCTTAATATAATTATAGGATCTTAATTATAATTTAAAATTTTTAATTTTTGAAATCCTATATTAGAAATTTTAATTTTTGAAACCTTAGGTTTAAACCCTAAGGGTTCAAACCCTAAGGGTTCAAACCCTAAGGGTTGTGCAATTGCCCATAATGCCATTAAATTTATATTACAAATGATAAAAATGCTCTTTTTGTATTTTATTAGGGTAACTTGTATAAATTGCCAATATTTTAGTTGGTGACCAACTAATTTGACTTGTGTGACCTAAATCTCCAGCCAACCAGCCGAATTTATCAGATAATAGCAACATGTCATCATATATATTGATTTAAAAAGAGAGAAAGTCACCAAAAGTGACCCATTTGTGTACCAACTCTCAAACAACTCTCTCTCTCTGTAAGACCCCAACTTTTATAAATAAAGATGAATTTTCTATAAATATCATTTTTGAATATTATGGAGTTAATTTGATATAGTGTTATAGTTGTGAGTAATATTTATAAATTTTGCAAAGTACACAAGTTGTTATATAATATTCGATTGGTCGGGAAATATTCGTTTTAATAGGAAATATTCGTACAACGACATAATCATTGGTGGACCCCACAACAAAATTATTGTCGGATTGAGAAAACGACAAAAATATTTTACTAAAAATAATGACGGAAGTTTTACCATTGATACTGTTGAACTACTCGGTAGTAAAAGTATAGTAACACGTGTGATTGCATAGTAGCACACGGTATTGATTATTAATGCTTATGTGAGAAGTCACTCAGTTTGATTCAATTATTGTCAGTTAATAATATGAATTATTTAGCGATAATGAAGTTTTGTTTTATTCGTATTATTAACATAATAAAACAGAAACATCTTTTTATATAAAACAGAATACTTTATTAAAGTTATTCCATAAATAGAGTATATTATATTTTATTTAAAAGATTTTTCTTTAAATATGGATGGTTAGATTAAAGTAATCAATCTGGACCGTTCATGGATTAGTTACTATGCATTCCATTTTTCTATAAATAGCAGCTCATTCCTTCATTATTTCTTACGAATTCACTGAACTCTAGAGAGAGAAACTATAGAGAGAGAGAAGAAAAGTATTCTGCTACTTAACTACTTCCTTATTTCAGTTCTTCTTTAAAACGGTAAGGGGTGTTATTCTTTCTTATTCATGAAGAGAACTGTTGTTATTCCATTTCTTATTATTCTGTTGGAATAACCTGTATACGCGGTCTACCCTATACTTGGTTCCGTCTTGTTATTATTCTGTTGGAACATCCTGTCTGTGTATTTTACACCGGACCTGGTTTCATTTTTATTATTATTCTGTTGGAACATTCTGTCTGTATGTTTTACACCGGACCTGGTTTCTTCTTATTATTATTCTGTGGGAACATCCTGTCTGTGTGTTTTACACCGAACCTGGTTCCGTCTTGTTATTATTCTGTCGGAACATCCTGTCTGTGCATTTACGCCGGACCTGGTTCCATTATTTATTATTCTATCGGAATATCCTGTCTGTGCGTTTACGCCGGACCTGGTTCCATTATTTATTATTCTGTTAGAATAACATGTCTGTGCGGTCTATCGCATATCGGGTGATTTCTTTTGTTATTCCATTATTTATTATACTCAGTTGGTTAAGTTTTAACTTCTATACTCCATGAAATTAGTGGAATATCCTTGATAATTGCGGTTCATCCAGTATCTTTTCATGAAAATATTCTTCTAAGCATTATTGAATTTTACTCCACAAAGCAGTATCATGTTGACAATTTGGACGTTGTTAATTCTTGGATAAATTAATTCTTGAACTTGTTTTATTGAATTCTAATATCATTGTCAGCATCCTCATGTTTATAAAATGTTGAAAGTCATCTATGGCATGTAATGCATAGATGGACTTGGTATGATTATAACCAGGGATTATTCGGTGTAATCATGACCGTAATGTTACAAATAAAGTGGTAAAAGTCCTCATTGGCCCGTAGTGCATTGATGGACAGTTGTTGGCATGACCATGACCATTAATGAATACATGAATATCCTTGGCCGTAGTGCAGGGGTGATTCGATGATGTGGATTATTTTATTAAGCTGAGTCCCAGCGATAACAGTGTTGAAAAACCTTTTAAATCATAGAAGATAGTAGATTTTATTCTCTACTTGACTCTTTTAATGGATTGCTTGTCTCGCTGCAGTTAAACTTGATGTTCGTTATATTTTATCAGTTTAACACTGTTGAAGGCTAATGATAATTTATTCTACATTATCTTAGTCATAATAGTTCTTATTGGGCTAGTTGAACTCACCCTTTCTTTCACTGTTCTCTTCAGGAAGTGAGAATATAGATGGGACGAGTTGGGGAACGGAGTCATGGACCAGATGATAGCATTAGTAGTCCTCACTATTCTATTAAATAGGGTGACAATAATTGTAATGAGGACTCCTTTTGAGTTTGTATAGTCTCTAGTAGACAATAATTGTATTCAAACTCACAATTATGTTTTGTCGTATTGTACACGGTAGTTGTATTAGTAAGTTGTATTTGTATTCGGTACCCTGTATCTGACGAGCCAAGATGGGTGATGCATACCTAATTTTGGGGGCGTCACAGTTGGTATCAGAGCTTAGGGATATGATCCCTGGCTAAGATGTGAGAATAGAACTAGGAGGGGAGAGACGGGGAATTCCTTCGCTAGTATGACCTACCTAAGTTTATTTGCATGGCATTTAATTGGTCGGTCATAATATAAGGATAATATATGACATATCAATTAACTTTTGTTTTGTGGCAGTATCTAAAAATGGCATCTGAGAATGTTGAGAATAGCAATGGAGCATAGGCGACTGTTGATTCACCACATATCAAAAATCAGGATAATGTGCATCAGGAAGGTGACAATCCGCATGCAAACAATAACACTGACCAGATGATGAATGATGGAATGTTCAGAAGCTTTATGCAGTTCATGCAACAGCAGGCGAGAGCGGCTCCTCTCCAAAATATAGGTGGAAATACTAAAAACTCTCAGACAGTCACTGCTAAACAGTTCAAGGAGCTGGGACCACCGGAGTTTAAGGGAGAGCCAAAACCACTTATAGCAAAAACATGGATAAAGCAGATCACCAAGATATTTGATGTCTTGGGATGCTCCGAGGAGCAAAAGGTTCCCTTTGTCGCCTTTATATTGTGAGGAGAGGCAGATTACTGGTGGAAATCGATTAAGCGTAGTCAACCTGCCGCACTTAAGATGTCTTGGGAGAAGTTCCAAGAGCTGTTCAATGACAAATACTTTCCCGAAAGTGTTCGTCACATGAAGGAGGTGGAGTTCATCAAATTGGAGCAGAATAATATGACCGTGTCGCAGTATGAGGCTAAATTTGCTGAGTTGTCCCGGTTTGCGTCCCACTTGGTGGATAATGAAGAGCGAATGATGCGAATATTTTTGCGAGGTTTGAAACCTGAGATACGTCAACATCTTATTCCTCATAAACTGTCTTTGTATTCAAATGTTGTGAATATGGCTCAGTTAGTGGAGTGCGATAACGAGTCAACGTAACCAAAAGAGAGCAGTCGGCAAAATTATAATACCAGTGAGAGCAGTCATCGAAGCGGTGACAACAAGCGTGGAGGGAATCAACAGGCCATAAATGGTAACCACTTTGGTGGTAATCAGGGCCAAAATAATAAGAACGGTCATTTCAAGAAGAGGAGATTCAACAATGATGGAAAGACATCAGCACCAGCACCCGTTGTTAAGGAAGGAGAACGACCACCTATCATATGTTTCAAATGCGGAGGGGAGGGGCACATCAGTCCAAACTGCGCGATGCCGTCTAAAGCATGTTATAATTGTAGTAGAGAAGGTCATTTAGCTCGATTTTGTCGTTTACCAAAAACAAGTTCATCCAAGATGGAGACACCAAAGGCAGTCCCAAAGAAGTCAAAATTGGTAGTGCAAGGGAGAGCATTTGTTGTGACCTCCCAGAAAGCAAGGAACCCGAATGAGGTCATCACGGGTAAGCTTATCATAAACTCTAACGAAGTCTATACTTTAGTTGATACCGGTTCTACCCATTCTTTTATTTCTCCTACTTGCGCTCATCGATTAAATTTGACTCCGGAGAAATTAGACTTTGACTTATCTGTTGAAACTCCATTGGGAGAAACCTTTATTACATCCACGGTTTATAAGTCTTGTTTGGTTCAAGTTGGTACCCACACATTACCTGTCGATCTTATTTCATTAAAAATACTTGCATTTGACGTGATTCTAAGGATTGATTGGTTAACTACTCATCATGCAAAAATTGATTATTTTCGTAAGGTTGTTAGCTTTCATATTCTTAATCGACCTATTATGCGAATTCAAGCAACCAAACCATTAAAATCAATCGCTGTCATCTCAAGCCATAAAGCTATTCGTTTATTGAAAAACGGATGTCAAGCTTTCTTAGCTCATGTCACGGATCTAAACAAAAATACGCCAGTTTTGAATGATATTTCTATTGTTAATAAATTTCCTGACGTATTTCCTGAAGAACTTCCTGGCCTACCCCCAGAGCGTGAAATTAAATTTTGTATCGACCTTGAACCCAGTACAAAACCCATTTCCAAAGCCCCATATCGAATGGCTCCTATTGAACTTCAGGAGTTAAAGATCTAACTGCAGGAATTGTTAGACATTGGCTTTATTCGTCCTAGTAATTCTCCTTGGGGTGCTCATGTTCTATTCGTGAAGAAGAAAGATGGAAGTATGCGACTTTGTATTGATTATCGGGAGTTGAATCATGTCACCATCAAAAATAGGTACCCATTGCCACGTATTGATGACCTGTTTGACCAGTTGCAAGGAGCACAATTCTTTTCAAAGATCGATCTTCGTTCTGGATATCATTAGTTGAAGGTTAGAACTGAGGATATTCCAAAGACGGCTTTCAGAACTCGGTACGGGCATTATTAATTCCTAGTCATGTCCTTTGGATTGACTAATGCTCCTGCTGCCTTCATGGATATGATGAACCGGGTATTCAAGAAATATTTGAATTACTTTGTGGTTGTCTTTATTGATGACATTCTTATTTATTCCAAAAGCCGTGAAGATCATGAGCAACACTTGAGGCTGGTACTCCAAAAGCTTCGTGAATACAAGCTTTATGCCAAGTTAAAGAAATGCGAGTTCTGGCTGGAGGAGGTAGCATTCCTTGGGCACGTAGTATCAAGTCGTGGAATATCGGTTGACCAGACAAAGATTGAAGCTATTCAAAGCGGGGAGCAACCTAAATCAGTGACCGAAGTACGTAGCTTTCTTGGTTTAGCTGGTTATTATCGGAGATTCGTGGAAGGATTTTCTCGAATCGCTACTCCATTAACTCAACTGACTCGGAAAGATACAAAGTTCGGTTGGAGCGAAGAATTTGAAAAGAGTTTTCAAGAACTCAAGAGGAGACTCATTTCAGCACCTGTTCTAACAATACCATCTGGCTCGGAGGGATTTGTCATCTACAGTGACGCTTCGAGCAAAGGGTTGGGATGCGTTCTTATGTAGCATGGAAAAGTCATAGCCTATGCATCAAGACAACTCAAGGAATATGAGACGAATTATCCTACTCATGATCTAGAGTTGGCAGCTGTTGTCTTTGCACTTAAAATTTGGAGGCATTACTTGTATGGGGAGAAGGTGGAGATCTTTACGGATCATAAAAGCCTCAAATATTTCTTCACTCAAAAGGAACTCAACATGTGACAACGACGTTGGCTTGAACTGTTGAAAGATTATGATCATACCATTCAATACCATCCTGGAAAAGTAAACGTGGTAGCTGACGCACTTCATCCAGAGGCAAACAAAATGGCTCTGCTTCTGCAGAGCCTCAACACATGCATTGATAACCTTCTTCTAACTGCAACTCATACTAACTCTAATACTTCCAAACATGGATATCAACTCAGATGACAACTCAAAATCTAATTAACAAGTTATTACCAGAAATTCTAGAATTCTCCATTTATCAAAATAAGAACACTAATGTCACCTTTGTGATAAGAATTAGGCAGATCTTATAATAAAAATCAAATTACTCTCTATAGCCACTAAGCAAGTAATCTCAGTAACATAAAAAATGAAGGGGAAAGCTCAATTTATAGACAACTTACTAACCATGCCAAGCCATTGTCCAAGGAATTAAACCAAGAGATGGAAGGAGAATTCATTGGGTAATCAAGAGTTGGTGCAATAGTGGCCAACCATTTCCATCACCCACACCCTTCTTCATCATGGCTAGTGTCACAGGGTGCACAATCTGACACTAAATTTTTCGCGTCTTTGTCCTCCTTGTGATGCACTGGTTCGCCTAACCAGTCAGCAACCTGTCAGTCACACAAGCACAGTCTGTATAAACAAGCCACACACACACAAGCCAACAAGATTTACAGGACAACGTCCCAACCTTTTATTGCTCACTCAATAACAAGGAATACAATATATGACTAGGCTCGCAGGCTACACTTGCTCAGTGATCTCACATGCCTTGCCAAGCCCTTGGCTACACATATATATATATATATATATACATTAGGCTGCAGTTGACACCCCCAACTGCTAGGTCATTCAGAACCAATAGGAAACCAGCATTTTGAATCAGCAACTACCTGCCAACTGCCCACTAGCAGATGTGTGCGTCCCATGATGTGCAAACTGCTCATCAACTGCTTCTCAACTGCCTATTAGCAGCTATGTGCGCCCCATGATGTGCAACTGCTCCTCAACCGCCCACCAGCAGGTGTGGGGCGCCCCATGATGTGCAACTGGCTGGAGACATGCCAGTCATGTGCATGGAGGTTACTGCCAGCAATTGCCCTCAACTGTCAGTCAGTTGGGTCAAGCTCCAGTCATCCAATCCAAAACTGCCCATAGTGTCAGCCCACCTTCTTGATGTCCTTCACCCACTATTATCAGCCCACATTGTTGTTGTCTCAGCCCAAGTTGTCCAGTCATGTCGCCCAAACATGTTGCCCAATCATGCTGTCCATTTGGTCCATGAATTTCCAACTAGCCCAGCACTTGCCTAAGGTGCTGTCCAAGTTTGTTGTGCACGTCCAGCCCATACGTCTGTCCACATGCATTAGCTTTGATGCATGCTAGGCGTATGCCCATGCCATGCATTGACATGTTAGGCGTACGCCTATGCTATGCCCAACTGATGCCACGCTCAGCAACGTTCTTGCTTGTTCATGCCCAGCCCATGCACAAGCCTTTGATTCGATCCAAACTTCCCAATCCGATGTTAGACATTGTTGTAGGGGAGCCCAACAATGTCCCAACATCCAGCACTGACCGCCCATGGCATCTGCCCATGGTCCCGGGTAACCTTCACGGAGTACCCCTCCCCTATAGTAGTACTTATGAAAATTTCCAAACTGTCAGCACTAGACATCAGACCTGTCTGAGGAAGCATAATGCAAACCTTCTAGATTTGCTAGTTTTCTGACATAGCCCATTTGCTGCACAATGATTCCCCATTGGCCCAAATGGCCGAGTGTCAAACTATTTTGCTGGTTAAGTACGCACAGCGCCCTTGGCTGCCGCGCGCTTCTGAGTGGTGCCGCACGCTGCCGAGTGATGCCGCACACTGCCGCACACTGCCGCACACTGCCGAGTGGTGCTGCACGCTGCCCCACACTGCCGAGTAGTGCCGCACGCTGTAGCACACTGCTGCTCAGGAGTGCCTTGCTGAATGTCAAGGCTTGGCTTGGCATGCTATCTGAGCGTCCCGCATGCCAAGTGCGTGTTAACCCACTAAGGGGCTAACAAACCACCCCCACCAGAAGAGCCCGACGTCCTCATCGGTGGGTGTGCCCAATACTCTGCAATCTGTTTCTCAAACTGCCACAAAGTCACATCTCTTTCTCAACTCGCGTCTACCTCATCTTCACCTTTCTAATAAACCAAGTAGTCTGTCCTTCGATTTTTCTTGCTCATACCTTCGGTTTTATGAGCCAAAATCTTCTCAACATCCTTGTCAAACTGCTTTCTGATTACTGGCAGAGCCCTCTTGGCTTGCTTTCTACCAGCATCAAGTAATTCCTGCTGGAATGGCTTAAGGTAACTCACATGGAAAGTTGGATGTACCTTCAATCTGTCTGGAAGCTTCAGTCTGTAAGCCACAGCCCCAACTTTCTTTAGTACTTCGAATGGGCCGTCATACTTGGGAACCAATCCTCTATGCACTGTCTTACTACTGATTTTCTTCCAAATCTGAGGTGTTAGCTTCAGTAACACCATGTCTCCCACTTTAAACTCCAATGGCCTTCGATGTGCATCCGCATACTTTTTCATCCTTCTCACTGCCTTGCTTAGGTTGTCTCATGCCTCCTCAAGCAACTCTGTTCTAGCCCTTGCGTAGCGATAGGCAGCAGGACAATTTCCTCCCGTACGCTGCACAGCCACATCATTTGGAGTCCTTGGCTGAAAACCCATGCTCAGCTCAAAGGGACTCATACCCGTTGCAGAAGATTGATGCAAGTTGTAGCAGAACTGTGCTGGTTCGAGCAACTCTAACCAATTTTTCTGACTTGCAGTCACATAATGTCGCAGATACTCCTTAAGCAGCTGATTCATCCTTTCAGTCTGTCCGTCTGTTTGGGGATGATTCGCCGTGCTGAACTTCAACTCAGACCCGACTAAGCCAAACAGAGTCGTCCAAAATCTGCCCGTAAATCGCGTATCTCGATCACTTATGATATCTTCTGGCAACCCAAAGTATTTCACAACATTTCTGAAAAACAACCCAGCAGCCACATCTGCTGTACAAGCATAGGGTGCTGGGATGAACACCGCATACTTGGAAAACCGATCAACCACAACAAAAATTGATCTCATTCCATCAACCTTCGGCAAGCCAGAAATGAAGTCCATTGACACTGATTGCCAAGGTCTGTCAGGAATGGGAAGAGGTTGTAACAAACCTGCTTCACTCTTTTTCTCAAGTTTGTCTACTTGACACACAAGACAAGACTTGACATACGCCTCCATGTCGTTCTCCATTTTGGGCCAGTAGTATGAGCGAGACAGCAATGCCAACATTCTTTCAATGCCTGGGTGACCAGCCCATTTTGTATCATGCGTCTCATGCATGATCTGTCTCCTCAAACTCCCTCCACTAGGGACATACAACGTACTGCCCTTTGCATATAGCAAGTCATCTTCAATCCAATATCTTCGAACCAAACCTTCTTGTACTTGCATCCGAAGTTTTTGGTAAACTGTATCATTTAGGGACTGTTCTTTGATCTTGTCCAGGTACTCGGCTTCAACCACCGTGAGAGCATTAACGAACTCCTGGACAACTTTCCGACTTAATGCATCCGCCACCGAATTTTGTAAGCCCGGCTTATGTACCCACACAAAATCAAATTCTGCCAAGAACTCCTGCCAACGTGCCTGCTTTGGAGTCAGCTTTTTCTGAGTTTTGAAGTAGGTGTTGGCAACATTGTCGGTCACCACCACAAACTTCGTACCCAACAGATAATGCTTCCATGTTTCCAAACAATGCACCACTGCAGTCATTTCTTTCTCATGAGTACTGTACCGCTGCTCAGCATCTTTCAGTTTCCGACTCTCATAGGCGACTGGGTGACCATCTTGTACTAATACCCCGCCAATAGCTCTGTCTGATGCATCAGTGTGTACCTCAAAAGGAATTTCGAAGTCTGGGAGTCTCAGCACCGGCTCAGACGACACTGCCACTTTCAAATTGTCAAATGCCTCTTGACACCCCACTGACCAATCCCACTTGCAATCCTTCTTCAGCAAATCAGTTAAAGGAGCCACCTTCTTCGAGTAGCCCTTAATGAACTTTCTGTAGTAGTTCGCCAGTCCTAAAAATGATCTCAATTCAGCAACTTTCGTAGGAGCAGTCCATTCAACAATGGCTTGGACTTTTCGCTCGTCTATTCTGACTCGTCCTTGGCTAATCCAATGCCCAAGGAACATCACTTCTGCCCTACAAAACTCGCACTTCTCCTTTTTGACATATAATTGATATTCCCTAAGCTTTTGAAATATCAATCTTAGATGTTCCACATGACCATCTAGTGTTTCGCTATACACCACAATATCATCTAGATAGACTACCACAAATCTATCTAAATATTCATAGAATACATCGCTCATAAGATTACAAAAAGTTGCTGGAGCATTGGTTAAGCCAGACGGCATTACGAGAAATTCATATGAACCGTACCTCGTTACACACGCAGTCTTAGCTTCATCACCAGCGGTAATCCTCACTTGCCAATAGCCTGCTCTCAAGTCCAGCTTTGTGAAGTACTTAGCTCGAGATAATCTGTCGAACAAGTCAGCAACGTTCGGAATAGGGTACTTGTTTTTAATAGTAACCTTATTCAGTGCCCGATAGTCGACACACATCCTCATAGAGCCATCTTGCTTCTTTTGAAACAGTACTGGGGCACCATAAGGAGCTTTTGAGGGTCGAAGGAAACCAGACTCTAACAAATCTGCCAATTGTTTCCTCAGCTCAACTAACTCAGCAGGGCCCATCCGGTAAGGAGCTTGAGCAGGGGGTCTTGCACCCGGCTCCAACTCAATCTTATGATCAACCGCACACCTTGGAGGAAGGGTCTTTGGTAATTCTGGAGGCATCACATCCTTGAAATCATCCAGCACCTTAGCGACAGTATCTGGCACTTCTTGGGCTACACCAGGCTTGATCTCAATCAAAGCACACAAGTAGGTTTCTTCGCCTCTTTTAAGCCCAGACTCGAGCTGCACCGCAGACAGCAAACTAGCCTTCCGTTTGCCTTCCTTCTTCTCCAAATTTGGGTATATAGTACTCACAAATCCTGACATCTTCTCATCTGTGATCATCAATCCACCAAGATGAGGCATCACCATACATTTAGCCGACATCAGAAACTCCATTCCTAGGATGAGATCAAAATCATCCAAAGGAACGGCCATCAAGCTGCACTTTCCTTCCCACGGGCCAACCTTCAAATCTGCCACCGCCGTGCCACGAATTGGTCTGGCCTCAGAATTCACAGCCTTAATTTTACTTGCGTTCTCCTGCAAGTTCAACTTCAGTTTGTCCACTTCCCTTTCTGTAACAAAGTTGTTGGTAGCACCAGTGTCTACCATAGCCAACACTTCCTGGCCATTAACAACCACTGACACATACATCAGTCCTCGTGGAGTGGGCGTCTTTGCCTTTTGAGTCTGCAAAGCACCCAACAGTTGCAAGGGGCTCATTCTTGGACCATCTGATGTTCCTTCATTCGAGTCATCTGCAACTAGGGCATTAACTTTCTCTTTCTTTGGGCATTCTCTCATCCGATGGGGACCTCCACATATGAAGCAACCTTTGCTCTTGTTGTCCTTGGACTGTCCATCACTTTTAGGCTTTGACGGTTTGTCAGCACCTTTCTTGAATTTCTTGTCCTTCTTGCCATCTTTAGAACCGCCCTTTTCTTTCTTACTCATCTGCTTCTTCTTTCCATCGGCAGCATTGGGACCAGAATATTTGTAGTCCACCAGACTATCAGCCGCTGCAATTGCTGTAGGCAGGTCTTTGACACCTTGTCTACGCAACTCAGTCTGTGCCCATTGTTGTAAACCCGACATGAAATTGAACAATTTGTCTTCCTCAGACATGTTCTTGATGTCCAACATCAAAGAACTAAACTCCTTCACATACTCCCGAACAGATCCTGTCTGTTTCAAGTGCTTCAAGGTATCTCTTGCCAGCCACGAAGTATTAAGAGGTAGGAACTGATCCTTCAATTCCTTCTTTAGAACTGCCCACGTCTCAATCTTTGGCCTGCCCGCACTAACATCATCCTCAGTCCGAGTTCGCCACCAAAGCTTAGCATCCTCCGTCAGGTACATGCTTGTAATTGTGACCTTCTCTCGGTCTAGGATATGGGCAGCCACAAAGTACTGCTCCATGTCCCATAAGAAATTCTCCAATTCTTTGGCATTCCGACTGCCCCCAAAGGATTTGGGTTCAGGGACTCGCAGCTTCGAGTGGTGTCCATCGCTCACGGGACCACCAGCCACAGCACGTTTGACTAGTGCCATATCTTCAGATATTCTTTCGAGTCGTTCAGAAACTTCGAGGGTCCGATTTGTAGCAGCCAACACATCAAGAGCCATGTTCCAACTTCTTGTTGAACTCCACGACATGTTCAGCAACTTCAGCACGAAGGTTCTCCAGTAGAGCATTTGAGGCTCTGAACTGGTCCACCAACGAACCTTCTTCACCAACCAATCGAGTGCCCACATAAGTTTCCAGCGCCTGCAACTTCTCTTGCAGTTCATTGATCCGAGTAGTATTGTTTGCCATCGCTCGCTAACGAAGCTCTGATACCAATTGTCACAGGGTGCACAATCTGACACTAAATTTTTCGCGTCTTTGTCCTCCTTGTGATGCACTGGTTCGCCTAACCAGTCAGTAACCTGTCAGTCACACAAGCACAGTCTGTATAAACAAGCCACACACACACAAGCCAACAAGATTTACAGGACAACGTCCCAACCTTTTATTGCTCACTCAATAACAAGGAATACAATATATGACTAGGCTCGCAGGCTACACTTGCTCAGTGATCTCACATGCCTTGCCAAGCCCTTGGCTACACACACACACACACACACATATATATATATATATATATATATATATATATATATATATATATATATATATACATTAGGCTGCAGTTGACACCCCCAACTGCTAGGTCATTCAGAACCAATAGGAAACCAGCATTTTGAATCAGCAACTGTCTGCCAACTGCCCACTAGCAGATGTGTGCATCCCATGATGTGCGTCCCACTAGCTACTAGGAAGTTTGAGAGATGAAGGAAATAGGTAGCCTTAGGCCAATGGCCCTTCACGTGTGGAAGAAGAGAGTGACTCACAAAATGGGATAATTCAACTCTCAGCATTTGATAGATGAACAATGCCACATACTATATGTTTAATACACATATATGTATACTTAGGTTTTAAATCCAATTGGGTGCATACATAGATTGTAACAACCCGATATTTTCTATATAATTAAATCAGAAATTATGCGTATAATTTTTTTTTATTTTAAGGATGAAGATTTGTACAAGATATTGTGTATATATATTTATGTAATAAATAAAAATATATTTATTATATGAATAATTAAAAATAATTTTATTTCAGAATTATTGATTATTATAAAGTATATTCTTATAATAATTAATTTTATAGTAGAAATATTTTTATTATCTATTTTCCATGAAAATATAAGTATATATTATTTAAATAATATATGAGATGATTTTTAGAATTATAATAATAATTATTTATTTTATGAATTTATGTTAGATTAAATAAGTTAGTTATTTTTAACTTAATTAATAATGTTAAATACGAAAGATAAATCAGATATAGAATCCAAACCCTAATTTTGGATTTTTATCAAGAAATGAGAATAATAATATAATATTAATTATATTTTGATTTTTCAGTGCTATAAATATGTACTGGATGTACGTATTGATAATGGTTGGTCAATTATGGTGTATTATGACCAAACCCTAACAATATTTTTATAAACCATAGTATTGCTGTTAAACCCTAGTTTTGAAGTCATATGAGACTTTAAAAATCTGTTACGACACTGTGCTATATGATTTTATGATTAATTAGGTAAACCCTAATTAACATTTTGAAATATTAATTTTTAGAAACCCTAATTATTGTTAGAAATCCTAATCTTGAAATTAGAAATCCTAATTTCTATATTTAGTAACCCTAATTAGTAATTTTTAAAACCTAATTACTAATTATAAACCGTAATTGCTAAATTAGCAAGGTTAATTATAATTAGTAAATAAATAAAACCCTAATGTTCATGTATAATGTAATTAGAAATCTAAACTAATTAACAAACCCTAAATTTCTATTTTTAGAAACAAATTTTATTTTTATTTTAATTTAAACCCTAAATGAAATTCTAGAAAACTAAATTTTTTAAAAAACCTTAGGGTTAAACCTTAAGGGTTAAACCCTAAGGGTTTGCAAGGATTACAAATTGGTTATTAAAATTACAAGCATAGTGACCATTTTGCCTTTATTGTATAATTAAGGCTAACTTGTCAAATGAGCTAATGCTTTAGTTGGTGAACAACCCTAGTGTGGCCATGTGCCTACAAACTCAACACTCAGCTATTTTCTAGCCAAATTCATTGCATACTAGTATTATATAAAGATCAAAGAGAGAGAGAAAGCCACATTTTTGCTTATTTTTGTTCTAACACTCAACCAATTCTTTCTCTCTCAAAACCCACAAAATTTTAGTAGCATTTCAGTTCCCAAATCAAGCCCCACGATCACTTTTAACCAAATCAGAAGCTAGAATCAGAAATCGTTCATAGAAGGCATAAACCCTAACCAAGAAATCTGACATTTGATCTGTTGTTAAATGTTAGATTTTTGTTTTAACACATGTTATATGTAGTCTATATTGATGATCTAGGTTGGTATCTTGTAGATCCATAACATCTAACTGGACGAATTTGAAGATTTCAAAAATCTAGAAAATATTTTTTTTTTGTCTGACAACGTAATGTCAGACCATATAAATCTTGTACTGTTATGTGTTTTGGTTGTTTAAATGTTTAAATTTGTAGTGTCGACGTCGGAATTTTTAATTATCCCTTTTCGTTACTTGTTCTTTAGTGTTCCCATTTTAGGTGAGATTTGTTTGAAAAAGCAAGTGAAAAAGGTCTGACATGTATAATGTCGACGATGGACTGTTAAGAGCCGCCAGTTGATTTTTTAAATGGTTGTACCAACACAACTGAGAAAAGGATTGCACATTGACCCAGTGATGTGACACTGCTAAACGGGTCAGTGAAACCGAGATTCATTAGGGTCCGGGGACTTGGTTATGCGGAGGAAGGTGTTAGGCACCCCCCGACATCCGTGTTACCACGGTGACCGCCTCTTTTCAAGAAACTGTTATCTAAATGTGTGTGTGTGTGGGTCAATGTGCTGTTACTTGAAAGTAGTGCGAGGCCTCGTTCGCACCTATATACACAGGGTTTGAATTTTATGTAAAAAATTAATTTTATGCAAGATATGGCAGTGATGTTTTATAAAAGAGGTTTTTCAAACCCTGATGCTCAATAGTAATTGAGACCTTTTACACTCTCATTTTATTAAGTGCTCGGCTTGATTGATTTTATTTGACAAATACGAGGCATCCGTACGAAAATAAATGTACAAAAAGGTGCTGAATTCCTCGTGGTATGAAAACCATCTGAGGAAATCCAAACATCACAAATAAATTTACAAGCTACTTACAGCTGAAAAGGTCCATCACGGGAACCGAATCTAGATTCAAGGGACTGAATCTGTGATCACATGATGCCGCAATTGATATAAACGCAGTAAGCATGTATATATATAAAAGCTGTAAATATATATATACATACATGATCACCAACCACGAAGCACATCTATGGGGGATCAGAAATATAAATAAAGCTGTAAAAGCTATCAACCGCCACGGAGGAAACTCCAGGTGGGACGAAAATGTAAATAAACTGTAAAGACGGTCAACCGCCACGGAGGAAACTCCAGGCGGGACGGAATGTAAATAAAGCTGTAAAAGCGATCAACCACCACGGAGGAAACTCCAGGTGGGACGAAATATATATATATATATATATATATATATATATATATATATATATATATATATATATATATGAAATAGCGATAAATGCATCGAATATAAAATCCAGGCTCATCGAACAAGGTTCGACCACAGTTGATATATATAATAAATATATATATATAAGCGAGTAAATGCACCAGATATAAAATCCAAGCTCATCGAACAAGGTTCGACCCACAGTTAATATATATATATATATATATATATATATATATATATATATATATATATATATATATATATATATATATATATACAGACTGGAATGAAACCACGGACCGAAGTCCGGGCGAAAGTAAGCAACACGACTCTTAACGTGTAGAAGGGTGTATGCAAAGATGAAGAGAAAGACTCTAAAGTGTGTGAGAAGACTTACAGCTGACTACTAAAAAAGGCTTCTATATCTTTAGAGTGGGTAAACACTGGCTTTTGTTGCTTTTGTGTTTAAAAAGGGAAAGTACACTGCATGGGATGAGTGCAGAGCAAATTAGGCAAGGCTTCCTCACCGTTTTCTCTTAAAAAATTAGCACCCCAAGCCCTCTATTTATAGGCATATTAGCCGCAGGTGTACCTGCGGCTCAGCCGCAGGTGTACCAGAGGCAACCCGGGTTGCCCCGAGTTTTTCGGGTCGGATCGTCTCGAAGTACGTGCACTCAGGCACTGTAATGTCCACTCAGATCTTCAAAAGTACAATTCGGGCATCCGTTTGAGGTATACAGGACCTATTTCGGACTGCCGTTGTCGAGAGTTGTATGATGGCATGGGATTAGAGTTTGTACGAAGTCATTGAAGATGGGACGGTGCCCTCCGGTCTTCAAGCTTCAACTTTCATCCGTTACCCCGTACAATAGTCACTCGGGATTGATTAGTCTTATAGGATATTGTTGCGTAGATATGTTAAGGCGACGTAGCGTGGCATCGTGTTGGTCAGATGACAATTTTGCCCCTCACCGGTGTTATCACCGGATTGGACCGATAAAGCAGACGTTGCTCAGCTTCGCTGGGATTGGACTGCTGCAATTGGTTGAAGGTCCTCATTGTTATCCTTGAGGTGTGCCTGTCTTCTCGATGTTATCGCCGGGCTGGTACAGTGGATCTCGTTGTGAGCACCGAGATTAATGCTGGTCGCATTTGTAACAAGCATTTCCGGGGTTATTGCCGAAATTGCATTCCTTGAGATTATCACCAAGGTTGATGGGTATTCCCATGGTTGGGACTGAGACTAGATACCTCGGGGTTATCTCTGAGATTGGAATTGTTACTCCCAGATTGTGATTTGGGGTTAATGCTGAACTTCTGGTAGTATCCAGTACTGATATGGATCGTCTTTTAGGGTTCCCTCTTAAAAGACGAATATGCTCTCCGGCAATATTAGTGACAGTAGTACAGAAAATTTTGAGTGTCTACAGATGCCCCTCTTTATCTTACTCATGCATGTCGATGCATGGGTAGGATAAAGAATCCTAGACACTTGAAACGTAACAAGAAGAACATGATACTATGGATAGCAACATGATACAAATGTATGATGCATGTGTATGGGGTTGTAGCCCAACACGCTAGGGATGAATGCTGGCTCCCTATTACTTCAACTGGGGATTGGCAACGATGACCAGATTTGATGTGTAATCTGAATCTGTTAGGATGTTGATGTTGGAGTTATCACCAAAGTCCTATGTCTTCGATTATGACTTGATCCCAAAGATGTACCTCTTATGTGTGAGAGATCTATGGGGATGAAGCTTGATCTGTTTGAGGATGTGTATAACATATTCCACCATCTTTCCTCTTTATTGACATTCCCTTCGTCGACGTGTGAATCAACGGCTGAAACCTTGTGGGTAAATTATCAAGGTTGCTTGACATCCGCTGTTATGTAGATCACCGGAACAGTGCATTGTGACTCCTGCCGGGGATCCGCTGGGGAATACGAGCGGTCAGGTGTGAAAACCTCGAATAGCTCCAGAGCTCTGATAGGTTTAAATCGCTATCGGCTGTAATAATGTCAAGGTTGCTTGACCTTTGTTGATATGTGTGTCAACGGCTTGAATGTACGTGGTAATCCCCTGCAGTGACTTCATATTGTAACCCCCGTCGGGGATCCACTGGGGAGTGATGAATATAAACGTACGCAATGATCGAACAACTTTCCATGCTTTGATGGGTTTACTTGCCATCGAATGAAATAACATCAAGGCTGCTTGACCTTCGTTGATTTGTGTGTCAACGGATGAGCATGAGTTGTAACCCCCGTCGGGGACCTCACGTTGTAACCCCCGTCGGGGATTTCATGTAGGGTAATGACCCGGAGTTGGTGGCATCAGACCTGTATATGGTATTGCCGTCTGTGATTTACAACAACTGGGATCATTGGTAGGGTATACCTTATACTCAGGTGACCACCAATGAGTGATGTACAGATTCAAAGTCTAATCTTAGAGGACCAAGATTGTATGCTGTTTTGTTAAATCGCGTGGCGTTTTTATTTTTGATTTGGCTTTGCTAGTCTGTAAGAACTCCTTTGCAACTCGAACTGGACCGAGCCGGAGGGGTGTGTCCCACATAGGGGTGCCGCAGGTGCATCTACTACAGCCGTAGATGGGCCTGCGGCCAACTGTGGATCATAAATCCTGCAGGTTGGTCTTTAGAAGTAACTTTTAACTTGCTTCGTATAGAGAAAACCGTGAGCCATCTTCAGATCTGGTGAGTTTAGGCTGCTTTCTGCAAATTTTGTCACCGTACAAGTGTTCTACACTATCCTGGTAACATATGCCTGCATTTTCTCTCATTTCTGTCCTTTGGATTTTGAGTTATCGCATGAAATGTATCTAAACACATAGTAGTTATTATGTATGCACAAATGACTTGATAAAAAATATTCAACATAGTAAATGTTAGTATTAAACCATGTTGAACATAATGATGTGAAAAAAATTGACTTTTGAGACAGTCAAATTGGCACCTTTTTCTGCTATTTTTTTGTCCTATTTGAGGTCCAATGAGCATAAGGTAGCAAGGCATATAGTCATGCATTTTTAACTCTATTATATGTTAAAGTAAATGCATGCATGCATATAGTCATAAAATGCATTTTAGAAAGTTCCAAGTAAGAAAATACCACACCCTTTCTGAGGTGATTTGGCGAATTGCTGTCCAAATATTATGGATCCGGATCAGCCGAACAGTTCCTATAGGACCGCTTCGGGCGTACGGCGGAGGGCTTCTGAAGTTCCTCGTCCTCGTTCTATTAGACAGCCTCGTCGGTTGGTGGAGGCCGTGATATGTCCTATCCAGGTAGATGTTCCAGACATTGAGGATGAGGAGGCAGATATTCCGATAGAGGACCCCGCTCCTGCTGCACCTGTCCCTCGCAGGGAGCTTCCGAGCATTCAGGTGGTGAACCCAGAGTTGCTGGGTGACTTGGGCAGACATCCATCGATGTATTTGCATGCTAACGAGGTATGGCGTTAGACTTTGATCTTCCTACTTTCCTATTGATAAGGATTAAAGGGTTTTGATGTTGATCTGCATTTTATGCAGGTTTCTGGTTTTACACAGCCTCGAGGGAACTGGTTCAGCATTCACTCCAGGTACCAGGTGCTTCATCCTGACTATAGAGCGGTAGTGCATGAGTGGGGATTTGGGGCATTTTTCTCCATCCTTCCCCATCGTTGTCCCTGGGGTTATCTTAGGCCATTGTCTGAGCGATGGTTTCATCAGACTCAGTCACTCCATCTACTGGATTACGAGGTGATGATGACGCCTATGGATTGGCGATTTATCACAGGTATGGAGTTTGGAAGGGAGCCAATGCCTTGCATAGCAAATATTACTCCTACTACCGTTAAATCCTTATTAGGAGTTTCGGCGGCGGCGCTCAAAGGCAGGACTGTCCATTCAGGTCCTTTAAGCGTAGATGCTATGAGCGGGCTATTGAGTGAGCCCATGTCTGATGATGTCAGGATCAGGGATCGCGTTCTACGGCGATTGTTCCTGATGATCATTCAAGGCTGCTTCATAGCAGATAACTCTTCCACGGTATCTTTCGCTTTGATCAGCGCTACACGTGATGTGAACCGTATTGGAGAGTATGATTGGGGCTCCTATACCTTTGCCTATTTCCTCCGGGGCATGGGTATGTACTCACAGGGTTTGACCGAGGCTTGGCTAGGATTTTACCCGTTTCTGCTGGTGAGTATTTTTCTTATCGTTTCCTCTTTATAGGTTAAGAGTGTTTACTGATAGCAGATATACTTTTTTTTATTGTATTGGTAGTTCTGGGCCTATGAGAGGCTTCCATGCTTACGTCCCGTGAGTGTGTTAGGTTTAGACACCTAACCATGAGGACGACGATGGCATCATTCGATTCTGCCAGAGGTCCCTGTAGCTGAGGGATTCACTCATTACCGTATGCAGTTGGAGTTGCTGACGGCCGATACCATCACATAGCTTCCCTATTCTGGGGAACACCTGACCGTGGGTTTTAAGGATGGATACTCGACAGGAGCCGAGTATGCGATTTACACCAGGAGAGTTCCTTTCTTCATGGATGGAGGCTGGGAGCTCTATTTAGGAGAACGTGCTATCAGAAGCACTACAGGGGAGATCCGTATACCGATCTTGCCTCCTGCTAGGTGTTTTTGGCTCGTATCACAGTCACCCATCATTGATATCCCATTGTTAGAGGTGGCTAATTTCGCATTATCAGAGGGTCCTTGCACTCAGGATGTATTCCAGCGTTGGTGGATCCCTCGTACTATTGGAGCCCAGTTCCGCGCCACACAGTTTATGGGGGACACGGTTCCAGGATACTTGATGATGACGGATTGGCTAGCCTATGTCCGAGATCCGACTCATGTGACACAGATTGACAGTTTGACCCGATAGTTGGACCAGGCACATATCTTTATCTGGCATTTAGGCAGAGATCCGGCAGAGGCAGATTCGTTTGATCCTTCCAACTCAGGCACTGGCCCCTCGGACGACCCATTTAGTTTTACCGGTGCAGATCCTCTTCTTTACAGGCCTGACATCCCTGTTGATAGAGATCCAGTGACTCAGGAGGAGTTACATCAGGTGGACAGGATTGATGATGTGCATATCGAGACCCTGGTCTTCTTCTGATGTATATTCTCGTTATATCTTTTGATAGGCCTCTGTTAGATATTGGGTTGTTGTTCCCCATTCTCGCTATATCCTTTGATAGGCCTCTGTTAGTAGTAGGGCGTCTGTGCCCCATTTCCCTATATTTGTAGTTGTACAGAGATGATGTATTAGATGATGATATACTTAGGAATGTATGCACTATTTTTTCATTCCCTATATCATATTGCCATCCATTATCTATTGTGCATGTATCATGTTATGCATATGTATGTATGTCCAGAGATATTCGGCATTGACCCCTGGATGGTCTTATGACACGGCTCGCACAGATGTCTTCTTCGACAGTTAGCCGTATAGATCATACCCCACCGTCAGTGGTGGCGTCGGGTATGCGATCGTGGTATGATAGCATGTCACCACCAGATAGGGTGACTGTATATTATTTGCTGCAGTATACCATAACTTTATTGATGTTTCAGGTTCCCGCAGGGTTTGTGGACGGGATGCTAGAGCATTGGATACCGGATAGGCAGGTTTTCCGATTCGGGACCCATGAGTTAACTCCTACTCTGGAGGAGTATGCACGATTGATGATGCTACCTCTAGACAGACCTTGTGTGCATCTGGCTTTGGGAGACATGAGTAGACGATTTATGACTCTCAATGGATTGCGGCGCAGAGTGGTACAGGATTAGTTGACATCTGGCCACGTGATATCCCAGCGTTTTCTGTACGACAGATTTGGCTCGGAGGATAGCTATTCACGACATTTTGGGGATTTCACTGCACCGGAGGATCATTGGCGTTTGGCCAGAGTTGACGTACTGATGCTATGTGTACTGTCATATGTATATATGTCGCATTATATGGATGAGATAGATATAGGCGTTATCATGGCCGTGGGAGCTACCATTGTACCTATGATTGTAGCAGAGACCCTGCGATCAGCATTATATTGTTGCACGTATCCTACAGGAGTGTTCATAGGTACCTCAGTCATGCTATATGTGTGGTTCATATCACACTTGAGACCGATTGGCACTCTTAGACGACATGGGTATTGCTTCACCCATGATGTAGCTATGTCATACTCTTTTCAGCCATCAGAGTGTATAGATGCTCTGTCCTGGTCCACATTCCTGGCAGATATCAGAGATTCATTCAGCATATTGCCTTGTTCGGGGCTTAGCTCACCATACAGCTTCATTACTCATGCTCCGGGCATGGACTATCTCCGTCTGGCTGGTTTGAGGGGAGTGACCACTTATCACCCATTGGTCGTGATGTCGCAGTTCGACCAGTTCTAGGATTTTCATCCTTTTGAGGGGGCGACAGGTCAGCGTTCAGCTTCTCGGTACCTCTCAGCAGAGGACCGATCTCGGGTATACGCTTGCTGGGATCGGCGCGAGATAGCGACTTTTTCTGTCAGTCATCCTGGTTATTCCGCAGAGTATTCTGTGTGGATGGAGATAGAGATTTTATCGGTTGCAGCAGTATTTGTAGTACCGGAGCGCAAGTTAGATGATGTAGAGCCTGTAACGAATGTGTTGTTTGAGTTGTGATTCTGATGACAGAATCCTTATATGAGGGGAATGATGTAACATTCCATATTTTTTAAATATAAGTTATAAATATTTATTAATTTATATAAATATTTATTGGATATGTTTATTATTGAATAAGTAATTATTCAATTTGATTGAGTTTATTTAGTTAATTATTTATTTGCTAAATAATTAATGTGATTAGTTAATTATTTATTTGTTAAATAATTAATGTGTTATGTGGATTGAATTATGTGATTAAGTAATTTATTTAATAAATTGTTATTAAATAAAGTGTAACAAATAACTATGTTATAAAGAGTTATTAAAATAAATTAAAGTAATTTTAATTTAGTTTTGCCAAACAAAGTATAAGTATATTAACCCTTTATTTTTAAATGGGTTGCCAAACAAAGCCTTATTACTTTTGGATTTCTTTTGAATTTAGTTTATTAAGTAAATAATAATATAATATATATATATATATATATATATATATATATATATATATATATATATATATATATGGTAACCGATATATATTATTAGGGTAATAAGTGTGGCGTCAGTTTTATACGTTTTAAAAGTAAGCGTTGGTTTTTAGTTAATATTACGTATATACTTTTTTGGCTTAAGCCTAATCAAAATTTGGAGTTTGTCTGAGATAGTTGAGAGAGAGAGACAGAGAGAGGAAAGCTCAGAGATTGTCAAGATTTTCTTCAGTTATTTACAAGGTTTTCTAAAATCAACAAAATGGTAGGTGCTTATAACCTTAAATTATGTGTATGTAATCATATATGTTTCACGCTTTATACTTACTGTGAATTTGATAGTCTGTGTTCTTGAAAGTCATTCACTCTGTTAAGGTTTTTACAAAAAAAAAATTATCTGTAAAACATGTTCTAGAATTGGTTATGATGTTACATGTTTTTATTATTATAATTGTTATAGTTAGCATATATATGTGTGTTGTATGCTAAATTACGTATTCAAGAAATTGATTTTTTTCACAGTGGAAGCATGTGAGTACGAACTTGAGTGTAGAATCTATTAAAGGTTATATATATATATAATTGTATGCTAACTGAGAAATTGGACTATACATGTTAATTGGGATATATATTGGTATACTTGTATTTCAAAGGAATCAAAATTGGTTAATAATAGTGTAAATTACATTCACTGCAAATTGATATTTCGTCAATAGAGTTTTTGTTTTAAAAGGAGTGTTTTCAAAGAATTAGTTCTGATGGTGTTGATTAGTGGTTGATAATTAGTATATAGTTGATTGTTAACTTTTATGTGTAATTTTCATGAAGTTATATATGTTGTTGGATGTCATTGACCGTTAAAAATAAATTAGACAGTAGCTTTGCTCTGTCTTTCTGGGTTGATTCTGTGAGTTGCGGCGCCCCAGCGTTAAAATTCACGTCCCAGCGTCAACTTTCGCGCCCTGGCGCCAAGGTTCGCGCCCCAGCGCCAAAAATGGGCCAGTAGCTCGCGCCCAGTGCTGTAGCTCACGCCCCAGCGCCGTAGCTCGCGCCCCAGTGCCACTGTTCCGCGCCCCGGCGCCAGAAAAGTGTCCTAGTTGGGCAGTTTTGACCTCCTATAGTAAAACGGCCATAACGTTTTCATACGAACTCCGATTGAGATAATTCAAGATGATTCAGAAAGAGGACGAGTAGAACTACAACTTTCATTATTTAAGTGTTTTAATTTGAGGTCTGTAACAGTAGTCAAATTGGCCATCTTTAGGACTATTGTGTATTTGGAGCCAATCGGTGGGCGTCGGGATGCACGAATGCAAGTGCAACCCTTTGGGTATTAGTATAACTTAATGATAACATGTTAGATATGTATTAGGATGTTGTATCAAGTTGTTAATGTACATGTGGTGCAATGGCGTGATCATTTAAGTAGTTATAATAAAGCTAAAAAGTAATGTTCATGAAAGATGTGATGTTGTTTAAACTTAAACTTAGTTAGTAGCTATACTAAGAGTAATAAAGGAACTCATAAAGATAATGTTAGTGTATCTAATGTGTATTGTCAATGCATATGGTATGTGTAGGACTTGGGGTGAACGTGAATAGTAATTGTTTAACCTACACACGAGGCAAGTTCCCTAACCTTTGCTACTTTATTATTCAGCAAGGTTACTTTTCATTGTTTTGTTACACTTATGCAAGTTCTCTAACTCTACTTTTATAATTGTGCAAGTTTTCTTAACTCTAAACTTGTTATATTAGCATACAAGTACCTTTAGTTTATCGTGCAAGTTATTATTTGTTGTGCATACTTGATATTAAATTCTAAGATGTAACCTTAGTTTAACGTTGTTCAAAGCAAGGTATGATAAGTTATTCAATTGTTATGCTATTAGATTATTCCTAAAGCATGAACTTAGAACGAAATGTTTATTCAGTATGATCATTCAATAACATAGTGTTATTATCTTGTATTCAACTAATCCTTAGTTGATGTCCGTTGAACTCCAAATTACCTTGAAAAATTATCCAAACCAAACTTACTTTGGTGCGGACTTGTATTCTAAATACTGAGATGAACAACTCTTTTAATAGAGGTTTACGCTTAGCGTTAAAATGGTTATGCACAATACATTGTACGAAGGGTTGATCCCCCTAAGTACGTGGAGTCCTTATAGTCTTATGACTGTTAAAGTTAAAGTTGAAAGATTACTTATAACCGTGGACATGATTCGTGGTCATTAGACCCTCAGTGAATGTTATAATTTTCAGAAAGTTAATAGAATATATTGTTCAGTTCTATTGAGCCTAATATTGGCAATTGATGTGAAAGTTTATAGATTTACTTATGGTTATTTCATGTGGGCCTTGTTTGCTCACTCTTGCCTGTAAAATTTCTTACAGCTAAAGTTAAAACGGGTGACGTACCTAGCACCAGTAAGGGAAAAGGAAAGATGAATAAATACTGAAGACTTGTAATAGTTTTGATAGTTTACTTTCAGAATTTGATTTAAAGATTGTAATGAAGTTATTTAATTTTTCGCATTTGAATGATTGTTGTTAAAGGTTGGATAACCTGGGAGATTTTTTTTATTTAAGTTTATTCCTGTATGGGCAGGTTTTCTTTTATTATTCAATTCTATTATGATTGGGTAGTTAGAAATGAATGTTTTGATTACGTGAACACCAAATCTTGAGGTAATGAAGTACCGGGATTTGGGGGTGTCACAGAGCCCATGGAGGATATTGATACCTACATTGAGGAGGAGCCCACTGCTGAGTTGCCAACATTTCTTCCGGATTCTCCTAGTACCAGTACTATTGTGATTCAACAATCGACACAGTACTTAGAGTAGAGTCTTCATCTGATGACCTTTGAGAGAGATCAGATTCGATCTATGATGTCGACTGCCCTTGATGGGAGGGAGGTCGCTCTATTGGAGAGAGACGAGGCATTGGCTCGTAGAGATGTCGCCGTCGTTGAGCGGGATGAGGCTATATCAGCCAGAGATGCAGTGATAGTTGAGCGGGATATCGCCATATCTGCCCGGGATGTAGCCGTCACAGATAGTACTGCAGTGAGGTCCCTTACCACTGGTATGATCGCAGAGATGAGCGCATATATTGATGATCATATGGTCACCATGCAGATGGCTATAGATCTGTTGGGTCGTGTGGATATTCTCATACAGGAGACCACAACTTCACCTCCATCTCCTGAGAGGGACGCCATGTTGGGCTTGTTAGGTCGCATATACCCTGACTTGTAGACGATCTTGTAGTTTCTTGCACAGACTAGCTTAGCCATTTTGTCATGTACGGTTTACATTGTGTATATCAAACAGCATTATATATATGACAGTAAAATATATTTTTGATCACTTCCCTTTTAGATATACTTTGCTACTTGCTTGATATTTTGCCTGCTGCTTCAGGGCTTATGATCTTGATGTATTCTGAATTCTTCCTGGGTGGATGGACATTGAGTTGTCTCTGATTAGTTCAGAATGGATCATCTATCTGTATGTATCCCTACCATCTTTGGTGTCTTGGGACTGGTTTCTGTATTGAAATGAGGAGAGGGGTGTGGCTTTCCTCTCTAAGATTGACAGCACCACAGATGGTCGCCAGTACTTCTATTTAGGAGAAGCCTAGTTAATTCCATCTCTTTTGGATTGGTGTTACTCTTCAAGGTATGACCGCAGCTTAGATGGTCGCCGAATCTCCTAGTTGGGAGGAGTTCAGGTAATTCCATCCCTTTGGTCTGAAGCCAAATGGAATGTAGTGGTTTAAAGGATGATCCCAGTACCAACTGACAAGGGTTTATGTTTTGGTAGGGGGTGAGACCGCACCATGAATGGCTACCTACGTACTCCTATTGAAGAGGAGATCAGGTCTGCGTAGTTCAAACCTGGTGTAAGAGGTTCAACGCTGTATGTGGCAGGAATGGTGTGGGAATGTTTGTTTTATTTTTGTTTTTGTAAGGAAAAGGGTGGAAATGTTTTTGTTTTATTGCGATCGGGCCATATGAAATGGTTGCCTATGTACTCCTATTGAATAGGAGATCAGGTCGACGTAGTTCACCCCTCAGGGCGAGATGAAAAGCATAATCCCATGTGCAGGTCAGAGTGCGGGGAAGAGAAAGTTTAATCCTAGGTTGAGGATAAACTGCAGGTGAAAAGTTTGATCCCAGGTATGGGTAGCCAAATTGTATACGCAATAGGTTCAATCCGTGGTGGGATGACCTAAGTTGCATGAGCGCAAAGGAGAGCCAGGCTGCTGGCTTGAAAGGTATGTTTCCCTGAGGGGCAAAGTGTAGAAAAGTTGTTTGTGGTAAAGGTTTAAAGAACCAGAATGACTGGTGACCTGATGGTCTACCACCAGGATGTTTACTTGATGACAACTTCAAACATAGTATCGTTTCACGGTGTCCGAGTTGATAAGTTGTGGAAATTCATTGCCGTCCATTTCTTGCAATCTGAGAGCGCCTCCTGTCAATACTTCCTTGACAATAAATGGGCCTTCCTAGTTAGGAGAGAATTTTCCCTTAGACTGATCTTGGTTGTCAAGGATTTTCTTCAAAACCAAGTCATGTTGTCTGAATTGCCATAGCCGGACTTTTTTGTTGTAGGATCTGGCGATCCTTTGTTGATATAACTGACCATGGAAGATAGCCGCGGTTCACCTTTCGTCTATTAGAGCCAATTGGTGATACCAATCTTGTACCCATTGGTCTTCATCCAACTGAGCGTCTATCAATACTCTGAGGGATTCCATCTCAACTTCTATGGGGAGTACCGCTTCCATCCCATAGGGGGTTGCCCCAGTGAAAGTGCGCATTGAGGTTCTGTAGGCTAACAGAGTCAGAGGCAATAGGTCAGGCCAATTTTTGTGATTGGTGGACATCTTTTGCATTATCTTCTTGATGTTCTTGTTAGCTGCTTCAACAGAACCATTCATCTTCGGACGATAGATAACTGAGTTGAGATGTTTGATGTGGAATTTATTGCATAATTCATCCATCATTTTGTTGTTGAGGTTCTTGGCATTGTCGGACACAATCACCTCTGGTTGTCCATATCGACAAATGATATTGTTTCTGATGAAAGCAATGATGACTTCTTTAGTAACCCTGGGGAAGGAGGCTGCTTCTACCCACTTGGTGAAGTAGTCGATCATGGTGAAGATAAATCGATGACCATTACTGGCTTTAGGCTCAATGGCCCCGATAACGTCCATTCCCCACATTGAGAAGGGCCAAGGTGAACTCATATTGTGAAGTTCCCATGGAGGGGCATGTATAGCATTCCCATGAATCTGGCACTGATAGCATCTCCTGACATGGTCATTGCAATCAGCTTTGAGAGATAGCCAATAATGTCCTGTCCTGAGGACTTTCTTGATAAGGAGGGGGCCACTCATGTGGGGGACACAGACTCTGCCATGGATTTCATCCATAAGCCTTTGGGCTTGATCTTTATCTAAACATATGAGGAGACCTAATCCTGCATCTCTTTTGTAGAGCGCATCTCCACTCAAGTAGAATTTTATAGCAAGTCGGTGGATCTGCCTTTTCTCAGTCGGGCTCGCCTCAGTGGGTGTAGATCCATCTCGCAGATATTCCTTGATATACTGATACTAAGGATGTTGGATGGGAGGTAGCTCATCCGATACTTCTCCAACGTATTTCCCATAGGATGGGGCCTTGTGCAGGGAAATTGTGACTCTTGGCAAGTGTTCCTTGTCTGATATGCGGATCAAGGAGGCCAAAGTTTCTAACACGTCCACGAAATTATTCCTATTACGAGGAATGTGTAGAAAGGATATTTCTTCAAACCCCAAAGCCATCTTTAAAACCTGCCGATGGTAAGGCAGTAAATGTAGTTCCTTGGTTTGATAGATTTCGGTGGATTGTCTGATTACCAACTCCAAATCTCCAAGGACAGTTAACCGCCTGATGCCTATTGAACGGGCAAGTTTTAACCCCATGAGACAGCCTTCATACTCAGCCGTATTGTTGGTGCTGACAAACTGTAATTTGACGGCGACGGGATACTGCTCCCCCGTATCAGATACTAGAACTGCTCCAGCTCCAGAACCTTCCATATTAGCAGCTCCATCGAAATACATCTTCCACATTTGGCGTGTATCGTACTGATGGTGTTGCTAAACCGTCATTACTCCTTCATCGGGAAAATATGTCTCCAAGGGTTTAAAATCCCCTGATGGTGCGGCGGCCAGTTGATCTGCAATTTCTTGACCTTTGATGGACTTTTGAGTCACATATACGATGTCAAATTGTTGTAGGATCAACTGCCATCTGGACAGCCGACAATTTAACATGGGTTTGTTGAACACGTACTTGAGAGGACCCACGCGGGATATAAGATGGGTTGTATGACCATAGAAATAATGATGTAACCTCATGGAAGCCCATGCTAAAGCACAACACGTCTTTTCGATCAGAGTGTACTTGTGTTCACTGCTGCTGAATCTTTTGCTGAGGTAATAGATAGCTCGTTCTAGGCCTCTATCGTCCTTATGTCCCAGCATGCAGCCCATGGCATTGTCACTTATGGACAGACACATAAACAGGGGAACATCATCCCTGGGTGGTACCAAGATGGGAGCTTTGATTAGCTATTTCTTGATTGTAAGGAAGGCATTCTGGCACTCCTCATTCCATTTCATGGAGGAGTTCTTCCTTAATAGTTTGAAGATTGGCTCACAGGTTGCTATGAGTTGAAAGATAAATCTGCTAATGAAGTTGATTCTTCCCAAAAATCCCTATATTTCCTTTTCTGTCTGACCAATGGCCATTTCCGTGATGGCTTGGATTTTGGCAGGATCCAGCTCTATCCCTTTGTGGCTGATTAGAAATCCTAGCAACTTGCCTGATTTAACACCAAAGGCGCACTTAGCTGGATTCAACTTCAAGTTGTACTTACGCAACCTGTTGAACAACTTTCTGAGATGGTCTATATGGTCATTCTCCTTTCGGGACTTGACAATAATGTCATCCATGTAGATCTCAATCTTTTTATGCATTAAGTCGTGGAAAAGAGCCATCATAGCTCGTTGATAGGTAGCTCCAGCATTGATGAGGCCGAATGACAACCGTTTATACCAAAAAGCTCCCCAAGGAGTGATGAAAGTAGTCTTCTCACGATCTTCCTCGGCAATCATGATCTGATGATACCTCACAAAGCAATCTGCAAATGAATACATGTCGTATTGTGCAGTATTGTCAATGAGAATGTGGATAAATGGCACGGGAAAGCTATCTTTTAAGCAAGCCTTGTTCAAGTCCGGGTGATCCATGTAAACTCTCACCTTCCCTCCAGGTTTAGGTATGGGCACGATGTTGGATATCCACTTAGGATATGTAGACACCATTATGATGCCAGCTTGAAACTGTTTCACAATTTCTTCTTTCACCTTTAAACTCCATTCAGGTTTCAATCGCCGAAGCTTTTGCTTGATTGGCTTAAATCCCTCTTTGATGGGAAGACGATGAAGAACATTGTCAGTGGACAAACCCACCATGTCTTCATGAGACCATGCAAACACGTCCTAGAACTGGGTTAGTAGCGTAACCATGTCATTCCATCGGTTTGGGATAAGGTCTGAACCAATCTGGATTAACTTAGGGTTTTCTAAGGTTCCGAGATTGAAAGGAGTGGTTTGATCAAGGTTGGGTTTAGGTTTGTCTTTGACCCATTCTTGAATTTCTGGAGGCACCTCAATGTCATCATGTATATCCACTAAGGCTGAATTCATCTCTATATCAAAGGTACAATCCTTGTGGAGAAGAGGCACCATATCAGCAAGTACCGGCACATCTAAATTCAGAGTCCTGAAACAAAATATTCTTTCACTTAGTATATATGAAATGTGTTGATCATAAACAGTGTTAGCATATACTGGCAAAATAAACTGCTAATACTGTACAGAAAAGTAAGCAGTTATTATATCTACAGGGCAGAAAGAGTTTCCGCCCGCTTTACCCTTGACGACCAATGCAAGAAATGTTGTTCCAATTGGCAAGAGCAAATTCCGGGTGAACCGCAGTGATAGAGGGATTATCATCATCTTCCCTGTTCCGAATGATAGCCATTACGTCTGGGCAATCATCGTCTGGGGTGTATCTGTTGGTATGCTCATCATGAACGATGATGCGTATGTCGGACATCATCCGCATGACGTCTTGCTTGATTCTTCGTTCCTCTTCCTCCACTGCGGGATCTGGAACAAAGATTTCTTTCTCCTTCACCGGTACCGGCTTGGGAAATAACATCGCCATTATATTGGTTGGCACCTTTACGGGAGGTTGTGTGGACTCGGAGCTTGAAGGCGAAGCTAAACGCCGCATGGTTGAAGCTGAAGGAATCTACTGATGCTTATGAGGATTCCTGTGACTAGAGCTGACAGAATAGCCTAGTCCAGCTATCCCAATTTTCTTGGTTAAGCGAATAGGGTACTTGATACCCTGGCAATCTTTACCCAACCCTTGTCCCGGTTTATGACCCAACGACATCATTTCTTGAGTGGCTGACATTACCTCGGCAGAAATCTGGGGTTCGGACAATGGCGTTCCAATAGCATGGTATTGGGTATTGCATAATTCCAAAGCATGAAAACTAATTGGCTCAACATCCTTATTGGCATTGATGAACGGCATGTCCCCGTGCTGAGGAATCTCCGGTTCAGCGTTGACTGTGACCAAGCTATTGTTGATGATGTATTTCAACTGTTGGTGAAGAATGGAGGGGATTGACCCTGCCATGTGAATCCATGGTCGTCCCAAGAGCAGGTTGTATCCTAAATCTATCTTGAGCACATGGAAGGATACGCAGAATGTATGAGGACCAATCTCATTTGGCAGCTCAACTACTCCGACCGAGTTACGGCGGGCTCCATCAAAAGCTTTAATAATGGTATGGCTACTCCAAATTCGATTGGGATTGATATTCATCTTCACCAAGGTAGCGTATGGGCAGATATTCAAAGAGGAATCTCCATCTATTAAAACTCCAACCACCATATATCCGGAGGACAAGACCGTAATGTGCAACGGTTTGCAATGACCGGTCCCCTCGGGCGGTATGTCATCATCAGTGAAGGATATCACATTGTTGTTGAAAATGTGATCAACAAGATGTTGAAACTTTTCCGTATCAACTGATGCCAGTAGATAGGCTTCTTCTAAAACCTTTAACAAGACCTTCCGGTTATTCTCGGAAGTCAGGACCAAGTCCAAGATTGATATCTGTTGTGGAGCTTCTTTCAAGCTTAAAACCACCTTGGCTTCGTTATGACCCATAGTGCGGAGGAAATTTTCAATCTTCTCAATGGGTACTTTCCCCTTAGACTTGATGACAGGCTTCATTACCCGTTGGGGAAGATATAGTGGATTCTCCTTCGACACTGCAGTAGTTGTATGCGAGGTGGATCCTTCACCTTCTCCATAATTCCACAGAACTGTGCGCAAGCTAACAATAGGATATTGTGCTCTGCACGGCAAGTTGAATGGCTCAGGAGCGGCCACTTTCAAAGGATTGTTGATTCCCTTGAGTTGAATTACTGGCATGACAAGTGATTTGTTAACCCCATCATTTTCAACGGATATGACTGCTACTACACTCTTCCACTTAGTAGGACCCGAATCCTCACTTGCCCGTAACACAGTGTCGTTATCTGCCAGGCGCAGTACACCACTGTCGATTAAATTTTGAATAAGGTGGCAGAGTGCCCAGCATTCTTCTGTGCTGTGACCGCGAGATTGAGAATGATATTGACATACTCCCTCAGAGTTATATCATCCTGAACGGGGCTTGATTGAAGGTAGAAGGGAACTAATCCTTCCTTCATTGATTAACATATGAAGGATTTCCTCCATAGGTTGGCCCAAATGTGTGAATTCCTTTTTGTTAGTAAAATCCCAACGGGCCTTAGCATTCGCTCTCTTCGTCACTTTGTCTTCTAGCATTTCATTTTCTGAAAGTGAAGAGGGAATATTCATGACAATAGGTAGGAGACTGGCATGCTCCTGGCTGATTAGCTGACGAGTTACTTAATGCTGATAAGTCACCAGTTCTGCCAAATTGCTCAATTTGTTTACAGAGAGCTTTCATCTTTCGTTCCATTATGAATTGGAACTTGGCATAATCCCATCTGTCATCACCATCTTTGGGGGTCTGGGAGGATTCACAGCTGAAATTGGAACTCTGTCCGCTGCTCCAATTGATCATGTTGACCTCTTCTTCCTTGTGTTGAGGAAAAGGGTTGTCTTGAACGTGAGGCTGATCGGGTTTAGTGACCACGATTTCACCACTGTCTATCAGGTCATGGATTTTATGTTTCAAGGCCCAACAATCTTGAGTATCATATCCAGGTGCCCCGGCACGATAAGCACATTTTTGAGCAGCATTAAAACCCCGTCCATTAGGGCTGGCTGGTGGAAGCATATGCGTGATTTTCTTCTGTGTTATTACAAGATTGAGAATGTTCTCGAGGGTGTCCCCTAAGGGTGTGAATACTCGAGGGCGTTTGGCTTCTCCACCTTTTGGTACTGGAGGATTTAAAGACTGTGCTTAAAAGGGAGTGTAATTTCTCTCTGGGCAGGCATGTTCTGATTGCCTTTTTGACCCTGTAGTATCAGAGAAGCATCCTCCTCTTTCTTTTTATGGACCCTCCGGGGGTTGTTCCCATAATTTCCAGATTAGATGTGATCAACAACAGCTTTGAGTGTAGCTAGGTCTTGAATCTTTCCGGATTTCAATCCCATTTCAGCCATCTCCCCATGTTTGACCATTTCAGAAAATGGCTTGCCGATGCCGGCTAAAACTCTTTCATAGAAAGGTGCTTCTTGTATGTCTATGAAAGTCATGACCATCTCTGATTCTGTCATGGAAGGACTAACTTGGGCAGCCAGGCGTCTCCACCTCTGAGCATACTCTCTGAAAGACTCATTAGACTGTTTCTTGATCTTGGTAATTTGATACCGATCAGGAGCCATTTGAGATTGAAAGTTGTATTGGGTGAGGAAAGCGTGTGCTAGCTCTTCCCAACTATGGATCTTTGAATTGTCTAATCTTGTGTACCACGAACATGCTTCTCCAGGTAGACTTTTTTGGAACAATTGCATTCTGAGTTTTTCATCCTCTGCATAAGATCCCAGTTCTCTAATAAGCACCTTTAGATATGTGTAAGGATCTCCTAACCCGTCATATTTTTCAAAGTCAGGAGTCTTAAACTTTTCTGGATAATGAATACCAAGAAAAATACACAAATCAGCATATGAAACACTCCCGTGTGTTCCAATTCCTTTGATAGTGCGATCTCTTCCATTTGGAGGACTTTCTTTTTGATGTCACCAGTGTCTGGGTCTCCGGTGGGATGGGAAGCATCATGAGTTTTGTTGGTCGGATCCAACTGCAGTTCAGGTATTGTAATGACATGGGTTCCTCCTTGTGTGGAGGATTCAGCATGTACGGGTATTTTCTGACCCTGTGTAGACTGGTGTAATTCTTTTAGTAGAACAGCCAAATCTGTAATCTGTTTGCTTAATCCGTCGAATTCTTTGCGAGAAACTCGATTAAGTTCGGTCTGGTCGGATGACGACATGATTGATTGTAGGCCTGTTGCCTTTTTGGACTTTGAACGGGTGGTAGGTCCGATTGATTCCCTGCAAAAGACTTGCATAGTTTAGTCTTTAGGGAAGGTGGATAATAACATGCTATATGATGTGTCCAGTTTAGGAATTTTATCCTGCAAAACGGATGTCAGCTGTTTGTAACATGCATGTGTACACATTTCTTCATATTTCTCATTACATGGAGATAGATATGGAAGATATTTACAAGTAATTGTGCTTTATAAGTAATTTGAAATGAGAGCATAAAGAGACTTTCCTCCGTTTTGGGTTTATCAGAGACTGACCTATCTTAGGTTACTCTCGCGGCTTTTTGGCATGAAGGTTCCCAAATCATCGCAATCTACTTGACGGGAAGTTAATCCGGTCTGTCAACTGGAGCGAATTTGGGTGGTGCCTTTCTTGAGCCTCGGAGAATTAGTCTTCTCACGAGTCCAGTAATCGAACACCGACGGGATAGCCTCCTGGTGGAGGGACCACACAACATACATTCACATACATCACGTCTTACCGTATGAAAATGATGACATGTGTGAAGCACTAATATCACAAGCAGATATGGTGCGAAGCACTAATATCACAAGCAGTTTATAGTGCAAAGCACTAATATCACAAGCAGTTTATAGTGCGAAGCACTAAGTAAGGGAATGCATTCGTACACATTCATTATAAAATGTAAATTCAACATTGACACACAAGCAGATAACAATTTTGAAAAAAATTATAGTAGCGGCTTAAGTCCTCTTACTGGAGTCCCCAGCAGAGTTGCCACCTGTCGATGTCGGGATTTTTAATTGTCCCTTTCCGTTACTTATTCTTTGGTGTTCTCATTTTAGTTGAGATTTATTTGAAAAAGCAAGTGAAAAAGGTCCGACATGTATAATGTTGACGATGGACTGTTAAGAGTCGCCAGTTGGTTTTTTAAATGGTTGTACCAACACAACCGAGAAAAGGTTTGCACATTAACCCAGTGATGTGACACTGCTAAACGGGTCCGTGAAACCGAGATTCATTAGGGTCTGGGACTTGGCTATGCGAAGCGAAGGTGTTAGGCACCCCCCGACATCCGTGTTACCACGGTGACCGCCTCTTTACAAGAAACTGTTATCTGAATGTGTGTGTGTGTGTGGGTCAATGTGCTGTTACTTGGAAGTAGTGAGAGGCCTCGTTCGCACCTATATACACAGGGTTTGAATTTTATGTAAAAATTCAATTTTAAGCAAGATATGGCAGTGATGTTTTATTAAAGAGGTTTTTCAAACCCTGATGCTCAATAGTAATTGAGACCTTTTACACTCCCATTTTATTAAGTGCTCGGCTTGATTGATTTTATTTGACAGATGTGAGGCATCCGTACGAAAATAAATGTACAAAAAGGTGATGAATTCCTCGTGGGTATGAAAACCATATGAGAAAATCCAAACATCACAGATAAATTTACAAGCTGCTTATAGCTGAAAAGGTCCATCACGGGAACCGAATCTAGATTCAGGGGACTGAATCTGTGATCACATAATTCCTAGGCTCACATTATGCCACAATTGATATAAACGCAGTAAACAGGTATATATATAAAAGCTGTAAGTATATATATACATACATGATCACCAACCACAAAGCACATCCATAGGGGATCAGAAATATAAATAAAGTTGTAAAAGCTATCAACCGCCACGGAGGAAACTCTAGGCGGGACGAAAACGTAAATAAAGCTGTAAAGACGGTCAACCGCCACGGAGGGAACTCCAGGCGGGACGGAATGTAAATAAAGCTGTAAAAGCGATCAACTACCACGGAGGAAACTCCAGGTGGGACGAAATATATATATATATATATATATATATATATATATATATATATATATATATATATATATATATATATATAAGCGAGTAAATGCACCGGATATAAAATCCAGGCTCATCGAACAAGGTTCGACACACAGTTAATATATATATATATATATATATATATATATATATATATATATATATATATATATATATATATATATAAGCAGTAAACGCTCCAGACCGAAGTCTAGGCTCATTAAACAGAGTTCGACACGCAGTTCATATATATAAATATATATATATATAGGAAAGCAAATAAACGCCCCAGACCGAAGTTTAGGCTCAATCGAGGCATAACTCGATAATGTTAGTCAATATATATATATATATATATATATATATATATATATATATATATATATATATATAGAGAGAGAGAGACACTAAAATGAAACCACGGACCGAAGTCCGAGCAAAAGCAAGCAACACGACTCTCAACGTGTAGAAGGGTGTGTGCAAAGATGAAGAGAAAGACTCTAAAGTGTGTGAGAAGGCTTATAGCTGACTGCTAAAAAAGGCTTCTATATCTTTAGAGTGGGTAAACACTGGCTTTTGTGGGTACAAAAGAGGCTATATATGAGCTCACAGGTGTTTAAAAGGGAAAAGTACACTGCATGGGATGAGTGCAGAGCAAATTGGGCAGGGCTTCCTCACTGTTTTCTCTTGAAAAATTAGCACCCCAAGCCCTCTATTTATAGGCATATTAGCCGCAGGTGTACCTGCGGCTGAGCCGTAGGTGTACCAGAGGCAACCCAGGTTGGCCCGGGTTGTTCGGGTCGAGTTGTCTCGAAGTACGTGCACTCAGGCACTGTAATGTCCACTCAGATCTTCAGAAGTGCAATCCGGGCATCCGTTTGAGGTATACAGACCTATTTCGGACCGCCGTTGTCGAGAGTTGTACGATGGCATGGGATTAGAGTTTGTACGAAGTCATTGAAGATGGGACGGTGCCCTCCGGTATTCAAGCTTCAACTTTCGTCCGTTACCCCGTACAATAGTCACTCGAGATTGATTAGTCTTGTAGGACATTGTTGCGTAGATATGTTGAGGCGACGTGGCGTGGCATCGTGTTGGTCAGATGACGATGTTGCCCCTCACCGGTGTTATCGTCGGATTGGGCTGATAAAGCAGACGTTGCTCAGCTTCGCGTTGCTCAGCTTCGCTGGGATTGGACTGCTATAATTGGTTGAAGGTCCTCATTGTCATTCTTGAGGTGTGCCTGTCTTCCCGATGTTATCGCCGGGCAGGTACAGTGGATCTCGTTGTGAGCGCCGAGATTGAAGCTGGTCGCATTTGTAACAATCATTTCCGGGGTTATTGCCGAAATTGCATTCCTTGGGGTTATCACCAAGGTTGGTGGCTATTCCCATGGTTGGGACTGAGACTGGATACCTCGGGGTTATCTTCGAGATTAATTGATCTTCTCTGGTGTGTGTGCCGGTATTGATCTGCATGCCTCAGAGTTATCTCCGAGATTGGAATTGTTACTCCCAGATTGCGATCCGGGGTTGATGCTGAACTTCAGGTAGTATACGGTACAGATATGGATCGTCTTTCAAGGTTTCCTCTTAAAAGACGAATCTGCTCTCCTGCAATGTTAGTGACAGTAGTATAGAAAATTTCGAGTGTCTACGTGTAGTATATTATGATATCTTTAATCTGGAACTGGAATTAGTGTCTTACGATGCACAGATTTCATGTTATTAATGGTCAAAGACCGTTGACTTACCATGACCATATGAAATCTGGGTAACCTAGATCAAGCCCAGAAATGTCTGACAGAATGTTCTTGGGCTCTGATCTGTTAGGTTGTAGATGATTTAGTAATGATGTTGTAATAGGTTTATAGTTTGATACATGGACTACATGATTATGCTCTTATATCGCTTAATAAGTACACAGATTGAATTTAGGGATTGGTCAAACAAAGCAGAAAGCTCACAGTTTGTGTTTTCTGGGTAACCCAGAAAACACAATAGCATGATTTCTGACATGGTTTGACCTAACCATATCTTCTTGATCCATTGTTGTTATGGTGATTTTATGTGATGTACTTCTTCCTTGACATGTTGGCTACATACAGAAGCTTATAAATCACTAAAACAACACTTAGATCACAAGATGTGGAAGCCCAAACATGAGCAGTCGAACTATTCTTCATTTCTGGGTAACCCAGAAAATGAAGAACAGCTCTGACAGCTATTTTGGGCGATCAGATCTCTTTCTTGGTATGTTGTTTGGTCATATTTGTTGTTGGGTCTTATAGTGTTGCATTTGTACTACACGATCTGACCAAAACCAAGTCCAGAAACTACTTGATCAGTATTTAATCATTGGTCAAAGTAGCTATCTCGATCACTGCCCATGAGTTTCTAGGATTAGCCAAGAATACGAAAGACACCTATGGCGACGGTTTTGTCGCTATAGGCAGTCTTCTGTGACAAATATTTTCAAAAATTAATTATTTTAATTAAATAAATAGAAAAAAATAGTTTTAAATTATTAAAAATACATAAATAATTATTAAAAATTATTTTAAAGTTCAAAAATTAGTTTTTAGTTACTTTAAGTATATTTCTTAAATATTTAATATTTTTGAAATATTAAAGGTATTTAATTTATTTAATTATAATATTAAATAAATTAGTTAAAAATGATTTTAATACTTGAAAAATCATTTAAAATTATATTATGGTATAAGAAAATATTTTAAGTTATTTTTAGTGACTTTTAATATTTTGTGATAAATTTTATTAATAAATTACTATTAATGATAATTAAGTTATTTAATAAATGAATTAAATAAATAAATTAAAAATAATTTTATTATATTAAAAATCATTTTAATTAAATAATAAGGTATTTAAAAATATTTTAAGTTATAAAATACAACTTTCCATATTTGAAGGTAAATTTTATGAATTAATTATTATTAATGATATTAAAGTTATTTAAGAATTATATTAAATAAATTTGTTTAAAAATGATTTTATTATTATAAAAATTATTTTAAATAAAAATAAAGTGTTTAAAGATATTTTAAGTTATAAAATATAACTTTTAATATTTAAAGGATAATTTCATTAATAAGTTAATATTAATGATATTAAATTTATTTAATAATTATATTAAATAAATTATTTTAAAATTGTTTTATTAATTTAAAAATCATTTAGAAAGGATATAAATGAATTAAAAATATTTAAAGTTATACTTAATGACTTTTAATATTTTGAGAATGTGACACCCCCAAATCCGGGTTACCTGACCCCCGAGTTTGGTATTCACGATACATAATATAATACCAATTAACTACCCATTCATATATAAATAGGATTACATAAGTCATTAACAAATATTATTAATACATAAGTCTCAGGTCCACTAACCTTAACATTACAGAAATACCCCTTTAGATATACAAAAAGGGTTTACAATACAATACAACATAATAATATTATTCATCATAACTAATTTATAACTATGCCTTTTCCCTTGTTCTTCTTAGCAGCACATTCTGCAACTTCGTCCCTAGCTGAAAAGTTTTATTTATAGCAAGGGTGAGCAACAAGTTTACCCCGCAAGTTAAGATATACAATAAAGGTATAGAAATCAATATCAATTGTTTTAACATTCTCCACAACAATAATCTGAGAATAAAAGAGTGTAACGCTTTCAAGATTCTCTACGATATTCAATGAATAATCAAGAATTAATTCTACGAAATAGCAAAATGGAATATTTTTTAGATTTATGCTGAGCGATCACACTAGATCTAGAACTTATTTTTCTCGGGTATCTACCAAAAATTTACTTTGATACATACGCAGGAGTATCAGATAACCATAAAGATTAAATCATACCCCTCTGCAAGTACTTAGAGCCGGCCAACTCCTTGTACCCTATATTATGCATAATACTTAACAGCGCGCAATGGTCAAATATACGACCTAAAATGTTCCCTTTATATAAAAGGTTGTTCTTCTCAGTCTCAGAATCAAGATTTTGATTTAACAACGAAATACTGTGATTTCAAATTCTATCTACTTATCGATCTAGCCGAAACAATTGGCATCGATCTATCAATAACAAATGATTTCTCTTCTCGTATTTATCAAATTCTAACAAATGTTCGTCTAGCCAGAATAATTAGCAAAGACATTTCTCAATATAATTTGACAATAAACATGAATTATCTGTACTGTCAATATTAGTTTCTACAGATATAAATATCCAACAACAGTAATTCTACGAATATATATTTTTCTGAATCAGTAATTCAATTTGAATTTTTATCATGCACTAACTGCGAATAATCAATAATAAATTCCCTGGACATGGTATAATTATCAATAATTAACCATTAAAATAATTGAATGAATATAACTCAAGGTTGAGTTAGGAAACTTGCCTTTCGCATTGATTACAGCTACACAATATAATTAACTGTGTTCGTAAGACCTATAATCAATAATGTCGGTCTCACAATTAGCACAATTATTTATAACACGTAACATTGTACTCTACAGTCAAACTTCTCCTAGGCATATTACCACATAACCACATCAGTGTTTATAACCTATATAAACACTTATCCAGTCTAACTATTTCGGTCTGGTTGGATTTCGATCCATTCTCGGTGTTCTGGTCACCCTATCCGATAATTAACACATTGATTGTCAATTAAACTTAGTCTCTAAGCTTCAATATTATTTTAGATAAGTCAAATATCGTTTATAATATTTCTCAGAAGCTTTTAATAATTTATAAACAATTATTATAATTTATAATAATTTTTCAAACACTTAAATCATTTTTAAATGATTTAATTATCAAATAATCTTATCATTATTAATATTTAATAATATAAAAATATTAATAACATACTTGTCAAAATATTAAAGTTACTATGAATAACTTAAAATATTTTTAAATCATTAATATTCTTCTTAAATGATTTTTAAAGTAATTAAAATCATTTTTAAATCATCACCATTAATATTTAAATATTAATATAATTATTATCAAAATATTAAAAGTCATTAATTATAACTTAAAATATTTTTAAAATATTTTTCTCACTTTTAAATAATTTTTAAATCAATAAAATCATTTTTAATTCATTTATTTAATATCATAATTAAATAAATCTAATATCATTAATATTAATTTATTAATGAGAATTCTCCAAAAATATTGAAAATTTTATTTTATAATTCAAAATATTTTCTAACACTTTATTCTTATTTAAAATGATTTTTAAATCATTAAAATCATTTTTAACTTATTTATTTAATTTAATACTTAAATAAATATAATATCATTAATATTAAATTATTAATTAAAATTCTCCAAAAATATTAAAAATTATATTTTATAATTCAAAATATTTTTAAATACATTATTCTTATTTAAAATGATTTTTCATAATATTAAATCATTTTTCTCTAATTTATTTAATACACTAATTAAATAAATTAAATACTTTTAATATTTAAATAATTATAAATATTAAAGAAAAATATTCCAATTGGTCAAAAATTATTTTTCATAATTTAAAATAATTTTTAAAATCATTCTTGGTAATTTTTAGAATTTATTTCTAATTTTTAATCATTTTCCGGAAATTCAAAAAATAAATAAATAGAAACTGTCGCTAAAGCCTTTAGCGACACTTGTCTGTAGCCTTAGGTGTTCTTGGCTCAAGAACACTAGCAAGTCAGTGTTCGAGGGTGCACGTTTGACCAACTTGTAATCCTCTGTTTAATTCGTTTCTGGGCAAACTTAAGTATCACAATTGTAGTAATTTTACAAGACTACAACTAAAAACCAATATCTAGATCATATCACATAACACCATCAAGATCCAAAGCTCCAAAGTGACTGTCAGAATAACTTCTAGGTTTTCTGGGTAACCCAGAAACCCAGTAGCTTCGAGTTGGCACATTCAAGCTCTATTATTTCTATGTTCTGGTAATGAAATGGCCAATTTTATGGTTCAAGAATGTTGTATACATGTCAAAGAACACATATGCATCAACATGACAGTCCAACTACATCATAGTCGTAAGATTCAACTCGGTCAACCACGGTCAGAAACCATGTTCATACACTTTCTGGAAATTCCAGAAAAGTGTTAGCGTTATCAAGTGGGCTATTTTGACCAGAGATTACATTGCTGTTTAGAGACACTAAAGACATGGATCTAGAGTACATACAACACACTATAACCTGGTTACACCAACATCAACATATCATATACAGTCTGTCATATCCAAGCGTTACAAAAAGTTGTCAGACGCTGATATTTGATTTCTAGGTTTCCCAGGATACGGCTGGTCAACGTCGGTCAACCGACTTTGACCGTTAATAACTTCTGATCTAGACCTCCAATGACCCTGATACCACTTACAGATTAAAGACAACATACGAGGCTACCAATACCAAACATAAAACAAGAAAAAACATAAACATACAGAGATCAGTGGCCTCTGACATTTGCTTGTCAGCCACCTTAACTGTTCTTGGACAGATTTTGAAAAACACCCTTTTAAAGCCACTTGATGCTATGGATCCATCATGGATCAACATAGACCAACTAAAAACAACTTCTAACACTGATTTAAACACTTTAAACAAAAAATTTTCTTAGCAACAAAGATCAAAAATAAATATTAGGTTTATACCTCTTTCTTCAAATCTTTGATCTTAATCCTCCTTAGTTGTTTTTGTTGTTCTAGTAACTGATATTGTGACTGAATTACTTGCTATTTTCGGATATGAAGAGAGAAAGAGAGAGAGAGTTGGTGAGAGCTAGGTTGGAAAATAAGGCAAATGTAGTAACTTTCTCTCTCTAAATCTCTTATATAATGCTTGATTTGTTGCTAGACTTGCAAATTTCGGCTGGTAGCTGATATTAAACACTCACCAAGTCAATGTGGTGGTTCACCAACTAAAGGTGTTGGTGAATTATGCAAGTTACCATTTAAAGAAAGTAAAAAGGGTATTTTGGTCATTTATAAAATAATTTTAAGGGTAATCTTGATAAATGCACAAACCCTTAGGGTTTAGGGTTTAGGTTAGGGTTTAGGGTTTGGACCCTTTAGGATTTAGGGTTTAAACCCTTTAGATTTGTAATTTAATTTCCAAAATTTTCAAATTTCGGTTTCCAAAATAGAAAATTAATAATTACAAATTACAATTAGGATTCGATAATTATATTAATATTTCCTAATCATAAAATTCAATCTTGCTAATTAAGATTAATATTCCTAATTAAAATTGCTTAATTTAGCAATTAGGGTCAAAATGGTCATTAGAGTTTACAACCCACGAATTAGGGTTTTAATTAGAAAAATAATTTTTCTAAATTACAATTAGGGTTTGTAAAAGAGAAATTAATATAAATAAAATGTAATTAGGGTTTTCTAATCATATTTAAGTTTAATACACATATTAGGCTTGCCAATTAGAATTAGGGTTTCCTAATTTTGGGTTTAGGATTCTCGAATATGAAATTAGGGCTTTCCGGCTTTCGATTAGGGTTTCCAATGGTACGTTAGAGTTTCTGATCCTGAGATTAGAGTTTCTAATCTCTTATTAGGTTTTATTAATTTCAAACATTATCCGATCAATCATTGATCAATAAATTTCTTCGGTACAAAGACAAACTCATTAAAATAATTATTTTAATTATATTTTCTATCGAATCCCTTTCCAGAAATTAGGGTTAGGGTTTCTAAAGCTGTTAAGCACAACTCTACTCTAATTTTATTAGTCAATACACAAATTGACTTTCTCGATACACGTATCACCGATACTTGTCACAAAATTAATAATCAATATCAATATTAAATAAAAAAATTATTCGTAAATTTTTGGATTATTCGAAATCCCGGGTTATCATAGAGAAATAGTACATTAATATTTAAATATTAATGGTAATTATTTAAAAATGAATTTAAATATTTTAAAAATCATTTAAAGGCAATATAAATGTTTTAAAAATATTTTGAGTTATTATAAATAACTTTAATATTTTGGCAATGGTTTGATTAATAGTTTAATATTAATTAAATATTAATGATAATAGAATTGTTTAATATTTAAACCATTTAATAATGATTCCGATGTTTGAAAATTTACGATAAATTATAATAAATGTTTAAAAATTATTATAAGTCATTTAAAAATAATATGACAGATATTTACAGTTATGGAATTACTGGATAGAGTCTTAGACTCGATAATTACCCGATAAAGTCGTCGGTAGACCGACATATTTTAGAAATTGATCTGGACTTAGATAGGTTGACTTGATAAGCGTTTATTTGTGATTCAATGGTTGTTGAACATATGTGACAATGTGATTGGGTTATGTGCTGACTGTAATAGGCAGTATTATATGTTACGATATGTTATTCTAATCAGTAAAATGATCTGATTAATTATATGTCGTGATATAAAAGATAAATCTAAGTTGCATTTTTGTAAGCAGCAGACCAGGCAAGTATCCTACCTTTGCATTTTCTTTATGCAATGGGCATGAGTAAGAATGTTTTAGAATTATATTATTATTGTACCAGATTATTACCCATATTGTTATATATGTTATATCTGATTATTGATTATCAACATGTTACTATACTGTAATTCAGATATATATATTTTATTCGTTAATTTCTAAATATGGTTATTCAAGTGTCCCCACTTGGATAATTATTGTATTTAATCACATGTTGATATATATATATATATATATATATATATATATATATATATATATATATATATATATATATATATATATATGTATATACCTATTGATCACCAGTATGTATACAATAAGTAAAAGTCGTCTAAGCTATTTGATCAGCTAGACACAGATTTAGAAATATCGTTAAATATGATAAAACCTTTTTGTAACCAATCAAATTATTTTGATTTGGATTTCAGACTAAGTATGAACATCCCGATCAAGGAAAAACTTTTATGCACCTAAGGCGGACAGAGTGAACGATAATATCGTTCTTACATGTAGTATTGATCAATACAGGGTACAACGGACTGATCACCCCTGTGCTCGTAAGTTATGACGGTTTACAGATAAAGTTCTGTTTAACCTATTCAAAAAAATTAAAAATAATGTTCATAGTATGTCACCTTAACCTTATTTATAGTCAGTACGTAGTTTTAAAAATCTGATAGAGAGTTGTTATGTTATTATTATCGGTTCAGATTACTTCACAACGATTGGTTTGTTGTAGAAGGGTAGTATAAAGAAAATATTTAATCCTTTCAGCTAATATTTATAATTATTATTACTTGCTGAGCACTCAAATGCTCATCCTTGCTTAATTTAAATGTTTTCAGCGAAGTGTGAAGAACCAGAAGGCTCATGCAGAAACAAGGGAAATGGAAAGCTAACCAAATAAGATTTATGGTAGTTTATGTATTAGTTTGATATTATTAAGACAAAGATATATATTATCTATCATGTTATGTAAGGAATGTATTAAAGGTTACGTACTTGGGAGCTAGACTCTAATAATCATTAAATTAAGTTTAATAATTATATTATTGTTATTATTATTAGTATTATTCCGCTAATAGAAATGGTATCGTGAAGCACCGAGTTCGGGTTTTAAGTACCTAGATTTGGGGGGCTTTACAGGTTGGTATCAGAGCTATAAGCATTAATTTATGAAGAGCTCCAAGCCTCTCGCTGGTGACTTCCTTGTGTGGAATGCACCGAAGCCAGACTCTCTGTAGGGGACGTCGAGCCAGTCGGTGGCAAGCTGATAGGTACCACTGTAAGATGTTATGGTTGGAAGCACCATGAAAGTTACAGGTTGGTATCAGAGCTATAGGGTTAGAAACCTTAGGAGGGATATACCTTAGGCTATAACCTTAGAACAAAGGAAAACATTGAAAATATAAAAAAAACTCATATAGAGTTTAAAAAGAGATGAATCGGATAAATTCATCGTCAAACAAAATAAAAGATAACTTATATAAAACTAATATTTGTTGTGTGTATATATTATATGCTAATTAGGATAATTTATGTGTTTAGATGTCTGGTGGAAAAGGCTTGTTGCATGCTTATAGCATGAAGAAGGATCAAATCCATACACCCGAGCTAATATCAAAGCTAATAGCTGAAATAGAGGCTCGCGATGAAAATAACTCTGACAAGGTGGTTATTTTGGAAAATGTAGTACCAGATCCAGAGATGGTGGAGCTGACAGATGGTGATTCGGACACTAAAGTTGAAGCTGATCAAGCATCAACGGAGGTGCAAGATCTGAGGAACAAGGTTTCTTCTTTGGAAAAGTTGTGGGAAATAGAAAAGCTACTAAATAGTCTGTTGCGAAAAGCCTTACTAGAAATAATGGAAGAATAAGATAAGCTTAGAATCCAAATTGATCAGATGGGAGCCATAAGCAACACATCATGTGCAGCTCCGAGCAAGAAGGGAAAAAAAAGATAGAACACCACAACTTAGGAAAATTCGATAAGAAGAAAGGGAAAAGAATATGTTACATTTGCGGCTATGAAGGACATACCACTATGTATTGTCCCGACTATAAACCAGGTGCATGTTTTATCTGTGGGATAGAAGGTCATCAGGCGAAAGGTTGTCCAAGAAAAAGGCGTAGTGAATAGGTAGTATAGGTTCTGTTGTGTAGGTGTGTAAGACCCCAACTTTTATAAATAAAGATGAATTTTCTATAAATATCATTTTTGAATATTATGGAGTTAATTTGATATAATGTTATAGTTGTGGGTAATATTTATAAATTTTGCAAAGTACGCAAGTTGTTATATAATATTCGATTGGTCGGGGAATATTCGTTTTAACAGGGAATATTCGTACAACGGTACAATCATTGGTGGACCCCACAACTGAATTATTGTCGGATTGAGAAAACGACAAAAATATTTTATTAAAAATAACGGCGAAAGTTTTACCATTGTTACTGTTGAACTACTCGGTAGTAAAAGTACAGTAATACGTGTGGTTGCATAGTAGCACACGGTATTAATTATTAATGTTTATGTGAGAAGTCACTCAGTTTGATTCAATTATTGTCAGTTAATAATATAAATTATTTAGCGATAATGACGTTTTGTTTTATTCGTATTATTAACGTAATAAAACAGAAACATCTTTTTATATAAAACAGAATACTTTATTAAAGTTATTCTATAAATAGAATATATTATATTTTATTTAAAAGATTTTTCTTTAAATATGGACCGTCAGATTAAAGTAATCAATCTGGACCGTTCATGGATTAGTTACTAATATCATGCATAGTAACTTATATCATGCATAGGTTACTATTACGGTTATGATTATACCGAATAATCCCTGGTCATAATCATACCAAGTCCATCTATGCACTACAGGCCACAGATGACTTTTAATATCATGCATAGTAACTAATAGTAACTAATCTAACAGTCCAGATTGAGTTGTTGAGCTCATGCATAGTAACTTTTAATATCATGCATAGTAACTAACCGTTGTTGAGCTCGACATCCCAGCAAAATCTAACAGTTTTCATGCAACACGTAGCATATAATATCATGCTCAACATATATCTCTTAAACATTGAACTATCATAACATACGTGCTACAGTTCATATAACAAATATAAAGATTGAGTTCCTTACTCAATCGGCATGATTTACTCAATTAATGTAGTCATAAGTTGACTTTGACGTTTCATGCTTCCACATAAATATAACACATATCATGTTATTTGCAATAAAGACTTAAAACAATTAATCATCAAGTTCACGTAGCAAATAGGAACTGAAAGACTTGCTTGGTTCGTAGATTACCAATTACCAAAAATAGCTTAAATGCTTTGCGTAGACTTGCATCTCTTTGAGACTTAACACATATCTTTAGGTGTTTACTCCTCTTCATAAGACGCTTATCATTACATAATCTCATTTTGTGTTTCTTTTAAACTTCTTTCAAAACCAACACTTAACGTTCATTAAAGTCGTCATAGATTCCATTACCCCATATTCGATGTATTACACTTTTTGACAACAACTAGGAATCACATTATCTATTAGATATGATAATATACTATAACATTAACATTTCTAGATAAACTTACTATTTTAGCTCAAGCCTTTCTTTACCATTTACATTTCAGAAATTCTAGGTGTTTACTTAGCAACACTTGTCTAACATTCGTTGTGTACAATAAGTTATCACATAACGCGTTCGAAATTTACTAATCATTTTTACCACTTTGAATTCACTAACCCCATAACACAACTTTGTTTTAGCCTTGTTATAAAGTGTTGGACACATTACCATAACCTTTAGCTAAGCTACAAAGAACGACCAAAGTCTGCAGAATTAGAAGACTTCAGTGTTTTAAAATAGGCACTCGCGCGGCCGCGCGAGTTTTGTAATGGGAGGCTGCGCGCCCGCGCCTAAGGTCTGCGCTCCCGCGCGACCGCGCGACACACAGAACTCAGTTTTGCAGAATGTGTTTTGGCACAATTTTTAGGCCAACTAACACGAATTTCACCCATAAAACAGTGAAACCAACTTCTATAATTGATATAAAACTATCACAAACATATTTCTGAACATATTACACTGATTAAAACAATTTAACAACAATTCAAGCAAGGTTAATTTCCCAAATTCCATGATTTTCATATAAAACTCAAAATTTGATATTCATCCCAAAAATCATTATTGTGAATTCAATACTAAGCCAAATTACTCCATTCAAATTACGATATGCTCGTTTCTTAATGAACTAGAATAATCAAGCTTCAATGTACAATTTCACATACTAATTGGCCACTACAATTGATACTTTTTATGAATCGTATGAAAATACATATACTGACATTATTTTCTTCCTACTGTCAACCAAAATTAGCATGCAATTCTTATTTAAACATAATCTCTAATCATTATAAACACATGTAATCATCAAAGTTCGATTATATAGCAACAATTCTAGACCTATGAAATTCACAAAGTATGAAACTTCATGTCGTACAACATATTTGAACATATATGTATATGAAATACTAAGATTATAAACATACCTTCAATTTGCTAACATAATCATTGCTAACTGCTGGAAATTGCTCACGTTTTCTCTCAAATTCTCTCAAGCAATTCTCTCTGAAATCCTCTGTAACTTCCTCTCTTTTCTTTTCTCAGTATAAGAGTTAAGCTACTAAGCGTAAACTAACTGATAGGCTAGCCAATAAAAAAAATAATAATACGACTACTAATGATCTTATTAAAATATCAGTTACCAAACACATAACGTATAGATTATAATTATATTATATTCATTTTATTTTATTTAAATTCAAAGAATAGAAATCCAAAAGCCATAAGGCTTTGTTTGGCAAAAACCCTTTAAAATTAAAGATTTAATATATTAAGCATTGTTTGGTTAAACTCAATTAAAACTACTTTAATTTATTTTAATACTCCTTATAATATAGTTATTTGCCACACTATTTAATCAAGCTTTCATGCTTAATTTAATTAATTCAAATAACAATTAATTAAATAAATCATTTAATCACATAACTCAATACAAATAATTAACCATCAATTTGAAATATCAACATAATAATAATTTTCTTAACTCATTAATTATTTATTTAATAAATAATTAACCAAATCAAATCAAATCAATTAAACAATTATTTATTTCATGATAAACACATCCATTAAATATTGATATAACTCAATAAATATTTAATATTATAATTTAAAATTCTGGAATGTTACATCATTCATTCCTTACAAATATTCTGTTCTCAGAATCACAACTCAAATAATTAAATCGTCACATTCTTCCCTTATTACAAAGATTCTGTCCCCAGAATCGAAAATATAAATTAAACAAATAACTCAGGGTACTATTAAACCTCAATTTCCCAACATATGAATATATATTTCTCTTCACACCAGATCACATATTTCAAAATATACAGCACATATATATACATACTCAAACTCAAAACATCTCATAATAAGAATTTTAATTATTAAATTTCTATTTTAATAACTTATAAAAATTCGGGTTGTCACATCCTTCCCCCCCCCCCTTATAAGGATTCCGTCCTCGGAATCAACGAAACCTCCCTAACTCGGTTTTCACCAAATCTCTTTTCAAAATTTATCGTCGAATATCTTCAACGCCTTACCTTAATATAAGTTTAATATTTCCTACTACATTCATTTCTTCAACAAATTCTAGATTTTATTTTATAGCCTTTACTTAGACTCAATTATATTTCAGTATTACATATTATTTAATCAATTCATTTCCTTTTCTAAGGATCGTTATCATGAACACTCGAGATATTACATTCACACATTCTTCTAAGAATTTCGTCCTTGAAATTTTTTTTATTACTCTTCATTCATTCAATCTATCAAAATTGATTTTACGTTAATACTTTATTCATTGATTAGGTTCTATAACCACTTTCTTTCCACAAAGATCTTTCTACAATTATTAACTTTTCTATTAAAAGTTTTAAATTATTCATTGATAACTCATCTCCTTCTCATTTCAAAATTTCTTTTCTCACTTATTTAATATATTCATCATTCAGTGTCACATTCTACGGCTTACTTCTTTCTAAGGAATATCATCCTTACCACATTCACCTTTTATAATATCAAGAATCTTCCACAATTGCTCAATAATTGGGAAGCAATATGAACAACTCAGGATTTTAAAAGATTATTCAATCATGCTGAGGGTCACAAGACCTTGAACTACGTCCCCAGGTTATCAAGTATATCTCGACTTAAACCTTTAACAGTCATAAGACTATATGGACCTCCGTACTTAGGGTGTTAAGCCCTTTGTACAATGTATTGTGCACAAACATTTCAGTGCAAAGTGTAAACTAAGCGTAACCTCTAATAAAAGTGTTGTTCATCTAAGAATTTAGAGTGCAAGCATTCAACTGAGGGTCTAATGACCACGAACCATGTCCACAGTTATAAGTAATCTTTCAACTTTAACTTTAACAGTCATAAGACTATAAGGACTCCACGTACTTAGGGGGATCAATCCTTCGTACAATGTATTGTGCAGAAATATTTCAACGCAAAGTATAAACTAAGCGTAACCCCTAATAATAGGGTTGTTCATCTCATCTTTTCAACATCTGAATCCGCACCAAAAAAATTTGGTTTGGCATAGATTCTCAAGAAACTCTTAAATATCATGAACATTTTTTAATATTTGTCTACCTGAATCAAATAGCATAGACTTCTACAATAATTCGGACATCAATCGAAATATACATATCCATAACTATATATTCTCATATCTTAAAGAAATCTCAAAAAATCTTTTTATGACGTCATGATACCGCACTGTATTTACAGTCCGTTGAGGATTCTGTCATTTGGTGATTTTATCATACTACATCATACCATAGTGGCTGACGATCCTTAGATCACATCCATCACTAAGTAATATTGTATTGATGACTCCATCGTTTTTATCATCTCTGCATTAGGTTTCATGATACATTGGTGATATATAAAATATATTTTGATATTTTCAAATCATTTTTGTCTAGCCAAAGCAATTAGCATAGACATAAAAATAATAGTATTGTTGTTAAAACTCATTGGTTCCATCATTTGATCCAATATTTTTCAAGAAAATAAAGGTGTAAACATCAGCACGAAGTCAATAAATTTCGAAAGTCTAGCATAGCTAGTAAATTTAGAATATCCAAGTATCCATCAACTTCAATCTTTACTCCATTACTTCATTACTTAACCATTCTATCAATCTCCAACTTCATCAATGTTCTCTATACTATAACCGTTTTCTACCCAATAAGGTTCATCAAACTTATCGCACATTCAAAATTCAGGAACTTGCCACAATAATGAGTTTAAGAACTTATCCTAGTCAGACCATCAGCGTCCATTCGCTGAGGGGTTCAAAACATACCATATTATTATGAGTCACGAACTTACCATATGCATTAGTTTTAAGAACCGCACCTAATCCTAATAATATCTAACTAATCTTAGTAGTTTCTAACTATCAAATATACACATGAGAAAAGAATCACCTTTTCACCACATATGCATTGATAGCGCGACACCAACATTCCAATGATTATCAATGTGATAAAATGAGTGCAAGCACAAAACCCTCGCCCAAACAAAGATTTGTACAACTCAACCATCACATGAGTCCTCAATTGAAATCCCACCTAACTCTATCTTACCCTTAACTTGCTCTTTGCTCGATACGAATTCCTTTTATCACATCATTTATAACTCCTTGCGTGTTATCTCGTACTATTTTATAGTACATTAACTTCATAGTATCAAGCTATAATTATTCAAACATTACAGACCATCTTCCTTTTATAACTTAAACAGATCACGTCGTGATCTTATTCTATAATCACTCGTGATCGTTTTGTTTTACGATCCCCTTTCTTTCTTTTTTCATCATTTGCGACATTATTCGTTATCTTGGCTATTAAAGTTAGGGTAACTCCCATTTCTTATCTACATATCTTCTCAAGATTCTTCTTTGAATCTTCTTGGTTACATAACAATTCTTGCTTTTAGAATTTCCAACTTCATTTATATCGTTCAACATTGCATTCAAGTTCTACATTTTTATCATACGTATCCATTTTCTACACTTGGTACACATCGAGTCTCTAACAGTTTTAATATGGTACGCTGAGTGGTTTCCCTCAAACAACCAACAAACTAGGTTCTGAGTTGCTTGTTCGTATATACCTCCACTCTATGAAGGAATCGTTTAGCCCAGATACCATGCATCAACTACTAAAGAGTACAACTGTACCATACTTAACTATAACTTTTTGTTATTAACTTCCTTACCAATCTCTTCTTATAGACATTGTCTATTTATTATAACCTTACATCCTTATTATTGGAGTTGGGTAACCCCACATTCATATTCCATATAACTATGTGAGATTCTTCTTTGAATCCTCACACACAAGTTTTAACTCCTTCTCTATACGTTTCTTAAATTACTTCTTATTGTTCAAACTCTATTTGAGCTAATTCTTTCATTATCTTCATCTTCCTTCTCTAAGGTTATAGCCTACGGTACTCCTACCTAAGGTATATAACCTACAGCTTTGATACCAACTATAACGACCCCAAAATTCATACAATTTAATTCTTGACTTCGGTCGTTAATAATACATTCAACCTCTAATTTTATATCATTAAACGATATTACTACCATTGAAATTTGCGGAATGATTAAAATATTCTATTACAATTAAAATTTTCTATTTACAAACTGTTCTCGTTCCCAAAACTTTTAACATTTACATTACATCTCTTCGATTCAAATTTATATCATGAATCATTACAACAAAATAACTATACAGAGTCTTACATCATCAATAGATATCCATATATACTGGATATCTCTACTTACAATTCAACAACATGTTACATTCAAAATATTAAATACATTTTTCATAAAACATAAGGAATATTCAAGTATCACGTCGGATTCATAACTTTCAGGTAACACATAGCTTTACCTCGAAGTCTTGACCTGCAAAAATGGTTATTTGCAAGGTTGAGCTCGACAGCCCAGCAAAATCTAATAGTTTTCATGCAACACGTAGCATATAATATCATGCTCAATATATATCTCTTAAACATTGAACTATCATAATATACGTGCTACAGTTCATATAACAAATGTAAAGATTGAGTTCCTTACTCAATCAGCATGCTTTACTCAATTAATGTAGTCATAAGTTGACTTTGACATTTCATGCTTCCACATAAATATAACGCATATCATGTTATTTCCAATAAAGACTTAAAACAATTAATCATCAAGTTCACGTAGCAAATAGGAACTGAAAGACTTGCCTGGTTCGTAGATTACCAATTACCAAAAATAGCTTAAATGCTTTGCATACCTCCTACAACGGTTCAAAGGTTCATAATTACAAGTATTAGTTACACATATAACGAAACCACAATGACTCTTATAACTTGCATCTCTTTGAGAGTTAACACATATCTTCAGGTATTTACTCCTCTTCATAAGACACTTATCATTACATAATCTCATTTTGTGTTTCTTTTAAACTTCTTTCGAAACCAACACTTAACGTTCATTAAAGTCATCATAGATTCCATTACTCCATATTAGATGTATTACACTTGTTGACAACAACTAGGAATCACATTATCTATTAGATATGCTAACATACTATAACATGAACATTTCTAGCTAAACTTACTATTTTTTCTCAAGCCTTTATTTACCATTTACATTTCAGAAATTCTAAGTGTTTACTTCGCAACACTTGTCTAACATTCATTGTGTACACTAAGTTATCACATAACGCGTTCGAAGCTAACTACTCATTTTACCACTTTGAATTCACTAACCCAATAACACAACTTTGTTTTAGCCTTGTTGTAACGTGTTGGACACATTACCATAACATTTAGCTAAGCTACAAAGAACGACCAAAGTATGCAGAATTAGCAGACATTAATGTCCGAAAATGGGCACTCGCGCGGCCGCGCGAGTTTTGTAATGGGAGGCTGCGCGCCCGCGCGGCATCTGCCCACCCGCGCCTAAGGTCTGTGCGCCCGTGCGACACATAGAACTCAGTTTTGCATAATGTGTTTCAGCACAGTTTTTAGGCCAACTAACACGAATTTCACTCATAAAATAGTGAAACCAACATCTATAATTGATATAAAACTATCATAAACATATTTGTGAACATATTCCACCGATTAAAACAATTTAACAATAATTTAAGCTATTGTTAATTTCCCAAATTCCATGATTTCATATAAAATTCAAATTTTGATATTCATCCCAAAAATCATCACTGTGAATTCAATACTTGGCCAAATTACTCCATTCAAATTATGATATGCTCGTTTCTTAATGAACTAACATAATCAAGCTTCAATTTACAATTTTACATACTAATTGGCCACTACAATTGATACTTTTCTTAAATCGTATGAAAATACATATACTGACATTATTTTCTTCCTACTGTCAACCGAAATTAGCATGTAATTCTTATTTAAACATAATCTCTAATCATCATAAACACATGTAATCGTCATAGTTGGATTATATAGCAACAATTCTAGACCTATGGAATTCGCAGAGTATGATACTTCATGCCGTACAACATATTAGAACATATATGTATATGAAATACTAAGATTATGAACATACCTTCAATTTGCTAACATAATCCTTACTAACTGCTGGAAATTGCTCACGTTTTCTCTCAAATTCTCTCAAGCAATTCTCTCTAAAATCCTCTATAACTTCTTCTCTTTTCTTTTCTCAGTATAAGAGTTAAGCTACTAAGCGTAAACTAACTAATAGGCTAGCCAACGAAAAAAATAATAATACGCCTACTAATGACCTTATTAAAATATCAGTTACCAAACACATAACGTATAGATTATAATTATATTATATTCATTTTATTTTATTTAAATTCAAAAAAATATAAATCCAAAAGCCATAAGGCTTTGTTTGGCAAAAACCCTTTAAAATTAAAGACTTAATATATTAAAGCCTTGTTTGGTTAAACTCAATTAAAACTACTTTAATTTATTTTAATACTCCTTATAATATTGTTATTTGTCACACTATATTTAATCAAGATTTCATGCTTAATTTAATTAATTCAAATAATAATTAATTAAATTAATCATTTAATCACATAACTCAATACAAATAATTAACCATCAATTTGAAATATCAACATAATAATAATTTTCTTAACTCATTAATTATTTATTTAACAAATAATTAACCAAATAAATCAAATCAATTAAATAAATATTTATTACATGATAAATACATCCATTAAATATTTATATAACTCAATAAATATTTAATATTATAATTTAAAATTTTGGATTGTTACATCATTCCCTCCTTACAAGGATTCTGTCCTCAGAATCACAACTCAAACAATCAAATCGTCACATTTTTCCCTTCTTACAAAGATTCTGTCCCCAGAATCGAAAATACAGATTAAACAAATAACTCAGGGTACTATTAAACCTCACTTTCCCAACATATGAATATATATTTCTCTTCACACCAGATCACATATTTCAAAATATACAGCACATACATATACATACTCAAACTCAAAATATCTCATAATAAGAATTTTAATTATTAAATTCCTATTTTAATAACTTATAAAAATTCGGGTTGTCACATCCTTCCCTCCACTTATAAGGATTCCGTCCTCGAAATCAACGAAACCTCCCTAACTCGGTTTTCACCAAATCTCTTTTCAAAATTTATCGTCGAATACCTTCAACACCTTACCTTAATATAAGTTTAATATTTCCTACTACATTCATTTCTTCAACAAATTCTAGATTTTATTTCATAACATTTACTTAGACTCAATTATATTTGAGTATTACATATTCTTTAACCAATTCATTTCCTTTTCTAAGGATCGTTATCATGAACACTCGGGATATTACAGCTCGGGTAGCTGAGGGGCAGAACACTGCTTTTGCCACTTACATGATGAAGGGTGAGGCAAATTTTTGGTGGGAAGCGAATCAGACAAGGGCATGAGAAGGAATAGTTACTTGGGATAGGTTCAAAACTTTGTTTTTCAAAAACTATTTTTCTAGTATGCAAGCTAGGATGGAGGTGAAATTTTTAGAGTTGAAGCAGGAGAATATGACTGTTGCGGAATACGTCACAAAATTCATTGAGTTAGCTAGGTTCGCTCCGCATCAAGTTGATACAGAGGCTAGGAAAGCTAGAAGGTTTGAGCTGGGACTAAAACCCTGGCTCTATAACAAGGTGGCGGTGTTGCAGATTCCTACATTTGCAACACTCATAGAAAAGGAGATTATAGATGAGGAAAGGAGTGAAGCCATGAGCCTCTACAACAAGGAGAGGAAGAACAAGGGTAGGGTCGAAGGAACTGGGAAGGTGGAAATTAATAGTGGGAGTAGGGGTGGTACTAGCAAGAGGAAGGGGAGCAATTTTGGAAGTGTGCAGGTAAAACAAGAAGGTGCGAAGAAGCAAATAGTGTCGTGTAAGACTTGTGGAAGGAACCACTTTTGGGAGTGTTTGAAGGGAAAATTTGTATGCTATAAGTGCGGGTAGGAGGGCCATATCTCTCCCAACTGCCCCAATCCTAGGATAAACAGTAGGTGTTTTCTGTACGGATCGACTGAGCATAAGGTGAAGGATTGTCCGAAGAGGAGGGCAGAGGCAGGAAGTGTGAATACTGGCACGGGCAGTGGGACTTTAGCAATCATAGGACCAACGTCATCAAGCCAACCAACAAAATTAACAACAAGGATCTACAACATGACTGTCCAAGATACGATGGCAGCTGGCAATGGAACTCCAGGTATTATTCATACAATTTTTATTTTATTATACATGATTTTCCTATATATAGTAAATTATTATATAAAGAAATTTTGAAGGAGGAATTTGAGTTCTTTTAGAAATCAAATTTTCGTTTAATCAGATAGACAAGCTTCATGTGAACAGTTAAAGATCAGTTTGATCAAATTATGATCGAGATCTACTTGTAACGATTGTGTATGTTATGTACCTTGGTATGTATAGGTTTTAAAAACGGTGATTCCGGGGACGGAATCTTTATAAGGGAGGGTGAATGTAACAACCCGATATTTTCTATATAATTAAATCAGAAATTTTGTGTATAATTTTTTTTTTATTTTAAGGATGAGGATTTGTACAAGATATTGTGTATATGTATTTATGTGATAAATAAAAATATATTTATTATATGAATAATTAAAAATAATTTTATTTCAGAATTATTGATTATTATAAAGTATATTCTTATAATAATTAATTTTATAGTAAAAATGTTTTTATTATCTATTTTCCATGAAAATATAAGTATATATTATTTAAATAATATATGAGATGATTTTTAGAATTATTATAATAATTATTTATTTTTATGAATTTATGTTAGATTAATTAAGTTAGTTATTTTTAACTTAATTAATAATGTTAAATACGAAAGATATATCAGATATGGAATCCAAACTCTAATTTTAGATTTTTATCAAGGAATGAGAATAATAATATAATATTAATTATATTTAAATTTTTCAGTGCTATAAATATGTACTGAATGGACGTACTGATAATGGTTGGTCAATTACGGTGTATTATGACCAAACCCTAGCAATATTTTTATAAACCCTAGTATTGCTGTTAAACCCTAGTTTTGAAGTCATATAAGACTTTAAAAATCTGTTATGACATTGTGTTATATGATTTTATGATTAATTAGGTAAACCCTAATTAACATTTTGAAATATTAATTTTTAGAAATCCTAATTGTAAATTAAAACCCTAATTATTGTTAGAAATCCTAATCTTGAAATTAGAAATCCTAATTTCTATATTTAGTAACCCTAATTAGTAATTTTTAAAACCTAATTACTAATTATAAACCCTAGTTGCTAAATTAACAAGGTTAATTATAATTAGTAAATAAATAAAACCCTAATGTACCTGTATAATGTAATTAGAAATCTAAACTAATTAACAAACCGTAAATTTCTATTTTTAGAAATAAATTTTATTTTTATTTTAATTTAAACCCTAAATAAAATTCTAGAAAACTAAATTTTTTAAAAAATCTTAGGGTTAAACCCTAAGGGTTTGCAAGGATTATAAATTGGCCATTAAAATTACAAGCATAATGACCATTTTGCCTTTATTGTATAAATAAGGCTAACTTGTCAAATTAGATAATGCTTTAGTTGGTGAACAACCCTAGTGTAGCCATGTGCCTACAAACTCAACAACGCAGCTATTTTCCAGCCAAATTCATTGCATACAAGTATTATATAAAGATCAAAGAGAGAGAGAAAGCCACATTTTTGCTTATTTTTGTTCTAACACTCAACTAATTCTTTCTCACTCAAAACCCACGAAATTTTAGTAGCATTTCAGTTCCCAAATCAAGCCCCACGATCACCTTTAACCAAATCAGAAGCTAGAATCAAAAATCGTTCATAGAAGGTATAAACCCTAACCAAGAAATCTAACCTTTGGTTTGTTGTTAAATGTTAGATTTTTGTGTTAAAACATGTTATATGTAGTCTATATTGATGATCTGGGTTGGTATCGTGTAGATCCATAACATCTAAGTGGAAGAATTTGAAGATTTCAAAATTCTGGAAAATATTTTTTTTGTGTCTGACAACGTAATGTCAGACCCTATAAATCTTGTCCTGATATGTGTTTTGGTTATTTAAATGTTTAAATTGTAGTATGTTATGATATCTTTAATCTGGAACTGGAATTAGTGTCTTACGATGCACAGATTTCATGTTATTAATGGTCAAAGGCCGTTGACCGGCCATGACCATATGAAATTTGGGTAACCCAGATCAAGCCCAGAAATGTCTGACAGAATGTTCTTGGGCTCTGATCTGTTAGGTTGTTGATGATTTTGTCATGCTGTTGTAAAAGGTTTATAGTTTAATATATGGACTACATGATTATTCTCTTATATCGTTTAATAAGTAAATAGATTGAATTTGGGGATCGGTCAAACCAAGCAGAAAGCTCACGGTTTGTGTTTTCTGGGTAACCCAGAAAACACAATAGCATGATTTCTGACATGGTTTGACCTAACCATATCTTCTTGATCCGTTGTTGTTATGGTGATTTTATGTGATGTACTTCTTCCTTGACATGTTGGCTACATACTGAAGCTTATAAATCACTAAAACAACACTTAGATCACAAGATGTGGAAGTCCAAATATGAGCAGTCGAACTGTTCTTCATTTCTGGGTAACCCAGAAAATGAAGAACAGCTCTGACAGCTATTTTGGGCGATCAGATCTCTTTCTTGTTATGTTGTTTGGTCATGTTTGTTGTTGGGTCTTGTAGTGTTGCATTTGTACTACACGATCTGACCAAAACCAAGTCCAGAAACTACTTGATCAGTGTTTAATCATTGGTCAAAGTAGCCATCTCGGTCACTGCCCATGAGTTTCTAGGATTAGCCAAGAACACGAAAGACACATATAGCAACGGTTCTGTCGCTATAGGCAGTCTTTTGTGACAAATATTTTCGAAAATTAATTATTTTAATTAAATAAATAGAAAAAAATAGTTTTAAATTATTAAAAATACATAAATAATTATTAAAAATTATTTTAAAGTCCGAAAATTAGTTTTTAATTATTTTACGTATATTTCATAAATATTTAATATTTTTGAAATATTAATGGTATTTAATTTATTTAATTATATTATTAAATAAATTAGTTAAAAATAATTTTAATATTTGAAAAATCATTTAAAATTATATTATGGTGTAAGAAAATATTTTAAGTTATTTTTAGTGACTTTTAATATTTTGTGATAAATTTTATTAATAAATTAATATTAATGATAATTATGTTATTTAATAAATGAATTAAATAAATAAATTAAAAATGATTTTAATATATTAAAAATCATTTTAAAGAATAATAAAGTATTTAAAAATATTTTAAGTTATAAAATATAACTTTCAATATTTAAAGGTAAATTTCATTAATTGATTATTATTAATGATATTAAGGTTATTTAAGAATTATATTAAATACATAAGTTTAAAAATAATTTTATTATTATAAAAATTATTTTAAATGAAAATTAAGTGTTTAAAGATATTTTAAGTTATAAAATATAACTTTTAATATTTAAAGGATAATTTCATTAATAAGTTAATATTAATGATATTAATTTAATATTAATGATATTAAATTTATTTAATAATTATATTAAATAAATTATTTTAAAATGGTTTTATTAATTTAAAAATTATTTAAAAAGGATATAAATGAATTAAAAATATTTTAAGTTATACTTAATGACTTTTAATATTTTGAGAAATAGTACATTAATATTTAAATATTAATGGTAATTATTTAAAAATGAATTTAAATGTTTTAAAAATCATTTAAAGGCAATATAAATGTTTTAAAAATATTTTGAGTTATTATAAATAACTTTAATATTTTTGCAATGGTTTCATTAATAGTTTAATATTAATTAAATATTAATGATAATAGAATTGTTTAATATTTAAATTATTTAATAATGATTCCGATATTTGAAAATTCACGATAAATTATAATAAATGTTTAAAATTTATTATAAGTCATTTAAAAATAATATGACTGATATTTACAGTAATGAAATTACTGGATAGAGTCTTAGACTCGATAATTACCCGATAAAGCCGTCGGTAGACCGACATGTTTCAGAAATTGATCTGGACTTAGATAGGTTGACTTGATAAGTGTTTATTTGTGATTCAATGGTTGTTAAACATATGTGACAATGTGATTAGGCTATGTGCTGACTGCAATAGGCAGTATTATGTGTTATGATATGTTATTCTAATCAGTAAAATGATCTAATTAATGATAGGTCGTGATATAGAAGATAAATCTAAGTTGCATTTTTGTAAGCAGCAGACCAGGCAAGTATTATACCTTTGCATTTTTTTATGCAATAGACATGAGTAAGAATGTTTCAGAATTATATTATTATTGTACCAGATTATTAACCATATTGTTATATATGTTATATCCGATCATTGATTATGAACATGTTACTATACTGTAATTCAGATATATATATATATATATATATATATATATATATATATATATATATATATATATATATATATATATATATATATATATTATGTTCGTTAATTTCTAAATATGGTTATTCAAGTGTTCCCACTTGGATAATTATTGTATTTAATCACATGTTGATATATATATATATATATATATATATATATATATATATATATATATATATATATATATATATATATATACCTATTGATCACCAGTATGTATACAATAAGTAAAAGTCGTCTAAGCTATTTGATCAGCTAGACACAGATTTAGAAATATCGTTGAATATGATAAAACCTTTTTGTATCCAATCAAATTATTTTGATTTAGATTCCAGACTAAGTATGAACATTCCGATAATATCGTTCTTACATGTAGTATTGATCAATACATGGTACAACGGGCTGATCACCCCCGTGCCCGTAAGTTATGACGGTTTACAGATGAAGTTCTGTTTAACCTATTCAAAAAAATTGAAAACAATGTTCATAGTATGTCACCTTAACCTTATTTATAGTCAGTACGTAGTTTCAAAAATCTGATAGAGAGTTGTTATGTTATTATTATCGGTTCAGATTACTTCACAACTATTGATTTATTGTAGAAGGGTAGTACAAAGAAAATATTTAATCCTTTCAGCTAATATTTATAATTGTTATTACTTGCTGGGCACTCAAATGCTTATCATTGCTAAATTTAAATGTTTTCAGCTAAGTGTGAAGAACCAGAAGGCTCATACAGAAACAAGGGAAAAGGAAAGCTAACCAAATAAGATTTGTGGTAGTTTGTGTATTAGTTTGATATTATTAAGACAAAGAAATATATTATCTATCATGTTATGTAAGGAATGTATTAAAGGTTACGTACTTAGGAGCTAGACTCTGATAATCATGTAAATTAAGTTTAATAATTATTATTATTATTATTATATTATTATTATTATTATTATTATTATTATTATTATTATTATTATTATTATTATTATTATTATTATTATTATTATTATTAGTATTATTCCGCTCATAGAAATGATAACGTGAAGCACCGAGTTCGGGTTTCAAGTACCTGGATTTGGGGGGCTTTATAGGTTGGTATCAGAGCTATAAGCATTAATTTACGAAGAGCCCCGAGCCTCTCGCTGGTGACTTCTTTGTGTGGAATGCACCGAAGCCAGACTCTCTGAAGGGGACGTCGAGCCAGGTGGTGGCAAGCTGATAGGTACCACTGTAAGGTGCTATGGTTGGAAGCACAATGAAAGTTACAGGTTGGTATCAGAGCTATAGGGTTAGAAACCTTAGGAGGGATAGACCTTAGTCTATAACCTTAGAACAAAGGAAAACATTGAAAATATATAATAAAAAAAACTCATATAGAGTTTAAAAAGAGATGAATCGGATAAATTTATCGTCAAACAAAATAAAAGATAAATTATATAAAACTAATATTTGTTGTGTATATATATTATATGCTAATTAGGATAATTTATGTGTATAGATGTCTGGTGGAAAAGGCTTGTTACATGCTTATAGCATGAAGAAGGATTAAATCCATACACCCGAGCTAATATCAAAGCCAATAGCTGAAATAGAGGCTCACGATGAAAATAACTCTGACGAGGTGGTTATTTTGGAAAACGTAGTACCAGATCCAAAGATGGTGGAGCAGACAGATAGTGATTCGGACACTAAAGTTGAAGCTGATCAATCATCAATGGAGGTGCAGGATCTAAGGAACAAGGTTTCTTCTCTGAAAAAGCTGTAAGAAATAGAAAAGCTACTAAATAGTATGTTGCGAAAAGCCTTGCTAGAAACAATGGAAGAACAAGATAAGCTTAAAATCCTAATTGATCAGATGTGAGCCATAAGCAACACATCGTGTGCAACTCCGAGCAAGATGGGAAAAAGAAAGATAGAACACCACGACTTAGGAAAATCCGATAAGAAGAAAAGGAAAAGAATATGTTACATTTGCGGCTATGAAGGACATACCACTCTGTATTGTCCCGACTATAAACCAGGTGCATGTTCTATTTGTGGGATAGAAGGTCATCAGGCGAAAGGTTGTCCAAGAAAAAGGCATAGTGAGTAGGTAGTATAGGTTCTGTTGTGTTGGTGTGTTTAATGTAATATATATATGATAAGTATGTATGTGTAATGTAATATTTCTAACTTTTGCATTAATCAAGGTTGTAAATCCCGACTTTTGTGGTCACAAAGGGATAGCTGATGTTTAAAGCAGTATGTGTTATGCTATGTAAAATATTCGCTAAATGAATATGAATCTAAGTTTGCGTAATAAAATGAGCTTAATATATTAAACTTATATGATAAGATTTAGAATGTAAGTTAAATTTATGATTTTATTTAATCAGATAATGCCGCCAAGATGTCGAAATCGAAATCAAAGGGCAGAAGAATCTGTCAACAACGTTGAGGGACAACAACAAGAAGACCCGATGCAGCACTTTGCAAACATGATAGCACAAGCTATGCAACAAGGAATACAAGCCGCAGGGAACCAGCCGGATAATCGCCTGGCGAACTTCAAAGATTTTAAGGATGTAGGATCACCAGAATTCAAAGGTACAACTGACCCTGTAGAAGCCCAAACTTGGGTCAAAGATATTGAAAAAGCATTCGTGATAGCTAGTGTAACGACCCCAAAATTCATACAATTTAATTCTCGACTTCGGTCGTTAATAATACATTCAACCTCTAATTTTATATCATTAAACGATATTACAACCACTAAAATTTGCGTAATAATTAAAATATTCTATTACAATTAAAATTTTCTATTTACAAACTGTTCTCGTTCTCAAAACTTTTAACCTTTACATTACATCTCTTCGATTCAAATTTATATCATGAATCATTACAACAAAATGACTATACAGAGTCTTACATCATCAATAGATATCCATATATACCGGATAGCTCAACTTACAATTCAACAACATGTTACATTCAAAATATTAAATATATTTTTAATAAAACATAAGGATATTCAAGTATCACGTCGGATTCATAACTTTTAGGTAACACATAGCTTTACCTTGAAGTCTTGACCTGCAAAAATGGTTATTTGCAAGGTTGAGCTCGACAGCCCAGCAAAATCTAATTGTTTTCATGCAACACGTAGCATATAATATCATGCTCAACATATATCTCTTAAACATTGAACTATCAAAACATACGCGCTACAGTTCATATAATAATTATAAAAATTGAGTTCCTTACTCAATCGGCATGCTTTACTTAATTAATGTAGTCATAAATTGACTTTGACGTTTCATGCTTCCACATAAATATATCACATATCATGTTATTTTTAATAAAGACTTAAAACAATTAATCATCAAGTTCACGTAGTAAATAGGAACTGAAAGACTTGCCTGGTTCATAGATTACCAATTACGAAAAATAGCTTAAATGCTTTGCGTACCTCCTACAACGGTTCAAAGGTTCATAATTACAAGCATTAGTTACACATATAACGAAACCATAATGACTCTTATAACTTGCATCTCTTTGAGACTTAACACATAACTTCAGGTGTTTACTCCTCTTCATAAGACACTTATCATTACATAATCTCATTTTGTGTTTCTTTTAAACTTCTTTCGAAACCAACACTTAACGTTCATTAAAGTCGTCATAGATTCCATTACCCCATATTAGATGTATTACACTTGTTGACAACAACTAGGAATCACATTATCTATTAGATATGCTAACATACTATAACATGAACATTTCTAGCTAAACTTACTATTTTAGCTCAAGCCTTTCTTTACCATTTACATTTCAGAAATTCTAAGTGTTTACTTCGCAACACTTGTCTAACATTCATTGTGTACACTAAGTTATCACATAACGCGTTCGAAATTTACTAATCATTTTTACCACTTTGAATTCACTAACCCCATAACACAACTTTGTTTTAGCCTTGTTGTAACATATTGGACACATTACCATATCCTTTAGCTAAGCTACAAAGAACGACCAAAGTCTGTAGAATTAGTAGACTTCAGCGTCTGAAAATGGGCACTCGTGTAGCCGCGCGAGTTTTGTAATGGGAGGATACGTACCCGCGCGGCATCTGCGCGCCCGCGCCTAAGGTCTGCGCGCCCGCGCGACACACTGGACTCAGTTTTGCATAATATGTTTCGGCACAGTTTTTAGGCCAACTAACACGAATTTCACCCATAATACAGTGAAACCAATATCTATAATTGATATAAAACTATCATAAACATATTTATGAACATATTCCACCGATTAAAGCAATTCCTTCAGAGAGTGGAGGTATATACAAATTAGTAACCGATCTAACTCACTGTGAAAACAGTGTAGACGAGACGGAAACTAATTTGTTGGTTATTTGTGAGAAATCACTCAGTGTACTATATTGAATACTATTAAAGGCTCGACGCGTGCTAGGTTTAGACTGGTATATATTTACGTTGTTGACGAGAGTAGATAACCGTTATACCTTTAAGGTGGTTAGAGAATTATAATGTAATTCAATACACGTCAAGAAGTAAAAATGAAAGGAATGTATGTATGTGTTATATATTCGAGTGTTGTGTTATTGGTGGTATAAAACCGTAAAGGAGATGTACAGTTGGTTAAACTAATAAGGGATATAGAGTTTTAAAACTCAAAGTGTGATCCTTAAATTATTAAGGAATATAGTAACCGATAATGTGGAATCAAAGAGGGCATTGATGTTATACGAGTTAACACTTAAGGAGGATGTGCATAATATTTAGACTCGTAGGTTTCAGTTCTACTGATGCAGAACTTGTCTGCCTCTGATTTTGGTATGGCGCAGCTGTGCCATTTCCAAGTCTGTGACCAGCATAGCTGTGCCGGTCTGTAGAAAACTCAAAGTCAGTTTATAAAATGTGATTGCAAGCCATGCATACTAATAACTCTTATAAGGTCATGAATGGTGACTAAGTGTTCATTTGGTTAGCAAAAACATTATTTGAATAAAGATTTAATTAATTAACCCGGATTAAATATTGGTTAATTGAGCGATATTATAGAATATTATATTCTATTAATTAGAGGAATGCATAATAATTATTGAAAAGAAATGATTAATATTAATTAATTATTGTATGGGTTGAAAGGACCCAACTAAATGATATTTAGCCCAATTAAAATATTAATGTGGGTATAATCATTAAATAATATTACTATGAGTAATATGAAAAATGTGAGCAGTAGTAATATATAATGCCTACGACATAAGAATACGTGAAGTATGACATTTAATTGGAACTAATGTATGGTTGAGATGTGTATAAAATATAACATAAGAGTGGTAATGGGTATAAGTGTTGCAAGAATGCTGAGATAATTGGCTTGTCCCAAATTTAGTGTCACATTTGTTCCTCATTTCTCAGTCACGTGAATCACCTAGAGGCTAAGGCCTATTTTCTTTTCTTTCTTCCAAGCTTCTAGCTGATGATTATGGGGAGAGTGGTGATTATGATGAGTTTTAACTAACATCCAACAACTCTTCCTTACCCTTCATGCAATCCTTTCATCCATGAGTTTGATTTAGGGGAAAATTTCATTGTCTGGGTATTGGGTGTTCTATAAATGAGGATTCTCCTTCTCCAATTTCCATTGCTGAGAATTGTCAAAATGTGAGATTGAGAGCATACAAGTATTCTAGGACATTGGAAGTTCAATTAGTAGCAAGTTCATTCATATTACAGAGGTATAACTCCATTCCTTGTTTTCCCAGTTCATTCTCTGTCAAAAATAAGTTTGAGTTCTTAAATGTCAAAATTTTGATTTGGTGGAGCTAGATGTTAAAAAGGATTGGGTAATGTTCATATAGTTGTTATATGATGATATAAGCATGTTTAAACTGATATATGACTGGTTAGAATCGAATTCGTGAGTAATTTCTGTGGTTGGGCTAGTTTTCTACCGAAGCAGACTGTTCTTGGCTCGAACCAGGCATGGCGCAGCTGCTCCGGATTAACACTGAGGCGCAGCCCAGCTGCGTCAGCCTCTGAGTTTAGTTTTGCTTTCTGTTTTAAAGTCTGATCAGCGTTGGTAAAATACTATGACATAAACTAACATGCAAGCATGTGTAACATGTATATATAAGTATAATAACCTAATGTGAACATGTTTTACTAAGATTTGAATGAATTGGTATAAGATCTTTAGCAAGGACTTTAAGTTTTGAAAACAAACTTTGTTAAAGATCATGTTTTGGAGATTTAGGCTTAGTAATCTCTACACATAGCTGATTTTACACATAAATGAACACGCTATAGTGTACATAGTTCCTTTATTCATGACCGCTTTATTAGGATTTGTGTTAATGAAGTTTTTAAGAAAAAGCTTAGTATAGTGAGCTAACATGCATGACTACTACATGATTTATATTTTGACCTTACGAGCATGTTAACATGACTTGACTACATATGAATAGAGCCTTTAAGTTGTCTTGTATGTGTTGAATGGCATTGTTCAAGTTAAAGCGGTTTCAAAAGCAAACTTGAACATATTTTCAAAATCTAGTTGCATCACATGGATATCTAGATTCTAAAGGATTTATATGTTATGTTATGTCTATAATATCCCTAGATATGATTTATATGTGCTATATTGCATCATTTATGATAAAATGATTTCAAAGGCAACCTCGAGAATGTTTTCGAACTTAGGTTGCATTACATATGAGTATTTAGATTCTAAAGGCTTGAGATGCCATGATATGTTTTATTATGTCTCTAAACATAAGTCTTATATGTTAAACATAATGGAAGTAAACCAAGCATGAGGTTAAAGCATGTTTTAAAGTGTTAAGCGATGCTAGCTATGAATAAAAGACATGAATATATATGAGCATCTATTGTACAGATTATATGACCTCTTTATGAGAACATAAAACTAATTAGTACATTTAGTGATTACATAACCCTATTTGTTTTTGATTTTATGAAAATCCTAAACTAAAGTCCCTAACATATAAGGTTGAACTTGAAGTGGTCATACAAGTATGTAAAGACCTCTATCGTGTATGCATGTTAAGTATAAGTGTATTGGTGTGTTAAAGTTTGGACTGAAACTAGGAATGCAAAAACTTAACCTTGGACTGGCCAGGGGATAGTGCAGCTGCACTGTCCCTATGCCTAGACAGGGCGCAGTTGCGCCATCCTACAGTCATGAATAGTTTCTGTCTTTGAACTGAAGTTCGAGGAATACTTATACGATTACTTTAAATTACAATATATGAACAACATGCTATGTAAGGTGTGGGAAACATACTAGGTGAAAGAGATGAATGATAATTAAGACTTTCAAATGTTAAAGTCCAAAGTAATGTTTTCAAGATATAAAGCTACGATACGTTGTTTGAATTCGTAATCTGATTTGTGTTATGAAAATATTGTATAGGTGATGTTGTATGAAGTTACGACTAAGTTAGACGTTATTTGTACGTTTGAACTTACCTATACGAGTTTTAAATGTGTCGATCACATAGTGAGACAAGTGTGTGATAGGAATATATGAATGTTGATGTCAAGTACGAATGGTTAAGGTATACCTATAACTAGCTAGCTATTCTAAGAGTATGATGAGAATGTGAAATGTAGGTTTTACGAACCTAGTTAGGAAGGAATGTAACATTGTTATTACATTGAGAATGCATGAAATATGTTACTGATGGATATGAATCCTTGATTATATAACTGTGTAGGAATACACGAAGTGCAGATAAGCTTTAAGAAGTTAAGTCGTAGTTGATAAACTATGAGTCAGGCAAATCTTTCAGTTCCTATTTGATATATGGATTCTATAACTGTTAGTTAAGCTATATTATGTCATGCAAATGTTGATATATGAAATGCGTATGAGATATGTATGAAATGTGAAAGTTGATCTTTGATGATATGCTTATGTTAGTAAATCTCTATGCCTGTTATGTGTGAAGTAACTTGCGTAGTAAATATTAATTGATTATGAATGCATGAATTGAATATGCTATTATATGCTATGTGATGTATGAAAACTGTTAGAATTGATGGGTTGTCGAGCTCGCCCTTGCAAATAACCACTTTTGAGGTTAAGGATACACGGTAAAGGTTAGGTGCTACTTGATTGATAAAGTTCAATAGCATCGAAGGAGATTAATTGATTTATTTAAATATATGTTCTTGAACCATGTTTAGGTTCTAGGAGATGTACATGATAAAAGTTTACAATGTGTAATACATGTTAAGTTGTACTATGTGATACATAGAGAAATTTGAATCGAGATGTAAAAATTTATACAGAAATTGAATAGAATGAATCATAGCATAATTTGATTCAAAGATATGTAATTGATTAAAGTTAAGAAATCAATAAAAGTTTTATTTTTCAAAGGAGATTGAAAAAGTTTAAATTATTCTGTATATTTTTATAACATCGAATGTGATGTAAAATAGGAATAGTAAATGACCAAGTTGTGAAACTTATAAAAGTTTGGGGTCATTACATAGATCCTGGAATTGGAAAGAATTTATATTCTAAATTGTAATAAGTAAAGTTTATTCATTAAGTTATGAATAAATGATATAAATAGTTGAACGATAGTAGTATCGTAGCGGACCGGATCCGAGGTTCGAAGGGACCCGAATTTGGGGACGTCACAGGTTGATATCAAAGCTGGAGGTTATAAACTTAGGTAAGTGTACCTTAGGCTATAACCTGAGAGAGAGAGAAAGATACAGATTAATATATATATATATATATATATATATATATGTGTGTGTGTGTGTGTGTGTGTGTGTGTGTGTGTGTGTGTGTGTGTGTGTGTGTGAAGATTCAAAGAAGAATCTTGAAGTGTCTAGGAGAATGAGAATTCAGGAGTTTTCTAACTCCGGTAATAAAAATGTTAAGATGTTGTCTATAATATGACAAAGATAATGAGAATGAACTCGAGTGGAGTTTTGTTGATAATAGGGAAAGAACCCTAAGGTAAATTGATGATCACGACGTGATCGAATTAAGCTATGAAGTGATAAAAAGTCTATAACGACTAAGTGTGTATAAATTGATGCTATAAGAGAATGTACTGTGAAATGGTACGATGTGAACTCATGAGGAGTTGAATGTGATGAGATACGAAGAAGTCGTATTGAGTAAATAACAAGTTAAGTGTAAGATAGAGTTAGTGGAATTTCAGTTGAGGACTCATGTGAGAGCTGAGTTGTACAAACCTTTGTGTAGGCGGAGGCTTTGTGCTCACGCTCGGTTCCTCACAATGATAATCAATAGAATGTTGGTGTCATTTTATCGATATGCTTATGGTGAGAAGGTGATTCTTTTCTCATATTGTATTTGATTGATATAGACTATTAAGATTAAGATAAAGAATATTAAGATTAGGCGCGAGTTCTTAAAACTCATGCACATGGTACGTTCGTGACTCATAATTATATGAAATATTTTTGAACCCCTCAGCGAATGGGTGCCTATGGTCTGACTAGGATAGGTTCTTAAACTCATATAATTGTGGCAAGTTCCTGAATTTCCAAAGTGTGATAAGTTTGATGAACTGTATCGGGTATATATATGTTATGAATTAAGAGATTTTGGTATAGTAAGCAGTGATGGTGTTAGAGATTGATAGAATGAAGCAATGGAGTAAATATTGAAGTTGAAGGAGAAACATGGATTTTCTAAATCTTCTAGCTCTGCTAGATTTTCAAAATTTATTGACTTCGTGCTGATGTTTGCACTTCTGTTTTCTTGAAAAACATTAGATCATGTGATGGAACCAATGATGTTTTAAAAATAATACTATTATCCATATTTCTATGCTAATTGTTTCGGCTAAGACAAAAATGATTTGCAAATTTTCAAAATGTGTTTCCAACCAGGTGCATCATTAATATGGTGTATGGTAAATGATGGAGTCATCCATGCAGTTGAACCTAGTGTTGGTTGTGATCGAAAGATCGTCAGCCAATTTTGGTAAGATGTAGTATGACAAAGTCACATAATGGTGGAATCCTCAACGTACTACTAATTTGGTACGGTATCATGACGTCATAAAAGAATTTTTGGTTTTCTTTTAATTTATGAAGAAGGTCAATTAAGTTAGCCAAATTATTTCGATTGATGTTCGAATTGTTGATAAAAGTCTAAGCTAATTGATTCAACTAGACGGCTGTTGAAAAATATTTATGGAATTCAAGCGTTCTTGAGTATTTATACCAAACCAGATTACTCTGGTGCGGATTCAGATATGGAAAAGCTGAGGTGAACAACCCTATAAGGGGACATATTTTTGGGGACAATGGTTCCGAGCGTAACGTATGTAGTCGTTACAAAACACTACGTTACGGCCCAATGTAGTGGTACAATAGCTTATCCACCTAGTGTACGTGTGGAGGGTGTTTTCAATCTTTGTGATTGATAAACACTCTGGTTTGTAGTGTGGATGATTGTGTTGAAGCACTAGTTCACGGTCTTGTATGACCCCTCAGTATAATTTGGAATCCGAGTTATTCATACTACTTCCCGATTATTGAAAAATTGTGCAAGATTCTTATTCTTCTGCGTGAAGAAGTAGTAAGTAGAATGTTCCTTAGAAAGGAGAATGTGGTAGAATGCAAGTGAGCAAGTTATAATAAAACTTCCGAAAAGAGAATGAATAAAATTATTCAAAAAAATATGTAATATTCGAAATAGCATCGAATAGAGGAGGTTTCGGTGATTCCGAGGACGGAATCCTTGTAAGGGGGAGAGGATGTAAGAACCCGAATTTTCAAAAAATATTAAAAATAATAATTTAGTAAATAAAATTCTTAAGGCATGTGAAGGGTTCGATCAAGAATATTTATGTGTTGTGAGGTATGTGGAATTGTATTATATAGGGTAATATGAGATATGTAATAAGTGATGATGTGTTTAATAAATATATATATCATTATTATATATTTATTATGAATTATAGAGATGAAATAGTAAAGAAGATGGATAGAAATTTATCCATTGATTATGTGAAATTATATTATCGTAGTAAGTTGGTGACATTAAATATCTTTGATAATCACCAATTTCTTGAGTATTTGTATGAGTACGTATCAAGTCTAAGGTAGTGCAACCGTACTCTTTAATGATGGATGTATAGGAGTTGGGCTAAACAATTCCTTCAGAGAGTGGAGGTATATACGAATTAGTAACCGATCTAACTCACTGTGAAAACAGTGTAGACGAGACGGAAACTAATTTGTTGGTTGTTTGTGGGAAATCACTCAGTCTACTATATTGAATACTATTAAAGGCTCGACGCATGCTAGGTTTAGACTAGTATATATGTACGTTGTTGACGAGAGTAGATAACCGTTATACCTTTAAGGTGGTTAGAGAATTATTATGTAATTCAATACACGACGAGAAGTGAAAATGAAAGGAATGTATGTATGTGTTATATATTCGAGTGTTGTGTTATTGGTGGTATAAAACTGTAAAGGAGATGTATAGTTGGTTAAACTAATAAGGGAGATAGAGTTTTAAAACTCAAAGTGTGATCCTTAAATTATTAAGGAATATAGTAACCGATGATATGGAATCAAAGAGGGCATTGATGTTAGACGAGTTAACACTTAAGGAGGATGCGTATAATATTTAGACGCGTAGGTTTCAGTTCTGCTGATGCAGAACTTGTTTGCCTCTAATTTTGGTATGGCGCAGCTGTGCCATTTCCAAGTCTGTGACCAGCACAGCTGCACCGGTCTGTAGATAACTCTGAGTCAGTTTATGAAATGTGATTGCAAGCCATGCATACTAATTACTCTTATAAGGTCATGAATGGTGACTAAGTGTTCATTTGGTTAGCTGATAAATGAATTTTATATCCACGAATTAACGTCCAATTTAAACTTAATTGTCGTTAAATCCTTGTTTCTATGTTCTTCTTTTACTTGTTTCTTGTTATTTTATGTATAGGATGGGTGCTGTGGTGTATGATGGAAAAAGGAAAGCATTTGAAGCTATTTTATAGCAAGTTTGAAGTTCAGGCCAAGTCAGAAATTAGAACCTACCCCCGCCGGGGGTGGGCCTGTTTTACCTTTGTACCCCCGCCGGGCCGGGGGGTATTCAAGTCCAGATAACATGGCCTATGCCCGTCGGGGCGGGCTAATCCTATACAACTACCCCTGCCGGGGTGGGGGGTGCCGGATTCTGAGTCTCTAATGTTTGGTCGAACATTGCTGGAAAGAGGTTTTGATGACTTTGCATGGCACGATGACTCTACTACACGTGGGATTTCGTCCAAGACTTCATGTTGGATATATATGATGTGACTAACAACAAAATGGGGAGGATGTAAAGCAATTGACAGCAATTAATCACAGATTTTCATAGCGAGCAACAGAGGGGAGATTTTGAAGAACGATCGTATCGACTACAGATTGAGACTAAGTGAAGGGTGTTCTGCGTTATTCTTCTACTTTAGTTTATTTCTGTATTTGAGAAGATGATGTCTTTGATTTATTCAGTTATTCTTTCATTCATTATCAACTAATTACTTTTTAGGATTTAGACGGATCTTTGAGTGGAGCGATGGTTATGTAATCTTTGAATTCAGTTTAATAAGTTATTACCCGGTTTATCTATATTAATTTGAGCGTGAATTTATGAATTTCCTGATCAACGATTCTTTGTGGACCTGTATGAACTCGAGAGATGAAATATAGTCTAGACTTAATTAGTATAGCATGTGTTCTCGACTTTTGTGAATGAACAAAATCTTGATGAATGTTAGGGTAAAGATATGCTTGACATCGCATGTAATCAGATAAAGAGCTTGAACTTCAACCTTCTTTAATTATAATTCACATAGATATATAGTGAGTTAGTTAATTAAGGTGTTTAACGTAATTCTATCTTAATTGTGGATTGAAGTTAATACGGTAATAGTGCATCGAGAGGTGGTTAGTACTACTTACGTGTTCTTGATTAATAAACTAGGATAGTGAATTAAATTGGAATAAAGACGTAATAATCTGAGTGATGCTTAGAGTGAAGTCAAAAGCCTAATTCTCCATTAATTGTTTGAAAATTCAATTTTTAGCGTTTATTGATTTTGTGGTGATTTTAATAGTTTTAATATTATTAGTTACAAAACTAGAAATTGATTAGTTTAATAAAATTAGGGTTAATAGGAAATTGGTAATTGTGAGGTTTAAATTCTTACTAAGTCTCTGAGGGAATGATACTCTACTTACTATTGTACTACTTGTTGACCACGTATACTTGCGTGCTGTGCGTAACTAGATTTTACGCAACAAGTTTTTGGCATCGTTGTCGGGGACTTTAGTATAGATTTTATTATTTTGCAATATCAGTTTAATTAGTCCAGTTTTACTTAAATACTTTGTCTTTGTTTTGTTCGTCTTATTTCAGGTTTCTAAAGTTGGTTTATGCAAACTCGATCCAAAAATCCAGACTTGCTTCCTTTTGAGGATGACATTGAGAGAAGGTTTCAGAGGTTAAGTAAGTGGATCAAGGAAATAAGGGACGACTTCGAAAATTCTGAAAAAGAAGAGGTAATGGCAGCTGAAGATCAGAAAGCGTTAAGGGATTTTGCTACATCCAAGGTGACTGAGTTGCAGTCAAGTATCACCAGGCCTACTATAGCTACGAATACATTCGAGATCAAGCTTGGGATGATTCAGATGATACAAAACTCGGTTCAGTTTGGGGGACTTGGAAATGATGATCCGAACGAGCATTTGATCAGCTTTTTGGAAATATACGACACTTTTAAGAACAATGGGGTGTCGGATGAAGCAGTTAGACTTCGCTTGTTCCCATTCACTCTGAAGGACAAGGCAAAGAGTTGGTTACACTCTCTACCAGCGGGTTCGATAACGACATGGGATGACCTGCCTCAGAAATTTCTAGCAAAATTTTTTCCGCCAGTGAAAACTGCAAAGATGAGGAACTAGATTACCATGTTTGATCAGCAACATGGGGAGTCATTGTACGAGGCATGGGAAAGATACAAAGAATTGCTCTAAAAATGCCCACATCACAGATTGCCTAAGTGGTTGCAGATGAATTACATTTTACAACGGACTACATGGGAATCTCAGGACCAGTATTGATGCAGCGTCTGGGGGAGCTTTTATGGCAAAGAATTATAACGAGGCATATCAGTTGATAGAGACAATGGCTGCTAATAACTAACAGTGGCCCACAGCAAGAATGACACAACCTACAGTCGCTGGAGTGTTAGAATTAGATGGAGTGACAGCAATAACAGCACAGATTTTAGCACTCTCTAAGAAGCTTGATGCTTGGTCAAGGGGACAGACACAACAAGTTGCAGTTATTTATGAATTATGCGCGGGTGAACATACTGCGGATCAATGCGCAATCAACCTAGAGTCAGTATAATTTTTGAGTAGTTACAACAGAATTCCTCAGAATACGTACCCGAATGCATATAGTCAGTGGAATAGGAATTTGACGTGGAACAATAATCAGAATCAAGCTCCACGACCATCATATCCCCCAGGTTTTCAGAATCATCAACAACTAGTTTAACTTCAAGAGAGGAAATCAGATTTAGAGGAGTTGATATCAAAGTATATAACAAGCAAAGAGGTAGCCATGAAAAACCATGCAATAGCTATCAAGAATTTAGAAAATCAGATGGGACAGATAGCATTGGCATTGAATAACCAACCTCAAGGAACATTACCAAGCGATACAGAGAAAAATCTAAAAGGTAATCATGAGCAATGTCAGGCAATAATGTTACGAAGTGGAAAACAACTTGAGGGTCAGAAAACAAAAAATTCAGATGCAAAAGACGTTGAGACAGACAGTGAGAATAAAGTGGTTGAGGACAAACAGGAGGAAGAAAAGCAAGTAGAGAAGAGTACACCAATTCATGCATTGATTGTCTATCCTCCCCCACCTTTTCTGCAGAGAGTCCAAAAACAAAAATTAGATAAGCAGTTCGTGAAATTTTTGGAAATTTTTAAGAAACTTCAGATTAACATCCCGTTTGCAGAAGCCCTAGAGTAGATGCCGAGTTATGCGAAATTCATGAAAGGGATTCTGTCCAGGAAAAAGAAATTGAAAGATTTCGAGACAGTGGCATTAACAGAGGAGTGTAGTGAAGTGTTACAGCGAAAGTTGTCACCAAAGTTGAAAGATCCGGGGAGTTTCACCATTCCATGTACGATTGGGAATATGTCATTCAACAAATGCATATGTGATTTGGTGGTAAGTGTAAACCTTATACCCTTATCAGTTTATACAGAATTGGGTTTGCCCGCTCCAAAGCCTACAAATATCTCATTATAATTAGCGGATAGATCAGTCACGTATCTGAGAGGCATTTTAGAGGACATATTGGTCAAGGTTGATAAGTTTATATTTCCCGTGGATTTTATCATTCTAGATTTTGAGGAAGACAAGAACATCCCAATTATCCTAGGGAGGCCTTTCTTGTCTACGGGTAGGAAACTCATCGACGTACAAAAAGGCGAACTTACTATGAGAGTCCAAGATCAAAAAATTAAATTTAACTTGTCCAAGGCCATGAAATTCCCTACGGAAGAAGAAGAATGTTTCAGGATGGATATTATTGAGCCAATAATCAGTGAAGACATGGGCAAGAGTTTGGTTAATGATCCATTGGAAACAACATTATTGGGGGATGAAGAGTTCGATGATCCAGAATTTGTGGATCACTTGCAGATGTTAGACTCATTGCTACGAGTTAGCAGATTCAGAGCACCATTTGAACCATTACACACGGAGGAAAAATTAATAATCAAATTGAAACCATCATTGGAAGAGCCATCGACTCTTGAACTTAAGTCACTCCCTAAATACCTCAGGTATGCGTATTTATGCAATTCAAATTCTTTACCTGTTATTATTTCTGCTGCACTTAAAGATTTACAAGAAGAAAAGTTGCTGAGAGTGCTTAGGGACCATAAATCGGCGATACGATGGACAATTATGGATATCAAGGGAATCAACCCATCCTTTTGCATACACAAAATTTTGATGGAAGACGATGCAAAACCGACGGTGGAGCAACAACGACGACTCAACCCAATTATGAAGGAAGTTATAAAGAAGGAAATTCTGAAATTGTTGGATGCCGGTATCATCTACCCAATTTTTGACAGTAAGTGGGTTAGTCCGGTTCAGTGTGTACCAAAAAAGGGAGGGATGACCGTGGTACATAATGAGGACAATGAGCAAATCCCGACAAGGACAGTGACAAGTTGGAGGGTTTGTATGGATTACAAAAAGTTGAATAAGGCAACCCCCAAAGATCACTTTCTGTTGCCCTTTATCGATCAAATGTTGGACAAATTAACGGGACATGAGTATTATTACCTATTGGATGGCTATTCGGGTTATAATCAGATCGTCATCACTCCTGAAGATTAAGAAAAGATGACGTTCACGTGCCCATACAGCACATTCGCATTCAGGAGAATGTCGTTTTGCTTGTGTAATGCACCCGCTACCTTCTAGAGATGTATGATGGTCATCTTCTCGGACATGGTGGAGAAAAATGTGGAAGTCTTCATGGACGACTTCTCTGTCTATGGGGATGACTTTGATACATGTCTGAAGAATCTGGTGATGGTGTTACAAAGATGCAAAGACACGAACCTTGTACTTAACTGGGAAAAATGCCACTTCATGGTTGAGGAGGGCATAATTTTGGGTCACAAGGTCTCAATTCAAGGATTAGAGGTTGATAAGGCGAAGCTGGAAACAATTGAAAAACTGCCCCCACCAAGTTCAGTTAAGAGAATTCGAAGTTTTTTGGGGCATGCTGGGTTCTACAGGAGATTCATAAAGGACTTCTCTAAAATTACAAAACCTTTGTGCAGTCTTTTAGAGAAGGACTCGGTTTTCAAGTTTAATGGGGAGTGTAAATTAGCATTCGACTTGTTAAAGAAGAAATTAACCACCGCTCCCGTAATCGTCGCGCTGGATTGGACAATGCCCTTCGAGTTAATGTGTGATGCAAGTGACTATGCGGTTGGGGTTGTGTTGGGTCAGCGCCGAGAAAAGGTATTTCATGCCATATTTTATGCAAGTAAGACACTCACGGAGACATAAATGAACTATACAACTACGGAAAAGGAATTACTTGCAGTAGTATATGCGTTCGATAAATTCCGAGCGTACTTGATCAGGACAAAGGTAGTAGTTTATACAGATAACTCGGCCATTCGGTACTTAATTTTGAAAAAAGATGCTAAGCCACGCCTTATCCGTTGGATTCTCCTTCTACAAGAGTTTGATTTAGAAATAAAGGATAGAAAGGGGACGGAGAACCAAGTCGTCGATCATTTGTCCAGGCTGGAAAATCAGGGTAAACAGGAAGAGGACAAGTGTGTAATCAACGAGTCATTCCCAGATGAGAAACTATTTGGGTTAAATGCAGAATTTCCATGGTATGCGGACTTCGCAAATTATTTAATGAGCAACATGCTTCCCCTCGACCTTACACGACAACAGAAAAAGAAGTTTCTTCATGACATCAAGTGGTATATGTGGGATAAGCCTTACTTATTTAAACGGTGCGCCGACAAGATGATTAGAAGGTGTATCCCTTACAGTGAAGTGCATAACATACTGCAGGAATGTCACTCATCGGCATATAAGGGACACTATGGTAGTAAGAGAACAACGGTAAAGGTGCTTCAAGCCGGGTTTTATTGGCTTACATTGTTCAAAGACTCCCACCAATTTGTTAAAAGATGTAATAGATGTCAAAGGGTGCGAAACATATCAAAAAGGAATGAGATGCCACTACAAATAATTCTAGAAGTTGAGATTTTCGACGTATGGGGCATAGATTTTATGGGGCCATTCCCTTCCTCAATTACTAATCAATACATATTGCTTGCAGTAGACTACGATTCAAAGTGGGTTAAAGCAGTTTCACTCCCGACTAACGATGCCAGAGTGGTCCTCAAATTCTTGCAGAAGAACATTTTTATGAGGTTTAGCACGCCAAGAGCTATTATAAGTGATGAAGGTAGTTACTTCTGCAATAAATCGTTCACTGCTCTATTGGCAAAGTATGGGGTCAACCATAAGGTCACTATAGCATATCACCCCCAAACTAGTGGGCAAGCTGAGGTTTCGAACAGGGAGGTAAAGAAAATCCTGGAGAAGGTAGTGAATCCGAATCGAAAGGATTGGTCTCTCAGGTTGGACGACGCACTTTGGGCTTACCGGACTGCGTATAAAACACCGATTGGCATGTCACCATATCAACTACTATACGGGAAATCCTGTAACTTATCGGTCGAGTTACAACACAAAGCCTACTAGGCTATTCAGAGACTGAATTTCGATCAAGCAGTTGTGGGGGAAAAGTGACTACTACAATTAAACGAGCTCGACAAATTTCTACTTCAAGCCTACGAGAACTCTAAGCTATACAAGGAAAAGGTCAGGAAATGGCACGATAAGAAAATCATGCACCGAACGTTCGAGCCGGGGCAATCAGTACTGCTGTTCAACTCACGATTGAGATTATTCCCAGGCAAGCTCAAGTCAAGGTGGTCGAGACCATTCACCATCAAAATAGTTTTCCCACATGGTGTCGTTGAACTCTACAGTCGAAATCCATTAGAAACTTTCAAGGTCAACGGTCAAAGGTTGAAGCACTATTGGGGTGGCGAGTCCAATTGGGACGTCATCTCAATCACTCTATCCGACGCACCATAAACAGGGAGTAGTCAGGCTAAACGACTTAAAATCAAGCGCTAATTGGGAGGCAACCCAATCATCTTTTATTTTCCCATATTTTTATTCATAACTGTCAAATTATAGTTAGCATAAGTAGTAATTAGTAATATATAATAAGTTCTTTTACTGCTTAGTTAAGTTTCATACTCAAGATATTCTCTCCATCATGTTGATGATCTACTCATAATGATGTTTTATGGCTTGCAGGATGAGAAAATAAGCATTAAGTAGCATAACATGCAGATAAAAAGAGGAAAGGAGGTCAGATTGCAGTGAGCATGCCCGCCGGGGTGGGCTCTTATTGCCTTGCACCCCCCACCGGGGCGGGGGTCCTGAAACCCAACAGATAGATTCGGCAGTTACACACGCCCTCATCTTCTTCTTCCCAATTACACACTACTTCTCTTTACTCTTCCATTACAACTTCAACTTCTACCCATTATAAACATCCCGACCCACGATTTAGCCAGTATAACTCCATTGTCTCACCCCTTTACTACACACAAATCCATTACACCCACATCACCCCCACGATTTCCACTACTCCATTACTTCACATCACCATCTATATATAGTCACACCCTCACAACCCAAATTCCTCAAAAACTTTCATCAACATCTCACAAGGCTACGAATTAGGGCTTCCATAGAGGTAAGTATAGAGCAATTTAGAGTGAGTACTTTGTGTTCCACTTCCTCACTTCCAAGTACCATAATAGATCAAAGTTTTAATTTGGGGAGGATAAATTAGTGTGCACGCTAAGTGTTCGACAGAGGGTGTGAGTGAATTTTGGGGGACAGAGTAGTGTGTTTAGACATCAGGAATTCAATGGCGTCTCAACCTACATCCAAACGACAACAGGGAGAAAGTTCAAGGCCAACTCCACCATCCCGAACCTTCGACCGATGCAAGTTCAATAGTGTCGCCGCCGCCGATCAGTACGACTACATGGTCACAAAGGCTCTTACACCGAAGTGGGGGTTGGCACCGAATGCTCACGACGGTGAAATGATGCAATAGATTTATCAGAAAGGGTGGACCAAGTTCACTGAGGAGCCCGAGGTAGCCGATGTCAACGTGGTGAAAGAGTTCTATGCTAATGTTGAGGACAAGGCACCTTTCAACGCTTTTGTGCGTGGTCGTTTGGTCCTGTTCAGTGCCGATGCAATCAACACGTATTATCATTTAAGGGTGCCTAGACAGTGTCAATATGCTCACTTGAGGGATTTCGACCCTAACTTTGAGGAGGTCCTCAAAGAAATGACTAAGCTAGGAACAACATGGATAAAGGGTTGAAAAGGAGACACAGTTTTTCATAGCAAAGATCTTAGCCGGTATGGGAAGATTTGGTACGCTTTCTTATGTGCGAAACTGTTTCCATCCACGCATACCTCAGATGTCACCAAGGAAAAGGCAATACTTCTATTTGCAATTGTGTAAGACTTCATCATTGACGTCGGAGCAATAATCAATTTTTCTATTCGCCGATGCCTACGGGGCAATTTTTCGGGCGGCCTGCCACACCCATCACTCATTTATGGGTTGTGTCGCCAAGCAGGTGTGCATTGGTCTGATGATGAACCCACCCAAATGCCGCTACAGCTACTAGACTTGAGAATGATAGGGCAGTATTCAGTGTGGGTCAGAGGTGAATCACATCCTCAAGGTTTAGGTTTTGTATTTCCATCAGCTTCGGAGGACGAAGCTGACGCTGAAGACACTTCGGATGATGTGGATGCGACTATGGGAGAGCAAGGAACTGAAGCGGAACCACCTTCTGACGCCATATCTAACCCTCAAGTTATTGTATTTCAACAACAAATAGAGGAGCACAACAAGGAAGCATGCAGGGAGATGAGGAGGCTCGCCGCAAGACAAGACCATATGTTTGATGCAATGAACATGTCGCTCGCATCATTAAACACGACGCTGCAAAACCTCAATCATAATGCTTAGTTTCCTTATCAACAGCCGGCCCCAATGCCACGATTTCCACCAAGTGACTCCGATGAAGAAGAACACCACACACCACCACCCCATGCTTAAAGAAATTACAGGGAAGTCCTCATGTTTTTATTGCTATATCCTTACAATGAAGGCATTGTAACTGTGACAACCCGAGAATTTAGATAATTATTAAAATCCTAAAATGATGGATTAAAGGTTATAAGATTAACCTAGACAGAAAATAAGTGTATGGAATTGACGTTTCTGTGAAGGAATTTTAAGGATTTCAAAATTTTTAAGAAGAACCTATATGGTTTCTTAATTGAATGAGAATAAAGAAATATGGGTTACAAAATTTCTAAACCCTAGAAATGAATTGTTATGTATTTAAATGAATATCAAGAATAAGGTATTACGATACCTGTAAATTCGGTGTGAATTGAATAGTGTAAGAAATGTTATACTAATACATGTGAAATTTTATTAAGGAGATAAGATTTCACATGAAGAGATGTTATAAGGTTAAACGAAGATGAGTATATGTATAAAAATATATATACTTAGTAAGGTGCTATATGTATTTTAGCAAGAGGAATGATGAATTAAGTTAATGATATACGGATCAAGATAAAACTATGTTAGTAATTAACATAGCTTGAACGTTGGCCTTGAATGGCAAATAAGAAGATAACTAAGTTTAAAGTCGTTAGTTAATACGATTAGCAATAAGAAGGGAGTAGTTTAAAACTCAAAATTTGAGTTAGAGCTACAATTTTGAAGCACGGACTGCTCGGTTGCGTCCGGAACGTCAAGTTTAGTCAGAATGGACATTAAACACAAAATGTGTAAAGGTTGACTTTTGGTCAAAGTCAACAGTTGACTTTTTATGAAGAAAAGTCAAAATTAGTGTGAGAAGTGAAAGATGTTATATGGATAATGATATAATATTTAATATTATACCAAATGATGTGAAGTAAAAATATGAGAGGGGATTCAATATGCAAATATGTATATTGGTATAAAGCAGTCAGTAAATTAAATTCATATTTGAATAAATGATTGAATATATTAAATTATATATTTAATATATAAATAGATTGTTTGAAAATAATTTATGGAGAGGAGGGGGAAATTAAATTTAAGTATACAATATGAATTGTATAACTTGAATAAGTTATTAAGTATGAGAATTAAATAACCTAAATGGTTATTGTTATTTAGTGGTTCTAGTATTAAATATATACTAGTGACCTAATCTAAGAGAATTGTGGAGCATGTCATAATTTATTTAGTGATTATGTGAGTAAGTGAATACGAATATTATGTGATGGCAAATAAAAGAAATTAGCATGATCCTAATTATATATTAGGAATGAAGAATTAAATAACTTAAGGGTTATGGGATGAGAGAATTATGGTATATAAAATATATACTAATTTTAAGAGATTTATTTTATACATCTCGGTTAATTAATTTTATAACCTAATTAATGTAAATCTAATTGGGTTAAGGAAATTAAATGTACTTGGGGTAAGAATTTATATTTAAATTGAGTGCATGGAAACCCTAACTAAATGATTAGGGTAAGATATAATTAAAAGTAATGGACTATAATAATATCATAGCCCAATAATTTATTTAGAGTCCAAAAGAATTTGATTTAATGGGCTAAGGAGGTAATATTATTTAAGCGAGCCCAAATTAGTTTTTGTGAGTAAGTAAAACAATTAAATTTGTTAGCTCTATGGGATTAATTAAAGGCCCAAACTAAGCCCACTTGTGGGAGAATAATAATATTAATATTATATTAAGTCAAGAGATATACTTTTATTATCTCAAGTTTATTAATTTTATGACTTAATTAAAGTAAGTTTAATTTGGTTATAAAATTTAGTGTGCAGGGGTGATAACTTAAATTCTATATTTGGAATGGACCCTAATTAAATATTTAGAGTGGGTAAAATGGAAAGACATTGGAATATGATAATGTTTCAATGGCCCAAGAAATTAATTTAAGAAGCCCAAAACTTGATCCAAGTACGGAAGGACATAATGGTCATTTGGTATGGTAAATAAAAGCCATAAAAATCTAAGCAATTTGGCCTAAAAGAAGGCCACTTGGCCGGATAAGAAGAAATAAGGATAAGAAGAGATAAGGATAAGAGAGAATGAGGGGGAATGGATGTAATCATAATACTTATCTACAACTAGCCCATGTGTCATCATTTTATTTGGCCAACATTTTGTTCATTCTTCCAAGCAAGCTTTGGTGTAATGATTATTAACTAGAGAGAGAATTAGTGGAGAAATATTGAGAAGATAAGGCCACTTGGCCGGATAAGAAAAGAAGGAAAAAGATAAGAAGAAAAGAAGATAAGAGAAGAAAGATAAAGAGGAAAAGAAAGAAAGAGAGAGAAATAGAGAGAAGCAAGAGAGAGAGAGAAAGAAGTGGTTCGGCAGCCATGGGGGAGGGGAAGGGAAGTTTTTGATAAGTTATCAAAACTCCATAGCCATCCATGGAAGAAGAAGAAGGAGAGCATGTGAACAAAAAGGTATAAACCCCTTTTGTTTATATAATTTTTGATTATTGTAAATCAAACTTTGAATCTATATTTCTAAACTCAAAAACCTTAGATCTATGTGTTTATGAGTGTTTAATGTTTAGATCTACCCATATTGGGTGTTGATTTAGTTGGAAATCGAAAATAAAGAAAAGTGATTTTTCTAGTTTTATAAGCTCTAAAATTTCTATGTACTTTGGATTTCCACCGTTTTAAATCTATAGCTTCTTTTTGCGATCCGTCAAAGAGAGGTGCTATATATGTAAGTTAGCTACTAAACCCAAGTGGTAGCACTCAAAAATGTTGAGTACACAAGTTGTAGTGACTGTTTTACCAAAAACAGTTTCGTTGCTAAAAATGAAAAACAGACTATTTTGGACAGTCAAAGAGTAGGGGCAGTTTGGTCATTTTCGGACATGTAAAAATTTTGGAAAAATTTGGGAGTATACTATGATAAATTATCTAACATCTCCAAGTAGAATCACTGAAAAAGGAGTTGTAGATTTCCGTATGGAAAATATTTAATAAAGCACGAAAAACTACAAAACAACAATTTAGCTTCTGCCCAAAAGTTAAAAAGGGCTGTTTCGGCAACTTAATGTGTGAGAAAAATTCCAGCCTTTTGGGACATGAAAATATATGATATCAAGTACCTTGTGTCCAAAAATGAGCTCATTCCGAGTTAAAATTGGCAAGTTATGACCATTTCAATTTCTGTGATTTTCCGACGAAAATGGCTATAACCGGAGTTCTATAACTCCGATGGCCACGAAATTTAAACTGGAGTGTCACGTTAACACGTATAAGATTGTGCCAAGAGATGGGAATTTCTGGAGTTAAGCACGAGGTAGCTAATTTCTTAAGGAATTAACTAAAAGTGAATTTTAAAAAATACCAAAGGAAGTTGGAAAATTTTGGAAAAATACTTTTTGTGTATGAAATATGTGTATACATGTTTGTACAAAGGATAGAAAAATAATAAGTTGATTTGGTATTTTCGTGTACGGAAATGGGATCCAGCTTGCTGGATTAGAAAATCTGATGAATCCAGCTTGCTGGATTGAAAAGAAGTTTACTGAATTGAAAATATGTTGAATCCAACTTGCTGGATTGCAATCTAGCTGCTGGATTTGTAATCTAGTTTGCTGGATTGCAGTTTGACTTGCTGGATTAAAGGAATTATGAATCCAGCTAGCTGGATTGAAGTATTAGAGAAAACCGCTTACTGAATTAGAGAAAACAGTTTGCTGAATTATAAACATTTTGCTGGATAATAAAAAAGAGTTTATAATATGAAAGATTAAGTGTTTAATCATAATGAATATGATACAGTGATTGAATAATTATCCAAGAATGATAATAATACCGATGTGTTACGATGTTATCTAATATTTGATTAAGTGTTAGATAATCTATTGACAAAGTAATTGTATTATGATACAAAGTAGAATATGCTGATTGAAAGACCAATCTTATTATTAATGATAGGTCTTACCAAAAGAAGTTAACTTAAACTGTGTAGCAGTAGTCAACGAATCAGGCAAGTTTTTCCTTAACTCAAACTTGAGTTGTATGTTCAAAGCATGTTAATGAATAATTGTTGTTGATTATTCACGTCTATATTGATTATTGATTCGCACGTTGTGCATATTATAAATGTTCATCAGGTATGAAAGGCTGATCACCTTCATTACCATTTGGTTCAGTTAATCTATTCATGTTTATGCTTGACCATTCATTTTTATTGACTTGGTCGTTCAGCTAAGAAAATTTGTTCATGCTCTTTCACAATGTTTATATTGTTGAAAGTTAGCTAGCTTATTGTTCAATTCTTTCAATCATGATATATCTTTATTGAATTTAAACTTGTTGGGCAAATTTGATGCTCACCCTTGCTATATCATGATAAAAATTTTCAGATTAAGATGAAAGCTCGAGTAAAGACAGAAGCAAAGTCAAAGTGCAAGATTAAATTACATTGTAGTTAGATCTATTAAATTTTCTGATGAAAATAGTATTGTAAATCTTCTAAGATATTGAAGGTATGTATTAAGTTAAGGTTGTAGACATTGGGAATGATGTGTAAAAGTTTAATGTATAAACAGTTTATGTTTATATCTTCCGTAATAGTTATAGAAATAGTATACCAGATCCTTGGTGATTAGGACCGGGATCTGGGGATGCAACAGTTGGTATCAGAGCTGTAGGTTATAAACCTTAGGTAGGTGTACCTTAGGATATAACCGCGGAGAGATGATAAGTAATAAACTCGAATAGAGTTTAAGTGATAAGAGATGAATTTTTAGAAAGTCATTATTAAGTAAAGAGAAAGATAATTAAGATTCAAAGAAGAATCTTGAAGAGCTATAAGGATAAGAATACGGAGTTACCTAACTCCAATAATAGAGATGAAAAGTGATAATAAATAGACTATGTCTATAAGATGAGAAGTGTTAATAAAATCATAATATAATATGATTAAAGAGAAGAATAAGAAGATCGTAAAATAAAACGATCGTAAGCATAAGGAAAAATGATTACCAAATAAGATCACGACGTGATCAGATTAAATTATTGAATAACATATGATATGTTAAGTGATTGGTATGATATAGCCTGACGCTATTAAGAGAATGTACTATGAAATGGTACGATGTAAACTCAGAAAAGAGTGGCAAATGTTAAGATGCGGATTAAAGAAAATTCGTATTAAGAAAAGAAAAAGTTAGAATGGTGTAGAATTTCAATTGAGGACTCATGTCAGCACCTGAGTTGTATGATTCCTTGTATGGGCGGGGAATTTGTACTTGGTTTTAGAATCACTTAGCTTCCTGGTCGATATAGTGGTTAGGTTGACCAATTCTTTGTATGGGCGGGGAATTGTCCGCTTAGCTTCTTATATTGATTAGTGGCCGAGTTTGGTTTGACAACCACTTAGTTCTGGCATTGATAATCATTGGAACCTAATGTCGCGCTATTTGCTATATACATGTGGATAAGGTGATTCTTTTCTCATGTGTATAACGAATAGGTAGAGAATATAAGGTTAAGTACGAGTTCTTAAAACTCATACTTATGGTACGTTCGTGACTCATAATTATATGAAATATTTATGAACCCCTCAGCGAATGGACGCCAAAGGTCTGACTAGGACAAGTTCTTAAACTCATATGGTTGTGGAAAGTTTCTGAACTCATAATGTGTGGTAAGTTTGATGAACTGGTATAGTTATGTTGAGATTGGAGAATTGAAGATGATAGAAATAGATAGACTTATTGAGAAATGGATCAGTAGAGAAATTGAAGTTGATGGTGGAATCATAGGTATTCCAAATCTTCTAGCTATGCTAGACTTCAAAGTTTTTGACATCAAGCTAAATTCGCACTGATGTGCCTTTCGAAATAAAATGAATTTTTGTTATCCTCAACACATGGTGACCAGTGTGTAGGTGTGGACTTCGGGTCACTAACACATCGTTACCTGTTGTGGCATGATGACACTAAAAATGATTTGTAAAGGTTTTGAACTGTTTAAAAAAGAGTCTAGGCCAATTGATTCGGCTAGACGAAAATGATTTGAATTATCAAAATGTATTTTTATATCATTAATGCATCATGCAACCTGGTGCAGAGATGATAAAAATGATGGAGTTATCAATGCAGAATTACCTAGTGTGGTAGGTGATCTAAAAATCGTCAGCCCACTATGGAATGATGTAGTATGACAAAGTCACACAATGACGGAATCCTCAAACGGACTGTAAATACAGTACGGTATCATGACGTCAAAATAATTTTAAGGATTTTAAAGATAAATTTTTGCCAACTAAATTTGGCCAGCAATGTTTCGATTGAAATTCGAATGATTGATATGCGTCTAAGCTATTTGATTCAGCTAGACAAATGTTTATAAAATTCAAAGTATTCTTTGAAAGCTTATGCCAAACCAAATTGTTTTGGTGCGGAATCTTATGATGAGTCTGAGGTGAATAACCCTAAAAATGGGGATATACTAATGGGATAAAATATTCCAATCTAAGAACGCATATAGTCGTTCCGATTACTAAGGTACAACAGACTGATCATCTAAAGTACCCGCATCGGTAGTTTACCTTCTTTGTGATTGTAAACATACCAAATATAAAATATTTCAGAGGTAGAGTACCTTTCTTTCGTAATTGAAAGAGGTAGCAGGTAGAAATACCCCTAAACCTCAAAGTTCATGATTTTATGATCCCTCAGACAGATATGAAAATATTTTAAACTCCTCAGAGTAATGTTGGGGTAGTATGTGATTATGGATATAAATATTGTGAACTCGTTGCGTACGAGTAGAATCTGAGATGATTGAGTAAATGTTATTATGACAACCTAGTTTTGCTGAATGTTTAGAAGATGTAAACTCCTAGTGAGTAGTTATGGTGAAATGTGATAATAGATGAGAAATCCTCAAAGGAGGAAATTGTAAAGGTTAAGATAAAAACCTAGTTTTGATCAAGAGAATAAGCAGAGATTAGTATGTTTTAATTTCGGGGATGAAATTCTTAGAAGAAGGGGTGAATGTGACAACCCGAGAATTTAGATAATTATTAAAATCCTAAAATGATGGATTAAAGGTTATAAGATTAACCTAGACAGAAAATAAGTGTATGGAATTGACGTTTCTGTGAAAGAATTTTAAGGATTTCAAAATTTTTAAGAAGAACCTATATGGTTTCTTAATTGAATGAGAATAAAGAAATATGGGTTACAAAATTTCTAAACCCTAGAAATGAATTGTTATGTATTTAAATGAATATCAAGAATAAGGTATTACGATACCTGTAAATTCGGTGTGAATTGAATAGTGTAAGAAATGTTATACTAATACATGTGAAATTTTATTAAGGAGATAAGATTTCACATGAAGAGATGTTATAAGGTTAAACGAAGATGAGTATAAGTATAAAAATATATATACTTAGTAAGGTGCTATATGTATTTTAGCAAGAGGAATGATGAATTAAGTTAATGATATACGGATCAAGATAAAACTATGTTAGTAATTAACATAGCTTGAACGTTGGCCTTGAATGGCAAATAAGAAGATAACTAAGTTTAAAGTTGTTAGTTAATACGATTAGCAATAAGAAGGGAGTAGTTTAAAACTCAAAATTTGAGTTAGAGCTACAATTTTGAAGCACGGACTGCTCGGTTGCGTCCGGAACGTCAAGTTTAGTCAGAATGGACAGTAAACACAAAATGTGTAAAGGTTGACTTTTGGTCAAAGTCAACAGTTGACTTTTTATGAAGAAAAGTCAAAATTAGTGTGAGAAGTGAAAGATGTTATATGGATAATGATATAATATTTAATATTATACCAAATGATGTGAAGTAAAAATATGAGAGGGGATTCAATATGCAAATATGTATATTGGTATAAAGCAGTCAGTAAATTAAATTCATATTTGAATAAATGATTGAATATATTAAATTATATATTTAATATATAAATAGATTGTTTGAAAATAATTTATGGAGAGGAGGGGAAAATTAAATTTAAGTATACAATATGAATTGTATAACTTGAATAAGTTATTAAGTATGAGAATTAAATAACCTAAATGGTTATTGTTATTTAGTGGTTCTAGTATTAAATATATACTAGTGACCTAATCTAAGAGAATTGTGGAGCATGTCATAATTTATTTAGTGATTATGTGAGTAAGTGAATACGAATATTATGTGATGGCAAATAAAAGAAATTAGCATGATCCTAATTATATATTAGGAATGAAGAATTAAATAACTTAAGGGTTATGGGATGAGAGAATTATGGTATATAAAATATATACTAATTTTAAGAGATTTATTTTATACATCTCGGTTAATTAATTTTATAACCTAATTAATGTAAATCTAATTGGGTTAAGGAAATTAAATGTACTTGGGGTAAGAATTTGTATTTAAATTGAGTGCATGGAAACCCTAACTAAATGATTAGGGTAAGATATAATTAAAAGTAATGGACTATAATAATATCATAGCCCAATAATTTATTTAGAGTCCAAAAGAATTGGATTTAATGGGCTAAGGAGGTAATATTATTTAAGCGAGCCCAAATTAGTTTTTGTGAGTAAGTAAAACAATTAAATTTGTTAGCTCTATGGGATTAATTAAAGGCCCAAACTAAGCCCACTTGTGGGAGAATAATAATATTAATATTATATTAAGTCAAGAGATATACTTTTATTATCTCAAGTTTATTAATTTTATGACTTAATTAAAGTAAGTTTAATTTGGTTATAAAATTTAGTGTGCAGGGGTGATAACTTAAATTCTATATTTGGAATGGACCCTAATTAAATATTTAGAGTGGGTAAAATGGAAAGACATTGGAATATGATAATGTTTCAATGGCCCAAGAAATTAATTTAAGAAGCCCAAAACTTGATCCAAGTATGGAAGGACATAATGGTCATTTGGTATGGTAAATAAAAGCCATAAAAATCTAAGCAATTTGGCCTAAAAGAAGGCCACTTGGCCGGATAAGAAGAAATAAGGATAAGAAGAGATAAGGATAAGAGAGAATGAGGGGGAATGGATGTAATCATGATACTTATCTACAACTAGCCCATGTGTCATCATTTTATTTGGCCAACATTTTGTTCATTCTTCCAAGCAAGCTTTGGTGTAATGATTATTAACTAGAGAGAGAATTAGTGGAGAAATATGGAGAAGATAAGGCCACTTGGCCGGATAAGAAAAGAAGGAAAAAGATAAGAAGAAAAGAAGATAAGAGAAGAAAGAGAAAGAGGAAAAGAAAGAAAGAGAGAGAAATAGAGAGAAGCAAGAGAGAGAGAGAAAGAAGTGGTTCGGCAGCCATGGGGGAGGGGAAGGGAAGTTTTTGATAAGTTATCAAAACTCCATAGCCATCCATGGAAGAAGAAGAAGGAGAGCATGTGAACAAAAAGGTATAAACCCCTTTTGTTTATATAATTTTTGATTATTGTAAATCAAACTTTGAATCTATATTTCTAAACTCAAAAACCTTAGATCTATGTGTTTATGAGTGTTTAATGTTTAGATCTACCCATATTGGGTGTTGATTTAGTTGGAAATCGAAAATAAAGAAAAGTGATTTTTCTAGTTTTATAAGCTCTAAAATTTCTATGTACTTTGGATTTCCACCGTTTTAAATCTATAGCTTCTTTTTGCGATCCGTCAAAGAGAGGTGCTATATATGTAAGTTAGCTACTAAACCCAAGTGGTAGCACTCAAAAATGTTGAGTACACAAGTTGTAGTGACTGTTTTACCAAAAACAGTTTCGTTGCTAAAAATGAAAAACAGACTATTTTGGACAGTCAAAGAGTAGGGGCAGTTTGGTCATTTTCGGACATGTAAAAATTTTGGAAAAATTTGGGAGTATACTATGATAAATTATCTAACATCTCCAAGTAGAATCACTGAAAAAGGAGTTGTAGATTTCCGTATGGAAAATATTTAATAAAGCACGAAAAACTACAAAACAACAATTTAGCTTCTGCCCAAAAGTTAAAAAGGGCTGTTTCGGCAACTTAATGTGTGAGAAAAATTCCAGCCTTTTGGGACATGAAAATATATGATATCAAGTACCTTGTGTCCAAAAATGAGCTCATTCCGAGTTAAAATTGGCAAGTTATGACCATTTCAATTTCTGTGATTTTCCGACGAAAATGGCTATAACCGGAGTTCTATAACTCCGATGGCCACGAAATTTAAACTGGAGTGTCACGTTAACACGTATAAGATTGTGCCAAGAGATGGAAATTTCTGGAGTTAAGCACGAGGTAGCTAATTTCTTAAGGAATTAACTAAAAGTGAATTTTAAAAAATACCAAAGGAAGTTGGAAAATTTTGGAAAAATACTTTTTGTGTATGAAATATGTGTATACATGTTTGTACAAAGGATAGAAAAATAATAAGTTGATTTGGTATTTTCGTGTACGGAAATGGGATCCAGCTTGCTGGATTAGAAAATCTGATGAATCCAGCTTGCTGGATTGAAAAGAAGTTTACTGAATTGAAAATATGTTGAATCCAACTTGCTGGATTGCAATCTAGCTGCTGGATTTGTAATCTAGTTTGCTGGATTGCAGTTTGACTTGCTGGATTAAAGGAATTATGAATCCAGCTAGCTGGATTGAAGTATTAGAGAAAACCGCTTACTGAATTAGAGAAAACAGTTTGCTGAATTATAAACATTTTGCTGGATTATAAAAAAGAGTTTATAATATGAAAGATTAAGTGTTTAATCATAATGAATATGATACAGTGATTGAATAATTATTCAAGAATGATAATAATACCGATGTGTTACGATGTTATCTAATATTTGATTAAGTGTTAGATAATCTATTGACAAAGTAATTGTATTATGATACAAAGTAGAATATGCTGATTGAAAGACCAATCTTATTATTAATGATAGGTCTTACCAAAAGAAGTTAACTTAAACTGCGTAGCAGTAGTCAACGAATCAGACAAGTTTTTCCTTAACTCAAACTTGAGTTGTATGTTCAAAGCATGTTAATGAATAATTGTTGTTGATTATTCACGTCTATATTGATTATTGATTCGCACGTTGTGCATATTATAAATGTTCATCAGGTATGAAAGGCTGATCACCTTCATTACCATTTGGTTCAGTTAATCTATTCATGTTTATGCTTGACCATTCATTTTTATTGACTTGGTCGTTCAGCTAAGAAAATTTGTTCATGCTCTTTCACAATGTTTATATTGTTGAAAGTTAGCTAGCTTATTGTTCAATTCTTTCAATCATGATATATCTTTATTGAATTTAAACTTGTTGGGCAAATTTGATGCTCACCCTTGCTATATCATGATAAAAATTTTCAGATTAAGATGAAAGCTCGAGTAAAGACAGAAGCAAAGTCAAAGTGCAAGATTAAATTACATTGCAGTTAGATCTATTAAATTTTCTGACGAAAATAGTATTGTAAATCTTCTGAGATATTGAAGGTATGTATTAAGTTAAGGTTGTAGACCTTGGAAATGATGTGTAAAAGTTTAATGTATAAACAGTTTATGTTTATATCTTCCGTAATAGTTATAGAAATAGTATACCAGATCCTTGGTGATTAGGACCGGGATCTGGGGATGCAACAGTAACTATCAAGTTTGGGGGATTTACATTCTTGTTTGCATTTCATGTTGCATATTTAAGTTCATTAAGCTAGGATTGCATAGTAATTTGTTATTATATTTAGGTTGATCAATTGTTGCATATTTATGTATTCATACATTTGCATAGTAGCTTAGGTGCATATTTAGTTTTTAGTTGGTTATTTATGTTTGTTTGCATTCATGTTATGTTTACCATCAGTTATAAAATAAAATAAAAAATTTAGTTAGAATTGTGTTGCTTTGCATTTATCCAGCTGTCTTACTATCATGTTTATTATGGCCAATGATGAAATTGAGATTAAGTAAACAAATACAGTATTCAGTATTAGAACTGTGATGAGTTTTGAATCATAACTCGGATCTTGTGCTTGTTTTAAACTGGTATAATAAAGGTAGCACGAGGATAACATCTGTGGGAACTAATTAAATCAAATTGATACATAAAGGAATTATGAAGGGTAATGCTAGTGTAAACGAGAAAAGGACAAGGATAGACAGTGAAAATGAAGAATTGGGTAAGACCCTAAGTTTGGGGGGATAAATGTGGGGTACATAAGCTTTACAAAAAAAATAATAATATATGTCGTGACTAGTTTTCTTTCGGGGCCTTCGTTACTTGAGCAAGTACTCTCGTAGGAGTGTCGTAACACCTAGCTCCCTAAGGTCTTTTATGGTCTGGGAGTCGTTGGTTGAAAGCTCGCTAAGGGGTAGAACTGTTAGCCTAATAGAAAGAGGCATTGCACAGTCATCTATCTAAAAAAATGATAATAAGACGGGAAAAGAGTAAAAAGCCCCCGTAAGAAAAGAAAATAATAATAATAAAGAAAATATAAAGTATAAGTACCCTATATGAACCCTTGATAGTGGTAATTGTGTAATTTTAGTTTGAACTGTCTGCTTTTGACATTTTTTTAGTGTGCTCTGTATGATTCCTTCTAAGGAGTTGGTTATGTATTGAATTTGAGTCTGTATCAGTTGTCATGGATGTTGCACACACACACTATATTAGTGATGACAGTCTAAGATTCAAGGATTGATAAGAAGTTAGTGATTAGTTTTAATATGAAGTGTTGTAATGTTTGCTTATTTTCTGTAAGGCCAGTGAAATAATCTTGATTTTGTAACACTGTTGGATTCGAAGACATAGAGATTAGATACATTACATCTCATTGCATTGCATTGCATAGCATGTAGTTTAATTTGTACTTGAGGACTAGCACGGTTTAAGTTTGTGGGATTTTGATAAGTGGATTTTATATCCACGAATTAACGTCCAATTTAAACTTAATTGTCGTTAAATCCTTGTTTCTATGTTCTTCTTTTACTTGTTTCTTATTATTTTATGTACAAGATGGGTGGTGTGGTGTATGATGGAAAAAGCAAAGCATTTGAAACTATTTTGGAGCAAGTTTGAAGTTCAGGCCAAGTCAGAAATCAGAACCTACACCCACCGGGGCGGGCATGTTTTAGATTTGTATCCCCGCCGAGGCGGGGGGTCTTCAAGTCCAAATAACAGGGCCTATGCCTGCCGGGGCGGGCTAATCCTATACAACTACACCCGTCGGGGCGGGGGGTGCCGGATTCTGAGTCTCTTATGTTTGGTCGAACACTGCTGGAAAGAGGTTTTGATGACTTTGCATGGCACGAGGACTCTACTACACGTGGGATTTCGTCCAAGATTTCATGTTGGATATATATGGTGTGACTAACAACAAAATGGGGAGGATGTAAAGCAATTAACAGCAATTAATCACAGATTTTCATAGCGAGCAACGGAGTGGAGATTTTGAAGAACGATCGTATCGACTACAGATTGAGACTAAGTGAAAGGTGTTCTGTGTTATTCTTCTACTTTAGTTTATTTCTATATTTGAGAAGATGATGTCTTTGATTTATTCAGTTATTCTTTCATTCATTATCAACTAATTACTTTTTAGGCTTAAGACAGATCTTTGAGTGGAGCGATGGTTATGTAATCTTTGAATTCAGTTTAATAAGCTATTACCCGGTTTATCTATATTAATTTGAGAGTGACTTTATGAATTTCCTGATCAACAATTCTTTGTGGACTTGTATGAACTCGAGAGATGAAATATAGTCTAGACTTAATTAGTATAGCATCTGTTCTTGACTTTTGTGAATGAATAGAATCTTGATGAATGTTAGGGTAGAGATATGCTTGACATCGCATGTAATCAGATAAAGAGCTTGAACTTCAACCTTCTTTAATTGTAATTCACATAGAGATATAGTGAGTTACTTAATTAAGGTGTTTAACGTAATTCTATCTTAATTGTGGATTGAAGTTAATACGGTATTAGTGCATCGAGAGGTGGTTAGTACTACTTACGTGTTCTTGATTATTAAACTGGGATAGTTAATTAAACTAGAATAAAGGCATAATAATCTGAGTGATGCTTAGAGTGAAGTCAAAAGCCTAATTCTCCATTAATTGTTTGAAAATTCAGTTTTTAGCGTTTATTGATTGTGTGGTGATTTTAACAGTTTTAATATTATTAGTTACAAAACTGGAAATTGATTAGTTTAATAAAATTAGGATTAATAGGAAATTGGTAATTGTGAGGTTTAAATTCTTACTAAGTATCTGAGGGAACGATACTCTACTTACTATTATATTACTTGTTGACCACGTATACTTGCGTGCTGTGCGTAACTAGAGTTTACCCAACATTAGCAAAACATGACTTGAATAAAGATTTTATTAATTAACCTGGATTAAATATTGGTTAATTGAGTGATATTATAGAATATTATATTCTATTAATTAGAGGAATGCATAATAATTATTGAAAAGAAATGATTAATATTAATTAATTATTGTATGGGTTGAAAGGACCCAACTAAATGATATTTAGCCCAATTAAAATATTAATGTGGGTATAATCATTAAATAATATTACTATGAGTAATATAGAAAATGTGTGCAGTAGTAATATATAATGCCTACGGCATAAGAATACGTGAAGTGTGACATTTAATTAGAACTAATGTATGGTTGAGATGTGTATAAAATATAACATAAGAGTAGTAATGGGTATAAGTGTTGCAAGAATGCTGAGATAATTGGCTTGTCTCAAATTTAGTGTCCCATTTGCTCCTCATTTCTCAGTCACGTGAATCACCTAGAGGCTAAGGCCTATTTTCTTTTCTTTCTTCCAAGCTTCTAGCCGATGATTATGGGGGGAGTGGTGATTATGATGAGTTTCAACTAACATCCAACAACTCCTTCTTACCCTTCATGCAATCCTTTCATCCATGAGTTTGATTTAGGGGAAAATTTCATTGTCTGGGTATTGGGTGTTCTATAAATGAGGACTCTCCTTCTCTAATTTCCATTGCTGAGAATTGTCAAAATGTGAGATTGAGACCATACAAGTATTCTAGGACATTGAAAGTTCAATTAGTAGCTAGTTCATTCATATTGCAGTGGTATAACTCCATTCTTTATTTTTCCAGTTCATTCTCTGTCAAAAATATGTTTGAGTTCTTAAATGTCAAACTTTTGATTTGGTGGAGTTAGATGTTAAAAAGGATTGGGTAATGTTCATATAGTTGTTATATGATGATATAAGCATATTTAAACTGATATATAACTGGTTAGAATAGAATTCGTGAGTAATTTCTGTGGTTGGGCTAGTTTTTTGCCGAAGCAGACTATTCCTAGCTCGAACCAGGCATGGCGCAGCTGCGCCGGATTAACACTGAGGTGCAGCGCAGCTACTGTGATGCCCCCAAATTCGGACCACCACTTGGTCACCCGAATTCGGTTCATCACATTCTCATGGTAATACCATAATAACTAAAATCATACATTCACAACGAAAGATCTAATTTAGAATAATATACAACAATTTATTATAATTATTCCCCCAAGTCTCGCAACCTACAGTACTTGATAGATTATATAAAAATATCGAATAAAGACTTATTACATAAGCCTACTTAAGTTTAAACATAGTCTGGAAATAGTCTTAATACAACATAATAGATTTAAACATAAAAGGGACAAGCTAGTCAGTAGCCTTGCCCTTGCCCTTGTCATTCCCAGAGACACCTCCCTGTTCTGCCTTAACTGAAAGGTTTTAAATAAGCAAGAATGAGCACAAATTGCCCAGCAAGTAATATACAACAAGGGTAAAGAGTTTTATAATACAAGTTTGGGATATCGAAGTATCATCTCTAAGATAGTTCAGAGTTTCAGAATAATATCATGAATAATGAATATCAACAATTCTTGGAATAAGAATGATAATTCAATATAAATCAACAGATATATATGAATTCAAAGACTATCACTGTATCCAACTAGACAAATAATTTATATTGAGCAGTCATTAAGGACTATTGAACATCTACTAGAATTACCAATGTTAAACTGATAACCCAAAAGAATCAAGTACTATAGATGATCAGTCTACAATACTCCACGTTATGCATAACACCACAGTAATAATATACTCATGTGTTGGGGTTTCCAACAACATACAATCCCCTTACCATAAGGGTTGTTCAACTCAGTTTTCAAGATTTTCGCACCAATCAATTGGTTTGGACAGTTTTATAAACATACATATAGTCTAGCCGAAGCAAATGGCATAGGCACTTTCACAATATTCAAGACCAATACCAAGTTCAATATGAATAATAGTTTTAGACATACTGGCTCAATTTAATGAATAAGTAGGATAATAAGCTTACTATATTTGTTAAATAAAGTAATGCAAGATTTAGAATACTTGCACTGTAACAACCCGATATTTTCTATATAAATAAATAAGAAATTTTTCGTATAATTTTTTTATTATTTTAAGGATGAGGATTTGTACAAGATAATGTGTTTATGTATTTATGTGGTAAATAAAAATATATTTATTACATAAATATTTACAAATAATTTTATTTTAGAAATTATTGAGTATATTCTTATAATAATTACTTTTATAGCAGAAATGTTTTTATTAATTATTTTCAATGAAAATATAATCATATATTATTTAAATAATATATGGAGTTATTTTTAGAATAATTATAATAATTATTTTATTATATAAATTTTAGTACAGATTATTAAGTTAATTATTTTACCTTAATTATTAAGGTTAAATATAGGAAGAATAAATCAGATATGGAATCCAACCCCTAATTTTGGATTTTTATCAAGGAATGAGAATAATAATATAATATTAATTATATTTTGATTTTTTAATACTATGAATATGTACTGTATGTCCGTATTGATAATGGTTGGTCATTTACGGTGTATTATGACCAAACCCTAGTAATAATGTTAAACCCTAATTTGAGATTCAATTTAGCGTACAAGATTGTTATATAACTGTGTTATATAATTTATATTGTGGATTACTTAGGTAAACCCTAATTAAAAATCTAGAAACCCTAATTAATTTTTAGAAAACCCTAAGATATTTTAAAAAACCCTAATTTGAAATTTAAATTAGAGTTCGAGATTGGTTGTAATTATGTTAATGTGATTAATTAACAAGTATTATAATTACAAATGTTAATTTTGGAAATCCTAAATTTTTAAACCCTAATTTCATAATTAAAAAACCTAATTATAAACCAGTAACCCTAATTATCAAAATCATAAATCCTAATTGATATTTTAACAATGTTAATTATAATTAGTGATTTTAAAACCTTAATTGCTCAAATGGTAATTCTAATTATTATTTTAGTAAATAATTATGTCAATTAGGAAACCCTAATTCATAATTTGGAAAACCCTAATTATATCAAGAAACCCTAGGTATTTGTTTTAAAACCCTAATTCTTTATTAAAAACCCTAATTTTAATTATTAAATTATAATTAAAATTTTATTAAATTGTAATCTTAATGTTTCAAACCCTAGAAATTATTTGGAAAATCTTAAGGTTTAAAATCTATGGATTTATTCCTAGATTCAAGTACAATGGACAAGAATACCCTTAAATACTTTGTTAATTTACTAAAATAGCATTTTTGATTTATTTAATTGAGCTTGCTTGCAAATCTTTCCATATTTTGGGTTGTTCACCAAGCCTAGATAAGCACATGTGCCAAAAATTTATACAAATCAGCCATGTAATGACAGCAACATCAGATACATGCATCTAGCTCATTATATGTAACGCCCCCAAAACAGGTATACAACACCTATTCTGAGTCGTCAAATACATGGTACAGAAAACAACTACAACTTTATTACAACAATTATCGTGCAAAATACAACAACACATATGCTGTGAGTTTGGATACAAATATATACCAACTGTGACTCATGTCCCAACCTTGGATAGCACGTCACAATGACACCTTACATAAAGGTATAGTCAAAAACTGTTTTAGAAATTAGAATATTTGGGAAGTGCTCAAGGAAACCTTCGTACATGGGAGGCCATGCGTCTAGGTTATGATAGATATCATATGGCCACAGAATTATCCTTGGTTGACCCAATAGACATCTTGTATGATAGTGGCAAAACACCCTTCCAACGTTGGGTTCGCCTCACCCTAGTTGATTCACTAAATATAACTACTAAATGATGACTACCGTTCTATTCCCCTGTTACCCCCGCTCGACCCAGCTACACTCTTATTACCTGAAAGGAATTGTGAAACAGAAGGGTGAGCACAACTAGCTCAGGAAAGAATATCATGACTTAAGATAAATAAATTATCAATAGTCTTCTACAGAATTAAATCAGAGATTTAGAACATATGGTAGATGATAAAAATTTTCAACCATAGTTGCAGCGGAACGAGCAATCCATTAGAAGAGTCAAATAGACTATAAAGTCTATTACCTTCTCCACGTTAAAAGTCCACCAACAATATTTTATCCCTGTAACATCAATCAATAGTTCCTTTCCACAATCATATGAATAATTCATAATCATAATTGTGATTCTAAATTTCGCATCCAAGACGAAGATAATTTTCATCACCTGTCTTTACCTGAAACATCAAAGATCATGGTTATACCAAATCACAGTTCCTGTTCATAATCATATTAATAAATTCATCTTTGCATCACGGGCCAAAGATATTCATCAACAGTTCATCTTTACACTACATGCCAAAGATATTCAACAACAAGTCATCTTTGCACTACGGGCCAAAGATATTCATCAACAACTCATCTTTGCACTACAGGCCAAAGATATTCCTCAATAGTTCATATTTGCACTACAGGCCAAATATATTATTATCTCAAAGAAATATATAATCATTTCAGAATTTATATAACCAATAATTATAACCATGTTGATCATTTCACCTTTGCACTTAAGCTAAAGATATTCAATTATAAATTCAATGGTCATGATCATACCAGTCACAATTCAACTTTTCACTACTGGACAAAGAGAACCCTAGTCATGATCATACCAATAATCTACCCATCTTTACACTCAAGTCAAAGAGAAATATCATCATTAGGGTTATAAAAATGTTATATATGATAAAAAAATAATATGATCAACATATAGTTTTAATCTCAAGAGTAATATTCATAAATCAACTATAATTTGGTTAGAAAAAAAAACCAATTTTGTCATGAATAGTAACTCGTGAATAGTAACCCATGAATAGTAACTCATGAATAGTAACTCGTAAATAGTAACTCATGAATAGTAATTCATGAATAGTAACTCGTGAATAGTAATTCGTGAATAATAACTCGTGAATAGTAACTCATGAATAGTAACTCGTGAATAGTAACTCATGAATAGTAACTCATGAATACTAACCCCGACATGAAAAGTTCCAAATTTGATAAAAAGTTCAGATCAATGCTTCGGCATAATGATATTGAAGAAAATAATATCATTTAAGAAGAAATAACATCCCTTACTATCCCTTACAATCCCTTACTATCCCTTACGACAATATCCCTTACAATCCCTTACAATCCCTTACTATCCCTTACTATCCCTTACAATCCCTTAATATCCCTTACCTCAAAAGAGCAATACTCCTGACTGGAATAACACTGAACGAACTTGCACCGTATAGCAACACTCAAGATATCAAAATACTCACACGAATACACTCGATAATATAGAGAGAGAAATAGAGAGAAAACTTCAGTTTCTGGTGTGATTTTCAATTCTAACCTAAGCACCCTATTTATAGGAAAATGCTTAGAACACCAAAGCAGAAAATTGAATATAATAATATTATATTTACAAAATTGTCAAGCCCACCTTAGAAGATCTGAATTCAGCACATTTTAACAACCAGTGGGCCCCACCATCTCACAAAAAAACGTTTTTCTCAAAATAATTTACTTAAACTCCCAAAAATTAATTATTTCGGAACTTCGGAACTTCAATAATTCATAATAAATAGCCCTTTGATCAAAAAATTCGAATCTCGCGAGTTTTTATAGGAAATTCAATTCTCTACAACTTTGCAGAAGAAAGTTTTTCCAAATTCCAAACAGAAATTGACCGAAATCCATAAACGGGCGATTTTACAATCAATAATAAATTTTCGGTCAAGAATTGTTTCCACCAACACACAAAACATGTGTTAATCATTTAATGCCACAAAAATACTCTTCCTCCTCATATACTCATATATTCCACATTCATTGTAAAAATATCACCATCAATATATTATTAAAATAATATATTTAAATGAATTATTTTATCAGAAAAAGATAAAATATTAATTTTCAACAATTGTCACATTAAAAATTTTATCCATCTATATCCACATAAAATCAATATTTTCCTCATCATATAAATCAATAATTAATTATACACAAATAATATTACAGAATCACAGTACTGGCAGCCAGGCCGTTCCCAGGAAAGAGGGGGCTTTCCAATAAGGATCTCTTCTTACTGGCGCGCAATTAGATGACCAAACCTCTCCTTAGACAGAACTTTCTAGACATTGCCAATAATGTTATCTAATAATATTATTCAGATAATCTGAATTATTGTTCCGATAATAGAAAATATTGTATAGTGACAATTATTAAAACAACAGTAATATAAAATATCAACGTAGTAATTATTGAATCAATAAAATAAAATACTGAACAGTAATTACTGTAACAATTATTGAGTAGTGCCTTCTTACATAAGAATCAATAATTTCAAAAATACTGTGCAATACCGTGTGCTACTATGCAATAACGTGTATTACTGTATTTTAACCACCGGGTATTCCAACAGTGTTAACGGTAACAATTACGTCGTTAATTATAAAAACTCAATTTTTGTCGTTATCTTCATCTGACAGTTATTCTGTTATGGGGCCCACAAATGGCTGCGCCGTCGTATGAATATTCCCCGACAGAAGGAATATTCCACGACCAACGAATATTCTCCGACAACAATGATTATTTTATAACCACTTGTTTATTTTGAAAAATTTTCACATTTCACCCATAACTTTAACTTTTTATCAATTTAACCATTTACTGAATAGTAATTATAAGAAAAATTGAATACTTTTATTTCATAAAATTCGGGGTCTTACATTATAAATATAGATTAAGAGAGAAAAAGTTCACTTTTTAATTCCATTTGATCACAACACTCATCCAAGACCCTCTCTCTCTCTCTCTCTTACCTACGAAATATTGTGCTAGATCAATCCCATAATCAAGCCCCACATTTACCACTAACAAATCAGAAGCCTTGAATCAAGAACTTGATCATAGAAGGTATAAACCCTACCTAAGAATCTGACCATCGATCTGTTGTTTGATGTTGTTTTTTTTTTGTGTTAAACATGTTCTATGTAGTGTCTAATGATGATCTGGGTTGATAGATGTTGGATCCATAACATTTATAGATTCCGATTTGAAGATCTCAAGAATCTGGAAATCTGGAAATTTGGGTCTGACAGCCTAATGTCAGACCTCATAGATATTTGTATGTTATGAATTTTTGTTGTTTAAGTATTTGGTCTTGTAGTATGCTATGAGGTCTTTCATCTAGAACTCGAAGCAGGGTCAGATCAGTTTTATATTGAAAGTTATTAATGGTCAAAGGTCGTTGACCGACCATGACTTCTCCTTTTCTGGGTAACCCAGAATTTCCCATATCTGCCTGACAGATTGTTCATGGGCTTTAATCTTGTAGGTTATACGTGTTTTGTATATTGTGTTGCGTCAGTGTTATAGTTTGTTAGATGGACTACACTCTGAAGCCTTTAAATCACCTATACGTCATACTGGATGAAAGTAGTAACCGGTCCAAGTAGCTAGGTAGTTCACGTTTACGGTTTTCTGGGTAACCCAGTAAACCTATGAACGTGGTTCCTGACATGCTTTGATCGGTATGGATTTGCTTACTGTGATGTTTTTAGACTTGTTTTATACTATGTAACTGATGTCTTGCATGTTTTCTACACACTAGAACACTTAAATCACTAAACCAGTACATGTATTGCAAGTAGTAGAAGCCTAAAAGTGGCCACTCGAACTGTTCATCATTTCTGGGTAACCCAGAAATGATGAACAGCTCTGACAGCCATTTCGGAAGCCTAGATCTCAATTGTGTTATGTTGTTTGATTACTATTGTTGCTGATACTTGTAGTATTACATATATGCTACAAGATCAAAGTCATATCATACCCAGAAACACAATACTCAGATCACAGTTTTTGGTCAAAGTAGGCCACTTGATAACTGCACTTAAATTTCTGGGTTTGGCTAAGAATACGAAGAACACATATAGCGACGCTTCTGTCGCTATAGGCATTCTTTAGCGACAAATAGTATTTTATTTTCTGAAAATTAATAAATAATTATAAAAAAATCAGTTTTTAATTATTAAAAATACAAAATAATTTATTAAAAATTATTTTAAATTCTAAAAATTAGTTTTTAATTATTTTAAATATATTTCATAAATATTTAATATTTTTGAAATATTAAAGGTATTTAATTTATTATTAAATAAATTAGTTAAAAATAATTTTAATATTTGAAAAATTATTTAAAATTATATTATGATATAAGAAAATATTTTAAGTTATTTTTAATGACTTTTAATATTATGTGATAATTTTCATTAATAAATTAATATTAATGATAATTAAGTTATTTACTAAATTAATTAAATAAATTAATTAAAAATGATTTTATTATATTAAAAATCATTTTAATTAATAACAAGGTATTTAAAAATATTTTAAGTTATAAAATATAACTTTTAATATTTAAAGGTAAATTTTATTAATTAATTATTATTAATGATATTAAAATTATTTAATAATTATATTAAATAATTTAGTTTAAAAATGATTTTAATATTATAAAAATTATTTTAAATAAAAATAAAGTGTTTAAAGATATTTTAAGTTATAAAATATAACTTTTAATATTTAAAGGATAATTTCATTAATAATTTAAAATTAATGATTATTAACTTATTATTAAAGATATTAAATTTATTTAATAATTATATTAAATAAATAGTTTAAAATGGTTTTATTAATTTAAAAATCATTTAAAAGGATATAAATGAATGTAAAATATTTTAAGTTATGAATAATGACTTTTAATATTTTGATAAATAGAACATTAATATTTTAATATTAATGGTAATTATTTAAAAATAATTTTAAATATTTTAAAAATCATTTAAGGGTAATATTAATACTTTACAAATATTTTGAGTTATTATAAATAACTCTAATATTTTGGCAATGGTTTCATTAATAGTTTAATATTAATTAGATATTAATGATAATATAATTGTTTAGTATTTAAATCATTTAATAATAATTCCGAGGTTTGAAAATTCATGATAAATTGTAATAAATGTTTTAAAATTATTATAAGTCATTTAAAAATAATATGACCAATACTTCTAGGTATTGAGTTACAGATTGGAGTCTTAGACTCGATAAATACCCGATAAAGTTGTCGATACCCCGACATGTTTCAGAAATTGATCTGGACTTAGATAATTTGATTAGATATGTGATTATTTGTGATTCAATTGTTGTTGAACATGTGTGATAATGTGATTAGGTTATGTGCTGACTGCGAAATGCAGTACTATGTGTTATAGTATATTGTTCTAATCGAACGAATGGTCTGATTAATGATAGGTCGTGATTTAAAAGATAAAACTAAGTTACAAATTGTAAGTAGCACATCAGGCAAGTATCTTACCTTTGCATTTCCTTTATGCAATGGACATGAGTAAGAAGTTTTAGAATTATATTATTACTGTACAGATTACTAACCCTATATTATATACGCTCATTGATTATCAACATGTTAGTATATGGTAATTCAGATATATATATTTTGTTCGTTAATTTCTATAAATGGTTATACAAGTGTCTCCACTTGGATAATCATTGTATTTAATCACATATTGATATACATTTGTCAATTACCCGTATATATATATATATATATATATATATATATATATATATATATATATATATATATATATATGTTGAATTATAGATTATTGTTAAACAAGATAAAACATTTGATTTGAAACCCAGACAAGTATGAACATCCCTACACGGGAAAACTTTTATGCGCTCAAGGCGGACAGAGTGAACGATACACTCGTTCTTGCATGTAATATTGATCAATGTAGGGTACAACGGGCTGATCACCCCCGTGCCCGTAAGTTATGACGGTTTACAGATGAAGTTCTGTTTAACCTATTCAAAAATTAAAAACAATGTTCATAGTTTGCACATTAACCCTATATATAGTCATTACATAGTTTCAAAAATTTGAAAGAGGGTTGTTATGTTATTATTATTGGTACAGATTACTTCACAACTATTGAAATCATTGTAGAAGGGTAGTATAAAGAAAACATTTAAATTCTTTCAGCTTATATATATAGTTGTTATTACTTGATGGGCACTCAAATGCTCATCCTTGCTTAATTTAAATGTTTTCAGCTAAGTATGAACGACCAGAGAGCTCTGCTAAGAACAAGGGAAAGGTTGCTAAATGAGAGAAATGCTATGATATGTAATAGTTAACTTTATTAAGACAAGTATGATATATATTATCTATCATGGGTTGTAATGAATGTTTAAAGGTTACGTACTTGGGATTTAGACTTTGATAATTATGTAAATTAAGTTTGACTTTTATATTATTGTTATTATTATTAGTATTATTCCGCTCATAGAAATGGTATCGTAAAGCATCGAGTTCAGGTTTCAAGTACCTGAATTTAGGGGCCTTACATGCATAATGAAAAGTAGGGTTCGGATACTTGCTCAATATAAATTTAAGTAAGGTTAGAGAACTTGCTCAACAATAATTGGAGTAAGTTTAGGGAACTTACACAATATAAAGGTAGTTCAAATACTTGCCTTAAGCGTAGTTTATTCCCGTTAAGAAATCAACACTTTCGAATCCTATTTATAGCGTATTATATGTTCAAGATGTTCTTTAGCTAACAAAGTCTTTAATCAAGCTTGACATGATACAAGTATGCTCATATGGTACAAAATCAGTTTATAAGTCATCACAATTACAACGATGTCTTGATTAAAAACATTCTTTAACATTCAGAAATTATGATCAACTTTTGTCTCTATCACGTAGCATGCTTCTTAACACATTACCTAGCATATTGGTCATGTATTACAAGTTAAAGACATCATATAGGCATGCTTCAAACATCAGACAAAAAATAGAACTTAATCATGACTGCTGCACGGCGCAGCTAGGCCATGGCTAAGCCTAGGACCGGCGCAGCTGCGTAGTCCTCTGGCCATGCCAAGACTCAGCTGCTGCCTTGTGGTTTCTATCCGGCTTGACCAAAACTCTCACACATGTTATATATGTTATGTTAAAGGTCTTTTCATGCTCCTCAAGTCAATCTAGGTTCCTCCTTTTATAATAAAATCCTAAATTGATTATTTTAACAATTTAAGGTCATTTAAGGTCATGAAACCATAAAGTCTATCATGCTTGATCTCTAAACATACAAGATAGTCATAACACTCATATTAAGCATGCATACGAGTATTCATAACATATATGTGAAACTAATACCGCTTTAGTTGAAAATAGGCTTCGTTTATGCTTTTTTTGAAATACGATACACAAGCATGGTATATATACGTTTATACTACATGAGTAGGTCTAAGAGTAACATCACATGTGATCACAATTATCAGATTCCAACCCTCAAGGTATTATATTAATAATCACGTTCAAAGCTTACTAGTAGATTTAATATGCTTATGCTTTCTTGATAATCGCATACACACAACTTAAAGGTTTATTCATACATTTCTAAGTCATGCAAAGTTAGAACATACATTAGGTAGAATCATGCATGTTAGCTCACTAGGCTAAGCCTTTGCTTGAAAACATCTCTAACACGAAGCCTAATAAGGTAGTTATGAACAACGGAACTACGTACACTCTAGCATGCTCATTTAGGTGTAAAGTTAGTCATGTATAGTTTACTAGGTTCAATTTACAGAACATGATCTCTAACATAGTTTGTTTTCAAAACTTAATGTCCAAATCTCCATATATACTATATGCTTTCATTAATCACGCTAAGCTAGTCTAACATGCTCACATTAGGTCCATATATCTACATATACTCCTTATACATGCTTGCATGCTAGTATATGTCATAATAAGCGACTAACGTTTGGCAGATTTCAAAACAGAACCTAAAACATAATTCAGAGGTCGGCGCAGCTGCGCTGCGCCTCAGTGTTAATCCGGCGCAACTGCGCCGTGTCTGGTTCAAACAACGAACAGTTGGCTTCGACAACTGTTCAGCCTAAACACAGAATTTACTCACGAAATCATTACTAAACACTCATGTATTAGTTTAAACATGCTTATATGACCATATAACAACTATATTAACATCACCTAACCTCATTAACATCCAATTCTACAAAATCAAGAATTTGAAATTTTAAGAATTCGAGAACTTTGTTTACAAAAACTGAAATTGGAAAGCATGGAATGGAATTATACATCTGCAATATGAATGAACTTCATACTAGTTGAACTCTTAAGCTCTTAGAACACTTGTATGCTCTCAATATTACACTAAGAAATTATCAGACAACTTCAAGCAACACCAACTGATAAACATGGCTGCTATTTATAGAAGAATTGTTGACTAGACGTTGGTGTTACACAAAGTGAGAATCCATGGTGCAATGGAATGAAACAATGGTTCATGAAGGGTGTCTTAACAACTCCATACCAAACCTCTAGTTAGCAATGATCATCTAGGATTTAGCCTTTTGAAGAATAAGTAATATAGCTTCAAATTACTGTTCATTGTACTTGGTGACACTTATTATGGGACAAGAGAGAAAATCCCAGCATTCTTGATATCTAGGCTTGGTTTAGTCTACTTAATTTCCTACAATGAAATCTTAATATGCAATTGTTACCATATTACGAATTTTAGGGATAAACTATACACTCACATCATATAGTCCATGTACATTAAATATATGCAATGAAATAATGCAGTCAGATATTATTGTCCGGGTAGTTTCATAATTATCTCTACCACTCAATTAATCATATTATAACCTTATGTCACAATATGACTTAAACATTTCGAGTTAGTAGGTGCTATGTAATATACATGTAATCCATGTACATTCTATTTTAAGGTCTACTCACATGTATATGGCTACTTACATATTTCATGATATATTTATACTATATAGTTTCAATATGCATAATCGCATTGCTTCATTCATAACACTTAATATATAGTCACGTAATGTCACACTACACTATATAGTATAGTTGAATTATTGCTCACATGCACATAACTATCAATATAATATTATTATATTAATAACTTACTTATTTATGTTAAATAAATAACCACACACTTCCTTAATTAATTAACACCAACATTAATTAATCCAACCATTGATTAATGTAATTATGGATTTCCATAATATATTGCAAATAATAGTAATCACACTTTATTAGTTAATTACTAAGAATTCAATATTCTACCATGACCATTAACATTTAATTAATATAACAATTAACAATTAATATTACTTAATTGCGCACTTTATTTCATGGTTTATTAATGTCACACACACCACATAATTGTTCATTTAATTTTCTAAGATAGAAGAATTACTTTTTCTCCAACTGACCACTGGCGCAGCTGCGCCAGTTTGTACTGCTGGGACGGCGCAGCTGCATCGTGCCCTGACAGTGCCAAGACTAGTTTAGCTTCAGCCCATGCCAATTTTCATCGTTAAACTCGCTTTATATACGACATGCATAGATGTCCACAAAAGTTTTACTACCAGTCTACGAGCGTATTTGATTACTTATATGATATCACACGTTCAACACGATTATACTTCCTAATTCCCGTTTTAATTCGCTTAATGGATTTACTCGTTTCACAATAGGCCACACAAGGCATTCCACACTTCTCATTGTCAAACCACACTTCTTAATACGCATTGATCTAATACGAATCAATTGCATTAACCAACTCATAAAATAATAACACTTATTTTCACATAAATAGTATTTCCATTAATATATTCATTTAATAATACGTGGAAATTCTCGGGTATTACAGCTGCGTTGGCCTCTGAGTTTAGTTTTACTTTTTGTTTTAAAGTCTGATCAGCGTTGGTAAAATACTATGACATAAACTAACATGCAAGCATGTGTAACAAGTATATATAAGTATATTAACCTAATGTGAGCATGTTTTACTAAGATTAGCATGAATTGGTATAAGATCTTTAGCATGGACTTTACGTTTTGAAAACAAACTTTGTTAAAGATCATGTTTTGCAGATTTGGGCTTAGTAATCTCTACACATGGCTAATTTTACACATAGATGAACACGCTATAGTGTACATAGTTCCTTTATTCATGACCGCTTTATTAGGATTTGTGTTAATGAAGTTTTCAAGAAAAAGCTTAGTATAGTGAACTAACATGCATGACTACTACATGATTTATATTCTGACCTTACGAGCATGTTAACATGACTTGACTACATATGAATAGAGCCTTTAAGTTGTCTTGTATGTGTTGAATGGCATTGTTCAAGTTAAAGCGGTTTCAAAAGCAAACTTGAACATATTTTCAAAATCTAGTTGCATCACATGGATATCTAGATTCTAAAACATTTATATGTCATGTTATGTCTATAATATCTCTAGATATAATTTATATGTGCTATATTGCATCATTTATGATAAAATAATTTCAAAGGCAACCTCGAGCATGTTTTCGAACTTAGGTTACATTACATATGAGTATTTAGATTCTAAAGGCTTGAGATGCCATGATATGTTTTATTATGTCTCTAAACATAAGTCTTATATGTTAAACATAATGGAAGTAAACCAAGCATGAGGTTAAAGCATGCTTTAAAGTGTTAAGCGATGCTAGCTATGAATAAAAGACATGAATATGTACGAGCATGTATAGTACAGATTATGTGAACTCTTTATAAGAACATAAAGCTAATTAGTACACCTAGTGATTACATAATCCTATTTGGTTTTGATTTTGTGAAAATCCTAAACTAAAGTCCCTAACATATAAGGTTGAACTTGAAGTGGTCATACAAGTATGTAAAGACCTCTAACGTGTATGCATGTTAAGTATAAGTTTATAGGTGTGTTAAAGTTTGGACTGAAACCAGGAATGCAAAAACTCAACCTTGGACTAGCCAGGGGACAAAGCAGATGCGCCGTCCCTAAGCCTAAACAGGGCGCAGCTGCTCCATCCTGTAGTCATGAATAGTTTATGTCTTTGAACTGAAGTTCGAGGCATGCTTATATGATTACTTTAAATTACAATATATGACCAACATGCTATGTAAGGTGTGGGAAACATGCTAGGTGAAAGAGATGAATGATAATTAGGACTTTTAAATGTTAAAGTCCAAAGTAATCTTTTCAAGATATAAAGCAACGATACGTTATTTGAATTCGTAATCTGATTTGTGCTATAAAAATATAGTATAAGTGATGTTGTATGAAGTTACGACTAAGTTAGACGTTATGTGTACGTTTGAACTTACCTATACGAGTTTTAAATGTGTCGATCACATAGTGAGACAAGTGTGTGATAGGAATATATGAATGTTGATGTCAAGTAAGAATGGTTAAGGTATACCTATACCTACCTAGCTATTCTAAGAGTATAATGAGAAAGTGAAATGTAGGTTTTACGAACCTAGTTAGGAAGCAATGTAACATTGTTATTACATTAAGAATGCATGAAATATGTTACTGATGGATATGAATTCATGATTATATAACTGTGTAGGAATACACGAAGTGCAGATAAGCTTTAAGCAGTTAAGTCATAGTTGATAAACTACGAATCAGGCAAGTCTTTTAGTTCCTATTTGATATATGGATTCTATAACTGTTAGTTGAGCTATATTATGTCATGCAAATGTTGATATATGAAATGCATATGAGATATGTATGAAATGTGAAAGTTGATCTTTGATGATATGCTTATGTTAGTAAATCTCTATGCCTGTTATGTGTGAAGTAATATACATAGTAAATATTAATTAATTATGAATGCATGAATTGAATATGCTATTATATGCTATGTGATACATGAAAACTGTTAGAATTGCTGGGCTGTCGAACTCACCCTTGCAAATAACCACTTTTGCAGGTTAAAGACACACGATAAAGGTTAGGTGCTACTTGATTGATAAAATTCAATAGCATCGAAGGAGATTAATTGATTTATTTAAATATATGTTCTTGAACCATGTTTAGGTTTTAGGAGGTGTACATGATACAAGTTTACAATGTGTAATATATGTTAAGTTGTACTATGTGATACATAGAGAAATTCGAATCGAGATGTAAAAATTTATACTGAAATTGAATAGAGTGAATCATAGCATAATTTGATTCAAGGATATGTAATTGATTAAAGTTAAGAAATCAATAAAAGTTTTATTTTTCAAATGAGATTGAAAAAGTTTAAATTATTCTGCATATTTTTATAACATCGAATGTGATGTAAAATAGGAAAAGTAAATGACCAAGTTGTGAAACTTATAAAAGTTTGGGGTCATTACATAGATCCTGAAATTAGAAAGAATTTATATTCTATATTATAATAAGTAAAATTTATTCATTAAGTTATGAATAAAAGATATAAATAGTTGAACGATAGTAGTATCATGGCGGACCGGATCCGAGGTTCGAAGGGACCCGAATTTAGGGACGTCACAAATGCACTATACACATTACATGGTCACATAGACATCATTTGTATAACTTACACATTTCATGAATCTTACTATATAGTTTTCATGTTATATAGTCATATCACAATGTCATACTTAGCAATTTATTGAACAAACATTAATCTTATAATATTAATCAATTATTTATTCATTAATATTTTATTACTCACAATATCAATTAATTAACAATATATTATTAATTAATCATTCACGTATTAATTCCTTCTTAATTAATTAAGTCATCATAATTCTTATTATCGTGCCACACAAGGCATTTCACAATTCCCATCACAACTTCACATTTTTCTCAATTCTTATAAATTCAATTTTAATTAATTGAATTATTCATCTCACAATACATTAATATTTATATTCAAATAAATATTCATTTTCTTATTATTATTATTATTATTATTATTATTATTATTATTATTATTATTATTATTATTATTATTTATTCATAAAATTCATGGTTCTTATACATGAATATTCATGGTTCTTATACAAGCAACCTTAACGTTATTCAGCCATTGACAATTAAACCCATTGAAGCATCGGAGGTGGTCTGATGATGGTAACCATTGAAAGACATTTCAATGAGGGTTAGGCAACCCTGACAACACAAACTGTTGGCAGTATCTCCAATAGAGCATTGGAAAGACTTGGCCATACAAACCAAGGAAAACCATCCTCGTCGGGGAGGACTGATGATGGAATCTTTTATACAAGTCTTCATTAGACAAAGCACAACTCCCCAAGAGTCTCTCGTACATAAGAAGTACATCCTCAGTGGGAAGTCCGTACCAAGGATTAAGGACTTTGGTGACAACCCCAATGTCAACATCCTGGAGGTTTCTATGAGCTTTGCAGTAGACATCCAATCAGTTCATCAGGGTCATTAGTAATAACTCCAGTCCCTAACAGAAGTTGTGGGAGCAGGCAATCATCCCATCCCGTTGGAAAATGGTCCAACAAACCACATTCAGCATGCATTTGCATCATGTTGCATCATATCGCAACATGATTATCTTCTCACATTTCAAGTGTCTAGTATTATTTATCATATCTATGCCATTATAATGCATGAATATGATAAAGAGGGGCATCTGTAGACACTTAAAATTTTTGCATTCCTGTTACTAACCTTGCGGGGGCAAAATCGTCCTCCGGAGAAAACCCTTGAAATCAAATCAGCTCAATCACGGAGACAACCTCGGGATACTCAGTTTTTAATCTCAAAGACAATCTCGAGATGTCCAGTTTTAATCCTGGAGACAACCCCAAGATATTCAGTTCCAAACCTCGGAGACAACCCCAAGGAATACAGTTCCATTTCTGAAGAAAACCCTGGAGAAGTCAATTTCAACCTCGGAGATAACCCTGAGGCACTCAATTCTAACCCCGAAGATAACCCCGGGAGGTCAGGCACACCTCAGAGATAACCCTGAGGATATCCAGTACTCACAACAGCCCAATCTCATAGATAACCTTGAGTAACGACTGCTACATCAGCCCAAAGCCGAAGATAACCCCGGTGAGGGGTAAAATCATCATTTTGCAACCTCGATACTACATTTACGTCGTCTCAACATCATTTCATCCCACATTTTACATAGAAGTGTTCCACAAGAACCATAGCTTAAAATCCCGAGTGACTACTACACAAGATTGCACACCGGATAGAATTTGAAAACTTGAAGATCTGGTCATGGACCCATCTTCCCGGCTTCGTACAACATCTTATCCTATGTAATTGTGTAGCTCTCGACAATAGCATTCCGAAAAGGTATATCACGCCTCAATCGGATGGCCGGATTGAAAGTTATGAAGGTTCAAGCGAACAATGCGTTGCATTAGTGCACGTTCTTCAAGACGGTGGGACTCGCAGAGCCCGAGGCACCCCGACTTTCTGTAGGTAGAACCACGGCTGCCGCAGGTGGACCCGCAGCTCCCCCCTCTATAAATAGAGGGCTTGGGGTGGCCATTTTAAGAGGGAAAAGGCGAGGAATCCCTGTCCATTTTACTATGTACACACTTTAAACTAAGTGTTTTCTTTTTCTAAACACTTGTGAGCTTGTGTTTTGCTATATATTGAAATATAATCGATGGAAACTGAGTATTCATTCATCAGAAGCTATCTGAAGTCTTCTTGGCAGCCCACTGTAAGACACTTTAGATTTTTAAGACTTTTTCTCGCTTCTATCCACACATATCTATTCACGTTGAGAGTCGTATTGTGTGTGTATGTGACGCCCCCGAATCCAGGTCCTCTGACCCCGGTTCGGTCATTACGATAAAATACAAACATCCACCTCTAAACAACATACGATAACTAAAATGTAGAAAATAATAAACGTTCGCCGTTCATTCAAAAGGTGTTACCAGACCCAAGATACGATAACCTTAATATCATCTTACAAACATACCCTAAAATAAACATTAGGGTTCATATTACATAATAGTAATTTAAAACTAGGCATAAGGAAAAATCTGCTCCTTGCCACTATTCTACATCTTTCCTTTACCCTTGTCCTTCTCTGAGGTCTCGGGCTTAACTGCACTATAATTCATGATATAGCAAGGATGAGCAACAAGTTTGCCCAGCAAGTTTAAATACAACAATAAGGATATATCACGATGAATGGAAAAATAACTGATAATGAAATCAACAATATGAATATCTGAAGGATTCAATAATATGAATATCGCAAGCAAAGATAACGATTTCTTTTAGAATAACTGCTAGTCAAATAGACTTTGAACTCTAACACTCTAATAGAATCAATAGCTAATTGACCCTTTGGTTATTGGCTACAGAATAAGTACATGAGGGGATCAGCCCCACGTACCCTATGTATATACATAACATTCAAATCTGTTCTTTGTATCATATAATAGATACCTAGTACTCCCCTATCATAGAAAGGGTTGTTCTTTCAGTCTAAGAATCCTTACCCTCAATAGGTTTGGATAGCTTTTATAAAACTTCATACACTTGTCTGACCGAACAAAGGTTCAGACTCTATCTCACACGGTTCAAGAATTATTTGAACTTTAAATGATGTACAAGTCCAAGACTGTACGAACTCAAGTGCACTAAGTGTGAATATCAATACTATCAATGTGGAATGATTATAAAGTAATTAAACCACTTAATAGCATGCTTAGAAATAAGATTCAAGCTTAAACGAATAACTTTCAATTCAACAATAACCTTCTCAATACAATATGAGAAGGATAGAAAACTTTCACAAAAACAAATTTGTGTAAGTTAGGAACTTGTAACACAATAAATAGTGTTCGGATACTTGCTAAATAAAAGTAGGGTTCAAGGAACTTGCACAATCAAGAGTGAAGTCCAAAGAAACTTGCTCAATAATAATTGGAGTAAGTTTAGGAAACTTGCTTACGATATGCGTCGAATAAAGTAATGCAAGGGTTTAAGATACTTGCCTGTTTGCTCAGCTACAATACAATTATAGCTTTAATTACTTGCATTGAAACGACCTAACGTTAACAAGTCGGTCTTTCCATTAGTATGTGCAAGCTAGTACTAGTCTACACTTATAAGAATTAAGACATCACATAGCATGCTTCTCAACACATTATATGGCACATTGGTCACATATTATAAGATAAAGAGAGCATGTAAGCATGCCTTAAATTTCAGAACCAAAACAGAATCATGGCAAGAGTGCAGGACGGCGCAGCTGCGCCTGGTCTAGGCTTAGGGAAGGCGCAGCTGCGCTGTCCCTTGGCCAGACCAAGGTTGAGCTTCTACTCTCTTGACTTCAGTCCAACTCTATTATACACCTATACATACATATTAACATACATACATGCTAGAGTTTCGCATATAACACATGATCATACTTGAGTTCAATACCACAAGTTTAACTTATAAGTTATATGTCATTAAAATGTAAAAATCATGTAATCATCAAGTTTAATACATATGAATCATGTTTAGGAGTAATATAGCTATAACATGACATCTTACTACTTTAGTATCTAAGTACTCACATAATATGTACTTATGTTTGAAAATATGTCCAAGGTTGTCTTTGAAATCATTTTAGCACGAATGATGCAAGATACACATCCAAGACAACTTTAAAACTCTTATCATAAGGATTTAAGTTATGTTAATCTCCTTTCCACGTCAGAATATAAATCTCTTAGCATTCATGTTCATTAGCCTTAACTAAGCTTCTCTTTTCAAACTAAGTTCTAGCACAAAGCTAACAAGTTGGTCATGGATACAATAGCTATGAGTCATACATCATGCTCATTTAGGTTTTAAATCAGTCATGCATATGGTCTCGTAAGTTCAGAACTTTTGAACAAGTTTTCCCCAAAGTTAGTTTTGAAAACTTTAGGTTTTGCTACAACTTTCTTACTAATCCAAGTTAATTACTTCATACCACATACACAAGCTTTTCATAACATGTTATACCCCTCTATAGGTATGTATCGAAGTCATAACATCAAGTTAGTAGCACATATAACTAATAGAAACCAGAAACTGATTTTGAGCTACGGCACAGCTGCGATGCACCCTAGTACAAATAGGGCACAGTTGCGCCATGCCTGCACCAGAGGCAGTGACCTGCTCTATTCTGCAAAGCATAAATCATCAACACTTCTCTTCGATTTAAATATTCTTAACACTATCATTTAAGAGTTCAAATGTGACAACCCCAAAATAGGTCCATTCCATCCAACCTATTCTGAGTCGCCAAATACATTGTACAGAAAATAACTACAACTTTATTACAACAATTATCGTACAAAATACAACAACACATATGATGTGAGTTTGGATACAAATATATACCAAATGTGACTCATGTCCCAACCGTGGACAGCACCTCACAATGACACCTTACATAAAGGTATAGTCAAAAACTGTTTTAGAAATTAGAATATTTGGGAAGTACTCAAGGAAACCTTCGTACATGGGAGGCCATGCTTCTAGGTTACGATAGATATCATATGGCCACAGAATTATCCTTGGTTGACCCAATAGACCCCAAAGAAAAACGAGAAGATTACTATCATATTCTTCCCAATGGGGAGTCTTCTCTTGACATATCATTATCTCTACTGTCTCTAATTGATAATTATACTTCAAACAAACACCAAGATTATATAGGTAGTGCTCGTAAATATACTCAGCAAGTTGATGAGCACATCCCTGTCTTATGATGACACGAGGTTGTATATCATTAGACATCTTGTATGATAGTGGCGAAACACCCTTCCAACGTTGGGTTCGCCTCACCCTATTTGATTCACCAAATATAACTAGTAAATGATGTATACAACACTTTTCTATACTGCTTAGGGGGAACCTCCACAGCTAGAGACCACCGTTCTATTTTTCCGTTACCCTCGCTCGACCCAGCTATACTCTTATTACCTGAAAGGAATTGTGAAACAAAAGGGTGAGCACAACTAGCCCAGTAAAGAATATCATGACTAAAGATAAATAATTTATCAATAGCCTTTAATAGTAATAAATCAGAGATTTAGAACATATGGTAGATGAAAAAAAAACTCAACCATAGTTGCAGCGGAATGAGCAATCCATTAGAAGAGTCAAATAGACCATAAAGTCTATTATCTTCTCCATGTTAAAAATCCACCAACAATGTTTTATCCCTGTAACATCACTCAACAGTTCATTTCCACAATCATATGAATAACTCATAATCATAATTGTGATTCTAAATTTTTCTTCGCACCCATGACGAAGAATATTTTCATCACCTGTCTTTACCTGAAACATCAAAGATCATGGTTATACCAAATCACAGTTCCGGTTCATAATCATGCTAATAAATCCATCTTTGCACTACGGCCAAAGATATTCATCAATAAGTCATCTTTGCACTACAGGCCAAAGATATTCAATAACAGTTCATCTTCGCACTACAGGCCAAAGATATTCATCAATAATTCATCTTTGCACTACAGGCCAAAGATATTTATCAACAGTTCATCTTTGCACTACAGGCCAAAGATATTCATCAATAATTCATCTTTGCACTACAGGCCAAAGGGAACCCATTGTCATGATCATACCAAAAATAAACCCATCTTTACACTTAAGTCAAAGAAAAATTTCTTCACCAGGATTATAAAAATGTCATATATAATAGTAAAATCAATATAATCAAAACATCTAGATTTAATCTTAAAAGTAATATTCATAAACCAACTATAATTTGGTTAGAAAAAGAAACTAATTTTATCGTGAATAGTAACTCGTGAATAGTAACTCATAAATAGTAACTCGTGAATAGTAACTCATGAATAGTAAACCCGACACAAAAGGTAGAAATTCCACAATAAAATACATACCAATATTTCGGTATAATGATCTTGAAAGAATAATATTTCTTAAGCTTATAAACAATTTATTTTAATTATTTACACTTTACTAAATAATACATTTAATCATCTTAAAATGCCAAACTCATAAGATTTTATTACTAATAACCAAAACCCTCATCAAAAATCTGTATATACCTCATATAGGATTCTCAAGTCATAAAATCCTATTTTTCAATTTTATTACTTCACATAACATATTTAATTCATTTACTCATAACTAGTCTATTTTCATAAAAAATACCAAATCAGTTCCAAAAATATTTCTTTTCTGGAATTTAGCAGAATATAGTCCCATATTGAACGTATATTTTTCTCAGAATTTTTAAATCTCATTTACTATTTTTCATATAGCCAAAACAGCCGAATATTTAGACATTTATCATAAATTGTACTTTTATCCAAAAATTCTGAAATTCACAGAGTACACTAATATTATATAGATATACTTCTAATAAAAATTTTATCAATTTTGGAGTTAACCACAAGGAGTTATAAGCGGTTACTTTTAAAATAGTCTTTTCCCGTAAAATTTATAACTCTTAATCTATACATCCAAAAATCACTATTTTTGGACACAATCAATAAAACTCATCAAAATATCATTTTAAATTTTTCCAGAATTTTCTGAAGGACAGAAGAATTATGAACTGAAAAACATAATAACCCTTAAAATCCCTTACCTCAAAAGAGCAGTACTTCTGATTTGAATATCGGATATAACGCTGAGCAACACTCAAGATATCTAAATACTCACAAAAATATGTTTGATAATATAGAGAGAAAGAACACTTGTTTCTGGTGTGATTTTCAATTCTAACATAAGCACCTATTTATAGGAAAATGCTAGAACGCCAAAGGAGACTAAATTAATAAAATAATATATTAATTATTTCTCATTTCCTACGAACCAGCCATTTAAGACCAGCCCACCACACTTGAATCTCAATTCAGCACATGCATTCAACACCAACCAAAAAGTGGGTCCCACCTAATATTTAATAAAAATAATTTTATTTTTCGAAACTTCAATAATTCATATAAAATAGCCCTTTTATCAGAAAATTCGAATTTCACATCGTTTTATAGGAAATTCAATTCTCTACAACTTTGCAGAAGAAAGTTTTTTCAAATTCCAAACAGAAATTGACCGAAATCCATAAACGGACGATTTTACAAGCTATAATCAAATTTCAGTCAAGAAATGGGGTCCACCGACACACAAAATATGTGTTAATCATTTAATACAACAAAAATACTCTTCCTCATATACCCATATATCTCACATTCATTGTAAAACTATCACCATTATTATATTATTAAATATAATAATAAATTATTTTATCAGAAAAGATAAAATATCATTTTTCAACAATTGTCACTTTAAAAATTTTCTCCATCTATTTCCACATAAAATTAATATTTTTCTCATCATATAAATCAATAATTAATTATTCACAAATAATATTACAGAATCACAGTACTAGCAACCAGGCCGTTCCTAGGAAAGAGGGGGTTTTCCAATAAGGATTTCTCCTTATTGACGCGCAATTAGATGACCAAACCTCTCCTTAGACAGAATTTTCTAGACATTGCCAATAATGCTATCTAATAATATTATTCAAATAATATGAATTATTGATCTGATAATGGAGATGATGTGCAGTAACAATTATTGAAACAACAATAATATAAAATATCAACGCAGGAATTATTGAATCAATAAAATAAAATATTGAACAGTAATTACTGTGACAATTATTCAGTAGTGCCTTCTTACGTAAGAATCAATAATTTTAAAAATATTGTGCAATACCGTGTGCTACTGTGCAATAACGCGTATTACTGTATTTTAACCACCGGGTATTCTAACAGTGTTAACGGTAGCAACTACGCCGTTAATTATAAAAACTCAATTTTTGTCGTTATCTTCATCCGGCCGTTTTCCGTAATGGGGCCCACAAATAGCTGCACCGTCTTACGAATATTCCCCGACAGAAAGAATATTCCACGACCAACGAATATTCCCCGACAACAATGATTATTTTATAACCACTTGTTTATTTTGAAAAATTTTCACATTTCACCCATAACTTTAACTTTTTATCAATTTAACCATTTACTGAATTGTAATTATAAGAAAAATTGAATATTTTTATTTCATAAAATTCGGGGTCTTACATCAAACATGTAAGTCTACTTCCTAAACACATCATGGCATACCAATTCATTTTGACTAACAAAGTATCTCAAGTAATTTCAAGAAATTGACAAAACCCATTTCAAGAACACAAGTTAAGATTTATACCTCCTTGGCTTGAATTAGACCCCTCACACACTGAGTATGCTTCCAAAATTTCTCAATAACTTAGGACTCTCAATCTCAGACTTTAATAACCAACAAAACTGAAAATGGGGCTTGTACTTATAAAGGAACTATGAACTAGACACTTGCATTACACAATGTTGGAGCTCATGGTACAAAGGAAGAACTCATTGGTTAATCAAGGGTGGTTGAACAACCCACCATCATGCCATTGGCCTTGAAATCATTGCCTAAGTTTAGCCCAAATGGAAGTTACATAAATCAAATGTAGGCTACTACTCATGTACTATAGTGACACTCATTTTGGGACAAGAATCCCATCTCAGCAACTAGCTTGATTAAGGCTTTGTTTGGACACTATACTCCCATAATGTAATATAAATTTGGTAATGCTACTATTCAAAGGAAATTTGGGGATTATTTATGTACTCACATTATATAACCCATGTACGTTAAATACACGAAATAAAATAACGCAGTCAAGTATTATTGTCCGGGTAGTTTCATAATTATCTCTACTACTCACATAGACATATTATTATTTAATATTATATATCAAGTGTACACACATAACTTCTTTTTCGATTTTTGGAATGCACATATATTAATTTATTTCTGTTTAACAATCACTTATGATTTTATTGCACTACTTGATACTCCATATCATTATAATATATTCTTATTATATGATTCTATGCATGCCACACATTACAGTAATGTTCCAATTCATTTTCTATAGCAGAACTTAACTTTCTAAGTTTGGACACTGGCGCAGCTGCGCCATTTTGTACTGCTAGTTGCGCCGGTCCCTGGCAATGCCAAAATAGGTTAGCTTCAAGCTAGTTTCAATTCCTATCACCACATAAGTTTCATGTGGGATAATTTAACTTATTCAATGGTGATATACACATACTTGACATAAATCAATATGTTCAAATCTTGCCACCATATTCAAATAAATTGAATATTTAATTATTAATAATCATATCAATTCTTTGATATCAAACTCTTAGGGTTAGTCCACTAATTTAAATAACTATTAGCGACTCCCTTTAATCATATTTATAAATTCACATAACCACATAAGGTTTAAATAAACTCACAAAACTAACTCATTAAAAATTAAATCACATATTTAATTAATAAGGAGTTTCAAATTCGTGGACGTTACATCCCTCCCCCTTATAAAAATTTCGTCCTTAGAATTGCAAAAAAATAAGGTTACTCAAATAAAAACGGATAATTCGCTCTCATTTTCTCTTCTAGCTCCCACGTAGCTTCTTCGACTGCGTGATTCCTCTAGAGAATCTTAACGGAATGGATAATCTTATTCCTCAACTTTTGTTCCTTCCTATCTAGTATCTGGACAGGAACTTCTTTATACGATAAATTTTTCTCGACTTGGATTGGTTCATAGGAGATAATGTGTTTGTAGTCCGGTTTATATGGTCGTAATACTGACACATGAAACACATTATGAATGTGCTCAAGTTCAGGAGGTAACGCTACCTCGTATGCCACTTCACCGACTCGCCTCAAAATCTCGAACGGTCCTATAAACCTGGGGCTCAACTTGCCCTTCTTCCCAAAATGAATCTTCCCTTTCCAGGGAGATACTTTCATAAATGCATAGCTTCCTAATTCAAAATCTCCCTTCTTGTGATGTAAATCCGCATACTTCTTCTAGCGATCTTAAGTTGCTACTAATCATGCTCTTATCACCTTGATGATTTCTACCGTCTGTTGTACCAACTCTAGTCCCAACAGTCAACGTTCTCCAACTTTGTCCCAACATAAGGGCGTTCTACATTTCCTCCCATACAGTGCTTCGTATGACGGTATTCCAATGCTGGCGTGATAACTATTGTTATACGCAAACTCTACTAATGGAAGGTGGTCCACCCAACTACCCTTAAAGTCCATCACACATGCTCGGAGCATGTCTTTAAGTATTTGAATTGTCCTCTCGCTTTGCCCATCGGTCTGCGGACGATACGCGATACTCATTCGTAGTTGTGTCCCCATTATTTCTTGAAGACTCTTCTAGAAGTTTGAGGTGAATCGTAGATCTCTATCTGATACAATAGATATCGGCACCCCATTCCTCGAGATAATTTCCTTGACATACAATTTGGCTAACTGGTCCAAACTATACTTAATCTTAATCGGCAAAAAGTGAGATGACTTAGTAAGATGATCTACAATCACCCATATGGCGTCGTGCCCTTTCTGCGTTGCTGGAAGTCCCACCACAAAGTCCATTGTGATGTGCTCCCACTTCCATTCTGGAATCTCTAATGGTTGTAATAACCCACTTGGTCGTTGATGTTCTGCCTTGACTCTCTGACAAGTTAGACATCTACTTACGTATTCCGTAACCTCTCTCTTCATGTTTGGCCACCAGAAGTGGTGACACAAATCTTGGTACATCTTTGTGCTTCCTGGATGTATCAAATATCTCGTACTGTGTGCTTCTTGCAAGATCTCATCTCTCAGTTCTGGTACTAACGGTACCCAAATTCTTCCTTCAAATCTTAGTAGTCCAGTACTATCAACCTTAACTTTTAATTTATCACCTTCGGTCAATCGCTTGTTGATGTTAATGCAATCTTCATCCTTTTCTTGTGTCTCTCTAACCTTATCCAATAAAGTCGGGCTCGCTGTCACTGCAAATAATTGTTCGTCGATCTCCATCCGATACCTAATTTCCAAGTCTAGTCGTTCAAAATCTTTCACCAATTCTTCTTGAATGGTCAACTTCAATAACTTCTCTCTGCCTTTTCTGCTCAAGGCATCTGCCACTACATTTGCTTTGCCTGGATGGTATAGAATTTCACAATCATAATCTTTAATCAATTCTAACCATCGGCGCTGCCTCATGTTCAACTCTCTCTACGTGAAGATATACTTCAGACTCTTATGGTCCGTATATATCTCACACTTCTCGCCATACAAATAATGCCTCCAAATCTTCAAGGCAAAAACTACTGCAGCTAACTCCAGATCATGAGTCGGATATCCCTTCTCATAATCTTTCAACTGACGTGATGCGTACGCAATGACCCTGCCATGTTGCATCAGTACACAGTCGAGACCCTTGTGTGATGCATCACTATACACTATAAACCCTCTCGTGTTGTCCGATAAAGTCAACACAGGTGCTTAACTAAGCCTCTTCTTCGGTTCAAGGAAACTTTCCTCACACTTCTCCATCCAAACGAACTTAACTGTCTTTCTGGTAAGATTGGTCAACGGTGATGCTAATTTCAAAAAATCCAGAATAAACCTTCGATAGTATCCCTCCAATCCTAGGAAACTCTAGATTTTTGTCGGTGTCTTCAGCTTCTCCCAGTTGATAACCGCTTCTACCTTCGCTGGATCCACTAAAACACCATTCTTATCGATAATGTACCCTAAAAACTGCACTCTCTACAACTAAAACTCACACTTGGAGAATTTTGCAAATTGCTTATCCCTCCTTAATATCTCCAACACTATCTAAAGATGCTCGGCGTGTTTTTCCTCCGTCTCTGAATAGACTAGAATGTCATCGATGAATACGACAACAAACTTATCTAAATAATGTTTGAACACTCTGTTCATCAAGTCTATAAATGCTGCTGGCGCATTCATTAACCCAAATGACATAACCAAAAACTCAAAGTGTCCATATCGAGTTCTGAATGTTGTCTTTAGAATGTCCTCCGGCCTCACTTTCAGTTGGTGATAACCGGTCCTCAAGTCAATCTTTGAAAAGTACTTTGCCCCCTTCAACTGATCAAATAAATCGTCTATCCTGGGCAACGGGTACTTGTTCTTAATAGTGACCTTGTTCAACTCTCAGTAGTCGATACAAAGTCTTAGTGACCCATCTTTCTTCTTTTCGAATAAGACTGGTGCTCCCCACGGTGATACGCTCGGTCAAATGTATCCCTTATCAAACGACTCTTGTAATTGAGCCATCAGTTCTTTCATCTCTACTCGTGCCATACGATACGTTGCTTTGTATACTGGTGATGTCCCCGATGCCAAATCAATAACAAACTCAATCTCTCTATCTGGTGGCAATCCCAGAATCTGGTATGGGAAGATATCAATGAAATCCCTTACAATAGGTATCTGACTCAGTTCATTCTTGACTCATCGTGTATCAACCACGTGAGCCAAATAACCTATACAACCCTTCCTAAGCAATCTCTATGCTTGCACCATCGTCAGATAATGAGATTGTCTCAGCGATATACTACCATAAAATACCACCTTCGACTTATTCAGAGTCCTAAGGTGTACACGCTTCTTCTTACAGTCTATCACTGCTCCATGAACCGATAACCAATCCATCCCAAGGATTACATCGAACTCCCCCAAACGAATTGGTATCAAATCCACTTTGAGCTTAAATCCTTGCAATTCGGCATAACAATTCCTATGAATGTATTTTACGAAAATAATTTCCTTGTTTGCTACTTCTACGTTCATAGGGTGTTCTAATCTCTCACGGGGTAAGTCTAACTGTTTAGCAAATTCTTCAGAAACAAAAGAGTAGGTAGCACCCGAATCAAATAACACGTATACATCTATATCATTGATCGGAATGATACCTAACACCACGTCCTTAGATTCCACCGCATCCTGTACGGTCATGTTGAACGTTCGTGTCGTTGGTCTGTTGGCTTGATTGGCTGGTCCTCTAATGTTCAGCCCATTGTTGTTGTTGTTGCAGTTATCGCTAGTTGCATCGCCCTTTTTCTTTGGGCAGTCCTTGATTTGATGGTCTGTGGCTCCACACGAGAAACATCCTCCCTTCTTCTTATTCGGACACTGAGGAGCCATGTGCCCCAGTTGTCCGTAACGATAACAAACATTCTTTCCCTTCATGCACTCCCCCAATGATTCCTCCCATAGTTCTTGCACTTCATACTTTTCTTGGCCTCCCCCCAGACTTATTACCTCCATAGGATTGGCTCTCTGTCCATTTACGTTTATTGGGGTTACTGCCTCCGCTACTTCCCCTTTTTTGTCCGTCCTGACCGGTCTTCTTTTCTTGTTTGAATCGAGCGATGGCTTCATTGCCTCCTTCGGTAATGATAGCCCTTTCCAATAGATCAGAGTAAGTCTTAATCTTTAATACAACCACTGCTTTCTGCAACTATGGTTTCAGTCCTAATTCGAACCTCCTTGCCTTCCTGGCCTCCGTGTCAACTTGATGTGAGACGAATCGGGCCAACTCGTTAAATTTTGCTGCATACTCTACGACAGACATACTACCTTGCTTCAGTTCCAGAAACTTAACTTCCATATCCAGTTGCATATTCTCTGAGAAGTAATTCTCAAGGAATAGCTCCTTAAATCTCTCCCAAGGAATAACTAACTCTTCTGCTCGCCCCTTATTGGCTTTCCACTAATAGTTAGCTTCGCCCTTCATCATGAAAGTGGCAAAACTCATCTTCTGTGCTTCGGCTACTCGTGCGACCTCAAACACCTTCTCCATCTCTTCTATCCATGTCTGGGCTTCAATTGGGTCCAAGGTTCCTCAGAACTCCGGTGGTCCTATCAATTTAAAGTCCTTAAAGCTAGCCAAGTGCTGTCCTGGCTGCCCTGCTACTGGCGGGGGTCTATTTTGCATTGCCTCAGTTAACAGGTTAACGAAGTTCTGCATTGGATCAACATTTTCCCCTCCACCATTGTTAACGGATCCTTCCTCCCTCAAATTCCACTGTAGCCTCCTAGGCGGCATGATCTGAGGAAACGAAGAAATAATTAGGCTTTACGTGATATGATATCCATATTAGCATTTAGAAGTTTAAGACGTCTATCAATCATTTTTTATTTAAATAAACCACTTCAATATTACAATAAAACTTGATGGATTTCCTCATCCCATCACTTATATACTCTACTTGAGTTTTCTACTAAGGTTATCACCTAGGTTTCGCATTCCTAATATTTATAACCTACGGCTTTGATACCAACATGTGACGCCCCCGAATTCGGGTCCTCTGACCCCGGTTCAGTCATCACGATAAAATACAAACATCCACCTCTAAACAACATACGATAACTAAAATGCGGAAAATAATAAACGTACATCGTTCATTCAAAAGGTGTTACTAGTCCCAAGATATTGTGAGAGCCCCAAATTCGGGTCCCAAATCACCACGGATCTGGTATAATCATTCTATCACTATTACTATATTTGCGGAAGATATAAACATAAATTGTTTATACATTAAACTTACATACTTTTCCCCCAAGGTCGAGTAACCTTCACATAAATACAATTCATAACCTGTCTAACACATAACATTATTATCATACCATACTATTACAAATCTAATCATACACATTAACTTTAAACTGGAACTATCTTTTACATTTCCTTGTATCCAAAGCATTCGTCTTAATCTGTAATATTTATAATGATATAGCAAGGGTGAGCATAAAAGTTGCCCAATAAGTTTAAATTCAATAATATAACGATATATCATGATTGAAAGAGTCTAAATAATAAGCTGGCTATAATTCAACAATATAATTGTGAACTAGCAGGAACATATTTATGACTGAACAAGTATTATACATGAACAAATATATCTGAAACTAACTGGTAATGAAGGTTATCAGCGTTTCATGCTTGACTTATACATGCAATATGTACAGAGTACAATTCATGGCAACCAACAATGATTAACCATAAGCTTATCCGAATAAAATAACTCTTAGTAGAGTTAAGTAAAAATAAACTTGCCTGAACCATTGATTACCGCTACGCAATTTATAACGCTTTATCCGAAGACCTAATATTAGTAATATAGATCTCCAATATTAGAATAATATCATCACAATATAATACTATTATATATATATATATATATACACATAGAATAATCTAAACACATAACACATAACCCTATCAGTCTACAACACACATAGGACTCGGTATCAAGTCAAACTATTGTAGTCTGAGTTGAACCCGACACAAGTCTGACATCCCGACCGTCTAGTTGGACAAAATTTTGAGTTTAAGTTCAATTAAACTCTGGCTTAACACTTAACAATTAACTTAAATAATTTTAATATCAGTCAAAATATTTTTCATAAGCTCGTAATAATTTTTAAATAATTATTACTATTTATCATGAATTTTCAATCACTTATATCATATTTAAATGAATTAAATACCACATAATTCCATTATAATTAATATTTATTTAATTTCAAATATTAATAAAATACATGACATAATATTATAATATATTTATAATATATCAAAGTATTTTTAATACCTTAAAATCATATTTATATAATTTTTAAACACTTAAATCTATTACCCGATAATTACTTTTAATATTAAAATATTAATATTTTCATGAAAAAATATCAAAAGTTATATTTTATAACTTCAAATATTTTTATAACACTTAAATCATTTTTATATGATTTATAAATCATTTACTCTATTTTTTCATAATTTATTTAATATATTTATTAAATAAACTAATTATCATTAATATTGATTAATTAATGAAATTTCTCACAAAATATTAAAAGTCACTGAAAATAACTTAAAATATTTTCTTTTACCATAATATTATTTTTCATGATTTTTCATGTATTTAAATCATTTTTAAATAATTTATTTAATATTATAATTAAATAAATAAATACCTTTTTTATTCCCAAAAATATTAAATATTTTTGAAATATACTAAAAATAATTAAAAACTAATTTTCAGACTTTAAAATAATTTTTTAGAATTTATTTAATATTTTTAATAATTAAAAACAATTTTATCTATTTTTAAATAATTTCTGAAAAATTCAGAAATTAAATAAATAGAAACCGTCACTAAAGGGCCCTATAGCGACATAACTGTCGCTATAGGTGTTCTTGGTGTTCTTGAGTGAAACCCAGAAATGTAATGTCAGTTACAAGGTGTCTACTTTGACCAACTATATTTATTTGATATTAATGATTCTAGGCCATCCAAGACAGTGAGCTTGTGGTAGAGATGTATCACTACAATATTAAACCATCAGCTTGGTCATAACATACAATAACATGAAGATTTGGCCATCCCAACTTGATGTCAGACCTATTCTTAGAATTTTGGGTTTTCCAGATTGAAAGGTACCTACTTTGCAGCTATTAATCTTGATGTGCAGGCTTTGTTAATGTGTTATAAAGGTTCATACTTGCAGTAGAGATGTTAAAGAACAACTGCATAGCATCAGCTCAGTCTAAAAATAACACTAAATGAAGATCAGATCCGATCAAAATTACCTGATACGAACTATTCTTCAACGAATTCTGGGTTTTCCATAATTTGTCCAAGGCAGTTGGTCAACGCATATTTGACCGCGATTAATTTTAATTCTGTAATGGTTCTAGGTGTTCTAATGACTTATATGTGTAGATCACATACCAGTCCACAACATAACAACACCAATTGAACCAAACGTATTAACAGTAGCAAGATCCATGACCTTGAACATCTTGTCAGAGAATTTTTGAAATTCTGGGCTGCCCAGAATTTCATTTCCGTGAACGGTGAACGCCTTTTGACCGTTAATAAATGGAGATCTAGACTTTCTATAGATGTGATTCCACTTTCAGTCTACTCTCCTCATAGCATAGAACAAATATATAACATCTAACACAACTAAAACCAAACACAAGAAGATCTACGGGCTCTGACATATGGCTGTCAGGCCACAATTTCAACTTTTTTCCAGATTTCTAAAATCATCAAATCCGAGCATTTTGATATTATGGATCTAGGATTTAACAACCCAGATCACTAAATGACATCTTAATACATAACTTTAACCAAACAACAACAACATTTAACATCTAAAAATTAGATTTCTAAGATTAGGGTTTTATTCCTTTAAAACTGTGATCTTTGATTTCTGATCATTGAATCTGATCTTGGGAAGTTATAAACTGAACTTGGCTTATCTTTTCTCTCTCTCTCTCTCACTCTACATTTCGGATTTCTAGAGAGAGAAAGTGTGGGAGAAAAATGAAACTAAAGTGAGCATGTTTATCTCTCTAATGTATTTATTTGATATCAATGCAATGAAATGGGTTGGTCACATGCTAGGGTTTAGGGTTGGTGAGCAACTCACTAGGACAACTCTTGCAAGTTAAGTCACAATAATGCAATAAAGGGTAAAAATGTCATTTTGCTTCAATTTTAATTCTAGGATTGTCATTTGATCAAACCTTTAGGGTTTAGAATTTGGGTTAGGGTTTAGGGTTTGAACCCTTTAGAATTTAGGGTTTGAAACCCTTAGGTTTTAGCAATTTGATTTTCTAAAATTTCTGATTTAGGTTTTAAAAATAGAAATTAATATTTCTAAATTATAATTAGAATTTTCTAATTATATTAAAATTCCTTAATCATAATTTAAATGTTGGTAATTAGGATTAATCCTAATTAAAATTGCTAATTTAGCAATTAGGGTCGTAATTGGTCATTAGGGTTTATAACCCACGAATTAGGGTTTTTAATAGGAAAAATAATTTTCTAATTTAGAAATTAGATTTCGTAATTAGATTAGGGTTTTCTAATTACTATAACTTGAAAATTAGGATTAATATTTCCTAATTAACGTTAAAATTATTAAACTAGCAATCAGTCTTTCCCTAATTATAAATTAGGATTCCAAATCCAGACATTAGGGTTTAAAAATTTGAAATTAGGGTTTGCTAAATAATTAAACTTTACCCTAATTAATATTATAATTAATAGCACTTGAGCAATATAATAATCATTTAAGTTCCCAGATTAGGGTTTCGAATACCCGGAACTAAAATTAGGATTTCCAGAACTGGTTTCTAGGGTTTCTTATTAATCGCTAGGGTTTTCTAACCGAACGTTAAAGTTCTTAATATATAGTTAGGGTTTATTGCAGATATAGTTTATCTGATCAACCCTTGACCCTTAACCGCATCATGCACTTATATATAACCATATTCATAGAATATATTCACGTATTCACTTAATCCTGAATAATTCACCTAAATCCTTCACAGAATTTTAAAATCCTCAAAATTCCATCTTAAAAATATCAAACGCATACACTAATTTTCTGTCCAGGTTCTAATTTTGAACCTTAAATAATTTAATTAAAATTTTCTAAAGTCTCGGGTTGTCACATTCACCCCTTCTTCTAAATATTTCATCCCCGAAATTTACCTTACACCCTACATCATACTGCTTACACCATTCATGATACATTCTCATCATCACATGCTACCCAACACACCTCTCACATGAGTTAAAATTTTGAAATTGTGCTGAGGAGTCATATAGACTAGTTGTCTTTCATTTTCGCAAAGGTTTTACGAAAATTCATCCACAAACCGACATAACTTACGAACACAAAGGATGATTAGCCCGATATGCCCTGTACTGGCCAAGTACTGGTTTTATCTATTTCTCGTCACTGCCAAAGGCACAAAAATTCTATCTCAGTCTTATTAGATTCCGCACCAAAATAATTTGGTTCGGGAAATTTTTTTTAATGAACGCTTAGAGTTTTCATAAACTTTAGTCTAGCTGAATCGAATAGCATAGACCCATATCAATAATTCAATGCAATCGAATTATTTAGGTATAGCTAAACCCCATTGGCAAATTAAAATTTTTGAAAATATTTTCGAGAATGACGTCATGATGCCGTACTGTATTAACAGTCCGTTTGAGGATGCCGTCATCTTATGACTTTGTCATAACACATTATACAATAGTGGAATAACGATTTTAGATCAAATTCACACTAAGTATTCCTGTATTTACAACTCCATCACCTTTTATCATCTGTGCACCAGGTTACATGGTACATGAGTGATAAATAAAATAAATTTTGATATTTCAAATCATTTGCGTCTAGCCGAAATAAGTAGCATAGACTATACTTTAAACTGTTTCAAAAATGATTATGAGTCTACTTTTTTTTTAAAAAAGTACATAGTGCGTATTTAGCTTGATTTCAAAGTTTTGAAGTCTAGCATAGCTAGGAGTTTTGAAAAACTTAATTCTTCACTAATAATCATTTGCTTAACAATCTATCTGTTCCTATAATCCTCATTTCTTCATTCACACACAACTATACCCAGTTTGTAAGACCACACTTATGAATCCATAAATTGCCACAATCATATGAGTTTAAGAACTTTCCTAGACAGACCATTGGCATCCATTCGCTGAGGGGTTCATAAACATTTCATATAACTATGAGTCAAGAATGTCACATAAGTATGAGTTTTAAGAGCTCGTACTTAATCCTATATCCTCTACCTATGACCTATCTATCTGTTATACACATGAGAAAGGAATCACCCTCTTAACAAGCATATAGCAAATAGCGCGACACAAACATTTTAATGATTATCATTGCCAGAACTAAGTAGTTTTTACAGCAAGTACAATTCCCCGCCCACACAAGGAATCATACAAATCAGATGCCGACATGAATCCTCAATTGAATCCCCACCTAATCTTAACACTCTTCTCAATACGAATTTCATTCAACTCGTATTCATAATCCTCTCCTGAATCTGTACCAATTCATAGTACAACTGACACCCAACAATCTTGTTGTGCACTGTTCAATCATTCGTTTGATCCTTCTCCATACTAAAACCTTATCCGATCATGGGGTGATCTTATCGTATATATTACGCTTCATTTCTATACTATGATCGTTTTATTTTACGATCTCCTATCATTGTACTTTTAGTCTTTTAGACTCTATCTATTCACCACTATTGTCAACTTTAATATCAGAGTTAGGGAACTCTGTATCTTATAACTCGTTGAGATTCATCTTTGAATCTTACCAACCAACTAACTCTATGTGAGTTAGATCTTATCCTAATCACTGCGGTTATTAGTCTCAGGTATTCCTACCTAAAGTTCATAACCAACAGCTCTGATATCAACTGTGAGAGCCCCAAATCTAGGTCCCAAATCACCACGGATAAGGTACAATCATTCTATCACTATTACTATATTTGCGAAAGGTATAAACATAAATTGTTTATACATGAAACTTACATACTTTTCCCCAAGGTCGAGTAACCTTCACATAAATACAATTCATAACCTGTCTAACACATAACATTATTATCATACCATACCATTACAAATATAATCGTACACATTAACTTTAAGCTGGAACTGTCTTTAACCTTTTCTTGTATCCGAAGCATTCGTCTTAATCTATAATATTTATCATGATATAGCAAGGGTGAGCATAAAAGTTGCCCAACAAGTTTAAATTCAATAATGTAACGATATATCATGATTGAAAGATTCTGACTAATAAGCTGGCTATAATTCAACAATATAATTGTGAACTAGCAGGAACAAATTTATGACTGAACAAGTATTATACATGAACAAATATATCTAAAACCAACTGGTAATAAAGGTGATCAGCCTTTCATACCTGACTTATACATGCAATATGTACAGAGTACAATTCATGGCAACCAGCAATGATTAACCATAAGCTTATCCGAATAAAACAACTCTTAGTAGAGTTAAGTAAAAATAAACTTGCCTGAACCGTTGATTACCACTACGCAATTTATAATGCTTTATCCGAAGACCTAATATTAGTAATATAGATCTTCAATATTAGAATTGTAACGAATGAGTGGTTTGAGTTGTGATTCTGAGGACAAAATCCTTGTAAGGAGGGAATGATGTAACAATCCAGATTTTTTAATTAAATATTTATTGAATTATATAAATATTTAATGGTTGTGTTTATCGTTCAATAAGTATTTGTTTAATTGATTTGATGTGATTTGATTATTTATTTATTTAATAAATAATTAATGAGTTAAGGAAAGTAATTATTTTGAAATAGTAATCTAATTTAATTTAATAATTAAGTTAGAGAGTTTATAATGATTAAATAGATTATTATATTATGCAATAAATTGTTATTAGAATTAATTAAATTAAGTATGAAAACTTAATTAATTAGAAGTGTGACAAATAACTATATTTTAAATGGTTATTAAAATAAATTAAAGTGATTTTAATTTAGTTTTACCAAACAAGGCTTAAATATATTAAGTCTTTAATTTTAAAGTATTTTGCCAAACAAAGCCCTATGGCTTTTGGATTTTTAAATTTGATTTATTAATAATATAAATTAAATTAAACAAAATATAAATATAATATATATATTATTTTGGTAACTGATAATTTATTAGTATATTAAGTATAGCGTCGGTTTAGACGTTTTAAAAATCGTACGTTGTTTGTGTTTTTATTTTACGTATATTCTATTTGGCTAAAGCCTAAGTAAGAAAAGAGAAGAAGTTTGTCAAAAAAAAACTTAGAGACATGAGAGTTTGGAGAGAGACTGTCAAGGGTTGGAGAGAAAGTTCTGAGTTTTAACAAGTGGTGGTCAAGCAAGTGAAGGTATGTTATATAAAACTTAAAATATATTACGGTATAATTTTATTGAATATCACTGTGTATGTTATAAAGTTTTACAAAAATTGTATGAAAATCATGTTTTTTATAATTATGTGTATTTGTAACTATAATTGTTATATTAGCACATGTATGTATATATGAGAAGTATGCTAGCATTCACAGAGAAAGAAGAATTGGTTTTATAGTGAAAACGTGTATGAACTTGAGTTGTACAAAATCAAAGGTTATAGATACAATTGTATGCTAATTGTAAAATTGAAGTGTGATTATGTTAATTGGGTATGAAATAACAGAGAACTTAGTTAAAAAGGAATCAATTGGGTTTATAATTTTGGTTACAGTGTTCACTGTGTCAAGAATATAAACAATGGAGTTTTGGGCTTTTAAAACAATACTTTCAAGGATTTAACTTCTCTCAAATAGTTGTTTAAGTTGTGCTAAGTTAACATATGTATGCTTGGTGAGGTTATGTATAAATTAAATCAGTTATATGTATGTAACTAGTTGCTAGAATTTCTTAAACAGGCCAAAAATGGTCTTCGTGCTCGGTTCTGTTTGTTTTTGGCGTCCCAGCGCCAAAAATAGAGCCACAGCGCTGAAATTCGCGCCCTAGCGCCAAAATTTATACCTCAGCACTGAAATTCGTGCCCCAACGCCAATCTCGCACTGCAGCGCCACTGGTTAGCCTAGTTCCCGCGCCGCAGCGCGGGGACAGAAGTTTGAGTCAGACAATTTTGGCCTCCTGTAGTAAAATGGCCATAACATTCTCATACGAACTCCGATTGAGGTGATTCAAGATGATCCAGAACGAGAACGAGTAGACCTACAATTTTCGTTCTTTAATTTTTTCAATTTGAGGTCTGTAACAGTAGTCAAAATGGTCATCTTTAGGACTATTATGTTTTCGGGGGCAATCGAAAGGCGTCGGGCATACACATATGCATGTGTAGTGCTCCTGACCAATAAAGATGATTTCCTAAGTTATAAAACATGAATGTTAGTAAATATAATGATATTTAACATTAATAAATGATGTATTAGATAAGTTATAAAAGCATAGTAAACATACACAAGAGAGGCAAAACGGGCGTGTGACGATTGAACGTCGAAACGTCGTGCCAAGTGTTAATGAACTTAAAAAGTATTTCAATACAATTGAAATGAATATTATAAGATATGGAATGGATTTAATATAAAACCAATAAGTAGTCCTAGCAAGACTTGGGCACTTGAATGAATTTCGATTATTATATAAGTCGAAAAGTTAACACAATCTAATTGAACATTGTGTGCTAATTAATAGGAAAGATTATGAGATGTGGAGTAAAGTTTACATTACAATTATTATGTGTTGTTATATGACAAATAGTTGATGTGTATGATTATATAATTGTGTAGGGCACGTGAAGTGCAGATAACTGTAAGTTGTTAATCTATTATTGGTAAACAACGATCAAGGCAAATCTTTCGGTTCCTATTTTCTACGTGGACTTGATGAACTGTTATAAATTGCATGATATGTTAGACATGTTGTAATCATAAAATATTAAAGTTAATTTATGACTACATTATTTTGGCTAAATGATGATGATTGAGTAAGGAACTCAATCTTGATATTTGTTATGTGAATTAAAAGCATGTATGCCATGAGATATATATCGAGCATGTTATTATATGCTATGTGATGCATGAAAACTGTTAGATTTTACTGGGCTGTCGAGCTCACTCTTGCAAATAACCACTTTTGCATGTCAAGGAATTAAGGTAAGGATATGTGCTAAGTGAGTTATAGAGATCTATACTCACGAAGATTACTTATGTTTTATGAGAAATATATTTCATATTTTGAATGTAACATGTTGAATTATAAGTTGAGTTATCCAATGTATATGGATTTTTATTTATGATGTAAGACTTTGTATAGTCATTTTGTTGTAACGATTCATGATATAAATTTGAATCGAAGAGATGTAATGTAAAGGTTGCGATTCAGGGCAAGAAAGAAGGAAATGTATAAAAGTTTTAAATATTCCGTAATTTTAGTGATTTTTAATGTCGAATAATGATGTAAAATTTGAGGTTGAATGTATGGTTAACGACCGAAGTCGAGATTTAAATTGTATGAATTTTGGGATCGTTACAAGAATAATATCATCACAATATAATACTATTATGTATATATATAAATACATAGAATAATCTAAACACATAACACATAACCCTATCAGCCTACAACACACATAAGACTCGGTATCAAGTCAAACTATTACAATCTGAGTTGAACCAGACACAAGTCTGACATCCCGACGGTCTAGTCGGACAAAATTTTGAGTTTAAGTTCAATTAAACTATGGCTTAACACTTAACAATTAACTTAAATAATTTTAATATCAGTCAAAATATTTTTCATAAGCTCGTAATAATTTTTAAATAATTATTACTATTTATCATGAATTTTCAATCACTTATATCGTATTTAAATGAATTAAATACCACATAATTCCATTATCATTAATATTTATTTAATATCAAATATTAATGAAATACATGATATAATATTATAATATATTTATAATATATCAAAGTATTTTTAAAACCTTAAAATCATATTTATATGATATTTAAACACTTAAATCTATTATCCGATAATTATTTTTAATATTAAAATATTAATATTTTCATGACAAAATATCAAAAGTTATATTTTATAACTTCAAATATTTTTATAACACTTAAATCATTTTTATATGATTTATAAATCATTTATTCTATTTTTCCATAATTTATTTAATATATTTGTTAAATAAACTAATTATCATTAATATTGATTAATTAATGAAATTTCTCACAAAATATTAAAAGTCACTGAAAATAATTTAAAATATTTTCTTTTACCATAATATTATTTTTCATAATTTTTTATGTATTTAAATCATTTTTAAATAATTTATTTAATATTATAATTAAATAAATAAATACCTTTTATATTCTCAAAAATATTAAATATTTTTGAAATATACTCAAAATAATAAAAACTAATTTTCAGGCTTTAAAATAATTTTTCAGAATTTATTTAGTATTTTTAATAATTAAAAATCATTTTTATCTATTTTAAATAATTTTCAAAAAATTTAGAAATTAAATAAATAGAAACCATCGCTAAAGGGCCCTATAGCGACATAATTGTCACTATAGGTGTTCTTGGTGTTCTTGAGTGAAACCCATAAATGTAATGTCAGTTACAAGGTGTCTATTTTGACCAACTATATTTATTTGATATTAATGATTCTAGGCCATCCAAGACAGTGAGCTTGTAGTAGAGATGTATCACTACAATATTAAACCATCAGCTTGGTCATAACATACCATAACATGAAGATTTGGCCATCCCAACTTGATGTCAGACCTATTCTTAGAATTCTGGGTTTTCCAGATTGAAAGGTACCTACTTTGCAGCTATTAATCTTGATGTGCAGGCTTTGTTAATGTGTTATAAAGGTTCATACTTGTAGTAGAGATGTTAAAGAACAACTGTATAGCATCAGCTCAGTCTAAAAACAACACTAAATGAAGATCAGATCCGGTCAAATTACCTGACATGAACTGTTCTTCAACGAATTTTGGGTTTTCCATAATTTGTCCAAGGCAGTTGGTCAACGCATATTTGACCGCGATTAATTTTAATTCTGTAATGGTTCTAGGTGTTCTAATGACTTATATGTGTAGATCACATACCAGTCCACAACATAACAACACCAATTGGACCAAACGTATTAACAGTAGCAAGATCCATGACCTTGAACATCTTGTCAGAGAATTTTTGAAATTCTGGGCTGCCCAGAATTTCATTTCTGTGAACGGTCAACGCCTTTTGACCGTTAATAAATGGAGATCTATACTTTCTATGGATGTGATTCCACTTCCAGTCTACTCTCCTCATAGCAGAGAACAAATATATAACATCTAACACAACTAAAACCAAACACAAGAAGATCTACGGACTCTGACATATGGCTGTCAGGCCACAATTTGAACTTTTTTCCAGATTTCTAAAATCATCAAATCCGAGCATTTTGATGTTATGGATCTGGGATTTAACAACCCAGATCACTAAATGACATCTTAATACATAACTTTAATCAAACAACAACATTTAACATCTAAAAATCAGATTTCTAAGATTAGGGTTTTATACCTTTAAAACTTTGATCTTTAATTTCTGATCATTGAATCTGATCTTGGGAAGCTATAAACTGAAATTGGCTTATCTTTTCTCTCTCTCTCACTCTACATTTTGAATTTCTAGAGAGAGAAAGTGTGGGAAAAAAACGAAACGAAAGTGAGCATGTTTCTCTATCTAATCTATTTATTTGATATCAATGCAATGAAATGGGTTGGCAAGTGGCTGAGATAGCTGGTAATTGTCACATGCTAGGGTTTAGGGTTGGTGAGCAACTCACTAGGACAACTCTTGCAAGTTAAGTCACAATAATGCAACAAAGGGCAAAAATATCATTTTGCTTCAATTTTAATTCTAGGATTATCATTTGATCAAACATTTAGGGTTTAGGGTTTAGGTTAGGGTTTAAGGTTTAAACCCTTTAGGGTTTAGGGTTTAAAACCCTTAAGTTTTAGCAATTTGATTTTCTAACATTTCCAATTTAGGTTTTAAAAATAGAAATTAATATTTCTAAATTATAATTTGAATTTTCTAATTATATTAAAATTCCTTAATCATAATTTAAATGTTGGTAACTAGGATTAATAATTCCTACTTAAAATTGCTAATTTAGCAATTAGGGTCGTAATTGGTCATTAGGGTTTATAACCCACGAATTAGAGTTTCTAATAGAAAAAATAATTTTCTAATTTAGAAATTCGATTTCGTAATTAGATTAGGGTTTTCTAATTACTATAACTTGAATTAACGTTAAAATTATTAAACTAGCAATCAGTCTTTCCCTAATTACAAATTAGGATTCCAAATCCAGACATTAGGGTTTAAAAATTTGAAATTAGGGTTTGCTAAATAATTAAGCTTTACCCAAATTAATATTGTAATTAATAGCACTTGAGCAATATAATAATCATTTAAGTTCCTAGATTAGGGTTTCTAAATTTCTGAATTAGGGTTTCAAATATCCGAAATTGAAATTAGGATTTTCAAAACCGGTTTCTAGGGTTTCTTATTAATCGCTAGGGTTTTCTAACCGAACGTTAAAGTTCTTAATATATAATTAGGGTTTATTACAGATATTGTTTATCTGATCAACCCTTGACCCTTAACCACATAAAGCACACATATATAACCATATTCACAGAATATATTCACGTATTAACTTAATCCTGAATAATTCACCTAAATCCTTCATAGAATTTTGAAATCCTCAAAATTCCATCTTAAAAATATCAAATGCATACACTAATTTTCTGTATAGGTTCTAATTTTGAACCTTAAATAATTTAATTAAAATTTTAAAAATTTTCTAAATTCTCGGGTTGTCACAGATACAATAACCTTAATATCATCTGACAAACATACCCTAAAATAAACATTAGGGTTCATATTACATAATAGTAATTTAAAACTAGGCATAAGGAAAAATCTGCTCCTTGCCACTATTCTACATCTTTTCTTTACCATTGTCCTTGCCTGAGGTCTCGGGCTTAGCTGCAATATAATTCATGATATAGAAAGGATGAACAACAAGTTTGCCCAGCAAGTTTAAATACAACAATATATATCATGATGAATGAAAAAATAACTGACAATGAATTCAACAATATGAATATCTGAAGGATTCAACAATATGAATATCGCAAGCAAAGATAATGATTGCTTTTAGAATAACTGCTAGTCAAATAGACTTTAAACTCTAACACTCCAATGGAATCAATAGCTAATTGACCCTTTGGTTACTGGTTATAGAATAAGTACATGAGGGGATCAGCCTCACGTACCCTATGTATATGCATAACATTCAAATCTGTTCTTTGTATCATATAATAGATACCTAGTACTCCCCTATCATAGAAAGGGTTGTTCTTTTAGTCTAAGAATCCTTACCCTTAATAGGTTTGGATAATTTTTATAAAACTTCATACACTTGTCTGACCGAACAAAGGTTCAGACTCTATCTCACACAGTTCAAGAATTATTTGAACTTTAAATGATGTACAAGTCCAAGACTGTACGAACTCAAGTGCACTAAGTGCGAATATCAATACTATCGACGTGGAATGATTGTAAAGTAACTAAACCACTTAATAGTATGCTTGGAAATAAGATTCAAGCTTAAATGAATAACTTTCAATTCAAAAATAACCTTATCAATACAACATGAGAAGGATAGGAAACTTTCACAAAAATAAATTTGTGTAAGTTTGGAACTTGCAACACAATAAATAGTGTTCGAATACTTGCTCAATAAAAGTAGGGTTCAAGGAACTTGCACAATCAAGAGTGAAGTCCAAAGAAACTTTCCCGATAATAATTGGAGTAAGTTTAGGAAACTTGCTTACGATATGCGTCGAATAAAGTAATGCAAGGGTTTAAGATACTTGCATGTTTGCTCAGCTACAATACAATTCTAGCTTTAATTACTTGCGTTGAAACGACCTAACGTTAACAAGTCGGTCTTTCCATTAGTATGTGCAAACTAGTACTAGTGCGTCCCTGCATTCTGCACTACCATTTTGCATCCTTAATATACCAAAACAGTGATGAATCCATTCCAATACACATACACAAACACCAATTAACAATATTAGAGCATGAACTACTGAATAAGCAAGAATGACTAACTTAATACCATACTTTCTATGCTATGCTCAAACATAATCATATGCAATTTCAGCTCCCATAGTACTTATGCAACACTAATTAAACTATCACAACTAAGTATGAAAATGAACTAACATAAACAATCTAAACAGAATAAACAAGAGATAAAGATAGAAATAATGGGTTGCCTCCCATCAAGCGCTAAGTTATAGTCAATTAGCTTGACTATCTCTGACTTTTCATATTGATGAAAGAATTGAGGTTACTTTTTGTATGTCAACCTCGCCACCAAAATAATGCTTTAGCCACTGTCCATTCACTTTGAACGGCTTATCTGGGAACTTGTCAAACACTTCTACGGCACCATGTGGAAAGACTGTCTTCACTGTGAATGGCCCTGACCACCTTGATTTGAGCTTCCCAGGAAAAAGCTTAAGTCTTGAATTAAACAGCAAAACTCTTTATCTCGGCTCAAATACTCTCTCTATAATCTTGCGATCATGCCATTTCTTCACCTTTTCCTTATACAGCTTTGAGTTTTCATACACTTGTAATCTGAATTCATCCAACTCATTGAGTTGAAGTAGGCATTTTTCTCCTGCAGCTTTTGAATCAAAATTGAGCTTCCGAATTGCCCAATATGCCTTGTGCTCAAGCTCCATAGGAAGGTGACAAGCCTTCCCATAAACCAACGGAAAAGGTGACATGCCTAGCAGAGTCTTATACGCAGTCATATATGCCCAAACAGCGTCACCAAGCTTCAATGACCAATCCTTTCTTGTGGGGTTCACCACTTTCTCTAAAATTCTCTTGACTTCACAATTTGAAACCTCTGCTTGGCCATTGGTTTGAGGATAATAAGATGTAGCAATGCGATGATTTACCCCATACTTGGACAACAGAGCTGTGAACTGCCTATTACAAAAATGATTGCCTTCATCATTAATGATAGCCTGTGGAGTCCCAAACCTCGTGAAAATACTCCTCTGTAAAAATCTTAGAACCACTTTGGCATCATTCATTGGAAGAGCTGCCACTTCCACCCACTTTGAAACATAATCAACTGCTAACAAGATGTATAGATTTCCACATGAAGAAACAAAAGGACCCATGAAATTTATCCCCCAAACATCAAAAATTTCCACCTCGAGGATCGTGTTCAATGGCATTTCATTCCTTTTCGAAATATTCCCAACTCTTTGACATCTATCACATCTCTGGACGAAACTATAAGCATCCTTGAAAATTTTTGGCCAGTAAAATCCTGCTTGTAACACTCTAGCCACTGTTCGCTCTCCACCGTAGTGACCACAATATAATGAAGCATGACAATCCTGCAAAATCCCCTCTATCTCACTATATGGGATACATCTCCTTATCATCTGATCAACACATTGTTTGAACAAATATGGTTCATCCCATATAAACCATTTCACATTATGCAAGAATTTCTTCTTTTGATACCCAACTAAGTCAGAGGGAATCATCTTGCTCACCAAGTAGTTCACATAATCTGCAAACCATGGCACTTCCCCTTTCACCACAAACAACTGTTCATCTGGAAAGGCTTCATTAATCACAGTCTTGTCATCTACCTCCCTTCCCAGATTTTCTAGTCGAGATAAGTGGTCCACCACTTGGTTCTCAGTTCCCTTTCTGTCTTTAATTTCTAAATCAAATTCTTGCAACAGAAGTATCCACCTGATCAAACGAGGCTTCGCATCCTTCTTTGCCACTAAGCGTCGAATTGTCGCATGATCCATGTACACTATCACCCTTGTACCAATCAGATACGCTCTAAACTTGTCAAAGGCATACACAACTGCCAGTAATTCCTTCTCTGTGGTGGTGTAGTTCAACTGCGCATCAGTAAGGATCTTGCTCGCATAGTATATATATCACATGAAAAATCGTATCCTTTCGCTGACCCAAAATAGCCCCCACAGCATAATCACTGGCATCACACATCAATTCGAATGGTAGATCTCAATCCGGTGCTGTAATGATTGGTGCTGAAGTTAACCTTTTCTTTAAATGCTCAAATACAGACACGCAATCCGCATCAAACTTGAACTATGCCTCCTTCTCTAATAAGTTGCAAAGTAGCTTTGCTATCTTGGAGAAATCTTTAATGAATCTGCGATAGAAGCCTGCATGTCCTAAGAAACTTCGAACACCTTTCACTGAAGTTGGTGGCGGCAAATTCTCAATAGTTTCTAATTTAGCTCTGTCCACCTCGAGTCCCTTCTTCGACACCTTATGTCCTAGAATTATTCCTTCTTGTACCATAAAATGGCACTTTTCCCAATTTAATACCAAGTTTGTTTCAACACACCTTCTCAAAACCATCACCAAATTTTCCAAGCACAAATCAAAAGAATCCCCAAATACAGAAAAATCATCCATAAATACCTCCACATTTTGCTCCACCATATCTAAAAAGATAGCCATCATGCATATATGAAAAGTGGCTGGGGCATTGCACAAACCAAAAGACATCCGTCTGAAAGCAAAAGTAATATACTGACATGTAAAGATTGTCTTTTCTTGGTCTTCTGGAGCTATAACAATCTAATTGTAGCCTGAATACCCATCCAGAAGGCAATAAAACTCATGACCTGCTAGTCTATCCAACATTTGATCAATAAATGGCAGTGGGAAGTGATCTTTCCTTGTAGCTTTGTTAAGTCTGCGGCAGTCCATACAGACTCTTCACCCCATCACTGTTCTTGTTGGAATCAGCTCATTGTTCTCATTAGATACTACAGTCATACCACCCTTCTTCGGTACACACTGTACCGGGCTCACCCATGAACTATCTAAAATCGGATAAATAATGTATGTATCTAGCCATTTCAGTACTTCCTTCTTGACCACTTCCTTCATGATTGAATAAAGTCTTCTCTGATGTTCCACTGAAGGCTTGTTATCATCTTACAGGAGGATCTTGTGCATACAGAAAGATGGGCTGATATCTTTTATATCTGCTATTGTCCATCCAATAGCTGACTTGAACTCTCTGAGAACTCTTAGCAGTTTTTCTTCCTGAAAAGATGTTAGTGCAGAAGAAATAATCACAGGTAATTTTGAATTTTCATTTAAAAATGCATACCTCAAATGATCTGAAAGTGGTTTCAACTCAAGTTCTGGAGGTGTCTCAAGAGATGGCTTTAATTTCAACGATGACTCTCCATCTTTCTTTAATAGCTCAATAGGAGTTTTGAATTTTCTGAATTGTGGAGTTGTATCAAGAAAATGCATAAGTTCTTCAATCTCCTCATCATCTAATTCTGAATTTCCAGCAATAGCACTTCTCAATGGTTCATGATTCACCAAGCTCTGTACTTCATCACTTAAGACCTTTTCCACCAAATCAACCCTAAAGCAATCCTCATCTTCTACCGAAAATTTCATTGCTTTGAATACGTTAAAAGTAACTTTCTGATCATGAACTCGCATTGTGAGTTCCCCTTTCTGAACGTCTATCAAGGTTCTCCCTGTAGCTAGGAATGGTCTTCCAAGTATGATTGGTATACTTCTGTCTTCTTCATAATCTAAAATGATGAAATCAGCCGGAAAGATAAATTTGTCTACTTTTACCAATACTTCTTCAACAATTCCCCAAGGATAAGTGATAGATCTGTCAGCTAGCTGTAAAGAAATATTTATCGGCCTTGGAGCCGGCAATCCAAACCGATTGAATACTGACAAGGGCATTAAATTTATACTTTCCCCAAGATCACACAAGCATTTGCTGAAACTCATCTTTCCAATTGTGCATGGTATTGTGAAACTTCCCGGATCCTTCAGCTTCAGAGGTAATTTGTGTTGAAGCACTGCACTGCATTCTTCCGTCAAGGCTACTATTTTAAAGTCTTCTAGTCTCTTCTTTCTTGACAAGATACCCTTCATAAACTTTGCATAACTAGGCATCTGTTCCAATGCCTCAGCGAAGGGTATGTTAATATGTAGCTTTTTAAATACCTCCAAGAACTTACTAAATTGCTTGTCTTCCCTCTGCTTATGCAATCTCTATAGATAAGGAATATGAGGGTGAACTATTGGTATTTTGTTCACGGGCTTTTCAAATGAACCTTCTTTATTCTTCTTTTCTTGCTAATGTTCAGAATCTTCATTATTCTCTTTCTCCTCGGACAAAATTTCCTGACCGCAAGGCCGCGCGTCCTCCCTTTACAAAAGTGGTGCGGGCGCGCCATGATGATTTTCTGCAACCTGTTTCCCAGACCTTAGTGTAATCGCTTGACATTGTTCCTTCCCTTCTCTTCTTGGATTGGCCTATGTTGTACTTGGCAATAAACCCTATGGTCTATTGTTAAGCATGCTAGCCATCTGACCCATTTGAGTTTCCAGATTTTTGATAGCCACTGCTTGGCTTTTAATCATCACTTTCGTATTTGCCATATACTTCATCATCATCTCTGACTTCTTTTCTTGCTGAGGTGCAGGTGGTGTATGATGTTGTTGTTGAGGAAATCCAGGTGGATAGGGCGGTCTTGGTGCAAACTGTTGCTGAGCTGACTGTGACTGAAATTAGTTATGTGGTTGAAACTTACTTGGTTGATTGCTTTGGTTATTTGACCAACTAAAATTTGGATGGTTACGGTTGTTGAAGTTGTATGTGTTCTGAAATTAACCTTGATCTTTCTGGTAGTTGCACACATATTGTACAGACTTTGAACTAATAGCACATTGGTCAGTTGCATGTGACCCTGCACAAATCTCATACACGAAAGAAACTGTCTTCATCTTGGTTTTCGTCAAAGAGTCAATCTTCTTTGCCATGGATGCCATCTGTGCTGACAATTGAGTGATAGCATCCACCTCTAACAAACCTGTAACTTTGGGTTGTGGCATCCTAGCTGTAGGATTTTGGAAATCATTCGCTGCCATAGTCTCAATGAGATTATAGGCCTCTTCATAGCTCTTCGCCCATAAAGCTCCTCCTGCAGCTGCATCTACAATAGGTCTGGACTGCCATCCCAATCCATAATAAAATGTGTTAATCACCATCCAATCCGGCATGCCATGGTGTGGACACTTCCTTAGCATCTCTTTGTATCTTTCCCAAGCTTCATATAGAGATTCACCCTGTTGTTGCTCAAACTGGGAAATTGATGTCCTCATCTTCGCAGTTTTAGCCATTGGGAAAAACTTGGCTAAGAATTTTTGTGCTAGGTCCTCCCATGTGGTGATAGATCCTGAAGGTAAAGAGTGAAGCCAACTTCTTGCTTTATCCCGTAGTGAAAATGGAAATAGTCTAAGTCTAATTGCATCCTAAGTCACTCCGTTGTATCTAAAGGTATCACATATTTTAATGAAACTCAACAGGTGCTCATTTGGATCATCTGTAGCAACACCCCCAAACAGTACCGAATTCTGCACCATTTGAATAGTGCCCGGTTTTATCTCAAAAGTATTGGCTGCTATTGCTGGTCTGACTATACTTGACTGTAATCCATTACTATTCGGCATCGAATAATCTCTCAATACCCTATGCTCCTCCCTTTGCTCTTCTCTTTGTTCTGCTGCTGCCATATTAGATGTTGTGGTCTCTAACTCTGCTTGTATATTTCTACGCACTCTAGATTTCCAACCTCTTCCGTTAATATTATCCTGAGCAGGTGTCAACTCGGAATTGGATGATCGCATGTGCATATAATATATACAAGTACCTGAAATACAACAAAAACAAAAATAGAAATGAGATAAGATTAGATTTGTCTAAGTCATACAAATTTAGCTTAAAACTGATGATAATAACAAAATTAAACGCCTTTCCCCGGCAACGGCGGCAAAAACTTATTGCCTCCTTTTCAATCTTAATAAAAGGACTCTAACTCATGCAAGCATACATGGGTCAACAAGTAGTACAGAGTAAGAAAAGTATCGATCCACGAAGAAAGGTTGTAAATTTAAATTACCATTCATCAATCGTATCACTATTGTTTATATGCTTAGACGAATAAGTCGCAATTATAATTAATTCTAAAATCAATTAATAATTAAAAACATAATTCTAATTTAATGTAATCAAATTTAGAAAGAATGTGATTCTAACTTCATCTCATACTTCATCTAAATTTTACCAACATGCAAAATTATACTTTCGTCATAGAAAATTAGCCAAGAGCACAAAAGTAGACATAACCAATTTTCAATGAATTATAACCTGTTTACATAACCTCCAAATGTGATAGAAATCATGTAATCGACAATATTACCAAAATAACTATATTCTTATGTGAAATTGCAGCAATAATGAATTTAAGCATAGGCTCTTATATTACTACACGCGGTGAAACAGTATATTTCTATCTGGTTCACGAAATATAAAGCTAAACATTTCAGCCTCATAAGCACATGTTATCATGATTATAACCATACTTATATGTCATTTTTCAATTCCATATAAGTATACATGGTGAATGGTGATCAAACATTCAAACAATACACTCAATCATAATAGATAATCCAAAGATAAACATATAATCAAACAATCAGACAATTAATTATAGATTACATATTAAAATCCGTTAGAATCCCATAATGGAGTTTTAGTTCATTTCTGAACCGAAAACCATTATGGGTGTCGACGTCGGAATTTTCAGTTGTCCCTTTTTGTTACTTGTTCTTTGGTATTCTCATTTTAGGTGAAATTTGTTTGACAAAATAAGTGAAAAAGGTCCGACATGTATAATGTCGATGATGGACTGTTAAGAGTCGCCAGTTAGTTTTTTAATTGGTTGTACCAACACAACCGAGAAAAGGTTTGCACATTGACCCAATGATGTGACACTGCTAAACTGGTCGGTAAAACCGAGATTCATTAGGGTCTGGGGACTTGCTTATGCGGAGGGAAGGTGTTAGGCACCCCCCGACATCCGTGTTGCCCCGGTGACCGCCACTTTTCAATAAACTGTTATATGAATGTGTGTGTGTGTGGGTCAATGTGCTGTTATTTAGAAGTAGTGATATGCCTCATTCGCACCTATATACAATGGTTTGAATTTATGTAAAAATTCAATTTTAAACAAGATATAACAATGATGTTTTAAAAGAGGTTTTTTAAACCCTGTGCTCAATAGTAATTAAGGCCTTTGATACTTCTATTTTATTCCGTATTCGGCTGGATTGATTTTATTTTACAGATGCGAGGCTATCCCTTTTAGAACTTTTAGAACTTTAATCTGGGCATCCGACTGAGGTGTATAAGATATATTTCGGACCGCCGTTGTCGAGAGTTACGCAATGACATTGGATTAGAGGTTGTACGAAGTCAGGAAGATGGGAACATGCCCTCCGATCTTCATGCTTCAAATTCTATTCGTTATCCTGCGTAATAGTCACTCGGGATTGGACCTCCTTGGTTCTTGTGGGACATTGCTGTGTAGAAATGTATGTCTGAAATATTAAGACGGCGTGATGTGGCATCAAGGTGGCAAGATGACGACTTTGCCCCTCACCGAGGTTATCTCTAGTTTGGGCTGATAAAGCAGGCGTTGCTCAGGATTATCTCTTAGATTGGTCTGCTGCAAGTGTTGAAGGTCCTCAATGTCATCTTTTAGGTATGCATGTCTTCTCAGTGTTATTATCGGGCCTTGTATTGAGTGCCTCGGTGTAAGTGCCGAGGTTAAAACTGATTACATGCATTTGAAATAAGCATTTCTGGGGTTATCTCCGGAACTGCAACTGCCTTCCTTGGGGTTATCTCCAAGGTTGGAATCTACTATTCCCAGTATTGGGATTGAAACTGAATATCTCAGGGTTATCTCCGGGATGAATCGGCCTTCTACGGTGGAATTTTCGGTATTGGAACTACAAGCCTCGGGGTTATCTCCTGGTTGGAACTGATGCTCCTGGTGTGTGTTTCGGGGTTGAGACTGAGCTTTCGGTAGTATCCATACTGGATATAAGCTGTCTTCTAGGGTTTTATTTTAAAGACGAATCTGCCCTCCTGCAATGTCAGTAACAGGTGTGCAGAAAATTTCGAGTGTCTACAGATGCCCCTCTTTATCATATTCATGCAATGTAATGGCATGGATAAGATAAAGAATCCTAGACTCTTGAAATGCAACATGAAAAACATGATGCTATATGGAGAAACATGATGCAAGTGTATAATGTATATGGATTGCTTTCCCACATGCTGGGGATGATTGCCAGCTCCCTGTTACTTCTACCGGTGATGGTAATAACGGCAAGCTTGGATGTGTGATCCAAACTTAGTAGGATGTTGACGTTGGGGCTATCACCAAAGTCCTAAATCCTTGATACAGAATTTACTCCCAAGATGTGCCTCTCATGTACAAGAGATCTGTGGGGATAAAACTTTATCTGTTTGAGGATGTGCATAACATATTCCATCATCAATCCTCCTTAATAATGTTGATCCTCCCTGGTTTGTATCGCCAGCACATATCAATGTTCTGTTGGATTTACTGCCAACAGTATGTGTTGTCAGGTCTGCCCGACCTTTCGTTGTCGTGTGAACCAACGGTTGACCAAGCGTAGTAACCCCCGCTGGGGATCCATTTGATCCTCTGCTGACGTGTATATCAACGAATGAACTCCCTACTGAAGATGAATGCCAAGGGTGTTTGGCCTTTGTTGATGTGTGTATTAACTAATGAACTCCCTGCTGGGGATAAATGCCAAGGCTACTTGGCCTTTGTTGATATGTGTATTAACTAATGCAATCATCGGATTGCTTCAGATGCGACGTTGGATTTTCCTTCCAACGGCTGAACTGACGTCAAGGTTGCTTGACCTTCGTTGACCTGTGCATCAACGAAAAATATGCATTGTAACCCCCACCGGGGATCTGTTTAATCCTTGCTGATGTGTGTGTCAACGGATAATATACGTGGTAACCCCCGTCAGGGATCTGTTTGTGGACAGATGACCATGTGTTGTAACCCCCGCCGGGGATCCATTTGATGGAGATTAGGGCAATGACCCTAAATTTATGGCATTGGACCTCTGTACGGTATTGTCGAATATGATCTGTAGCGATGGGGATCATCGGTATAGTATACCTTGTGTTCGGTCGAATACCAATGAATGATATGAAAGCCACAGTCAGGCCAAGAAAAACCAGGATTGTAGGCTATTATGCTCAATCGCGTAGCGTTTTTATCCCTGATTTGGCCTTTTCAGCTTGTGAAAACTCCTTTGCAACTCGAATTGGACCGAGCTAGAGGGATGAGACCCACGTAGGGGTACCATAGGTACACCTGCTACAGCCGTAGATGGACCTGCGGCCAACCATGGATATTAAAGTCCTGCAAGTTGCTTTCATAAGTCATTTTCAAGTTGCGCCGCGAAGGAAATCCGAGAGCTCTTCTTCAGATCTGCTGAGTTTTGGGTGATTTTCTGCAAATTCTGTCACCGTACAAGTGTTCTACAATATCCTGGTAACATATACATGTATTTTTTTCTAGTTTTTATCCGTTGGAAAATGACTTATCACATGAAATGCATCTAAGAACATAGTAGTGATTATGTATGTTCAAATGACTTGATAAAAAATATTCAGCATAGTAAATGTTAGTATTAAACCATGTTGAACTTAATGATGTGAAAAAATTAACTTTTAAAACAGTGAAATTGGCACCTTTTTTTTTGCTATTTCTTATCCTATTTGAGGACAAATGAGCAAAGGTGAAAAAGTAAAATAATCCTGGTAATTAGGCTACCCTTATGGATTGATGACTTTGACTTTTTAATGTAAATAGTATTTATATGACTGTGGGCAGGTGTGCTACTGAATGGCCACCTAGTCAAGCCTATGTGCATGTGGATAGTCCTATTTATAGAGGAAACTATGCTAAAATTTTCCAAAATATAGGCATTGAGTAGTCATGCATTTTTAACTCTACTGTAGATATATGTTAAAATAATGCATGCATGCACGTAGTCATTAAAATGCATTTTGAAAAGCTCCAGGTTAGAAAATACCACACCCTTTCTGAGGTAATTTGGAGACTTATTGTCCAGATATTATGGATCTGGATCAGCCGAGTAGTTCCCGCAGGACCACTTCTAGTGTACGTAGGAGGGCTTCTAAAGTTCCTCAACCCCGTTCTGTTAGATATCCTCGTCGGTTGGTGGAGGCGATGATACGTCCAGTTCGGGTTGATGTACCAGACTTCGAGGATGAAGATGAGGATGTTTCGGTTGTGGACCCCGCTCCTACTACACATGTTCCCCGTAGGGACCTCCCAAGTATTCAGGTGGCAAGCCCAGAGCTTCTAGATGATTTGAGTCGACATCCCTCGATGTATTTGCACGCCAACGAGGTATAAAGTTAGATCTTAATCTTTCTTCTTTCCTACTGATGAGGAGTAAAGAATTCTGAAGTCGATCTACATTTTATGTAGGTTCCCGGCTTTACACAGCCTCGAGGGAATTGGTTCAGCATTCACTCCATGTACCAGGCTCTACATCCTGACTATAGAGCGATTGTGCATAACTGGGGATTCGGGGCATTCTTTTCCATCCTTCCCCGTCGTTGTCCCTGGGGTTACCTCAGGGCATTGTCTGAGCGCTGGTTTCACCAGACTCAGTCTCTCCATTTACTGGACTGTGAGGTGATGATGACGCCGATGGATTGGCGGTTTATCACAGGTATGGAGTTTAGAGGGGCATCAGTGCCTTGCACGGCAGATATTACCCTCACTGCCATCAGATCCTTATTAGGAGTTCCAGCGGAGGCGCTAAAGGGTAGGACTGTCTGTGCAGGTCCTTTGAGCGTAAATGCTATGAGTGGACTATTGAGTGAGCCCAAACCAGCTGATGTCTGAGTCAGGGATCGCATTCTTCGGTGATTATTCCTGATGATCATTAGGGATTGCTTCATAACAGATAACTCTTCTATGGTGTCGTTTGCTTTGATCAGTGCCACGCGACATGTGGACCATATTGGAGAGTATGATTGGGACTTCTACACATTTGCCTATTTCCTCAGGGCATGCGTATCCGCTCGCAGGCCTTGACCGAGGCTTGGTTAGGATTTTACCCATTTCTGCTGGTAAGTATTTCTCTTGTCATTTATCATGTACAAGTTAAGAGTGTTAACTGACAGCAGATGTTTGCCTTTGTGTTGGCAGTTTTAGGCCTATGAGAGGCTCCCATGTTTACGTCCAGTGAGTGTATTAGGATTGGATACCTACCCACGAGGACGGAGATGGCATCATTCCATACTGGCGGAGGTCCCCGTAGCTGAGGGTTTCACTCATTGTCGCCTACAGTTGGAGTTGTTGGCAGCGGATGTCCTCACATGGATTCTATATTCTGGGGAGCATTTGGCCATTCAATTTGAGGATGGGTACCCAACTGGTGTCGAGTACGTGATTTCCACCCGTAGGGTTCCTCTCTTCACAGATGGAGGATGGGAGCTCTATTTAGGAGAGCGTGCTATTAGGTGCACCACAGGAGAGATCTATGTACCGATCTTGCCACCTGCCAGGCGTTATTGGCCTGTGTCGCAATCACGCGTCATTGATATCCTATTGTTGGGTGTTGACGATTTTACATTGTCAGCGGGTCCTTGCACTCAGGATGTATTCCAGCATTGGTGGACCCCTCGTACCATTGGAGCCCAGACCCATGCCACTCAGTTCATGGGGAATATGGTTCCAGGATCCGTGATGATGACGGATTGGCTAGCCTGTGTTCGAGATCCGACTCATGTGACACAGATTGATAGCTTGACCTAGCGACTGGACCGGGCACATTTCTTTATCCGGCATTTGGGCAGAGATTCGGCAGAGGCAGATTCGTTTGATCTTTCCAGCGCAGGAACTGGCCCCTCAAATGACCCATTTGGCTTTGCCGGCGTAGATCCTCCTTTGTATAGGCCTGCCATCTCTGTTGATAGAGATCCAGTAACTCAGGAGGAGTTACATCAGGTGGACAGGATTGATGATGTAGATATTGATACCATTGTCTTCTTCTGATGTATATTCTCATTATCTCTTTTGATAGGCCTCTGTTAGCTATTGGGTGGCTGTGCCCCATTCTCGCTATATCTTTTGATAGGCCTCTGTTAGTAGTAGGGCGTCTGTGCCCCATTTTCCTGTATTTTTAGTTGTACAGAGATGATGTATTTAGGAATGTATGTACTATCTTCTATTCCCTGCATCATATTGTCATCTATTATCTGTTATGCATGTATCATATTATGCATATGTATGTATGTCCAGAGATATTCAGTATTGACCCTTGGATGGTATTATGATACGACCCACACAAATGTCTTCTTCGACAGTCAGCCGCATAGATCACACTCCACCATTATTAGTGGTATTTCATCTGAGATACTGGTATGATAGTATGTCACCCCCAGATAGGGTGACCATAGATTAGCTGTTGCAGCATACCATGACCCTTTTGATGTTTTAGGTTCTCATAAGATTTGTGGAGGGCATGCTGGAGCACTGGGTACCGTAGAGGCATGTTTTCTGGTTTGGGACCCAGGAGTTGACTCTGACTTTGGAGGAGTATGCACGTTTGACAATGTTGCCACTTGACAGACCTTGCGTGCATATGGCCATTGGTGACATGAGCCGTCAGTTTATGACTCTCACCGGGCTGAGGCGGAGAGTTGAGCAGGATGAGATCACATCCGGCCATGTGATATCCCAACATTTTCTGATTGACAAATTTGGCTATGAGGATAGCTATGCTTGGTATTCTGGGGATTTCACCATATCAGAGGACCAATGGCATTTGACCAGAGTGGATGCATTGCTGATGTGTGCATTATCATACGTGTACATGCCACGATACATGGATAAGTTAGACATCGACGTTATTATGGCAGTGAGAGCTTTCAGGGAGGGTCGTACCATTATTCCTATGATAATGGTAGAGACACTGAGGACGGCCACATTCTACAGCACTTACCCTACAGGGGTATTCACAGGTAGTTCGGTCATGTTGTATGTGTGGTTTATTTCACACTTAAGATCGATTGGCACATTTAGACGACACGGGTATTGTTTCACCCATGAGGTAGCTATGCCATATTCCTTCCAGCCTACGGAGTGTACAGATCCTGCATCTTGGTCCATTTTCTTAGCCGGGATTGGAGATTCGTTTGCTATCTTGTCGTGTTTAGGGCTCAGTTTGCCCTACAGTTTTGTTACTCATGCTCTGGGCCTGGATTATCTCCCTCTGGCTGGTTTGAGGGGCATGACTACCTACCACCCACTGGCCGTGATGTCACAGTTTGACCAGTTTTAGGACTTTCATCCTTTTGATGGGGCATTAGGTCAGCGCTTTAGCTTCTCGCCATCTATCAGCAGAGGACCGATCCCGTGTGTATGCTTGTTGGGATCAGCGTGAGATAGCTACTTTTTCTGTTATCCATCCGGGTTATTCGCTAGAGTATTCTGCGTGGATGGAGACAGAGATTTTATCAGCTGCGGTAGTATCCACAGTGTCGAACATTGCTTCAGATGGTGGAGAGCCCATGGAGGACATTGATTCTCCCACCGAGGAGGAGCCATTTACTGGATTGCCAGCAGCTCTCTTAGATTTTCCCAGTACTAGCACTGTCATAATTCAGCATTCAGCACAGTACATTGAGCAAAGTCTTCATTTAATGACCTTTGAGAGGGATCAAGCTAGAGCCCTGATGTTGACGGCTCTTGATGAGAGAGACGCAACTCTATTAGAGATAGACGAGGCATTAGCTCATAGAGATGCCACTGTTGTTGAGCGGGATGAGGCCAGATCAGCCAGAGATGCAATAATAGTTAAGCGGGATAGCGCCATATCTGTCCGGGATGTAGCCGTCACAGATAGTATTACAGTGAGGTCCCTGACCACTGGTATGCTTGTCGAGATGAGTGCGTACATTAATGAGCATCGCGTCACCATGCAGATGGCCTCGAATTTACTGGCTCGTGTGGATATCCTTGTACAGGAGACCACAGCATTACCTCCTTCTCTTGAGAGAGATGCTATGTTAGATTTTCTAGCTCGTATGCATACCGATATGTAGATAGCCTTGTATTTTCTTGCACAGACTAGCTTAGTCATTTTGTCATGTATAGTTTACATTGTGTATATCAAACAGTATTATATATAGCAGGAAAATATATTTTTGATCACTTCCCTTTTAGATATGCTTGAATACTTGCTTGATATTTGCCTGCTTCTTCAGGGCTTGTGATCTTGATGTATTCTATCTTCCTCCTTACTAGATGGACATTGAGTTATCTCTGGATAGTTCAAAATGGATCATGGATCTGTGTGTATCCGTACCATCTTTGGTGTCTTGGGACTAGTTTCTGTATGAAAATGTGGAGAGGAGTGTGGCTTTCCTCTCTGAGATTGACCGCACCACAGATGGTCACCAATACTCCTATTTAGGAAGAGCCTAGTTAATTCCATCTCTTATGGATTGGTGTTGCTCTTCAATGAACAATCGCATCTTAGATGGTCGCCGAGTCTCCCGTTTAGATGGGGAGGTTAGGTAATTCCATCCCTTTAGTTTGAAGCCAATGAAATGTGGTGGATTGAAGTTTGATACCAGTATCGTTGACAAGTATTCGTGTTTTGGTAAGGGGTTAAACCGAACCATAAATGGCTGCCTACGTACTCCTGTTGAAGAGGAGATCAAGTATGCGTAGTTCGAATCTACTGTAAGAGGTTCAACGCTGTTTGTGGCAGAAAGGGTGTAGGAATATTTTTGTTATTTTTGTTTTTGTAAGGAAAAGGGTGTAGAAGTATTTTTGTTATTTTTGTTTTATTACGACCGGGCCATATAAAATATGGTTGCCTACGTACTCCCATGTATCAGGGAGATCATGTCGACGTAGTTCTCCCCTCAAGACGAGTTAAAAAGCTTGATCCCATGTGCAGGTCAGACTGCGGGGGAAGAAAGTTTAATCCTAAGTTCAGGATAAACTGCAGGTGTGAAAAGTTTAATCCCATGTTTGGGGACAAACTGCCAATGTGAAAGGTTCAATCCCTAGTGGGATAATCGAAGTTTAGTAAGGGTTAAAAAACCAAGTGAAGAGGAAGAGATCTGATGATCCGAAAACCAGGCTGCTGGCTTGAAAAGTGTGTTTCCCTGAGGGGCGCAATGTGGAGAAAAGTTGTATGTAATGAGTTAAAGAACCGGAATGACTGGTGATCTGATGATCCAATACCAGGATGTTTGCTTGATGGTAACTTCAGACATAGTACCGTGTCACGGTGTCCGAGTTGATAAGCTGTGGAAATTCATCGCCGTCCATTTCCTTCAATCTGAGAGCACCTCCTGTCAATACCTCCTTGACAATAAACGGGCCTTCCCAGTTAGGGGTGAATTTTCCCTTAGACTGATCTTAGTTGTCGATGATCTTCTTCAAAACCAAATCATGTTGCTTAAACTGCCATAGCCGGACTTTTCTGTTGTAGGATCGGGCGATCCTTTGTTGATATAACTGACCATGGAAGATAGTCGTGGTTCGCCTTTCATCTATTAGAGACAATTGGTGATACCTGTCTTGTACCCATTGGTTTTCATCTGGCTGAGCATCTATCAACACTCTGAGGGATTCCATTTCTACTTCTATGGGGAGTACTGCTTCCATCCCATAGGTTAATGCATAGGGGGTTGCCCCAGTTGAAGTGCGCATTAACGTTCTGTAGGCTAACAGAGTAAGAGGCAATAGGTCAGGCATCCTTTGCGGTTGGCGGACATCTTTTGCATGATCTTCTTGATATTTTTGTTAGCTGCTTCAACAGAACCATTAATCTTTGGACGGTAGATGACGGAGTTAAGGTGTTTGATGTGGAATTTACTGCATAACTCCTCCATCATTTTGTTGTTGAGGTTCTTAGCATTGTCTAATACAATTACCTCTGGTTGTCCATATCGACAAATGAAATTGTTTCTGATGAAAGCAATGATGACTTCTTTGGTAACCCTGGGGAAGGAGGCTACTTCTATCCACTTGGTAAAGTAGTCGATCATGGTGAAGATAAAGCGATGTCCATTACTGGCTTTAGGCTCGATGGGCCCGATCACGTCTATTCCCCACATTGAGAAGGGCCAAGGTGAGCTCATATTGTGAAGCTCCCGTGGAGGGGCGTGGATAGCATTCTCATTAATTTGACACTGATAACATCTCTTGGCGTGGTCATTATAATCAGCCTTGAGAGTGAGCCAATAATGTCCTGTTCTGAGGATCTTCTTTACAAGTAAAGGGTCGCTCATGTGTGGGCCACATACTCCACTATGGATCTCATCCATGAGTCTCTGAGCTTTATCCTTATCCAGGAATCTGAGGAGACCTAGTCCTGCATCTCTTTTGTAGAGTGCATCTCCGCTCAGGTAAAATTTCATAGCTAGTCGATGAATCCGCCTTTGCTCAGTCAGGCTCGCCTTAGCGGGTGTAGATCCATCTTACCAGTACTCTTTGATATGCTGATACCAAGGTTGTTGGATGGCAGGTAGCTCATCCGATACTTTTCCAACATAGTTCCCATAGGCTGGTGCCTTTTGCAGGGTAAATATGACGCTTGGCATGTGTTCCTTGTCACGTATGTGAATCAAGGAGGCCAAAGTTGCTAATGCGTCTGTGAAGTCATTCCTATTACGAGGAATGTGTAGAAAGAAGATCTCTTCGAACTCCGAAGTCATCTGTAAAACTTGCCGATGGTAAGGCAGTAAATGTAGCTCTTTGGTTTGATAGATTCACGTGGATTGTTTGACTACCAACTCTGAATCCCCAAAGACAGTTAACCACCTGATGCCAATTGAACGGGTAAGTTTTAGCCCCATGATACAGCCTTCATACTCAGCTGTGTTGTTGGTGCTGACAAAATATAATTTGACGGCGACGGGATATTGTTCCCCCATACTGGATACTAGAACTACTCCAGTCCAGAACCTTCCATATTAACAGCTCCATGACGTGTATCGTACTGATGGTGTTGCTGAATTGTCATTACCCCTTCATCGGGGAAGTATGTTTCTAAGGGTTTGAAATCCCCTGAAGGTGCGGCGGCCAGTTGATCCATGATTTCTTGACCTTTAATGGACTTTTGCGCCACGTAAACAATGTCAAATTATTGTAGAATCAACTGCCATCTGGACAGTCGACAATTCAGTATGGGCTTACTGAACACATACTTGAGCGGATCCATGCGGGATATGAGATGGGTTGTGTGTCCATGGAGGTAATGTTGTAACCTCATGGCAGCCCTTTCTAAAACACAACAAGTCTTCTCAATTAGAGTGTACTTGTGTTCACTGCTGCTGAATCTTTTGCTGAGGTAATAGATAGCTCGTTCTCGGCCTCTATCGTCTTTCTGACCCAACATGCAGCCCATGGCATTGTCACTTATGGATAGGTACATGAACAGGGGAACATCATCCCTGGATGGTACCAAAATAAGAGCTTTGACTAGCTGCTCTTTGATAGTAAGGAAGGAATTCTGGCACTCATCATTCCATTTTATGGAGGAGTTCTTCCTTAACAGCTTGAAGATAGGCTCACAGGTTGCTGTGAGTTGAGAAATGAACCTACTAATGAAGTTGACTCTTCCCAAAAATCCCTGTATTTCCTGCTCTGTCTAAGGAGTGGGTATTTTTGTAATGGCCTGGATTTTGGTGGGATCCAGCTCAATCCCTTTATGGCTGACTAGAAATCCTAGCAACTTGCCTGATTTAACGCCAAAGGCGCACTTGGCTGGATTCAACTTTAAGTTGTACTTACGCAACCTGTTGAAAAGCTTTTTGAGATGGTCTAAGTGGTCTTACTCCCTTCGGGACTTGACGATGATGTCATCCACATAGATCTCTATCTCTTTGTGTATTAAGTCGTGGAAAAGAGCCATCATAGCTCTCTGATAGGTAGCTCCAGCATTGATGAGGCTGAAAGACAACCGTCTGTAGCAAAAGGTTCCCCAAAGCGTGATGAAAGTTTTCTCACGATCCTCCTCAGCAACCATGATCTGATGGTACCCCGCAAAGAAATCAGCGAAGGAGTACAAGTCGTATTGAGCAGTATTGTCAATGAGAATATGGATAAATGGCACGGGAAAGCTATCTTTAAGGCAAACTTTATTTAGATCCCAATAATTCACACAAACTCGCACCTTTCCTCTAGGCTTAGGCATGGGAACGATGTTGGATATCCATTCAGGATATGTGGACACCATAATAATTCCAGCTTGAAATTGTTTCACAATTTCTTCTTTCACCTTTAAACTCCACACAGGTTTCAATCGCCTGAGTTTCTGCTTGACTGGCTTGAATCCCTCCTTAATGGGAAGGCGATGAAGGACAATGTCAATGGACAAACCAAACATGTCTTCATGAGACCATGCAAACACATCCTAGAATTGGGTTAGTAGTGTAACCATATCATTCCTCTGGTTTGGGGTAAGGTCTGAACCGATCTGGATTAACTTAGGATTTTCTAAGGTTCCGAGATTGAAAGAGGTGGTTTGATCAAGGTTAGGTTTAGGTTTGTCTTTGACCCATTCTTTGATCTCTGGAGGCACCTCAATGTCCTCTTACATTTCCATCAAGTCAAAGTTCAACTTTTCATCAAAGTTACAATCCTTGTGGAGAAGAGGCATCTTATTAGCAAGTACAGGCACATCTAAGTTCAGAGTCCTGAAAAAAAATATGCTTTCACTTAATATATATGAAACTATTTAATCATACAAAGTGTTAGCATGTATGGACAAAATAACTGCTAATACTGTACAGAAAAGTAAGCAGTTATGATATCTACAGGGCAGAAAGAAGTCCTGCCCATTTTACCCTTGTCGACCAAAGCAAGGAGTGCTGCTCAAATTGGCAAGGGCAAAGTCCTGGTGGACCGCAGTGATGGAGGGGCTGTCATCGTCCTCCTTCTCCTAAATGATGACCATCACGTCTAGGCAATCATCGTCTAGGGTGTATCTGTTTGTATGTTCATCATGGACAATGATGCGTATGCCTGACATCATTCGGACGATGTCTTATTTAATTCTTCGTTCCTCTTCTTCCACCTTGGGATCTGGAACAAAGACTTCCTTCTCCTTTACCGGTATCGGTTTAGGAAATAACATAGCCATTACGTTGGCTGGCACCTTTACAGGAGATGGTGCAGACTCTAGATTTACAGGTGGAGATAATCACCGTGTGGCTGAAGTGGAAGGAATATACTTATGCTTATGCAGATTCCTGTAACTGGAACTGGCAGAATAGCCTAGTCCGGTTGTCCCAGTTTGACTGGACACTTAAATCAGGTGCTTAATACCCTGATGATTTTTACCCAGCCCTTATCCCGGCTGGTGTCCCAATGACATCACTTCTTGAGTAGCTGCCATAACTTCGGCAAAAATCTTGGGTACGGGAAATGGCGTCCCAATAGAATGGTATTGAGTATTGCTTACTTCCAAAGCGTGGAAACTGACCGGCTCAACCTCTGAATTGACATTGATAAGTGGAAGGTCACCACGCTGAGGACAATCTGGTTCAGCGTTGACTGTGACTAGGTTATTATTGATAATGTATTTATGTTACTGATGAAGAGTGGAGGAGACTGCCCCGGCCATATGAATCTACGGTCTCCCTAGAAGCAGGTTGTATCCTGTATCTATTTTGATCATGTGAAAAGATACAAAAAATGTATGGGGACCAATATCAATTGGCAGCTCAATCTCTCCGACTGAATTCCGGCGGGATCCATCAAAAGCTTTGATGATTGTATGGCTACTTCGGATGTAACGATCCGAAATTTTAATTTGTAATTTAAATATTTATTAAGTTATATAAATATTATTTGAGGTGTTAATTGTTAAATAAATATTTTATTGATGTGATAGTTGATGAACCTAAATGTATTAGAGAATTTTCTAAATTAAATTAATTTATAATTTAGAGGTTTGTATTATTACGTGAGGTGTTATGTTGTTGCGTTGATTTAATAATTTAGATGATATGTTAAATTATTAAATAAAGTTATAATAAAAATTATAATTTGGTGATATTCGCTAAAAGGCTATATTTAATTAAAATATAGTATGTGATTCATTTAATGGGTATTGTGGGATATGAAAATAATATGTGATTATAGTTTATAAACTAAAGTGTTTAGTAAAATAAGTAAAAATGATTTAAATTAGTTTTTGTCAAACAAGGCTTAAGTATTTTAATTCTTTAAAATTTAAATGGTTGCCAAACAAGCCTTATGGGTTTTGATATTTCTAATTTTTGAAATTTAAATTTAATAATATAAATAAAATAATAAATATAATACATTTATATTATATACGTTTATGTTGGTAACCGGTATATTTAATATATGTATTAAGGCCATATCAATTTTTCATTTTGGTTATTACGCATACTGGCTGTCAAAGCTTCATTCTAACTTTGCTAGTCTAGAGGCAATAGAGAGAACTGAAAGTTGAGAGAAATTGAGAGAAAGCTTAGGATTTTCAACAATTCCAGTGATCGTAGCAAGAATTACACACTAATTGAAGGTATGTTCACAACTTTAGAGTTATATATGTGTGTATATACGTGTATATGTATTTCACGGCAAGAATTTTCTCATGTTCTGTTATAATCAATTGTTGAATTATGGACATATAAAGTTGATAATTGTGGGTATACATGTTTGTAAAGCTGGAATAATGTTCAAACAAGGAGACTGCATGCTAAATTGTTCGACAGTACAGTAGAAATTTTGTCTGTATTTATGTTCTTCATATAGCCTGAGTAAGTATATAATTTAATGGTCAATTTGTATGTGAAAGTAAAAATTGAAGCTTGTAGATGTTAGTTCATTGAGATATGAACATAATGTAATTTGAACGAAATGGTTTGATCATATAATGAATTTACAATGATGATTTTAGGATGAATATCAAGAAAATTGAGTTTTATATGAAAAACATGAAATTTGAGAAATTACAGTGGTGTAATTACTGTTAAATTGTTCTATATTGATATATAAGTGAGGAAACATGTTGTAATGGTGTTGTATCATTTGTATGTGTTAATTTTACTGTTTGATGGGTGAAATTTGGATTAGTTGGCTTAAGAAAAGTGTTGTGGCTCTGTTCTACAAAATTGGGTTCTGCAAGTCGCGTGGGTACGTAGCCCTTAGGCGCGGGCGCGCAGGTATCGCGCGAGCGCGCGACATTCCCATACAAAACTCGCGCGGCCGCGCGAGTGCCCATTTTTAGACACTGAAGTCTGCTTGTACTGCAGACTTTGGTCGTTCTTTGTGGTTTAGCCTAAGGTTATGGTAATATGAGAATCATGTAACAACAAGGTTAAGTAGAGTCTTGTGATGTGGATTATGAATTCAAAATTGTAAAAAAAATGATTAGTAAATCAAGAACGTTTTATGCGGTGATTTAGTATACATAATGAAAGTTAGATAAGTGTTGCGAAGTAAAACACTTAGAGTTTCTGAAATATAAATGGTAATGATTATGTTATGGTATGTTAACATATCTAATAGGTATTGTGGTTCTAAAATTATTGTTGGTGATCGTGAATTAATTTTATAGCTTACGCTCAAGGCAAGTTTCTAAACTCTATCTTTTACATTGAGAAAGTTTCCTAATTCTTTACTTTCGTTGGGCTAGTTTCATTATTACATTGTGAAGCTTTATTCTTTGATTGAGCAAGCTTTCTATTTCAACTGTTGATTGAATAAGTTAACCATCCTAGTTCATTCGTACTAACTTTAACTCTAATGTTATTTGAATTCTCATTTTGTTGATTCATTCTAACTTGTTTATAGTTAAGCAAGTTTCTTAAGTTACATTTTTGTATAATGAACACAGTTTGAACTCTCGTCTTTATTTTTGAACTGTTTTATTCCTTGCTTGAATTTAATACCATGTTGGGCAAGTTTTTAGTTTCCAGCTTGCTGTCAATTAATGTACGTTCAGTAATTTAATTTCTAATGTTATAAGACTTTAACCTTAGCTTATTTATTGTTCAAGTAAAGGTTTACCATTTTATTCATTTTGTTGAATACGTATGCTCTATAGTTATTTCAAGCATGAATTTAATACGTATAATCAGTTCATTTATGATTCTCAATTGTTCTATGCTATGTTGTTATTAAACATATGTTGTGATTATCGAACACTATTGATTCAACTAGTCCTCTAGTTGATGTTCGTTAAACTTCAATTTCCCTTGAAAGCTTATTCGAACCAAACTTTTTTTGGTGCGGACTTGTACTCTAAATACTGGGATGAACAACCCTATTATTATTAGGGGATAATTTACGCGTAGCGTTGAAATGTTTGTGCACAATACATTGTACGAAGGGCTGATCCCCCTAAGTACGAGGAGTCCTTATAGTCTTATGACTGTTAAAGTTGAAGTTGAAAGATTACTCGCAACTGTGGACATAGTTCATGGTCTTACAACCCTCAGTGATATATATTACATATTTTTGGATTCCAGTTTTTGATTATCATTGTTAGAGTACTATCCAGTTTTGATGAGCCTATTCGTTGACAATTATTATTGTTATTCTCCTGTTGATCCATTATTATATCCGATGAGAAATTGTTTTGTTACTCTTGCATATTTATATACTCATTGCAGCTAAAGTTGAGAAGGTAGATGAGCCTTCAACTAGCAAAGGAAAGGGAAAAATGTACAAGTGATGAAGACTTGTAATTATGGTTATTGTTATGACTTTAGACTTTTAATCTGATGATCGAATTTTAATAATGATGTAATGTAATTATCTATTTCTACACTTGAATGATGTTTAAAGGTTAGATAACCTGGAATGTTTTTGAATTAATGTTGTAACCCTATTTAAAGGGAGGATTTATGGTTTAAATATTATTGTATTTGGCTAGATAGTATGAATGTATGAATAGTGAGCACCAGATCTTGTGGGAATGAAGTACCTAGATTTGGGGGTGTCACATCGAATCCGCTTGAGATTGACATTCATATTTAGCAATGTAGCATAAGGACAAATATTCAAAAACGAACCTACATCTACCAAGACTCCAGCTAACATGTATCTAGAGGAAAAAATCATAATGTGTAACGGCTTGTAATGACCGGTCCCTTCAGACGGTATGTCATCATCAGTGAAAGAGATCACATTGTTGTTGAAAATGTGATCAACCAGATGTTGAAATATTTCCACTTCCACTGATTTCGGCAAGTAGGCTTCTTCCAAAACCTTTAGTAGAATCTTCCTGTGATCTTCGAAAGTTAAAACCAAGTCTAATATTGAAATTTGATGTGGAGCTTCTCTTAAGCTTAAAACCACCTTGGCTTCATTATGACCCATAGCACGGAGGAATTTTTCAATCTTCTCCATGGGAATTTTCCCCTTTGATTTGATAACAGGCTTCATCACCCGTTGGGGAAGAATTAATGGATTTTCTCTCGACACTGCAGCAGTTGTGTCGACGTTGGGATTTTTAATTGTCCCTTTCCGTTACTTGTTCTTTGGTGTTCTCATTTTAGGTGAGATTTGTTTGAAAAAACAAGTAAAAAAGGTCCGACATGTATAATGTCGACGATTGGAGTATAAGAGTCGCCAGTTGGTTTTTTAACTGGTTGTACCAACACAACCGAGAAAAGGTTTGCACATTGACCCTGTGATGTGACACTGCTAAACGGGTCGGTGAAACCGAGATTCATTAGGGTCCGGGGACTTGGTTATGTAGAGGGAAGGTGTTAGGCACCCCCTGACATCCGTGTTACCACGGTGACCGCCTCTTTTCAAGAAACTGTTATCTGAATGTGTGTGTGTGTGTGTGGGTCAATATGTTGTTATTTGGAAGTAGTGCGAGGCCTCGTTCGCACCTATATACACAGAGTTTGAATTTTATGTAAAAATTCAATTTTAAGCAAGATATGGCAGTGATGTTTTATAAAAGTGGTTTTTCAAACCCTGATGCTCAATAGTAATTGAGACCTTTTACACTCCAATTTTATTCCGTATTCGGCTGGATTGATTTTATTTAACAGATGCGAAGCATCCGTACGAAAATAATGTACAAAAATGTGATGAATTCCTCGTGGGTATGAAAACCATCTGAGGAAATCCAAACATCACAGATATATTTACAAACTGCTTACAGCTGAAAAGTCCATCATAGGAACCGAATCTAGATTCATTGGACTGAATCTGTGATCACATGATTCCTAGGCTCACATGATGCCGCAATTGATATAAAAGCATTATGCAGGTATATATATAAAAGCCGTAAGTATATATATACATACATGATCACCAGCCACGGAGCACAACCATGCGGAATCAGAAATATAAATAAAGCTGTAAAAGCTATCAACCGCCACGGAGAAAACTCCAGGCGGGACGAAATGTATAGAAAGTTGTAAAAACGGTCAACCACCACGAAGTAAACTCCAGGTGGGACGAAATGTAAATATATATATATATATATATATATATATATATATATATATATATATATATATATATATATATATATATATATAAAAGCATGTAAACGCACCGGATATAAAATTCAGGCTCATCGGACAAAGTCCAACAACAGTTAATATATATAAGTATATATATATATTAAAGTAGTAAACGCACCGAATGTGAAATTCAGGCTCACTGAACAGAGTTCGATAGCAGTTCATATATAATTATATATATATATAAGAAAGCCATTAAACGCACCAGACATAAGTCTAAGCTCATCGAACAGAGTTTGACACGCAGTTCATATATATATATATATATATATATATATATATATATATATATATATATATATAAACTAAAAATAAACCACGGACCGAAGTCCGGGCAAAAGTGTGCAACACGACTCTCAACGTGTAGAAGGGTGTGTGTAAAGATGAAGAGAAAAACTTTAAAGTGTGAAAGAAGGCTTACAGTGGGCTGCCAAAGAAGACTTCAATATCTTTAAAGTGGGTAAACACTGGCTTTTGTAGGTATAAAATAAGCTATATGTGAGCTCACAAGTGTTTAAAATGAGAAAGCACTCAGTCTGGGGTGAGTACAGAGCAAATTGGGCAGGGCTTCCTTGCCGTTTTCTCTTACAAAATGGCCACCCCAAGCCCTCTATTTATAGAGGGTGGAGCCGCAGGTGCGGCTCGACCGCAACTAGACCAGAGGCAACCCGGGTTGGCCCAGATTTTTCGGGTCGGGTCATCTTGAAGTACGTGCACTCAGGCACTGTAATGTCCACTCAAACTTTTAGAAGTGCAATTCGGGCATCCGTTTGAGGTATACAGGACCTGTTTCGGACCGCCGTTGTCGAGAGTTGTACGATGGCATGGGATTAGAGTTTGTGCGAACTCATTGAAGATGGGACGGTGCCCTCCGGTCTTTAAGCTTTAACTTTCATCCGTTACCCCGCACAATAGTCACTCGGGATTGGTTAGTCTTGTGGGACACTGTTACGTAGAGACGTTGAGACGACGTGGTGTGGCATCGTGTTGGTTAGATGACGATGTTGCCCCTCACCGGTGTTATCGCCGGATTGGGCTGATAAAGCAGACGTTGCTCAGCTTCGCTGAGATTGGACTGCTGTAATTTGTTGAAGGTCCTCATTATCATCTTTGAGGTGTGCCTGTCTTCCCGATGTTATCGCCGGGCTGGTACAGTGTATCTCGTTATGAGCGCCGAGATTGAAGCTGGTTGTATTTGTTACAAGCATTTCTGGGGTTATTGCCAAAATTGCATTCCTTGGGGTTATCACCAATGTTGGTGGCTATTCCCATGGTTGGGACTGAGACTGGATACCTCGGGGTTATCTCCGAGATTAAACGGTCTTCTCTGATGTGTGTTCCGGTATTAATCTGTATGCCTCAGGGTTATCTCCGAGATTGGAATTGTTACTCCCAGATTGCGATTCGGGGTTGATGCTGAACTTCTGGTAGTATCCGGCATGGATATGGATCGTCTTTCAGGGTTCCCTCTTAAAAGACGAATCCACTCTCCTGCAATGTTAGTGACAGGTGTACAGAAAATTTCGAGTGTCTATAAGTTGTATGAGATGTGGATCTTCCAGGAAACTTTCTGTAAGCTGACAACAGGATATTATGGTCTGAATGGCAAAATAATTGGCTCTGGAGCAGCCACTGTCAAAGGTTTATTAACTCCCTTGAGTTGAATTGTGAATGGTTTAACAGTCCCATCAGCCTCAGTGGATATAACTGCTACCAGTCCCTTCCATTTGGTAGGACAAATATTTTCACTCTCAAATAGCACAGTATCGTTGTTTGTCAATTGCAGGACACCACTATTGATTAGATTCTGAATAAGGTGGCGGAGTGCCCAGCATTCTTTCGTGCTCTGACCGTGAGAATAGGAGTGATACTGACATACTCCATCAGGATTGAACCGTCCTGAACGGGGATTAATTGGAGGTAGAAGGGATGTGATTCTTCCTTCATTGATTAGCAATTGAAGTATCTCCTCCATAGGTTGGCCCAGGTATGTAAATTCCCTTCTATTGGCAAAATCCCGACGGGCTTTGGCAGTTGCTCTCTTCGTCACTTTATCCTCCAATGTTTCATATTCTGAAGGTGACGAGAGAGTATTCATAACCAAGTGAAGGAGACTAGCATGCTCCTGGCTAATTAATTGGCGTGTGACTTGATGCTGATAGGTCACCAATTCTACCAATTGCTCAATTTGTTTACACAGAGCTTTCATCTTTCATTCCATCATAAATTGGAACTTTGCATAATCCCATTTGTCAACATCATCTTTGATGATCTGGGATGATTCACAGTTAAATTCGGAACTCTGTCCATTGCTCCAATTAATCATGTTGACGTCTTCCTCTTTGTGTGGAGGAAGAGGGTTATCTTGCATGTGAGGTTGATCGGGTTTGGTGACCACGATCTCACCGTTGTCTATCAAATCTTGGATCTTGTGTTTCAAGGCCCAACAATCTTGAGTATCATGTCCAGGCACCCCGGCATGATAAGGACATTTCTGAGTAGCATTGAAACCCCTCCCATTAGGGTTGGCTGGTGGAAGAAGATGCGTAATTTTCTTCTGAGTGATCAGATGATTGAAAATGTTCTCGAGTGAGTCCCCTAGGGGTGTGAACACTCGAGGGCGTTTGGCTTCTCCACCTTTAGTCAATGGAGGGTTTGAAGACTGTGCTTAAAAAGGAGTGTAATTTCTCCATTGGATAGGCATATTCTGATTGCCTTTCTGACCTTGTAGGATCAAGGAAACATTATCCTCTTTCTTTTTATGGACCCTCCGGGGGTTGTTTCCATAAGTTCTGGATTTGATGTGCTCAGCAACAGCTTTGAGAGCGACTAGGTCTTGAATCTTTCCTGACTTCAATCCCATCTCAGCCATTTCTCCATGCTTGATCATTTCAGAAAATGGTTTACCAATGCCAGCTAAGATTCTTTCATAGAAAGGAGCTTCTTGTATGTCGATAAAGGTCATGACCATCTCTGACTCTATCATAGAAGGAATCACCTGAGCAGCAAGGCACCTCCACCTTTGAGTATATTCTCTGAAAGACTCATTGGACTGTTTCTTGACCTTGGTAATCTGGTACCGGTCAGAAGCCATTTGAGACTGGAAGCTGTATTGTGTAAGAAAGATATGAGCTAGTTCTTCCCAACTATGGATCTTTGAATTGTCTAATCTGGTATACCACGATCGGGCTTCTCCAGTCAGACTCTTTTGGAACAGCTACATTCTAAGCTTCTCGTCCTCTGCATAAGATCCAAGTTCTCCAATGAACACCTTCAAATGGGTGTAAGGATCTCCTAGCCCGTCATACTTTTTGAAGTCGAGAGTTTTGAACTTCTCTGGATAATGAACACTAGGGAATATACAAAGATCGGCATAGGAGACACTCTCGTGTGCTCCAATTCCTTTGATAGAACGAAGGGTTTCTTCCATTTGAAGGACCTTTTTCTTGATGTCACCGGTGTCCAGATCTCCTTTGAGATGGGTGATATCATGACTTTTGTTAGTTGTATCCAACTAGAGCTCAGGTACTATAATGGCTTTATCAGAATCTTGAGTTCCTCCTTGTGTAGAGGATTCAGCATGTATGGTTATCTTCGTACCTTAAGTAGACTGATGTAGTTCTTCAAGCAGAATAGCCAAATCTGTAATTTGTTTACTTAATCCGTCAAATTCTTCGCGAGAAACTGGATTAGACTGGTCAGATATGATTGGTTGTAGGCTCGTGGCCTGTTTGAACTTCGACCGGGCAATAGGTCCGAATGTTTCCCTATGACAAAACTTGCATAGTTTAGTTTTAGGGATTGTCTAAATGTTTACATACTATGTGATGTGTCCGTTTTAGGATTATGATCCTGCAAAATGGATGTTAGTTGTTCGTAATATAGGATAGCATGTTAATTTAAATATATATATATATATATATATATATATATATATATATATATATATATATGCACATATTTCTTCATATTTCTCATTACATGGAGATGAATATGAAATGTAAATTACAAGTAATTAATTTTATGAGTAATTTGAAATGAAAAAGCATGAAGAAACTTTCCTCCGCGTTTGGTTTATCAGAGGCTGACTTATCTTAGGTTTCTCTCGCGGCTTTTTGGCATGAAGGTTCCCAAATCATCGCAATTTACTCAACGGGAAGTTAATTCGGTCTTTCAACTGGAGCGAATTTGGGTGGTGCCTTTCCTGAGCCTCGTTGGAATTAGTCTTCCTACAAGTCCAGTAATCAAACACCGACAGGATAGCCTCCTAATGGAGGAACCACACAACATACATTCACAACGTGTCTCACCGTTTATGAAAATGATGACATGTGCGAAGCACTAATATCACAAGCAGATATATTGCAGTGCAGTAAAAAAATGCATTCGTACACATTCATCATAAATGTAAATGCAACATTCACACACAAGCATATAACAGTTTTGAAAAGCTTGTAATAGCGACTTAAGTCCTCTTACCGGAGGTCCCCAGCAGAGTTGCCACCTTTCGACGTCGGGATTATAAGTTGTCCCTTTTCGTTACTTGTTCTTTGGTGTTCTCATTTTAGGTGAGATTTGTTTGAAAAAATAAGTGAAAAAGGTCCGACATGTATATTGTCGACGATGGACTGTTAAGAGTCGCCAGTTGGTTTTTTAATTGGTTGTACCAATACAACCGAGAAAAGGTTTGCAAATTGACCCAATGATGTGACACTGCTAAACGGGTCAGTGAAACTGAGATTCATTAGGGTCCGGGGACTTGCTTATGCAGAGGGAAGGTGATAGACACCCCTCGACATCTGTGTTGCCACGGTGACTGCCACTTTTCAATAAACTGTTATATGAATGTGTGTGTGTGTGTGTGGGTCAATGTGTTGTTATTTAGAAGTAGTGGTATGCCTCGTTCGCACCTATATACAAGGGTTTGAAGTTATGCAAAAATTTAGTTTTAAACAAGATATAACAATGATGTTTTAAAAGAGGTTTTTCAAACCCTGTGCTCAATAGTAATTGAGGCCTTTGATACTTCCATTTTATTAAATGTTCGGCTTGATTGCTTTTATTTTCAAGATGCGAAGCATTTTCGAGAAAATAATATACAAAATAGTGCCGAACTCCTCATGGGTATGGAAACCATCTGAGGAAATTCAGACATCGCGTATAAATTTACAAACTGCTTTCACCTGAAAAAGTCCATCACGGGAACTGAATCTAGATTCAGTAGACTGAATCTGTGATCACATGATTCATAGGCTCACATGATGCCGCAATTGATATAAATGCAGTAAGCAGTTATATATAAAAGTTGTAAATATATATATATATATATATATATATATATATATATATATATATATACACAGACCTGATCAACCACCACGAACCACCTCCATGGGGGATCGAAAATGTAAATAAAGTTGTAAAAGCGACCAACCGCCATAGAGGAAACTCCAGACGGGACGAAATGTAAATATATATAAATATATATATATATATATATATATATATATATATATATATATATATATATATATATATATATATATATATAAAAGCATGTAAACGCACCGGATATCAAATCCAGGCTCATCGAACAAAGTCCGACAACAAATTATATATATATATATATATATATATATATATATATATTAAAGCTGTAAACGCACCGGATGTAAAATTCAGGCTCATCGAACAAAGTCAGACACACAGTTTATATATATATATATATATATATACACACACACACACTAAAACAATTAAACGGTCCAGACGTAAGTTTAGGCTCATCGAATAGAGTTCGACACACAGTTCGTATATATAAATATAAATATATATACGAAATCAATTAAACGCTCTAGACACAAGTCTAGGCTCAATCGAGGCATAACTCGATAAAAGTTAGTCCATATATAAATATATATATATATATATATATAAGTATATATATACAAACTGAAATGAAACCACGGACCGAAATCCGGGCATACACACACAACACGACTCTCAACGTGAAGAATAGTGTGTGCCAAGATGAAGAGAAAGGCTTTAAAGTGTAAAAGAAGGCTTATAGTGGGCTGCCAAAGAAGACTTCTATAGCTTGAAATAGATGAACACTCGGCTACCGCCGATAAAAAGTAGCTATATATGAGCTTACAAGTGTTTAAAATGAGAAAGCACTCAGTTTAGGGTGTGTACAGAACAAATTGGACAGGGCTTTCTTGCCTTTTTCTCTTACAAAATGGCCACCCCAAGCCCTCTATTTATAAAGGGGGAGCCGCAGGTGCCTGCGGCTCTCCGGGCTTCGCGGGTCCCGCTGTCTCGAAGTACGTGCACGTATGCAACGTGATGTTTGTTCAAACTTTCAGAACATCAATTTGGGCATCCGACTGAGGTGTATGAGACCTATTTCAGACTGCCGTTGTCGAGAGTTACGCAATAACATGGGATTAGAGGTTGTACGAAGTCAGGAAGATGGGACCATGCCCTCCGGTCTTCATGGTTCAAATTCTATCCATTACCCTGCGTAATAGTCACTCGAGATTGGACTTCCTTGGTTCTTGTGGGACATTGCTGTGTAGAAATGTATGTTTGAAATGTTGAGACGGCGTGATGTGGCGTCAAGGTGGAAAGATGTACACTTTACCCCTCACCGGGGTTATCTCCAGTTTGGGCTGATAAAGCAGACGTTGCTCAGGATTATCTCTGAGATTGGACTGCTGCAAGTGTTGAAGGTCCTCAGTGTCATCTTTGAGGTGTGCCTGTCTTCCCGGTGTTATTGTCAGGCCTTGTACTGAGTGCCTCGGTGTAAGCGCCGAGGTTAAAGCTGATTGCATGCATTTGAAACAAGCATTTCTGGGGTTATCTCCGGAACTGCAACTGCCTTCCTTGGGGTTATCTCCAAGGTTAGAATCTTCTATTCCCAGTGTTGGGACTGAGACTGAATATCTCGGGGTTATCTCTGGGATGAATCGGCCTTCTCCGGTGGAATTTCTGGTATTGGAACTGCAGGCCTCGGGGTTATCTCTGAGGTTGGAACCGATGCTCCCGGTGTGTGTTTCGGGGTTGAGACTGAGCTTCCGGTAGTATTCGAACTGGATATAAGCTGTCTTCAAGGGTTATGTCTGAAAGACGAATCTATCCTCCTGCAATGTTAGTAACAGGTGTGCAAAAAATTTCGAGTGTCTACAATGGGATTATAATAACACATGGAAAGTAATATCACAGTTAAGAGAGAATATAGAATTGATCAACCCAATTACAGAATTCGTTCCAAAGTGCTGTCCAAATCACCAATAATTTCCAAGAAAATGAAATGATTAATTATTCAATGACTAAATTCAAGAGACGGTGTAGAAAATCTTAAAACTATGCTCCAACCCTCTCTAGAACTATTTCAAAAGCTTAGAACCCTAATGCCTAGATAAAAAACTGATAAAAATAATAATTCTCCACGTCTGGTACCAACCAGAATAGTTTAGATAAGCTCAAGCGCTTCAAATTTCAAATTTAAAAATAAGTCAACAAACAGCTTTAGAGGACTCGCGCGGCTGCGTGAAATCCCAGTACAAAACGGGCGCGGGCGCGGGCGCGGGCGCGGGTGCACGTGTATGTGATTTTAGCTTTTGCAGGCTAATGGCGCGGGCACGCGAAAATTAGCTTATTCAGCCCCGCGCCTTCTATGTTCTGCATACTGATGTTCTGCTGCTGTTGCTTGTTGTTTTATTGTTGTTCCATGTCCTTCATCAATGTTCAGTTCCATGTCTACACATGTTCGCTTGCCATGCCAATGCTAGTCTCATACCACCTTGCCAATGCCGAACTATGCCACTTCTTGAATTTCCATACCATAGGAGTTCTAATTATAAGTATTGCAAAATAACATAAAATGCAACTAAAAACATACTAAAATCTACTTGAGATGAATATAATTCTCGTGAATTAATATCCAATAAGTAGGTATAAAATCTATTTATCATAAAGCAAGTATGTAGGTGCTTATTAGAGAATAAGTTCACTGAACGTGGCTCGCTAAGGAATACCTAATGGAGTTTTACTTGCTTGTCAATAGGAATTCCTGTAGTGATAGTAGTACAAGTGATCCTTGGACTTGAGATCATCATAGTATCTTTTGTATGATGAGTTATACTTTGACTTATTCCTTAAGACCCTTAGGGTATATCAAAGGGTATGCTTAGGTATAATAAGTTGTACATGGAGATAATGTATGATCAATAAAAAATCTACCACTTCCAATAAAAGAAGAGAAATGTCATATGTGATTCAATAAATAACAACCCAGTAGTCCTTGGCCAAGGCAGAATAAAATTAAAACGGAGTTTCTAATTTGTATTATTTGGAGTTGTGCATTTAAGAGTCAAAATGTAAGACCCCAACTTTTTTATAAATAAAATCGAATTTCCTCTAATTATTATTTTGAATAATAAGTTGTTAATTTGATATAATGCTTTGGTTATGGATGAAATGTGCAAATTTTACAAAATAAGCAAGTGGTTATAAAATATTCATTGTTGTTGGGGAATAATCGTTTGGTCGTGGAATATTCTTGTTGTCAGGGAATATTCGTATGACGGCGCAGCCATTTGTGGGTCCCATAACAGAAAACGGTCGAATGAAGAAAACGACAAGTTTGAGTTTTTACAAATAACGGCGCAGTTGTTACCGTTAACACTGTTAGAATACCCGGTGGTTAAAGTACAATAATACGCGTGGTTGCACAGTAGCTCACGGTATTACACAGTATTGTTGAATTATTGATCCTTACGTAAGACGGCACTACTCAATAATTATTACAGTAATTATTGTTCAATATTTTATTTTATTGATTCAATAATTGTTGCGTTAATATTTCATATTATTGTTGTTTCAATAATTGTCACTGAACAGTTTTTCCCATTATCAGATCAATAATTCATATTATTTGAATAATATTATTAGATAGCATTATTGGCAATATCTAAGGAAGTTCTGTCTAAGAAGAGGTTTGGTCACCTAATTGCTCGCCAATAAGGAGAAATCCTTATCGGGAAGCCCCCTCTTTCCTGGGAATAACCTGGTTGTCAATATTGTGATTCTGTAATATTATTTGTTAATAATTAATTATTGATTTATATGATAAGAAATATTTATTTTTATGTGGATATAAATGAAGGAATTAATGCTGAGGTGTTTTATCTTTATTTTATCGGAATGGAGGTATTAAAAATCGTCTGTATGTGGATTTCGGGCATTTTCTGTTTAGAATTTGAAAAAAATTTCTTCTACAAAGTTGTAGAGAATTAAATTTACTACGAATAGGCATGAAAATTAAATTAAATTTCCTGGGAACAACCTAGTTGTCAATATTGTGATTCTATAATATTATTTGTTAATAATTAATTATTGATTTATATGATAAGAAATATTTATTTTTATGTGGATATAAATGAAAGAATTAATGCTGAGGTGTTTTATTAGTATTTTGTCGGAATGGAGGTATTAAAAATTATCTGTATGTGGATTTCGGGCATTTTCTGTTTAGAATTTGGAAAAACTTTCTTCTACAAAGTTGTAGAGAATTAAATTTACTATGAATAGGCATGAGACTCAAATTTTTCTGATAAAAGGGCTATTTATTATGAATTATTGAAGTTGCTGGTTATTGTTTAAATTTAAAACATTTTGGAATTTTTATAGAATGGGTGGGCCCCACTTTTAGTTGGTGAGAAATGTGCTAAAATTTTATTTTAAAAGTGGTGGGCGTGAATAGTAACATGTAAAACTATCAGGTTAGTCTGCTTTGGCGTTCTAGTATTTTCCTATAAATAGGGTGCTTAGTTAGAATTGAAAATCACACCAAAATCATAAGCTTTCTCTCTCTATATTATCGAGCGTATTTTTGTGAGTATTTAGATTCTTTGAGAGTTTTTATTCAGTACAAGCTTCTTTCAGCCTTATACCTGATATTTCAGCCGGAAGTATTGTTCTTTTGAGGTAAGTGATGTTATTTTCTTCGTAAATGATGTTATTCTATCAATATCATTATACAGAAATATTGCTATGAATTTTATTGTAGAATTTCTACCTTTTCGTGTTGGGGCTACTATTCACGTATACGACACTATTCACGTATACGGTACTATTCACGAATACGGCACTATTCACAGAAAAATAAATTTTTCTTTCTTTGTCCAAGTTGTCTAGTGCGGTTCTTATCTTTGATTGTATCCATGTTTTGATCTTTATTTTTGAATTCTGCTCCACAATTGATTATTATAGAGTATTTTTGAACTTGGATAAACTGTAGTACGAATCCCTAATATTTGTCATTTTGTCTCACTGGATTCGTTTTTTTTTAAATATTTTTCATCATCCTCAGTCCTAAATGATAATATTACTGAATATCTTTGGCCTATAGTGCAAAGATGAATGATTAACTGATGAATATCTTTGGCCCGTAGTGTAAAGATGAACAGGTGTTGAGATGAACATGACCAACTGGTGATACAAATGAATATCTTTGGGCTGTAGTGCAAAGATGAATATTTAATTCAAGATGTATATTGATTGATGTTACAGGGATAAAATATTGATGATGGACTTTTAAATCTTAGAAGATAGTAGAATTCATTTTCTACTTGACTCTTCTAATGGATTGTTGTTTCCGTTGCAGTTGTTGATCTAAAACTTGTTGTCTATTATATTCTATCAGATTTTTTTCTGTTGAAGACTAATGATAATTTATTGTATATTATCATAGTCATAATATTCTTTACTGGGCTAATTGAGCTCACCCTTTTTCTTTTTATTCCATTTTTCTTCCCAAGAGACGAGAATATAGCGGGAGCTAGTCGGGGTGTGGAGTAATGTTTCCAGTCAGTTGTTTTAGCAGTCCTCACTATTTTGTAAAATAGTATTTCAATAATTGTAATGAGAACTTATTTGAATATGGATATTGTCTAGAAGACAATATTTGTATTTAAACTCACAGTATATGTGTTGTCGTATTTTGCAAGACAATTGTAATAATAAAGTGTAGTTGTTTCTGTACTATGTATTTGGCGACTCAGAATGGGTGATGTATACCTATTTTGGGGGCGTCACACGAAATACATATAATTAAATAAAATAAGATTTGACAGTAATTTTATGTCTTATATTTAATTGGGACATTGTATAGAAGGATTGAATTGTATGGTAACTATTTACTCAAAGAATCTTTTATGATTAATGTTGAAATCTATATTATCTGGAAAGTCGTTAATCGCTAGGGAGGCTTATCCCTATTGAAGAATAAATATTATTTATTTAAATAAATTAATAGTTTAATTTATTTATTTAAATAAGATTAGAATTGTTTTAATTGATTTATTCACAACCAGTTAAATATGGAGAACCTAAAGGATCACACCATAAAAGGAAGAATAATTATTTAAGAAGCAAATGGCATAATCGTAATAATAAGTTAAGTATATTTAATTTAATCTATTGTGATGGAATAAATTAAATAGTTTAATATTTAATATTTTAGAAATATTAAATATAAATTACTAAGAGGAGTCTTATTATTATTATTACTAATATTATTATTTAATTCTTAAAGGATTTTGAGAATTAATTAATAAAAGTACTCTCATATATTCCTAATAGCATTAGGAGACTAATTAATTAAAAGAGTTTAATTGATTATTCCTAATAAGATTAGGAGCCTAATTAATTAAATGAGTTTAATTAATTAAAATAAAACCTAATTCCTTAATTGTTATGGAGGGTTACCCACATCTATAAATAAGAGGAGTCTTATTATGGGTGAGTGCGGTTGACACTTTCACAAAACACGTGAATACGTAATTCCAATAGTTGGGAGAGTACACCCTTTTCCATGAGAGATAGAAAAATTAGGGTTTTAACAAATACCCTTCTTCTTGAATATTTATTCTTCCTTGGTGGATCACCTCTAGAGGCAAAACACTTGGGTGGCTAACGTTAATCAAAGGAAAGAACCAAACCCGGTGGATTCAAGTTGAACGCGATAAGGATTGGAGGTGAACTTTTACCTGAGGAAGCTCGAATCTTCAAGGGTATAATTCTTGTTATTCATATTTTCGTTTAATTAATAATTATGCATAAAGGATGATCCGGGTATATGGTTTGTAAAAATTTTAAAACTCTATTTTATCACGTTTTCGATTAATTTGTGCAATTTGATTGCGTTCATGAATATTACAAACCTAACACCAATGTGTTAAGAAGCATGTTAGATAATAGAATCGAATGTTTAATGAGTGATTATAACTTTCAAATGTTAAGACCAAAAGATGTTTGTGAACTATAAAGCAATGATTAGAAGTGATGTTATTTGACTTCATGGTGACTTATAACCTGATTGTGTGCTATGATTATGTAAGATATGTGATGTTGTATGTATAGATTATACAACTAAGATAGATGTTTATGTAGGTGTTTAAACTTACGTATTATGTTTGAGTATATGTAACTAATGAATATCTTATATGCATAACTATATTATGTTAGGATTTGAAAAGTGTTGATAAACTATACTTTGGTAAACTACGCTTGAGGCAAGTACTCGAACCCTACTCTTTATTAAGCATTATTTGAGCTTGTGTTATTATTAGTTGTACAAGAAAATTATTGAAAGTATGATTCATATCTTATTACTTATTACTTCGTAGTTTAGAAATGAAATTGTTTTCAAACTCGAACGATAATTGTTCATGTATACACTTTAAAAGAAAGTTATCTAAGACAATGATTCGGCTAGACTATTGATATATGATCGAAAGCTATCCAAACCAAATTAACCTGGTGCGGACTCTTATAACTGAGATGAACAACCCTCTTGGTAGGGGAATTATTAATTGTCAGGAAAGCGACGTGCGCACATGAGAATGATTAAATGTTATGCATGACATAGGGTACTTTAGGCTGATCACCTATTGTACTCGTTTTGTAGAATTATCAGTCTATTATTGTTAATTCTAGGAGAAGTCCATAGTCCTTAGTGACTGCTCAGTATTCATTACTTTGAAATCTTGAATTGATTAATCGTTGAATATTATTGATATTTTCTGTCCATAGCGACTATTGTTCAGAATCATTAATACTTCTTGCTATCTTTGAACTATCATTATTGTTATACCCTTGAGAAATTTAAAACTACATTAAACACCCTTATTGCTATATTACTTGCTGGGTAAAATTATTGCTCATATTTGCTTTCCTTAAAACTTTCAGTTAAGGCAGAATGCGATGAACCCTCTGGCAAGGACAAGGGTAAAGAGAAGGCATTTGAGTAGTTAGTTTCATAATACTAGGAATGTACTATTATTCTGTTGTAGAAGAACTTATTTATATTAAGCTATGTTTAATTTAAGTTGTATTGTATTAGTAATGGTTGCGAGACTTTGGGAAAAGAATAATTATGTTATAACAATGTAATTTATTCTATTATTCCGTTATGTGAGATTTTGAATTGTTATTAGAGTTAGCACGTGACAACCAAATTTGAGACAAGTGTGGTCTGAATTTGGGGGCGTCACAGCCACGCCACTTCGTCCATAGGTAAAAAAAATGGCTCTGCTTCTGCAGAGCCTTAACACATGCATTGATAACCTTCTTCTAACTGCAACTCAGACTAACTCTAATACTTCCAAACATGCATATCAACTCAGATGACAACTTAGAATCCAATTAACAAGTTATTACTAGAAATTCTAGAATTCTCCAATTATCAAAATAAGAACACTGATGTTTCCTTTGTGATAAGAATTGGGCAGAGCTTCTACTCAAAATCAAATTAATCTTTATAGCCACTAAGCAAGTAATCTCAGCAACATAGAAAATGAAGGGGAATGCTTAATGTATAGACAACTTACTAACCATGTCAAACCATTGTCCAAGGAATTAAACCAAGAGAAGGAAGGAGAATTCATTGGATAATGTGCAATAGTGGGCAACCACTCCCATCACCCACACCCTTCCTCATCATGGCTAGCTACTGGGAAGTTTGAGAGATGAAGGAAATAGGTAGCCTTAGGCCAATGGCCCTTCACGTGTGGAAGAAGAGAGTAACTCACAAAATGGGACAATTCTACTCTCAGCATTTGATAGATGAACAATGCCACATACTATATGTTTAATACACATAAATGTATACTTAGGTTTTAAATCCAATTGGGTGCATACATAGATTTAAATGATATAACAATATTATATTAGCAATTTAGGGGTATAACTATAATCCATGTACATTTTGATAATGCCAAATTGTAATTTAATTGAGTAGTGACACACCATATTATCATAAACCTTATTATATCATTTATTCACATAGTCTAAGTTGATATTCCATAAAGTATATATTAATGCACTATACACATTACATGGTCACATAAACATCATTTGTATAACTTACACATTTCATTAATCTTACTATATAGTTTCCATGTTATATAGTCATATCACAATGTCACACTTAGCAATTTATTGAACAAACATTAATCTTATAATATTAATCAATTATTTATTCATTAATATTTTATTACTCACAATATCAATTAATTAAAAATATATTATTAATTAATCATTCACGTATTAATTCATTCTTAATTAATTAAGTCATCATAATTCTCATTATCGTGCCACACAAGGCATTTCACAATTCTCATCACAACTCCACATTTTTCTCAATTTTAATTAATTGAATTATTCATCTCACAACACATCAATATTTATATTCAAATAAATATTCATTTTCTTATTATTATTATTATTATTATTATTATTATTATTATTATTATTATTATTATTATTATTATTATTATTATTTATTCATGAAATTCATGGTTCTTACACAAGCAACCTTAACGTTATTCAGTCGTTGGAAATTAAACCCAGCGAAGCATCGGAGGCGGTCCGATGATGGTAACCATTGAAGGACATTTCAATGAGGGTCAGACAACCCTCACAACACAAACTGTTGGCAGTAACTCCAAAAGAGCATTGGAAATGTAACGACCGAGAAATTCGGATCCTTTGTAAAATAATTTTATTTAATAAAATAATGAATAAAATTATATTATTTTATATTATTATGTGTTAGTAAAATGAATGTCGTTCTATAACCTAGAAACATCAAAAAGTCGTAGTATTTTAACTATGTGGAAGAATTAAAGTGTTTGAATTTCCAAGACGAAAATAAAAGTTTTCCGAGAAATTTTTTGAAAAACACTATTCATCAATTTCTGCTCGGGAATTAATTTTGAACTTCCAAGAAATACGTAATGTTATAATATCGAGGCAAGACAGATTATGAAATAATAATCTAAGTATGGAAAACGAAAAATTTCGCACGTGGACTTAAATTAAGAACGTTAAGAATTAAAGTCTAATGAAATGGAATTATGAATTTTGTAAGAATTACAAATTCAATAAACACTAATGTGTAAGTCCATGGGTGAATAATGGCAAGCCCAATGGTTGGTTAATAGGAAGCCCAAATTAAATTAAAGCAAGCTCAAAAGATAAGCTAATTAAACTAAACCTAAGCCCAAATGATGATCCAATGGGTAAAGTAGGATCCATGGGGCAACCCATGGATGAGCTTGGTGACCAAGGTGTTGATGTGGTGGCCAAGTAAAGTATGTGGAGGGCAAGTTTATACTTAGTGAGCAAGTAGTGATTAGTACGGAGGTTAGTTAAGGAGGTGGGATGTTCTAATGTCCATTATGCCCTCACTTTGGCTTTCCTGTAAATAGAAGGAGATTGCTAGTCATTTATCACTTGTTCAAATTTCATCCAACATTAAAACAACTTATTGGTTGAGAGAATAAGCACAAATAAGTTAGACTTTCATATTTGTTCCAAGAAGAAGAAGAAGAAGTAGTTCATCAAAGGTAATGATCTTATGATCTAATAATCTTCTATCTCTATCATTGTAGGGTGATAAGAGAAGTGTAGTCTAATAAGCATGTATGCTAAGAACATGTAAGAATTGAATAAGTAATGAACTTAAGCCGAATAAGTCATGAATAAGTAACTTGAACCTAAATAAGTTATGAACTTATGATGAACTTGTCATGTGTTTGCTATATGAAGTTAGTATGTTTAATAAAGATGTAAGAATGTTGTTTAAAGGACTTAAATCTATAATAAGTCATAAGGAATGAAAACTTGTAGTTCATAAGTTATTAAGTCATGAACTTATGAAAAATAAGCCAAAACATAGCTTGAAAATAAGTTGATGTATCATGAAAATTGAAATGTTTATAGAATGAATTAAATCCATTTAGAACGATGATCATATCGTTAATAACGAAGTTATGCCGGAATTCACACGATTCGACGCTAGTCGTCGAATTCGTGAAATTCTCGGAATGGATGTCATATTTTGTGTTTGAACTCAAAAACTTTGGTTTTCGATGGAGACAAGTCATATTGGGCATTATAGAGTTGCAAACTCGAAAATGATCGAATTTTGACTTAGAACGAAGAAACGAGTGTTGAACGTTCACAAACGTTTATCGTTTTCGTTAAAAATGGACTAATAGGTAAATTTTTAGTTAACAAAGTCGAAAATATAAAATTCTTGGATGAACACGTAGAGTATGTAATTTGTGAACCGTAGGCTCTTGAACGAGCCAATTCGGACTTATAACGAAGAAGTTACGAGCCCGGGAGTTTCACAAAATTAAAAGTCTGTAAAAAAATTTCTGGTGCACAGAGCTGGCTCCGCGGCGCTAGCCCAAGGCATAAAAGCCCGTACCGCAGTGTGAGGCCGAAACATGTGGTACTGTTAGTTGGCGCCGCAGCGCAGCATGTAACGCTAGGACTCACGCCGCAGTGCCGAGTCCGGTCCTCAGCCACTGTAAAGTGGCGCCGCAGCGCGACATAGAGAAGAAAGGATGGCGCCGTAGCGCCAACCCTAGGGTTTCGACAGAGAAGAAAGTATACAAGTATAGCATGAATGGTAACTCATTAGTAATGAACTAAGGAATTTAATGAAGCATTGTAAGGTATTGTTAAACCTTAATTATGTTGCCTAAAGGTTGAAGATAAGTAATCAAACATGAGCGTAATGTGAAGGTAATATCGATGTAACGAAAAGCCGAAACCAATAATAACAAATCTAAGTTATAATTAGATTGAGAAGAAGGGTAAGATTCATTAGGAACCATGTATGTTCATTTATGACCTAATATGTTATGTGATGTTATCATTTACTGTAGAGACTTAAAGACTTAAACATGAACGTGTTATAACTGTAGCAGACACTGAAGGCAAGTATTCTAACCCTTGTTCCAGTTAAATCTGGACAAGCTTTGTAATTCATGTATTCTTACACATGAAGTATTGTATGATGAATTCAAAGCCAATTCTTTTGGCTAGACTTACATTATGTTTTTATCAAAGCATGGTCAATGGTTACCAAGTTATATTGGTGTGGTTTTCAAACGAAGACTGAGTATGCTAAAAATGTTTTGTCGTCAAATGACAGGCACGTGAGGTTACCACAACTTAAACGTACATACGTTTAATGAATGTAGTGTTGATCAACATAGAGTACTATAGGCTGATCACCTAGACGTGCTCGTAAGTAATGTCGAACTTACAGACTTAATGCCGGGATGTCTTTTTCAAAAGAACTTATGAAATGCTCAAAGTCTTGGATTGGAATTGATGTTTTACTGAATATTGTTGTTGTAAAACGTTTTGAAGGAAAAGAAATGCTATTTTGAATTATCAATAGTACTTCGTAACTATTGTTCAGTTATTGAAGATATACGATTCATATGTTTCAAGCATGTTGTTTATTAGAAATGTTGTATTTGTTGAGCTAGTCATGCTCACCTTTGCTTGAACCATATCAACACAGCTAAGATCGAACGGACCGAAGGCTCCGGCAAGGATAAGGGCAAGGCGAAGACGAAATCGTAGAATACTTATGTAATAGTATAGGGTGAATGATTTTATATATTTAATATTATGACAAGAACAAATGTATTGGTTATCGAGAACCTGGTGAAATGTTAATATTATTTTGAATATATAGAAGACATATTCATTCTATTGAGGCTTTTCAATTGAATGTGTGTGTGAATGGTAGTGCCGTGTAGCATCATCTATCGGGTTGGAAGATACCCGGATTTGGGGGCATCACAGGTTGGTATCAAAGCATTAGGTTATAAAACATAAAGGGGGAATTAAAACCTTAAGTCATAACCTTATGAGAAGTCAAAGAAGTAAAAGATGGAAATTAACCTTATAAAAATGCATTATATATGTTATGTGTTTTTATTATTCTACTGACATTTACTAATCAAATTTATTGTGTTGTTGTAGATGTCAGGAGAAAATAGAGATGTACAAGCGGTTAGTGAAGAATCAGTTAATCAGGTAGAGATCATACCGAACCCCATAGCGGCAGAGCCTGAAGTTGTAGTGGTTGAGTCTGGAGACTCAGAGAGCCTAGACTACATATCCGTATTTGACGGCATACTAGAGGAAGAGGTGGAGGTAGTGTCCTTCAACCTGAGGAGTCAATGATGTCATTGTTTATGTCAGTGTTGGATAAAAATATCCATTACTGTCAGGAGGTTAAGGAGCTAAAAGCAGAGCTCCAGGCTGCCATAGAAGATAAGACGAACGTTGAGTCCATATAGGAGCAGGAGCATGACGAGAGAATTTTGGCCAAGGACAAGGTCCATGTGCCGAAACAGGAGGTCTTTGAGCTCAGAGAGAGGATGTCCTATATTCTTAGTAGTTCTCATGCTGACTTCCAGCAGCAGGTAGCTGGGTATCCCATGGAGGCAGGGCAGACGCGGCATACTATCAGCCGTGATATTATTGCCGGTCTTGCCAAGGCAGATTTTGATAATGCCTTAAGGCAGATGTAATCTAGTAGTAGCTAGAGTAGTTTAGATATGTAAATATTGTGTATTTAGTAGTGACGTAAAACTCTCTTTTGTATAACAAAGGGTAGTCTTTTGTAAATCCCAATTTTTGAAAAGCAATTACAGGAAAGTAATGTAATGTAATCAGCTTAGGCTGTGTAATGAAACGATGTAGTATTATACTACAATGAATGAATGAATATAAGCCTTTTTATGGAACACAATGAGCAATGGATGATTGAAGTTATTGTTTAATTTTGAATAATAACTAATAAGAAGGGAATGATAACGAAGTATGTTGTTTTTTGTAACAGCAAAATGCCGCCAAGAAGAGTACAACTAAACCAAGGCGCTAACATGAATCAACCGGAGGGAGGTTCGGTTAACCTCATGCATGAATTTGTTAATTTACTAACAGCAGTGTTTAATAGAACAGGGGCTAACATCCCCGTAAATCCTGGTGTAGTACGAGCTACTACGTTTAAGGATTTTAAGAGCGTTGGTCCGCAAGAGTTCAAAGGAACTACGGACCCTATCGAGGCCCAAACGTGGGTGAAGGAAATTGAGAAGGCATTTGTTATTGCAAATGTCGACGAGGCCCAAAAGGTTGCCTTTGCAACCTACATGATGAAGGGAGAGGCCAACTTTTGGTGGGAGGCCAATCAAGCTAGGGTCGGGATCAAGAATCTAACGTGGGTAAGGTTCAAGGAGATATTCTTTGAGAACTACTTTACCACGAGCATGTAAGGAAGGATGGAGATGCGGTTTCTTGAGTTGAAACAAGGGGACATGACAGTTCCCCAATACGCCGCCAAGTTTAATGAACTTGTGACATCCCCAAAATAGGTATACATCACCTATTCTGAGTCACCAAATACATGGTACAGAATACAAATACAATCTTTAATATACAACAAGAGAACTGTGAGTTTTAATACAAATATTGTCATCTACACAATATCCACTCTTAGAATAAGTCCTCATTACATTTATTGTCACACTATTTAACAGAATAGTGAGGACTACTAATACTATCATCTGAACCGTCACTCCGTTTCCCGACTAGTCTCGGCTACATTCTCATTTCCTGAAGAGAACAATGAAAGAAAGGGTGAGCTCAACTAGCCCAGTAAGAAATATTATGACTAAGATAATGCAGAATAAATTATCGTAAGCCTTCAACAGTGTTAAACTGATACAATATAAAAAATATCAAGTTTAACTGCAGCGGAACAAATAATCCATTAGAAGAGCCAAGTAGAGAATAAAATCTACTATCTTATATGATTTAAAAGGTTTTTCATCACTTTTACCGCTGAAACTCAGCTCAATAAATAATCCACATCATTAAATCATCCCTGCACTACAGGCCAAGGATATTCTTTAGTATCATGACCACGAATTATCTATGCACTACAGGCCAAAGATAATCGTGTTTTCATCAACGGTCCTGATCATGCCATAAAATAATTCATCTTTGCACCCTTGGCCGAAGAGAATCCATAGCCATAATCATACCAAAAATAGTCCATCAATGCATTACAGGCCAATGAGAACTTTTTTCACATCATTTGTAACATTACAGTCATGATTATACCGAATAATCCCTAGTCATAATCATACCAAGTCCATCTATGCACTACAGGTCACAGATGACTTTCAACATAATATAAACATGAGGATGATGACAATGACATAATAATTCTATAAAACAACTTCAAAAATTAATTTATTCAGGAACCAATAACTTCTAAATTGTCAACATGATACTTCTTTGTAGAGTAAAATTCAAGAATGCTCAGAAGAATATTTCCATGAAAAGATATTGGATGAAGCGCAAATATCAAGGATATTCCACTAATTTCATGGAGTATAGAAGCCAACACTTTAACCAACTGAGCATAATAGAATATATGAAAATGCAAATAGATTTTCACCGCCATGCGGTAATCCACTTACACAGATCATGTCCACAATTTAATAAAGAATGAATACAAAAGATCATTCACCATGCATGTGGTAATCCACATAGACAGGTTATTCCAACAGAATAATAAAGAATGGAATAACAGAAGGTTTCACCATGCGTACGATAGACTGCACAGACAGGTTATTCCTAACAGAATAATAAAGAATGGAACAAGGTCATGCGTAAACGCACAGACAGGATATTCCGACAGAATAATAAAGAACGAAACCAGGTCAGGCAAAATTCGCACCGACAGGATATTCCAACAGAATAATAAAGACGAAACCAGGTCCGACGTAAAATACACAGACAGGATATTCCAATAGAATAATAAAGAATGTAATAACAGAAGAATTTCACCAAGTATAGGGTAGCCCGCGTATACAGGTCATTCCAACAGAATAATAATTAATGGAATAACAGAAGTTCTCTTCATGAATACAAAAGAAATAATACCCCTTACGGGTACAACAAATAATATCCCTTACCTTTGAAAGAAGAGTATTCCGACTGATAGGGCGAGGATATACTCGAAAAAAAGTTGCACTACGCTCAAAGCTTTCTTAAACTCTAAAGAAATATGCTCAAGATTATAGAAGAAGAACTCTCTCTATAGTTTCTCTCTCTAGAGTTTCAGTGAATTCGTAAGAAATAATGAAGGAATGAGCTTCTATTTATAGAAGAATGGACTACATAGTAACTAATTCGTGAACGGTCTAGATTGATTTACTTTAATTTGATGGTCCATATTTAAAGCAAAATCTTTTAAATAAAAATATAATATATTCTATTTATAATCTAATAAAACGAATAACTTTATAAAAGTATTTTATTTTATATAAAAAGATTTTACTATGCAAAACACTATGCAGGCACTATGCAACACTATGCATAATAAAATATAATATATTCTATTTATAGAATAACTTTATAAAAGTATTCTGTTTTATATAAAAAGATTTTACTATGCAAAATACTATGCATAATAGAATATAATATATTCTATTTATAGAATAACTTTATAAAAGTATTCTGTTTTATATAAAAAGTTTTTCTATATTATTACATTAATAATATCAATAAAACAAAACTGAGTGACTTATCACTTAAGCATCAATAATCAATACCGTGTGCTACTATGCAACCACGCGTATTACTGTACTTTTAACACCGAGTGTTTCAACAGTTAACGGTAAAACTTCCGCCGTTATTTTCATAAAATATTTTTATCGTTTTCTCAATCCGATAATAATTCCGTTGTGGGGTCCACCAATAATTGTGTCGTCGTACGAATATTCCCTGTTAAAACGAATATTCCCCGACCAATCGAATATTATATAACAACTTGCATACTTTGCAACATTTATAAATACTACCCACAACTATAACATTATATCAAATCCACACCATAATATTAAAAAAATTTATTTTGAGAAAATTAAATCTTATTCGTAAAATTTGGGGTTTTACAATCTCCCCTCCTTATGAAATTTTGCCCTTGAAATTTACGTACGTACCTAGTATGCCGAACAGGTGAGGATACCTTGACTTCATTTCAGATTCTAACTCTTGAGGTATAACCTTTGAGTGTCGAATATAATCCTTCTTATCCAAGATTTTAACACGTATCTTCTCATACGTTAAATCATCCGCTATATCGTCCGGTTCTAAATTAATAATGTGGTTCGGGTCATCCACATATTTACGTAACATCGATACGTTAAAAACGTTATGAATACGTGACATACTTAGCGGTAAAACAAGTCTATAAGTCACAGTTCCTACTCGATCGAAGATTTCAAATGGGTCAATTAAATTGAGGGTTGAGACTTCCTCTCTTCATCGATTCTTGCTTCTAGAATAACGCCCTCTTGAACCTTCTTCTTCACATTCATCAGCTCTGAGTATGTAGCTTGAGCGACTTTAACTTTATCGATTAAAGTCGATTCTAATCGTATATTCGTTATCTTCACGTGAGTCCCTAGAGTCTTTAACTCTATCTTCATCATTTGTAAGTTATACGAAATGGGTCTTTGTGTTAACAACATCTCACTCGCATACAATCTTCTACTCAACGCGTCAGCTACTACGTTCTCACTTCCACGATAATATTGAATGGTATGATCATAATCTTCAACAGCTCGAGCCAACGTCTTTGGTGCATAATACGTTTGTTTTAGTTGAAGAAATATTTGAGGGTTTAAGAAATGGGTTTGGTACTGGGGTCAATACAAAATTTAATTTCTCGCTTTGGGGTAGGCTAAGAAATCTTCAAGAATACGTCAGGAAATTTATTAACAATAGAAATATCGTTCAAAACTGTGACCCTCATCCAAGACTTGGATAGCACGTCACATTGATACCTATCAACTTGCCATCGTCATTCACAATGTCGCCTACAGAAAGTCAGGCTTCGGTACATTCCACACAAGAAAGTCAACAACGAAAGGACTGGGGCTCTTTACTTATGGCTTGATATGACAATGATTGACTTTAGTGGTTTGGTTGCTTGAATTCGCATAACAGGTTGGTTAGGAGTATGGAAGCTAACAACCTTACAAAAAAAACATGATGAGTAGTTAACCAATCGATTCCTAAAATCTCATCAAAGGCAAGTATTTTTAAAGAGATACGATCAACAGGTAACGTGAAAGTGTTGATTTGAATCAAACAAGATTTATAAATAGTGGAGGTAACGAAGGTTTCTCCCAACGGAATTTCAACAGATAAATTAAAGTCTAACTTCTCCGGAGTTAAGTTCAAACATTGAACACAACTAGGTGAAATAAAAGAGTGAGTAGAACCGGTATCTAGCACGGTATAGACTTCAAAAGAGTTTATGACTAACATACCCGTGATAATTTTATTCAGGTTCCTCGTCACGAAAAAAACGCTCTCTCTTAAACTACCGGCTTTGACTTTTCTGGGACGGCCTTTGGTGCCTCCATCTTAGCTGAACTTATCTTCGGTAAACGATAAAATCGGGCTAAGTGACCTTCTCTTCCACAATTATAACATGCTTTGGACGGCATCGCGCAGTTTGGACTGATGTGTCCCTCCCCTCCTAGTTCTTGCCTCACATCTCAGCCAGGGATCATATCCCTAAGCTCTGATACCAACTGTGACGCCCCCAAAATAGGTATACATCACCTATTTTGAGTCACCAAATACATGGTACAAAATACAAATGCAATCTTTAATATACAATAAGAGAACTGTGAGTTTTAATATAAATACTGTCATCTAGACAATATCCACTCTCAGAATAAGTCCTCATTACATTTATTGTCACACTATTTAACAAAATAGTGAGGACTACTAATACTATCATCTGGACCGTCACTCCGTTCCCCGACTAGTCCCGGCTACGTTCTTATTTCCTAAAGAGAACAATGAAAGAAAGGGTGAGCTCAACTAGCCCAGTAAGAAATATTATGACTAAGATAATGCAGAATAAACTGATACAATATAAAAAAACATCAAGTTTAACTGCAGCGGAACAAATAATCCATTAGAAGAGTCAAGTAAAGAATAAAATCTACTATCTTATATGATTTAAAAGGTTTTTCATAACTTTTATCGCTGAAACTCAGCTCAATAAATAATCCACATCATTAAATAATCCCTGCACTACAGGCCAAGGATATTCTTTAGTATCATGACCACGAATTATCCATGCACTACGGGCCAAAGATAATCGTGTTTTCATTAACGGTCCTGATCATGCCATAAAATAATTCATCTTTGCACCCTTGGCCGAAGAGAATCCATAGCCATAATCATACCAAAAACTGTCCATCAATGCATTACGGGCCAATGAGGACTTTTTTCACATCATTTGTAACATTACAGTCATGATTATACCGAATAATCCCTGGTCATAATCATACCAAGTCCATCTATGCACTACAGGTCATAGATGACTTTCAACATAATATAAACATGAGGATGATGACAATGACATAATAATTCAATAAAACAAGTTCAAGAATTAATTTATTCAGGAACCAATAACGTCCAAATTGTCAACATGATACTTCTTTGTAGAGTAAAATTCAAGAATACTCAGAAGAATATTTCCATGAAAAGATACTGGATGAAGCGCAAATATCAAGGATATTCTACTAATTTCATGGAGTATAGAAGCCAACACTTTAACCAACTGAGTATAATAGAATATATAAAACTGCAAATAGATTTTCACCGCCATGCGGCAATCCACTTAGACAGATCATGTCCATAATTTAATAAAGAATGAATACAAAGGATCATTCACCATGCATGTGGTAATTCATATAGACAGGTTATTCTAACAGAATAATAAAGAATGGAATAACAGAAGGTTTCACTATGCATGCGATAGACTTCACAGACAGGTTATTCCTAACAGAATAATAAAGAATGGAACCAGGTCATGCGTAAACGCACAGACAGGATATTTTGACAGAATAATAAAGAACGGAACCAGGTCAGGCAAAATTCGCACCGACAAGATATTCCAACAGAATAATAAAGACGAAACCAGGTCCGTCGTAAAATGCACAGACAGGATATTCCAACAGAATAATAAAGAATGTAATAACAGAAGAATTTCACCAAGTATAGGGTAGCCCGCGTATACAGGTTATTTCAACAGAATAATAAATAATGGAATAACAGAAGTTCTCTTCATGAATACAAAAGAAATAATACCCCTTATGGGTACAACAAATAATATCCCTTACCTTTGAAAGAAGAGTATTCTGACTGGTAGGGCGAGGATATACTCGAAAAAAAGTTGCACTACGCTCAAAGCTTTCTTAAACTCTAAATAAATACGCTCAAGATTATAGAAGAAAAACTCTCTCTATAGTTTCTCTCTCTAGAGTTTCAGTGAATTCATAAGAAATAATGAAGGAATGAGCTTCTATTTATAGAAGAATGGACTGCATAGTAACTAATTCATGAACGGTCTAGATTAACTTACTTTAATCTGACGGTCCATATTTAAAGCAAAATCTTTTAAATAAAAATATAATATATTCTATTTATAATCTAATAAAACGAATAACTTTATAAAAGTATTCTATTTTATATAAAAAGATTTTACTATACAAAATACTATGCAGGCACTATGCAACACTATGCATAATAAAATATAATATATTCTATTTATAGAATAACTTTATAAAAGTATTCTGTTTTATATAAAAAGATTTTACTATGCAAAATACTATGCATAATAGAATAGAATATATTATATTTATAGAATAACTTTATAAAAGTATTTTGTTTTATATAAAAAAAATTTCTGTATTATTACATTAATAATATCAATAAAACAAAACTGAGTGACTTATCACTTAAGCATCAATAATCAATACCGTGTGCTACTATACAACCACGCGTATTACTGTACTTTTAACACCGAGTGTTTCAACAGTTAACGGTAAAACTTCCGCCGTTATTTTCATAAAATATTTTTATCGTTTTTTCAATCTGACAATAATTCTGTTGTGGGGTCCACCAATGATTGTGTCGTCGTACGAATATTCCCTGTTAAAACGAATATTCCCCGACCAATCGAATATTATATAACAACTTGCATACTTTGCAACATTTATAAATACTATCCACAACTATAACATTATATCAAATCCACGCCATAATATTAAAAAATTTTATTTCGAGAAAATTAAATCTTATTCGTAAAATTTGGGGTTTTACAGAACTGGCGAGGTTTGCTCCACACCAAGTGGACACCGAGGTTAGGAAGGCGCGACAGTTCGAGCAGGGCTTGAAACCCTGGCTCTATAATCATATTTTTGTATTACAAAGTACTTCGTTTAGGACCATTTTAGAGAAGGCGATAATTGTCGAATGTGATAGTGAGGCTCTAAGCCAATATCACAAGGATAAGAAGAACAAGGGGAAAGTGGATAGTGGAGTGAAGGTCGAAGGAGCCAGTGGTAGTGGCGAGGGACAGAAGAGGAAAACGTTCAACTCTAGGAATATCGGAGTCAAACTAGGAGACCTGAAGAGGAGGATGGAGGCTTACAAGACCTGTGGGAAGACTCACTTAGGAGTTTGTCTCAAGGGGAAAGCCGTATGCTATAACTGTGGACAAGAAGGGCACATTTCGCCTAACTGTCCAAGTCCGAAGAAGAATCATGGATGCTTTGTGTGTGGGTCAATTGACCACATGGCAAAGAACTGCCCGTAGAAGGGGACGGACGAGAACCGGGGCACTAATAGCGGGAAGTTAGCTATTAGTGGTCCAGCGTAGCCGGGTAAGCCGATGGCCCAAACTTTTAACATGACCGTCCAAGATGCAGTTGCATCAGGGGACGTAGTCACAGGTATTATTTTGATCAACGACATAAATGCTTACGTGCTGTTTGATTTGGGTGCTACTTGTTCGTTTATAGCATGTGATTTTGCTAGACGATTAGGATTACTTCCCTAAAAGTTGCCTATACCTTTAAATATTAAGGTAGCAAATGAAGAAATAATTCATGTAGAAGATGTTCATAGGAGTTGTTGCGTAAATATACGGGGTTGTAAATTATCGGTAGATTTGATACCGATAAAGTTAGGAGAATTCGATGTAATTCTCGGAATGGATTGGTTGGTAAGCCATGGGGCAATTATAGATTATCAAAAGAAATGTGTGAATATTAGAATGTTAAGATAACCTCAAGTAGTATTTTACGGGAATAGATCGCTGGGACGTTTGTGTTATTTAACCATGACACAAACTAGAAAATTATTGAGGAAGGGGTGTGTAGGTTATCTGTTTCATGTTGTTGATACCCAGAGAGTGGTAGCAACCATGGAACAAATACCTATAGTTAGAGAATTCGCCAATGTATTTTTGAGTGAACTGCTAGGTCTTCCACCGGATAGGGAGACCGAGTTTGTAATAGACATTGTGCCAGGAGCGGCACCAGTTTCCAGGGCACCGTATCGCATGGCGCTAATGTAAATGAAGGAGTTGATGGTGCAGTTACAAGAACTGTTGGACAGGAAGTACATACAACCGAGTGTTTCGTCGTGGGGAGCACCGGTACTGTTTGTCAAGAAGAAGGACGGATCATTAAGATTGTGTATCGACTACAGAGAGTTGAACAAGTTAATGATAAAGAATAAATACCTATTGCCCAGGATCGATGATCTTTTTGATCAGTTGAAAGGGGCTGAGTATTTTTCTAAAATAGATTTAAGAACGAGGTATCACCAGTTAAAGGTTAGAAAGGAGGATGTACCAAAGACAACATTCAGAACTCGTTATGGTCATTACGAGTTTCTGGTGATGTCATTTGGGTTGCTAATACACCAGTTGCATTTATGGATATGATGAACAGAGTGTTCAAGCAATATTTGGACAAGTTCATCGTGGTGTTTATCGATGATATTCTAGTCTATTCTAAGACACCAGAAGATCATGTTGAGCACCTAAGAATAGTGTTGGAGACACTAAGGAAGGAGAAGTTGTATATGAAGTTCACCAAGTGTGAATTTTAGTTAGAAAAAGTACAGTTTTTAAGACATGTCATTGACCATGAGGGGATTTCAGTAGATCCAGCGAAGGTGGAAGCCGTGATGAATTGGGAACAACCGAAAACGTCGACTGAGGTGCGGAGTTTCCTAGGGTTAGCGGGATACTATCGGAGATTCATTCAAGATTTTTCAAAGATAGCTACTCCATTGACTAACTTGACAAGGAAGACGATAAAATATGCGTGGACTGAGAAATGCGAGGACAGTTTTCAAGTACTGAAGAAGAGGTTAAGTGAAGCGCCTGTTTTGTCATTACCCGATGACACAGGAAATTTTGTAGTTTATAGCGATGCTTCGCATAGAGGACTTGGTTGCGTGCTCATGCAGCATGGCAAGGTCATTGCGTATGCATCAAGGCAGTTGAAGGATTATGAGAAAGTTTACCCTACTCATGATCTGGAACTGGCCGCAGTAGTTTTTGCCTTAAAGATATGGCGATATTATCTTTACGGGGAAAAATGTGAGATATACACGGACCACAAAAGTCTCAAATATATCTTCACACAGAAGGAGTTGAATATGAGACAAAGGAGATGGCTAAAGTTGATAAAGGATTACGACTGTGAAATCCTATATCATCCTAGAAAAGCCAATGTAGTTGTCGACGCCTTAAGTAGGAAGGGTCGGGAAAAGTCTTCTTTTTTAACAGCTCAAATTGAGTTAATAACAGAGATTGCTAGGATGGAATTAGAAGTGAAGTTGCAAAGAGAATCAAAAAAGAGACTGTTTAGGACGGAGATGCAATCTACCATCGCCGAGAGAGTCAAGGAGGTGCAGCTCAAAACTGATGTGTGTGACCAGATAAAGAAGCGGTTGACCAATGAAAAAGATTCAAAATACAGTATTGATAATGAGGGATTATTAAGATTTGAAGGAAGAATTTGGGTTCCGAATAAGACAGAATTAAAGGAGCAGGTACTACAAGAGGCTCATAGTTCGAGGTTTTTGATTCACCCTGGTATCACTAAGATGTATCAAGTCCTTTGACAAAGTTTTTGGTGGCCGAACATGAAGAGAGAAATAGCCGAGTATATAAGTAGGTGCTTAACTTGTCAGAAAGTTAAGGCCGAACATCAACGACCAAATGGCTTGTTACAGTCATTGGAAATTCTAGAATGGAAGTGGGAGCATATCACGATGAACTTTGTGGTGGGACTTCCAACTACAACGAAAGGGTATGATGCAATTTGGGTAATAGTGGACCGATTGACGAAGTCGGCTCACTTTTTGCCAATTAGGGTCAAGTATAACTTTGATCAATTAGCCAAACTTTATGTTAAGGAAATAATTTCCAGACATGGAGTACCAGTATCGATTGTGTTAGATCGTGATCTACGATTCACATCGAACTTTTGGAGAAGTATGCAAGAGCAGTTGGGGACGTAGTTAAAGCTGAGTATGGCATATCATCCACAGATTGATGGACAAAGTGAGAGAACCATTCAGACGTTAGAAGATATGTTGAGATCTTGCGTCATGGATTTCAAGGGTAGTTGGGATGATCATCTACCATTAGTAGAGTTTGCATAAAACAATAGTTGCCATACAAGAATAGGTATGCCGCCTTACGAAGCTTTGTATGGAAGAAAGTCCAGAACACCATTGTGTTGGGACAAAGTGGGAGAACGCCAAATGCTAGGGCCAGAATTGGTGCAGCAAGCAGTGGATATGGTGAAGTTGATACGAATGCGTCTCATAGCAGCTCAAGACAGACAAAAGAAGTATGCGGACTTGCATCGAGAAAATAGGGACTTTGAAGTAGGCTCTTATGTATTTCTAAAGGTATCTCCCTGGAAAGGAAAGATACGCTTTGGAAAGAAGGGAAAGTTAAGTCCAAAGCTTATAGGACCTTTTGAAGTGTTAAAAAGGGTAGGTGAGGTAGCTTATATGGTAGCATTACCTCCAGACCTAGAACGAATACATAACATATTTTACGTATCAGTGTTGCGTCCTTATAAGTCGGATTATAAGCACCTAATAGAGTATGAGCCTATTCATGTTGAGAAGGACTTATCATACGAAGAGATGCCGATTCAAATTTTCGACATAAAAGATCAAGTCCTGCGGAACAAAGTCATACCTTCCGTGAAGGTGTTATGGAAGAACCACGATGCAGAAGAAGCGACGTGGGAATTGGAAGAAAAGATAAAGAAGGATTACCCTCAGTTGTTTGCGTAATGTGAGACAAGATTCTGGGGTTAGAATCTTTATAAGGGGGAAGAATGCAACGACCGAGAAATTCAGATCCTTTGTAAAATAATTTTATTTAATAAAATAATGAATAAAATTATATTATTTTATATTATTATGTGTTAGTAAAATGAATGTCATTCTATAACCTAGAAACATCAAAAAGTCGTAGTATTTTAACTACGTGGAAGAATTAAAGTGTTTGAATTTCCAAGACGAAAATAAAAGTTTTTCGAGAAATTTTTTGAAAAACACTATTCATCAATTTATGCTCGGGAATTAATTTTGAACTTCCAAGAAATACGTAATGTTATAATATCGAGGCGAGACAGATTATGAAATAATAATCTAAGTATGGAAAACGAAAAATTTCGCACGTGGACTTAAATTAAGAACGTTAAGAATTAAAGTCTAATGAAATGGAATTTTGGATTTTGTAAGAATTACAAATTCAATAAACACTAATGTGTAAGCCCATGGGTGAATAATGGCAAGCCCAATGGTTGGTTAATAGGAAGCCCAAATTAAATTAAAGCAAGCTCAAAAGATAAGTTAATTAAACTAAACCTAAGCCCAAATGATGATCCAATGGGTAAAGTAGGATCCATGGGGCAACCCATGGATGAGCTTGGTGACCAAGGTGTTGATGTGGTGGCCAAGTAAAGTATGTGGAGGGCAAGTTTATACTTAGTGAGCAAGTAGTGATTAGTACGGAGGTTAGTTAAGGAGGTGGGATGTTCTAATGTCCATTATGCCCTCACTTTGGCTTTCCTATAAATAAAAGGAGATTGCTAGTCATTTATCACTTGTTCAAATTTCATCCAACATTAAAACAACTTATTGGTTGAGAGAATAAGCACAAATAAGTTAGACTTTCATATTTGTTCCAAGAAGAAGAAGAAGAAGTAGTTCATCAAAGGTAATGATCTTATGATCTAATAATCTTCTATCTCTATCATTGTAGGGTGATAAGAGAAGTGTAGTCTAATAAGCATGTATGCTAAGAACATGTAAGAATTGAATAAGTAATGAACTTAAGCCGAATAAGTCATGAATAAGTAACTTGAACCTAAATAAGTTATGAACTTATGATGAACTTGTCATGTGTTTGCTATATGAAGTTAGTATGTTTAATAAAGATGTAAGAATGTTGTTTAAAGGACTTAAATCTATAATAAGTCATAAGGAATGAAAACTTGTAGTTCATAAGTTATTAAGTCATGAACTTATGAAAAATAAGCCAAAACATAGCTTGAAAATAAGTTGATGTATCATGAAAATTGAAATGTTTATAGAATGAATTAAATCCATTTAGAACGATGATCATATCGTTAATAACGAAGTTATGCCGGAATTCACACGATTCGACGCTAGTCGTCGAATTCGTGAAATTCTCGGAATGGATGTCATATTTTGTGTTTGAACTCAAAAACATTGGTTTTCGATGGAGACAAGTCATATTGGGCATTATAGAGTTGCAAACTCGAAAATGATCGGATTTCGACTTAGAACGAAGAAACGAGTGTTGAACGTTCACGAACGTTTATCGTTTTCGTTAAAAATGGACTAATAGGTAAATTTTTAGTTAACAAAGTCGAAAATATAAAATTCTTGGATGAACACGTAGAGTATGTAATTTGTGAACCGTAGGCTCTTGAACGAGCCAATTCGGACTTATAACGAAGAAGTTACGAGCCCGGGAGTTTCACAAAATAAAAAGTCTGTAAAAAAATTTCTGGTGCACAGAGCTGGTGCCGCAGCACCAGCCCAAGGCATAAAAGCCCGCGCTGCAGCACGAGGCCAAGACATGAGGTACTGCTAGTTGGCACCGCAGCACGGCATGTAAAGCTGGGACTCGCACCGCAGCGCCGAGTCCGATCCTCAGCCACTGCAAAGTGGCGCTGCAGCGCGGCATAGAGAAGAAACGATGGTGCCGCAGCGCCAGCCCTAGGGTTTCGACAGAGAAGAAAGTTTACAAGTATAGCATGAATGGTAACTCATTAGTAATGAACTAAGGAACTTAATGAAGCATTGTAAGGTATTGTTAAACCTTAATTATATTGCCTAAAGGTTGAAGATAAGTAATCAAACATAAACGTAATGTGAAGGTAATATCGATGTAACGAAAAGTTGAAACCAATAATAACAAATCTAAGTTACAATTAGATTGAGAAGAAGGGTAAGATTCATTAGGAACCATGTATGTTCATTCATAACCTAATATGTTATGTGATGTTATCATTTACTGTAAAGACTTAAAGACTTAAACAAGAACGTGTTATAACTGTAGCAGACACTGAAGGCAAGTATTCTAACCCTTGTTCCAGTTCAATCTGGACAAGCTTTGTAATTCATGTATTCTTACACATGAAGTATTATATGATGAAGTCAAAGCCAACTCTTTCGGCTAGACTTACATTATGTTTTTATCAAAGCATGGTCAATGGTTACCAAGTTATATTGGTGTGGTTTTCAAACGAAGACTGAGTATGCTAAAAATGTTTTGTCGTCAAACGACAGGCACGTGAGGTTGCCACAACTTAAACGTACATACGTTTAATGAATATAGTCTTGATCAACATAGAGTACTATAGGCTGATCACCTAGACGTGCTCGTAAGTAATGTCGGACTGACAGACTTAGTGTCGGGATGTCCTTTTCAAAAGAACTTATGAAATGCTCAAAGTCTTGGACTGGAATTGATGTTTTACTGAATATTGTTGTTGTAAAACGTTTTGAAGGAAAAGAAGTGCTATTTTGAATTATCAATAGTACTTCGTAACTATTGTTCAGTTATTGAAGATATACGATTCATATGTTTCAAGCATGTTGTTTATTAGAAATGTTGTACTTGCTGAGCTAGTCATGCTCACCCTTGCTTGAACCATATGAACACAGCTAAAATCGAACGGACCGAAGGCTCCGGCATGGATAAGGGCAAGGCGAAGACGAAATCGTAGAATACTTATGTAATAGTATAGGGTGAATGATTGTATATATTTGATATTATGACAAGAACAAATGTATTGGTTATCGAGAACCTGGGGAAATATTAATATTATTTTGAATATATAGAAGACATATTCATTCTATTGAGGCTTTTCAATTGAATGTGTGTGTGAATGGTAGTACCGTGTAGCACCATCTGTCAGGTTGGAAGATACCTGGATTTGGGGGCGTCACAGGAAAGACTTGGCGATACAAACCAGGGAAAATCATCCTCATCGAGGAGGACCGATGATGGAATCTTTTATACAAGTCTTCATTAGACAAAGCACAACTCCCCAAGAGTCTCTAGTACATGAGAAGTACATCCTCAGTGGGAAGTCCGTACCAAGGATTAAGGACTTTGATGATAACCCCAATGTCAACATCCTGGAGGTTCCTATAAGCTTTGGAGTAGACATCCAAACAGTTCATCAGGGTCATTAGTGATAACTCCAGTCCCTAACAGAAGTCGTGGGAGCAGACAGTCATCACATCCCGTTGGAAAACGGTTCAACAAACCACATTCAGTATACATTTGCATCATGCTGCATCACATCGCATCATGATTATCTTGTCACATTTCAAGTGTCTAGTATTCTTTATCCTATCTATGCCATTACATTGCATGAATATGATAAAGAGGGGCATCTGTAGACACTCGAAATTTTTGCATTCCTGCTACTAACCTAGTAGGGGGCAAAATTATTTTTCGGAGATAACCCTGGAAGTCAAATCAGTTTAATCCCGGAGACAATCCCGAAATACTCAGTTTTCAATCTCGTAGATAATCCCGAGATGTCCAGTTTCAATCCTAGAGACAACCTCAGGATATTCAGTTCCAAACCTCGGAGACAACTCCGAGGAATACAGTTTCATTTCAGGAGAAAACCCTGGAGAAGTCAGTTTCAACCTCAGAGATAACCCCTAGGCACTTAATTCCAACCCCAGAGATAACCCCGGGAGGTCAAGCATACCTCAGAGACAACCCTGAGGACATCCAATACTCACAGTAGCCCAATCTCAGAGATAACCCTGAGCAACGACTGCTACATCAGCCCAAAGCCGGAGATAACCCCGGTGATAGGTAAAATCGTCATTTTGCCACCTCGATACTACATTTACCCCGTCTCAATGTCATTTCATCCCATGTTCTATATAGAAGTGTCCCACAAGAACCATAGCTTAAAATTCGGAGTGACTACTACACAAGATAGCACGCCGGGTAGAATTTGAAAAAACTTGAAGATCTGGTCATGGAACCATCTTCCCAGCTTCGTACTGTTAGAGTTTGTGCCCTAGAGGCCAATTATTTGATATAATTTCTTAACATTTCGATATTATATTTGATTGAATAAATGAATAATTTTATTATAATTTTATTTATTGCGTTATATAAATGTTAACATAATAAAATTCTTTAGAATAGTGATACAAATTATATTGTTTCAAGTATGTGACTTGAACATGAGATTATATAATTACAATTAGTATCATTGCTCTTAAATGTCCCTAGTCGAGTATCATTGTTGATGGGACAACAATGATGTATTGAGAATAGTATGTAGATTGACTGATGACCAAATCTCATTGGTCATAAATATATGAGATATTAAGTCAATGCATAGGTACATGTTAGAGAACAATGTGCTGGACAGACCCACCATGAGAATTCTACGTGGAACAGTATGCAAAGTGTTATTAGAGATTCTCATTGTGACAATGATGTAATGGACCTCCGACCTGAAATCACTATATTACTACACGAGAATTTATGTACTTTGATTTCATCAAAGGTCACATTTAATAGGGTGGACTATAAAGGTGATTATTTGGTACATCATGAATCGTGTGAGGAATATGAGTGATCTAGATGGAATTTAACCCTCCTATTTATTAGGGGTGATATCCATAGGCCTCTTGATTGAGTAGGACTATGAAATGCATTGCCATGCTCAAATAGTGATTTGTTTCATATAGTCTACTCATTGATCAAGAAAAAAAACTCAAATTAAATTATGAAGAGTATGACGCATTCCATGACTCGAGTTTAATCTAGGATATTAAGGTTAAAAGTATTAAATTACATTGAAACATTGGTCACGAAAAGGTTGCATCAAATCATCGATCTTGTTATTACTTGGGTAGCAGTGTTGCATTACTAGATGCCGCTCACTGTTTATAATTTTATTATATGATTTTAAAATTATTGCCAACGTAATAATAACATATAGGGTCACACGCATAGAACGTAATTAAAGGGAATTAATTTAAATTATAAATATTTAAATATGTCAATATGATTGATATTATTTAAATTACGAATTTAAATTAATAGGACAATTTATATATATATATATATATATATATATATATATATATATATATATATATATATATATATATATATATATATATACCTTAATTAAGTCTTACTTAATATATATATATATATATATATATATATATATATATATATATATATTTAAATTTTATTTTAATTAAATTAGGTTTTTGATTAATTCCTTTTAATCGCTATATATATGATATGTAGCAGCCATATTAAGGATTATCATTAATCTAAAAATCCTAGCCGCTCTTAGAGAGAGACTAGAGAAAAGTTTTCGAAAATCCTGTTCCTTTGGTGGCTAGTGTCGCAGCTCCCTTTATTGCAGAATCGTGCGACTGTTCGCGTAAGTTCGTGTGGATACCATAGAGACGTAGTTTCGTGAGGGATTGCGTTGGAGATTCAAAGCGTTTCAGAGGCTTTTTCATAATCGGTATAATCTCTTAAAACACTGAATTAATGTCTGTTTCGCATGGATCCTGTTTTGGGTTTCGGAATTTGTTTTGTTTTATAATTTTTATTTTCGTTGTGCATTGCTTTGTTGTGCCGAAAACCCAACACGTACAACCTCTTATCCCATGTCATTGTGTAGCTCTCAACAATAGCATTCTGAAAAGGTATATCACGCCTCAATCGGATGCCTGGATTGAAAGTTATGAAGGTTAAAGCGGGCAACACGTTGCACAAGTGCACTTTCTTCGAGACGGCGAGACCTGCAGAGCATGGGGCACCCCAGGCAGCCGCAGGTAGACCCGCGGTTACCGCAGGTGGACCCGCGGCTCCCCCCTCTATAAATAGAGGGCTTGGGGTGGCCATTTTAAGAGGGAAAAGGCGAGGAAGCCCTGTCCATTTTACTCTGTACACACTTTAAACTGAGTTCTTTCTTTTTCCAAACACTTGTGAGCTCGTGTTTTGCTACATATTGAAATATAACCTGTGGAAACCGAGTATTCATTTATCAGAAGCTATATGAAGTCTTCTTGGCAGCCCACTGTAAGACACCTCAGATTTTTAAGCTTTTTCTCACTTCTATCCACATATATCTATTCACGTTGAGTATCGTGTTGTGTGTGTATGTCCGGATCGTCGATCTGTGGCTTTTATTACTTATATATATATATATATATATATATATATATATATATATATAAATACTTTTATATATTGTCCAGATCTTAAGTTCACCCCTTATCCAACTCACCCCAGCGCACCCCTCCTTTAGCGATGGACCTGACGAAGGTTCGGTCATACAACCGTCGTCTATACTTTTAGCGACGATATATGTTGTCCGTCGCTAAAAGTATAGACGACGGTTGTATGACCGAACCGTCGCCGGGTCCGTCGCTAAATGGTAGTGAGCTCGGGTGAGTTGGATAAGGGGTGAGCTTAAAATCCGGATTACTTATATATATATATATATATATATATATATATATATATATATATATATATCTTCCAATCAAACTCTATTTGATTGAGCCTGGATATACATCCTGAGCGTTTACTTCTTTTGTATATATTAAAATACTTATATATATACTTATTGTCATCAAACTGTGTTTGATTGAGCCTGGATATACATCCGGTGCGTTTATCGCTTATATATATATACTGTTATCGAACTCTGTTCAATTGAGCCTGGGTGTGATATCCGGTGCGTTTACAGCTTATATATATATATATATATATATATATATATATATATATATTTACATTTCACGTCCTGCCTGGAGTTCACTTCGTGGTAGTTGATTGTTCATATATCTTTATTTACAGCTTTTATATATATAACTGCTTTATCAGCGTGCGAGTTAGATTTACCTAAATATGGCTATTTCTCACTTTAACCGGTTCATGGTGACTAAACTGGAACCGTTGAAGCTGGAAAGCTCAGATTTACTCAAAATCTAGTTCGTTTTCTAGCTTTTATACATATTGCTTTATCATGTGAGCCTAGGAATCATGTGATCACAGATTCAGTTCCGGAATCTAGATTCGGTTTCCGTGATGGACATTTTCAGCTGCAACCAACTTGTAAATTATTCACGGTGTCTGAATTTTCTTAGATGGCTTTCATGCCCACAAGGAGTTTGGCACTGCTATGTATATTATTTTCTCGAAGATGCTTCGCATCTCGAAAATAATAAAAGCAATACTATCGAACATTTAATAAAAATGGAAGTATTAAAGGCCTCAATTACTATTGAGCACAAGGGTTTGAAAAACCTGTTTTACAAAACATCATTGCCATATCTCGTTAAAATTGAACTTTTATACAAAATTCAAATCCTTTATATTAGGTGAAAATAAGGCATAGCACTACTTCCAGACAACTGCACATAGACCTATACACACACATTCAGATAAAAGTTTAAATTAGAAAATGGCGGTAACCGTGTTATCACGGATGTCAGGGGGTGCCTAACACCTTCCCTCCGCATAATCAAGCCCCCAGACCTTAATGAATCTCGGTTTTGCAGACCAGTTAAATAGTGTCACATCACTAGGTCTATGTGCAAACCATTTCTCAGTTGAGTTGGTGCAACCATTTAAAAATACCAACTGGCGACTCTTACAGTCAAATCGTTGACATATACATGTCGGACCTTTTTAAACTTGTTTTTTCAAACAAATCTCACCTAACATGAGAACACCAAAAGACAAGAACAGAAAGGGACAAATAAAAATCCCAACGTATACATGATATAATCATGATGACACGCCAATTAGCTACAACAAGCTTCACATATGTTATATATTAACTCTTCCTTGTATCATACGTCATTCGAATCATTAAACTCAGAATGTTTGTTTATCGTTCATTGTAGCTTTGTGACGTCTAAACGTCATACTCAACACCATGAACTAATGTCTAAGCCATAAAATCCTATGTATACTAAGCACGTTCGTTCTTCGCATATACTAAACATTCACATTGTTTAAAGTATTTTACGTTTAGAAATTCCATCTAACCTTTAACCCTTTAATAAGGTTTTAATCACTTGTTGTGGTGATACATTCGATTAACATTTATGTTCATAATCATTCTACAAAACTTTCCAATATCTGAGTGTTAAACAACTCATTATTATGCCTTGACACGACCTTGAACTGTGGTATTGCTCGAGCTACTACAGTTAGGCGCTGCGGCGCCCGAGTTGCTAACTTTGCCAATCGGTAACTTCATAATCCCAACTCGGAATGAATCCATTCTTGAGCCTATTTCTTGCTCTTACTACATACTACAATTTTCCCCAGACAGACTAATTTTTTGAATCCTCTAACAAGCCTTTCAATCAGCTTAAAAGTCCCTCGTCGCTCAGTTTTTCAACTTTGCATTCTTAATGTTTATTTTTCATTTTTTCGTAACTTACTCATCCGAAACCGGAATGAGTTCGTTCTCGATCCTACGACTCATAATTTCTACGTTCTATAACATTCTCATGAAACCCTAATTATTCAGAATCATTAACTAACATTAAAAATTCGTCCAAAAATCATAACGAACTATGATTTCAACGGTTAATGTCTTTTACTAAAATTTTAGCCATAATTTTGTTTGTCGACGTCGGGATTTTTATTTGTCCCTTTTCGTTACTTGTTCTTTGGTGTTCTCATTTTAGGTGAGATTTGTTTGAAAAAATAAGTGAAAAAGGTCTGACATGTATAATGTCGACGATTGGACTATAAGAGTCGCCAGTTGGTTTTTTAACTGGTTGTACCAACACAACCGAGAAAAGGTTTGCACATTGACCTAGTGATGTGACACTGCTAAACGAGTTGGTGAAACCGAGATTCAATTAGGGTCCGGGGACTTGCTTATGCAGAGGGAAGGTGTTAGGTACCCCCCGACATCCGTGTTGCCACGGTGACTGCCACTTTTCAAGAAACTATTATCTGAATGTGTGTGTGTGTGTGTGTGAATCAATGTGTTGTTATTTGGAAGTAGTGCTATGCCTCGTTTGCACCTATATACAAAGGGTTTGAATTTATGTAAAAATTCAGTTTTAAACAAGATATAGCAGTGATGTTTTAGAAAAGAGGTTTTTCAAACCCTTGTGCTCAATAGTAATTAAGGCCTTTAATACTTCTATTTTATTCCGTATTCGGCTGGATTGATTTTATTTTATAGATGCGAGGCATATGTATGAAAATAATGTACAAAAGGTGCTGAAATCCTCATGGGTATGAAAACCATCTGAGGACATCCAAACATCACCGATAAATTTACAAGCTTCTTACAGCTGAAAAATGTCCATCGCGGGAACCGAATCTAGATTCAGTGGATTGAACCTGTGATCACATGATTCCTAGGCTCACATGATGTCGCAATTGATATAAATGCAGTAAGCAGGTATATATATAAAAGCTGTAAATATATATATACAAACAAGATCTCCAACCACGAAGCACCTCCATGGGGGATCAGAAATATAAATAAAGCTGTAAAAGCTATCAATCACCACGGAGGATACTCCAGGCGGGACAAAACATAAATAAAGCTGTAAAGACGATCGATCGCCATGGAGGAAACTCTAGGAGGGGCAAAATGTACAGAAAGCTATTAAAAACGGTCAACCACCACGAAGTAGACTCCAGGTGGGACGAAATATAAATATATATATATATATATAAGCAATAAACGCACTGGATATAAAATTCAAGCTCATCGGACGAAATCCGACAACAGTTGATATATATATATATATATATATATATATATATATATATATATATATATATATATATATATATATATATATATATATATATATATATATATATATATAAAGCGGTAAACACACCGGATGTAAAATTCAAGCTCGTCGAATAAAGTTCGACACACAGTTTATATATATAAGTATATATATACAAAAGCAAATAAACGCTCTAGACCGAAGTTCGGGCTCAATCGAGGCATAACTCGATAATGTTAGTCCATATATATAAATATATATATAAATATATATGTATATACAAACTGAAATAAAATCACGGACCGAAGTTCGGGCAAACACGCGCAACACGACTCTCAACTTGAAGAAGGGTGTGTGTAAAGATGAAGAGAAAGGCTTTAAAGTGTGTGAGAAGGCTTACAGTGGGCTGCCAAAGAAGACTTCTATATCTTTAAAGTAGATAAACACTGGCTTCAGCAGGTACAAAAGTAGCTCTATGTGAGCTCACAAGTGTTTAAAATGAGAAAATACTCAGTTTAGGGTGAGTACAGAGCAAATTGGACAGGGCTTCCTCATCATTTTCTCTTACAAAATGGCCACCCCAAGCCCTCTATTTATAGAGGGTGGCTGCCCAGGGTGCCCCGGGCTTCGTGGGTCCCGTCGTCTCACAGTACATGCACGTAGGCAATGTGATGTCTGCTCGAACTTTCAGAATTGTAATCCGGGCATCTGACTGAGGTATATAGGACCTATTTCAGACCGCCGTTGTCGAGAGTTATGGAATGACATGGGATTAGAGGTTGTACGAAGTCATGAAGATGGGACGGTGCCCTCCGGTCTTCAGCTTCAAATTCTATCCGTTATCATGTGCAATAGTCACTCGGGATTGGTTCTTCTGAGCTTTTGTGGGACATTGCTGTGTAGAAATGTATGTCTGAAATATTGAGATGACGTGATGTGGCATCATATTGGCGAGATGACGACTTTGCCCCTCACCGGGGTTATCTCTGATTTGGGCTGATAAAGCATACGTTGCTCAGGGTTATCGCTGAGATTAAACTGCTGCAATGGTTGAAGGTCCTCATTGTCATCTCTGAGGTGTGCATGTCCTCCTGGTGTTATTGCCAGGTCTTGTACTGAGTATCTCATTGTGAGCGCCGAGATTGAAGCTGATTGCATTTGAAACAAGCATTTTCGGGGTTATCTCCGGAACTGCATTCCTTAGGGTTATCGGTTGGGACTGAGACTGGATACCTCAGGGTTATCTCCGAGATTAATCGGTCTTCTCCGGTGTGTGTTCTGATATTGGATCTACACACCTCGGGGATATGTTTGAGGTTAGAACTGTTACTCCCGATGTGTGTTCCGGGGTTGAGGCTGTTGCTCCCAGTGTGTGTTCTGGGGTTGAAATTGAGCTTCCGGTAGTATCCAGACTGGATGTGAACAATCTTCCAGGGTTCCCTCTTGAAAGACGAATATGTGCTCTTGCAATGTTAGTGACAGGTGTACAGAAAATTTCGAGTGTCTACAAATGCCCCTCTTTATCATATTCATGCAATGCGATGCATGGATAGGATAAAGAATCCTAGACACTTGAAATACAACATAATGTGAATGTATGATGTATGTGATGCATGTGTACGGGGTTGTTGCCCAACATGCTGGGATGATTGTTGGCTCCCTGTTGCTTCAAATGGGGATTGGCAATGATGACCAGATTGGATATATGATCCAAATCTTTGAGGATGTTGACATTGGGGTTATCACCAAAGTCCTTAATCCTTGATACAGACTTGATTCCAAAGAAGTGCCTCTTATGTGTAAGAGATCTGTGGGGATAAAGCTTTATCTATTTGAGGATGTGTATAACATATTCCATCATCAATCCTCCTTGATGACGTTGACCTCTCCTGGTTTGTATCGTCAGGACATGTCAAGGTTCTATTGGATTTACTGCCAACAACAAATGTTGTCAGGGTTGCCTGACCTTCGTTGACTTGTGCTTCACCGATGTGTGAATCAACGGATGAAATCCCTGTGGGGTAGACTGTCAAGGCTAGTTGACCTTCGCTGACGTGTGAATCAACGGAACACTGCATTGTGACCCCCGCCGGGGATCCGCTGGGGAAATATGAGTACTAGAGTATTAAATCCTCTAATAGTTCTTGATCTTCGATAGGTTTAATTGCTATCGGCTGACATAACGTCAAGGTTGCTTGACCTTCGTTGATATGTGTGTCAACGGACGAACACGCATTGTAATTTCGCTGATAGGTATGGTAGCGGCTGGTCATCGGATGGCGTCCGATGCTTTGTTAAAATTATTTCCAAAAATTATCACGATGTCAAGGTTGCTTGACCTTCGTTGATGTGTGTGTCAACGGACGAACACGCGTTGTAACCCCCGCCGGGGTCTGACATTGTAACCCCCATCGGGGACTCACGTTGTAACCCCTGTCGGGGACTCACGTTATAACCCCCGTCGGAGACTCACGTTTTAACCCCCGTCGAGGACTCACGTTGTAACCCCCGTCGGGGACTCACGTTTGATCTTTAGGGTAAAGACCCAGAGTTGGCGGCATTAGACCTGTGTAGGGTATTGCCGAATGTGATTAGTAACAACTGAGATCATTGGCATAGTGTACCTCGTGCTCGGGCGAATACCAATGAGTGATGTACAGACTCAAGGCTCTGTCTGAGAAGACCAGGATTGTAGGCCATTCTGCTCAATCGCATAGCGTTTTTATTCCTGATTTGGCCTTTTCAGCTTGCGAGAACTCCTTTGTAACTCGACCTGGACTGAGCCGGAGTGGTAAGACCCACATAGGGGTGCCGTAGGTGCACCTGCATCAGCCGTAGATGAGCCTGCGGCCAACCGTGGATGTTATAATCCAGCAGGTTGGTCTCACAAGTCACTTTTAACTTGTTTCGCAAGGGAAAATCCGAGAGCTTCCTTCAGATCTACTGAGTTTGGGCAATTTTCTATAAATTCTGTCATCGTACAAGTGTTTTGCACTATCCTGGTAACGTATGCATGTACTCTTTTCCAGTTTTTGTCCGTTGGAAAATGACTTATCGCATGAAATGCATCTAAACACATAGTAGTGATTATGTATGCACAGATGACTTGATAAAAAATATTCAACATAGTAAATGTTAGTATTAAACCATGCTGAACATAATAATGTGAAAAATTTTGACTTTTGAGACAGCCAAATTGGCACCTTTTTCTGCTTTTTTTATCCTATTTGAGGACATATGAGCAAAAGGTGAAAAGGCAAAGTACTCCTGGTATTGAGGTTAACCTTATGCATGATGTTTTTGATTTTTAAATACATATATTTTGTAAATGACTTTGGGGCAGGTGTGCTACTAAATGGCCACCTAGTCATGCCTATGTACATGTGGATAGTCCTATTTGCAAAGGGGACTATGGCAAAAATTTCCAGAATGTAGGCATTGGGTAGTCATGCATTTTAACTCTATTGTATGTTAAAGTAAATGCATGCATGCATGTAGTCATAAGATGCATTTAGAAAAGCTCCAGGTTAGAAAATACCACACCCTTTCTGAGGTGAATTGGAGACTTGTTGTCCAGATATTATGGATCCAGATCAGCCAAGTAGTTCCCGTAGGTCCACTTCTGGTGGACGGAGGAGGACTTATGAAGTGTCTCGTCCCCGTTCTGTGAGACAACCTCGTAGGTTGGTGGAGGCGGTGATACGTCCAGTCCGGGTTGATGTGTCGGACGTCGAGGATGAGGAGGAGGATGTTCCGATTGCGGACCCTGCTCCTGCTGCACATGTTCCCCGTAGGGAGCTCCCAAGTATTCAGGTAGCAAACCCAGAGCTTTTGGGTGATTTGAGTAGACATCCCTCGATGTATTTGCATGCTAACGAGGTATGACGTTAGATCTTGATCTTTCTTCTTTCCTATTTGTGAAGAGCAAAGGGATTTGATGTTGATCTGCATTTCATGCAGGTTCCTGGCTTTACACTGCCTCGAGGGAACTGGTTTAGCATCCACTCTATGTATCAGGCTCTTCATCCCGATTATAGAGCGGTAGTGCATGACTGGGGATTCGGGGCATTCTTCTCCATCCTTTCCCGTCGTTGTCCCTGGGGTTACCTCAGGACATTGTCTGAGTGGTGGTTTCACCAGACTCGGTCACTCCATTTGCTGGACTGTGAGGTGATAATGATGCCGATGGATTGGCGGTTTATCACGGGTATGGAGTTTGGAGGGCCGCCAGTGCCTTGTATGGCGGATATCACCCCTACTACCGTCAGATCCTTGTTAGGAGTTCCGGCGGAGGCGTTCAAGGGTAGGACTATCCGTGCAGGTCCTTTGAGCGTAGATGCTATGAGTGGGCTATTGAGCGAGCCCATGCCAGATGATGTCAGAGTCAGGGATCGCATTCTTTGTCGATTGTTCCTGATGATCATTAGGGGCTGCTTCATAGCAGATAACTCTTCCACGGTGTCGTTCACTTTGATCAGCGCCACACGTGATGTGGATAGTATTGGAGAGTATGATTAGGGTTCCTACACCTTTGCCTATTTCCTCAGGGGCATGCGTATGCACTCACAGGGTTTGACGGAGGCTTGGCTAGGATTTTACCCATTTCTGCTTGTGAGTATTTCTCTTATCATTTACCATATATAGGTTAAGAGTGTTAACTGACAGCAGATGTTTGCCTTTGTGTTGGCAGTTTTGGGCCTATGAGAGGCTCCCATGTTTACGTCTGGTGAGTGTATTAGGGTTGGATACCTACCCACGAGGACGGCGATGGCATCATTCCATACTGGCGGAGGTCCCTGTAGCTAAGGGTTTCACTCACTGCCGCTTGCAGCTGGAATTGTTGACAGCTGAGCTTATCACATGGATTCCCTATTCTGGGGAACATTTGGCCATCGATTTTGAGGATGGATACCCGACTGGAGTCGAGTATGTGATTTCCACCAGGAGAGTTCCTCTCTTCACAGATGGAGGCTGGGAGCTCTATTTAGGAGAGCGTGCTATTAAGAGCACTACAGGAGAGATTCGTATATCGATCTTGCCTCCTGTCAGGCGTTATTGGCCTGTGTCGTAGTCACCCGTCATTGATATTCCATTGTTGGGGGTTGACGGTTTTGCATTATCCGAGGGTCCATGTACTCAGGAGACGTTCCAGCATTGGTGGATCCCTCGTATTATTAGAGCCCAGACCCACGCCACTCAGTTCATGGGCAATTGGACCAGGCACATATATTTATCCGGCATTTGGGCAGAGGCAGGTTCGTTTGATCCTTCTAGCTCCGGAGCTGGCCCTTCGGGTGACCCATTTGGTTTTGCCGGCGCAGATCCTCCTTTGTATCGGCTGATATCCCTGTTGATAGAGATCCAGTGACTCAGGAGGAGTTACATTAGGTGGACAGGATTGATGATGTGGACATTGACACCATTGTCTTCTTGTAATGTGTATTCTCGTTATTTCTTTTGATAGGCCTCTGTTAGCTATTGGGTGGTTGTGCCCCATTCTCGCTATATCTTTTGATAGGCCTCTGTTAGTAGTAGGGTGTTTGTGCCCCATTTCCCTATATTTGTAGCTGTACAGAGATGTTGTATTAGATGATGATATACTTAGGAATGTATGTACAGTTTTTCCATTCCCTATATCATATTGCCATCTATTATCTGCTATGCATATGTATTTATGTCCAGAGATATTCAGCATTGATCCCTGGATGGTCTTATGACATGGCCCGTGCAGATGTCTTCTTCGACAGTTAGCCGTATTGATCATACCCCACCATTATTGGTGGTATCTGGTGTGCGATCTTGGTATGATAGCATGTCACCATCAGACAGGGTGACCGTAGATCATTTATTGCAGCATACTATGACTCTATTGATGTTTCAGGTTCCCACAAGATTCGTGGATGGCATGCTGGAGCACTGGGTATCGGAGAGGCAGGTTTTTCGATTTGGAACCCAGGAGTTGGCTCCCACTCTGGAGGAGTATGCATGGTTAACGATGCTGCCACTGGACAGACCTTACGTGCATATGGCTTTGGGGGACATGAGTCGACGGTTCATGACCCTCACTGGATTGAGGCGTAGAGTGGTACAGGATGAACTGACATCTGGCCACGTTATATCCCAGCATTTTCTGTTTGACAGATTTGGCTCTGAGGACAGTTTTTCACGACATTCCGGGGATTTCACCACACCGGAGGATCATTGACGTCTAGCCAGAGTGGATGTACTGCTATTGTGCATACTGTCGTATGTCTACATGCCACGGTACATGAATGAGATAGACATAGGAGTTATCATGGCGGTGAGAGCTTTCAGGGAGGGTCGTACCATCATTCCTATGATTATAGCCGAGACATTGAGGTCAGCTACATACTGCTGCACGTATCCGACATGAGTATTTACGGGCAGTTCGGTCATTCTCTACATGTGGTTTATGTCACACTTGAGACCGATTGGCACTCTTAGACGGCATGGGTATTGGTTCACCCATGATATAGCCATGTCGTACTCCTTTCAGCCATTAGAGCGTACAGACGCTATGTCTTGGTCTATGTTCTTGGCAGATATCAGAGATCCATTTGCCATATTGCCGTGTTCGGGGCTTAGCTCACCATACAGCTTTATTACTCATTCTCCGGGCATGGATTATCTCCCTCTAGCTGGCTTGAGGGGCGTGACCACTTACCATCCACTGGCCGTGATGTCTCAGTTTGACCAGTTTCAGGATTTTCATCCTTTCGAGGGGGTGCTAGGTCAGCGTTCGGCTTCTCGCTATCTTTCAAAAGAGGACCGATCTCGTGTGTATGCTTGATGGGATCAGCGTGAGATAGCTGATTTCTCTATTAGTCATCCAGGTTGCTCTGCAGAGTATTCTGCATGGATGGAGACAGAGGTTTCATTGGTTGCGGCAGGATCCACAGTACCAGATAGTGAAACAGATGAGGGAGAGCCCATGGAGGACATTGATTCCCATGTCACGGAGGAGTTAGTTGTCAGGTTGCCAGCATCTCCTTTAGATTCTCCCAGTACTAGTACTGTTGTGATTCAGCATTCAACACAGTACTTTGAGCAGCGTCTTCATCTGATGACCATTGAGAGAGACCAGGCTAGAGCCTTGATGTTGACTGCCCTTGATGAGAGAGACGCAGCTCAGCTAGAGAGAGACGATGCATTAGCTCGCAGAGATGTCGCTGTTGTTGAGCGGGATGAGGCCAGATCAGCCAGAGATGCAGTGATAGTTAAGCGGGATAGTGCCATATCTGCTCGGGATGTAGCCGTCACAAATAGTACTGCAGTGAGGTCCCTTACTGGCATGCTTGCAGAGATGAGCGTATATATTGATGATCCAATGGTCACCATGCAGATGGCTGCAGATCTGTTGAGTCGTGTGGATATCCTCATACAGGAGACCACAGCTTAGCCTCCTTTTCCGGAGAGGGATGCCATGTTGGGCTTGTTAGCTCGCATATATACGGACTTGTAGATGGGCTTGTATTTTCCTGCACAGACTAGCTTAGCCCTTTTTTCATGTACAGTTTACATTTATGTATATCAAACAGCATTATATATATCAGGGAAATATATTTTTGATCACTTCCCTTTTAGATATGCATGAATACTTGCTTGATATTTTGCCTGCTGCTTTAGGACTTGTGATCTTGATGTATTTTGAATTCCTCCTTGCTGGATGGACATTGAGTTATCTCTGGACAGTTCAAAATGGATCATTGATCTTTGTATATCCCTACCATCTTTTTGGTGTCTTGGGACTGATTTTTGTATGGAAATATGGAAAGGAGTATGTCTTTCCTCTCTGAGATTGACCGCACCACAGATGGTCGCCAGTACCCCTATTCAGGAGGAGTCTAGCTAATTTCATCTCTTATGGATTAGTATTGCTCTTTGAGGAACAACCACAGCTTAGATGGTCGTCGAATCTCCTATTTACGAGGAGAGGTTGGGTAATTCCATCCCTTTGGTTTGAAGCCAATAAAATGTGATGAATTGAAGTTTGATCCCAGTACCAGTTGACAAAGGTTTGTGTTTTGGTAGGGGGTGAGACCGAACCATGAATGGCTGCCTACGTACTCCTATTGAAGAGGAGATCAGGTCTGCGTAGTTCGAACCTGGTGTAAAAGGTTCAACGTTGTTTGTGAAAGGCAGATGGGTGTAGAAGCTTTATTGATGAAGAAGGTTGTAGAAGTGTTTTTGTTTGTTTTTGTAGAAAAGGGTAGAATTGTTTTTGTTGTTTTTTGTTTATTGCGACCGGGCCATATAGAATATGGTTGCCTACGTACTATCGTGTATCAAGGAGATCAGGTCGACATAGTTCACCCCTCAGGGTGAGTTGAAAAGCGTGATCCCATGTGCAGGTCAGACTGCGGGGAAGAAAGATTAATCCCATGTACAGGTCAGAATGTGGGGAAGAAGGTTTAATCCCATATGCAAGATAGACTGAGGATAAGAGAAAGTTTGATCCTAGGTTGAGGATAAACTGCAGGTACGAGAAGTTTGATCCCATGTATGGGTAGCCAAACTGCAAACGAGAGAGGTTCAATCCACGGTGGGATGACCTAAGTTGTATGAGCGCAGAGAAGCCAGGCTGCTGGCTGGAAGAGTGTGTTTCCCTGAGGGCCAAAGTGTGAAAAAGAGTTGTATGTGGTAGAGGGTTAAAGAACCGAAATGACTGGTGATCTGATGATCCAACACCAGGATGTTTGCTTGATGGTAACTTCAGACATAGTACCGTTTCACGGTGTCCGAGTTGATAAGTTGTGGAAATTCATCGTCGTCCATTTCTTGTAATCTGATAGCACCTCCTGTCAATACTTCCTTGACAACAGATGGGCCTTCCCAGTTAGGAGCGAATTTTCCCTTAAATTGATCTTGGTTGTCAATGATCTTCTTCAAAACCAAGTCATGTCGTTTAAACTGTCGTAGTCGGACTTTTCTGCTGTAGGATCTGGCGATCCTTTGTTGGTATAACTGACCATGGAAGATAGCAGCGGTTCGCCATTCGTCTATCAGAGACAATTGGTGATACATGTCTTGTACCCATTGGTCTTCATCCAGCTGAGCGTCCATCAACACTCTGAGGGATTCCATTTCTACTTCTATGGGGAGCACTGCTTCCATCCCATAGGTTAATGCGTAGGGGGTTGCCCCAGTTGAAGTGCGCATTGATGTTCTGTAGGCTAACAGAGTAGGCCATCCTTTGTGGTTGGCGGACATCTTTTGCATGATTTTCTTAATATTTTTGTTAGCCGCTTCAACAGCACCATTCATCTATGGACGATAGATGACGGAATTAAGGTGTTTGATGTGGAACTTACTGCATAACTCCTCCAACATTTTATTGTTAAGGTTCTTAGCATTGTCGGATAGAATCACCTCTGGTTGTCCGTATCGACAAATGACATTAGTTCAGATGAACACAATGATGACTTCTTTGGTAACCCTGGGGAAGGAGGCTGCTTCTACCCACTTGGTAAAGTAGTCGATCATGGTGAAAGATGAATCGATGTCCATTACTGGCTTTGGGCTCGATGGGCCCGATCACGTCCATTCCCCACATTGAGAAGGGCCAAGGTGAACTCATATTGCGGAGTTCCTGTGGAGGGGCGTGGATAGCATTTCCATTAATTTGGCATTGATAACATCTCTTGACATGGTCATTGCAGTCAGCTTTGAGAGATAGCCAATAATGTCCTGTCCTGAGGATCTTTTTGACAAAGAGGGTGCCACTCATGTGTGGGCCACAGACTCCACCATGGATCTCATCCATGAGTCTCTGAGCTTGGTCTTTTTCTAAACATCTGAGAAGATCTTGACCTGCATCTCTTTTGTAGAGTGCATCTCCGCTCAGGTAGAATTTCATAGCAAGTCGATGAATCCGCCTTTGTTCAGTCAGGCTCGCCTCAGCGGGTGTAGATTCATCTCGCAAGTACTCCTTGATATGCTGATACCAAGGTTGTTGGATGGGAGGTAGCTCATCCGATACTTCTCTAACATAGTTCCCATAGGATGGTGCCTTATGCAGGGCAATTGTGACGCTTGGCAAGTGTTCCTCGTCAGATATGTGTATCAAGGAAGCCAAAGTTGATAATGCGTCCGCAAAATCATTCCTATTGCGAGGAATGTGTAGAAAGGAGATTTCTTCGAACTCCGAGACCATCTGTAAAACCTGCCGATGGTAAGGCAGCAAACGTAGCTTTTTGGTTTGATAGATTCTCGTGGTTTGTCTGACCACTAATTCTGAATCTCCAAAGACAGTTAACCGTTTGATACCCATTGAACGGGCAAGTTTTTGCCCCATGAGACAGCCTTCATACTCAGTTGTATTGTTGATGCTGACAAACTGCAATTTGATGGTGACGGGATACTGCTCCCCCATATCAGAAACTAGAACTGCTCCAGCTCCAGAACCTTCTGTATTAACAGCTCCATCGAAATACATCTTCCATATTTGGCGTGTATCGTCCTGCCGAGGTTGCTGAACTGTCATGACCCCTTCATCGGGGAAGTATGTTTCCAAGGGTTTGAAATCCCCTGAAGGTGCGGCGGCCAGTTGATCCGTAACTCCTTGACCTTTGATGGACTTTTGAGTCACGTAGACGATGTCAAATTGTTGTAGGATCAACTGCCATCTGGACAGTCGGCAATTTAACATGAGTTTGTTGAACACGCACTTGAGAGGATCCATGCGGGATATGAGATGGGTTGTGTGACCATGGAGGTAATGTTGTAACCTCATGGAAGCCCATGCTAAAGCGCAACAAGTTTTCTTAATCAGAGTGCACTTGTGTTCACTGCTACTGAATCTTTTGTTGAGGTAATAGATAGCTCATTCTTGGCCTCTATTGAACTTCTGTCCCAGCATACAGCCCATGGCATTGTCACTTACTGACAGGTACATAAACAGAGGAGCATCATCTCTGGGTGGTACCAAAATGGGAGCTTTGACTAACTGATCTTTGATCATAAGGAAGGCCTTCTGGCACTCATCATTCCATTTTATGGAGGAGTTCTTCCTTAACAGCTTGAAGATTGGCTCACAGGTTGCTGTGAGTTGAGAGATGAACCTGCTAATGAAGTTGATTCTTCCCAAAAATCCCCGTATTTCCTTCTCTGTCTGAGGAATGGGCATTTCCGTAATGGCCTGGATTTTGGTAGGATCCAGCTCAATTCCTTTATGGCTGACTAGAAATCCTAGCAACTTGCCTGATTTAACGCCAAAGGCGCACTTGGCTGGATTCAACTTCAAGTTGTACTTACGCAACTTGTTGAATAGCTTTCTGAGATGGTCTAAGTGGTCATCCTCCTTCCGGGACTTGACAATGATGTCATCCATGTAGATCTCTATCTCTTTGTGCATTAAGTCATGGAAGAGAGCCATCATAGCTCGTTGATAGGTAGCTCCGGCATTGATGAGGCCGAATGACAACCGTCTGTAGCAAAAGGTTCCCTAAGGTGTGATGAAAGCAGTTTTCTCACGATCTTCCTCTGCAACCATGATCTGATGGTACCCCGCAAAGCAATCAGCGAAGGAGTACATGTCGTATTGAGCAGTATTGTTAATGAGAATGTGGATAAATGGCATGGTAAAGCTGTCCTTTAGGCAAGCTATGTTCAAATCCCGGTAATCCACGCAAACTCGCACCTTTCCTCCAGGTTTAGGCACGGGCACAATATTGGATATCCACTCAGGATATGTAGACACCATGATGATGCTAGCTTGAAATTGTTTCATAATTTCTTCTTTCACCTTTAAACTCCACTCAGGTTTCAATCGCCTGAGCTTCTGCTTGACTGGCTTAAATCCCTCTTTAATGGAAAGACGATGAAGAACAGTGTCAGTGGACAAATCCACCATATCTTCATGAGACCATGCAAACACATCCTGGAATTGGGTTAGTAGCGTAACCATGTCATTCCTTTGGTTTGGGGTAAGGTCTGATCCAATCTGGATTAACTTAGGGCTTTCTAAGGTTCTGAGATTGAAGGAAGTGGTTTGATCAAGGTTAGGTTTAGGTTTGTCTTTGACCCATTCTTGAATTTCTGGAGGCACCTCAATGTCCTCATGTATTTCCATCAAGGCTGAATTCATCTCTACATCAAAGTCACAATCTTTGTGGAGAAGAGGCACCGTATCAGCAAGTACAGGCACATCTAAACTCAAGGTCTTGAAACAAAATATGCTTTCACTTAGTATATATGAAGCGTTTTGATCATACACAGTGTTAGCATGTACTGGCAAAATAAACTGTTAATACTGTACAGAAAAGTAGCAGTTATTATATCTACAGGGCAGAAAGAGTTTCTGCCCGTTTTACCCTTGTCGACCAATGCAAGGAGTGCTGCTCCAATTGGCAAGGATAAAGTCCGGGTGAACCGCAGTGATGGAGGGGTTGTCATCGTCCTCCTTCTCCCGAATGATGACCATGACGTCTGGACAATCATCGTCTGGGGTATATCTGTTTGTATGTTCATCATGGATGATGATACGCATGCCCGACATTATCCGGACGACGTTCTGTTTGACTCTTTGTTTCTCTTCCTCCACTGCGGGATCTGGAACAAAGATTTCTTTTGCTTTGAATGGTACTAGGTTGGGAAATAGCATAGCCATCACGTTGGTTGGCACCTTTACAGGAGGTTGTACGGACTCAATGTTAGAAGGCGAAGATAAACGTCGCGTGGTTGAAGCCGAAGGAATCTGCTGATGCTTATGAGGATTCCTCTGACTAGAACAAGCAGAATAGCCTAATCCAACTGTCCTAGTTTGACTGGTTACTTGGATGGGGTATTTGATACCTTGGTGATCTTTACCCAACCCTTGTCCTGGCTGATGACCCAAAGACATCATTTCTTGAGTAGCCGACATTACTTCGGCAGAGATCTTGGGTACGGGCAATGGCATTCCCAGAGCATGGTATTGAGTATTGCTCACTTCCAAGGCATGCAAATTGACTGGTTGAACATCTGCATTAGCATTGATGAGTGGCAAATCCCCGTGTTGAGGACATTCTGGTTCAGCGTTGACAGTGACCAGGCTATTGTTGATAATGTATTTTAACTATTGATAAAGGGTGGAGGGGACTGCCCCAGCCATATGAATCCACGGTCTTCTTAAGAGCAGGTTGTATCCCGAATCTATCTTGAGTACGTGGAAAGACACGCAGAATGTATGGGGACCAATCTCAATTGGCAGCTCAATTACTCCGACCGAATTTCGGCGGGCTCCGTCAAAAGCTTTGATGACCGTATGCCTACTCCAGATTCGGTTGAGATTAATATTCATCTTCAACAACGTGGCGTATGGACAAATATTTAGAGATGAGCCTCCATCTACCAAGACTCCAGCCAATATATATCCGGAGGACAAGACCGCAATGTGTAATGGCTTGCAATGACCGGTCCCTTCGGGCGGTATATCGTCATCAGTGAAGGATATCACATTGTTGTTGAAAATGTGATCAACTAGGTGTTAAAACTTTTCCATATCCACTGATTCTGGTAGATAGGCTTCTTCTAAAACCTTTAGTAAGATCTTCCGGTGATCCTCGGAAGTTAGGACCAAGTCCAAAATAGAAATTTGGTGTGGAGCTTCTCTCAAGCTTAGAACCACCTTGGCTTCGTGATGACCCATAGTGCGGAGGAATTTTGCAATCTTCTCCATGGGTAATTTCCCCTTTGATTTGATGTTAGGCTTCATCACCCGTTGGGGAAGATACAGTAGATTTTCCTTCGACACTGTAGCAGTTGCATGTGAGGTGGATCCTTCACCTTCTCCATAATTCCATGGAACTGTGTGCAAGCAAATAATAGGATATTGTGCTCTGCATGGTAAGTTGATTGGCTCGGGAGCGACCACTTTCAAAGGATTGTTGCTTCCTCTGAGTTAAATTGTTGGTATAATGAATGGCTTGACAATATCATCAGCCTCAGTGGATATAACTGATACCAATGCCTTCCATTTAGTAGGACAGGTATTCTCACTTCCACGTAGTATAGTATCATCATCTGCTAAGTGCAGGATACCGCTGTCAATGAGATTCTGGATAAAATGGCGGAGTGTCCAGCATTCCTCTGTGATGTGACCGCGAGAATTGGAATGATACTGACATACTCTATCAGCATTGTACCATCCTGAACGGAGGTTAATTGGAGGTAGAAGGGAATTGATCCTTCCTTCATTGATTAGCATTTGAAGGATTTCCTCCATAGGTTAGCCCAGATGTGTGAATTCCCTTCTGTTGGCAAAATCACGACGAGCTTTGGCATTCGCTCTCTTTGCCACTTTGTCCTCCAGAGTTTCACTTTTTGAAGGTAATATGGGAATATTCATAACAATAGGGAGGAAATTAGCATGCTCCTGACTTACTAACTGGCGTGTAACTTGATGCCGGTAGGTCACTAGTTCTGCCAGTTGTTCGATCTGTTTGCATAAAGCTTTCATCTTACGTTCCATTGTGAATTGGAACTTGACACAATCCCATTTTTCCACCCCGTCTCTAGTGGTCTGAGATGATTCGTAGTTGAAATTGGAACTTTGTCCATTGCTCCAATTAATCATGTTGACCTCTTCTTCTTTGTGTTGAGGAAAAGGGTTGTCTTAAACGTGAGGCTGATCTAGTTTGGTGACCACGATCTCACTGTTGTCTATCAGGTCTTGGATTTTGTGTTTTAAGGCCCAACAATCTTGAGTATCATGTCCAGGTGCCCCGGCATGATATGCACATTTCTTAGCAGCATTGAACCCCCATCTATTAGGGCTGGCTGGTGTAAGAAGATGCGTGATTTTCTTATGTGTTGTCAGAAGAGTGAGAATATTCTCGAGTGAGTCTCCTAAGGGTGTGAACACTCGAGGGCATCTAACTTCTCCACCTTTTGGTACTGGAGGATTTGAAGACTGAGCTTGAAAGGGAGTGTAACTTTTCCTTTGAACAGGTATGTTCTGATTGCCTTTTTGACACTGCAGTATGAGGGAAACATCTTCCTCTTTCTTTTTATGGACCCTCCGGGGGTTGTTTCCATAATTTCTAGACCAGATGTGCTCAACAACCGCTTTAAGGTCAGCTAGGTCTTGAATCTTTCCTGACTTCAATCCCATCTCAACCATCTCCCCGTGTTTGATCATTTCAAATAATGGTTTATCGATGCCGGCTAACACTCTTTCATAGAAAGGAGATTCTTGTATATCTATGAAGGTCATGACCATTTCTGATTCCGTCATGAAAGGAATAACTTGAGCAGCAAGGCGCCTCCACCTTTGAGCATACTCTCTAAAAGACTCGTTAGACTGTTTCTTGACCTTGGTAATCTGATACCGGTCAGGAGCCATTTGTGATTGGAAGCTGTATTGAGTGAGGAAGGCGTGTGCTAACTCTTCCCAGCTATGGATCTTGGAGTTGTCTAATCTGGTATACCATGAACAGGCTTCTCCAGTCAGACTTTTCTGGAACAGCTGCATTCTGAGCTTCTCGTCCTCTACATAAGATCCTAGTTCTCCAATGAATACCTTCAAATGGGTATAAGGATCTCCTAACCCGTCATACTTTTCAAAGTCAGGAGTCTTAAATTTTTCTGGCTAATGAACACAAGGAAATACACAAAGGTCAGCATATGAAACACTCCCATGTGCTCCAATTCCTTTGATTGCGTGAAGAGTCTCTTCCATTTGAAGGACTTTCTTTCAGATGTCACCGGTGTCTGGACCTCCAGTGGGATGGGTGGTATCATGACTTTTGTTGGTTGTATCCAACTATAGTTCAGGTATTATAACGACCTGGGCTCCCCCTTGTGTAGAGGATTCAGCATGTATGGGTATTTTTGGACCCTGCATAGATTGATGTAGTTCTTTAAGCAGAACAACCAAGTCTATAATTTGTTTAGTTAATCTGTCGAATTCTTCGCGAGAAACTGGATTAGACTGGTCAGATAAAGACCTAATTGGCTGTAGGCCCGCGGCCTTTTTGGATTTTGACCGGGTAGTAGGTCCGACGGATTCCCTGCAAAAGACTTGCATAGTTTAGTCTTTAGGGAATGTGTAAATATTAACATGCTATGTGGTGTGTCTTTGCTTTAGGATTTTTATCCTGCAAAACAGAGGTTAGTTGTAATACGTGATAGCATGTTAATTTGAATATGTATATGCACATATTTCTTCATATTTCTCATTACATGGAGATGAATATGGCATGAATAGTGCAAGTAATGCAAAAGCATGAAGAGACTTTCCTCCGTGTTGGGTTTATCAAAGGCTGACCTATCTTAGGTTACTCTCGCGGCTTTTTGGCATGAAGGTTCCCAAATTATCGCAATTTACTCAACGGGAAGTTAATCCGGTCTTTCAACTGGAGCGAATTTGGGTGGTGCCTTTCCTGAGCCTCGGGGAATTAGTCTTCCCACGAGTCCAGTAATCAAACACCGACGGGATAGCCTCCTAGTGGAGGGACCACACAACATACATTCACATACATCGCGTTTTACCGTATGAAAATGATGACATGTGTGAAGCACTAATATCATAAGTAGATATGGTGTGAAGCACTAAGTGCAATAAGGAAATGCATTCGTATACATTCATCATAAATGTAAATGCAACATCCACACATAAGTAGATAATAGTTTTGAAAAGATTGTAGTAGCGGCTTAAGTCCTCTTACTGGAGTCCCCAGCAGAGTCGCCACCTGTCGACTTTGGGATTTTTATTTGTCCCTTTTCGTTACTTGTTCTTTGGTGTTTTCATTTTAGGTGAGATTTGTTTGAAAAAACAAGTGAAAAAGGTCCGACATGTATAATGTCGACGATTGGACTATAAGAGTCGCCAGTTGGTTTTTTAACTGGTTGTACCAACACAACCGAGAAAAGGTTTGCACATTGACCCAGTGATGTGACACTGCTAAACGGGTCGGTGAAACCAAGATTCAATTAGGGTCCGAGGACTTGCTTATGCGGAGGGAAGGTGTTAGGCACCCCCCGACATCCGTGTTACCACGGTGACCGCCACTTTTCAAGAAACTATTATCTGAATGTGTGTGTGTGTGTGTGTGAATCAATGTGTTGTTATTTGGAAGTAGTGCTATGCCTCGTTTGCACCTATATACAAAGGGTTTGAATTTATGTAAAAATTCGGTTTTAAACAAGATATAGCAGTGATATTTTAGAAAAGAGGTTTTTTCAAACCCTTGTGCTCAATAGTAATTGAGGCCTTTCATACTTCCATTTTATTCCGTATTCGACTGGATTGATTTTATTTTACAGATGTGAGGCATCTGTATGAAAATAATGTACAAAAGGTGCTGAAATCCTCATGGGTATGAAAACCATCTGAGGACATCCAAACATCACAGATAAATTTATAAGCTGCTTACAGCTGAAAAATATCCATCACGGGAACCGAATCTAGATTCAGTGGACTGAACCTATGATCACATTTTTCCTAGGCTCACATGATGTCGCAATTGATATAAATGCAGTAAGTAGGTATATATATAAAAGCTGTAAATATATATATATATATACAAACATGATCTCCAACCACGAAGCACCTCCTTGGGGGATCAGAAATGTAAATAAAGTTGTAAAAGCTATCAACCGCCGCGGAGGAGACTCCAGGTGGGACAAAACGTAAATAAACCTGTAAAGACGGTCGACCGCCACGGAGGAAACTCCAGGCGGGACGAAATGTACAGAAAGCTGTAAAAAACGGACAACCACCACGAAGTAGACTCTAGGTGGGACGAAATATAAATATATATATATATATATATATATATATATATTAAAGCGGTAAACTCACCGGATGTAAAATCCAGGCTCATCGAACAAAGTTCGACACGCGGTTTATATATATAAAGTATATATATACAAAAGCAAATAAACGCTCCAGACCGAAGTCTAGGCTTAATCGAGGCATAACTCGATAATGTTAGTCTATAAATATATATATATATATATATATATATATATATATATATATATATATATATATATATATATATATACAAACTGAAATAAAACCATGGACCGAAGTTCGGGCAAACACACGCAACACGACTCTCAACTTGAAGAAGGGTGTGTGCAAAGATGAAGAGAAAGGCTTTAAAGTGTGTGAGAAGGCTTACAGTGGGTTGCCAAAGAAGACTTCTATATCTTTAAAGTAGATAAACACTGGCTTCAGCAGGTACAAAAGTAGCTATATGTGAGCTCACAAGTGTTTAAAATGAGAAAGCACTCAGTTTAGGATGAGTACAGAGCAAATTGGGCAGGGCTTCTTCGCCGTTTTATCTTACAAAATGGCCACCCCAAGCCCTTTATTTATAGAGGGTGGAGCCGCAGGTGTACTGCGGCTCGACCGCATGTGTACCAGAGGCTGCCCGGGGTGCCCAGGGCTTCGCGGGTCTCGCCGTCTCGAAGTACGTGCACGATGTCCGCTCGAACTTTCAGAATTGCAATCCGGGCATCCGACTGAGGTATATAGGACCTGTTTCGGACTGCCATTGTCGAGAGTTACGCAATGACATGGGATTAGAGGTTGTACGAAGTCATGAAGATGGGACGGTGCCGTCCGGTCTTCAGCTTCAAATTCTATCTGTTATCCTGCGCAATAGTCACTCGGGATTGGTTCTTCTGAGCTTTTGTGGGACATTGCTGTGTAGAAATGTATGTCTGAAATATTGAGACGACGTGATGTGGCATCACGTTGGCGAGATGACGACTTTGCCCCTCACCGGGGTTATCTCCGATTTGGGCTGATAAAGTAGACGTTGCTCAGGGTTATCGCTGAGATTGGACTACTGCAATGGTTGAAGGTCCTCACTGTCATCTCTGAGGTGTGCCTGCCCTCCTGGTGTTATTGCCAGGTCTTGTACTGAGTATCTCGTTGTGAGTGCCGAGATTGAAGCTGATTGCATTTGAAACAAGCATTTCCGAGGTTATCTCCGGAACTGCATTCCTTGGGGTTATCGCTAAGGTTGGTAGCTATTCGCATGGTTGGGACTGAGACTGGATACCTGTAATAACCGTAAATTTTATAATTTAATATTAATATTTATATAAATAGAACGTGTGAATATTTATTTTATAAATGCTTAGACAACATGAGGTGAGTAACTCAATTGAATTAAATTGAACTTTTAATAATTGATAAGATGTGGAGAATTATGATAAGCTTATGAAATGTCGTGTGTGACACAATGATGGAATTAGTGAGGAATAAATTAAAGGAGGACTGCATTACTAAGTAAAAGATGACAATAAGAGAGGTGGTATATAATTAATTTATTTAACTATACCAGAGTAATGATAAATCATTGAATTGGTTTGAAAGCTTGTCTGGATGGACTAAATCATTTTTATTATTATATAAGTGAGAAACTTAAATTACGTGAAATAAACCAACTTATTAATAATTATTAAGGTGGTGTATAATTTAGTGTTATTTGGGTAAATTAAATTAATTAATTTGCTGCCATAATAATTAAGTATCTACATGTTTATAATCCAAATAATAAATATGGTAGAATAAGGTGGTAGGCCTAAATTGATTTAGTGGGCAGCTTTAATAAGATTTTTCTAGCCAAACTATTTTGTTACTTGTAAATTTCGGATGGGATGTGTGGCTAGCTAAATAAAGTCTAAACTTAATAACTCTTTTTATATGTAAGCCAAGGGGATTTGGACCCAACCTTATAATTGGTAAACCACCCATTTTCGGCAGCCTTAGGAAAATTTTTAACCATTTTCGGCAACTAGTAAAATGGTGGCAGCCACATTGAACTAAAAGCCAATTAGCCTTGTGAAATAATTCCAACAAGTTAAGTTTCTAGCATTGGGTATTGCACTTAATTGAGACCATCATTTCGGGACCATTGCATCCAAGAAAAAGGGAGCTTGCGTATGATTTTTTTTTTGTTGACAGTACAATGGGACATGTGTGATGGGATGTCATAGAGCACTTAGGGCTGCTATAAAGTTATTGTAGGGGGATGGCCAAGAAGACTTTTAATTAATTTATGCACCCCTTTTTAGTATATATATAAACCCCTTGCTCTAGTTTTTTTTTTAAAGCAAGAATCAGTATTAGAGAAAGTGAGAGTGTTCGGCGAAGCAAGAGAAAAGTAGCAGCAGCAGCTCTTCACTTGGCAACGCATTTCTAATTTTCAAGCTAAGGTATAAAAAACAAAATAGTTAAATTAAATTACTTCCATTTAATTTCTAGTACACACTTGTTCTTCTTTTTGAGGTAATGTGAATATTTTGTGTTGCTTGTAAAAAAAAAATTAGTATGCTTAACTAGATGTATGCATGCTAAATTAATATTTACCATGTGCTTTCAAACTAAATTAATTTGCAAGAATGCATGATGATTTTCGTAGTGGAAGAAAAAAAAAGACAAACAAAGCATGTAAATGAAAAGAAGGAAGGGGCGGTTTTGGTGTATCTTTTAAATGGTTGTTATATGTAATCTTTTATTTGTGTGGTATAGGAATGATGCTTTGTGGCTGCTATGTTTAAGGCAAATTATCTGTTAGCATGAGGTCTAGCTGTACGAAAAAAAAATTATTATTAGTTGTTACATAATTAATAATATGTTGCTACATGTGAATTATTTTTGTCTTCGTGCAACAAGGATGCTACTTGTGGTTGTAATTTTTAGGGCCAACATAGCTGCTAATTGTGTAAGAAAAGTTGTCGTACATGTCCAATAATTTTGGTGGCTACATGTTCTTATTAAAGGAGTTGCTATGCATGAGAATTTCAAATCTTTTAGCCTTACCTGTTAAGTATTCTTGGATAGTAAAATGTGGGCAATGTGAAGATTTAGAAGGCTTTATATCAAACACATTTTTAGTACCTCCAGCAAGACCAAACGTAGGACTTGGTTCAAAAAAAAAAATTTGTTATTCCATAATGGTTATTGAGGATAAGTAGAGTAATATTTAAATTCAATAAGAAGAGTGTTTTCATAAAGTGGGGTTGTTTATGTATTATATTTGTAATGTCTTTCAAAGAAATATTTTGATTAGCTAACATGGAGGTAATGAAATATATATATATATATATATATATATATATATATATATATATATATATATATATATATATATATCAGTACACTAAACTAATTTAATAATATCATTAAAACATTAAATTGTGACACTATGTGCATAATATTTTTAGGAAGTAATAAAAAGGGTAGATGTATTTACCCTTAAGCTACACTCTAATGTGGCATTAATTAATCAAAAAGAAAATGGGTGCAGGTTATAGCAATAAACAAGCAGGTTGTGAAAAGTCCTTTTGGACTCTAATTAATAAAATTAGTTCAGGTAAACTAAGTTGAGCAACAATTTAATAAATTAATGTTATGTGCATAGTTTTCTTAGTTGTGAGCATAAATGTGTAGTAAGTAAGAAATGTAGTATTTTTTTTTAAATTATGTATTGTATGAGAGACTAGTACCTTAAACTAGGATGACATGCGATTAATAGCTAAAGTGAGTCGGTTTTCAACAATCACTAATTTGTACGGCTATATTATTATATTATAGGCAGTATACGTGACAAGGTGTCAAAGGTAAACATAATCGACGAATGAGGCAAGTTCCTTATTTCTTACACTGTATACATTTGAATTGTTGTCATATCAACCATATTTAGATCAAGTAAATATCTGTTTCTATTCGAAAATCATTTGTATACCTCGACGTTGTTGCAAGCATTGGACTTATCGTTCTTAAATGCATTATAAAAGTTGTCTAAGCCTTTGATTCGACTAGACTATTATTATGTATTAAAAGCTATCCAAACCAATTGATTTGGTGCGGACTATCGTAAATCTACTGAGATGAACAACCCTCATTGAAGGGGAAATTATATATTGTCAGGAAACCGACGTGCGCACATGAGTATGATTAAATGTTATGCATAACGTAAGGTACTTTAGGCTGATCACCTGTTGTACTCGTTTATATTGGATTACAGTATAATACTGTTAATTCTAGTAAGAGTTCTTAGTCTTTAGTGACTGCTCAGTGTTCATTCATATTGAACCTCGAAATAAATAAATCCTGAAATTTTGTTGATATCCTTCAGTCTATAGAGACACCTATTGAATACTCTTGATATTTCTTGATATCCTTGAACTACCAATTATTATTATACATTGAAGATTTAAATGCTATAACTGCTCATCCTTCTGGCTATATTACTTGCTGGGCAAACTTGTTGCTCATTCTTGCTTCCTGAAAACATTACAGTTAAGGCAGAGCAAGGCGGTACTTCAGGAAAGGACAAGGGAAAGGGCAAGGCTACAGAATAACTTAGTCCTTTAAGATTGGAAGTATTATTATTATTGTTATGCTTATTATGATGTATTTAAGGATGATTAAGTTATGTTTAAGTTTAATCACTGAATTGTCGTAGTAATGGTCACGGTACCTTGGGACGCGAATATTTATATTATATCAATGTAAATTATTATATTATTTCCGGTGTTGATGATTTTAGTAAGATATTCGTAGTTACACGTGATGCACCAAATTCGTGATATAGGTGTCCGAATTTTGGGGGCATCACAGGTTGGTATCAAAGCTATAGTTATAAACCTTAGGAGCGAGAATCCTTAGATTATAACTTAGGAGAACTTAGAAGATAGGAAGGGATGAAACTCATATAGAGTTTTCATAGAGAGAGACTTAGCGTGTTATAGAATATAACTTCATTCTATATAATGAACTTATGTTAGCTAACATTCTAATGGAGTTGTTGTTTGTTTTGTCTTGTGTTGGTGATTGTAGGATGACTGACATGGGAGGACCTAGCCGATTAGTAGAAGAGGATCTGCGTGACATACACGTGGTATATGAGGCACCATCGATAGCGGAGCCTATATCAACTGTAGTCCCTATCAATGATGATGATGAGGAAGAGGAGATGGAGCCAATACCCGAGGAGTCTGATCTAGAGGAGGAGCCTATGGAGGAGCGTATGGTGGACGAGCCCATGGAGGACTCCGACGAGGCTACTTTCGAGGATAGGATGTTGGGGGAGTATGAGGAGCAGATTTTAGAATTAGGGTGCAGAGTTGAGGAGTTAGAGGCTGAGGCTAGGGAAAGGGAGTACGAGTTCCAAAAGCTGAGGGACGAAGACCACCAGAAAAAGTTAGTGATGCAGGAGATGGAGGTGGAGATTGCTTACCGTAAGGAGGCAGGGATCCAGGTAGGGGCTTTGTTTCACAAGGCGGTGGCTAGGAATGTAGAACTGGCAGGGAAATTGGAAGAGATGGAGGTGGAGATTGCTTACCGTAAGGAGGCAGGGATCCAGGTAGGGGCTTTGTTTCACAAGGTGGTGGCTAGGAATGTAGAACTGGCAGGGAAATTGGAAGAGATGGAGCAAAGGGAGTTGAGCGAGAGGAAAGAGAAGGAAGCTATCCGTACTCAGTTAGAGATGGAGGTAATGGATAGGATCCATTTCGAAGAGAAGTGGGAAGGGGCCAATGATAGGGCTAACGATCTAGAAGATGAAGTGAGGTGCAAAAGGAGGAAGATGAACAGGATGGGCTATGCAGTGCGCACGACCATAGAGAGGCTGATTGATGGGGTAAATCACTACCCGGCAGAGCAGGGATAGACTCGGCACACCATATGTGACACCCCCAAAATTAGGTATACATCACCCATCTTGAGTCGCCAGATACATGGTACAGAATTCAAATACAACTTAATAATACAACTGCCATGTACAATACGACAAAACATAAACTGTGAGTTTTAATACAAATATTGTCTACTATAGAGTATACAAACTCAAAAGGAGTCCTCATTACAATTATTATCACACTATTACATAAAATAGTGAGGACTACTAATGCTATCATCTGGTTCATCACTCCGTTTCCCGACTCGTCCCAACTATATTCTCATTTCCTGAAGAGAACAGTGAAAGAAAGGGTGAGCTCAACTAGCCCAGTAAGAAATATTATCACTAAGATAATGCAAAATAAATTATCATTAGTCTTCAACAATGTTAAACTGATAAAATACAATAGACATCAAGTTTAACTGCAGCGGATCAAGCAATCCATTAAAAGAGTCAAGTAGAGAATAAAATCTACTATCTTTTATGATTTAAAAGGTTTTTCACGACATTTATCGCTGGGACTCAGCTTAATAAATAATCCACATCATCGAATCACCCCTGCACTACGGCCAAGGATATTCTTTAGTATCACGACCACGAATTATCCATGCACTACAGCTAAAGATAATCATGTTTTCATCAACGGTCCTGATCATGCCATAAAATAATTCATCTTTGCACTACGGTCAAAGAGAATCCATAGCCATAATCATACCAAAAAGTGTCCATCAATGCACTACGGGCCAATGAGGACTTTTTTCACATCATTTGTAACATTATGGTCATGATTACACCGAATAATCCCTGGTCATAATCATACCAAGTCCATCTATGCACAACAGGCCATAGATGACTTTCAACAAAATATAAACATAAGGATGATGGCAATGATATAAGAATTCAATAAAACAAGTTCAAGAATTAATTTATCTAGGAACTGATAACGTCCAAATTGTCAACATGATACTGCTTTGTAGAGTAAAATTCAAGAATGCTCAGAAGAATATTTCCATGAAAAGATACTGGATGAAGCGCAAATATCAAGGATATTTCACTAATTTCATGAAGTATATAAGTCAAAGTTTTAACCAACTGAGTATAATAAAGAATAGAATAACAAAAGAAATCACCATGCATGCGATAGACCGCACAGGCAGGTTATTCCAACAGAATAATAAATAATGGAACCAGGTCCGGCGTAAAACGCACAGACAGGATATTCCAACAGAATAATAAAGAATGGAACCAGGTCCTGCGTAAAACGCACAGACAGGATATTCCGACAGAATAATAAATAATAGAACCAGGTCCGGCGTAAAAAGCACTAACAGGATATTCCGACAGAATAATAAATAATGGAACCAGGTCCGGCGTAAACGCACAAACAGGATATTCCGACAGAATAATAAAGAACAGAATAATAGAAGAATTTCACCATGTATGCGGTACTTCACATAAACAGGTTATTCCAACATAATAATAAAGAATGGAATAACAGAAGAATTTCACCAAGTATAGGGTAGTCCGCGTATACAGGTTATTCCAACAGAATACTAAATAATGAAATAACAGAAGTTCTCTTCATGAATACAAAAGAAATAATACCCCTTATGGGTACAACAAATAATATCCCTTACCTTAGAAAGAAGAGTACTGGATATAGGAGTAGTGAATTAGCAGAACACTTTTCTTCTTTCTCTCTATAGTTTCTCTCTCTAGAGTTTCAGTGACTTCGTAAGAAATAATGAAGGAATGAGCTTCTATTTATAGAAAAATGGACTACATAGTAACTAACTCATGAACGGTCTAGATTAATTTACTTTAATCTGACGGTCCATATTTAAAGCAAAATCTTTTAAACAAAATATAATATATTCTATTTATAATCTAATAAAACGAATTACTTTATAAAAGATTTTACTATGCAAACACTATGCAGGCACTATGCAAATACTATGCATAATAAAATATAATATATTCTAATTATTGTCTAATAAAACAGATAACTTTATAAAAGTATTTTATTTTATATAAAAAGATTTTACTATTAGCCTAATAAAACAAATAACTTTATAAAAGTATTCTGTTTTATATAAAAAGCTTTTCTGTTTTATTATATTAATAATACCAATAAAATAAAACTGAGTGACTTATCATGTAAGCCTCAAAACTCAATACCGTATGCTACTATGCAACCACAGATATTACTTTACTTTTACTACCGAGTAGTTCAACAGTATTAACAGTAAAACTTCTGCCGTTATTTTCATAAAATATTTTTGTCGTTTTCTCAATTAGACAATAATTCCGTTGTGGGGTCCACCAATAATTGTGTCGTCGTACGAATATTTCTCGACAAAAATAATATTTCCCGACCAATCGAATATAATATAACAACTTGCATACTTTGCAAAATTTATAAATAATACCCACAACTATAACATTATCTTAAATTCACACCATAATATTTAAAAAAATATTTCGAAAAAATTAAATCTTTATTCATAAAATCTGGGGTTTCACAATCTCCCCTCCTTATAAAATTTTGCCCTCAAAATTTACGTACGTACCTGGTATGCCGAACAGATAAGGACACTTTGTCAGATTCTAACTCTTGAGGTATAACCTTTGAGTGTTAAATACATTCCAGGATTTTAACAGGTACATCTTCATACGTTAAATTATTCGCTATCTCGTCCGGTTCTAAATCAATAATGTGGTTCGGGTCGTCCACATATTTACGTAACATCAATATGTTAAAAATGTTATGAACACGCGATATACTTGGCGGTAAAATGAGTCTATAAGCCACAGTTCCTACTCGATCGAGGATTTCAAATGGGTCAATTAAATCGAGGGTTGAAATTTCCTCTCTTCATCGATTCTTTCTTCTAGAATAACGCCCTCTTGAACCTTCTTCTTCACATTCATCAGCTCTGAGTATGTAGCTTGAGCGGCTTTAAATTGATCGATTAAAGTTGATTCTAATCGTATATTCGTTATCTTCACGTGGGTCCCTAGAGTCTTTAACTCTATCTTCATCATTTATAAGTTATACGAAATGGGTCTTTGTGTTAACAATATCTCACTTGCATACGATCTTCTACTCAACGCATCAGCTACCACGTTCGCACTTCCACGATGATATTGATGGTACGATCGTAATCTTCAACAGCTCGAGCCAACGTCTATGGCACATAATACGTTCATTTTAGTTGAAGAAATATTTAAGGGTTTAAGAAATGGGTTTTGTACTGGGGTCAATATAAAATTTGATTTCACGCTCTGGGGTAGGCTAAGAAGTCTTCACGAATACGTCAGGAAATTTATTAATAGTAGAAATATCGTTCAAAACTGTGACCCTCATCCAAGACTTGGATAGCACGTCACATTGATACCTATCAACTTGCCATCATCATTCACGACGTCGTCTACAGAAAGTCTGGTGTCGGTGCATTCCACACAAGGAGGTCACCAGATAAAGGCTCAGGGCTTTTTACTTATGGCTTGATATGACAATGATTGACTTTAGTGGTTTGGTTACTTTGAATTCGCATAACAGGTTGGTTAGGAGTATGAAAGCTAACAACCTTACAAAAAAAACATGATGGGTAGTTAACCAATCGATTCCTAAAATCACATCAAAGGCAAGTATTTTCAAAGAGATACGATCGACAGGTAACGTGAAAGTGATGATTTAAATCAAACAAGATTTATAAATAGTGGAGGTAACGAAGGTTTCTCCCAACGGAATTTCAACAGATAAATCAAAGTCTAACTTCTCCATAGTTAACTTCAAACATTGAACACAACTAGGTAAAATAAAAGAGTGAGTAGAACCGGTATCTAACACGGTATAGACTTCACAAGAGTTTATGATTAACATACCCGTGATAATTTTAATCAGGTTCCTTGTCACGAAAAAAAACGCTCTCTCTTAAACTACCGGCTTTAACATTTCTGGAACGGCCTTTGGTGCCTCCATCTTAGCTGAACTTGTCTTCGGTGAACGACAAAATAGGGTTAAGTGACCTTCTCTTCCACAATTATAACATGCTTTGGACGGCATCGCGTAGTTTGGACTGATGTGTCCCTCCCCTCCGTATTTGAAGCATATGATAGGTGGTCGTTCTCCTTCCTTAACAACGGGTGCTGGTGACGACGTCTTCACGTCATTGTTGAACCTTCTCTTCTTGAAATGTCCATTCTTATTATTTTGGCCATGATTACCACCGAAGTGCTTACCATTTCTGGCATGTTGATTCCCTCCAAGCTTATTGTCACCGCTTTGATGACTGTTATCACTAGTATTATCATTTTGCCGGCTGCTCTCTTTTGGTTGGGTTGACTCGTTATCGCTCTTCAATAACTGAGCCCAATTTACAATATCTGAATACAAACACAGTTTATGAGAAATAAGATATTGACGTATCTCCGGCTTCAAACCTCTTAAAAATATCCGCGTCATTCTCTCTTCATTATCAACCAAGTGGGATGCAAATCGGGACAACTCGGCAAACTTGGCTTCGTACTGCGACACGGTCATGTTGTTTTGCTCCAACTTGATAAATTCCACCTCCTTCATGTGATAAATGCTTTCAGGAAAGTACTTGTCATTGAACAGCTCTTGGAACTTCTTCCAAGACATCTTGAGTGCGTCAGGCTGGGTACGTTTTACATATTCCCACCAGTAATCTGCCTCTTCACGCAACATAAAGGTGGCAAAGGGAACCTTTTGCTCCTCTAACCATCCTAAGACATCAAATATCTTGGTGATCTGCTTTAACCATGTCTCTGCCATAAGTGGTTCTGGCTTTCCCAAAAACTCCGGTGGTCCCAGCTCCTTGAACTGCTTAGCGGTGACCAACCTTGGGTTGCCATTATTTTTACCTGCATTATGAACAGGAGCCGCCTTCGCCTGATATTGCATGAATTCTAAAAAACTCCTAAACGTACCGTCATTCATCAATTGATCAGTGTTGTTGTTTACAGGAGGATTATCGCCATCCTGTTGCCCATTGTCCTGATTATTGATCTGTGGAGACTCAACAGTCTCTTGTGCTCCATTGCTTATCTCAACATTTTCAGATTCCATTTTCAAATACTGCAACAAAACAAGGGTTAATTAACATATCACATATTATCCCTATACTCTGACCGACCAATTAAATACCAAATAAACTTAGGTAGGTCATACTAGCGAAGGAATTACCCGTCTCTCCCCTCCTAGTTCTATTCTCACATCCTAGCCAGGGATCATATCCCTAAGCTCTGATACCAACTGTGACGCCCCCAAAATTAGGTATACATTACCCATCTTGAGTCGCCAGATATATGGTACAGAATTCAAATACAACTTAATAATACAACTGTCATGTACAATACGACAAAATATAAACTGTGAGTTTGAATACAAATATTGTCTACTATAGAGTATACAAACTCAAAAGGAGTCCTCATTACAATTATTATCACACTATTACATAGAATAGTGAGGACTATTAATGCTATCATCTGGTCCATCACTCCGTTTTCCGACTCGTCCCAACTATATTCTCATTTTCTGAAGAGAACAGTGAAAGAAAGGGTGAGCTCAACTAGCCCAGTAAGAAATATTATGACTAAGATAATGCAAAATAAATTATCATTAGTCTTCAACAATGTTAAACTGATAAAATACAATAGACATCAAGTTTAACTGCAGCGGATCAAGCAATCCATTGAAAGAGTCAAGTAGAGAATAAAATCTAATATCTTTTATGATTTAAAAGGTTTTTCATGACTTTTATCGCTGGGACTTAGCTTAATAAATAATTCACATCATCGAATCACCCCTGCACTACGGCCAAGGATATTCTTTAGTATCACGACCACGAATTATCCATGCACTACGGCTAAAGATAATCATGTTTTCATCAACGGTCCTGATCATGCCATAAAATAATTCATCTTTGCACTACGACCAAAGAGAATCCATAGCCATAATCATACCAAAAATTATCCATCAATGCACTACGGGCCAATGAGGACTTTTTCCACATCATTTGTAATATTACGGTCATGATTACACCGAATAATCCCTGGTCATAATCATACCAAGTCCATCTATGCACTACAGGCCATAGATGACTTTTAACAAAATATAAACATGAGGATGATGACAATGATATAAGAATTCAATAAAACAAGTTCAAGAATTAATTTATCTAGCAACTGATAACGTCCAAATTGTCAACATGATACTGCTTTATAGAGTAAAATTCAAGAATGCTCAGAAGAATATTTCCATGAAAAGATACTGGATGAAGCGCAAATATCAAGGATATTTCACTAATTTCATGGAGTATAGAAGTCAAAGTTTTAACTAACTGAGTAAAATAAAGAATAGAATAACAAAAGAAATCACCATGTATGCGATAGACCGCACAGGCAGGTTATTCCAACAGAATAATAAATAACGGAACCAGGTCCAGCGTAAAACGCACAGACAGGATATTCCAACAGAATAATAAAGAATGGAACCAGGTCCGGCATAAAACGCACAGACAGGATATTCCGACAGAATAATAAATAATGGAATCAGGTCCGGCGTAAAATGCACAAACAGGATATTCCGACAGAATAATAAATAATTGAACCAAGTCTGGTGTAAACGCACAGACAGGATATTCCGACAGAATAATAAAGAACAGAATAATAGAAGAATTTCACCATGTATGCGGTACTTCGCATAAACAGGTTATTCCAACATAATAATAAAGAATGGAATAACAGAATAATTTCACCAAGTATAGGGTAGTCCGCGTATACAGGTTATTCCAACAGAATAATAAATAATGAAATAACAGAAGTTCTCTTCATGAATACAAAAGAAATAATACCCCTTATGGGTACAACAAATAATATCCCTTACCTTAGAAAGAAGAGTACTGGATATAGGAGTAGTGAATTAGCAGAACACTTTTCTTCTTTCTCTCTATAGTTTCTCTCTCTAGAGTTTCAGTGAATTCGTAAGAAATAATTGTTGGGTTTCGACAGAAACACACAGCGAAAATTAAAATTTAAAGCAATTTCAAAACCCTAAAACAGGATCCATGCGAAAAATAATTAATTCAGTGGTAAGAAATTATACCGATTGTAAAAGCTAGAATCGATACGGTTGAATCTCCAATGTAATTCAAACGGACTGCGTCTCTACGGTATCCACACGAACGCTCCACACGAATCGTCCTACGATCTGCAGAAGAAGGAAACGCGGTACTAGCCACCAAGGATGAGAATTTTCTGAACTGTTTTCTCTAGTCTCTCTCTAAGAGCAGCTAGGTTTTTTATTTTGACGTAAAATCTAAAGTGACTAATATATATCATATATATAGCAGTTAGGAGGAATTAATCAAAACCTAATGTTATTAAAATCCAAATTTATATATATCTTAATTAAGTCTTACTTAATTAATATACCTATATATAAATTATCCTATTAATTTAAATTCGTAATTTAAAATTCTATCAATCATATTGACATATTTAAATCTTTACAATTTAAATTAATTTCCTTTTAATTACGTTCTTTGTGTGTGACCCTATAGGTTATTATTACGTTGGCAATAATTTAAAAATTATATTATAAAATTATAAACAGTGAGTGGCATCTAGTAATGCATCACTGTTACCCAAGTAATAATAAGATCGATGATTCGATGCAACCTTTTCGTGACCAATGTTTCAATGTAATTTAATCCTTTTAACCTTAATATCCTAGATTAAACTCGAGTCATGGAATGTGTCATACTCTTCATAATTTAATCTGAGTTTTCTTGATCAATGAGTAGACTATATGAAACAAATCACTATTTGAGCATGGCCATGCATTTCATAGTCCTACTCAATCAAGAGGCCTATGGATATCACCCATAAAATATAGGATGGTTAAATTCCATCTAGATCACTCATATTTCTCACACGATTCACAATGAACCCAATAATCACCTTTATAGTCCACCCTATTAAAGGTGACATTTGATGATATCAAAGTACATAAATTCTCATGTAGTAATATAGCGATTTCAGGTCGGAGGACCATTACATCATTGTCACTATGAGAATTGCTAATGACACATCGCATAATGCTCCATATAGAATTCTCATGGTGGGTCTGTCCAGTACATCGTTCTCTAACATGTACCTATGCATTGACTTAATATCTCATATATTTATGACCAATGAGATTTGGTCATCAGTCAATCAACATACTAGTCTTAATATATCATTGTTGTCCCATCAATAATGATACTCGACTAGGGACATTTAAGAACAATGATACTAATTATAATTATATAATCTCATGTTCAAGTCACATACTTGAAACTATATAATTTGTATCATTATTCTAAGGATTTTTATTATGTTAACATTTATATAACGCAGTAAATAAAACCATAATAAAATCATTCATTTATTCAATCAAACATAATATCAAAACGTTAAGCAATTATATTAAATAATTGGCCTCTAGGGCATAAACTCTAACAATAATGAAGGAATGAGCTTCTATTTATAGAAAAATAGACTGTATAGTAACTAACTCATGAACGGTCTAGATTGATTTACTTTAATCTGACGGTCCATATTTAAAGCAAAATCTTTTAAATAAAATATAATATATTCTATTTATAATCTAATAAAACGAATAACTTTATAAAAGATTTTACTATGCAAACACTATGCAGGCACTATGTAAACACTATGCATAATAAAATATAATATATTCTAATTATTGTCTAATAAAACAGATAACTTTATAAAAGTATTTTGTTTTATATAAAAAGATTTTACTATTAGCCTAATAAAACGAATAACTTTATAAAAGTATTCTATTTTATATAAAAAGCTTTTCTGTTTTATTACATTAATAATACCAATAAAACAAAACTGAGTGACTTATCACGTAAGCCTCAATAATCAATACCGTATGCTACTATACAACCACACATATTACTGTACTTTTACTACCGAGTAGTTCAACAGTATTAACGGTAAAACTTCCGCTGTTATTTTCATAAAATATTTTTGTCGTTTTCTCAATTCGACAATAATTCCGTTGTGGGGTCCACCAATAATTGTGTCGTCGTACGAATATTCCCTGACAAAAATAATATTTCCCAACCAATCGAATATAATACAACAACTTGCATACTTTGCAAAATTTATAAATACTACCCACAACTATAACAATATCTCAAATTCACACCATAATATTTAAAAAAATATTTCGAAAAAATTAAATCTTTATTCATAAAATCTGTGGTTTCACACCATAAGCCGAGATTTGGTGGTGCACATTACTCAGAGGGAGTACCAGAGCGCTGTGGAGCGCGGAATGATAGATTAAGTCTAGGCGTTAAAAGTTATTAGTTGTAGTTCGTTATGTGGTGTATTATCTGTTGTTGTAATTTCAGACTTTTATGTAGAATGTGAGATAGTTGTAAGCCCCAAACTTTTGAGTTATATTAGAGGGGTAATATGTTAATGGTTGTCCCCATCTTTTGTGATATTAGGGGATAAGTTGTGTCGTTTATAAAAGTATGCTAGAGATAATTAAGTAATGTAACAATTTGGCATATGAATATAAATGATCTTATTCTGAAATGTATTCTGAAATCTTATTCCTTTTATGGAGAATTGTTTAAGTAATATAATTAGATAATAAAAAAAATGGAAGTTTTGTGATGCAGAAAATGCCACCCAGACGTAGATTAACTGCACCGGAAGAGTCGGTTAATGATGAGAGAGGACAAGTAGATCCCATTCAGAGGCTTGTAGATTTGTTAGGGGAGGCTCTTAGGGGAAGAAATGAACAAGTACCACCCATTCCCCAAGTAGCTCCGGTCGCAAACTTCAAGGACTTTAAGAGTGTAGGACCTCTGGAATTCATGGGTACTACCGATCCTATCGTAGCGCAAACGTGGATCAAGAAAATGGAGAAAGCCTTCGCCATTGCTCGTGTGGGTGAAGACCAGAAAACCGTGTTCACTACATATATGATGAGGGGTGAAGCAAACTACTGGTGGGAAGCAAATCAACAGAGGGCGGGAGAAGGGACTATAACCTAGGAAAGGTTTAAGACTTTGTTCTTCGAGAATTACTTCCCGAAGAGTATAAAGAATAGGATGGAGGTAAAGTTTCTAGAACTAAAACAAGGGGAGATGACGGTGGCATAGTATACGGCCAAGTTCAATGAACTCGCACGATTCGCAAAACATCAAGTAGACACTGAAGAAAGGAAATCTCGACGCTTCGAACTTGGACTAAAACCTTGGTTGTTCAACAAGGTGTCGGTCCTTCAAATTGACTCGTTCGCCACATTATTGGAGAAGGCGATAATTGCTGAGCGAGGTAGCGAGGCATTGAGCTAATACAACAAGGAGAAGAAGAACAAGAATGCTGGGGGAGAAACTCATGGAGGGAGTAGCAGTGGTGGAAGTTATCTGGGAAAGAGGAAATGGGATAACCGCAACAACAACAACAACAACAACAACAACAATACCAACCACCGAAACATCAACCAGTCAGAAAGTTATCAAGGAGGGTTTAAGAAAAGAAGTGAAGCTTGCTCAAAATGTGGGAAAAACCATCAAGGGGAATGCTGGAAGGGGCGCAGCGTCTGCTACAACCGCGGCCAAGAAGGGCACATTTCACCCAATTGCCCAAAGCCGAAAAAGATCAAGGGATGTTTCGCGTGTGGCTCAACTGAGAATCAAATCAAGGATTGCCCAAAGAAGGGGAGAAACGGAGGAAGCGGCCAACAGGGAGGGGGCAACAAGCTGATGATCGGCGGACCAACGCAATCCAACCGACCGACTGTCCGAACCTTTAACATAATTGTCCAAGACGCAGTGACTGCAAGGGATGTGGTGTCAGGTATTCTCCCAATCAATAATATAAATGCCTATGTATTATTTGATTTGGGTGCTACCTATTCCTTTGTGTCTGAAGAATGTGCTAATCGACTAAACATACCTCCTGAACATTTAGAAAATTCATTGAACGTAGAGATTGCGAATAAGGAAGTAATTCCCATAGAGTTTGTTTACCGAAACTATTATGCAAACATTAGAGATTTCTAGGAGAGTTTGATGTGATATTAGGAATGGATTGGTTATCCGGCCATGCTGCAATAATCGATTGTTAGAAGAAGAGTGTGAACCTTCAGACCTCAAATCGGTCTAAGGTAGTATTTTATGGTAGCTCATCGCTCAAGCAATGGTTTTGCCTTACGATGATGCAGGCCAAGAAATTGTTAAAGAAAGGATGTGTAGGTTATTTAGCCTATATAGTGGACACTCAGCAAAAGGGAATGGAAATGAAAGATATATCAGTGGTAAGAGATTTCCAAGACGTGTTTCCAGACGATCTGCCTAGTCTTCCGCCAGACAGAGAAATCAAATTCATAATAGACTTAGCACCGGGAACCGCACCGATTTCAAAAGCCCCATATCGTATGGCGCCAGTAGAAATAAAGGAATTGATGATTCAACTGCAAGAGTTACTAGATAAGGGTTACATTCGGCCAAGTGTGTCTCCTTGGGGAGCACCAGTGTTGTTTGTAAAGAAAAAGGATGGATCGATGAGGCTCTGTATCGATTATCGGGAGTTGAACCGAGTGACAATTAAGAATAGATATCCATCACCAAGGATAAACGACCTTTTCGATCAACTGAAGGGAGCGAAGTGTTTTTCCAAGATAGATTTACGAACGGGTTATCATCAGTTGAAAGTGCGAGAGGAGGACATACAAAGGTCGGCGTTTCGAACTCGCTACGGACATTACGAATTTGTAGTGATGTCATTTAGGCTAACTAATGCTCCGGCAGCATTCATGGACTTGATGAACCGAGTTTTCAGACCATACTTAGATAAGTTCGTAGTAGTATTTATCAATGACATTTTGATTTATTCAAAGACGAAGGAAGAGCACGGCGAACACTTGAAGAGGGTATTGGAAGCATTGAGAAAGGAAAAGATGTACGCTAAATTTTCAAAATTTGAATTTTGGATGGAAAAGGTTCAATTTCTAGGACACATGATAGATCAAAATGGAATTTTCGTGGATCCTGCAAAAGTGGAGGCGGTAAGTAACTGGGAACAACCAAAGACGCCAACAGAAGTTAGGAGTATCTTAGGTTTAGCTTGGTACTATCGAAGATTTATCCAAGATTTTTCTAAGATAGCAACCCCGCTAACCAATCTAACGAGGAAGACAGAGAAGTTCGTGTGGACGGACAAATGCGAGGAGAGTTTCCAAGAATTGAAGAGGAGGTTGAGTGAGGCGCCTGTATTATCATTACCAGATGACACGGGAGGATTTGTGGTGTATAGTGATGCATCGCATAGAAGACTTGGTTGTGTGCTAATGCAACATGGCAAGGTCATTGCATATGCCTCACGACAGTTGAAAGATTTTGAAAAACGATACCCTACCCATGACTTGGAGTTAGCGACGGTAGTTTTTGCGTTGAAGATTTAGAGGCACTATTTGTATAGAGAAAAATGTGAGATATATACGGATCACAAGAGTCTGAAATATCTTCACACAGAAGGAGTTGAACATGCAACAAAGAAGGTGGTTGGAACTAATCAAGGATTACGACTGTGAAATTCTTTATCACCCGGGAAAAGCAAACATTGTAGCCGACGCTTTGAGTAGAAAAGGAAGGGAGAAGTTATTCAAATTGACAACTCAAGAGGAATTAATAATAAAAATAGAAAAGTTGGAAATAGAGGTGGAGGAACCAAAAGAAGCGGAAGGAAAATTATTCATGATGAGAGCTCATCCGACGTTATTGGATAGAATAAAGGAAGCACAAGAGAAAGATGAAGAATGTGAGAAGATAAAGAAGAGAATAGTAGAAAATAAGGAAGAAAGGTTCAAAGTAGATAAGGACGGTATATTGAGGTTTGAGGGTCGAGTATGGGTGCCAGCTGTAATCGAACTGAGGGAGGAAATCTTACACGAAGCACACAATACGACATATTATGTTCATCCAGGAGGTACAAAAATGTACCGGGATCTTCGGCACCACTTTTGGTGGCCTAATTTGAAAAGAGAGATTGCAGAGTGTGTTAGTAGATGTCTTACTTATCAAAGAGTCAAAGCAGAACACCAGAGGCCAAGTGGACTACTTCAACCACTGGAAATACCAGAATGGAAATGGGAGCACATTACGATGGACTTCGTGATTGGACTTCCGGTTACACAGAAGGGTTATGATGCCATTTGGGTTATTGTGGACTGACTAACAAAGACAGCTCATTTTCTACCCATCAAGATCCGATTCAATTTGAACCAGTTAGCAAATTTATATGTAAAGGAAATCGTATCGTGACATGGAGTACCGGTGTCGATTGTCTCCGATCGAGATCCGCGTTTCACGTCAAAATTCTGGAAAAGTTTGCGGGAACGAATAGGAACTCAATTAAGATTAAGTACTGCTTATCATCCTCAAACTGACGGGCAGAGTGAACGAACCATACAAATGTTGGAGGACATGCTTAGAGCTTGCGTGATGGACTTCAAGGGGAATTGGGACGACCATTTACCACTGGTAGAATTCGCTTACAATAATAGATATCATGCGAGTATCGGTATGCCCCCATATGAAGCTCTTTACGGGAGGAAGTGTAGAACACCATTATGTTGGGACGAAGTCGGAGAACGACGACTTTTGGGCCCAGAATTAGTTCAGCAAATGGCCGACGTGGTAACAACAATAAGGGGCAGATTGGTAGCAGCTCAAGATCGCCAAAAGAAGTATGCCGATTTGCATCGTCAGAACTGAGACTTTGAAGTCAGTAGTTTTGTATTTTTGAAGGTGTCTCCTTGGAAGGGAAAGATCAGATTCGGAAAGAAAGAAAAATTGAGTCCGAGGTTCATAGGACCATTCAAGATATTGAAGCGAGTGGGCCAAGTGGCATACAAGGTTGCTTTGCCACCCGAACTGGAACACATCCACAACGTGTTTCACATCTTCGTACTACGTCCGTACAAGTCTGACTATAGACACGTGATTTCCTATGAGCCCATTCAAGTAGAGAAGAATCTGGCATATGAATAAATTCATGTTCAGATATTAAATAAGAAAGAACAAACGCTAAGAAATAAAGTTATATCTTCTGTAAAAGTAGTTTGGCGAAACCACGATGTCGATGAGGCCACATGGGAATTAGAAGATAGGATGAAGAGAGACTATCCCCATCTTTTTGTGTAACCTTGTATCAATTCTGAGGACAAAATTTTTATAAGGGAGGGAGGATGTAATAACCGTAAATTTTAAGATTTAATATTAATATTTATATAAGTAGAACGTGTGAATATTTATTTTATAAATGCTTAGACAACATGAGGTGAGTAACTCAATTGAATTAAATTGAACTTTTAATAATTGATAAGATGTGGAGAATTATGATAAGCTTATGAAATGTCTTGTGTGACACAATGATGAAATTAGTGAGGAATAAATTAAAGGAGGATTGCATTACTAAGTAAAAGATGACAATAAGAGAGGTGGTATATAATTAATTTATTTAACTATACCAGAGTAATGATAAATCATTGAATTGGTTTGAAAGCTTGTCTGGATGGACTAAATCATTTTTATTATTATATAAGTGAGAAACTTAAATTACGTGAAATAAACCAACTTATTAATAATTATTAAGGTGGTGTATAATTTAGTGTTATTTGGGTAAATTAAATTAATTAATTTGCTGCCATAATAATTAAGTATCTACATGTTTATAATCCAAATAATAAATATGGTAGAATAAGGTGGTAGGCCTAAATTGATTTAGTGGGCAGCTTTAATAAGATTTTTCTAGCCAAACTATTTTGTTACTTGTAAATTTCGGATGGGATGTGTGGCTAGCTAAATAAAGTCTAAACTTAATAACTCTTTTTATATGTAAGCCAAGGGGATTTGGACCCAACCTTATAATTGGTAAACCACCCATTTTCGGCAGCCTTAGGAAAATTTTTAACCATTTTCGGCAACTAGTAAAATGGTGGCAGCCACATTGAACTAAAAGCCAATTAGCCTTGTGAAATAATTCCAGCAAGCTAAGTTTCTAGCATTGGGTATTGCACTTAATTGAGACCATCATTTTGGGACCATTGCATCCAAGAAAAAGGGAGCTTGCGTATGATTTTTTTTTGTTGACAGTACAATGGGACATGGGTGATGGGATGTGAGCACTTAGGGCTGCTATAAAGTTATTGTAGGGGGATGGCCAAGAAGACTTTTAATTAATTTATGCACCCCTTTTTAGTATATATATATAAACCCCTTACTCTAGTTTTTTTTTAAAGCAAGAATCAGTATTAGAGAAATTGGGAGTGTTCGGTGAAGCAAGAGAAAAGTAGCAGCAACAGCTCTTCACTTGGCAACGCATTTCTAATTTTCAAGCTAAGGTATAAAAAACAAAATAGTTAAATAAAATTACTTACATTTAATTTCTAGTACACACTTGTTCTTCTTTTTGAAGTAATGTGGATATTTTGTGTTGCTTGTAAAAAAAAATAGTATGCTTAACTAGATGTATGCATGCTAAATTAATATTTACCATGTGTTTTCAAACTAAATTAATTTGCAAGAATGCATGATGATTTTCGTAGTGGAAGAAAAAAAAAGACAAACAAAGCATGTAAATGAAAAGAAGGAAGGGGCGGTTTTGGTGTATCTTTTAAATGGTTGTTATATGTAATCTTTTATTTGTGTGGTATAGGAATGATGCTTTGTGGCTGCTATGTTTAAGGCAAATTATCTGTTAGCATGAGGTCTAGTTGTACGAAAAAAAAAATTATTATTAGTTGTTACATAATTAATAATATGTTGCTACATGTGAATTATTTTTGTTTTCGTGCAACAAGGATGCTACTTGTGGTTGTAATTTTTAGGGCCAACATAGCTGCTAATTGTGTAAGAAAAGTTGTCGTACATGTCCAATAATTTTGGTGGCTACGTGTTCTTATTAAAGGAGTTGCTATGCATGAGAATTTCAAATCTTTTAGCCTTACCTGTTAAGTATTCTTGGATAGTAAAATGTGGGCAATGTGAAGATTTAGAAGGCTTTATATCAAACACATTTTTAGTACCTCCAGCAAGACCAAACGTAGGACTTGGTTCAAAAAAAAAATTTGTTATTCCATAATGGTCATTGAGGATAAGTAGAGTAATATTTAAATTCAATAAGAAGAGTGTTTCCATAAAGTGGGGTTGTTTATGTATTATATTTGTAATGTCTTTCAAAGAAATATTTTGATTAGCTAACATGGAGGTAATGAAATATATATCAGTACACTAAACTAATTTAATAATATCATTAAAACATTAAATTGTGACACTATGTGCATAATATTTTTAGGAAGTAATAAAAAGGGTAGATGTATTTACCCTTAAGCTACACTCTAATGTGGCATTAATTAATCAAAAAGAAAATGAGTGCAGGTTATAGCAATAAACAAGCAGGTTGTGAAAAGTCCTTTTGGACTCTAATTAATAAAATTAGTTCAGGTAAACTAAGTTGAGCAACAGTTTAATAAATTAATGTTATGTCCATAGTTTTCTTAGTTGTGAGCATAAATGTGCAGTAAGTAAGAAATGTAGTATTTTTGTTAAAATTATGTATTGTATGAGAGATTAGTACCTTAAACTAGGATGACATGCGATTAATAGCTAAAGTGAGTAGGTTTTCAACAATCACTAATTTGTACGGCTATATTATTATATTATAGGCAGTAAACGTGACAATGTGTCAAAGGTAAACATAATCGACGAACGAGGCAAGTTCCTTATTTCTTACACTGTATACATTCGAATTGTTGTCATATCAACCATATTTATATCAAGCAAATATTTGTTTCTATTCGAAAATCATTTGTATACCTCGACGTTGTTGCAAGCATTGGACTTATCGTTCTTAAATGCATTATAAAAGTTTGTCTAAGCCTTTGATTCGACTAGACTATTATTATGTGTTAAAAGCTATCCAAACCAATTGATTTGGTGCGGACTATCGTAAATCTACTGAGATGAACAACCCTCATTGAAGGGGAAATTATATATTGTTGGGAAACCGACGTGCGCACATGAGTATGATTAAATGTTATGCATAACGTAGGGTACTTTAGGCTGATCACCTGTTGTACTCGTTTATATTGGATTACAGTATAATACTGTTAATTCTAGTAAGAGTTCTTAGTCCTTAGTGACTGCTCAGTGTTCATTCATATTGAACCTCGAAATGAATAAATCCTGAAATTTTGTTGATATCCTTCAGTCTATAGCGACACCTATTGAATACTCTTGATATTTCTTGATATCCTTGAACTACCAATTATTATTATACCTTGAAGATTTAAATGCTATAACTGCTCATCCTTCTGGCTATATTACTTGCTGGGCAAACTTGTTGCTCATTCTTGCTTCCTGAAAACATTACAGTTAAGGCAGAGCAAGGCGGTACTTCAGGAAAGGACAAGGGAAAGGGCAAGGCTACAGAATAACTTAGTCCTTTAAGATTAGAAGTATTATTATTATTGTTATGCTTATTATGATATATTTAAGGATGATTAAGTTATGTTTAAGTTTAATCACTGAATTGTCGTAGTAATGGTCACGGTACCTTGGGACGCGAATATTTATATTATATCAATGTAAATTATTATATTATTTCCGTTGTTGATGATTTTAGTAAGATATTCGTAGTTACACGTGATGCACCGAATTCGTGATATGGGTGTCCGAATTTTGGGGGCGTCACAATACCTCGGGGTTATCTCCGAGATTAATCGGTCTTCTCCGGTGTGTGTTTCAGTATTGGATCTGCACGCCTCGGGGTTATCTCCGAGGTTGGAACTGTTACTCCCGATGTGTGTTTCGGGATTGAGGCTGTGTGACGCCCCCAAAATTAGGTATACATCACCCATCTTGGGTCGCCAGATACATGGTACTGAATACAAATACAACTTAATAATACAACTGTCGTGTACAATACGACCAAACATAATCTATGAGTTTGAATACAAATATTGTCTTCTAGAGAGTATTCATACTCAAAAGGAGTCCTCATTACAATTATTATCACACTATTTCACAGAATAGTGAGGACTACTAATGCTATCCTCTGGACCATCACTCCGTTTCTCGACTCGTCCCAGCTATATTCTCATTTCCTGAAGAGAACAGTGAAAGAAAGGGTGAGCTCAACTAGCCCAGTAAGAAATATTATGACTAAGATAATACAGAATAAATTATCATTAGCCTTCAACAGTGTTAAACTGATAAAATATAACGAACATCAAGTTTAACTGCAGCGGAACAAGCAATCCATTAAAAGAGTCAAGTAGAAAATAAAATCTACTATCTTCTATGATTTAAAAAGTTTTTCAACATTGTTATCGCTGGGACTCAGCTTAATAAAATAATCCACATCATCGAATCACTCATGCACTACGGCCAAGGATATTCGTGTATTCATTAATGGTCATGATCATGCCAACAAATGTCCATCAATGCACTACGGGCCAATGAGGACTTTTACCACATCATTTGTAACATTACGGTCATGATTATACCGAATAATCCCTTGTCATAATCATACCAAGTCCATCTATGCACTACAGGCCACAGATGACTTTCAACATTTTATAAACATGAGGATGATGACAATTGTGACGCCCCCAAAATTAGGTATACATCACCCATCTTAGGTCGTCAGATACATAGTACAGAATACAAATACAACTTAATAATACAACTGTCGTGTACAATACGACAAAACATAAACTGTGAGTTTGAATACAAATATTATCTTCTAGAGAGTATTCATACTCAAAAGGAGTCCTCATTACATTTATTAACACACCATTACATAGAATAGTGAGGACTACTAACTAATACTATCATTCGGACCATCACTCCGTACCCCGACTTGTCCCAGCTACGTTCTCATTTCCTGAAGAGAACAGTGAAAGAAAGGGTGAGCTCAACTAGCCCAGTAAGAAATATTATGACTAAGATAATGCAGAATAAATTATCATTAGCCTTCAACAATGTTAAACTGATAAAATATAATAGACATCAAGTTTAACTGCAGCGGAACAAGCAATCCATTAAAAGAGTCAAGTAGAAAATAAACTCTACTATCTTTTATGATTTAAAAGGTTTTTCAACACTGCGATCGCTGAGACTCAGCTTAATAAAATAATCCACATCATCGAATCACCCCTGCACTACGGCCAAGGATATTCGTGTATTCATTAATGGTCATGATCATGCCAACAACTGTCCATCAATGCACTACGGGCCAATGAGGACTTTTACCACATCATTTGTAACATTACGGTCATGATTATACCGAATAATCCCTGGTCATAATCATACCAAGTCCATCTATGCACTACATGCCACAGATGACTTTCAACATTTTATAAACATGAGGATGATGACAATGATATAAGAATTCAATAAAACAAGTTCAAGAATTAATTTATCCAGGAATTAACAACGTCCAAATTGTCAACATGATACTGCATTGTGGAGTAAAATTCAAGAACGCTTAGAAGAATATTTTCTTGAAAAGATACTGGATGAAACGCAACTATCAAGGATATTTCACAAATTTCATGGAGTATAGAAGTCAAAACTTAACCAACTGAGTACAATAAAGAATGGAATAACAAAAGAAATCACCATGCATGCGATAGACCGCACAGACAGGTTATTCCAACAGAATAATAAATAATGGAACCAGGTCCGGCGTAAACGCACAGACAGGATATTCCGACAGAATAATAAATAATGGAACCAGGTCCGGTGTAAAACACACAGACAGGATATTCCAACAGAATAATAATAAAACGGAACCAGGTCCGGTGTAAAACACACAGACAGGATGTTCCAACAGAATAATAAACGGAACCAGGTCCGGTGTAAAACACACAGACAGGATGTTCCAACAGAATAATAGAAGAATGTCACCAAGTATAGGGTAGACCGCGTATACTGGTTATTTCAACAGAATAATAACAAATGGAATAACAGAAGTTCTCTTCATGAATATAAAAGAAATAATATTCCCTACCTTAAAAGAACTGGATATTGGAAAAGTGATGTAGCAGAATACTTTTAGTCTCTCTCTCTCTTATTCTCTCTATACTTTCTCTCTCTATAGCTTGAATGAATTCGTGAAAAATAATGAAGCCCTAGGCCTCTATTTATAGAAAAACTGAGGGTGGCTCTTGGTCTTAACGAAGGGTCAAATGACTCTTGGTCTTAACGAAGGGTCAAATGACTCTTGGTAATATTGAAGGGACAACTACTATTGACGAAAGTAATTACTATTGACCAAGGTAAATACTATTGACGAAGGTAATTACTATTGACCAAGGTAAATACTATTGACCAAGGTAAATACTATTGACGACGGTAATTACTATTGACGACGGTAATTACTATTGACGAAGGTAAATACTATTGACCAAGGTAAATACTATTGACGACGGTAATTACTATTGACGACGGTAATTACTATTGACGAAGAGACTCTTAGATGATGACATATGGCCCCCCATAAAATAACCAAACTTACCACAACGTCTCAATAATATAACATATTATACAGATGATACTATGACAATAATTTAAGAGATATGATGCAGCAATTACTATAGCAATAATTGAGTATAGCTGAGTGACTTCTCACGTAAGCATCAATAATCAATACCGTGTGCTACTATGCAACCACGCGTATTACTGTACTTTTACTACCGAGTAGTTCAACAGTTTTAACGGTTTTAACGGTAACACCTCAGCTGTTATTTTTATAGAAAGATAATTCTGTCGTTTTCTCAATCCGACAATAATTCCGTTGTGGGGTCCACCAATGATTGTGTCGTCGTACGAATATTCCCCGACAAAAAGAATATTCTCCGACCAAACGAATATTTTATAACAACTTGCTTACTTTGCAAAATTTATAAATATTACCCACAACTATAACATTATATCAAATTAACTCCATAATATTCAAAAATGATATTTATAGAAAATTCATCTTTATTTATAAAAATTGGGGTCTTACAACCTCCCCTTCTTATGAAATTTCGCCCTCGAAATTAGGGTACGTACCTGGTATGTCGAAGAGGTAAGGATACCTTGATTTCATTTCTGATTCTAACTCCCAAGTCATTTCCTCAACATCGTGGTTTCTCCACAAAACTTTAACTTGAGGTATAACCTTGGAGCGTAGAATATGTTCCTTCTTATCCAAGATTTGAACAGGAACTTCTTCATACGTCAAATCCTCCGCTATTTCGTCCGGTTCTAACTCAATAATGTGGTTCGGGTCTTCCACATATTTGCGTAACATGGATATGTGGAAAACGTTATGAACACGAGACATACTTGGCGGTAAAGCGAGTCTATAAGCCACAGTTCCTACTCGATCGAGGATTAAAAATGGACCGATGAATCGAGGATTTAGCTTTCCTCTCTTTCCAAATCTCGTAACTCCTTTCCATGGAGCAACACGTAAGAACACATGATCTCCTACATCAAATTCCACGTCCTTTCGATGAAGATCAGCATAACTCTTTTGTCGATCTTGTGAGGTTTTTATACGTTGTCGGATCGTTTGAATCTTTTCTGTAGTCATACGTACCAACTCCGGTCCCAACAACGTTGCTTCGCCCACCTCATCCCAGCATACTGGAGAACGACATTTTCTTCCATACAATGCTTCGAATGGAGCCATGCCAATACTTGCTTGATAACTGTTGTTGTAGGAAAACTCCACCAATGGTAAGAACTTGTCCCAACTTCCCTTGAAGTCAAAGACACAGAGTCTTAATAGATCTTCAAGAGTTTGAATAGTCCTCTCTGATTGTCCGTCCGTCTGAGGATGATATGCTGAACTAAATCGTAACTCCGTGCCCATAGCTTTTTGTAAACTAACCCAAAATCGTGAAGTGAATCTTGGGTCTCGATCAGAAATTATGGATACTGGCATACCATGCAGTCTTACAATCTCGTTTATGTACATACGAGCAAGACGTTCAAGTGTATAAGTTTCTCGTATCGGTAAGAAATGAGCAGACTTGGTCAATCTATCAACAATGACCCAAATCGCATCAATACCTTGAGAAACCCTAGGAAGACCGGTAACGAAATCCATGGTGATGTGCTCCCACTTCCATTCTGGAATTTCAAGTGGTTGCAATGGACCTTTTGGTACTTGATGCTCCGCTTTGACTCGTTGACAAGTTAGACACCTTGAGATAAACAACGCTATCTCTCTCTTCATATTGCTCCACCAAAATGTATGACGAAGATCATGATACATTTTGGTACTTCCAGGATGGATTGCAAACGGTGTGTTGTGCGCCTCCATCATGATTTCATACTTTAAATCAGGGTTGTTAGGAACACAAAGTCTGGAGTTGACTCGAAGTATTCCTTCTTCATCGATTCTTGCTTCCGGCATAGAACCTTCTTGCACTTTCTTCCTCATACGCATCAGCTCCAGGTCTGTAGTTTGAGCAGCTTTAACTTTATCGATTAAAGTCGGTTCTACTCGTATATTCGCCATCATCACATGGGTCCCTGGAGTCTTCAACTCTATCTCCATCCTTTGCAAGTCACACAAAATGGGCCTTTGCGTTGTTAATATTGCACTTGTACCCGCATATGATCTTCTACTCAATGCGTCAGCTACCACGTTCGCTTTTCCAGGATGATATTGAATGGTATGATCATAATCTTTCAACAGTTCAAGCCAACGTCGTTGTCGCATGTTGAGTTCCTTTTGAGTGAAGAAATATTTGAGGCTTTTATGATCCGTAAAGATCTCCACCTTCTCCCCATACAAGTAATGCCTCCAAATTTTAAGTGCAAAGACAACAGCTGCCAACTCTAGATCATGAGTAGGATAATTCCTCTCATATTCCTTGAGTTGTCTTGATGCATAGGCTATGACTTTTCCATGTTGCATGAGAACACATCCCAACCCTTTGCTCGAAGCATCACTGTAGATGACAAATCCCTCCGAGCCAGATGGTATTGTTAGAACAGGTGCTGAAATGAGTCTCCTCTTGAGTTCTTGAAAACTCTGCTCACATTCTTCGCTCCAACCAAACTTTGTATCTTTCCGAGTCAGCTGAGTTAATGGAGTAGCGATTCGAGAAAATCCTTCCACGAATCTCGATAATAACCAGCTAAACCAAGAAAGCTACGTACCTCGGTCACTGATTTAGGTTGCTCCCAGCTTTGAATAGCTTCAATCTTTGCCGGGTCAACAGATATTCCACGACTTGATACTACGTGCCCAAGGAATGCTACCTCTTCCAGCCAGAACTCGCATTTCTTCAACTTGGCATAAAGTTTGTATTCACGAAGCTTTTGGAGTACCAGCCTCAAGTGTTGCTCATGATCTTCACGGCTTTTGGAATAAACAAGGATGTCATCGATAAAGACGACCACAAAGTGATCCAAATATTCCTTAAATACCCTGTTCATCATATCCATGAAGGCAGCAGGAGCATTAGTCAATCCAAAAGACATAACTAAGAATTCATAATGCCCGTACCGAGTTCTAAAAGCCGTCTTTGGAATATCCTCAGTTCTAACCTTCAGCTGATGATATCCAGAACGAAGATCGATCTTTGAAAAGAATTGTGCTCCTTGCAACTGGTCAAACAGGTCATCAATACGTGGCAATGGGTACCTATTTTTGATGGTGACATGATTCAACTCCCGATAATCAATACAAAGTCGCATACTCCCATCTTTCTTCTTCACGAACAGAACAGGAGCACCCCAAGGAGAAGTACTAGGACGAATAAAGCCAATGTCTAACAATTCCTGCAGTTGGATCTTTAACTCCTGAAGTTCAATAGGAGCCATTCGATATGGGGCTTTGGAAATGGGTTTTGTACCGGGTTCAAGATCGATACAAAATTCAATTTCACGCTCTGGGGGTAGGCCAGGAAGTTCTTCGGGAAATACGTCAGGAAATTTATTAACAACAGAAATATCATTCAAAGCTGACGTATTTTTGTTTAGATCTGTGACATGAGCTAAGAAAGCTTGACATCCGTTTTTCAATAAACGAATAGCTTTATGACTTGAGATGACAGCGATTGATTTTAATGGTTTGGTTGCTTGAATTCGCATAATAGGTCGATTAGGAATATGAAAGCTAACAACCTTACGAAAACAATCAATTTTTGCATAATGAGTAGTTAACCAATCAATCCCTAGAATCACGTCAAATGCAAGTATTTTTAATGAAATAAGATCGACAGGTAATGTGTGGGTACCAACTTGAACCAAACAAGACTTATAAACCGTGGATGTAATGAAGGTTTCTCCCAATGGAGTTTCAACTGCTAAGTCAAAGTCTAATTTCTCCGGAATCAAATTTAATCGATGAGCGCAAGTAGGAGAAATAAAAGAATGGGTTGAACCGGTATCAAATAAAGTATAGACTTCGTTAGAGTTTATGATAAGCTTACCCGTGATGACCTCATTCGGGTTCCTTGCGTTCTGGGAGTTCACAACAAACGCTCTCCCTTGCACAACCGGTTTTGACTTTTCTGGGACGGCCTTTGGTGCCTCCATCCTAGCTGAATTTGTCTTCGGTAAACGACAAAATCGGGCTAAATGACCTTCTCTTCCACAATTATAACATGCTTTGGACGGCATCGCGCAGTTTGGACTGATGTGCCCCTCCCCTCCGCATTTGAAACATATGATAGGTGGTCGTTCTCCTTCCTTAACGACAGGTGCTGGTGCTGACGTCTTTCCATCATTGTTGAATCTCCTCTTCTTGAAATGTCCATTCTTATTGTTTTGGCCCTGATTACCACCGAAGTGGTTACCATTTCTGGCCTGTTGATTCCCTCCACGCTTGTTGTCACCGCTTCGATGACTGCTCTCACTGGTATTATCATTTTGCCGGCTGCTCTCTTTTGGTTGCGTTGTCTCGTTATCGCGCTCCACCAACTGAGCCCTATTTACAACATCTGAATACAAACATAGTTTATGAGAAACAAGATGTTGACGTATCTCCGGCTTCAAACCTCTTAAAAACATCCGCGTCATTCTTTCTTCATTATCCACCAGGTGGGACGCAAACCGGGATAACTCCGCAAATTTTGCCTCGTACTGCGACACGGTCATATTATTCTGCTCCAATTTGATGAACTCCACCTCCTTCATGTGACGAATACTCTCGGGAAAGTATTTGTCGTTAAACAGATCTTGGAACTTCTCCCAAGACATCTTCAGTGCGGCAGGTTGAGTACGCTTTATCGATTCCCACCAGTAATCTGCCTCTCCTCGCAACATAAAGGCGGCAAAGGGAACCTTTTGCTCCTCGGAGCAACCCAAGACATCAAATATCTTGGTGATCTGCTTTATCCATGTTTCAGCTACAAGTGGTTTGGGTTCTCCCTTAAACTCCGGTGGTCCCAGCTCCTTAAACTGTTTAGCGGTGACCGCCTGAGAGTTTCCAGTATTTCCACCTACGTTGTGGACAGGAGCCGCTTTCACCTGTTGTTGCATGAATTGCATAAAGCCTCTGAACATTTGATCATTCATCATTTGGTCAGTGTTGTTGTTTGCATGAGGATTGACACCTTCCTGATGCACATTATCATGATTATTGATGTGTAGTGAATCAACAGTCGTCTGTGCTCCATTGCTATTCTCAACATTCTCAGATGCCATTTTCAGATACTGCCACAAAATAAAAATTAATTGATATGTCATATATTATCCTTATATTATGACCGACCAATTAAATACCATGCAAATAAACTTAGGTATGCCATACTAGCGAAGGAATTCCCCGTCTCTCCCCTCCTAGTTCTATTCTCACATCTTAGCCAGGGATCATATCCCTAAGCTCTGATACCAACTGTGACGCCCCCAAAATTAGGTATACATCACCCATCTTAGGTCGTCAGATACATAGTACAGAATACAAATACAACTTAATAATACAACTGTCGTGTACAATACGACAAAACATAAACTGTGAGTTTGAATACAAATATTATCTTCTAGAGAGTATTCATACTCAAAAGGAGTCCTCATTACATTTATTAACACACCATTACATAGAATAGTGAGGACTACTAACTAATACTATCATTCGGACCATCACTCCGTACCCCGACTTGTCCCAGCTACGTTCTCATTTCCTGAAGAGAACAGTGAAAGAAAGGGTGAGCTCAACTAGCCCAGTAAGAAATATTATGACTAAGATAATGCAGAATAAATTATCATTAGCCTTCAACAATGTTAAACTGATAAAATATAATAGACATCAAGTTTAACTGCAGCGGAACAAGCAATCCATTAAAAGAGTCAAGTAGAAAATAAACTCTACTATCTTTTATGATTTAAAAGGTTTTTCAACACTGCGATCGCTGAGACTCAGCTTAATAAAATAATCCACATCATCGAATCACCCCTGCACTACGGCCAAGGATATTCGTGTATTCATTAATGGTCATGATCATGCCAACAACTGTCCATCAATGCACTACGGGCCAATGAGGACTTTTACCACATCATTTGTAACATTACGGTCATGATTATACCGAATAATCCCTGGTCATAATCATACCAAGTCCATCTATGCACTACATGCCACAGATGACTTTCAACATTTTATAAACATGAGGATGATGACAATGATATAAGAATTCAATAAAACAAGTTCAAGAATTAATTTATCCAGGAATTAACAACGTCCAAATTGTCAACATGATACTGCATTGTGGAGTAAAATTCAAGAACGCTTAGAAGAATATTTTCTTGAAAAGATACTGGATGAAACGCAACTATCAAGGATATTCCACAAATTTCATGGAGTATAGAAGTCAAAACTTAACCAACTGAGTACAATAAAGAATGGAATAACAAAAGAAATCACCATGCATGCGATAGACCGCACAGACAGGTTATTCCAACAGAATAATAAATAATGGAACCAGGTCCGGCGTAAACGCACAGACAGGATATTCCGACAGAATAATAAATAATGGAACCAGGTCCGGTGTAAAACACACAGACAGGATATTCCAACAGAATAATAATAAAACGGAACCAGGTCCGGTGTAAAACACACAGACAGGATGTTCCAACAGAATAATAAACGGAACCAGGTCCGGTGTAAAACACACAGACAGGATGTTCCAACAGAATAATAGAAGAATGTCACCAAGTATAGGGTAGACCGCGTATACTGGTTATTTCAACAGAATAATAACAAATGGAATAACAGAAGTTCTCTTCATGAATATAAAAGAAATAATATTCCCTACCTTAAAAGAACTGGATATTGGAAAAGTGATGTAGCAGAATACTTTTAGTCTCTCTCTCTCTTATTCTCTCTATACTTTCTCTCTCTATAGCTTGAATGAATTCGTGAAAAATAATGAAGCCCTAGGCCTCTATTTATAGAAAAACTGAAGGTGGCTCTTGGTCTTAACGAAGGGTCAAATGACTCTTGGTCTTAACGAAGGGTCAAATGACTCTTGGTAATATTGAAGGGACAACTACTATTGACGAAAGTAATTACTATTGACCAAGGTAAATACTATTGACGAAGGTAATTACTATTGACCAAGGTAAATACTATTGACCAAGGTAAATACTATTGACGACGGTAATTACTATTGACGACGGTAATTACTATTGACGAAGGTAAATACTATTGACCAAGGTAAATACTATTGACGACGGTAATTACTATTGACGACGGTAATTACTATTGACGAAGAGACTCTTAGATGATGACATATGGCCCCCCATAAAATAACCAAACTTACCGCAACGTCTCAATAATATAACATATTATACAGATGATACTATGACAATAATTTAAGAGATATGATGCAGCAATTACTATAGCAATAATTGAGTATAGCTGAGTGACTTCTCACGTAAGCATCAATAATCAATACCGTGTGCTACTATGCAACCACGCGTATTACTGTACTTTTACTACCGAGTAGTTCAACAGTTTTAACGGTTTTAACGGTAACACCTCAGCTGTTATTTTTATAGAAAGATAATTCTGTCGTTTTCTCAATCCGACAATAATTCCGTTGTGGGGTCCACCAATGATTGTGTCGTCGTACGAATATTCCCCGACAAAAAGAATATTCTCCGACCAAACGAATATTTTATAACAACTTGCTTACTTTGCAAAATTTATAAATATTACCCACAACTATAACATTATATCAAATTAACTCCATAATATTCAAAAATGATATTTATAGAAAATTCATCTTTATTTATAAAAATTGGGGTCTTACAACAATGATATAAGAATTCAATAAAACAAGTTCAAGAATTAATTTATCCAAGAATTAACAACGTCCAAATTGTCAACATGATACTGCTTTGTAGAGTAAAATTCAAGAATGCTTAGAAGAATATTTTCATGAAAAGATACTGGATGAAACGCAATTATCAAGGATATTCCACAAATTTCATGGAGCATAGAAGTCAAAACTTAACCAACTGAGTATAATAAAGAATGGAATAACAAAAGAAATCACCATGCATGCGATAGACCGCACAGACAGGTTATTCTAATAGAATAATAAATAATGGAACCAGGTCTGGCGTAAAACGCACAGACAGGATATTCCAACAGAATAATAATAAAGATGGAACCAGGTCCGGTGTAAAACACACAGACAGGATGTTCCAACAGAATAATAATAAAGACGGAACCAGGTCCGATGTAAAACACACAGACAGGATGTTCCAACAGAATAATAATAAAAACGGAACCAGGCCCGGTGTAAAACACACAGACAGGATGTTCCAACAGAATAATAGAAGAATGTCACCAAGTATAGGGTAGACCGCATATACAGGTTATTCCAACAGAATAATAAGAAATGGAATAACAACAGTTCTCTTCATGAATAAGAAAGAATAACACCCCTTACCGTTTTAAAGAAGAACTAAAATAAGGAAGTAGTTAAGTATTAGAATACTTTTCTTCTCTCTCTATAGTTTCTCTCACTAGAATTCAGTGAATTCGTAAGAAATAATGAAGGAATGAGCTGCTATTTATAGAAAAATAGAATGCATAGTAACTAATCCATGAACGGTCCAGATTGATTACTTTAATCTGACGGTCTATATTTAAAGAAAAATCTTTTAAATAAAATATAATATATTCTATTTATAGAATAACTTTAATAAAGTATTCTGTTTTATATAAAAAGATTTTTTTGTTTTATTACGTTGATAATACGAATAAAACAAAACTTCATTATCGCTAAATAATTCATATTATTAACTGACAATAATTGAATCAAACTGAGTGACTTCTCACATAAGCATTAATAATCAATACCGTGTGCTACTATGCAATCACACGTATTACTGTACTTTTACTACCGAGTAGTTCAACAGTATCAATGGTAAAACTTCTGCCATTATTTTTAATAAAATATTTTTGTCGTTTTCTCAATCCGACAATAATTTCGTTGTGGGGTCCACCAATGATTGTGCCGTTGTGCGAATATTCTTTGTTAAAACGAATATTCTCCGACCAATCGAATATTATATAACAACTTGCGTACTTTGTAAAATTTATAAATATTACCCACAACTATAACATTATATCAAATTAACTCCATAATATTCAAAAATGATATTTATAGAAAATTCATCTTTATTTATAAAAGTTGGGGTCTTACAACCTCCCCTTCTTATGAAATTTCGCCCTCGAAATTAGGGTACGTACCTGGTATGTCGTAGAGGTAAGGATACCTTGATTTCATTTCAGATTCTAACTCCCAAGTCATTTCCTCAACATCGTGGTTTCTCCATAAAATTTTGACTTGAGGTATAACCTTGGAGCGTAGAATATTTTCCTTCTTATCCAAGATTTGAATAGGAACTTTTTCATATGTCAAATCTTCTGCTATTTTGTCCGGTTCTAACTCAATAATGTGGTTCGGGTCTTCCACATATTTACGTAACATGGATATGTGAAAAACGTTATGAACACGAGACATACTTGGCGGTAAAGCGAGTCTATAAGCCACAGTTCCTACTCGATCGAGAATTAAAAATGGACCGATGAATCGAGGATTGAGCTTTTCTCTGTTTCCAAATCTCGTAACTCCTTTACATGGAGCAACACGTAAAAACACATGATCTCCTATATCAAATTCCACGTCCTTTCGATGAAGATCAGCATAACTCTTTTGTCGATCTTGTGAGGTTTTTATACGTTGTCGGATCGCTTGAATCTTTTATGTAGTCATACGTACCAACTCCGGTCCCAACAACGTTGCTTCACCCACCTCATCCCAGCATACTGGAGAACGACATTTTCTTCCATACAATGCTTCGAATGGAGCAATGTCAATACTTGCTTGATAACTGTTATTGTAGAAAAACTCCACCAATGGTAAGAACTTGTCCCAACTTCCCTTGAAGTCAAGGACACATAGTCTTAATAAATCTTCTAGAGTATGAATAGTCCTCTCTGATTATCCGTCCGTCTGAGGATGATATGCCAAACTAAATCGTAAATCCGTGCCCATAGCTTTTTGTAAACTAACCCAAAATCGTGAAGTGAATCTTGGGTCTCGATCAGAAACTATGGATACTGGCATACCATGCAGTCTTACAATCTCGTTTATGTACATACGAGCAAGACGTTCAAGTGCATAAGTTTCTCGTATCGGTAAGAAATGAGCAGACTTGGTCAATCTATCAACAATGACCCAAATCGAATCTATACCTTGAGAAACCTTAGGAAGACCGGTAACGAAATCCATGGTAATGTGCTCCCACTTCCATTTTGGAATTTCAAGTGGTTGCAATGGACCTTTTGGTACTTGATGCTCCGCTTTGACTAGTTGACAAGTTAGACACCTTGAGATAAACAGCGCTATCTCTCGCCTCATATTGCTCCACCAAAATGTATGACGAAGATCATGATACATTTTGGTACTCCCAGGATGGATTACAAACGGTGTGTTGTGCGCCTCCATCATGATTTCATACTTTAAATCAAGGTTGTTAGGAACACAAAGTCTAGAGTTGACTCGAAGTATTCCTTCTTCATCGATTCTTGCTTCCGGCATAGCACCTTCTTGCACTTTCTTCCTCATACGCATCAGCTCCAGGTTTGTAGCTTGAGCAACTTTAACTCTATCGATTAAAGTTGGTTCTACTCGTATATTCGCCATCATCACATGGGTCCCTAGAGTCTTTAACTCTATCTCCATCCTTTGCAAGTCACACAAAATAGGCCTTTGTGTTGACAATATCGCACTCGTACTTGCATATGATCTTCTACTCAATGCGTCAGCTACCACATTAGCTTTTCCAGGATGGTATTGAATGGTATGATCATAATCTTTCAACAGTTCAAGCCAACGTCGTTGTCGCATGTTGAGTTCCTTTTGAGTGAAGAAATATTTGAGGCATTTATGATCCGTAAAGATCTCCACCTTCTCCCCATACAAGTAATGCCTCCAAATTTTAAGTGCAAAAACAACAGCTGCCAACTCTAGATCATGAGTAGGATAATTCCTCTCATATTCCTTGAGTTGTCTTGATACATAGGCTATGACTTTTCTATATTGCATGAGAACGCATCCCAACCCTTTGCTCGAAGCATCACTGTAGATGACAAATCCCTCCGAGCCAGATGGTATTATTAGAACAAGTGCTGAAATGAGTCTCCTCTTGAGTTCTTGAAAACTCTTCTCACATTCTTCGCTCCAACCGAACTTTGTATCTTTCCGAGTCAGCTGAGTTAATGGAGTAGCGATTCGAGAAAATCCTTCCACGAATCTCTGATAATAACCAGCTAAACCAAGAAAGCTACGTACTTCGGTCATTGATTTAGGTTTCTCCCAGCTTTGAATAGCTTCAATCTTTGTCGGGTTAACAGATATTCCACGACTTGATACTACGTGCCCAAGGAATACTACCTCCTCCAGCCAGAACTCACACTTCTTCAACTTGGCATAAAGCTTGTATTCACGAAGCTTTTGGAGTACCAGCCTCAAGTGTTGCTCATGATCTTCACGACTTTTGGAATAAATAAGGATGTCATCAATAAAGACGACCACAAAGTGATCCAAATATTCCTTGAATACCCGGTTCATCATATCCATGAAGGCAGCATGAGCATTAGTCAATCCAAAGGACATGACTAGGAATTCATAATGCCCGTACCGAGTTCTGAAAGCCATCTTTGGAATATCCTCATTTCTAACCTTCAGCTGATGATATCCAGAACGAAGATCGATCTTTGAAAAGAATTGCGCTCCTTGCAATTGGTCAAACAGGTCATCAATACGTGGCAATGGGTACCTGTTTTTTATGGTGACGTGATTCAACTCCCGATAATCAATACAAAGTCGCATACTTTTATCTTTTTTCTTCACGAATAACACATGAGCACCCCAAGGAGAAGTACTAGGACGAATAAAGCCAATGTCTAACAATTCCTACAGTTGGATCGTTAACTCCTGAAGTTCAATAGGAGTCATTCGATATGGGGCTTTGGAAATGAGTTTTGTACCGGGTTCAAGGTCGATACAAAATTCAATTTCACGCTCTGGGGGTAGGCCAAGAAGTTCTTCAGGGAATACGTCAGAGAATTTATTAACAATAGAAATATCATTCAAAACTGACGTATTTTTGTTTAGATCCGTGACATGAGCTAAGAAAGCTTGACATCCGTTTTTCAATAAATGAATAGCTTTATAGCTTGAGATGACAGCGATTGATTTTAATGGTTTGGTTGCTTGAATTTGCATAATAGGTCGATTAGGAATATGAAAGCTAACAACCTTACGAAAATAATCAATTTTTGCATGATGAGTAGTTAACCAATCAATCCCTAGAATCACGTCAAATGCAAGTATTTTTAATGAAATAAGATCGACAGGTAATGTGAGGGTACCAACTTGAACCAAACAGGACTTATAAACCGTGGATGTAATGAAGGTTTCTCCCAATGGAGTTTCAACAGCTAAGTCAAAGTCTAATTTCTCCGGAGTCAAATTTAATCGATGAGTGCAAGTAGGAGAAATAAAAGAATGGGTAGAACCAGTATCAAATAATGTATAGACTTCGTTAGAGTTTATGATAAGCTTGCCCGTGATGACCTCATTCGGGTTCCTTGCTTTCTAGGAGGTCACAACAAACGCTCTCCCTTGCACTACCGGTTTTGACTTTTCTGGGACGACTTTTGGTGTCTCCATCCTGGCTGAACTTGTTTTTGGTAAACGATAAAATCGAGCTAAATGACTTTCTCTTCCATAATTATAACATGCTTTAGATGGCATCGCGTAGTTTGGACTGATGTGCCCCTCCCCTCCGCATTTAAAACATATGATAGGTGGTCGTTCTCCTTCCTTAACAACGGGTGCTGGTGCTGACGTCTTTCCATCATTGTTGAATCTCCTCTTTTTGAAATGACCATTCTTATTGTTTTGGCCCTGATTACCACCGAAGTGGTTATCATTTCTGGCCTGTTGATTCCCTCCACGCTTGTTGTCATCGCTTCGATGACTGCTCTCACTGGTATTATCATTTTGCCGACTGCTCTCTTTTGGTTGCGTTGACTCGTTATCGCGCTCCACTAACTGAGCCCTATTCACAACATCTGAATACAAACACAGTTTATGAAAAATAAGATGTTGACGTATCTCAGGTTTCAAACCTCACAAAAATATTCGCGTCATTCACTCTTCATTATCCACCAAGTGGGATGCAAACCGGGACAACTCAGCAAATTTAGCCTCATACTGCGACACGGTCATATTATTCTGCTCTAATTTGATGAACTCCACCTCCTTCATGTGACGAACACTTTCGGGAAAGTATTTGTCATTGAACAGCTCTTGGAACTTCTCCCAAGACATCTTCAGTGCGGCAAGTTGAGTACGCTTAATCGATTCCCACCAGTAATCTGCCTCTACTCGCAACATAAAGGCGACAAAGGGAACCTTTTGCTCCTCAGAGCATCCCAAGACATCAAATATCTTGGTGATCTGCTTTATCCATGTTTCCGCTATAAGTGGTTTTGGCTCTCCCTTAAACTCCGGTGGTCCCAGTTCTTTGAACTGTTTAGCGGTGACCGTCCGAGAGTTTTCAGTGTTTCCACCTATATTTTGGACAGGAGCCGCTCTCGCCTGCTATTGCATGAGCTGCATAAAGCTTCTGAACATTCTATCATTCATCATCTGGTCAGTATTGTTGTTTCCATGAGGATTGTCACCTTCCTGATGCACATTATCCTGATTATTGATATGTAGTGAATCAACAGTCGCCTGTGCTCCATTGCTATTCTCAACATTCTCAGATGTCATTTTCAGATACTGCCACAAAATAAAAGTTAATTGATATGTCATATATTATCCTTATATTCTGACCGACCAATAAAATACCATGCAAATAAACTTAGGTAGGTCATACTAGCGAAGGAATTCCCCGTCTCTCCCCTCCTAGTTCTATTCTCACATCTTAGCCAGGGATTATATCCCTAAGCTCTGATACCAACTGTGACGCCCCCAAAATTAGGTATACATCACTCATCTTGGGTCGCCAAATATATGGTACTGAATACAAATACAACTTAATAATACAACTGTCGTGTACAATACGACCAAACATAATCTGTGAGTTTGAATACAAATATTATCTTCTAGAGAGTATTCATACTCAAAAGGAGTCCTCATTACAATTATTATCACACTATTTCATAGAATAGTGAGGACTAATAATGCTATCCTCTGGACCATCACTCCGTTTTTCGACTCGTCCCAGCTATATTCTCATTTCCTGAAGAGAACAGTGAAAGAAAGGGTGAGCTCAACTAGCCCAGTAAGAAATATTATGACTAAGATAATGCAGAATAAATTATCATTAGCCTTCAACAGTGTTAAACTGATAAAATATAACGAACATCAAGTTTAACTGCAGTGGAACAAGCAATCCATTAAAAGAGTCAAGTAGAAAATAAAATCTACTATCTTCTATGATTTAAAAAGTTTTTCAACACTGTTATCGCTGGGACTCAGCTTAATAAAATAATCCACATCATCGAATCATCCCTGCACTACGGCCAAGGATATTCATGTATTCATTAATGGTCATGATCATGCCAACAAATGTCCATCAATGCACTATGGGCCAATGAAGACTTTTACCACATCATTTGTAATATTACGGTCATGATTATACCGAATAATCCCTGGTCATAATCATATCAAGTCTATCTATGCACTACAGGCCACAGATGACTTTCAACATTTTATAAACATGAGGATGATGACAATGATATAAGAATTCAATAAAACAAGTTCAAGAATTAATTTATCCAAGAATTAACAACGTCCAAATTGTCAACATGATACTGCTTTGTGGAGTAAAATTCAAGAATGCTTAAAAGAATATTTTCATGAAAAGATACTGGATGAAACGCAATTATCAAGGATATTCCACAAATTTTATGGAGTATAGAAGTCAAAACTTAACCAACTGAGTATAATAAATAATGGAATAACAAAAGAAATCACCATGCATGCGATAGACCGCACAGACAGGTTATTCCAATAGAATAATAAATAATGGAACCAGGTCTGGCATAAAACGCACAGACAGGATATTCCAACAGAATAATAATAAAGAGGGAACCAGGTCCGGTGTAAAACACACAGACAGGATGTTCCAACAGAATAATAATAAAGACGGAACCAGGTCCGGTGTAAAACACACAGATAGAATGTTCTAACAGAATAATAATAAAAACGGAACCAGGTCCGGTGTAAAACACACAGACAGGATGTTCCAACAGAATAATAGAAGAATGTCACCAAGTATAGGGTAGACCGCGTATACAGGTTATTCCAACAGAATAATAAGAAATGGAATAACAACAGTTCTCTTCATGAATACAAAAGAATAACATCCCTTACCGTTTTAAAAAAGAACTAAAATAAGGAAGTGGTTAAGTATCAGAATACTTTTCTTCTCTCTCTATAGTTTCTCTCTCTAGAATTCAATGAATTCGTAAGAAATAATGAAGGAATGAGCTGCTATTTATAAAAAAATGAAATGCATAGTAACTAATCCATGAACGGTCCAGATTGATTACTTTAATCTGACGGTCCATATTTAAAGAAAAATCTTTTAAATAAAATATAATATATTCTATTTATAGAATAACTTTAATAAAGTATTCTGTTTTATATAAAAAGATGTTTCTATTTTATTACGTTAATAATACGAATAAAACAAAACTTCATTATCGCTAAATAATTCATATTATTAACTGACAATAATTGAATCAAACTGAGTGACTTCTCACATAAGCATTAATAATCAATACCGTGTGCTACTATGCAACCACACGTGTTACTGTACTTTTACTACCGAGTAGTTCAACAGTATCAATGGTAAAACTTCCGCCATTATTTTTAATAAAATATTTTTGTCGTTTTCTCAATCCGACAATAATTCCGTTGTGGGGTCCACCAATGATTGTGCCGTTGTACGAATATTCTCTGTTAAAACGAATATTCCCCGACCAATCGAATATTATATAACAACTTGCGAACTTTGTAAAATTTATAAATATTACCCACAACTATAACATTATATCAAATTAACTCCATAATATTCAAAAATGATATTTATAGAAAATTCATCTTTATTTATAAAAGTTGGGGTCTTACAGGCTGGTGCTCCCAGTGTGTGTTCTGGGTTTGAAACTGAGCTTCTGGTAGTATCCGGACTGGATGTGAATGATCTTCCAAGGTTCCCTCTTGAAAGACGAATCTGTGCTCCTGCAATGTTAGTGACAAGTGTATAGAAAATTTCGAGTGTCTACATCGTTATAGCATATTTTTACTCTGTTTCAATTGGAACATTTCCACAACTTATACATGTCTAATATCTTCTCCTCAGATATTAAAAATAACTTACGAACGATTGTTTTAAACTTGTCCATCAACAACAATCTATACGTTTTTCATATGTTCTTTGTTTAGTTCATTATTTCGATTACGATTTCATTTAGCATGCATATATTAGTGTTTTAAGTTCACTAATTCTTCCTTATTTCTCCGAAACTCATATGATTTATACGAATCATCCAACATCCACTAACAAAGCACTTCTTAGCAATCTACAAAGCATGAAAAGAAATATAAGCTAGTGTTATTTGCTCTTACCTTTTGATTATTTGATGAACTTAATAAACAAGCTAACACTTCCTTCTTGATTATCCAAGTTCTCTCCCTTCTCTCTCAATATGTGTAGAGTTTTCTCTTATGTGTTGGTGAATTTTGTGAAGGAAAGGAAGAGAAATGAGCTTTCTTATATAGTAGAAGCAAGACTTAGGGCCTTTTGGTTATTTGAGAAATTTTGCTCTTTCTTACTAATTGGTCACTTAACTTAGGGTCTTGTATGGTTAACACCCTCAATTTTACTCATCTTACTAACCATCCCCTAATTAACCATCTTTAATTAACCATTGTTAGATTAAAATGATCAACCAAGACTTTTGGGGTAAAATTCATTAAATAACATTGCAAGTGGGAAGATATTTGGGCCAAGCTTCTCAAGCAAGCTTGGTTTGGCTGGCCATATCCTCCCTTGGGGGCCCCATATGAGTTGCCCCAACCCATTTGAACCCATTTAATGACCCATGGTTGACCCATCTTGTTGGACCTTGGTTTGGGCTCGGTAGATATTTAGTTTGGGCCATTCTTTGGGCTTGAATTAACTTAAGTTTGGACCTTGAATTAAATTCATACTTGGGCCTCTTCACATTTCCTATTGGGCCTCCAAAATAAAGCCCAATGGATTTGACTATCCATGTTCACTGTTGTTGACATTTTGAAATTCATTACACAGTCGAAAAATTGCGTTTTTCGTTTTCAAATTTTATTTGACATTCCGTCTTTGCTTGTCATATTAACGTTAACGCGTTCTTCGAAAAATCGAAAAAATGCAAAAATATTTTTAGGTGAATAGTATTTTTACGTCTTTTTCTCAGAAAAAATTATTTTCTCAAACAATCTCGGATTCGTAAACCCTAACACATAAACACATTCCAGGTCATAGAATCGACCTTTAAACACATAACATATAATAACATTCATAAATCTCATTTTATTCAATAATATTAAATAAAACTTATTTACAATCTAAGTATGATTTATCGATTGTTACATCCGTTCCTTAAGTCACTAGTGACTTTCAATCGGGGAAAAGCCCCGAAAAGCTTCTTTCCGAGTGCTACGTAATGACGTCGAGTCTGACCAATTCGGGGTCCGGGAAGATGAAGCAGTAAGCCAATAGGTATCTTCCTGTATCCGAGGGTAGTTAGGTGGCTCATCTTGGGTAGTTTGCCTCTCGAAATTGTTGTGGTGACCTCTTATGTCCTTATTTTCAACTTTTCGATCTTTGCTCCAATCATGTCGTGGTTGGGGCGAATTTTCACTATTACCCCTCCGCGAAGTTGTCTTCGAGGTAAAATTACGTTTTTGTCCTCTTACATGGTTAATACAAAGAAAATAAAATTTCGAGTGTCTACCGTATAAATTGTTATGATAAATTTAACAATATGGTATAATTTTATACTATGAATAACAATGTGTAGTCTTTTTTAACAAATTAATAATATCTATGCATTTCATTTATAATATGCTACAAATAAATTTTTTAGACTTTACTATTTCGTTACATATATTATTTTCTTTTTAAAAGATAAGTATTAAAAATCATCCCTTTATGTATTAAACATATTATTTATTTAGAATTTCTCACTATATATGAGTGTATTTTTTTAATTTTTGATTAAAATGTGCCATATTAAAAAATAGAAATTTGCTTCCCCAACATAAAATTTCTGTCACCACCACAGTTAAATAGTTAATATACGTAACTGTTCCCAGTATAGTATTGCAATTTTATACAAAGATATGAGCACAAGTAAAACTTGTAAACATTTAAAATGGCTATTTTTTTAAATTTTTTTTCATTTTAACGATTCGGATAGAGACTAAAGTCACGGGCTGTACCGGGGTGGACTTACGTGACGGAACTGTCCTCACACGTGTTCACCTCCGACATATGCTGCCCAACAGGTTTTCCTTGTAAATAACACGAGATGCAGGGTTAAAATGAAACACATGTGCGTCCTCCCACACAATTTTACAAACCTTAGGAAGTCACACCCACAATCTTTACTCCAGTGTTTGTGAGAGAGAAAGAGGGGCCATTCTTTGCTTTCCTTTTGCTTTTCAAAAAGCAACCAAACCATCTTTCAATCTTCTCTTTCCCTTCTTTCTCTCGCGGAAACTATACTCAATTTTGGGTTTTCCTGGAACTGATCCAGGAGTCGTTTTTTTAAAGACCAGAGTTTCCATTATTTAGTTGGTTTATTACCATTTACATGAACTGTGAGTACAATCCTTCTCTTTTTGTCTGCATAATTTGCTTGTTTTCTGTAAATTTTTAGTCTTTTATTATTTTCATTTGTTGGTATTGAATTTATGTTTTGTGGCTTTCTTTTCCATTGTTTTAACACTTATTTTGAGTTGAAAGCTGTTCTGGGTAGGTAGTAGCTTTGGATTTGAGTCTTTGCCCTGAATTAATTTGATTAATCTGTTTTGATTATGCTTCTGTTTCTGTGTATGAAAATCTCCTTGATTTTTTACCCTTTTAGTCAAATTAGAAGTATTTTCTGAACTTTTGCCTTTAGTACTTCTCATATTTAGCATGTAATTGTGATAAAATAAATTTACCGTCTCCTTTTCGGTTTTAGATTCCCCAATGTTGTTTACTATTAGATTTTCTAAGTAATAGCTTAGTCTATAGAATTTGGGTTGTGGAATCTGTTGCACATTGGAATTACTGTCTAGAAGTCAATTAACGCTATTAATGATGCATAATGTTTTTCCTTTATTGGTGGATTTATGCGATTTCTAAGCTTAATGGTGGATGATTCTGTTGCTTTTGATGGACAACAGAGTAGTTAGGTTGATATTATGACGAGGGTTGGTCGCGATTTTGGTGATTCAATGAAAAAGGAAGCAGTTCCGCCAGTGTCAGCTGATGTGATCTTTGCCTCTAGTCGGTTCCCAAATTACAAAATTGGAGCTAACAACCAGATTGTAGAGGTGAAGGAAGATCCAAAGGTATTGACCATGAAAGAAGTAGTTGCACGTGAGACTGCACAGTTGCTGGAACAGCAAAATCGTCTCTCAGTTCGCGATCTTGCAAGTAAATTTGAGAAGGGTTTGGCTGCTGCCGCCAAGTTGTCTGATGAGGTTTTCCTTGCTTAATTTGTAACAAATGCTTTTAAATTCCATTTAATTGACTTGTCCTTTTTTGCTTGTTATGCAAATTCATGCTGAATGTGGCTTCACATACAATAATGCAAGCTATTTTCTTTTTTCCATTTGGTCTTGCGTGAAACATCTCCTTCTTTACCAATCTTATACATATATGATATATTGGATTCAAATATTTATACTTTTCTTACAAGTTTTTAGCATCAAAGAAGCCAGGGGCGGATCCTGGAATATTTTCCAGCAGGGGCGAATTTTCACTACAAGAAAAAGGGCCGGCAATGAACGACAAATCCTTCCCAAGAAATAGTATATATATTATCAAGAAAATTTTCCTTCGTACAATTCCTCGCATTAGAACTCCTTGCTAAAAGTATCCTTTGCTAAGTTAGTAACTAAATATTTTTTGTGAATGATATATTGTGAAGAATATATTCTTTACAAATTATATATTGTAAAAGATTATTTTTGTTTGGCGAGGAGATGATTTCCTCACAATTAACATTTTCCAATAACGGGTAAAAATGTCTTCCTTCATAAATAACAATTTGTGAAGAACATATTTACTTTAGAAATGTTAGATTTCCTCCACTAATTACGTATTGTGATTTTTTTTTAAATTTATCGAGAAAAAATTTCTTGATAATGCTGCTATTAAATAATCAACTCATTGCAAATTAAAAATATTTTTAAAAATATTTATTAATTTGTAATCAACATCAAATAAAACATTATATTATATAAATAACTAATTTTATAATCCACAATTGAATATGTAATAATCAAGTAACAAAATGTACAAGGTTTGTAATCAAAACAAATGTAGGTTTCTGGAAGGTCATAGTACCTAAAATATTTAATCATTAATATAAGTAAAGAGGTAAGAAAAATAAGTTATAAAAACTTTGTAGCTTTGTTATGTGCCCCACTTATGTGAGAAGAAACTTGTGAAAATATAAAATTTTTGTTGTGTGTGCAAATATTAATGTCCTAATTAAATGAGAAACATTATTAAAACGATAAAAGATGAGAGATTGGTGCCTAAATGTGCAACAAAATATAATTACAAGCTATCACAATGCCTTTTAGGAAGTTTGGTACCTATGTGTGTGTGTGTGTGTATATATATATATATATATATATATATATATATATATATATTCTTTGTCCCTCCAAGTTTAACCTATTAATCTGTCCCATTAAGTTTATTAATTTACATATCTGTTCCTTCCCTTATATCTATAATAAAAAAAACTAAGGGGTCGCCACTGAATGAAGCATAAATGTAAAGTAATGTGACGAGTATAGACTTAACATTTGTTTCTTCTTGTAGACTCACATTATTTGTTTCCTCAAAGAAATAATTTCACCTGGTATAATGTTAGTATTTATTCATTTATGGTTCAGGCTAGGCTCAGAGAGGCAGCTTCATTGGAGAAACACGTGCTTCTAAAGAATCTTAGAGATGCACTTGAATCTCTCAGAGGGCGTGTCACCGGCAGAAACAAAGATGATGTAGAGGAAGCTATTGCTATGGTTAGTTTTGTGTTTGACTTTGTTAATTATCTAATTTTTCTGATTCTTTTTCCTTTTAACAATTTATGCCACATGTGACATGAAATAGAGTCGGGAATCGTATGTTCCTTTTAGCAATATAAATTTATGTGGAAGGGAATACTGAATTTATGTGGTGAATTCAATCTAGATGTTTAGACCTCAAGAGGCTTTAAAGGAAAAACCAAATTCTTCTCATTGAAGCCTCATCGCTCTGAGGTTGGGTTTCAGTACATGAATGAGCCAGCGCTTTCAATTGAAGTCCCATCATGCATCTTGTGATACTTGTCTATCTATTTCTTTAGCCATGACATTATGCAGCGTGGTAGACAAATAAATTGTAGAAAAGAAGCTCAGATGGCCAAGTAATTTCACAAAATGGCGAATGGTGGCTTCATACAAGGAGGACTCTTTGGTCATAAGAAGGAATACTATCTATTCTAGCCTTTGAATATACATTAAAGGATATATCAACTTAGAAGGGTTTAATACTTTTACACCTTCCCCAAAATTTATCCATTTATCACCAAACTATAAAGAAATATCCTGTACTCTTTTTTTAATTTTAAGAAATTTCTTATCAATCAAAACTCATGTATCCCTCCAAACCCACTTGAACAAAGCAATTTGGGATTAAACAATGTATATTGTTGCTACAATCTGGGCAAAATCTGTAAAGCACACCCACACATTGCTACTATTTTTGTTTCATCCATGAAAGGTATAATTTTTAATGGGCATTTGGGTCTCTTGTTCTTGCCCATATTCTTTCAAATTAGTTTTTACAATTATACCTTCTCTGAAGCTAATCCAAATGCAAAGCTAATTTTAATTAATTTTTGCAATTAATTCGTGTCCTTAGCAAGTCAAATACAAAGCTGATTTTGACGCCTTGAGAATGAGAGAGAGATATATGCACACAAAAACACACCCACATATATATATATAGCGAGAGAGAGAGAAGGATATGAAAACACATAAAGAGAGGGATGGAGTGATTGTTAGTATCGGTGGATGAAGGTTGTATGTTGTGGTGGCGGCACGGGAAGAAGATGGTGATGGCGGTGGGGGAAGATGTTGGTGGTGGCGGCTGGCGAAGAAGATGGTGGCGGTGGAAGCGGGGCAAGAAGATGATAGCGGCGGCGACGATGACGACGGGGGAAGAAGATGGTGGTGATGGCCACACGCGAAAAAGATGGTGGTGGTGATGAAGGTTGCAGATAATTTTTGTTAAAAGACTCCTTCAATCTTAAAAAGCTATAAAACATCAATGAGTCATGTTTGACCCGATCCGTTGGAATGCAATATTTTCTCTTTCCTAATATGCATTGGCCATATGTCCATGTCAATATCCACGTTACCTCCACATAGTAGCCACATAAGCATAAATACATGATTTTTTTGGTCATGTCTGTTAGGTTTTTTTGATGGAATTAAATAATTTTATGGTACAGATACTATTTTAAAAAATAATTGAAGTACAAGCACTTGCTTGTAAGTTTTTTCAGTCAGGGAACCAATTTGAAAGTCGTGTTCACAATACAAGCACCAAAAGTTGATTTAACTCCTTACTTCAGAAAATTTCATATGTTTTAATAAATTTAATCTAATCATTGATCTTTCAAATATATTGTGACATACAATAAATATGGTTTGATGTGTTCTCTTTTGCATCGGTAAAGTACTTCAACTATATTCGTTTGTGTAACTTTTGCACATGAAGTAGATGTAGCTTGTCTTCACTTAACATATTCTAATATAAAATGGTTCTTATTGTAAGATTGACTAGTTATGAGATCATAAGTATAGTTTGGTATATTCATTTCTAAAATTAGTTTACCAGCCAAAAAAGGATCCTAAAAGCTAACATGCAGTAATTTCAGGTTGAAGCTTTAGCAGTTCAGTTGACTCAGAGAGAAGGAGAGCTAATTCAAGAGAAGGCGGAAGTGAAAAAGTTGGCAAATTTTCTGAAGCAGGTATGTGAATATATATATTTGTGTGTCTATCTGCACTCTCCATTTTTCTGCATAAGTTACTGAGACATGGACTTTGATGGTATGCCTCTTGCTAATTGTTCAATGTATGTATAAACCACTTGACCTGTACTAATACTGAAATCCGTCGTAAAGAGTTGTTCTGTGAAGTGTTATGTAATGGTTATGAAGTTGTTATGTTTTTGTTGAATTTAGTTTATCTTGGTAGTACATGAAAAAAACACCAACTTCCTCGTGTTACTCATTTGATGCTTTTAGTTCTCTGTAAAGTGTACACTGATTCGGTCATTAGATTTGAATATTCTCAGCGTCCGAGCCACTCAACATTTTAAACCATACAAATTCGTTAAGGATTTCTTTTGCTGAATAAATATTCAACACTAGTCAGATTGGGAATTGAAAAGCCATCTTTGTGCAAATACTCTGATAATCTACTTACAACATTGAATATCATGCAAAATTGGACAACTAGAATCGAATCAGTTCCAAAAGTAGGGCACTATTTGTGTCTATATGTCAGATCTAGTTAGTTCTGGGCATTGGAAAGTACACGGTTATTAAATAGCTAGGTTTCCCCAAAGGGCTGGATTAAAATGTACTGGTGTAGATTTAATTTCTCCCTTAACTATTTATTTTCTTTCTATAAAAGGTTCATTAACCTTTTACTGTTCTTTTTACTTCCTTCTGAGTATTCGTCTTTTTGCTTGGTTTCCTTAGCTCCTTTCTTTTTGAAGGTAAAGGCTCCTTCAAAGGTTAAAGATTATTGTTTTCTTGCTGGTCCTTAATAGGCTCAACACTAAGAATCTACTTCAGAGGCGCAATCCCACATAGCGCTGTGTCTAAATGTTTGTTCAATGTGTCACTAGCCGCTATCACTTTTTTTATTGCCCAATCATGAGTCACCTTTGGTGCTCTTTGTTTTGACTGTGGAAGAGTTGTCTCTGATTTCACGTTCAGAAGAGGAACAGATGGGAAGGTCATTTGGTGTTAACTTGCTATTCTATGGAGTGTTGGGACTAGGGAAAGGGTGGAAACCTAAAATTTTTGTGCTTGTTTCATATACTTTTCTCATTTATTGTGGGATAGATTTAAGTGTTTGTGTCTCTTTGTACCTTTGTGATGGTCACATCTTGGGGGTGGCTATTTCAGATTTACCTAGAATTTTTGGGGAAGTCCTGTATCAAGGACTTTGTTATTGTTTCACTTTTACTATTTTGGAGAATAAAGGAGAACCTCTTGCGCTTAACCTTTTCCCACTTCTATCTTATCTAATGGAATTTATAAAATTTATTTGATCATAAATGAATAGAAGGTTTATATTTTTGTTTAAAAAGTTTTAATGAATGCTTTATTTTCTTCTTTTCTGGCACTATTATAGAATAGTGGTGAAAGCGTTAGCATGATATGTGGAAGGAGGTCTAAATTATGTTTCAGTCTAGTCTATGTAAAAGTACTTATCGTTTCTTCATTCGCTAAATGGTTTAGTTGTTTACATTTGCATCTTACCCTGCAACTTGATGTGATTAATCTCTATCTTGATTTGTAAGGTATTTTTAGTTTGTATTTTTGCCTTTTATTTTACCAAATTGTTATTTCATACAGACTTCAGAAGATGCCAAGAAACTTGTTGATGAAGAAAGAGCTTTTGCTCGGGCTGAGATTGAGAATGCTAGAGCTGCAGTTCAAAGAGTTGAAGAAGCTCTTCAGGAACATGAAAGGATGTCTCGAACTACAGGAAATCAGGTTGTTTGATTAATTTTCTTTTTGTTTTTATATGGTTAATATGGTCCCATTGATCCTTCTTGTATGATGTATTTAGAAGATTGAGAGCTTCCTTTCTTCATCTCATTTTTCTTTCTTACTTTATTTTCTTGTCTTTTTGGGCAAACCTCTATTTATCAATTTTCTCGTCTCGTCTTTAATGTGATTCTTTCTGCACTACTTACTTAACAAGAGGGATATAAAGTCGAACCTTATCTGATACTTTCATATTTTATATTGTCCTCATAAATACTGTTTCTCATCATGTTTTGTTTAAAAGGCAACCTTATTCATTTATCTCCATTTGCTCCAAGAGCTTTCATGCCTTTTTCTTAGTCGGTTTTATTGATGATGTATATCAACGGTATATTCCTAGTCGTACTCTTCCTTTTTCATCTTGTGCTACTCTGTCAGCGTGGGAAAACCTCTTAATGCTCTCGTCATTTATGATTGTCTCACATGTGTTGTGGGCCTGTCAAACCCTCCTCCCCCCCCCCAACCCACAAAAAAAAGAAAGAAAAAGAATTGTACTATAATAATAATAAAACTTTTCTCACTCAACATAAAAAAATTGAACTTTAAAACATACCAGAGAAATAAAACAATTTTTTACATAGAAAATAAATTATGTGCCTAGAAAAATGAAAGCAAATTTTTTAAAAAGAGGTGAACCTAATATTGTCCCTCCCATTCCAAAAAATAGGATCGAGTTTGACTTTTCAGAGTTAATTTGAGAAATTTTCAAATTTAAATTGGTGTATTCATTTAACTTTTGAAAAGTAAATAAAATCTTTTAATTAGTAGTACTAGTTAGGTAGTTTATAATTTTCATAATTGTATTGTCTAATAGTAAATTTATTCATATAAATTTTGAATTTGAAAATATCTCAAATTGACTTCAAAAAGACAATATTGATCCTATTTTATGGAACAAAGGGATTATGTCATTTATCTATACTTCAGTTTTCTGTGTTCTGATTGGAAATTATGAATATATAAATTTGTTTTTTCAAGATTTATATATAAATTTGAAACATGATAGGTTGAGTGAAGTTATGATCACAATCATTTACAAATAATTTTTTTATAGAAAGAGTGGACTGAGGAAATTGTAAAGTTACTAAGACAATATTTATCTTTCTACGAGGGTGAGCAGAGTATGACTTATAAAGGGTGTAAGCTGTAAAAACAGTGAAAATGGCCAGAGTTATTTCATTGCATGAGGGGTGCATTTTAAAGTTAAAAAAATTACAATTGAATTCCGAACTTCCAACATTTTATTACTCTTGACCACTAAACTTTTAAGTAAAGAGCCACTCAAAACCCTACAAAAATTGAAAAAAAATCATTCAGAAAAAATCTCAGTACAGGCAGCTGCTCACACTTGGCCATATATCCCCTTATATACGTGTACAATGTCTTTGGTCTCTATTTTCTCAATATATGTGTGTTTGCGTTTTACGAACGATAATAGCATCTGTCTTGTCCTGGTTATCAACTCGGTCGTCATGGGTGCTGCGATTTCCGCTTCCAAGAGGAATGATACTCAGTTGATTGGAAGTTTTAGATGTTTGTCTCAATGATTTAACCATGCATGTGTAAGTATGAGCTAGTTGAGATTGTTAACTGTGTCCATCATTTTGCTATTTTGTAGGTTGCCTGACCTGTGTTCTCTTAAGGGAGACCATCACAAATACGTAGTATTGAATTATTGACCATAACACAATATCTTCATTACTGGTCATCATGGTTAGTTTTAGCAGTTATATATAAAGCAAATAACAGCATAAATGTCGTATGTATGAACAAAGACGTTGAGTCTCTTAGGTTTATGGCTTATTTTGACAAGGAAAATTGTTGCAATAGTCCATCTTTTCTTTCTCTATACCTTTTGTTAGGATCTTGTATTCCAATTTCTATTTATTATTTTTTAGAATCATTTTCTGCTATGTTTGTACCTATTAAAGTTGTAGCAAATCTTTGTATTCTGTTTTATGTTCACACTAATGTAAATGTATTCTGCTATATATTTAGGACATAGAGGAGTTAATGAAGGAGGTTCAAGAGGCTAGACGAATCAAAATGCTGCATCAGCCTAGCAAGGTAGATAATCTGCTCTTCAAGACGCTGTCTGTCTTGCAAGAAGCTAAAAGTTGTATTTTTGACCTGTATGGCATATATTCTTTTCTTTCGCATTTTTATTAGTGAATCACTTTGGTCATTCAACCTATTATTCATGTTTTCACACACACACACACATGTAGCACAAACATTACTAGTTTGTTCATTTGAATCAGAATATTTTCTTTGTAAACCTATCTACATACTTGTGACACCCCCAAATCCGGGTACTTCGATTCCACGAAATTTGGTGTTCACTGTACAAGCATCATCTATCTATCTACCCATAAATAATATCAAACCATACAATAGATAGAAATCATAATAAAATCTCTTCCCTTAAGGGTTACATCAACTGAATCATAATAAATCCCAGGTTACTCTAACCTTAAAACATTTGTGCGGAATTCCAAACAAATAAGTCTTAAACAACAACATAAGTCTTAAACATAAATACATCATCAATTAAAATAACAAGTCTTCATCACTTGCTAACTTTGTCTTTTTTTAATTCTTGAAAACTCTCCTCACACTTCTCCGTCCAAACAAATTTCACAGCTTTTCGAGTTAAATTTGTTAACGGAGTTGCGATCTTAGAAAAATCTTGTATGAATCTTCTATAATATCCTGCTAATCCAAGAAAACTTCTTACTTCTGACGGCGTTCTTGGCTGATCCCAGTTAATCACAGCTTCTACTTTAGATGGATCTACCGAAATTCCATCTTTATCGATTACGTGACCAAGAAATTGAACTCTCTCGATCCAGAATTCGCATTTCAAAAATTTAGCATACAACTTCTCCCTTCTCAATACTTCCAACGTTAACCTCAAGTGTTCATGTTCCTCTTTGGTTTTGGAATATACCAAAATGTCATCTATAAATACCACCACGAATTTGTCCAAAAACGGCTTGAATACACCATTCATTAGTCCCATAAATGCTGCAGGAGCATTTGTAAGACCAAACGACATTACTAAAAATTCATAATGACCATATCGCGTTCGGAACGCTGTCTTCGGTACATCCTCTGACCGCACCTTCAGTTGGTGATAACCACTCCTCAAGTCAATCTTGAAAAAGTATTTTGCTCCCTTCAATTGATCAAACAGATCATCGATCCTTGGTAATGGATATCTGTTCTTAATCGTGACCTTATTTAATTCTCTGTAGTCAATGCAGAGCCTCATCGATCCGTCCTTCTTTTTCACGAACAACACCGACGCTCCCCACGGCGATACGCTCGGTTGAATGTACTTTTTGTCCAACAATTCTTGTAGTTGTACTATTAATTCCTTCATCTCTACTGGCGCCATTCGGTATGGTGCCTTCGATATTGGAGCAGTTCCGGGCACCAAATCAATCACAAAGTCTACTTCTCTTTCTGGAGGAAGTCCTGACAAATCGTCTGGAAATACATCGACGAAGTCCCTCACAATCGGTATCTCTTCTACTTTCGGATTCTCCTTTCGACTATCGACTATGTAAGCTAAATATCCTACACAGCCATGTCTTAATAACTTCCTGGCCTGCAACATCGTCAGACAACTCGCTTGTCTAGGCGACTTGCTACCATAAAACACAACCTTTGACGGAGTCATAAGGTTAATTCGCTTCTTTTGGCAGTCAATTACAGCCCCATAATTGGATAGCCAATCCATACCCAATATAACGTCGAATTCCCCCAATCGAATAGGGATAAGATCTACGTTCATGATATTACCCTTAATATCCACTCTACAATTCTTATACACATGCTTAACAGGAATTATTTCTCTATTCGCAATTTCTATGTTCATGGGATAATCCAATTCAATCTTAGGCAAATATAAATACTTGGCAAAATCTTCGGATATAAAGGAACAAGTAGCACCCGAATCAAATAAAACATAAGCATTAATTTCATTGATCGGAATGATACCTGACACCACCTCACGAGACTGGATTGCATCCTGCACCGTCATATTGAAAGTTCTGGCGGTTGGTCGGTTTGTTGCAGGTGGTCCGGTGATGGTTAATGTATTTCCACTGTTATTTTCCTGGTTTCCTCCTTGTCCTGATCCTCTCGATCCCTTCTTGGGACAGTCTCTTGCTAAATGATCTTTCGAACCACAGTTGAAACAAGCACCCTTCTTTGGGTTTGGACAATTTGGTGCTATGTGGCCTTCCTGACCACAATTGTAGCACACTCTCTTTCCCTTCAAACAAACTCCTAGATGTGCCTTGCCGCAAGTCGGACATGCTTCTATCTTCTTTTTCTGCCCTCCGTGTTGACTTCCAGCTGTCGAGTTATCCGTCCACTTCCTCTTCTGATTATTATTATTCCCAGTATTACTTCCACCAGTCTTGTTATTACCTTCATTCTCACTCTTTCTTTTTCTGTTCTTGGTTGTACTTAGTCACCGCATCACTTCCTCCTTCCGCGAGAATGACCTTTTCCAAAACTCCTGCAAACGTGTTAAGTTGAAACATTGATACCTTGCTGTATACTCAAGGCTTCAGTCCTTGTTCGAATCGTCTAGCTTTCCTCTCGTCAGTGTGTACTTGATACGGGGCAAACCTTGCCAACTCATCGAATTTAGCCGCGTATTCAGGCACGCTCATGTTTCCCTGTTTCAGTTCCAGAAATTGCACCTCCATCTGATTCTGCGAACTAGCTGGGAAATACATTTTGAAAAACATCTCTTTGAATCTCTCCCACGTAATTACACCTTCACCTCCTCGCATCTTGTTTGCCTGCCACCAGTAGCTAGCCTCAGACTTCAGCATAAATGTCGCAAAAACAGTCTTTTGATCTTCTCGAACCCTAGCAACGTCGAAAACCTTCTCCATTTCCATCACCCACGTTTGAGCCTCGATCGGGTTTCTGGAACCTTTGAACTCTGGCGGTCCCACCGCCTTAAAATCTTTAAACGTTGTGCTAGGTGGAGCTTGCGGTTGATTATTCATGACTCCAGTTAGTAAATTAACTAGCTGTTGAACTGGATTAACGTTGGCATTATTGTTATTATTGGTTGACCCTTCCTGAGTCGGTTGACGTTGTTGTCTTCTCCTTGGCGGCATTTTTCTGTTAAATAAACGTTTATTAGAACTTTATTTATTTCTCTACATAGTTAAGACATTACTCAACAATTTAACATATCACTTAACACATCATCTCAAACAACTTGATATCTTTTCATTCAAATAAAAAGTTTTAACATTAAACTATAGCATACTGCTATTTACATCATCTATCCTGGAATAAAGAATCCACAGGATTTAAAACATTCAAATATTAACATATTTCTTAGTTCATAAACACATCGGAATTTACATAAAACTATATAAGTCTTTCACATAAATAAACAGATTCTATTCCTGTCTTCCAAGGTGCTCAATAACCTTACCACGCTCCTCATTCATGATACGAGACATCGTCCTGCGATCCAACATATACGATGGAAGTTCTTCAAACTGGATGGGGTACCTTAACACTCGCTCTTGAACCTCATCCATCGCATGATTAAGTGTGGCGTACGTGTCTTCAAGCTTTGCCTTCTTTGCACGACTATTATTTTCTGCACGATCAGCTCGATGTGATTCTCTTACCCATCCTTCCTCTGCTATTTTTAGTCTTCCGGAGGTTTCCTTCAGTTCCTTCTTCAGCTTCTCTATCTCCTCGGTCTTATCTTCGGTTTGACCCTTCTCATAAACCAGATCCCACTCCACGTTTCCTAAACGTGTATGAAGGGTCACAATCTCTCTATCCTTCTCCTCTAAAGTAGACTGCTGAATAGTCGCTCGCTCAGTCAATTCCTGAACCTCATCTTGTAACTCCACGTTACGATCATATAGTGTGTCATACATCTCAGCATCAACAGTGTACTGTGGTAACTCTTCTTCTTCCTCTTCCTCATCAAACTCCCGCTCAGGATCCTCCTCAGGATCAGTCTCAGGCTCATACTCCTGACCAACAACGGTGATCAGTGGAGATGAAACCCTCTGCACCAGCTGCTCCCTAACGACATGAATGTCTCGGGGCTCCTCCTCAGTCGGTCCTACAAGTACACGAGATCCCTCCTCAGCTTGACTAGCTTCTCCATCATTCGTCATCCTGACAACAAAATTTTAAGTTTTAGTTACTAAGTCATACTATCTAACGCATACTTAACACATAAACACATAATGTATTTTATTATCTTCAATGAATTACAAAAATTCATTTCTTAGAACTCGATAAGAGTTTTCAATTTCTATCTTCTTCTATAAGGCTACTACCTAAGGTTGTTCCCCCACCTAAGGTTCATAACCTACAGCTTTGATACCAACTTGTGACACCCCCAAATTCGGGTACTTCGATTCCACGAAATTTGGTGTTCACTGTACAAGCATCATCTATCTATCTACTCATAAATAATATCAAACCATACAATAGATAGAAATCATAATAAAATCTCTTCCCTTAAGGGTTACATCAACTGAATCATAATAAATCCCAGGTTACTCTAACCTTAAAACATTTGTGCGGAATTCCAAACAAATAAGTCTTAAACAACAACATAAGTCTTAAACATAAATACATCATCAATTAAAATAACAAGTCTTCATCACTTGCTAACTTTGCCCTTGCCTTTACTAGTGGAGGGTTCATCGCTTCTTTCGTTCTTAATTGCAATGTTATTATTTAAGCAAGAGTGAGCACAAATGCCCACAAGTATAATAATGAAATAACAGTATAATAACATGCGGATAAATCAAAGACGTCTGAATAAGAGCTCAACTTTTGAATCAAGAATGAATAACAAGAATCAAAGGAATTCTGAGGGTCATAAGACCTTGAACTATGTCCTAGGTTAACAAGAAATATACTTGAAACCTTTAACAGTCATAAGACTATGGACCTTCATCTCGTACTTAGGGGGATCAGCCCTTAGTACCATACTGTGCACAATATCTTTAACGCTAAAGCGTAATTAATCCCCTATACAGGGTTGTTCATCTCGGTTTGACATTCGAGTCCGCACCAAAGGAAGTTTGGTTTGGATAATTTCATCAAGGGTTCTGAAATTTAGAACGCTCATCAATTATGGACTAGTTGAATCAATAAGGTTCACTAGTCTAATAAGGTTCAACAAATATTGATATTTGATTAGAATAATAATCTCAAAAGTATACAATAGGACAATTATTGTATAACTGAATCAAGCTTTGGAAAGATAATTAATCTTTAATATCATGCTTGAACTTGAATAATAACAAGGATACTTTATTCAAGGTAAATAATAAACTTGAACAATAATGACAAGTAGGGTTAGGGAAACTTGCTCAACATAAAAGTAACGTTTAAGTTTAAATAAACTTGCTCAATAGAATAGAGTTAGGGATATGATACTTGCTCAATGTAAAAGTAAAGTTAAGAAACTTGCCTCGTGCGTACATTACACTTTAACTAAGCACGTTCTTTGAATTAAATCCTACATACCATTCATATACACAATACTTGTTAATTAATAATTAATCAACATAAATTCATTCTCGTTGTCTACTTTAATTATTGACTAAACTTAGTCAAATTATCACGTTGTCACATAATTTATACTTCATGAATTATCAAACCAATTATGTATTTAATAATTCAATTCACATATAATATTTTATTACATGTTAAACAACTATTTTATCATCACATTATTCTTCTAACATGTTTACATGTTCATTACAATAATTCACTAACACATTGTTAGACTTAAACATTTTTAAAAATACATTTCTGAATTTTCTGGAGAGTGGCGCTGCGGCGCCACTAATGTACTAAGAAGTCGCGCTGCAGCGCGGTGGCGCTGTGGCCGGGCCCTTGGCGCTGCTGCGCTATGGCGCCGTGGCTTGGGTCTTGGCGCTGCGGCGCGGGACTTCAGTTCTGGAGTTGGCGCCGCAGCGCGAGACTCCAGAAACTGATTCTCAGTTCGTGAAGAACACAGAGTTCAGCGAAAACAACACATTTTATCACTAATTTCACCAATTCACAAATACCCACATGTTATAATTCATGTATAATCATAACCCAACATATATAAAGTGATTTTAACCAATTAAAACACATAATTACATAATTAAAACATGTGAATTCACTGACTTTAATGTTCTTGGTGGTTTTTGAATATAAAATATATAATTTAACACTACGGATTCGTTATAACACCGAATCCGTTTGTTTAAGGCTTAATCTCTTCGTGTTAACGTACATAACAACTTACAAGTGTAAAATTTAGGGATAATATATGATCAATACATCAATTATCACGTATAAGGCCATATGGCCATATCACGTACTCTGTTTATTTTGAAATAACAAGTCATCAGATTACTACACTTAGGGTATGGGATCATGCAATATATATATAAAACATGTTAAGCTACTCTTTAATTACATTTATACTCATAATTGTTACCCTCTTCAACCATAGAAATTCTACAGAGGACTTAAGCCATAATTATGAAAATTTTAAAAAGACGTAGAAATAGAATTTGGGAAAGAAGAGATTACCCAAAGCGTAGATGAGTAAGGATGACAATTCTCTCTATTTCAATCACAGTACACACAATCTCTCTCAAAGATTTCTCCAACTCTCTCTGCAAACTCTCTGGTTCTAAAAAAAATACGTAAGTTAAACTCAACTGAGCCGATAAGCGCAGAGTTGAGGTCAGTTATTCCATTCGTGGTTTAACTGTCCCCAACTCCTCCTAAGGCCTCATTTGGCTAGCAAACTAGGTTCAAAACTCATTATTTTAATAAACCTTTTATCATATAGTTTGAAAATGTCACCCTCTTTATAAAATAAATCCCATATTTTATTTAATTTATTATAAATAAAATATAATAATTACTCGTAAATTCACATAATCATATATTCAATTATCTCATTAATAAATAATGTCAATTTATTAATTCTCTAATTAATAATTAAATTAATTAAATAACATCATGCTTAATTAAATTATTTCATTTAATTCAATAAGCTCACATAATCACATACTTGAATAATAAAAATTCTCTACATTAATTTAATAAATATAACACATAAAATTAAATTAATCTACCACAATTGCATCGATTAATTATTAAATCTAATAATTAAATCATCGAAAAAATATTTATTTAATTCAATAAATATTAAAATTAAATTACAGAATTCTCGTTCGTCACAATACTATTGGCAGAATTCCTAAATTGTGGCCTGTGATTTTAATCTGGGAATGAGTTTCATGCATTGATTAGCGATTTAGTATAAATAATGATAAATGGATACTTTTATTTTTTCTTGTTTCTCTTTCTTTGGTTCTCGAGTAATACTTTAAGCAGGAACAGATTTTAAACTTTCTTGATTCTTCTAGTCATATTTGACTTAGAATATTTAGCAATTAAGTAAATAATGAGGATGAGCACAATGGGGGCTGTTGAAGGAAAATGGTTAGTGAAATTATATGTGTGGTTAAAGTTAAACTATTATCTTAAACACAAATACCTTATACCTTTGTGCCAAATTAGAGGTTAGTGCTATAGGAAATAAGTTGACAGTTTTAAGATATGAAGCGAAGACCCATAACTGAAGCATCTAGGTGTGACCTTGTCATAAATCATTATTGATTGTAATACTGATGAATGGACTGACAAATTATTAAGATGTATCAGATCTTAATTTCTAGAAGTATATCACACATTGTGTTTTAAAATAGACCCGAGACAGAAGAAGTGTAAAAAAATTATCCTTTGAAGCTGATCCAACTGTTGGGCCGTACTTCTGCATAGCTCTACTAATCTTCCAGACCATGCCCTTGGAGATATAGTACCGCACAATGTAATCTTTAATTTTCATACCTTATCTTCAATCGAGGGACGTATATTCTAAACATCCATGTAGACTTCATCGTTTAAATTTCCAGTATGAAAATATTTTTGACATCAAGTTTTTGTAAAGGTCACTCAAGTTTTGCTATGAGAAAAGGTACGACTGTAATGAAATTCATCTTTTCTATAGGTGCTGAAGTTGCCTGGTACCCACTTCCACATGTTTGGCTGAAACCTTTGGTAACCAACCTTGCTTTTACCTCTCCATAGTCTTATCATATCGTGCTTTACATAAATACCCACTTGCAATCAAAAGCTTTCTTGCCTCGTGGTAGGTCAACAATCTCCTACATAACAGTTTTATCAAGTGCTTTCATAATCATAGATTCCATCAATTTTGGTTTTGCCAGTGAGTCCTGACAATCCCGAGGCATTGGTTCTACGCGCAGGAAAGATAAAGTTGCATTTGATTTTAAATTGAAATGGGAAGGTTGGAGCTATCAGTAGCAGTAGTTGAGTGGAGAACAAGATTAGTAGAACTTGAATCTAGATTAAAAGAAATGCAGGAGGGCTACACCTCTAGCATATTTCAGCAAATCTTTAGGACCAAAAGGTGGCAAGGAATTTCTACTTATCAGAAGGTACATACGGCCATGGTGTATGCTGTTAAAAAAAGTGGGCCACATAGATGTCTAGCCACCATTTTCACATAGACTCTGGATATAAAAGTAACCTCATTGTTGCAACAAATATTGCCGAGTATATTCATGGGATTTGACCATACCATATCTTATAAGAATGCCAAAGAAAATGTTGTAGCAAATAGTTTAATCAAGGATGTATGAAGGTGATGGGGAGGTGCACTTGCCTTGTCAACTTATCATTAAACCTTTCATTAATCTTTTAAGCCTTTCACTAAGGTGTGGATTCTCCTTGTCAATTGACAATCGCTTGGATGCCTACTCGTCACCTAGGTGATGCCTTGATAAGCATGGGTGTTACAATCTCTTCCACTTAAATAAAGGCTTGACATCCCTGTCAAGCCTGAATTCATAGCCAGACATTGGCCTCAATATTTGTCTCTCTAGCCATTGTGGTATAATACCAGTTCTTTCATGCACCTCCGGTACATCCTCTATCCATTGTGGGAAAATACTAGCTGCCTTCATGTCATCACCTCTGGCAACCCGATCAATCATTTGGGGATAAATACGTTTATAAAACACTTGTTCAACTTTTAAAGAAGATGAAGTTGAATATATGAGATTTCTTTTTGTTTTGTCAGTAGATGATTGCAACTTTAGGAAGGTTATGGGGCTTCTTGGAAACTCTTCTCTAAATTAACGACTCTCGCACCTCTTAAAGCTTTGGAAAAATCTTGGAATTTATGTAAATATAAGCATTGATGAAAGTCTATTTCAATGGAGGACTTGGTTGTAAAAACACAAATTTACCCCTCCTAACTCCCCTTGAAAAAGAAAGAGATTTCAAGGGATACAAATGTATATTTCCTATGTTGACACTCTTTTGTTAATCAAAATAAAAAGATTATATCTAATCTAGTTCACAAATAAACTTTCTGAGTAATACCAATAAAGAACAATTCCTTATATATTTTATGGAGTATATTTGCATGTTTCTTGTGTACTCATACCAATGCTATAAAAGGCGCTAGGCGGGAGGCGAGCAACTGGAGGGGGCCTAGGCGGGATTTTTTTATTTTAAATCAATTTAATATTTTTATCTTACATTTATCCAAACAAAACAATAATATAAAGCAAAACAATCTATAATAAAGATAATAAAGGCATTTGCTTAAAGTTCAAACACATATCCATATTGCTAATGTCAAAGTTCAAATACAAATATGCAATTGTTCAAAGTTCAAACATATTTTTAACGTATTAGGTTTATTCATAAACAAGATTGTTATTAAATAATAAAATTTAAAATTTCAAGAATTTAATTCAATATTGAAACTTAAGTTAACTAAATATAAATTTAAGAATTATATTGAATTAAACTAAATATCACAAATGTATCATCGTTTCATTTATATAATTTGAAGTTGGTACAAGTTAAAAAAATTACAACTATAATAAAATTATCCATTTTGACTTGATATTGTTCACTTCTTGTTGTGATTTGATATGCTACAACCTGTATTATGAATATGGTAAATCATTAGAAAAATAAATATATCAAGATCTGGTTTGGGTAGTTATTAATATAAAAAAACTCTCCGCCTAATTTATTGGATGGATTTTTTTGTTTCCTTGGGTCTAGGTGAGGCACCAGGGGAGTCTAGCGCCTAGGCGGGACATCAAGGGAGATCTAGCGCCTAGGCGGGGATTTTTAGAACACCGACTTGTACTTATAATTTCTAATTTTAATACTGTAATAACTTTTTACCATATGTATATTGCGTACTCATTTTTCTTTGTTCTTGGCTATTAGGCTATTTGCAAGCCCTCCTGTTGCAATGGTGTAGGGTGTCTGAATCTGTAACATAATATTTGAAGTGAACAAGTTGCTAGTTATCTAAATGTGTGCTAAAGTTGAGAATCAGTAGAGATTTTCAAGTGATTTCATATTAATATTTTGAGCATTGACTATATAGGTTAGCGGTTTATAAATCGTTCTTACTCCTACCGGGACTATAATCTTGTCGTATAACTTGAATAATTTCCATATACAACACAGAAACATCATAAATGTTACTTTACCATTACTGCGAACTGTAACCTTATAAATTAAATTGTCTATACCCTTGACTTTGTATAACATTACAAAACATCAAAGAAAACCCAATAAAACATAATGTTATTCTAATTAACCTAATGGAAATCTGCATGGCCTTTGAAAAGTCTCATCTGCACATTCTTTTAATCTAATGCTTTTCACATTACGGAACATTATTCTCTGTTGAGTTAATATAATTGATTAAATCTATATTCTTGCTTGAAAAGTTAATTAACTCTTCAATGATTTTAGTGTTACCGTATCAATACAATGTAATTTTTGTCCTTTTGAGGTGATTTCAAGCATGCTTAACTTCCATCGCCTGTTCATGTTTCACATTGAGGTGGCAAAAATGGCATCTTCTTCATTATTGACCTAAACTTAATTTTTACAGGTTATGGATATGGAACATGAGCTTCATGCATTAAGGATTCAGCTAGCTGAGAAGTCCAAGCATTCACTTCAGCTTCAGAAAGAGGTATTTATGCAATATTATTGTGTCCTGAAACAGATGGACTCTGGACTGTTAATTTTGTGGAAACTGTTAAATAAAGAATATAAAGCATTGCGATTCTTGTGTTTGGCTTGTGATCATGAAATTTGTCATTAAAAACTCTGGCCATTGTAGTACTGTATACTGTACAGGGTGGTTGTTAATAGATTGAATCAGAAATTTGTCTAATGACCAGATAATTCGTTATTAAATACTCCAAAACTGAGTATAAAAAATTCTTAAAAGCTTTGGCTCTACTAAAACCTAGGACCTAGAACCTAGAACATTATTTTAACCTTATAAGACTATTCATCATTAAACAATTTCAAATCCATTAAGTTTTCTGCAAAACACAATGAATCCAACATTTGAAGTGAAAGACAATCGATTAGCAAAACTGCCATATTCAGGTTCTTTTTGTTTTATATTTTCTTTTCGTTATTTAGTAAGATCATATTAATTACGTCGAACAAATATACATGTTTATGAAGGGCCGTATCCTGCAGAAATTCTAACCAAAATAAACAGCATAAAACTGATGATTTATATAGAGATTTACCAAGCTAAAAACATTAGTATAACAGGAGCCTAAGCATAAGCTAACAACTTACAAGGATGTAGGAACTCCGAACTCATCACAAGCATCTAAATTCTAAACAGAAGTTCAAACAAACATGGATAATTTAGCTTTTAACAAACAGATAAATGTATCGAACCAAGCACTGATTAGGGTCAGAATATACCAACAGTCATAGTTATAAATACCGTACAGTACGGTACAGTAAATGAGGGTTTAACTGAAAATATGGTACCAGTATATATGTGTTCCATCCTGCTCTAGACCGGACATTACCGGCCCGTAAATATGATCAAAACTTACATACTGGCAGTACAGCACAAGGAGATTGCACCGAGTTCTAAAGCTTAAATTTGAGGACATATTTGTTTTCACGAATCATGGCTTTCTTTCAATATATGTACATATATATCCTCTCTGTTGTCGGTTTCCTGATTTTGGTTTTGGACAATGTTCTAAAAGGTGCTAGGCGGGTGGTCGGGGGGCCTAGCGCCTAGGGGGCCTGGGCGGGGCCTAAGCGAGATTTTTTATTTTAAGCTAATTTTAATATTTTATCTTACATTTATCCAAACAAAATAATAATATAAAGCAAAACAGTCTATAATAAAGATAATAAAGGCCTTTGCTTAAAGTTCAAACACATATCGATATTGCTAATGTCAAAGTTCAAATACAAACATGCAATTGTTCAAAGTTCAAACATATTTTTAACGTATTAGTTTTTTTCATAAACAAGATTGTTATTAAATAATAAAATTTAAAATTTTAAGAATTTAATTCAATATTAAAACTTAAGAAACTAAACATAAATTTAAGAATTATATTGAATTAAACTAAATATTACAAATGTATCATCATTTATATAATTTGAAGTTGGTACAAGTTCAAAAAATTACAATTATAATAAAATTATCCATTTTGACTTGATATTGTTCACTTCTTGTTGTGATTTGATATGCTACAACCTGTATTATGAATATGGTAAATTATTAGAAAAATAGATATATCAAGATTTGGTTTGGGTAGTTATTAAAAAAAAAAAATTTCTGCCTAGACCCTGCCTAATTTTTCGGAGGGATTTTTTTGCCGCCTTGGGCCTAAGTGAGGCTCCAGGGGGGTCTAGTGCCTAGGCGGGGCGCCAAAGGGGACCTAGCGCCTAGGCGGGACCTAGGCGGGGACTAGGTGAACCTAGACGGGGATTTTTAGAACACTGGTTTTGGAGTGAGAAAATTGTCTGTGGAGAGAGAGAGAGTAGAGCTGAAGACTGAACGATGATTGTGTGGCTCAAAGAGGCCCTCTTTGTCGCTGTACAGTTGTATCCATACTATTATAATTTGACATATAACTTTAATATATTGCAAGTTTGTCCTTTTTCTTTAATTTTTCCTATTAAATTTCCCAACCCTATTGGTACTAACAACTACCTAGGGACCCAAGTTTTAGCGAGTGTTTAATGGAAATGCCTTTATGGTGAATGGAAACAACACAATTATATATGGAATTTAATTATGATTTGAATGAATTTAAAGTAATATAATATCACATATTTTTAGAACTCGTAATTTAAGTTGAATCGGAAACGGTATGCCGATATGTGCCGGTATTGGTACATACCGTTTTATTGGACAAAACGGTACACATGCCGGTACTGTATTTATAACTATGCCGACAATACAAAGACAAACCTGCACACAGTGAACGCAGTAGGCCTAACATTCAGCAGCAGCACACCAGTGGTGACATCATTAGGCAGCAGATAAATGCATTTGGAAGCAAACAACATCAGAACACCAGGGACAGCAGCATATTAGCACTAAATGGACCTGTACAGTAGGATTTTTAAAAAAGTAGCGTGTAAACAATGAGCACAACAGGATACTGTTATTGTAACCAAACAATAACATCTATATATCACATCATCATTTTCAATATGAGCAACAATAAACTCAAAAACTGGACAGCTCAGGACCAAACTTCGAAGCCCAACAATACCAGGTTCACATTCCTCATACTTGTACCATCCTTTATTTATCAAGAATTAAAGGAAAAAAAAAGAGAAGCAACCACCAGGTTCACACCAGAATAATTTAGCATATAAACTAGGAATAAGTCTCAATATCACAACCATAATCCAGTATACACCTGACAATCAAACCTTAACCAAAACAAACTATGAAGTCTCAACTTAAGCAAATAAGCTTTCTGTAGTAAGAACAACCTCTAGCAACACAAGAAGAATAGACTATAGGAACTTAGGTTTTAGAACTGCCACTAAATTTAAATAAACATCAAAGATGTTCTGTGATGCTGGTAAAGTAGTAAATAAATTATCTAGTATTCTATTGAAGAAAGTATATCCCATGTGATGGCATCTGTATGTTAGTTAGGACTTTGTAGAAAGTAGTTTCATGTTAATATTTTGGTATTGTAACCCTTTGTAGTTCTATATATAGCTGAGGAAGAAAATGTATTGATATGTTTATGATGAATGAAAACTAAATTGGTAGCTCACGGTTGTGTGGCTCCATTTATACCTCTCTATTTCTTTTTCCTACATCTTCTACTCTCATTTTCTGCTATGTTCCTACACAAATTCTTCCTTAATCTTCTCATTATTTTCTGCAACTACCACACCCTAATTAGGACCATTGAAGGGTGGTTAACAGCTCATCCGCAATACTGAGCTTGAGGGACATGTTGTATTTCAAAATCTCAATATATTGTATATAATCAAGTGACTTATAAATTTTCATCTTAGCCTCTTAGGTCAATCATGTATTGCAATAAATTTAACAGTTGAAGATACCATAATACAAGTCCAACATTCATTTCATTTATTCTGATCACCAGTTCTTCCTCAAAATTATTATTGTTGAAGTAGCTTGTTAGGTAAATTTTTAAACGGGTTTATTGATTACCAGATCCAGTTTAACAATTAGGAAATATGTTGGTTACAAAATTAAACTATTCTTATATTTCAGGTAATCATAGTATTGTCAGTTATGGAATATTTTTCAAGTACAAACAAGAAAAAGATGGCATTTATTATCTCAAAATCAAAAGCATGATATTTTCAAGTACAAACATAATTTATATCCTAAGCATTTTTATTTAGATATTGCAGCTAATCATTTCACATATTTTTTTTTTCTTTTCCGTTCATGGAATAAAACAAAAATTCAAGCATGAAAGAATGTGACTTTTGGCACCTTTTCAAATTGGGATTAGGGTCTTGGTGTATTGATGGTGTATGGTTAGGGTATGCATATGGTTAGACACTAAAGCGTGTTTGAACATGTTTTCTTAAGTAATGATCATTAGCAAATTTTTTGTAATGACCATACAATGATATGGCCATTACAATATTTTGGGGAACCACAGTTGGTAATGACCAGAATAAGTACATTTAGATTTTAACTATATAAAAAAGTACCTATGATTTTATGGAGTTTTAAATAAGAAGATTCTTTATACTCAATTAGAAATTCTATGTGTATCACAGTTGTCAAGGCATATGAAAAAGTCCCTCTTATACAAAATGTAGATGCTGGCTCTAAAAAGTATTGAAATTTACGTCTAGATTTGTTTCTACGGATTTTTTGTCAATTCAATGAGGCTGTTTAAGAATTTAAATAATGCCTTAGGCAGGTTATTTTGTGTTGAAAAAAGGAAAGATATGACTAAATGAGTATATGCTCATTCTGCATAAGCGTTCACATATTCTTTCCTCCTTTCTTTTTTTAAGTGAAGAAGTGCTCAATAATTTGATTTTATTGTTGGCAGTAGTATGTGTCCAACATAGTTGTCATGGCGTCACCTAGGCGACGACTAGGCGTCTTGGCATTAGAGAAGGGGCAAGACGACGCCGAGCCGCCAATGCTCACACATTGGTAGCGGGCCCAAATTAAATGATTATGTTGTTTTTTACTGTGAGGGAGACAAAAATGACTTCATAGTTGTTGACTTTGCTTGAGCTATGATTAGAGACAATAGAGAGTAGAGAATTATTCATAATGTTAGTTATTATGTTTTAGGTTTTAGTGTATATAAAATTTTATTGTGCAATATAATTTTGAAGTAAACTAAATAATGTATAAAGTGCACATTGTTTACGACTTGTCGCCATATCGTCTAGGCGTCCTAGCAGTCAACTACCGCCGTGTCCCGCCTTGGCACCGTGACAACTATAGTGTTCTAACTTTATGGCATTAAGTTGCAAAGTTGAAGATAAGGCTCGGTCAATAATAAATTTGCTCTGAATTTCCTGTAATGTTTTTCAGTTGGCAACAAGCAAGAGGGCTGAGCAGAACACACGGTACTTGTATGAACTAGATGGTACTGAAGCTCTGGGTTCTTATTTATGGATCCAACCTTGTTCTGACCGAGCTCTAGAATTGTCAGAATGTTCGATTCAGTGGTATCGCTTAACATCTGAAGGTGGAAAAAAGGAACTAATTTCAGGTTAAGGGCAGTTATTATTTGTTTTTTTCCCCTTTCATATGCTTCCTGTTTTTGAATAAAGCTTGATTTTATGTTTCTAAGTGCTCATTCATGTTACTATTAATTCCGAAATGTCCTTTTGATGTCCTCTGCCTTCTTCAATTTTTGGGGATGATTAATTGTGACAATTCAACAACCCACCACCCCTCAAAAGAAAATTAGTCGTGGAGGTGGGTTTGGCTCTTTGCCACTGGTGTAAACAGCCAAAAACACTTGGTTACTGCCTTTCCATTATATACTAATTTCTGACAAAGTAGATAATTGTTATTTGATTTTTTGTCTCAAGTGAACTTGTAGAAAATCTTACTATTATTCTTTTTACCTCTATAAAGATTCTTTTTATTTATAACTATCTTTATTTAAACAACTAAAGTACAACGAGAGTTCTGCAATAGGTACTGCAAATTCAAGGAGCTGATTCAGTGAGGCCCAAAGTTGAACTTCAGTAAGAGCCAGTTCATTTTGTTGAACAAAATTTTAGATCACTAGAGAATTTCTATGTAACATCCATTATCATGTGCCACTCAATAGTAAAATGGAGACCATTGCCTTCCTCTGCTGGAGAAAATGAAAAGAAAATTGCGGTTAGAAAAGCTAAGGTTAAGGATTACCACATCTATCATAATCGTATTCCCTACTTCTCTCCTCCCTGGGAAGAAAAGTTTAACAAATGGGAAATTAGATAAATTTTTTATTATTTACTTTTTTTTTTGCATATTGTCATGGAGAAATGTGGTTATGAGATTCAGGCAAAGCAACCATTTCAGGAATGGTTGTAGGATATCATACATGTGCACGAAATTATGCTTTTACTTTCTGAGGCAGGAGTATTAAATTAAGAGGCATATGTCGTGCCATTTGAAATAGTTAACTTTTATAGGTTTTGGTTCTCGAAGTTGGATTCTTATAAAAAGAAAAGAAGAACTAATGATAGTTCAAAGGTTCAGTTGTAATATACTAGAGGCTCAAACTTTATTGGCCAACCCAATGTTTTCTAACAAAAAATACACAATGCAACATAATGAGCTGCAGAAGTTTCATAGAAAAGAATGGCCTTTATAAGATTTAAAAGTTACAAGGCACATGCTCAATTTTTTTTTTGTATGTACGGTATTTCTGGATCTTACTTATATTTTACAAAGTACATTTGGTGAAAGTGATGCAAATTAATATTACAAGAGAGGTTCGAAGTAAGAATTTTGAGAACTGGTATAAAACTGAACAGAATGAAAACAATGGTATACTGTTGATGTGGCCTGCAAATACTATGACTTACTGATATCATCAAGTTATTATCTCTGAGGTAAGGTTTTAAGAGGAAAAAGTGCTTTGCTCTGAAATCAACAAGTCAACATTAATGTTTTAGCTGAAAGAGCAACAGTCCAGGTCAGCAGGAGAAGAAATCAACTTTTATGACACAAAATTGGTGTCGCTTAAAAAAATTATGTATATGTATAACGGTTGCTTGGTTGATAGGATATTGGGAAAGACTAGGGATGAGATACATATAGGTGAATTATCTTTGAAGTGGAACCATTCGTGCAAAGGTCTAGGCAGAGAAAAGAAATGTAGTTGGATGATTTGGCCATGTGTAAGAAGAGCTGATAATTGCACTACTTGACAGGATTTGATTTATATGTTTCTTTTTTTTTGAATGATTTATGTTTCTTGGTTCGACTTGAGTTTTCATTTCTTGACGGACTGTTAGAACTTTGGCTTTAATAAAAATTATGCTTAAATGCATTTCACTATATTAAACTATTGGCTATATTTCACTTTGGTGATCCACCTTTTAATTTTGTTGATTGAACTATTAATTTTTTTCAATTTCATTCAATTGAGCTTGCCACGTCAGAAATTGTTGACGTGGCTATCTAGGTGGGGCATAACTCAGCTGATGTGTAAAAAAGAGTATTTTAATATCTATTTACACATTTATTATACATTCAAGGGCAAATTTGTCAAACCATTGTTTTCATCCCCTTCCGACCCAAATAAGCTCTTTTGGCCTCCCAAATCACCTCCTTGCTCCCTCTCTCTCCCATTCCGGCCCACCAAATCATCCTGCTCTTTCTTCACCTTGCTTCTATGTTCCGGTGTGGCTTTTTCGACGGCCCATTTAAGAACTTTCTGAACGGCTTGATGGTTGTGTCTTTTCCAATTAGCCTAGTAGGGGGAGCCTGGGTGTTTGAGCGTGATGTAGTTGATCTTGTTTGGGGAACTTTTGATGGAGTTGGATCCGGTTTGGTTGTTTCCTAAAGTGTTTTGTCGTTTAATGTTGGTATTTGGCTTTGATTGATGGATCCATAACAACCGCTTCCGGTGCTTTTTATGGATGAGGGATCTATTCCAGATCTGGTTGGTATTGATTTTCTTCTCTTACTTTGATCTCGGTTTCTTTCTTTCTGTTCTTGCCGATCTGGGTTTGATATTGAATGTGTATTTCCTATCTGGTTATTATGATTTATTGATTATTTATTTTATAGTTAGATTTGGATGGTATCATACATGCTTCTAATGTGGTCCATTGATCGCTGATTCCTTTTTTGTTCGATTTGGTTTTCTCTTTCGAACGAATTTGGTCCTTCTAGGATTGGTTGGATTTCTGTTTCTACCGATGATTCCCTGCTTTTCGTTCTAGCTCAATTTTTTATAGTTGTGAATCATGGGTTGTGAACTTATTTATCAGATTGAATGTTATTGCTTAGAAAATGATAAATTATGGTTGTTTTGGTGTTTTGCTGGTACCAATTTTGGGTTTCCGGTGGCTTTTTGAATGGCCGGATTCTGGGATTTATGACTGCTATTTCCCCTTTCTTTTCTTCTAATCGGCCCACCCATTTGGATCTGGTTTTGAAGATGTTTGGATATGGGTATTGGTAGCTTGTATCCCATCTGATTTTGGTTGTTTCTTCCATTTTTGACCCGATCTATGGTTAAATTTGGTGTTTTCATGTTCTCCCTTGGTCCCGAGTTTTGGATGTTTCATCTTAATTGCCGGATTTCATGGAGGTTTGGGTTTGTATTTTGCCGGTATGCTTGAGCTTCAACCAATCTCTGGTGGTTTATCTGCTGGGTTGCGGTGGGAATAAGTTAAAGTTATAGGGAGAGAGCTGAGAGATGCCGGTGGTAACCTTGGAGACGAGATCACCAGATACGACGAAAGCTCTTCGGAGCAGTGAGATGTCGGAAAG